>OV656700.1:0-1250000 GCA_927399405.1 Agonopterix arenella | reverse complement strand
CAATCGACAAAAATTGATAGAAAGAGACAAACGGAAAGTCGGAAACATCGACGATGGACACATAGGAAAGACGGAACGAACGGCGAAGAAATGTATGCAACAGCGGGTTATTTTTTTGCTCCGATCGGTTTGCTCCCATAGAAAAAGTTGCTCAGTTTGTTGGGTAGACTCTTAGTTTAAAAGGATGGTAATGATATCAATTTCACCCTGTATCTATACTATTATAAAACTGTAACAGAAGTGTGTCTGTACATTGAAGATATTAACAAAAAAAAGTTACGATATGGTTTTTAGGTGTCCCTGATTCCATATCACCAACTTTTGGTTTTTTTTCTGTCTGTTTGTTGTTTGTTTGAACGAGCATCACGCAAAAACTACTGAACCAATTTTGATGAAACTTTTCTGTTTGTTAGGTTATGATCTGACTTAAAATCTGGTATATAATTTGTGCGGACGAAGTCGCGGGTTAACGCTAGTTGGTTATAAATCCATGCCTAATAGTAACAATTGTTGTTGCTTCTCTTTCATTCACTATAGAGGGTGCTGGCCACTAGCAAATACATACGTATAATTTTAAAGTTTCATATTAGTTTTTCTTACTTAAATGTACGTAATACCGACTGCTCTCATACGTTTGAAGGAAAACATCGTAAGGAAACCTGCATACGCTTAAGAAGAAATTCTGATGTGTGTGTGTGAAAAATGACTTAAAATCGGCAACTCACTCAGCTTCCTCAACAGTAGGTAGATGGACGTGTTTTCACAGAATTTGTCGAAACTAATTCGACAACATCATGTGCCTGGCAACTTGCAAAAGGCAGTGAGCGTTCGTAAATACACAACTTACATTATTTAAGTACTTTGCTGTAATGTGTTTTAGATCGACTGCCCTATTTAGTAACTATACATGTATTGCTCACATTTTAGGCCAAAGTTTATTCCAATGTTGGCTTTATCACAAAGGAATAAGGTTCTCTGCCTCAGATATATCGCAGTATAGATTTGGTCATGATTTCACTTTAGAATAACGCTTTTGATGCCGGCATGTTGTTATGATGTCCCCGTTAAATAATATACTAAAAAAAGTATTTTATCCTATTACGAGCGTTAACCCGCGACTTTGTCCGCACAAATTATATACCAGATTTTAAGTCAGATAATAAGCTATCAAACAAACAAAGTTTCATCAAAATCGGTTCAGTAGTTTTTGCGTGATGCTCGTTCAAACAAACAAACACCTAAACAAACAAACAAACAAACAGACAGACAGAAAATTCAAAAATTGGTGAAATGGAATCAGGGACACCTAAAAACCATATTATTCCCCTTTTTAGAGCTGGCGACACTGAAGCGAAATGTATTATCAGCATGTAGCAACATTCCCTGCTAGGAATGCCGACCTATGTTCTCCAGCTCCAACATTATTAGAACATGAGGATATTGGATTTTTGAACAATTGATTCGATTACGGCACTCGGAGGCATAATAAAAAAGTTGGGCGTTCGTAATATACCTACTTAGACGTAGAAATACGTATAAATTAGATCCTGATTCGGAGTTCCTGGGTTTGTATACGATTCTACAATATTATTATAATTGGAGTCTAATACCAAACTTTTCGATGCCTAAATACTGGATTGTTCAGTAAGTCGATACCTTCCAAACTTTTGAGACTTTCTTTAACTTTAGTAAAAACGAGCGTTAACCCGCGACTTCGTCCGCACAAATTATATACCAGATTTTAAGTCAGATCATAAGCTATCAAACAAAAAAAGTTTCATCAAAATCGTTTCAGTAGTTTTTGCGTGATACTCGTTCAAACAAACAAACAAACAAACAAACACACAAACAAACAGACAGACAAAAAATCCAAAAATTGGTGAAATGGAATCAGGGACACCTAAAAACCATATCGTAACTTTTTTTTTGTTAATATCTTCAATGTACAGACAAACTTCCTGTTACAGTTTTATAATAGTATAGAAAAATTGTCTTAGTTTTCGAGATGTTGACAGATTTAACACAGATACTGCATAGAACATTAGTAGCCGTTGCACTCAAAATAGAGACTAAGGTAAAGAGTTTCACGAATTTTATAAAACTGTCCTAATCTCGAAAACTGAGAACTTTTTACTAAAGCAAAATGTTGACAGATTGATTGATTGATTGACTGATATTTTTTTTTTTTTTTTCATTTTAGTATATTTCGGTTAATCAGTATCCACCGGGTTGACGTCGGTTTACGGAACACCCTGTATAGGAGACGTGATGACTACGGCACCTAACTTAAGTAATCACGTTTTCTCTGCTGCTGAAATACCAGAAACTGAAATGGTTTAATTGAGATTCACGATTCATTATTTATCAATTTAATATTTTTTTGTACAACTATTCTCTGCGTTTTGTAACATGATTATAACATTTGTGTCTTTCTTTTTCCAGGTACTTATACCGCAACAAAGAATAATTTGGATAAAAGTTATTTATTTAATAATACTCAAATGGTAAGTTGACTTTACTTCCACTGTATTGCATTGATACAACGAGAGCGCTCTGCAATAGGGTAGTGGACTGCATAAAACATACCTACTTATCGTCCTATTAAAAAAAAAACGTTCAAAAATATCGCCTAACTTGCATCTTCAGTTATTATTTATCATCAATACTATTTTTAATGACAGGATGAACTTAAAAAGTACCTAATGAAATGTTGATGACGTCACGTATTAGTATACATAAATTAGTATTTAATTTAGTGAAATTTGTCATAAAAAGAGCTTCCATACAAAGTTGCTTATTTGTCTAGTAGTTCACGAGAGAATTAGAGTATTAAAAAAGAGACAAAAGAGACGAATGCTAAAAATACTCAGCACCAAGCACTAAAAATTCTCCACTTTCACGCCAAATTTCACAAGCTAGCGCGAACTTACAAAAACAAATTGAGATTCACGATTGCCCAGCTCACAGCACTGATTGTAATTGATAGAGGGTTCCGTACAGTCATCAATCAACCGTTTTATAAAACCGCAATTAGGGGTCGCTCTTGTTTTCACGTCAATTTCGCGAGGCTTTCATGAATTTTCGAAAGAAATTGGAATATTGGTGTTATTAGTAGGATAAGATTGGTGGACCTGGATCAAAGAAATCCAGGTACCACCAATCTCACCATTCAATCTACTCAGTTATTCATCTATTCAGTTATTCATCTATTCATTATTTAAGGTGCCACCAATCTCACCATTCAATCTACTCAGTTATTCATCTATTCAGTTATTCGTCTATTCAGTTATTCATCTATTCATTATTTAAGTTTAAGATGGTAATCCATAAACACTGATTATACTATATGAAAGAAATTTTAATGGTTCAATCATTTCAACTACCTTCAGAATACTTAATTTTGTATGATGCTAGGTGGGCTTGAAATCTCTTTTTTTCTTACAACATCTGTCTCGAATATTTTTTCAAAATCCAATACTCTCATTTTAAAGCGTACAGCATCTAACACCCATGTTCCTAAACGATCCTCGTCGTGACCAGGAATTATAAAATATTGAACGTCATCATTAAATGTTACTCTTCGTCGTTCATTCGACATAATTATTATAAATTTACTTTGAATATTGTGTATGTTTCTGACAAACCTGGAAGGTGAGTCGTGAGTTTATGTATGTACTTTGAATATCGAATAATTCTATTCTATGCTTACAATAGTAACGTCCGAGTCTAATCAAGGTGATTAGTTGATTACAAATTACGATGAAAGGTAATATAAAGCAGAATTTCAGGAATTTATGCACCTATTTTATACTTGAGAATCTGTCAGATCTACTTCACATAGAACGTTATTATTATGGAATCATAGAAAAGAAGTTTGTTAAAATTAAAACAAAAATGTATTGTCTATAAACCATTTATTTAAACAAAGCATGTATTGCAGAATTATATATAACTAATAACTAAATACATTGGAAGATAAATTATATTTAAAATTGCTGTTTTCTGATGAAATAGCTTGCATATCGATTAAATCAGCTTGCCAAAGATCATCTATATCTTTCATTAAAACATGCCTGCGCGGAAAATGTACTCTCACGTTTTTATGAATCTCGTTTACTACATCTGCCTTGCTCATTTTTTAGATAACTTATTTACTGTAACTTTTTCTAATTTTGTAACTCTAATAAGTATTTCCTTGACTATCTGATTAATTGTTGTAACATTGTTAAAACAATCTGCTACTGATTTATCGACGTACTCTTTTGTAGCACTATCGTGAGCTTCAACAGGATTTCTAACATTCTTTATAATTCGGTCTTGTGCATTAAAATTTTCATTTTTAAACTTTAAATCACATTCCAAGAACGTTTTATCATCTTCTAGTTTTTTAATTTTGAACACATGATGTCCAAACTTATCAACATTCATGTTGGAATGGTTGTAGAACACTGAAGAATAGACAAAAAGAATCTCTTTTTATTGTTTAATTATACCAGCCTCCTTTAGTTCTTCAATAATAGATATGATTTCATTGTCGTGGTTGGTATTGCCAGCATCTTGAGATGCAACTAATAACTTAAGTCTCTCTACCAGTTCATTAGGATCATCCCAATAAACTAGATCAGTATTACATTTATATTTCTTCAAGATTGGTAAATTACCACCTAATTTTACGTCCTCTTTAGTATTAATGCTTTGATCAGAAAATAATGATCTTATTATTTCACGATATTTGATACTTTTGTCACCTTTTAGTTGTCCATCAGACATGTAATCTCTTTTATGTGCATTAGTATGATTCAACATATCTTTATATATCAGCTTATCTTTCTCTGTAACTAAATTCAAGTTCGGTTTTTTTCTCAGCAATAGTTCTTTTAAACCTGGGGTTATTTCATATTTTTTATTACTAACATTCATAAAGTACATTATATTTTTATTGCCTGGATTGACAGTGGAAAATTTTACTGCTTCATTTCCCATGTACATTTTTTTATTTTCACTCCGTATTCCAAAAGGTATATTTATAGCATCGTATATGTCAACAATATCTGTCTTATTTAATGACTCGTTTAGACGTTTCTCAGCTTCAACTTGGCTTTTATCTGAACATTGAGATAAAACTGATGCATCTTCAAAATCTTCCATGGAAACATATGATGTTTCACTAGGAGAAACACTCGTTTCATGTTCAACATCAACATTTGGATAAACTGCAATATCTTTCTTATTCTTAGATTCTAATAATAACTTCAAAGGAGCAACAACAGGTCGTAGCATTCTATTCATTGTTAAATCTGATTGATCCTCATCGTTTTTCATCTGATTAATTTTATGTTTTATTGAATCCACTGACTTTATTAACTGTTTTTTAATACTTTGCTCCATTTTGCAAATAAAACTACCGTTATTTACAAATAAGATAGTAACACTGACATTCAATTAAATGAGATTTTGTTTATATAGAACCATTTAAAACTCAATAAACACATCAAATCCTTTTCTATATCTTCCATTATTTATCTCGCAATCTTTATTTATAATTAGAAAGTGATATGGTTGCTTCCATACACTTGAACACATATATTTAAACTGAAGCCAAGTCATGTCAGTACTAACGTGTTCATTGTAAATATGTTTCAAGTTAATTTCATCTTGTTTGAAAATGATTAGTAAGTTTGCATTATCTCTTATAAGTTGTTTAGGAATTTTCGAATATGTTTGAGATAAATAAAAACAGTCTACATTTCTATGCCTTCCCATTGCAAAGTAATTTCGAATATTAATTTGTTTCTCACATGCTACATCATCGAAAATAAAAATTGAATTTGGTAAAGCATTATTAGGATGAATGACGTCTTTATCATCATCAAAGATGAAATATTTTACTCCTGGGACTCTTTTCAAGACTTCGATTAAATAACAATACTTCGATTGGAACACTGTCTTTGAATAAAGATAAACATTTTTAAACTTCAAACCATTTTCATGCAGAAGTAACGAAATAACAACATTCGTTTTACCGCAGTTTGATGGCCCACATACTATGCAACGTATTGTATTTGGTAAAAGTGTACTGTGTCTAATAGATTCAGAGTCTTTTTTCAAATTTATATTACTGATTTCTAAAGAAACTGGTTGCTTTATTAACCTCATGTTAGCATCTGGATATTACAAAGAAAAGATCAACTATTTATAGGAAAGACGAGTAAAAAAAAGAACAAACAGGCATTTAATATTTTATTAATAGAATAAATTGATACATGTTTATTTTTTAATTTATAAACGATCTAAAACTATTAACTATATAGACACATCATAGTTTTACAATTAAACATAAAATATAAGGAACCATACCAATATCATAAGAAAAATAAATTACTAATTTAATGAATACTCAATGAATACATGGTTTATTAATACATAAATTAGATACACAATAAAATGAGCTTTAAATTTTTTGACAAGATTTGAAATTAATGTGGAAATTTTTTTATTAAATAAACATTTTGATAAGCTATCTATTTATTCAACATAAACTATTTAAAACATAGTATCATAATGCCCCCATGGTAAAGTATGTATCTGATCAGAAAGTACTTGAACTTTGTCATCATTTCTATTCATTACTTGTTTATTTACTTGCTGACAATATAATACATGTTTTATAGATTTTATCAGATTCATTTTACATCTCAGGCTTTTATTAGTTAGTAAAGTATTATTATAATCACTTAATTTTAATCGTTTGGTAACAGATTTTGATATACCTTTAGCTTTTTTTATTTGTGTTTTCACACTGTTAATACAATACAACTTTGCTCGTAACCCGGTAAACTCTGTTATCACTTGTCCACCCATTTCGTCCTTGAATAAACCTGGAATTTTACTATTTACATTCGGCATATTATATGGGTTTTCTATTGAGAAATTACTAGTATCAAACTTAGAAAGATCATCCTTCATATCTTTATAAACATCGTCTGTCTCAACAAAGTAAAGTAAGCTATCAGTGTCTGTATAACAAAGTTGAGCTTTGTTATTATATCTATTTTTTATGAAATCATAGTGAAACTTGTATAAATGCTGTTTAGCATATTCGAGAACTGTGAATCCTATGTATATTGGTCTATCTAAAACAACTTTATCACGATTTAATTGAATGGCTACAAAATTTTCTGAAAAAACAGCGATACTCTTTAAGTTTGGTTTCGAAATCAGTTTTTCAGCACAAAGATGTTTGTTAGTTACATTCTTATTATCATTCCATTTTGTTATTAATTTCACATCTACTTGTTTGCGTTTGTTCTCGATAGTTTTACCAAATATGGAATTGTTCAAAAGCTTAAAAAAATCTTTTTCGAATGCTGTTTTCGATGCCTGACGAAGTGTAGTGTTCAGTTCGATGTAGTTTTTTAAAAAATTGTCTTGTCTAAAACTGAGTATACGATGAATTTTATTTAAAACCAGACCATTTAATAAACATTCTTTCAAATGAATACAGTGAATAACATAATTAAATTTATGATAAAGATTTGCTATTAACTTTGTTGTTTTACCTCCGGGAGGAATACATTTCTCTGGAGCAAAAGGTAAATCCCTATGCTGATCATGAATGGAATCTGGATAAATCAAATCTACTTCTAAAATAAATCCATACGAATCATCGTCTGTCACTTCTGTTACGTCAAATGTTTCTATTTCATTTTGAGATAAAAATCTAAATTCAGAAATGGGGAACTTTTTAGTCATTGCATAACCGTATAGATTAACACAGTCCAGATATAACAAAAAAGTGGATGGCTTAGAATCATCATAATGTGGTAAATATTTATTGTTTGCTTCTGCATGTCGAAGTGAGCATTGTGCTAAACCTCCACGTATACCTTTTTCTAACATTTCATACATGTCTAGGTTACTTAAAAGCTCTAATTCAACTTTTGTGTGCAAAAGCATTGCGTCCCAACTTAAGCTGGGAGAAGTTACATAATAAGCTGGATCTAGTTTGTAAAAATTTAAACTGGTCTCTCTGAACTTTTCAAATATATCACATAACAATAAAACGTCACATTTCAAATAAAGATCGGTATAATCACCTAGCGTTCCTATATCAAAAACGCTCCATATTGTTTGTGCATGTAAATATTGATTATCAGTAATGGGTCCCATCGATAAACTATTATAGAAGTGAGCTTTTGATGGAAGCTGTGTTTCATTAAATCTGGACCATGAATCCATATAATCGTAAGGATAAATACCTTTCTTCATCAATAATTCACATTGATTTTCATTGTTAAACTCTCTAGACAAATTGATAAAATCGCTATGAGATAAACTCTTGCTTAAGGAATCAAGACTTGAACTGAGAAAATGAAATGAATCAATAAACTTTATTTGTATGGGGCGAGAGCGCTGTTTCGTCTCCGTTTCAATAAACTTGGTTATCGTAAGGTACTTTTCTTTAGTTTGCGGTATAATTTTTATAGAACCATCGTATTTCGCTAACTCTTCAATGAATAAATGTGAGTCATAGCCGGAAAGATTATGAAAGACAACAGGTATGAATGGACATACCCTGAACATCAAGTTACAATGATTGTGTGCAGCACCTCTATATTGAGAAGTAATATGATCATGATCTCGCACTCTATCTTCAAATAATAATTCATTACATATGTGACACTTAGATGTATTTAAGTATTGTTGTTCTTGTTCAGCTGTTAATGGTGTCATTGGTTTATTGGTTGATAAAATGTTGTGAATTCTTTTAACATCTTTTACTAAACATTTAATGAACATTTCAACACAATTTTCTCCTCTATACTTGACATACTTATTTAGATTTTTATCATAAGAACAACTAATATAGTAACCAAAACAAGAAGGTTGATGAATTGATAGGTTTTGAGTATTCTCAGAAATGCTTTCATTATCACATTTAACCAGCAGACTTTCGAAATCTGCATAAATAATGAAGTTCATTTTTTGTTTTCTTTCATAATGATTGAATTTCAACATAGAATTTGGTTCAGGTAATACTGTTAAAATTTTAGAACAATTGTGACTAACATATTTATTCTCATTGGTAAAAAATTGTAAACATGCCTCACACAGGTAAGCTTTACCTTTGTGATGTGTTATTTGAGGTCGTACTAATCTTAGAAGATCTTTTATTAAACAGTAATGACCTTTATCATTTTTTTCAATGTATAGTAAATTAATATGGTCTATCTTTTTCTTAGTTGTCATGTACAATGGTCCAGTTATATTACTTTTATTATCTAAACCATATACGCTGATACTTATGTTAGGATTATTTATTTCAAATATTTTAATATCACAATGTGAGGGTGGGAAAGACATTCTTTCAATATTTAACACTTTAGAATAATGTGGATATGAATTAGTTCGACACACATTATATGTAGACGGAAATAATTGAGCTACGACGCACCATAGAAAACAATAGTCATCATTATTTTGAATGTTAATACAGCTTTTTGTACTTTTTATACTTTTTGGTAGATCAATATATGTACCACCTCGCATAGGACAAAATTTATTAATATTAATTTCTAGATGACTCACAGAAAAGAATGCCCAGCCAGACTTTAAATGTTCAAATTCAGATAGTTTTCGTTTCAAAATGTCAACAGTATTCACAAATAATTCATCCAAATCTGTATTTCCATATATAATTTCAAATTTGGTGTTAAATGATTTCAGTTCGTGATCGTTAGAAAATGGTAAAATAAAGTTTGCAAATAATTCGAAATTCAATTTGATACAAGTATGTTTCTTTAATGACATAGAGATCAACTTCAAAACATCATATCGAGCATTATTCAAAGACACCTCGGGGGTGAGGTAATCATCTCCCTGATCAAAATTCAAACAATATGTTATAATACGATTTTTGAATGCAGCGGAAATAATGTAAATATTATCAAATTCTGTATTCATCAAACAATTCGATTTGTGAATGTTAGTTCTCTTATGATATTGGTATTTATTCTTAGGTATTTCAATTTTACATTTTTCACATTTTATTAATTCTTTTCTTGAAAGACTGGTTGGAATAACTGTGAAAAAAGAAAAATAATTTATAGACAGGTCTATCAGTTATCACGTTATTATATGTTTAATCATTATAAAATATTAACATAGAGAGTATAGTAATACAGCAGAATTATAAGTAAGATTATAACATTTTATAGATGGGTATAATAATAAGTACATTATAATAGAACTTCTTACTGATAAGAGCTTATAAAACTTATCGGGGAATTGCTAAAATCTTTTCGAATCGTTGACACAAATTCTTTTAGATGCTTCCAAGATTCTTTATCTTCATCGATTTTAGTTTTTATGGTGGTAACTGAATGACGCCAACGTTTCATAGGCTGGATATTCTTAATTTCCTGCACATTGTACAACTTTACTTCTACAAAATATGCGCCTTCCTTGGTTTCACTAATTTGTCGTGAATAACCATTCGGAAGGCGCCTTGTAACTATTGAATATAACGGTGGTATTGTTTTACCGGTTCTAGATTGATTAGAATCGTTCTGCTGTTCGTCCTCGCTGTCACCTCCGAACAGCTCAGCAGCAGTCAGTTTGTGACCAGCAGGAACGGGATTAATTTTCACTCTCTTGCTACCCGATCTCGAACTGCAACTTGGCTGCGACCGCTTCATTTTCTTGTCTTCAATTTTTTTCTGTGTTGTCTCGGCCTCGGATTCATCTTCTGTGCTAGCAAGCAGATCGGGGGTATGTTTAACAGGCTTGCATCTGAAAATAAAAAAAGAAAGAATAAATAGGTATTGTATCACACACTTACGCATGACTACCTATTGTTATTGACTTTCATACTGTTGCTTAGCTTTTAATTTGTTGTATAATAGTGAAAAGTATTCAAATTTAAATTAAAATAATGAGAAGGTATAATATTGAATGAACATTGGATAAAATTTCGATTTCTCACTAATTACTTAGAATAAAAATACATAAAAGTCTTGCTCGTAACAACGAATACACTAGAAATATTCAACAAATACACAAAAGTGTGGATATAGAAAATATGGGGTACCCACCTGGAGCTAGAGCTTTGTTTTGAGTGGTTCGTTTTCTTTTCAGTTGCTTGCTTCATTTCGGTCTCAGAGTCGTCTCCAGTCACGCTGGCTGCATGTCGATTGCCAGCAGTTTTAACAGGTTTAGAACTGCAAAGAAACAAAAAACGAATTATTTACAATTACAATTATAACTTAAATTAGTGTTGCTTTGCTATTTATATGACAATTGTAAACATACATCACATTACTTATAACACCTAGTTATGAAAATTAATAATAAAAAATATTAAATAAATAGGTTAGAAATGTAAGTATCTACCTGTGTGATCCGGAACTGGAGCTCGATTTAGAAGGCTTCGTTTCCTTTTCGACCGTTTTTCTAGACTTCATCTCGACGTCGGTATTTTCGTCCGATGAGGTGGCAAGCGGAGATGTGTACTTCACAGTTTTCGACCTAAAAACAAAAGAAAATGAAAATAATTTGTTCCTACAACTCTACTCAAAGAAGTATTCTTTGAAATGTTGAATAGTTGAATAGACGAATACATGAAAAGTTGAATAGAGTTGTAAACGAACTTACATTTTCAATACTTGTAGATTTTTTTCCGATCTTGTAGACACTTTTGGTTTGGAGAAGTTGTTTGCACTTTTACTCTGGAAATTAATCTGTGCATAAGATGCGTACCTTAGGCCTTAAATACTACAAAGTCCGCGTGAGTTCATCCCTTATAAGTAAGGTACACGTGATAAAAAAGTTGAGTAGACGATTTCGCTTAAAATCAAACATGACAAACTTAATTTGCGCATATGAAAAAGTGCAATTTAATCAATCAATACATTCAATAAACGATTTTAGGTTCCATATACACTATCGACTCATGTCATGAGCGACTTTGTTGCTGGCGGATGCAATACTCTATAGAAAATTGATTCAAATAACAACATACTTAGATGCATCGCATCACGAACGCATTGTGTGCGGGACCCTTATCCGGTATATTTTGTTTGCGAGCTGCAAATGATGTTGGTAAATTGAGAAATATTTATACTATTATATTCTAGGACTTTCCTTGCATTATTTTTTAACTTTTGTTTCTTTGTAGATAATATTATAAAATAACATAGGTACTAACATTAACACAAACTCATACATTAACTCACAACCATATCATTTCAGGGTGGATAGAAACTCTGCCACAACTACAGGGTCCTTCTTAATATGCTGACACTTTTTTAAAGTGATTGATCAGACCATCAAACTGAACAACTTTCTCTATGACACCGACATCGAAATTGCAAAAAAAAAACAACTGTCCCATACATTTGGCTCTAGAAGGTTTGCAGTTTTGTATGGAAGAGTCGATTTTTTTTCGCGTTTTCGATGTTGCTGTCATACAGAAAGTTGTTCAGTTTGATGGTCTGATCATCCCCTTAAAAAAAATGTCAGCATATTAAGAAAGACCCTATATAAATACGCTACCAATGCTTGGAGTATAGAACTACCTATAAAACTTTTACAGATGTGTGTCTGCACGTTTTGTCCGTTTTTTGTCTGTCTGTTTGTTCGCGCATCACGCGAAAAAATACTAGACCGATTTTGATGAAACTTTGTTACTGAAAGCTTATGATTAGACTTAAAATTTGATATAGGTAGCATTTATCTCGCTACGTTGACGGGAACCCATGCGTGGTGGTGGTAAATATGACAAAATATGAAACATCAGGTATTCTAGCGGTTTCGTAAAAAGTAACAAAATTACTTGAACTATGCGATGAGAGCAAAGCACAGACGGATCATATTGCATTCATCGCCCGGCGCCACTCCTAAATTCCAGCTAGTCGAATATGGATAAAATGATGATTTGCACTTTGATTTATGTTTATAATTTGAACCTTAATGACAAAAAGAAACATTTATTAAATCGATTTAAATAAAGAGTTACGTGATTAAAATTAAAATATTGTATTTGACGAGAAGAGAAGGCGAGCGGTCGTATATTTTTATTCTCAAAAAATATGTCGGTAAGTGTGATTAAAAAAAAAATTATTTTTTGTTCTGTTCCAATTTTAAATAATATCTATTCAGTTTGTATCAATAATCTGTTTACTTTGTAGGAACCAAGTTGGTGCTACTCTCCAGCATCGATGATTGATCCAGCAGTTGTACGAGGAATAACCAGTTACCTAGAAAATGAAAATCGATCTCGAGATATTCCTCCTAATACTCCGGATAATGCTAGAAAACTGGCATCTTCTTTTAAGACTATCACGTATGGGAAAAAGTAATACGTATTGAAATTTATAACGCAGATCAATTCGAAAATGTTGAAAAATCCATATGTGGTTGTACTGCTGAAGTATGTGTACAACACGTTGTTGGAAACATTCATGCAGATAGTATTTACTCTCGTGTTAAGGACCTCATTCAATCTATAGATAATAGCTTTTATACTTTTTTGTAAAGGATTCGAAGTAGTTTGATATCTTATAAAACCTTTTATTATGTTTATTGAAGAATATATTGTTAGTTGTAAAAATTACAACACATGTTAAATATAGTCCCGATCCTGACCTGTGCAAATCTTTAACAACAAAGTGCCTATTTTATTGTACCTACAATCTATGTGATTAGATTTGATACTTTGTATCCGATTGTTGAAAGCGACTGTACCCTAATTATGTTGTATTCATTTTAAAATTATTTTGAGTATACAAATATTATAACCTGATGATTTCTTTTATTTCTTGCAAGCTAGATACCCTTATCAAAACAGAAAGTTGTTTTGTTATTACACTATAAACATAAGATATGAAATCATCAATCTAAGAATACATCATTTACCTACTAGCTACTGACCTATAATATAATTAGACCTCAGACACAATAAAAGCGACGCGACAGAAGTATCTAGCGATTTAAAATGATCTAGTCCTATCTATCCTATGTAACAATATTAATCGATATAGGTAGATTCTCTCTATCTGTAAACACAATTCATCGCTCTTGTTTTATTCAGACGGTAAGTTGATGTTATGACTTATGAGTGTAGTGTTTTCCTAATATAGAGACTATGAAATGTGTAGTAGCTTAATTCAACTGTGATAAGCTCACACCACTGTCTCATTGGGGGCAAGCAGAGACCACAGACCGCCACACGCTATGACTCTGTCCATTGACCTATACAGGGTGTAAGTATTGATGGATAGAGTAGGTATTTGGTTTAAAGGTTAATGATACTTTTCTTTACACTCACACACCCACTAATACGGTACCTACTGTTTCCAGTCTAATAGGTATTACGTAATTGAAAAGTTCAGCATTTTAATAAAACTTTACTTGAATGTTGTTTAAGGCAAAAACTAACTCACGATAAAATAATGAATTAAATGAATAGATGATTAAATAAATAGGTAATTAAATGAATAGATGATTAAATGAACAAATTGAATGATGAGATTGGTGGCACCTGGATCTCTTTGATCCAGGTCCACCAATCTTATCCTACTGTTATTAAGTAAAGCTACGATCCTCGGTTGATATATTGCTTCATTGCTTGTCAGTTTGTGCTAACAACCACAAGGTTTTTAAAGAATTCTTTGTAATAATAGTGAAACTTTATTATCAATAATAAAAACAAGTATAATAAAATACGTGGTAATTAGAATATTTTCGTCAGAGGCCGTAAGGCGGTCTGAAAAAACTCTGACACCAGGGCTTGCTGCCGACATGATAAGAAGAAGAAGAATAATGCCCTACAAAAAGTAGACTTGCTCCAAAACTTAGCCCTGATGTACGGTTCCTAGAAGGCTGGAAACTAGGTATCAATGCGCTGTCAAAGGAAGCTAGCAACCCGTAAAAAGAGAAGGTACTAGAAGGAAGCACGTGTCTGGTCATATTCACTCAATAAGAGATGCACATAGCAAATTCGCTCTAGTTAAAAAAGGAGATCGCTACTGTATTGCTGTCCTTATCGACGTAACCGCTTTTTTCTGTACTGACTCCACTTGGCTCCGACATGTCACTTCATATAAATTGGATAGGATTTGATGACTATCGCTATCTCATACCCGGTTACACTGATATTCCGTCTACCAGCGTAAGTAAGTTACCCTTTGCCTATATTAGCCGCGTAGACAACTTTCTGGCAAGTTTTTTAAAGTCCGGCAGGACCCCATAGCCCAAGAGTCTCCACTCCAAAAGGCATGAACATTATATCCCTCCCCTGTTTTGACCTTTCGTGCCTCTTGAAAGATTCAGCTGCTGCCGCTGCGGCAACGGCATTGACCGAAGTTCCACGGATAGTAATTATATTCTAGATCATCAAGATTCGCATGTGATTCTATATTCTTTTTTTTTTTTTTTACATGGAAATCTAGAACATTATTAAAATCTTACGCTCATTATCCAGAATGGGGAGATCAGTGTCACGTATTTTCCACAAAGTTGGCTTTGGATAACAAGTTGTTATAAATGTCACTTAAAGTTGCATATAATCAGCAAGATCTATAATTTGTAAGACATGCCCAATATGCCAGTCCTCGAAAATAAAATGCGATTTCCATTTATCATTCCAATGTCCGCTATGCAATCAACATCGTCCCAAAACTGGCCAGAACATTTCCATTATTCCACAGTGCTCAATTCTTATAACTTGGCCCACTACTGTGCCACTACGGACATTCCCTCAGCTCCGTTTAGACACAAGATACAATCAAAACAGAAGGTTCACTTTCTAAAAACGTCAAATGAAAAGGTAGTTGTAATATTGTAATTTGTAATGTAGCTTACTCGTAATTCGACGAAAGAACAGCCCTGTTTTGGCAGGTTGCAGGCTCAAGTCCCGTCCGAGACAAATTTTAAATCTTTAATTTGAGTTGTACCTTTTGTGGTTATAACACAGATTTTAAATATAAGCTATCCCAGCAGTTCGACATAGGTATTCATCCCGCGCATAATATTATTTAATCAAGAATGGGATCGATAAGGGCTGAAATAAAAAAAAAATCATAGATGTCTTGCTTAAAAATTAATTTAAACAACATACATTTTAGCTGTTTCTTCATTCAATTTAGTTGTTATAATTTTTGTACTCTATTTTCTTGTTTATTCTATTTCTTTCTTTTGGCCAATCTTATTCTTTATCTGCGCTGGTTATGCTACCGTCATGGACGCTTTTTCCCTCATCGGGTCCTTCTGTTCATGTTGTATATTAACTTGAGGTAAGGTTTGTTCACACAAGCCCCACTGTAATATTAAAGAGAGCGTTCAGTGGCCCCACCTCGTTATTTCGCAACCGTTTTGTACGCGATTTATTTATGTCCATCCTCGTGTGGGTAACTGAAGTGGAGAGTTGACCTTTTGTTGTTTGTTGCTTTTAAAAATGTGTCCGTAGTTCTTTGGGTTAAATTATGCTTTGTTGAATACTAGGAGTTCTGTTAATTAAAGTACGAATTTTGTGGAACGGGGAACAGCGAAACCTCTTTATGACCAATATGTATCCTATTCCATTTAAACCTACACGTTTACTTATCATTGGTTGCTGCGTCTGACTACTACTAAAAAGGTTTCATCTGAAACTCAACACCCTGCTTTCGGGCAAGGTCTATGTTGAGCTGGGACCTATTGTTTCTTAAAAATTTCATTTACTTTAATTGGTTAGTATTGAAACTTCGTTTGTATGATGATGACCGCGCAGCAAAAACTATCCTCTTAACTGGCAAGCCGATCGTTCTACACTCGTCCAATACTTATGAGATCAAAAACACCAGAGCTTTACATAAGTTTACGGTTGTAATAAAAATAAAAGATCGGAACACGGAGGGTCCGGGCACCTCGTCGGGCGCCATATATAAATAGACTGGTCGATATCAATGCCTGCATCGTATTTTATTTACTGATAAATTAATACATAAATAGTTATCATTTTACACGGGAGTAAGTTCATGGGTTTTATAGTAGTTTGGATGGTGTGTAGATAATTTCTTTGGTAAGACTTATTCATCATCATCTCAGCCGATGGACATCCACTGCTGGACATAGGCTTCATCCAATGGGTTCCCGCCGCCTTCACCAGATCGTCGGCCCACAGTGTAGGGGGCCTACCCACGCTGCTGCGCTTTCCGGTACGCGGTCGCCACTCGAGAACTTTTCGGCCCCATCGGCCATCGGTTCTGCGAGCAATGTGCGCACTGCCACTTTAGTTTAACAATTCTTTGGGCTATGTCAGCTACTCTGGTTCTTCTGCGGATCTCATCATTTCTGATTCTATCTCGCAGTGGCCTTTGGGTGACTTTCAGCCTTCTTATGAGGCCTTGAAACCCTGTTAAAATAAAAGAACTATGGGCCCATTTCCCTTCTTAGTCATGTCTACAAGCCGTTTTCGAGAGTCATTACGAACCGTCTTGCGCGCAGGTTCGACGACTGCCAGCCTCCCGAACAGGCCGATTTCCGAAGGGGCTTTAGCACCGTGGACCACATACATACGCCTCGGCAAGTTATTCAGAAGACCGAAGAGTATAATCTGCCCCCTTTCCTTGGCGTACGTGGACTACGAGAAAGCCTTTGACTCGATCGAGACTTGGGGTGTACTGTTGTCTCTTCAGCGATCCCAATTAGACTACCGGTACATCGAGGTGCTGAAATGTTTTTACAAAAACGCCACTATGTCAGTCCGACTACAGGACCAGAACTCGAAATTTATCCTACTGTAGCGAGGTGTGAGGCAGGGAGACGATATAGTATCTCCGAAACTGTTCACCGCTGCACTGGAAGAAGTTTTCTGGTTCTGGACTGGAAAGGGATAGGCGTCAACATAAACGGCGAGTACATCAGTCACCTTCGGTTTGCCGATGATATAGTCATCATGGCAGAGACTATGGAGGAGCTCAGTCGAATGCTCGATGATCTTGGCAGAGCCTCCGAACGAGTTAGTCTGAAGATCAACATGGACAACACGAAGATTATGTCAAATGTCCATGTTGTACCCACTCCTGTAATGATCGGAAACTCCGCGCTCGAAGTTGTTGACAATTATGTTTACCTGGGACAAACTATTCAGTTAGGTATATAGGACCAACTTCGAGAAAGAGATCAACCGTCGAATCCATCTCGGCTGGGCAGCGTTCGGGAAGCTACGTAGTATCTTCATATCCCAAATACCGCAGTGTCTTAAAACGAAAGACTTATTAGTTAAAATAAAACCAACCTATTTTATACTCAGCACGGCTAGCATGCCAGTCATGCGCTCTTTTTTGGGCATACGTAAAACAACAAAAATGGATGCACGCACATCTCGATTATTATTTATTATCGTTTTCTCGGGGGTGACATGTGAGGCTTACAGGTACATATAAGTAAGTTAAGTAAGACATGCGCTTTTAGTTATTTTACCCTTTAGTTGCTGTATCCTACAGGGTCCCACACACCCTATACAATATACATTAATACACGTTTTTAAAATATTTATGCAACACAAAAATCTTGACCATCCCTAAATGTATTACGATCGTGTAAAAATGAATATGCTATAATTTCAATTTCACACAATCCAAGTCACCGTGACAAAAAGAATTTATGAATGAACTCCGGACGCAAGCGCACGTCGCACGGTGCCACTCGGGCCGTGTGATCGTCGCAATTACGAGTCAAACCGGTCTACATGCGCGCGCGCCGCGACCTTGTCAAGGTTAGCTGCTTCTAACCTGCCTAACATCATGAATAGCGGTCGTAGTGACAAAAACTATTATATATGTCCTATTACATTCTAAAGGCCTGTAGTTTTTATTAGAGTTATTTTTTGTTAGATTTTAATAACGGGAAACGTTGCTGATGACCGTGAGACTAGTAGTTCTTTACACCGAAGTAATCCATCATTGTTATTAGCCTATTCTACGTCCCACTGCGGGGCACAGGGCTATCCTGAAAGTTTTGGTTAGTTCTTGCATCTCAAAACTACTTCATCACCAGCGCGTCTACAAGCGTCCCAGGGCACTGGCCTACCCTAAGGGAAAGTGTATATTGGCATTAGTCTACCACGCGTGCCCAATGCGGATTGGTAGACTAGACTTCACATACGCATCGGAATGTCTTCTTCAACGTTTTCAGGTTTCCACACGATCACGATGTATTCCTTTACCGTTTGAGAGCAGTATAAATTACATGCGGTACTTGGCATGTCGTACGTAACCCGAATCCTCAAGATTGACTATCCATACCTTTCCTCGCCACCGACGCTCTTCAATTTAAGTAATCAATTGCTAAACACTAATTACGTGGTGGTTGCTTTCTATACCTAATGCCATAGATACATATTGATAAATATAATAAATATAATATAATACTGAAAAGACAAGGAAATATTAGTACCTAGTAGGTATCGTACAAGACATATTAGGCAAATATTTATTTCCAATTTTAATAGCATGTATATTTAATCATGTAACATAAGTTCCTAAGGTTGACTCATAGTCAAGTCATACATGACAGTCACTGTAAAGTGACTTAGCAATTCATGGAAAGAGTCAAGGCTGTCGAAGGCATGAGGATGTCTAGTAGATGGTGCCTTTATTAGTGTTTTTCTTAAATTAATAGTTTGAATCTTAATACAAACGATTTTTAAATTTTTGTAGTAGGTAATAGAGTCCTCCCACAAACACTCTCGTTCAGACATTTTGTTTAATGCCAAATTATATCATGGTTCACACCGTAAGATCAAATGTCAGGGGCGCTCGCTATGATCTTTAGGACTTTGTCGGAAAACTGAGCGATTATAATGATCTCTCTCAAACATTGCTGTGCCCAATTGGGTTCACATTTACTACCTACCTTCTATGTTAATTTAACACCTTTTATTACTATGTATACATGCGTAAATGCAATGCGTCTAGTTTTGATGTGACATTCTCTATAGAATTTTGCTTTTCTTTTGTTCAGGAGGACCGGTATTAGAACCTGTCACCTGTCTAACAATGGCATGCATAGTCCGCTAAGCTACCGGTACTCATTTCATCTCACTTTAATTGACCAAACGTGACCAAACTTAGATTTTCAATAATATCTTGAGTGAAGATTTTGTGTTTTACATATAAATATACACACATATACAGGCTGTTACAGAAGTAAAAATAAAAATTGAAAACTTTCAAGGGGGTGGTTTAGACCAACAAACTGAACAACTTTCACTATGGGACTAACATCGAAATCGCGAAAAAAAAAATCTTTTGTCCCATACATTTAGCTCGAGTAGATCTGTAGGTCAGTATGGAACATCGCAAACGCATCGCTTATGGCCATCATGGCAAATCTCCTCATTTTGGGGGATTTCTATGTCCAGCAGTCATAGCATCCTGAAGGCCATTGCTGATAGTAACCAGTGTCCATTGCTGCGACACATGTCCCAAATCACAAGTTCCGTTATTGTTATTGTTTACTAACCCTAGTATTTCATAAGTCTTGTTGCTACTAACACATTGGATCTTTGTTGTCCTTAATAAAAAGTTATTATTATTTTTTTTTTTATTTAGTGGACGTCTATCGGCTGATATGATAATGATGATGATGAAACATGCGTTTTTTTTTTCGCTGTTTCGATATTGGTCCCATAGTGAAAGTTGTTCAGTTTGATGGTCTTTTTTTTTATTATTTGGTTATAAGGGCTTGGTCAATGACCAAATAGCTACTGCGACCTAGATAGATCTATTGTAGCTGTCACCCTAGACCTAAAGGTCATTTCCTAAACCCACGGACTTCATGAACCGTGTTATGCTTTTGGAGGGGAGGTCCCTGATGTCAGTAGGTGTTATTATGTATCCACCTAGATGGCGACTCCTGCTGTGAATTTGAAATTGATGGTCTTAACCACCTCCTTAAATGTTTATTTGTATTTTTGTAACACCCTGTATATGAACTCGAGGTCGTTTTCATAGAAAAAGTGTCCCACAGTCGCATTGTGCTACTACTGCTACAACTACTATACCAACAACTGGTTTATTTTAAACAGGGACCCATGTATTTATTTATTTTTTTTATTTTATTTTCAATTTTGGACACAAACAGTCTTAATAATAACAATAAATCTAAAACTAGTGAACAGATACCAGACTTGGAGGTCCCAAAAATTATTTTTACAGTTTTTATAAAAATACGTAGGTGTTTGGCTTAACATAAGTTTGATTTTAGTTAAGGATTTACAGTTAGATATAGTTAAACAATTTTGGAAAGTGAAAGTGTTGCCAACCAAATTGTAGCATAATAGATAAAAAATAATATCAGTTTTATGACTTTAAATAAATTTAGATTAGACTTAAGATATTACAGTTATAGTTAGACGTAAACAATGTGGCTAATGTTAGCGTGGCCTTTAACCTGGTAATAAGAATATGAAAAGCCTAAACATAAATAAACAAGACCCTCAGAATGGAGTTGCCTAGAGACTCAGTATAAAGGAAAGCCGACCTATAACTCGAATAGGCGAGTTATTGTTGAGAAATGTTAGCGTTACATCATAAAAATGAATAAGAAAAGTTATGTCCTATTTAAGAAATGGGTCTGTGACACCATATATGCGAAATAACCTCGGAAACTATTCAACGCATTGAGATGCAGTTTAAATAGTTATGTAGGTCAGTTCTTACTAATCAGTAGGAGATGCATTTTTTTTTTCATTTATGTTTCCACTTTTTTGTTTGGCACGTAAGTACAGTGTGTTAGGGTAAACAGTTGCATTACTTTAAAGGGTTGATTGTACCCATGATACTAAACAGCATTCCATAAGAAACCTATAGGAAATTCGGAAAAAATAATATGGACTTTCCATACTAAATGCCATCAGCTGACTGAACATTTGTATGATTTTTTTTTAATTTCTCTTTGTTCCTTTGGGAAAGTTGTTCAGTATCATGGGTACCATCACCCCTTAAAGTAATGCAACTGTTTACCTTAACACCCTGTATATTCCTGAAGATAAAACTCGCTAAATCAAGTCGAAATTCACTCTAATAAATAACATGGATGAAACAACACAATATTTGCACGTTCTTAAAACTTGGTATAGTTACATTCTTAAACATGTAGTTGGTAAATGTTGCAGTTTCTGACCACATTGAAGAAAATAATTATAATAAGATCTCAAGCTGAAGTCCAAGAAAATCCTTCATTAATTGTATTGTAAAAAGGAATTACCTATGTATAATTCCATCCTACGGAGTTCTTTTGGGTATTTACTTACAATAAACGAAAATATCATTTAGTCTGCGACCTACATCAGCTGCGTTGGTGGGAAATGGTCTCAGAATCACAGTTTATGTGCTGTTAGCATGGACAAGGCTAGTGCAATTTATTAAAGTGCCTAAACTTGGTCATTGGCGATAGATCTCAAATCAAAATCGGCCTCAAGGTTTGTCAAAGAGCTATGGAGTAAGTACATCATCCTGATCAAACGCTCTAGCTAGTTTGTAAGGGAGTCATGTCGCCACTACATCAGTCGCCAATATAAACTGGGATGGGGCAGGTGATGTCTAGCGCATGCTAAACGTCCTATAAAGGCAAAAACGACTACTATTGGTCCCTATTCCCCAACAAAATAAAACCGGCTGTCAGACTGAAGGTGGCTTTTTAAAAATCCTAACGAAGCGCAAAACAGAGACGCATGGGTAGACTAGGGCCCTTTGCTCAACATTGGGACAACAGCGGCTGATATAAACTAAGCATTTGGTTTGAATAGTTTAAAAATGTCAGGACGCTGTAAGAAAACATTAAAAAAATGTTAAACATTTTAGCGCTTTAATATGGGAAAAGATCATTCGTTTATGTAATAAACTGAAAAAGGGATGGAGAAAGGCAGTTAAAATGTTCACTGGCTTCTATAAAACCCGCCAACAAAGAAAGGTTGTTCAAAGAATTCATCCATTAACTAATTACGATTAACAGTGGGTGTTTGTTTCTTTTGGCTCAATCCTTACATTACATTTAATTTGTTAACGTTAATTTTTACGCTCAAAAACCCTTTGGGTGAGTTTGCGGACTGTAGGGTTGACTACATTATTAAGGTGGTTGCAGAGGGGTCAATTTTATACAAAACTTTGACGCACAATACGCGTAGACGGTATTAATAAAAGTAATATTTTATATATGGAAAAATAGTTTAGAAAATCTAGATGCCGCGTCACAAATAACATTTGCAATTTATAATATAATTACGAAGATATAAAGCTTTGCAATGTTTCATACAAAATTTTAAAAGCTTTATATCTTCGTAATTATTTTATAAATTGCAAATTTTATTTGTGACGCGGCATCTAGATTTTCTAAACTATTTTTCCATATATAAAATATTACTTTTATTAATTCCGTCTAATTCTTCCGTATTGTGCGTCAAACTTTTGTATAGACTAAAACCACCTTAAAATTAAACTTAACTTAACTTTGTCTTAACTTTAATTTCATTAATTAAAGTCAGTGGTCTGCGCGTACGAAATCACGAGCGCGGCTAGTCTTCAATAAAACAGTCTTTCTACCCCCAATGGGAAATCGGACGCCAGTTTATGTAAGTACGTGTACAGGTAAGTCTATTACTAACTTACGTCCACCAACCAGTGTAAGTAGAGAAGAGACACTGAGCCGGAAGGACGAAGCAATGCTGTTCATCTCTACTTTATCTAAACGAGGAAGCGTCAGCCCTACCTTCGGCGGATGATTTCATGAATGAATCAATTCTCAGCTTTGACTACAGCCACTGCTTTATTAGAAAAGCAGGCATGTGCACGGGATATTTTTAAGAGCGTGCGATAAACAGATGTGAACTCTCTCGATCTTACCCTTCCCTAATCAGATTGAACGAGAAACCGATAGGATCAGAGGAGAGGTCGGATTCAGTGCTATCACCGGCAGCCACATGGTGAGGCCATCAGATGCCGTGTGCTCTCGGACATCGGATAGCACCAACACAGAGGGGTGTCGTAAGAAGCGACTACGACACCCCTCTGTGTTGGTGCTATTAAATGTGACCTATGTTATATACAGGGTGAAATCGATATCATTAGCATCCTTTTAAACTAAGACCTACCATACTAAGTCTACCCATCAAACTGAACAACTTTGTTAAGCAAAGGTTGCTAATGATATCAATTTCACCCTGTATATTAGATACTATTATAAAACTGTAACTGGAAGTTTGTCTGTACATTGAAGATATTAACAAAAAAAAAGTTACGATATGGTTTTTAGGTGTCCCTACTAAATTTTTTTTTGTTTGATAGCTTATGATCTGACTTAAAATCTGGTATATAATTTGTGCGGACGAAGTCGCGGGTTAACGCTCGTATTAGATATGTTGACTGCCTTTGCGCCTTTGCTCTCTTCAAACCGAAAACAATGTATGCCTAAATCGCGATTTGCGTAAATGTTACTTTTAATAAGTGTTTGGACTATGTTGCTATTCATCTATGTCGCTATTGGTATATTGGACACCAATAGCTTAATAGTTAAAAATTTTCGTACAAAGCGCGCGTTTTGACGTCCAATAAAGAGTTGCTGATTTGACAATTTGTCAACTAGCGGATTCCTTCCGGCATCGTCCAACATCTCTAGGCGGATATAGGCAGATGATGAAGTAGACCACGGACTTCAGACACATTCTAGGTCACCCTAAAGGGTTCTACCGACGATTCCTATTATTCGCGGTATTTGCGGCTTCAATTCACAGCGCGTGACCTCGATGCGTTTGGTCTGGTCCTAACTTTGACTGAACTGGGAAACTATTTTAGGAGTGATCCAATTTCATTTTTGCGGATCGAGGAGACGTAAGTGCTCTTTTTTTTACGACTCTGATCATCAATACGTGCTGGGATTGCATGTTTTCATTCCAAAATTCGAGACCATGTATTTTCTGTGGTTAGAATGAATAGATCAATAGTTGGCCTATTTTTTTTTTTACAACGCGATAAGCCAATGCAAAATCCTGTTTAACTTTACATGGTGTAAGGAAAAATGTCATTAACCTTTAAACCACATAATCTAAATATCAAACTGAACAACTTTTACTATGGGAACAAACCGATCAGAACAAAAATAAATCTGCTGTTCCATACTAAACTGCATCGCCTACTCGACTCAAATGTATGCAACAGCTGATTTTTTTCGCTCCGATCGGTTTGCTCCTATAGTAAAAGTTGTTCAGTTTAATGGGTAGAGTATGTTGTTTAAAGGTTAATGATACTTTCCCCCACCCTATAATCGCGGTTGTATTATTTAACTTTTTGTCAATTTTCGTTAGATTTGCGTATAAAATTATTTAATTTTGCGTAGGTACCACTTTGTGGCATTCTACGTGTATCCGTTATTCTGTTCTATTTTCTTACGTACAAATCAAATCAAAATTTTTTATTCAAAATAATATCACATAGATAGCTTTTTGACCTCATTTTTTGACTCTACCACCGCGTCGAAAGGTGTTCCGTTGAGAGAAGATGCGACTAGAATATCATCTTTTAAACAAAACAAAATATACAAAGTACAATTAAAATACAATATTGCATTATATAGAGTAACATTGTCAAGACCAGACATTTTGGTCATTCAAATAGTCATCGAGTTTATAGTAGCCTTTTTTACAGAGGACTTGTTTAACATGGGACTTAAACTTTTTGTCTGGCAAGTTTAGAATATCCTCTGGTATCTTATTTTAATAGCGTATACAGTGCCCCAAGAAAGGTGTGTGGGAATACTAATTTATTTTTATTTTTTGTATTGTAATTATGAACGTCACTGATGCTACTATATACTGATAATACTACTTTCTTGATAAAACTGTTCAGTGGAACTAGCTAGGTTACTACCTGGTTTGAATGATATAATATAAAAGTAAACGCGCTTACATCGTCTCTTTCTATAAAATCGGACGCCTTTAAGCTAATGTGAAAAAGAAAGTTGAAACGAATATGAAACCCAAAATTCTTAGTAAACGTAGCAAAGTTTCTGACCACCGCGAAAGGGAAATACGTGAGTTTAAATAAGTAGAAAAGTAAAACGTATGTCCCGCGTATCTACATACAAATATAAATTCTTCACGCTTGCACTGCGGACCCAAAGCATAGTATAGTAAAGACGACTAGTGGTGAAGCTCAGCAGTCGTGGCGGGTCTATGCGCGCGCAGCGTACGGGGAACGGGATACCGGCATTAAATTCACAAAATCGGTACAGTACGACCTGGATAATAATTACCATCGTCAATCTCCGTTTGCGCAGTCCCCCGACAAAATCCGAAGTCGTTTAGTAATCAAAGGGTGCAAAGTCGGAAAGCAGCGAAAAGGGCGCGAAACAAATTAGCCAATAGCGTTAACCCATTCAAGGTGGCACATCCTGATTGGACAATATAATTTCGCGCTATTAAAATTTGTAAACTGCGCACGTACATCGATCGGGGAGACTTATAAACCTGGTACTACTGTACTTCAGCAATAAAACTAGCACAAAAACCCAGTTTTCGTATCATCTCGTCTTAAATCAGTTTCACAATCGTTCCCGAGCTCAAATCCGGCGGATGTCTAACTAATCGTCTATAAGACAAGCAGATCTGTCTGTCTGCGTGATTTATCGTCACGTTGATAGCTCCTACGTCTACACGATAGCAGCCAAAAGGGCGCGGAAACAATAAGCCAATCCTGGCAAGGGAATGAAGGTGACACATCGTGATTGGCCACTATAATTTCGCGCCTTTTTAAAATTTGTCAACTGCGCAGGTACATCGGGGAACTTATAAATCTGGTACTAGCCGGAACGCACTCTCCCCGGCCCCCGCATACCGCGTTTGACCTGTAGCGCTTCCCCGCTAGTAGTTGTTTTTACACTATGCCCAAAGTGTAAACTTTTTGTCAGAGGACCGGCATCCCCAACTGTACACCTAATTTGTAATACAAAGTTAAGCTTGTTATTGTGTTTGTTTATTTTGTGTACTAGAGACCCTCGGTTTTGGGTACTGCGGGTCCACTTTGAAACATTTTTATAACGTAATTTTTTTATTATTGAAATCGGGCCTTAGCCTTAGTGTCCAGACATTATGAGAATTAGACGATTTGCTCATTGGACCATCTGCTATGCATGGTATTAGGTATAGATACATATTTTAATCTTCAGACCGCAGAGTAACTGAAGATCTTTTAATATGGGGCCAACATTGAAATTGCGAAAAAATACAACTGTTTTCATATTATATTAACTATTCTTATATGTTGTTTGTTTTTTTTTTTTTTTTTTTCTAGCCTATTTCATCCCACTGCTGGGGAAAGGCCTCCCCTTTAATCTTCCAACCATCTCTATTCTGGGCAAGCTCTGGCCACTTGTCGTCAAAAGCATCCAGATCATCCCGCCACCTCTTCCTAGGACGACCCGGGCGCCGACGGCCGTTTTCTGGGATCCAGGGCGTAACAATTTTTGCCCAAAAATGGCAAAAATGTTGTTTGTTACATACGTTTTTTTTTTTCGAATAACCGGTTTTCTATGGAACAAAAAACATTCCAGATTTTGATGTTGGCTCCATTGTAAAAAATTGTTCAGTTTGATCATCGTAAGCACCCCAAACGTAACTTTACACAAACAACTTTCCCTATGGAAAAACGAGAATTTTTTTTGATCTTCCGTCCGTACTACTTACAAAAGTGGTGCACCACTAACAGTCGATCTATTTTCTATAGGCGGTCCTAAAAATTTGCTCGTTTTTCGAACCATGTTTTTTGGGAAAGTAGTTTCAGTATTTGAATAAGCACTTGCAATTTTTTGAGATAATTATTATTTTTTTTCTGACTGAAACCGGGCGAAAAACGACCGAATTTTTAATTTTTTTCCTTAAAAAAATATTGTTTAGTTTTTATGCTTGCTTTTTGCTACCCTCGTCAAAACGCGTCTTTTGACACCCCAATCACCCACGTAGTCCCAAAACCCACGACACCAGGGCAATGTCGCACTTTCGCTAAAAATCAGGTCTATACCGTAGCGACAAAAACATTTAAGTGAGGGTGTAGGGGTGGGAAAGATTGCCCACCATGTCCCTAGCTCTCCCGTCGCACTATAGGTAATTGAAGGCTCGGTAGCACAGTCTGTAGTAAACCTGCCTGCTGTGCCGAGAGTCGCGGATTCGAATCACGTAAGGGACAAATATTTATATGATGATTATAATTATTTGTACCCGAGTCATGAATGTTTGTAGGAGTCGCGTGGCTAGAGGTCTCTCGAGTAGACGTCTTTCGTTCGGCTCGCGATTTAGGTAGCCAGGCGGCTCCGCCGTTTTGTGGCGGTTTCGGGTGTGTGTTTTTGTACAAAAACAGGGCTTTGAGATCGCCATATCAATTACCGTACAATGAACGTTAACTTGATATATAATGATATCTTCAACACTTGATACTGGCGAAATCTTTAAGGAAACGCCATTTAATAAAAATAGAATAGAATGTTTGTATTTATATATGTATTCTTATATCGTCGTCTAGTCATCATAATACAAGTCCAGGTACTTTAAATGTGAATAGATAATTTGTGTGATAATGTCCAAGTTATTTATAATACTATTAACGTAACTATTAATAGCAAAGCGTACCTCATTTTATCCGGTGCAAGCCGGGTAATCCCGCTATATCCGGCTAACGGATATTGTGTGCCGGATAAGTTAATAAACTTCACAAACGTATTGGGGATGTAACTATAATATAATGTAAGTAGATACTTCAAGGTGTTTTACTTGTTCGTTTATTTGATAAAATGTATATTAGTGACCCTCTTGAAATTAAAATAATAACGAGTAAAAAAGAAATACATTAGTGGTTTTAGTCTCTCGAAATAGTGGTAGGTTTCCTAGTCAAATTAGCAACTATTTATCGAACGTCAAAGCGTGCTCTTTGAATGAAAAATTATACTAAATAGTGACTTCATTTTTTTTTCGTCGTTACGATAATTTTTATAGTTTATCCTTTTATTAAAAATAGTATTTAAGCTCAAGAAAGCTAATTCCTGAACTTGTAAATAAAACAGAATATCAGAACAATACAGTTAAATGTTAACCCACTGGGTAACTGGGACATCTGGGTCCTTTAATACGTAATCGACTCGAATTCTAATTCACTCCGCAATGGCTCCGTAATCCGTCAATGCTCCGCTCTGAATACAATATGACTGCGTCGGGCTGTTTACTCATTTAGCCTGTGCCTTTTATTCAGTATGTAGGTAAGTTTATTGGCAAAAAAAATCGTATGCAAGGTGTAAACTTCAATGCGTTACATACTTTATGGGATGCTTCAGAACATCAAACTTAAAGTGGTTGCAGAGGGGTCAATTTTATACAAAACTTTGACGCACAATACGCGTAGATGGTATTAATATAAGTAACTTTGTATATATGGAAAAATAGTTTAGAAAATCTAGATGCCGCGTCACAAATAACATTTGCAATTTTTCAAAACATTTTCCATACAAAATTTTAAAAGCTTTATTTCTTCGTAATTATATTATAAATTGCAAATGTTATTTGTGACGCGACAACTAGATTTTCTAAACTATTTTCCATATATAAAATATTACTTATATTAATTCCGTCTACGCCTATTGTGCGTCAAACTTTTGTATGGACTGAAACCACCTTAACAACTTTCCCTATGGGACCAACGTCGAAAACGCTAGAAAAAAATGTGCTGTTCCACAAAAAACTGCAATTCTACTCGACCCAATGAATAGCAATTTTTTTTTTCAGTTCCTATGGTAGTCCCATAGATAAAGTTGTCCGGTTTGATGGTCTGATCATCCTCTTAAAGAACCATCAGCATATTAAGTTGAACCCTGTTATATTTTTTATAAATTAATTAGATAGGTATCTTATATTTAGCATTGTATCGGAAAAACATTATCTGTGATTTTAAACATAATTTAGTATAAAAAAAAGTTGCTGTTCGTTGCTGAACATGGCAAAGACATTAATCTATACTATTATAAAGCTGTAACGGAAGTGTGTCTGTACATTGAAGATATTAACAAAAAATAAGTTACGATATGGTTTTTATGTATCCCTGATTCCATATCACCAATTTTTTTATTTTTTGTCTGTCTGTTTGTTTGTGTGTTTGTTTATTTGAACGAGCATCACGCAAAAGCTACTAAACCGATTTTGATGAAACTTTTTTTGTTTGATAGCTTATAATCTGACTTAAAATCTGGTATATAATTTGTGCGGACGAAGTCGCGGGTTAACGCACGTGTGTTATAAATTGTAATGAACGATTCTTAAAACAGGTTGTAAAATATTCTTATTAAAATTAAGTAAAATGTAAAAAAGTATATAAACTGGCTCCCTCTAGCGGGAGGTAGTGACAACTACAATGTAAGCGTTGGACTTGTAAAACTAAGCGAATAACCGTGTACGTAGTTCCTTCACCCTTCGATAGATGGGGTAAGGAGTATAAAAGTTTAGGAATATAATCCGTGAACCCACTGATAGGACCCATAAGGGACTAAGGGACTCATAGGTCCTCGGTTAATTTAAATTAACTGCAGTACCATCCCACTAAAGATGGAATTACGGAATATTTTATTTAATGTTTGATCCATTCGTCGATAGGGTACCATAAGGTACCTAATATAAAAATACATTTAATTAAGTAATGTAATGTTTTTTAATTGTTATACCTTGACTACATAAGTACTAATGACAATTTGGACAACATTAACGACTTAGACCTTTCTTTCTCTGTATTTTTAAGTAAGTTTCTAAGTATATTTGATATGATTTGATTTTAATGTTAATGTTTTGGTTAAAATAAAGAATATTTGATTGATTGATTAGACAACATGAACAACTACATGGTCAGGATCTCGTTTCCTATTTTTGAGCGTGATATCTGAAATGTAAGATGGATTTTAGATTGTAGTCTTCAGAAAAACTGTTGTTAAAAATATTATGAAGAAGAGATAAACTATGGTTGTTTGTAGAGATAATAAACTTCGGGCAGTTTTATGAGTCGACCGTCATCGCCTGAACGATATACTATTATACTTTGTAAACTTTTCAACTGCTCGATATTGTTATCATAAGACTAACTGTTTGATTCACGAAGGAGTTTTCCCAAGTTTTCAATAACAATTAAACATCGTATATTAGCAGGAGGCTACCGTTCACAATATCCTTATACCTTTTTGTACATTTAGCGAATTGAACGTTCTACAAATTGTTGAATTATAGTCAGATAAGACTCACCCTTTGCTACCGATTTCTGCTTGAAGCTTAAATCAATTACAAAATTTTTTCGTTTTTTATTTTATTTTATTAGAATTTTTATAACATTCAAGATTTCTGTGGGTGGAATAGGAAGTACTGGCCTATGACAATTTTTTTAAAAGATGTAACGTAAGCAAACACTTCTTACTCCTAGCCAAAAATGTAATACCTTTCGGTTCCCCGGGACCGGATATCAGATGAAACAAACGATTGTTTTGAATTACGGGACATAACTTTTCTAACGATGTTGGATATGTGAATGAAATAATTTACTCATCCATTATCGTATAATAAGAGGAACATTGAAGTGTTTGATTCCTTGGAACGGTACTCGTATTCTTACGGGAATTAAATGATCGTGGGTTCCAGGAATGCGGTCGAATCAGATCAGATCAGAAGACGCGAGCACTTCTTTGGAAATCATTTTAAGTTTATTAATGTCTGTGAACACCCCAATCGAAATACCCAATTGAAAATCCCACAGAGCGACATGGCCTCAGGCCAAGCTCTTCAATAAAGATTAAAAAAAAACTCATTCGACCTTATAAACATGTATACCGATCCAATAGCCCAGTCATTTCACGGTTTGAGCTGGGACTAATTAATAATTGACATTTTTTTCGGTATAATATAGAAAAGAGCCTATTTGGGCCTGGAAATGTACCAAAATTAAAAAAAAAATCATGTCAGCACCAGCCCCAAATTTTAAATTTAGCTATTATCTCGTTCTAAAAACCTGATGGTAAATTTTTTTGCACATATTTAAGGCTTTACCATTATACATACTACAAACATGGTGTAAATATTTTTGTCTACTTAGGAGGTTTTGAAAATTACATTCGTATTTTCTAATAAATACCTAATTTTTTAAATTTCAATGCCCATTTTATTGCTCAAAAATAATTTATATTGTTAAATCTAAGTCAAATGAGTGCATTGGTATTAAAATTATTCTTTTAAAAGCCTTCTGGGACACACAATTTTGATTTCTATGTTGCGTAGCGAATTTTTTTTTTAATTTGTTTTAAGATAGTCTTTTTGTCACTAAACGGTGCCGGTTACAGTTTAAAAGTCCAATTAATTATTACACCCTACCCCACCTAACAAAACTCCGTAAAATGACTTGGCTATTCTGTGGAAATCATTTTAAGTTTATTAACTTATTCGACTATGATCGAATTGGATAGTTACACATAGAAACAAGAGCTTTGAATGCATTAAATGCGGTAATAATACACGTACCTACATAAACTCACGACTATAATCATTTTCGGGGTGGTCAGAAACATTGCTACAGCTGCCAGCTGTATTGCAGGCAGTTGTAGGAAGGCTCACGTTGAGCATATTTTAATGGTTTCAAGGTGGAATGACGAGTAAAAGTAAAATGGTAGGTAGTAATAAAATAAAAATGACTGTGTTATCGAGCCAAATGCCATTTGCTTGTTTTGTTCTCGAGTGATCTTTTTTAAGAGGCTATGTGAAAAAAAAGGATTCTTCAAACCGTCATATATCATGAAGTACTAACAGTAGGAGTATGATTAGCGGATTATGAGTAAATTGAACATATAATTGAAGTTTTGATTAGAGCCAAAACACGATTAAGACACATTTTCTCGATAGAAAAACAAGCCAAAGTAGCCTCCGTTTTTATTTATAAACGCTTGGAACTGCTAAACGGTGAATAACGGTGAATAATAGAAACACGAGACTAGATTAAAAAAATATTTTACAAATTTTGATAAGAGCAGAATTGAACTTACATAAATAGTACAATCACAATTAAGTAAAGTTTGTTTTAAGCTTGCGTCGTTTCAGGCGCGCGCGCCGCCCCATCTCTTTCTCTCGCATCAGGCAGTAATATAAGCTATCACACGCCCATTTCGCTTCAATTATTTTTCGACATAGGCCCTTAAATAAATTATCGATCAAATTTGTAAGGAAAAATACATGAAGCGATATAACATGTTAAGGTCACGTAATTGTCTAATTAATGGCAGCTAATAGCAACCATTAAAATAAATTACGTGCAGACATATTTCGTGTAAAACTGGCACAAAAGAATTTCGATCATGTGATGATTAGACGTATGTGAGTCACAATAACAAACAGTATTAACGTTATTGGATGCCATTTTAATGTTTCTGGCAGCTCGCCGGCGGTCATAGAACTATTTTTATATGCGTACGCGCATTTAGAGTTCATTCATTCTTGTTTTATATTTAGAACAGTGATAGAGCTGCCGATTTAGTGCATTTCGCGCCAGATGTAGCGCTTTTTTCGAACTAGGCGCGTTTTTTATTTTATTTCCAATGTGTATTTTTAAAGCGTAATTTAAAAAAAAATTAAGCAAATTGTGTATGTACAGAAACAGTGAAGAGTTATTTATTCATTTCGGCTCCCATTACATAAAAAAAGAGCTTACCATGGATGAGGAATTAGCTGAATGTGTAATCGTATCTTCATGTATTTGTATATAATTTTATTGATTGACAAATTGTCGCGCAATGTTTTTGACATTTTGTTCATGCTAGTTATCAACCTAAATTGACATTTTGATTTATGTGTCTCATATTATAAAGATATAGCGTCTGTAAATGTGTTCGGAATTCCAAAATAAATTCTTTACTCCTTTATTAGAATCCAAATTAGGTACAGTTACTTAAAAAAAAATCGTATCCCTTAGTTTTGTCGTTCAAAGCCCACTGAAAACTAGGTAGTCTAACTGAACTTATAACAAAATAAAGTTCAAAAATGGTATTTTAGTAAATTAAATTAAACGTCTGTCGTCTTTTTGGCCTTTCTTTTTTCAAGGCCCAACAGCGCTATAGCTGCGTAGAGTTGGCAACACCGTCGCTCCGTGTGTGCGGTTGGTAACTTGGTAATAATCTGGTAATACGACTAGCATTTAATAGTCCGTTTAGGGATGTGTTATATTTGTGTCTGATCCGATTTTTAGGATCGTTATGGATCGTAATGCCCCGATCCGATCAATGGATTTTTAAAAGATCGATCCAAAGGAACGGATGAAAAGAAGACAATAATTTTAAATAATTTATTATATGCACGTCTAGTCAGTATTTTGGTTTCAAGTTCAAACACACCCGATACATCCTGATAACATCTCTGTACGAAGTATACGAACCCGAAAAAAATACTGTCAACCTTTTGCTAATTAGACACTGATTATAACCACCCACCCAATCCGCTGCTGGGTTCATTAATAAATATGTACATACCTAGTTATCAAACACGGTATGCTGTTAATTAATGCTGAATTCCATCTTTCCGACCCGACTTCAGACGTTATTAGATCCGCTAGAAAATCTAATGGGTTTGAATCGATCCGAAAAATCAGTTGTAGTTGTAGGTATGTAAGTCAGTTGTAGTTGTAGGTATGTATCAGCGATGTGGGTGGGTGTGTGCGCGCGTCATCCAGGTCACACGGCAATGATGCGTTACGTTATGATAATAGAATTGGATCAACAATCGTTTCGCCATGCGACCAATGGCAAAGATTTGTAGGGAGCAGCAAATATTGTCTTATCTTTTTAGTGGCGACCGAGACTTTTTCCAGCCGAATGAAAAATAAACGAGCAATACATTTCTTACCAAATATCCATGCCTATGTAGGTACTTTTGGGGTCGAGACATTGGGTCCGTGGGGGCCAGAATTATCGGCGCGCCTAATCGAGGTCTCCGGTGACCAGAGGGCTGGCAGCTACCTCGGTCAGCGCATCAGCCTGGCCATACAAAGAGGTAACGCTGCCAGCCTCCTGGGCACCTTGCCGCCAAGCGGCGGAAATTTCGAGGACATTTTTTATTTGTAAGTAGTATTAGTTTTTTTTTTTTTTTTTTTGTTTTTATTTTAGGTTAATGGTTATTGATGTAGTGCTTTAATATGTGTATAATAAATTGAATTCAATCTGCAACCGTATCAAGTACAACAAATGCAGGCTGTTAGAGTAAACAGTTGCATTACTTCAAGGGGTGGTTTTACCCATGATACTGAACAAGGTTCACTAAAAAACTGGAAAAAAAATTGGAATTTCCTAGAGGTTTTTTAGTGAATCTTGTTCAGTATCATGGGTAAAACCACCCCTTGAAGTATCGAAAGTTCTTATGAAAAGTTGAAAAACACCCTGTATCCTTCTTAATTATAGTGACAGTTTTTTAAGAGGATGATCAGACCAACCAACTGAACAACTTTCTATATGGAACCAACATCGAAATCGCGAAGAAAAAAATCAGCAAATCATACAAAACTGCAATTCTACTCGATCCAAATGTATGGGACCGCAGATTGTTTTTGCTGTTCCGATGTTGGTCCCACAGTGAAAGTTTTTTCAGTTTTATGGTCTGATCTACCCCTTAAAAGACCGTCAGCGTATTAAGTTCACTATACTTTCCCTAAGAAACCTATAGGAAATTCGCAACATTTTTTTTCGACTTTTCATACAAACGTTCGATCTGCTGATTGTATTTAGTATGGAAAATAAAAAAAAAATTATTGGAAAATTTCTATAGGTTTCTTAGAGAAAATTGTTCAGTATCATAGGTACAATCAACCCTTAAAGTAATGCAACTGTTTACCCTAACATCCTGTATACACAAACACGTATTACTTCAGCAATAAAACTAGCACAAAAACCCAGTTTTCGTATCATCTCGTCTTAAATCAGTTTCACAATCGTTCCCGAGCTCAAATCCGGCGGATGTCTAACTAATCGTCTATAAGACAAGCAGATCTGTCTGTCTGCGTGATTTATCGTCTCGTTGATAGCTCCTACGTCTACACGGTGTCTAGTTTCTTTGATGCTTGTGATGGAGTTTATTTGTTGAGTTGTATAGTACGTATACATATACGCTATGAATATGGATAGTGATTTGAAAGGTTTGCACTTTTTTCTAACCTGTTTTGTCACACTGCTGCTGCCTTGATACTGCAAAGTCTCCCCTAAACTCTTCCACATCTCTGTTCGGCGCTACATCCCGCCATTCGATCTTTGCAGTAGGCATCCACCACGACGCGCTACTTTTTCCGGGGTCTGCCTCGACCTCGACTCTCATCGTGAGGCACCCATTGCGTGACTATTTGAACCGAGTGGAAAAATTTAAATACCTCGGACATTGGTTGACCTCCGACCTGAAGGACAATGAAGACATTGAGAGGGAGCTCAGGGCGTTGTCTGTACGAGCCAATATGATAGCCCGCAGGTTTGCTCGTTGTTCCACACCAGTCAAGATAACACTCTTTAGAGCATACTGCACTTCCTTTTACACGAGCAGCCTGTGGCTGAACGATACGAAGAAACAGTACAGTGCCTTGCGCGTCCAGTTCAATAACGCGTTCAGGGTGCTGGTGGGGCTGCCGCGATACTGTAGTGCATCGGGGATGTTCGCCGATGCGCGAGTAGATTGTTTTTACACTACTATGCGCAAAAGGTGTACATCCCTCGTGCGTAGGATAAGCGCCAGCACCAACAGCATCTTGTCCATGTTTGCAAGTAGGTTTGACCGTCAGTACGTGAACCATTGCTGTATGATTCACTTGCTGACAAACAAACAATTATAATTAAAAAGAAATATGTAGCTGTGTATAAACTAACAATAGGCTAAGTGTGTTACTAACAATATTGTGATCTCAGTTGGTCGAAAATAAAGTTTTCTATTCTATTCTATTCTATTGATGCCCACCGCTCGGTGTGCAGTCGGCAAACATGCCCAACCCAGTCCCACTTAAGATTTGCCGACTTTTCCTCTACGTCAGCTTTTTGAGTTTTGGAGCGCAGTATTATTATGACTTTAGTAGGTTCAGAAGTCCACACCCACACCTCGTAAACTTGGGGTTTGAGGGAGTCTCCGACGTGCGACTGCGGGGCACCTGACCAGACCCTCTCCCATGTGGTAAATGAGTGCACTCTGCGTTGTTCCGGTGGAATCGAAGAACTTCACAGGCTAACCCCGGCAGCGGAAGACTGGCTGAAACACCTCGATCTCGAAATCTGACCCCCCCCCCCCCCCCCTCGGATCCAAGCAGGAAGATAAAAAAAAATGCCATACAATATGATGATGAGGACCTCGTAAACTGATCGGAATGTTCGGAAATGAGTATGAGGGTTGCGCGCACTCAATTGTAGTTTATTTGCTTTGACGGTGACAGTCGTCGGCTAATTAACCAGTTGAGTTTCACTTCCACAGGCAGAATTATCTGGCTATTGACTTCATTGACAGTTTTACTGTTTTGTGCCTGTCTGTACACAAAACACTACTCGATAATCGATTATAATTATAGGAAGAAAATTGAGTTTTTTTTTTGTATATTTTCCTATATGAGCCTTTTCCCACGTAGCGCTTTCAGGGTCTCGCGACTCTGACGAACGAAAATCCACAAAAGGACATTTCTCGGGCTATACGACGATATTTTAAGGACTCACAACATAATAATTATCTAACTAATATTATTAATGTGAAAAGGATGTTTGTCACTCATAATCATAAGTCATAAACGGCTGAACGGATTTGGATGAAATTTGGGCCAAAGATAGAATACCTTCTGCCGCCTTCTTCTTCTTTCTGCCTTCTGCTTTATTCCTTCTACCTTCTCATAGGATGTTTTTTTAAGGTCCACGCAGACGAAGTCGCGGGCAGGCAGCTAATACGTAATAATAAAAACAAACTCTTTATGACTAGCTCGCCCTTTGTACTTGTCTATTATACTGTATTAATCTGTTTTTTCCGTGTGAACAATAAAGTGTTAAATAAATAATATACTGAATGACTACATTATAATTATATTTTTGTTAATTGTACGTATGTATGTGCGATAATGCGACCACGATATTTATAGCTTTACGCATAGTTATCTCTCTAATTAGTATGCTTATTGTGGTTTCCAATTGATTGTATCATACTAAATGTATGATCCTACTAATATTATAAATGCGAAAGTTTGTGTGGTTGGATGTTTGTTAGTTACTCTTATACGCAAAAACTACTGAACGGATTTCGATGGAATTTGGCATACAGATAGAACATGGCCTGGATTAACACATAGGGGACTTTTTATCCGGGTAACGCAGACGAACATGCTATGTTATCTTAGTACAAACTAAGTGGAACGCTGATTTTCCAAAGACAGCTTCCGCCATCTATCGGTTATGTTTCGAAGCACTATGTGTTGAACTAGGAGTCATATCGGAGTAACAGCGCACTACACCTCACGCGCTGCGCTGTAGTAGTGAGAGATTTCGCCCATATAAATCACTGTCTTGTTGGTAGCGGTCTAGACAACCGGCTTACGATCCGGTTAGCTATGGTTCGATCCTCGTGTCGGCCGATCGTCTTTTTCAATTTATTTCATAATGTGGCGCCCCCTAGTGCTAATATGCGGCAACGGCACAATTAGGACGTCCTAAAATTCAAGGCGAGTTACCTATCTAAGTCCAATATGTATACATATTAATCTATGCAGACGAAGTCGCGGGCAACATGCTAGTACTGTATAATTATTAAGATTATTACATACGCTGGAGGGTTAGAACAGTCGTATCGTCGTCGTATATTATTACTGAGCCATTTTTAAAAGCCCTTATTGAGTTAGTGGAGCGTCGGTATTGGAAACGATTACCGAAGTATAAGAAATGTCAGCAGTCGTAGTATGATGCGCGCGATTTTTATCTCGTTCGTTCGCGCGCAAATAGAAAGAGAGCTAAGGCGCGATAGCGCTATATCACGTTGCCATACTACGGCCGCTGGTCCAAGAGTGCGATTTTTGAATCGCAGTTGAAAATGTCAAAATGACTATGGAGATATGTATCTTTCTACTGCTGATTTGAAAGTGAAATCAGGAGTAGAAGGATCGTATCTCAATACATTTTCAGCTGCTGAGTTCAACGTATGAGATTTTAAAAACCGCACTCCCCGATGTAGAGGTGTTTCATCTAGGCACAATGTAAACCTTTCGCAGGTTTAAGTGCCAGAACACCAATGTGACCAATGTATTGTTTTTAAGATGAATAAAATTAAATAAAAAAAAAATCTCGAGCGTCTCCTTGCTTCGGAAGGTAACGTTACGCAGTTGGTTCCAGATAGTTCCGTCAGATGGCGGGGTAACTATTGGTAGAGCCAGGTCGATAATTATCTGACAGCAAGTTGTCTTCCACCAATCCGCACTGTCAGTATGGCCCGCTCCCACTTACGTATATGTCTGAGGAGCCCTTTGCCCTCCTGTGGGATCCTACAGACTATAACTTACAGAATAAACCAGTAGGTAATACCACCTACAACCCGAGCCGGTCTGCGACTGCGACCAATTTGCAGCGTAAATCAATTTATAACTCGGACCGAGCTATTGAGTGTTTCTGCCTAATTCGATGCTGTAAATCAACCTCTGGTGGAGTAGGGTTAGATGATTGTTATTGTACTATTCAATGTTATTTGTATCGATTTTGAGGTTTTGTGTTGTTTATTGAGTGTTAATATTGTTTATTTGGCTTGTTCTTTTCTTTGAGTTTGGTTTTCTTTGGTTTCATTTGCATTATTCTGGGTGAAAGGTTTGGCTATTGAAACCTGAGTATAATGGTCCTAAATCGCGTTATATGTATAAACTATTTCATTACGTTTATATGACTAATGTCAGAAGCTAAAATTCCCAGTATATTTATTTATAATTCACCTTACAAAGAGAATTTAACTATCTAGTGATGATGATGATTATTTAAAAAAGCAGGCAAATAATCATTAAGTTTTTTTTTAATATCATCGACATTGTCACACAAATTATCTAGTCACATTTAAAGTACCTGGACTTGTATTATGATTTATGATGACTAGACAACGATATAGAATATATATATAGATACAAACATCAATGACTCGGGTACAAATATTCATATCATATCATATCATATTCATCATATAAATATTTGTCCCTTACGGGATTCGAACCCGCGACCCTCGGCACAGCAGGCAGGTTCACTACTGACTGTGCTACCAGGCCGTCAAACTCATAATACCTAATTACCTTATGTATGCATTTGTGCGTTAAATACAAACGCAATCTCTCGTTCTTACTCTCCTGGAGCTATCCAGAGCAAAATAAAAAAACAAAATGAAATCTAAATAACAAAATCAATTAGTTCGACAGAGCGCCCAAATTGTCCGTAACAAATAAATCAAAGGGTACGCTCCGATATTGCCATTCTGTATTCCGATTGTGGACCTAGGTCGTTATTTATGTACCTAGGCATTGGAAAACTTGGAACTTCGGTCTTATTACAAACTGTTGTGAACCCGGCGGGCTACGGGCTCCTCCTTTATATTGAAACGGATTTAAATTCATTAGAGGTGTTTTGGCCTCGTGGTTCTTACTTAGAATGGAATATTCTAATTCTATATCACGGTACGCTCTATGGTTCTCTCTCCATGCTATTTTTTTAACCGACTCCAAAAAAGGAGGAGGTTTCTCAATTCGACCGTATATATATATTTTTTTTGTGTGTTCCCGGATAACTTCGTCGTTTATGAACCGATTTTTATGATTCTTTTTTTGTTGGAAAGAAGATATTCCAAGGGTGTACCATGATAAGGAAACCAGGATTTGATAATGGCATCCCAGAGAAATCGAGGGGAACCTTTGAAAATCGTAGTGCCGGCTAGTGCGTTTGTTAATTTAAAGCACTACTATTAAATTGAACTAATGAATTCACCACTGTAAATTGTGAAATAAACAAAATTTAAACAAAAAATTTAAACCGCCTTCAAAAAAACTAAAAAGTTAAAAAATAATATTGCAGCCGATGACTTTTTCGTTCGCATCATCATCATCATTGTCTTGCCCATTTCCCATTATTTGGGGTCAGCGCAATATGTCATCCTCTTCTATTCATCTCTCTTAGCCGTCGTTTCAACACTCACTCCTTTTTTACACATATCATCCTTCACACAATCCATCCATCTTTTCTTCGGTCTCCCTCTCCTACTATAGCCATCCACATTCATACTTAACACTCGTCTCGTAACATGACACTCTTCTCTCCGCATTACATGCCCATACCACGATAATCTATTACCCTGCAATTTTTCCGTTATAGGTGCTACTTTCAAACTTCCTCTAATACAGGGTGACTGGTAATTCGACCTATTCCTTGAAAGGGGTTATACTAGAGTTCATTTGCAACAATTTTGCCCCAGTTAACTGGGGGTCGAAAATCGCTTGTTTTCGAGTTATCTCATTTTTAAGATTTTTTTGAAAAAATCCATTTTTCCACCTAAAACTGACAATTGTGAAAAAAATACTCCACTCTCTGCACTAAGTAAGCATTTTTCTAATAGCTGATGAATGAGCGACTACATTAAACTAAAATACATGTGTAAAATACCCGAAACCACTGAAATAAAAGGTTATAAACCGCACGACAAAATTTTTTTATTTGGATTTCGTTTCAATCCAAAGAGGATTACTTAAAAAAAATGTATCACACTTGGCGTACAAATTACGGAAATAACTTCCTCAATTCCTAAACTTTCCAAAAAGGTGCAAATGTTGTCTACTTTGACAAGAGTTTGAAAAAAATTGTTAACAATGGCAGAGCAGGTAGCGGATTTCCTAGAAGCGAACCTTACAAGATGCCGATTTGCTTTTGTCTCTTTCATTTTATTGCTTACATTGTTTCTCTTTTGTAAGTATTCGGGAATGTTTGTACTAAGGTTCACAATCGAGGCCCACTCATTCGCTCAATTCATTAAGTAATCAGTTAGTTTCAACCATCTTGGAGTTCGGACGTGTCGTTGTTAACTAACTTAAATTCTGCGCTAAAACAGCTTCCTTTTCAAATGGCTGCTTACCAAAATGAAGAATACGCGGATATCATGTATTGTTACGGGTTTTGTGATGGTGACGCTGCTGCTGCTCGAAGAGACTATCAAAGACGTTTTCCTACCCGCCGTTTACCTGATGTCAGCGTGTTTGGTACGACATATCGGCGCATTCGAGAAACGGGATCGGTTCGACGTCGCCAAACCGACGCTGGTAGACCTAGCGTTAGTGATCCAATCGAAGAGGAGCAAATTTTGCAGTGTTTTCAAGCAGACGGCACTACTTCAACAAGAATTGTGGCTAGGCAGCTTGGTATGTCTCAGTGGAAAGTCTGGTTCACTCAGCACACAGCACGGCAGTATCCATTCCATTACACGCCAGTACAAGCTATCGAGGAGGGAGATCCTGTCAGAAGGATGGATTTCTGCAGATTTCTAATAAATGCAGACATTGAAGACCCTGAGTATCTAAAAACAATCTTGTGGACAGATGAATCGAACTTCGACCGTGATGGTATTACAAACTATCATAATCTGCATTTTTGGGCCCCTAAAGGTCAGAATCCGAGAAAATCTAACGAAGGAGCTCACCAGCACAGATTCTCACTTAATGTGTGGATGGGAATCGTGCACAATAATTTAATCGGGCCATTCTTTCTGCCGGCACGCCTAACCGGCATCGCCTATGAAAACTTTTTAAGAGAAGAGTTACGTCCGCTGCTGGAGGATGTGCCGCTTACCACAAGAACAGCTTTGGTGTATCAACATGATGGCTGCCCAGCCCACTATTACCGGGGCGTGCGACAGTGGATGGATGAGAACTATCCACTGAGATGGATTGGTCGAGGCGGCCCGATCCCTTGGCCGGCTAGGAGTCCCGATCTAACCCCATGCGACTTCTACATTTGGGGTCATATGAAGACATTGGTGTATCGTACACCTATCTCTTCTCAAGAAGAATTAAGAGAGAGGATTTTGGCAGCTGCCCAACAAATTAAAGACACGCTTTCAACTCGAGTGACAGTAAGCGAAGTACGTCGCAGGCTTCGTGCTTGCATACGTAACGGAGGAAGACAATTTGAGCAAGACTTGTGATTTTTAAATGTAAAACTTTAAAACAAAATTTGTAATTTCATATGATTAGGTACTAAACATTATTATTTTACTCTTTTTTTTATTTTCACCAAACCAATAACTTTTTGAATAAAATTCACATCCGCGTGTTTAATAAGGTTTATTTTCCAAACTTGAACTAAAGTACACAACTTTTGCATCTTTTTGGAAAGCTTAGGAATTGAGGAAGTTATTTCCGCAATTTGTACGCCAAGTGTCATAAATTTTTTTTGAGTAATCCTCTTTGGATTGAAACAAAATCCAAATAAAAAATTGTTGTCTTGCGGTTTATAACCTTTTATTTCGGTGGTTTTGGGTATTTTTCACATGTATTTTAGTTTAAAGTAGTCGCTCATTCATCAGCTACTAGAAAAATGCTTACAGAGTGCAGAGAGTGGAGTATTTTTTTCACAATTGTCATTTTTAGGTCGAAAAATGGATTTTTTCAAAAAAATCTTAAAAATGAGATAACTCGAAAACAAGCGATTTTCGACCCCCAGTTAACTGGGGCAAAATTGTTGCAAATGAACTCTAGTATAACCCCTTTCAAGGAATAGGTCGAATTACCAGTCACCCTGTATACTCATTCCTAATCTTGTCCATTCTAGTTACACCACACATCCATCTCAACATTCTCATCTCAGCTGCATGCAATCGTTTCTCATCTGTCCCTTTTGTGGCCCAACACTCTGATCCGTACATAACGACAGGTCGTATTACGGTCTTATATATTTTCCCCTTCAATTTGAGGGGGATTCGGGAGTCGCAGATCGTTCCCGTAACCTGCCGCCACTTCATCCACCCTGAGTTGATTCGGTGCTTCACGTCCCGGTCTATCTCTCCATCTTTTTGTATGAGTGACCCGAGGTACCGGAAGTCGGAGCAGACTGGCAAAGGCACGCCATCAAGGGCAATAGGCATGCAACTGGAGAGACCGCCGAAATCGCAGAACAAACGTTCCGTTTTAGTTCTGCTAATTTTCATGCCAACACTCTCCAGTTTTTGCTGCCATTGTGCCAATCTGCTCTGGACCTCGAGTCCATCTTCACCGATAAGAACAATGTCGTCGGCAAACAGCATGCACCAGGGTGCCTCTTCCTGTATGTCCGATGTTAAAGCATCCATAATCAACAGGAAGAGGTAAGGGCTTAAAGCCGACCCTTGGTGCAAACCTACAGCCACATTGAATTTATCGGTGGTACCAGCAGATGATCGGACGCATGTGCTGGATCGGCTGTACATTGCACGAATCAACTCAAGGTATTTTCCAGGCACATCTTTCTTTTTGAGAGCCCACCACAAGACCTCCCGGGGTACACGATCGTATGCCTTCTCGAGGTCAACGAACACCATGTGCAAGTTCTTTTGAGCACGCCTGTATAATTCACAAAGTTGGCGTAGTGAAAAAATAGCGTCCGTTGTACCCCGACCAGGCATAAAACCGAACTGGTTTTGCGTTATCTCACTCTCCTCTCTCAGTCGTTTCTCTACCACTTTTTCCCATACTTTCATACTATGTGACATTAGCTTTATTCCCCTATAATTGTTGCAGTTCTGTTCGTCACCCATATTTTTATAGATGGGCACCAGTAAACTGTTGCACCATTCGTTCGCATTTCGTTCGCATCATAAGAACATTAATTTGTTTAATAGAAGTCGGTGTCAAGCCAAACCAAAAAACTAATGCAAGGCCTGTCGCGAATCGTACCGGCTTGACAGCGACTTCGATAAAACAAAATAAATTTGTTATGATGCGAACGAAAAAGTCATCGGCTGCAATATTATTTTTTAACTTTTTAGTTTTTTTGAAGGCGGTTTTTTGCTTTGTTCGCGTCCTTGTTTCAGCACCGTAAGTATGTATACTTGATTGTATACTCTATGACTCTACCCTTGTCCTAAGGAATCGCGGAATTTAAACGTTATCAAGTATTCCAAAAGCCATCCCAACCAAACACGTATCTCGATCTCCTGTACTTACCTGGGATTGTTGGTCAATCGATTTGGAATAAATAATCATTTTATATTTTCTGTTTTTCAGGTACATATCCAAAGTGGCAGTTTTGGTACGACTTCTCTACTATTTCTGGTGTTATAGCGAGGGTCTTTCCCTAAGGCAACCTTTGGATCTGTAAAAACTGCTTCGAAAAATGCGATTATTCAGAATATGCTATATTTAGAAAAAACTATGACTACAAAGTAGTAAGTGTATGGCGCATAACCATAACCTTCACGGTCCCACTGCCCTACTGTGGTCCGTTAATCATAACAAGGACATAAGTCGCGTTAAACAGTTTCCTGCACTTGTTAAGGAGGACGAATATAAAACTACGAGCGTTAACCCGCGACTTTGTCCGCACAAATTATATACCAGATTTTAAGTCAGATAATAAGCTATCAAACAAAAAAAGTTTTATCAAAATGGGTTCAGTAGTTTTTGCGTGATGCTCGTTCAAACAAACAAACACCCAAACAAACACACAAACAAACAGACAGACCAAAAATCCAAAAATTGGTGAAATGGAATCAGGGACACCTAAAAACCATATCGTAACTTTTTTTTTGTTACTATCTTCAATGTACAGACAAACTTACTGCTACAGTTTTATAATAGTTTAGATATTGACTATGTGGACCGATAAAGAGCTTGGAAGGACCTCAGTTCGCAGGTTTCACTGGTTGCTTTGTTCCACTCCGCTCTGTACGGTTAGCATAGAATGCGAATGTGGGGCGGAGTTTCAATCAGTTCACCACATCGTCGAAGATTATCCAATCCACTCTGAAAGTGTCCTCCGATCCAAACATTAAAAGGAACTTGAAAACTCAGACGTAATATTGGAATGAAATTGTCTATCAAAAACGAAAAGCCATAAATACAAATAAATAAAGCATAGTTACTTTAGCTGGAATCATGTCACGTCTCGTCAAAATAATTCTTCTTCTTTTCGTGTCAATGGTTCTTCAGTGATGGTTTTATATTTTAGTAGGTAAATCCTCTATCGTGCAGGTGTCAAAGTAATTCACCTACCAATATTTTTCTTTTTTCGCCTATTTTTCTGAATGTGTCACACACACATTCCGAAATGGTCAATTTACGTACTGTAACTAAATGCTTTTATAATACCTGACATTTTACTGCTCATGAAAAGATGGAGGGAGGAACGGCTTAAACTCAAATCACAAGCATTTTTCTTCAACGAAAAATAGCTCAATTTGGGTATCGACTGTGATTTTAACAAAACTGAAAAAAAATACAAATTTTACGTACCTAAGTTTGTTGAAAAATGTGTATTTAACACATGTTTTTGAAACAAATAAATTATTATTATTATTACCTTGCTTACAATTTCAACGCTTAAAAGTTGGTTATTAATTGCAAAAATTTTTTCACCTTTCTGAATTAAATGAGTTGTACGTATTTACTATATGTTTTTGAATCGTCTAAAGAAAGAAAGACAAAAAAATCGTTTATTTTTCTCGATAATAAATAAATTCAACTCTATTACAACCAAATTACAACACGTATATTCGATAGAGACCTTTACAAAGCCTCTCTACCCTGTCATGTTTTCGACTCAGGTGAATAGCGATTTCACCTGGGTGTGGATGTGACTGGGTACAGAGCAGAACAGAGTGGAGCGAACCTTACAATGTATTTCACAGTACATTTATTCTCCTCGGAAACACTACAGGGGCACTTACTCTAATTTATCGCTGGCTCGTTCACTACACAATGGCCTCTTAGGTTTTTGCATAGTGCCTTTTTTGGAACTTATTTTTTAACAATAATGAACTTCTGGATATTTATTTTAAACTACATTTCGCCGTGTTGTTCAGTGTGCACAAAATAGATAGCTGATTTTTTTTGTGGTTCGATAAATTGTTTTCAGATGCATTTTTAGGTGTTGCGTCTGTCGTCAATGTGGTGACGAGTTTATACACACTAGTCAGAGTTTGGGCATACTGCTAGTGAAATATTTACAGGGTGTAAGTGACAGCCTAGCACATACTGAAACGGTGAACTCAGACCTCAGGAAACGCAAAAATAAAATCTGCTGTCTCATACATTATATTCGCGTAGCTACAGCAGTTTTGTATGGGACAGCAGTTTTGTATGGGACAGCAGATTTTTTTTTGCGTTTCCTGAGGTAGGCTCCATAGTGAAAGTGGTTCAGTTCAATGGCCTGAGTTCACCGTTTCAGTATTTGCTAGGCTTTCACTTACATCCTGTGTATATGTATATATTCTGAACATGGTATTCATAATAAGTTTTTCTATACGTTTCTCTGTAGGGCTAGCAAGACACGCACGAAATAGCGACCAAACGATAAAACCGTCATTCACACGCGCTCATTTTGGCATTCGTAAAGTAACAAAGACTGAGCACATCTCGATTTTTCTCGCTTTGTTGGGAGTGGCATTCTAGGCCTACTGATGTGGTTTGCTATGCTGTGTTTGCATTTACACTAATCTTGAAATACCAATGTAATGTTTTAAAACTAGAAATTTTACTGCAACCATTCAATTTTGAATAAACTCAATCTAGATAGATTTTTTCAACAATTTCGTGGTTGGTGCCAGTAGCGATTCCTCACTGGTTTATTTTGTATGTTTATTTTATTTACTTGACTTTAGTTAAAACATGGTCCTGTTTTCTTGGGTGCAGGTTCAGATCCCGCTTGCAGCATTGTGTATCAATCTGTGTGAAAATGACCAAGATTATTTTTATATTTATAGGAAAATGTCTCATGAAAGCCTATTACATCTCAACACAACCTTATTTACCTCACAGTGGGTGTAAATTGGAGATCAGTTATTGAATCAATATAGCCTCAGCGGGATACTGAATCCACACTATAGATAGATCTTTCTTATACTGTGCTATAGATCAGATTGTGAACTTGTCCGTCGTCGTTTTCATGATAAAACATTTGAAGCAAAAAATTTTATAAAAATAATTAGGTAATTTAGAATGCATTTTTAGGCTTAAATTAAAATTCCTATAAAAATAGTTCTTGTACTAGTACGTTTCGTTTTAGAATAGACAAACCTATATCGAAACGACTAAGGGTTAGTTTACTCCACTGGGTGTAACAAAACACTCCAGGGTGCTTCAGACCATCAAACTGAAACTTTCACTATGGAACCAACTTCGAAATCGGGAATGAAAAGCTTCTCTCCCATACATTTTAGTCGAGTCGGTCGGTCGGTACTGCAGTTTTGTATGGAACAGTACATTTTTTTCACGAATTCGAAGTTGGCTCCATAGCAAAAGTTGTTCAATTTGATGGGCTGAAGAAACCCTTCCTAAAGTATTACTAGGGTGTTTTGTTACACCCTGTATAATTTTCACGTCTCTTGTAGCAAGGGTCGCCTTTAGCATTAAGCAAAAACCCTGAGTCACCTCGTACGACACCCACAGCAGGATAAAGCGTAGTTCATTCTAAGCCTGAACCAGTATCATAACTTAAACCAAACCGCGATAAAAATAGCAAACGAAATTTTCTTCTCCATAAGATAAGAAATCTAAAGTTTGAAGTTATAATCCGTCTGAAAACTAACTCGATTAAAGTTTCAGATTAAAAACCGTTTATTCACACTTTTTTGTTAGTCAAAGAAGAGAGAAATTTTCATTTCAAAATTCAATTTGAGCTCTAAAGTAAGTGTAAGAGGGTGGGTAATGCTGCAGACTAGTAGACCAATCAGAGCTACGCCTCTTGTCGGCTATTCAATTAGAAATGCCCCGCTCTTCAACACTTCTGTTACCAGAATTCAAAGTATAGGCGATAGCGGGAGCGGAGAATTGAAAATAATAATATGAGCTCAAAAATAAATCTCACCGATCCCGCTACCCAATCCGCCGCGTAGCCCCAGCAACGTCCTATGCCGAGGTCCGTACCCCTGTGGGTGCCCCTAGGTCGGTTGCTTAAGTTAATTCATTTGGCTAGGTAGACCCTTCGTGGTCCCTCCAATAGTCCGCAGTAAAAAGCGGTAGTTGCTCCCTGAGCAGAGCTGTAATAGTAATTCTTATTTTTAAGATGTAATCGGTCTGTTTCAATTAATCCAATAAGCGTACATCGACACACTGTTTTGCGTAGCCCTCCTTTTTATTGCGCTCCTGTCCTAATCTCATCCAATGCAGACCATATAATATTTATTCTTTTCTTAATTGTAACTAATTACTACAACTTACCAAAATGGATAAAATGATGATAAGTTCGGGGCGCTATTTATTAATATTGTTTGTAAATTCGAGGATTCTTATTTTATATATTAGGTTTTTGTTAAATTAGAGAAATATTCATTGAATACCTTGTCTATCTATCACCGAAACGGATAATTTGCACGTGGGATTGAAAAATAAGATCCCTCTGGCACTTGACTCTTCCCCATGGCACAAAATAAGGGAAGCGCATAATTTGGCAAACCGCCTATCGCTTGCCCCACACACATAACCCTGTATCAAATCTTGCCCCGACCCCGCCGTATGTGCCCTGGGAAATTGACTCGCAAGGGACCTCTTCCCTTTTTGGACCTTTGTTTTGTCTGTCCTAATCTTGTTTTTATGTTAACAAAAATGTTGCTCAGTCAGCTTTGTGTTAAAATAGTTACATACATATGTATAATAATTATATCATAGTTAGAACTTGTAAACAGCCATGGTGGAATAGTGGCAACTAGACGACGTGCTTAGAAAAAGACCTAGGTCGCCGAAATGCAGGGAACGGTTCGATCCCCGACCAGGTAGACTGATATACCAAAATTATTTAGAAAAATATCCTTCTTAATATGCTGACACTTTTTAAGGGGATGATCAGACCGTCAAACTGAGTAACTTTCTCTATGGCACCAACATTAAATTCGCAAAAAAAAACCAGCTGCTCCATACAAAACTGCAAAACTACTCGTGCCAAATGTATGTGACAGCTGATTTTTTTTCTCGTTTTCGATGTTGGTCCCATTGAGAATGTTGTTCAGTTTGATGGTCTGGTCAGCCCATTAAAAAACTGTCGGCATAATTAAAAAGGATTCTGTATGTACGATTTGTCACACCATAGCCTTTTCCGTGACGGAAAACATCGTGAGAAAATCTACATGCCTCAATTTAAAGGTTTAATGCCCATTATCCAATAGCGTGTAGCAATAGGCTGTAATTAACAGCCCGTCACAATTTGCGCACTGCTAGTGAAATGTGGATGTTCGGAATATGGTGTATTTACTCTTTAGAACAGCCGTGGTGGTCCAGTGGCGGGTAACCTTGCCTGCCATGCAATGGTTCGATCACCGTCCAGGCCGACTCGTACCAATGAGTTTTTCGGAATTTATGTACGATTTGTAACACCATTGGCTTTTCGGTGAAGGAAAACATCGTGAGGAAACCAGCATGCTTTATTTCGAGGCATGTATTGTACCCACTGTCCATTACAAGTGGCGACGGGCACACTGCCCGTCACACTGGACAGAGTTTCGGTACTAGTGAAACTTGGATGTTCTGAGGTTTCAGAATATCTCTGACTACCCCCTCGGGGAATATAGTCGTGAGCATATGGTATACTATTTAGAATATCTCTCACTACCAAAAAATAGCCGTGACCATCTATTTATCAGCTGCACCTACAAGCTTCAAAAATCGTTGTAGTAATAGGAATATTTCTGCCCACCGCCCATCGTGCACGTGTGGACTAGTATAAACCGTTTATTAAAGCAGTTTCGTGGTGCTAAATCATGACATAAGTGGACATAACTTACCAACTCCCACGCTTAGGTCCACTAATGTTTTGGTCTGAAAAAGGTTTCAAAATTCACAAATTTCTGCAAACAATGTGTTAAAAAATAAACAACATTGGTTTGCAAACAGATTGAATGAAAACCAAGATCAAAAGAAGAAAAGTACACAACTAATGTGCAATATTGTAATCAAGCAGTAGTGAGTATTATACTCGATGGAATCACCTGACGCACACAAACGCGTGATAAATGGCTAGAAGAAGAAGAATGGCTTATACCTCGCGGCACGAAACTCTAGCGCTCGAATGAGTGAATTTAGACGAAAATAGTGCATAGTGCCTTGGACATACGGTCAGCGCATTCAAGGTCAGCGCTGATGATTCGTACCGCGACTTATATCTAATCTATCGATGTATACAGGGTGCTAGGGTAAACCGTTGCATTATTTTAAAGGGTGATTGTACGCTTGATACTGAAAAAACGTTTTATATGAAAGTGAAACTTATAGAATTAACCAATCTATATACGCTAATACGATCAGCAACGAAGGTTGATTAATTTCGGAACCTTATTTTATACAAAAAAAAATTACAAATCTTCATCAGCTGTCGTTGTCGACGTACCACTTTATGTTATCAATGCGCACAGGTAATTATCTCTTAAGCTGACACTACTGCTTGATAAGTACAGTGTCTGAAGGTACGCATACAAAATTGAAATAAATTCAAAGATAATATTATCTTTCAATTCGGCTCGATCACTAGCACAGTGACATCACGACCAACCGCCATGAATCAACAACGTTTGACATTTCTAAATGTTTCCGATGCTGATCCAATATGTTACACTCAAACTACTAGTAAACTAAAAGTGGTCCTTTGTAAAAAAAAACGGTCAAGTGCAACCACAGTTGACGCCTATAGGGTTCCCTAGCTTTTGTTTTATAATTAGCGACAATGTCTTATCGGAACATTTGTTTCAGAGTTTCGTCTATCGCCTAACCGAATCGTAAAGCTTAACTTCATGATTTTTATTAAGTTTAAGTTCATCATCATCATCAGCCTTTATGGCAAAGGCAATAGTTTTAGGTTATTTTTAGAAGCATTTTTCGACAACGTGCACGTGCAATAAAAGTAATATTTTCTCCTTTTACGATTATCGTGTTCAAAAAATCAAAATGAATTTAATTTATCCTAAAAGTAAATTAAATTAGCTTTCTAATGATACCTCATATTAGTCATACCCTGACTGTTGTCTAATTAGGTTTAAAAGTAGGTAGTGTGAAGATTAATTTTCAAAAGGTGCGATTTTTTTTATGCCGAATGTATAGCTTCGATTCGGAACCATTTGGTTTTTGTTGATTTTCGTAGTTTCTGTCTATAACGTCACATTTCTTTTCCAGCGGAGACTAGGGTACACTTACTACGGTCCTTACATACCTATTTCGCCTTATTCACATCCATACATCTTTTTAAACATGCCCCTCGGTTTCAAGTACTCCTCTCCTCACCTTTCTATAGGAAGCAACCGATTTTATTAGAGTAGGTACGTCCGTACGTTCTTTCTTTAGAAAAAATTGAATTTATTAAATTGATGTAGCGAAAATTGAGAATTTCGGGCTAAAATATGTAAATTCTCTGGTGATATCACCATGACTAAAATTCCATTTCGACATCGAAAAAGGTTCAATTTTAATCCAATTTTATTTTGGTTTATGATCAAATGCCTGTGACGGACTACTGAAACAGGTTTAGATCCTTCTGTCACGGAACCCCAATAAAAAGGTTTCCAATGGGATCTAGGCAGTCGGCACCTAGTTTATGCGTTATTGATACGCTTTCACGCATAAAAACAAATTGTTTTGTGTATTTCGCTCCGGAATACGGCTTGTAGCGACCTTTTCCTTTCTTTTTACTTAAACTTACTTCCTAATTTCTACACACTATTTTCTCAAGTAAGTGTAAGGTGGCGAAGGGAAAAAGTTTCTTTTGCTGTGCTTTATGTGCAGCAGCCAATGAAGTTCTATACCCACTTCATTGGCGGCAGCTTATCCTTGATACGTCCATAGCAGAAACATGAGAAATTGTAATACATATGATGAAGACGAATCAATCTTAAAAGTTTAAAGGGGTGAAAGAACATTAATTAGTAGGTACCTGTGTGTTTGTGCACGCGTCACGTAATAACTACTAAATAATTTCGAATTGAGTTTTGTAGCGAATATTCAACATTTTCTTTGGTATCACTTAATATCGGTATACGTCTATACAGGGTGAAATTGATATCATTAGCATCCTTTTAAACTAAGAGTCTACCCATCAAACTGAACAACTTTTACTATGGTAGCAAACCGATCGAAGCAAAAAAAAATCAGCTGTTGCATATATTTGCGTCGAGTAGGCATTGCAGTTTATTATGGAACAGCTGATTTTTTTTTTGCTCCGATTGGTTTGCTCCCATAGTAAGAGTTGTTCAGTTTGATGGGTAGACTCTTAGTTTAAAAGGATGCTAATGATATCAATTTGGGTGAGCTCTCTACATCTTCGACCCCATCTGAGGACTAGATTGAAGTCAAGAGCAAACCCATAGGTAATAATTAAAAAAAAATGTTCGCCCTGTATTTTCATTTTCACCCTGTATTGCTCAGTACCGTTTACTGAACGGGTCCTTCGACCTTGATTTTTATTACAGGGGTCAAAAACCTCGTCAGCAAAACGTCTAGGTACTTTGCAAAATGAATATCGGAAAATAAATAACGCAAATTGATGGCCCCAATGAGTGAAGTCGACACTCTCCCGTCTTGGCGAATGGACCTTACGAACGCGAATATTTATAGGTGTTCCTATTTCCAAATCATCGCCTTTTCATGCTAAGAAGATATTTTTTCTATATTTTATTAGTCTAAATAAAATTGCGAAATTACCAATGGTTATGGTGATTGGACACGATTTCTTTAAGGCTACGTCATGGTCAGTCTTCCTACGTCGCACTGCAGGGCATGATATGTTATCTTAGTACAAACTAAGTGGAACGCTGATTTTCCATAGACAGCTTCCGCCATCTATCGGTTATGTTTCGAAGCACTGGGTGTTGACCTAGGGTTCATATCGGAGTAACAGCGCACTACACCTCACGCGCTGCGCTGTAGTAGTGAGAGATTTCGCCCATATCATACACTGTCTTGTTGGTCTAGCGGTCTAGACAATCGGCTTACAATCCGTGTAGCTAAGGTTCGATCCTCGTGTCGGCCGATCGTCTTTTTCAATTTATTTCATAATGTGGCGCCCCCTAGTGCTGATAAGCGGCAACGCAATTATAACGTCCTAAAATTCAAGGCGAGTTACCTATCTATATCCAATATTACATATTAATCTATGCTGCAGGGCGCAGGCCTCCCCTTAAGTAGGGTGATAGACCACGCGTGCCCAAAACTAATTGGTGGACTACACTTACGCATCAGAATTTCTTCTTCTGCGTATGCAGGTTTCCTCACGATGTTTTCCATCGCCGTTTGGAAGCAGTGGGTAAGACTTTGCTGGATGGAGGAAAAGATGGAAAAAGAGATTCCTAGCTGATTAATTTAGCACATTGTAAAAGAAAAAATCGGAGTCATGTCGTAAAATTAAGTCAAGGAAGGCACGTGCAAAGACAATATTGGTTACTCCACCGACAAGTTTAGATTCTCAATAATAGGTCAAATCGTAGGTACCTACCTCACTGTAGAAAGGAATTTGGTTTGCCACAATTTACTTCTCAAAAAAATTGCTTTTTATATACGAATATACGAAGTTCAGTACAAAAATGTGAGTAGAACTCAGGAAGCTAGGATAGGTTGGTACAACTACTGTTTTAGGTCACACTCGTGGCATGCCTACTGGTTATGAATAAGTCAGTCAGTCAGTTAATATCCGGTTTTTATATATTACAAACCTACAGATTCTTTACAATGTATTTTTTAGGGCAGACAGGACTCCATACAAAGCTTTGGAAGCTGTCTCTTAACATTTAAAAACACTTCGGCGTCTTTGTCCACAATCCTTATTATTATATCGTCTCGGTTATTTTCTCTTTGTTCAAACGACGACGCCATGTTTTTCTTTTCTCTCTTAAATTTTTAAAAATTGTTTTGTTTTCCTTCTTAAGATATCTTTTTGTCCCCAGTAATGAAGTCGCTTAAAAGAGATAGCAGTAATTACTGGTTTCTTTTTCAGATTTTATTTAATTTTAGTGGTAATAATCTGTTTTTACAGAGGCAAGAGATACTCCTCCAAGATTTTTTCCTCTACCATTTACTATGTATCATGGATCGCATAACGTATCAAGAACGAACCCCCGTTTGAAACGGCATTAAGGTCTTCTATTAAATAATTCATCCTTTTTAGGGTTCCGTACCTAAAGGGTGAAAACTGGGCCCTATTCATAAGCCTACGCTGTTCGTCCGTCCTAGCTTCAGAGAGCTGTATCTTCTAAACCGTAATAGGTAGCTGGTTGACATTTTCACAGAATATGCATCATTATATTAAAAAACGAGCGTTAACCCGCGACTTCATCCGCACAAATTATATACCAGATTTTAAGTCAGATCATAAGCTATCAAACAAAAAAAGTTTCATCAATATCTGTTCAGTAGTTTTTGCGTGATAGTCGTTCAAACAAACACCCAAACTAACACACAAACAAACAGACAGACAAAAAATCCAAAAATTGGTGAAATGGAATCAGGGACACCTAAAAACCATATCGTAACTTTTTTTTGTTAATTACTTCAATGTACAGACAAACTTCCTGTTACAGTTTTATAATAGTATAGATTATGTTAAAAATTTACCCCCATACAAGAAACTAGTATTATTATTCAACGTTTTTTATTCTTTTTCTATCGTAAAAACGGTAATACATGTAAGCGTCAAACTTGGTGTGATTATACTGCAAACTACAGTATTACAATTACAACAAATAATAAAAACCGGAAAAGTAGTCAGAAAAAATATAAATTTGTGGTTAGTTAATATATTGCGTAGTGGTACGGAACCCTCGGTGAGCGAGTATTCCGAATTGCACTTGGCAGGTTTTTTCGATTATCAGTGTTATCTCGGATTTGGATCGGACACTGCAAAAGAGTTTGCCTATGTCAAGCTGAGAACAACACATATGTTGTTATATGCTATAAAAAGTGACTAGTGTCAAAAATGGTACATAATTAGGCTATTCAGGCACCTGTGGTGTTCCTTCATAACCAGGTATATCGTAAAATTTGACGACGCGCCTCACTGCGGGGTATTGCACATAGGTTCGCGTTATTAATTCTCTATGACAAGCAGGTTGTGAGGCTTATATAGAGAACCCCTAGAATCCTATAGTCACTTTTAATTATCTTGTTGGTTATACCCTATTTTTTATTACTGAAAAGTTTTAAGGGTGTAGGAAACTAAACAGCTTTCCCTAATGAATGGGTCGAAAAACGAGAAAAGTTTTTGGACCTCACATACAAAAATGACCACGTCGTGAACAAACATCGAGATCCGACTTCGGACTAAGGTTCAGGACGTCGGGGACCCGTAGCTAGGCGAAATTATGGCATTACGCAAAAGAAGAGTGGGTCGGCGGCCAGGTGGGTTGACCACATCTGGAAAAGTAACGGCAAGACATGGATGCGGCTGGCACAGGGCCGAGAAGAATGGCAAAATATGGAGGAGGCTTACGCCCGCCCTGCAGTGGAGATATGGGCTTATTAAGTAGGTAATTAATAATAATATATTCTATAATGTTTAGGAGTGTACAACTTTTTTGTATGGAGACTTCCCAAATCACAATCCTCTAATATTTTTGGTAACGACACAATTTACACGTGGCTTGGCAATCATGACTGGCCACTAAGTATGCTCGTGTAAATCAGACTTAAGCCCCGACTGTCTCCGATTCGAATCCCTCGGGATCATCAATCACTCGTCAATCCACCTACTTGTCCTTACTTGAGCAATGAGTTCCTGCGTTTTGATCTTGATTCACGAGAGCTACTTATAATCTAAGAGTTATTATGTCACAGTATAAGGAATATACTTTTGTAGTACCTAGTAGATCTCTTTTTTTAAATGTTAAATTCGGCTGTGACAATAATAGCAATGGTAGTTGGTCTGACCAACTACCGTATACTGATGTCACAGACCATTTTGTCTTGAATATGTCTATGTCTGTCTGTATGTCTTGGTCTGTCGAGGGATTGGTGTGGTGGACCCTTGGTCTAGTCTTAGTCATAAAATATGCATACTTACTTACGTACTTTATTTGAAATTGTTACCTCTTTGGCGAGTCTCAACATACCTAAAGTGATTTTTAACCTTGGGAAGTTGCGAGTTCCTCCCAATACAAGCATTTATCATGCTCGAAGGGTGGATCTCAACTCAAATTATGTAAAACAATATTGAGAAATAATAAACATTTTTTTTTAATGTTAATTTTTTGTTTTTTATGTATTTGTAAGTACTGACTGTGTGATATATAGTTTTTGTAATGTGTTTTGTAAGACAAATAAAGAAATTCTATTCTATTCTATTAGTATCAAGTAATACCTTGGTCTACACTTTTCATAGCGTCGTTCACAATATGAAAATGAATTCTAAAGTGCTTTAGATCACTTTGAGAATCCTAAAATAGGTCGAGTGTCTGTGAATGGCCTGAAATTTCGCGGAAGCTGTGCAAACCTACATTTTTGCACACCGTTTAGACACAAAATAGCTTGCAACTTTAAATGGAACCAAATTGTAATACTTAACATTTCGACGGACTGTAATAGGTATTTACAATTAAAACATTATGTACAACTTATGGCTAAATATGGCTATAATTAAAAATAAAAATAAAAACAAATAAAGTAGGCGAAGAAAAAATGAGCCACTATATCGAGCACGACTTAATCGACTGTAATCCTTTTTGAGGTAGGCAGAAACTTCAAAAGCGTTAAGTACCCAATTAGGAACGCGAACGGTAACCTATCTTACTTTCGAAATTTATTGACCGTATTTCAGATATTCGAAAACAGTGTATAGTATTTTCTAGTGACAGATATTTTCTTACTCATAAATTTGTTACTCCTTATAAAGACTTGACAGAAGTATCATTTTCCAGAAAATTTTAAATCAGAATTTCATAATAATTTTTTTTCTTTTGACAAAGTTCGTCTGGGTTCGAAGTTTTAAAATGTCGAAGTAACTTCATATATAGTACCTATGACTGGAACACAAATCAGTAAAGTTGTCTGTAATAGTAGACACCACCATGATACCAGGATTAGAGCGAGTAGTACGAGTGAATAGGCTTCTTCTGGGTAAGCTCGCTACATCTTCGATCCCATCTTAGTCCTGAGGACTGGTTTGAGGTCTAGAGCAAATCCATCCGTAATAAAAAAAAACAGCGAACACCGTCAAGATAAACCTTGCTACAACTGGACGCTTAATAAAAAGATAGTTTCTAGTTGTAGCAAAGTTTCTACCCACCCTGAAAGTTATTATAGTTGCGAGTTTATGTTCTTATGGTAATTATAAAAAAGTTCACTTTTAGCTTATTTCAAAATCAAATGAGCAATTATAACGACTAATTACTAACCATTTAGATATCCACAAAAATACTGTAAATAAGGATACCTTATTGTCTATACTCTTAGTTGTCTAGTGTAAGATAGTGTTCTATTCTATACTATTAAAAAAAAGTGCCTGCCATTTTGGTAGTGATGATTTTGCCAATGTCTTGTTTTTCGAAAAGAACACTATCTTGAGCCACCACTGGAGCTTCGTTGTAGGCCCGGGAGGGGGCAACCAACAATCGACGAGCGACTCGACTACCCTACGCAATAGCAGGGCCTCTACCCGCACATTCGAACTTCGCAATTGCGTGAACGTTTTCGTGCCAATGTCAGCTCTATTACAATGAAGTGCGGACCGAAACAGTGGCCATATTCGAACATCGAAAGTCCGGGTACAGGGCCAGACCTACAACGCGACTCCTAAGATAGTGTTGTTTATTCTATGCCAGGAATGACAAAATGCTAATGACAATGAGCTAAACATTCTGATTACCCCCAAAAGTGGGTAGAATGTTTTCCAAAGCCCCTGAAATGGTATTATAATTTTTGAATTCCGCGGTAGGTGACCATTTCTTTTTATGGCAACACCGCCCGCCACTGACACGTTATTGGCGGGAAAAGCCATTACCGCAAACACACGTGGAAAATTTAAATAAAGAACGGTTAGCAGTTTGATTAAATCAGCGATTAAAAATTATTGGCAAGGGATTATATGAGATTAAATGCATTTCACCTAAATGAATGTTAATTTGTATCAAATTATCACATAATAGGAATTCGTTTTGCGGATTCGAATTTAATGGGGGTTAAAATGCTTCATCCGTATTATACAGGGTGTAAACTTAAAGCAGTTACATATTAAACGGGGTGCTTCAGGCCGTTAAACTAAACAACTTTTATTATTGTACCAACATTGAAATTGAGAATAGAACTGCAACGTTTTTTGTTTCGAGCTTTCGATATTTGCTTCATACTAAAAGTTGTTCAGTTTGATGGTCTGAAGCATCTACTTTGATATGTAACATATTTAATTTTACACCCTATACCTGGTACAAATAAAAGTGGTATAAAATGTTATACCAAGAATAAACTAAGAATAAGCAAAATGTCTACTAATAAACCCGGAATAACTTACACCTACTATAACGCCGGTGTGACTGTTCTGTATCATAGACAAATTTTTGTTTTTTTTCTTAAGTTTATCTATGACCCGCGACGTTGCCACCAACGTAGTTACGAGTTTATAAGTAAGAAATTATGATTTCCTTATTCTAATCATAATTATTCCTATAATAAGTTTTTATTTGTACCACAGTTTAAAAAGTGGTAGCGAGTGTTTTAAGTAGGCAAACGCGTATGATGTCCAGTTTAACTTGACACATGAGCGACAGGGATCATCAGCTTTGATGGGTACCAAGTTAAACTAGACAATGCTCGCGCTGACTAAATTTCCCTACTACCACCCGTGACCGTTCTTTACAATAAAACAATGGCTGTAAAATAAAAAGACAATGCCTATCACGAAACAAGAAAAGGAAACCTTCAAGGTCACTAGCCTGCTAAAAAAAAGCTATACCACTTGTAAAAAACAAGTGTTTCGTGCGTGTACTATAGATAATATAGATTTGACGCCTGTGTAGTTTTTAACAACACTTTTAGTAACGAGTCTTCATGACGAAACTCGTGTAACTTACCCCCTCATACGAACGAAAACCTGAGTCTTATCTTATCGTTTTTAGGGGCCAGAAATCAGCCCGGAACACGTCGTCACGATGGGATCTTTTGTGCTACCCTTTACCTTTTGTCGTACACTTCCTTTTTCGTGGCAAATGTATATTTCATTAGCCTGACCTGAACTATGCCCCAACAGAAAAGTTTATGTATTCTTCTAGAGCTAGTTAATTTATTATTATTGCCTGCCAACCTACGAATAAAGCCAACGCGTCAAATTCACACTAGAGGTCCTTCATGTATCAATCTGGCTGACTCTACAGGAAACCTGAGTCTTAATAAAAGACGTAAGAAATCACAAGTCACAAAAAGTAATAATAGAACAGGTATTTCATATTTCCATGTTTATTTCGGGGTTGGTTTGCGGAACAATCAGTTTTTATTCTGCAAAAATAGGCACCGTAACATATGGAAATGGAAAAATAACACTTTAGGTACCCTACGACACCAATATGGTAAGAAATTGAGTGATCTATTCCAAACTGGAAACCTTTGCTTGTGCGTTTAATTCCAAGATCTTCAAACCTAACGATGGACAAGACTCGAATAAAACATGTACAGGTTATGTATACCTTTATATGTTGGAGATTGATATGTAGGTAATGATGATAAGACTCAGGAGAGAATATTAATGATATTAATTACTGCTACGATATAATGGTTAAATATGCAGATGAGAACGTGTTTACGCTATAGTGTCGAAACGTGAACTGACTGTCTTATGCTACTTACTAATAAGGTTAGATTTAATGCTAAAATGGCAATGTGAGAACTTGTTTCGTACAGCATATATATGTCGCTGCCATCTGCCATTTCATTGAAAGGCTAGCCCGTTCATTGAATGACTAAAGGACATACAGGATTGAATGTAACGTTCAACGACTTTACTGAACGTCATGCTAAAATTGAATCACCTGGCAGATTTTACGTCCGCCATGTTCAAAGGGCTAGCTTACAATCAGCCAACTAGTTGAACGTTGTGACGCTTGTTCAATCAACTTTCGGCCTAGTCATTCAATTGACTGTCGCCATTCAATAAACTGGCTAGCCATTCTATGAAATGGCAGATTTAAGCAGATGGCTGCGACATACCGGTTGCTAAAAATAATATTGAAACACAGACGGGCGTCAGGTCTAAAAGTTGTCCTATCATCTCTTGATCAAATGTGACACGCGTACAGTTTTATTTTACCATTATTTATGTTTTTTTATTTGGCGTTTGCTACCAACAATATTGTACGTTTTTCGTAGGTATATTGGATTTAGTTTGTGATCGATTATGTGGCTAGATAGACGTGGTAGTCTAGTGGTGAGTAGCATCGCCTTTCGTGTAGAAGATGAAGGCTCGATCCCGGCCGAGGCTGATACATTTTTGTCCGATTTTTAACATCACTTGCTGATGGCTTTTCAGTGAAGAAAATAATAATATGTTTTAATTTCAAGGCATGTGTTATGATCACTATCTATTGGAAATTATATTGTAATGTAATTGATCACTATAGCTCTTAAAAGTAAAGATGACGTGTTCACTACCTGTCACTCTAGCCTTTGCTCAATATTAAATGAAACTCTGTTCTAAATATGGTAAATCTACGTAGCATTAGAGCTTAGTTGCATTTCGTTTTTGTTATATCACAATTCGGTATGTCAAGTTTATTTTTATTTAGAACCAGCGTTAACCCGCGACTTCGTCCACACAAATTATATACCAGATTTTAAGTCAGATCATAAGCTATCAAACAAAAAAGTTTCATCAAAATCGGTTCAGTAGTTTTTGCGTGATACTCGTTCAAACAAACAAACAAACAAACACACAAACAAACAGACAGACAAAAAATCCAAAAATTTGTGAAATGGAATCAGGGACACCTAAAAACCATATCGTAACTTTTTTTTTGTTAATATCTTCAATGTACAGACAAACTTCCTGTTACAGTTTTATAATAGTACGAGCATTAACCCGCGACTTCGTCCGCACAAATTATATACCAGATTTTAAGTCAGATCATAAGCTATCAAACAAAAAAAGTTTTATCAAAATCGGTTCAGTAGTTTTTGCGTGATACTCGTTCAAACAAACAAACAAACAAACAAACAAACACACAAACAAACAGACAGACAAAAAATCCAAAAATTTGTGAAATGGAATCAGGGACACCTAAAAACCATATCGTAACTTTTTTTTGTTAATATCTTCAATGTACAGACAAACTTCCTGTTACAGTTTTATAATAGTATAGATTATTAATTTAAAAAAATGCCGTTTTTCGTTCAAACGAGTGACGTCACATGACGACCTGTAAACTTCGTGGTAAACTTAAAAAAAAAACTTAATTTAACTGGCCATTAAGAAAAAAAAATCATCATGTCAGCATTTGACTTTTGATGTTGCCGTTTCTATTTCCAGCATAGAGTGAGAAAAAGAAGGCAGATGATTTTTTTTTAAATTAAGATAGTTAGTTATTTTATGGTCTCAGTATTTTAGTGGTCTGCGCGTTCAAAGTAAAGAATATTGTTTCTGATATCTATGAGAATATCTCTGTCTACCCCCCGTAGAATACAGTCGTGCGCATGCTTCATACCTTTTTCCATTCTCTAAATCTGCACGTTTCCCAGTATTTTGTCAGACGTTATCTATACACAAGATTGCAAAATGTATGTAAATCTAGGACGCTGTCCGTCAGGTGAGACCTAAATCCTGTACGTGGTTAGATTACCTAGGTTTCAACAAGATTTTCAGCTATAAATATGTAAAACTGGCTGACGTTTTGGCAGGTTTACTGGCCCTGGTGAATTTTTGAGATTTAGTGCTGTTTTGAAATTATCCACGTATCTGCCAGACTTGAATTTGACTGTCATAAAAAAATCAACGAAAAAAAGTAAGTTTTTTTTATATGTTAACTTACGTATTGCTAAGTATTAAGTAGGGATTCATTTATTAACACACTAAAAATATACAAGATTAATTAACATCTAAGGTAAGGAACAACAAAAAATAAAAAGAAATGAAAACAAAAACAAAACAAAAAAGGGCAGAGAAAGGCGTAGACAGGCCAGGTAGGTGATGGGAGTTCAGCCTGCAGATAGAATGCCGATCGTAGATTCGTCGGCAGACCATCTACAGGTAGAACACTCCATCAAAGCTGCTGCCGTGCGGGAGTGTGCCAAGGAGGCTGGCGGCGTTGCCTCTTTGGATGGCGATGCTTATGCGCTGCCCGAGGTACGCGCCAGCCCTCGTGTCGCCTGTGGCGTCGATCAGCCTGGAAGATATTTCTTTGAATAGCTTCCTGGCATCTGGACCCCAGGTGCCCATGGTCTCTACTCCAAAAGGCGCAAATATGTAGTTCTGACCGAGGGCTGCATATTTGCGTCTTTTCGAGTTTTCGGCGAAGGCGAAGTATTAAGTTATGTTTTTATAGTGTCACAAATTGTTGTCTAATTTAAGTGATTTAAAAAAATATGGGGAGGTACGAATAAAATTGCAGGGTAATAGATTATCGTGGTATGGGCATGTAATGCGGAGAGAAGAGTGTCATGTTACGAGACGAGTGTTAAGTATGAATGTGGATGGCTGTAGTAGGAGAGGGAGGCCGAAGAAAAGATGGATGGATTGTGTGAAGGATGATATGTGTAAAAAAGGAGTGAGTGTTGAAACGACGGCTAAGATGAATGGAAGAGGATGACATATTGCGCCGACCCCAAATAATGAGAAATGGGCAAGACAATGATGATGTATTTAATTTCTTTACGATTATATTTTGTTGAAAGGACATAATTAATTGTTGCACTAAAAAAATTATAAAAATTTCTAATTTAAAGATTGAATTAACATCTCCGTAAGCTAACATTAAAAATAGTGATGTGCTATGAATAAAGGGTGTGATGTGCGATTTGGTAGAATTTCTTCTTCAGCGTAAGCAGATTTCCTCACGATGTTTACCTTCGCCTTTTGAAAGAAGTAAGTAAATATTACCTAACCTACCTAATAAGTAGTTTACCTATTTACCTTCAGCTCAAAGTTCAAACAAAAGTGATATTACTTTGACAATTTGTCTTACATCAATCGGATTTACATAATAGGTCCCTTTTATCTCCTCCATGAGGAACCATATCGGGTTCCGATATTACGTCACGCGACCTCCGACGCAGTGCTACGCGGCTACGAGTTTCGTAGCTCCGTAGCAGTGTCTACGCGAGCGTTGTAGCGGACGGTGCTACGGTTCAAGCTAAAAGTTAAATCGATGTGATTGTTAAAGTGATTTTGTGACTTAAACGTAAGGAAATAAAGCTTTTTGTTGGTTAATATGGCAATCAAACTTTTGGGAGTGGATTATTGGAGTTTATGGCGAGATAAATGTGCAATGAAAACTTTATAGCAACTTTCGAGATATTAATTTTTTAATTGAAGTTTTTAAAGTACCAAGAAAATTTAGTTTTTAATGTAAATAAGAAATGACATTTTAAGGCGGTTGCAGAGGGGTCAATTTTATACAAAACTTTGACGCACAATACGCGTAGACGGTATTAATATAAGTAACTTTGTATATATGGAAAAATAGTTTAGATAATCGAGATGGCGCGTCACAAATAACATTTGCAATTTATAAAATAATTACGAAGATAAAAAGCTTTGAAATTTTTCATACAAAATTGTAAAAGCTTTATATCTTCGTAATTATATTACAAATTGCAAATGTTATTTGTGACGCGGCATCTAGATTTTCTAAACTATTTTTCCATATATAAAATATTACTTTTATTAATTCCGTCTATGCGTATTGTGCGTCAAACTTTTGTATGGACTGAAACCACCTTAAATAACTAATGCTAAATATGGTTTAACGTTCCGGATACTGCATCACGGATGATTTATACAGGGTCCTTTTTAATATAATGCTGACACTTTTTAACGGGATGATCAGACCATCAAACTGAACAACTTTCTCTAACAGACCAACATCGAGATCCCGAAAAAAATTACAGCTGTCCCATACATTTGGCTGTGGTAGGTTTGCGATTTTGTATGGAAGGGCTGATTTATTTTTCGCAATTTCGATGTTGGTGCCATAGAGAAAGTTGTCCAGTTTGACTGTCTGATCATCCACTTAAAATAGTGTCAGCATATTGAGAATTTAATTACTCAGAAATTATGAGTGCGCTTTTTGTGAAATATAATAAAGATAGACAGAGGAACTTTCACTAAATGAAATTCCAATAAGAGGGTTCCCCATCAAAATAAATGTACCTACATTCCGATTATTTATAATAAGTAATATGTACATATAATATACGATTGTATCGATCACTGAAACACAGTTGAAAAAAAAATTATACATGATAAATTTTTTTATGACACAACAAAAAGAGAGCCAAAACAATCAAAGTGGACTTCTAGTGAAAAACCTATAAAACCAAAATGTTCTTGTATTGGTGATGATGATGATGTGAGGGGGATGGGCGAGGGTCCGGCGCAGGGCGTGTTCTTCTCGCACGGTGACAACGGGAACGGGTACCGGCTGTCGGCGCGCGGCGTGCGCACGCTCCAGGGCTTCCTGCGGGAACACGGCGCCGACTGCGTGCGACAGTTCATGCAGGTGATGTGGGGTAGACCGAGGGGCCGGCGCGGGGCGTGTGGTTCAGCTGATTGTTTTAGCGATTTCAGGTTTGCAGCCATAGTAAAAGTTGTTCAGATTCATGGTCTGAACCACCCCTGAGAATTTAAAAAGCATAAGCATATGCTCAAGACTATATTCCCTGAGGGGGTAGTCAGAGATATTCTGAAACTTGAGTAGTACCGAAACTCTGCCCAGTGTGACGGGGAGTGAGCCCGTCGCCACTTGTAATGGACAGTAGGTACAATATATGCATCGAAATTGAAGCATGCAGGTTTCCTCGCGATGTTTTCAAAATTTAAAAAGTGTCTTACAAAATCATCACTTGGTGATTTTGTTATTTCCCCTACTAAATGTATGGGAATTTAATTTTACGATTTCTGAGAGTTCTAATACCCCGATCTCAGTTGACCCCATAGAGACTTTATGTTTCTTATCAGTATGAGGATTGAATGAGATGACAAAAAAGTTGTGTGAAAATTTCAGTTTTTCTCGATGACTGTACATTTTATTCAAAATCGGTGAACGCAGAAGTAAATAAAATACTCCAAAAGTTAGAGTTAGTCTCCCAAGAATGTTTTCTTGTAGCTATAATGCTTCTGGTAGCTGCCCTTTGTGCCTCATCTCTACTTTCCACCCTGTATACTATACATACAAATATGCTAACGCCTTCGGTACATTTGAAATTTGACCTGATCCTTTTTGAGTATTTTCATCAATTTGACCAACATAACACGGTTCATCGCATCTTGTCCATAGAAATAGGAAGTACTAGAATTTGTCACTCTCACAAAATGTCATCTTGACGCAAAATGTCATCTTGACGCAAAATGTCACATTCGTGTAACTTCACATTCGCAAATACCAGCACAGCACTCCCCGCTTAGACTGGGCGAGTGAGAATTTGTAATTATTCTGTGTTAAATACCATACAAATTATTGTATTTATAATTATCTATGTTTAAGGATGTAATCGTTTTTTTTTTTTCAATCATTTTATACTGTTTTCATAAATACATCACATAGAACAGTCGGTGTCAAAATTTTTTTTGTTTTTAATTCTTTTGTTTTTTTTTTGAGCTTTTAACCCTGAGTTTACGTCAGCCCCATCGTGCCTTAACCCTTAAGAATCTACAAAATGAAACAATTTTACAATGAAATAAAAACCTAACACTACCTAACGAATATACAAACAAACACACATATGAAACACTAGTACTATAAATAAAAAGGTACACCATTTTAGCCTCTCCCGACGTAGGGGCGTGTGTCAAAATTAAAACAAGTCCCTAAAACTTTTTGATAAACTTTTCAAGATTTATCTCGGAGGCACTAGTGACGCCATCTACAATACTGTTACGCAACTACAAGTGAAGTGGCTAACATTGTCGTCACCTTAGATTCGCTAACTGCCGCTCTGCGTCGCCTCTAAGCAAAGTAATGAAAAATAACGACACCTCAAATATTATTCATTAATTTTATTATCTCACGAGCTTTTCGTCGGCACAAATTATATACCTACCAGATTTTAAGTGAAATTAAAAGCTTTCAAACAAAACAGTTTCATCAAAATCGGTTCATTCGTTTTTGCGTGATGCTCAACAGTGACAGTCAAAAACACAAAAAATTGGAATCAGCGACACCTAAAAACCATGTCATAACTTTTTTATCCGACTGCGCCAGAAGGAGGGTTATGTTTTTAAATGTATAGAGGGTAAATCTTTAATGTACAGACACACTTCTGTTTCCGTTTTATAATAGTCAAGATTATAGTACTTACTTAATTTTGGTCTTTGAACTATGTTTACAAGAAATGCTGCAGAACTTACTTTATTCGAAATACCTTTTTTTCTCCTTTAGCCTATTTCATTCCGTTGCTGGACAAAGGTCTCCCTCTTCATCCTCAATGCATCCCTGTTTTAGGCCAACTCCATCCACCCATCATCGAAGGCATCTAGGCCATTTTTCCACTTCTTCTTCCTCACATAATTTTTTTCCATTGCTTCCTTTACGCACGCCCTAATCCTTTATCAAAGATGGAGCTAAATGTCGCCACAATGCCACTTTGTTTTCTGCGTCTAATTCCCGTGATAATTGTCCGCAAAGATAATAGGAAGGACGCAAAGAGATCAGGAGCTGCAATCTAATCCCTGGCCTTTTGTGTTGGAAAAACTGTTGTTGCTAACTAGAAAACAGTTATAACTTTGTATTGAACTGCTGTTAGATGGCGGTGTTTATTATGGCAAGTCATAAGCATGTGCAGTCAACTTGAAAATGGTCAGACATTAAGGCCCGCTTGCGCCTAGCAGGGTTATCGTTATTAACTCGGAACTAGACGCTAATTTGGAATTAAATTATAATTATGTCTTGCACCATCCTGTTTTAGGGGCTAAACTTGTGTTATATTTAAACCGCCGATGTGGTTGGTTTAAGTCACTAAACTACGTGCTAAATGTCAAAATTGAGGCAACAGCTGTTTTTACAGTTTTGTTGCAGGCTCGTGCAACTCTCTAACAAAAAAAAATTATATGAAACGTGCACCGCGCCATTTAATGCCTTTGAACGGTTGCTCACGTTTCATACATTCTGGATAATCGGTCACGGCCAGTTTTTAGTATAGAAGTCCCGACTCATAACGTAGTGTGTTACATGCTCTTTGATAACATGAATGATCGATGAAAACGAAATGTCATTGCCAAAATAAAATAAATGAGACAGACAAATACAAAGAGATGCAGTGTGAAAGAGACGTGCATATATTATGTTCATTCATCATTCACTTTTCATATTTTGTCGGATTACATAAACTCTATGGTTATTTAGGATGTTGCCAGCGAAAAACAGAGAACTGTCAGGTTAGTTAACTATGAACTAGTTTTCATTGGCGCAAGACTATCTTCGATAACACTCGTTCAATCTTTAGGTCGGTGCTACTAAAGACGGGGTTACGCAATTTAACCCAGCATTTGGCGCAAGTGGGCTTAAGTAGAGTAAATACTATGTACTAGATACTCTTTCTTATACTGTGGTACTACCAAAGATTTTTTTTTGGTCGGTCGCTCCGACAGACCAAAAAAAATCTTTGGGTACTTTGTGACAGGACGCTGCGCTGGCATAGGTATTGTCAAGGGACACCAATCAGCACTGGTCCTTCGTGATGGAGTATGACAAAGTTTCCCCGCCTTTTCTCTTGCTCTTAGGAAAGGAGAGATACGTCGCGAATTTTCTATGTCGCGCTGCCACTGCCAAGCACAAACAACCCTGCAGTGGGTAACTGGAAAATGAAAAAGTTTTCAAAAAAATTAACCAATATCCAGACAATACGTACACTTTTAAATCGTTTGGTTATAATCTGTAATTAAAAAAAGTTGTATGATGAAATTCGCGTAATGTTTTTTAAGTTTTTTCTTGTATAAACTGAAAAAGAGGTTGCTTATTGGTATGAAAATGGTTTTGGATTTGCTTTAATTTGCGATTATGATTATCTTGAATTTTGCTCAGTCACAAAATGTCAATAACCCCGATCTACCAAAATACAGTAGTTTTTTTTTTAATGAAAACCTTGAAAGACCTTGATGTCTCCAAATATTTATAACGAGCGTTAACCCGCGACTTCGTCCGCACAAATTATATACCAGATTTTAAGTCATATCAAACAAAAAAAGTTTCATCAAAATCGGTTCAGTAGTTTTTGCGTGATACTCGTTCAAACAAACAAACAAACACACAAACAAACAGACAGACAAAAAATCCAAAAATTGGTGAAATGGTATCAGGGACACCTAAAAACCATATCGTAACTTTTTTTTTGTTAATATCTTCAATGTACAGATAAACTTCCTGCTACAGTTTTATAATAGTTTAGATTATAACCGTACAACGTCAAGCACTTAACTATTATTTAAACTAGACATTGACAAAATCATCAACATTAAGGGTTTTAAAAAAAAATTTGAATTGAATATTTAAGTCAAGTCAGTAACTTTACTGGTGAATGAGAATGTACTACTCGTATGTCTTATAACAACACAGAGTAAAATAGTGAACTTTATATGCAAGCCAGTAAACTAGTCTATTCAACAAATTGATGCCAATTTGCATTATATTGCTTTACCCGTTTACGGCTCCTTTCATAATAACCTATAGAGCCTGCAGTGTAGTTTAAATTTATTGAGTTGGCTGCAGTTTTACATGTTTGAATTATTAGATTGCTGATTTAGTAGCGTAAAAACTACAAGTCAAACTTGCAAATAATATAGTAAAGCTTGGATTAAAGATGAGAGAGATTATGAAATAGTCCAGAATAGCTTCAGTGCTACGAATTCATTTTGATAGGTTAGGCAGTTCGTGGGTTCGCAACCCGCATAGAAACGTCACTTTAAAATCCTAAAGATTTCATAAGCAAAGCCATGTCCAGATTTAAACACCTTATCGAGGATTTGTTCTTTTAATTTCTATATCAAACATAATAATAATAAAATCGTACCTATTATTTCGTGGACAATCAAAAAAGCAGTGACAAGGTAAAACTTACTAGTGTTTTCATAGAGATAAAAATAAAGGTACAAATTGACCTTTTTTGCAGGCCCCGTGCATGCTTGGCCTTCATTTCGTCCTAAATCTTTTGAGACTTATTGTCTACCCTAATATACGACAAAAGACTGAATATATGAACCATAAATGTATAAGATGATGATGTGTGAGTGTGTGATTGTCTGACCACCCCGAAAGGGATTGCGGTGGTGAGTTTATGTATGTATGTGAGTATATGTACAGGGCGTTATTAAACCCTAGTAATACTTAAGGGGGTGCTTCAGACTATCAACCTGGCCAACTTTCTCTATTGAGCCTTGAGACCTTGGATATCGCGAAAATAAAATCAGCTGTTTCATACAAAAGTGCAGTACCGAGTCGACTCAAATTTATGGGACAGCTGGTTTTTTTTTCGCTATTTCAATGTTTGCTCCATAGTGAAAGTCTGAAGCACCACTTTAAGTATTACTGGGGTGTTTTGGTTAAACCCTGTATAAGAATAACTTACTAGGTAGTATCCTAACCTTTCTTCACACGTTATTCTCTAAATTAGGGTTCCGTCGGACTTAATTTCTCGCAAACAAACGGCTAGACAACTACAGTAATTTAATAGCCGGCATTGTTTGCCTAAGCCTCGCCTTAAACCCTTCTTTAATTAAAGCCCCAGTTGCGTCAGAAGTAACACATCTGGATAGTTTGCTGCAGGGGCAGCTATTATGCTGCTAGAGCCGAAGAAAAAAAAACTTATTGCTGCATGTAATCATTTCATATACTTGAAGATACGTTTTATTGAGATATTTAAATGTTTGCACACTGCCTGCCTTTAAAATATATAGAATAGAGGTAACTTTGGTAACATCTTTTATGTAACTATCAATGGGCGCACGAAGGGTTCCGTACCGATTATCGAGCAAAAAACGGCAAAAAATCACGTTTGTTGCATGGGAAGCCCCCTTAAATATTTATTTTATTCTGTTTTTTAGTAGTTTGTTGTTATAGCGGCAACAGAAATACAGCATCTGTGAAAATTTCAACTGTCTATCACGGTACATGAGATACAGCCTGGTGACAGACGGACGGACAGCGGAGTCTTAGTAATAGGGTCCCGTTTTACCCTTTGGGAACGGAACCCTAAAAAAATTAAATAAGAAAAAAATTCAGTAGCTAGGTTACTCAAGGAGAATCTCTTCATGCTATCCAATATTTCGTCTCAACCTTGGTCTTGCAAATCTTTTGCTTTTCGATTCATTTTCCTATTATAAAATCGTATATCTATAAAAAACTTTACTCGCGGGTCTCTTAACGACACTGCTTAAGGATTTTATAGACTTGTCTTTACAACCCGACTCTTAATTTAACTTTGTAACAGACAGACAAAGTTTCTGCCGTTTGATTACATTCTACGACATGTTGGTTCAGAAAATTCACGCCTTGTTTAACTTGATTGACGCTTTCTTTTATGAAAAAGTTATTTTAATCTGTTACTTGGTGGTGATTTTGGTGAGTTAGGTGGGGTTCTGAGTCTTGAGAATTTTCGAATGAGTTAATTTCTGTTTAATCGTGTGTTCAAAACAGATGAAGCTTTTATTAATGTTTTTGTTGTCATCATATTTTCTTTAAAAGTTAAATATTGTTACTAACTAGTTTCGTACAGTTGTATAAATAATGCTCACAGACACATACATTGTAAGCTACTAGGTTTTTATTATATCGACATACGACGACTCAAACATATAACATTCACAATCGAACCGGGATTCAAACCCAGGACCTCTGGTTTGGCAGACCGGCGTGGTAACGGTTACACCAACCGGGTCGCTAATAATGTTAAGTTCTTCATGAAATTCATAATAAATATTTCGAGTCAATGTCAGTATTTACCAAAGAGAATTTAATTCCCTACGCGTTATAGTCATAAACTTAATATACTATCGTAATAGACCAACAATCTCCTCATGATCGCATCACCGAAACCGAAATGACAATATGTGCGAAATTGATAAGTGTGTAAGTTTTAGTGATAGATTTTGGAAATCAATCTCTATGCGAAACGGTTTCTTTTTCACTTATACAATATTTTTTGATCTTGAATAATATTTGATAAATATATTATCTAGAAAATAGGACATTGCAGCATGTAATGAATGTATTACGAAATAATTTTAAGAATAACGTATATGAAAAAAAGTATTACGAAAGTAGTACTGTACTAATGTTATTTACCTTTGAAACGTCTCTTTATTTGAGTTCCTAGTACAGGTTACACTGCATTCCAATACAGAACATGATACCGTAATGATTTTTTATATTTGTCTGATAAAATACAACATGAATTATAAAGAAGATCATAAAATAATATGAGATAATTTTTTGACAGGATACCAACCGAGACTTCATTGTTTAAAAGTGGTTTTACAGCTATTATATTATAATCTCTTTCGCACGCGTAGGTTTTTCGGTAAGGTCGGAATCTCATTCGCACACTGTGTTGGTCTACTTACGGTAGTAATATTAAGTTTATGGTTATAGTATTGACTTGTAATGTTGCCATCGCCAAAAAGTAAATTACCAGAGGAATTTAATTTTCTTATCAACGTAAGAAAATCTAGGCTACTATAAATAATGAATGGTAGATGCTAGTGTATGACATATCTAAACATCTGAATTGCTAAAGCTAGCTATGATGGCGGGCTCTCGAACAAATTTGGAGAATAGGTAACTTTTCCGATTGTATACGTATTTGTCCAATCCGCCCCTGCCACATATCCTGCTGACTAGACTACGAAAGAGACATCTGCAGCTCGGACTGATTTATCTATATAAAATGGACGAAATCAGCATTTCGTATTCCCCTGTTTCCACCTCGAAAACTAAACCGATTTTAACACGTTCGTGGACAGTAACTGGCTATAGCAGTGATAACAATAAAAGTTCAAACAAAAAGAATAATATGAGAAAGACTTTAGCTAGGTATGTCTGTATGATTTGCTTTCTTTTTTTATATTCGTCTTTGTTTGCTGGATGTCTGAAAACGGAGTTAAAATTGAACATAGGGACATAGCGAAGGAAACATAGATCGATCGATTTTATTTCTGTATTTTACTGTTTATGTTTTTGGTGTAAAATAAAGTATATTTGATTGATTGATTGATCGTATGTTAAAATCTTTTTTGTTCTAGTGTCATTATCCAGGGAGGAAACAGGGGAATACGTTAGTATGGACAAAACGGTACAAGTCTATCCTCTTAAAATACCTTTGTAGAACTATCTACGTAGGATACGCATATACTATCCAGTTTCATACCTATAGATACACTAAATATGACAAATAACTTGTGTAGTGTAACGGTATGTCGGTTTACCTGTTGATAGCAGGCAAAGCAACATTAATTAAAGTTGGATCGTAACTTTAGATTAGTTTAATAGTTCAGTCTCACCAAATGCCAATACAGTTTAGTATTAGATGTTTGAGCGGAACATTATATTCGTCAGGCGTGACAGAATGCTTGCGGCTTGCCACTTCGTCTTCAGTTTGTGACATAGTGAAATTACACGCTTCCCTAGGGCTTGTAACAAAATTGGCCATGGTAGTCGGTAATGTTCGACCTTCTTTCGTACGTCTCCATCGTCGATATTTCCAACGCATTTGTGTCCCTTTCTATCCAATGACGTCACGTCATGTATGACAGGAGCTACAATTTTGATTCGAAAGGGACAAAGTGACGTCGAAAACAAGGACGGTAATTTACGAAAGAAGAACGATCATTACCGACCACCAAGGAGTATTATCATGTTTCACCGCTTGTTAGGCAGTCTGTACTCCAAGGTAGAGACAATACCTATGCCAGCTTCCTTATTTGTACACACGACCTTTGTACCTTTCGGGGTGGTCTGCATGTTTAATTCTATACTTAAAATAAAACTGTAACCTTTCAGAGTGATATACAATCTGAAAGCTTGCAGTTATATTATAACACTTTGATGAGAAAACATGTATAAAGGGCGAGCTAACACAGTACACCGCACAGTTTTATAAAAATAACAAAAATGTTTGCAAAAAGAAAGTAGTTGGGATGAAGGATAATTGGTTAAAGGGTCGGTTAGTCGACTGAGGTAAATGCGCAATGGTTTTTCATATAACAGGGTACATACTACATACATCACGAAAAAATTGAGTAAAAACTACTGACAAAAAACATCACTTCGTTTTCATGTTGGCTTACTTCTTGCATTAGGCTCAATCATTCAAAAGATCGTTTTTAATAATTATGCTGACCGTTTTTTAAGGAGACGATCAGACCATCAAACTGAACCACTTCCTCAATGGAACCAACATCAAAATCCCATACAAAACTGCAAACCTAATGCAGTTTTCTCGTGAACCTCCTATTTTGTCCTACTAGTAGGACCTGGTTTCCCTGGTGGAAACCAAATTTATGGGACAGCAGATTTTGTTCCTCGATTTCGACTTTGATCCCATAGAAAACGTTGGTCAGTTTGATGGTCTGATCATCCCCTAAAAACCGTCTGTAAACCCTGGTAGTGGACCCTGTATTTTTGAAACCACATCAGCTTCGATACGTACCTGCTTCAATGGTCGATGCTAATTTATGCGAAAATAGTAAAATAGAATGTCCTATAATAGTTAAAGTTAATTAACAAGATCCTTCTAATTTAATGACTTGCAACTCGTTTACTTAAAAGTAGTTCTAAAAGGACGTGAAACGCCGCGCCGCGCCATAACTTACGAGATCAAAGCAAAGAATCGTCGTCTCAAATCCAATGCAATCTATTCTGAGAGCGTATCATTTCTTGTACGTCAGCTACCATAAGATCTATACAAGGTGTTCTTGGTATCTTAGGGAAAGTGGTTCAGTGTACCTACCCCTTAAAATAATGCAACTGTTTAACGGTCGTCACAGACACGCGCTATAATACGTTGCTGTACTCTTACGCAAAAATACATAAGCACGTCTCTTTCCTGCGTGTGAGTGAGAGTAAAAAATTCCTATGACACTTAGTCTTGTCTTGCCGCGTTTTCGCGTTGGATGGCGATGGACAACTTTTTCATCAAGTAGGACCCAAAGAGAGTGGATTTTATTAATTTGGTCGTTTATTTCAATGTCACGCCAATCGCCGAACGCTGATAGTGGTATTTAAATTTTCGACAATCAAACGCCACCCTAAACCCGTACTTATCTAGACCACAAAATAAACAAGTAAGAGTTTAACCGATGCATCTGGCTGCACAATATTACATCATCGTAGGACAGGGAAGATGCATCAGATCGGAGCAGCGCAATCCCGCCCGTTGACAACGTGTCTGTCGACGCGACGGTGATGTATCGCTCGTTTGCGTGCTCGAAGCTTGTTGGATCAACGTTGAGAAATGTTCTGTTACTCTATTATACTTTACCACAACTATTTATGTTTGTATGGACACTGACTGTCTTAAGATTTAAAGAAAAACTGACCATTTCTTATGTCTCAATATGCTCGCGCGAGCTTAGGCGAGCTGTATATCGACTCGTCTATAAAGGACAGTGGGCAAAAATGTATGGCCTCTGCTCCAAGAGGCCCCCCGTAATGACACAGATAGGGACAGTTACATGATACCCTAACATGGATACAAAGTAAATAAAATGTTGTCCAGTATATTTCATTCATTCATAAAAGATACATGGTATTTTATTTTGGCGTGGTCGATTTAGGTAGTAGTCAATTTGATGTTATGGCCCTAATGGCTTAATAGCTAATAGTTAGGTGTAATGTTATTAGGGGTGATCAGAAACTTAGCTTCAACTAAGGCTAAGGTAAGGTACCAACGAGAAACCAAAGTTGCTGATTTGTATGGTATATGCAGTATTGCTGAGCAGAGAGTGGAAATATTTCACGAGGAATACCATTTCTACATAATTACTGTAAAGAAATTAGCCCTGTAAAATAAAATAGTAATAATAACTATGAGTAAAACCTTTATATTATCTAGCTCATTAAAAATGTAATTATAAAATAACGTAGGTTTATACAAAGGTACACTTGAATTCTGAATAATAGAGTTTCTAAGCTCTATTCTGCTAATTCCTTTTTGGAATGAGCTTTATAATGGTCATAATAGGCCTATTCTAATGGCTAGTGTAGCCCTTTTATGTGTTTTTAAGTATCCTTTGAATATTAGTTTTAACTGTGTTGTGTTATATACTCATGTAGGTAACTATTCGCTGAAACATTTTTAGGATCTTATTTACTTTTGATTGTTGAACAGTCTGCAGTCTTCTTAATTTACAGCAAGTGATTTTTTTCTTTTAAAAGCGATAGGGTTACCCCTTGCTTTTTAATTTCGCTCTTTTATGCGTCAATTGAAAAAGAACTAACTCTTCTGCTATGTCGTTCTAGCATGGCCATGCAAGACCATCTAGTACGAAACAACACGTATTCTGTTTCTTTATTTATGTTAAATAATTATTTTCAGGTTCTATATTCCACTCTTTTCCTTCTTTAAAAATACGGAATACCACAGATCATTATAAAAGGGGTTAGAAATGTAAAGTAGCGCTTTTGCTTCGGAAACGGCTGTCGCCACTTGTCTTCCCGCTCACGCTGCTACAATTACTCATGCCCTCTCGCTCGCTCCACGCCGCGCGCCTTATGGTGTTATGCAAATCATTGCATAACATGTGGCGACACGTTCCACGCCTTCTTTGCACTTCTAACCCCTCTTATAATGTTCTGTGCGGAACACTAATTATATCTTGTCGTAACAAGTGTTCATTTTGTCCTCTCCGGTTGTCTTTTATTTTTATATAAGTATTTTAGTAACATGTCTAAATTGTTTGTTACAGGTATTGTCACCGCAAATCTTCAGATCCTTTGCTTATCAGGTTTTTTGTAAGTATTTTACGAGACCCTTTATAAATCCTTGGTATAAATAGGTTTGCGGATGTATTAAAGAGTTGTTTAAGCAAACGGTTTACAGTCCATTGGATAACACCGTTTTGAGTTAAACCGCTGAATTCGTACTTTAGATATATTTACGAACCCTCGCTCGGTGCGATTCGTAAAATATTTCTTGTAATATAATACGTAAAATGGACGAATTTGAGTAAGATGTGATTGAGAATTCAATTTAAGACTACGATTTATTATTGCTAAAAAAATAATTGTACCCAAAGAATGTCGAAACTTGAATTTACCTAAAAATTACAAAACCTTATAATTATGATGAAAACCTTATATCAGTACAGTACCTGAGTAGTAGTAAAATTTAAAATCTAGTACAATTTTCTTGTTTGGAAAAATCAGATAAAAAGAAATAAAAACAATTAAGCTAAACCTGTTTTTATTTCTTTCTATCTGATTTTTCCAAACAAGAAAATTGTACTAGATTTTAAATTTTACTACTACTCAGGTACTGTACTGCCTCCGTGGTCTAATGGTTAAGAGCATTGGCTCTCGACACGGAGGTCGTGGGTTCGATTCCCACGGGGGACACCTAGTGAAATGTCACTTTGTGCGTTTTTCCCCAGTTGGTTAGGACATTGCAGGGTGAATCACCTGATTGTCTGAAAAGAAAAATGATTCCGTGCTTCGGATGGCACGTTAAGCTGTTGGTCCCAGCTACTATCTCTGGTGGTAGTAGTCGTTACATAAAAACCACGTCAGAGGCCGTAAGGCGGTCTGAAAAAACTCTGACACCAGGGTTCTGCCCACACGATAAGAGAGACTGTACTGAAGAGGACTAAATTATAAATTTATAATTTAGAATAAGCTATCCAATAGGGGTGGTCCTGGTGACTTGACTGACAGGTTTTTTATATAACATATAAGAAACCCAACTCTGGCACCAGTCTCCACCCACAGACTATCCAATGTGAAATAGATTATAAATATGTATGTACCAAATAGTTTGTGGTGGTGAAAATAAAAAAAAAAAAACAAAAAAAAAAATACTCGCTTGTGCCCGCGACTTCGTCTGCGCTTCGTCTGGAGAATTCAGACAATATCTTTATAAATTGTAGCCTATGTGTTATTCTGATGTATAAGCTATATTATTGTAAAGTTTCATTAAAATCCATTCATTAGTTTTTATGTGAAAGAGTATCAAACATCCATCCATACTTACAAACTTTCGCGTTTAAATATTAGTAGGATTTGGAATTAGGCTATAGTAAGTACTTACTTACCTACAGTCCAATCTAATTACTAAAGTCATTTGTTGGTTTTTAGATTCATTGCTTAAAAAGGGCCAACGTGCTTAAAAAGGGCCAGGTCAGATCTACCCGTAACCGACGAGCATGCATGAAAGGACTTATGAATGTGGAGGAAGCTAGAGAGGTATGTCAAGATCGTAGCAGGTGGCGTTCCGTTGTCTCTGCCTACCCCAGTGGGAGGCAGGCGTGAGAATATGTATGTATGTATGTATGTAGATTCATTGTAAGATTGTATACCTTTGCAGGTTTACAAAAAATACCTACATCGTAAATAAATAGATTTGACGTCTTTGAACAGTATGTTGGAAGTCATGTGGAAAGAATGGATGAGAGCAGATTGACGAGGGCAATCTATAAGGCAAGCGTAAGTGGAAATGTTGGAAGGGGACGGCCTAGACGTACATATACGAACCAAATTGGCGACGTGCTTAAAAAGGGCCAGGTCAGATCTACCCGTAACCGACGAGCATGCATGAAAGGACTTATGAATGTGGAGGAAGCTAGAGAAGTATGTCAGGATCGTAGCAGGTGGCGTTCCGTTGTCTCTGCCTACCCCAGTGGGAGACAGGCGTGGGAATATGTATGTATGTATGTATGAACAGTATGTTGTTCAGCTATTTTAAGTCGTATTTAAATATAAGCTGTGCAGGGTCCTTCTTAATATGCTGACACTTTCTTAAGGAGAGGATCAGACCATCAAACTGAACAACTTTGAATAAAAAATATGCTGTGCCATACATTTGGCTCGAGTAGATTTGCAGTTTTGTGTTTTTTTTCGCGATATCGATGTTGGTGCTATAGAGAAAGTTGTTCAGTTTGACGGTCTGATCATCCCCTCAAAAAAGTGTCAGCATATTAGGGACCCTATATTACAATATGCTCCTAGTTACATTCAACACCCTACTACCCGAGTTAATGCACGTAGCACTGCATCAAAAGTGAAATGAAGTGTAAAAAGGCTGGACAAGGGGATAATAATGCACGCTCTGCGCTTTATAATTTCGTCGCGCGTAAAGAATGTGCAATTATTTATGCATTTTGCATACTCGTGCTGTAGGACGCTGAAATGATATGCAGGGTGTCGTAGAAATTAAACTCTGCGTGAGATGGAAAAAACTTGTAAAGAATTATATGAACCATTCACAAACAATTATTCGATACCACGCGGAGTAGCCTACGCGGCCTATGTTCAGCAGTGGACGATGATAGGCTGATGATGATGATGATGACGCGGAGTAGCCCAGTCATTTTACGGAGTTTTGTTTGGCGAGGTAGGGAGTAATTATTAATTGGACTTTTAAACTGTAACTATAACCATTTAGTGACAAAAAGACTATCTTAAAACATATTAAAAAAAATTAGCTACGCAACATAGAAATCCAAATTGTGTGTCCCAGAAAGCTTTTAAATTAAAAATATTAATATCAATGCACTCATTTGAATTAGATTTAACAATATAAATTATTTTTGAGGAATAAAATAGGCTTTGAAATTTTAAAAAATTAGGTATTTATTAGAAAATACGAATGTATTATTCAAAACCTTCTAAGTAGACAAAAATATTTACACCAAGTTTGAAGTATGTATAATTTTAAAGCCTTAAATATGTGAAAAAAAATTTACTGACGTGATTTTTTTTAATTTTGATACATTTCTAGGCTCAAATTGGCTCTTCAATATTATACCAAAAAATAATATCAATTATTAATTAGTCCCGGCTTATACGGTAAAATGACTGGGCTAGAGCGGCAAAGTTTGTTTGAAATGTTGACAACTTTTTATGATTTTTAATGAGTGGAGTATCCCTTGGGCCTAAGTCAAATAACGGTTTGAATGTTAAATTTTACGTCTTTACTTTATTGTTTTCTCAATTATTCTTATCAGTACAGCGTTTGTTTTTCCAAGTATCTTATTAAGTTCCATTATACAACGTGTTAATGAATTAACGCAAAACTAGAAAGTAGTTTGTTTAGAATCGAGAGCAGAATCGAATTATCATGGTTTCAACATAGGTAATTTTTTTCAAAATATTAAATAATTTTTTGCACAGTTTAAAATTTACTGAACCCGATGTCAACCCACCGCAAGGGCACACTCACCTTACTTACTACCAGAACAAGATTATTAAAATGTATCCATGAGTACGTTAGCGGTTTCATTCGTTGCTGAAATGATAACAAATCATTTTTGCCTCAAAACTTAAAATGCAAATAACTTAAAATTTTTAAGTATCAAAATAATGAAATTATTGTTTCAATCTAATTATTTTGTTATAAATCAGTTGGGGTGTATGAGGTTTTGAGTTAATTCATTAACACGTTGCATATTCTGAGATATTTTTTGTTTTTGCCTCCACTAGGCCCGCGTAGTGGAGTATGGGCCACTCACTTTTACCTATCCTTAATCATGAGAGGAGGCCTTTGCCTATGTCTTTGCACTGCAGTTGGTTCTTACAGAGTATTTTACCTGTACCTTGGTTTCAGACATTAAAAAAATTGCGACAGTCGATTATGCCGACTTCTATGCAACAGTCTTCTTGTCTAGAGTATAAAAACAAAAAACTGAAGTAACTTTAACAAACGACATCCTCGAAGACGTCGAAGACAGACTTGATTAATAAAATAACGTAAATATGTACTATTATACAGGGTGAAATTGATATCATTAGCATCCTTTTAAACTAAGAGTCTACCCATCAAACTGAACAACTTTTACTATGGAAGCAAACCAATCAGAGCAAAAAAAAATCAGCTGTTGCATATATTTGAGTCGAGTAGGCGTTGCAGTTTAGTATGGAACAGCTGATTTTTTTTTGCTCCGATTGGTTTGCTCCCATAGTAAAAGTTGTTTAGTTTGATGGATAGACTCTTAGTTTAAAAGGATGCTAATGATAACAATTTCACCCTGTATAAAGTGTACCTACCTATATAGTTTTGAAGACGAGACGAGTCTCATCACACTCTTCAATAGAGCGCGAAACTCTGCTAAGCTCGATTAGAACCAATTGGCATTAACTACTACCATATTTAATATTCTGAAATATAATTTCGTAGATTTTCCCGTTATCATAGATTTTCAAGTGGCAATTTAAACTAGACTAATATCCGTTTTATTCTGCCAAGTTCGAACACCATTTACCTTTAACCGTAGTTTAATGGCCTGAATACATTTAACTAAATCTTTCATACAAAGGAGACTGCGGGAGATAAAATTTGTTTTAACTTTGCAACTAGACCGTGCCAAGTGGGTCACAAAAAAGCTCCAACTGGGTCAAAAAAGGCGCCAAGTGGGTTACAAATTGCGCCAACTGGGGCTAACGGACTGAGTCGTCAATCAGTCAAGTATTACGCCAAGGCCTGAGATTCATATTCAAATTAGGTCATTAAAAATATAAGCCTTGCTGATAGCTGACAATTCCTTCAGTCTTCTAGATGTAAATTTTTAATGTTGCTCTTCCTTTTGTACTTATTCCTGTAATGTTTTATGTAGGCCTTTCCTAACCTAAAACAGACCACTTTATTTTTCCCTTCGGGAGTATGAGTTGACTAAGGTATGATGTTTCTCCTGGCCATCTGTACTAGGCTACTAGCAAGCTAGTCATGAATTGGACCTAAAAACTCTTCAATACCCTCCGTAAACGATGTCGTCAACAAATATACCAATGTTTAAATGTTTAATAAATCTGAAACTGTGGGCAAAATCACAGTTTTGATCTCACCTCCCCCTGTCTTTTACAGGTACAAACTTAAGAGATATCTTTTATCTCTATTTAGCTCTGTAAGAAGAACTGAGCCAACTACGTCAGTGTCATATTCCTGCTCTCGAATTAATCTCAGCGGCTAAAGGCGTTGATCCGCTAATCTCGACCCTTCACTGTCCTGACAACGCAACGTCTTCAAATGAAAGGAAACCCTAAGACAGAATTGTTATGGTTCAAAACTAGTTTTTGTGGATGTTAATAAAATAGTACTGGTAAAAGTTACGAAAAGTAGTGTAATTTCCACCATGATATTATAAGATTTGTAAGGATTGAGAGCTTTGATATGGTTGACATGAGTCGGACGTAATTAATTGTTTCATTCGAATGTAGATTTGAATAATACAAAAGATAAGTTATTTTTTATACTATGCTATATATATATACAAGCTTGTGCCAGCGACTTCGTCCGCACCGGCTCCCGTCTCCTTATATCCAGATCTAATTATAAGCTTTTAAACACAAACAGTTGAATCAATATCGGTTCAGTAGTTTTTGTGTGATACTCGAATAAAGAATTGCTGCCGATGGAGCCGAAAAGTTGTCGAGTGGCGACCGCGTACCGGACTACCGGAAAGCGCAGCGTGGGTTACCCCACACGGTGGACCGAAGATCTGGTGAAGGCGGCGGGAACCCGTTAGATGAGGGCAGCGCAGGACCGGTCGTTATGGCGATCCTTGGGGGAGGCCTATGTCGCGCAGTAGATGTCCATCGGCTGAGATGATGACTCGAACAAACAAAAAAGCAAACAAACGCAGACTAATTAAAAAGTCGGTTATTTTGAATCAGGAACACCATATCGATATTTTAATCTTTTTTTAGTAAATATCTTCATTGTACTTGTGTTAGCCTTGTAATAGTCTAGATAGGGGCTTCAAGCCCACTCATTAAATCTCAAGTCTATTTTGAAGATGCCACCGCCACGTTGAAAGAATAGGTGATGTTCGGCTTGTCAGGAAAGCATATCTGAGTTGACCCACTGACCGACGTCCAGTGGGTCGCCCCAGGTGCGACGCAGTGTTGCTAGCTGCTGGCCTGCTGGTGAGAGGTCGCGCAGGATCGGCAAAAGTGACGCTCTCTTGTTCACACAACACGATCACCGCCGGCGGTTACACAATCATTTCTTTGTTGCGTCGTCGTCGTAAAAATCGAAATCCCCTCCGTCCCCGGGGGGGTCAGTCGCGATCTCTGCCCACTCCTTTTCCTTCTGGCGCCTACAGACACCACGGCACATCGCTGGCCGGTTCTCACCGATCCCCACTACCCAATCGTAGTCCGCGTAGTCCCAGCAACGCCCATTGCCGAGGTCCGTACCCCTTAGGGGTGCCCCTTGGGCAGGTTGCGTAAGCTCATGCATTGGTTCGGTAGACCTACCAGGGCGCTTCGCCGTCACTGGTGTGGTCCCCCCATAGTCCGCAGTAATACGCAGTCGATGCTCCCTGAGTAATGCTGTATTGGTGAATGCGAAAAAAAAAAGACGCTCTCTTGTTTCGCAGGCCAAATCCCACTTTAAATAGCTGAGCCAGCGAAGTTAGTTAGTCATTCGCATCACAATAGTCAGGCTAAGAATTAATAAAGAACCACCAAAACAAACTCAATTCCCATTTAAATATTCAACAAAACTTGAAAACAAACAACAATGAACCGATTTACATGCTGTTCAGATCGAACGCCGGTGCTGCCACCTGCCCAAGTTTGGGAGCCAATTGGAAACCTATTGTGCTGCATAGGAAGTTAGTTGTTATGCGGAATTTGATATTTCGCTAGTTTTATTGAATAGGCGATGTTTGGGATAAGGGTTGTGATGGAATTTGAATAGTAGAGAGCGCCTACGTATATTTTTATAGAGGTATTGGGAGTCTTATTTCCATTAACACCTGTGCGAAAATCTCATGGTTGATATTAGATCCTTGCCTTGGTTCCTGGCTTAGAACAGATGAAGTAACTAAGGGAAAAAGTTTCTTTTTAAAGTGGTTTCAGTCCATACAAAAGCTTGACGCACAATACGCGTAGACGGAATTAATAAAAGTAATATTTTATATATGGAAAAATAGTTTAGAAAATCTAGTTGCCGCGTCACAAATCACCTTTTGCAATTTATAATATAATAACGAAGATATAAAGCTTTTAAAATTTTGTATGAAAAATTTCAAAGCTTTATATCTTCGTAATTGCTATATAAATTGCAAATGTTATTTATTACGCGGCATCTAGATTTTCTATACTATTTTTCCATATATAAGGTCTAACAAAATTAGGTGAAACTATTTTAAGGGGATGATCAGACCATCAAACTGAACAACTTTCTCTATGGGACCAATATTGAAATCGCGAAAAAAAAATCTGCTCTCCCAAACATTTAGGTCGAGTAGGCTTGTATGGAACAGCTGATTTTTTTTCGCGATTACGATATTGGTCCCATAGAGAAAGTTGTTCAGTTTGATGGTCTGATCATCCCCTTAAAATAGTTTCACCTACTTTTGTTAGACCTTATATACAAAGTTACTTATATTAATACCGTCTACGCGTATTGTGCGTCAAAGTTTTGTATAAAATTGACCCCTCTGCAATCACCTTAAGGCATTTTCTTTCTCTCGCTTTCTATAGCGGCTGCCGGTCTTCCTAGCTTTTATTTTTGTTTATTTCCTTATTTGAAAATCAAGTTCCCATCCCACACTGTCCATTATTATGTGGCGTCGGGCTCACTACCCGTCACACTCTGGATAAAGTTTCGGTATTTATAGTGAAACGTGGATGTTTTGAGTTTATCAAAATTCAGCATATGCTCACGACTAACTATATTCCCCGATATGAACTATATTCGCATACGCTTATGTTAAGATGTTTTTATATGTAGATGCGTTGCCCGCGCTCCAAAATGGCAACAAAAAAGCAAGGTAATTGCCCGGCTTTCACATAGTCACGCGCGGTCTAGTGTACGGGCTACACGTCAATATATCGCGCCATTTTAAAGCGCAGTGATGTTAGCGTATAACGCGTCTATTTGTACGTCATTGCGCTTATGCTTATTTAGTTGAAACTACAAATTTTATTAAAACGGTTATTTCGAATAGAATAAAATAAATACGGCACTGTTACGTAATAATAAAATTCGTACAATTGTACGCACCTAGATACGCGTAGGTATTCACATAAAAACAATCCTCCGGATGTCCTGACTATTCTCAGGGTCCGGTTAGAAAAGCCGGACTTGTCCGGGTAATCCGTGAAACGATCGGTCGCGGGGTTTGGACTTATCCGGCTTTGGTACCCTGTTAGTAGTTTCAGCAACCTTCTCGGATTTTGCATGAAATTATTTTTACTGCTGGTATATTTTGACTTGATTATACATCTTAATTCAGCTTCGGTACGAACTACGAACACAATAGATATAAGTATAGATGTAGTTGTAGGTCTGTGAGCGTCGCGTGGGTGGCGCGTTGCGGAGAGGAATGGAAACTCAATCTTGAGATCCGGGTTCAAGTCCGCACGCTGATCCGATCCGAATTCTCTTAAACAGTGAAAGAAAACATCGTGAGGAAACCTGCATACGCTGAATAAGAAATTCCGATGCATATGTATAGTCCACCAATCCGCATTGGGCACGCGTGGTGGACTAACGCCTATACTCCCTCCCTGAGGGTAGGCCTATGCCCTGCAGTGGGACGTATATAGACTGATGATAATGATGATGATAATAAGTCAAAAATTCGTGTTCTATTTCGGCAAGTTGCAAGTACAATTGCCTCTCGCTTTCACCAACTTTAGACCTCTGGCTAATGCATGTTACATTCGCAAAACTGTTTCATACGTCGGCTGAGTAACTTCTATGTATCCACAAAACCCACTGGACCAAAAGTACAATACACACTAACTACAGAAGGTACACAGCGATTTATTTGGTTTGGTTGTACCACTATACTCAAGACCTATCATTCGAAATTGATAAGATACTTTGTTTCTACGAGTATTTACTACTTTTAAACATGCAGTAGGTGTATTGATTTTCACTTTCGGCATACTGTTAGTCATCTCTCCCACAAATTCAGTAGAAATAAAACAATATGTCGTCAATGACATTTGTAAACAGTTATGTCGTGATCTTTGAATTCTAATTAAATAATTCTAAATAAAAAAAACCTTTAGTTCGGACCCAACGATCCGGGGTAATTAAAAAATAAAAATAAAGTAAGTTCTAAAATCTTCAATCATAAAAATTTTATAGTTTTGAATGTTGTATAATCAGAGTAACTCCCCCTCAACCCCTTCGAGAAATACAGTATGCATCATCACCCAGCAAACAATTTGGTCGTATTAGGCCCACATTTATATGACTATTTTGACTTATAAAAGTCATATTACGGTAATTTCGTCATAATTATACTATCATATAACACATATTCGACCAAATTGTTAGTTGGGCATCGTAAGCATAACAAAAATAATTTTCATAGTCATTCCCGACTGCAAACTGATACCTCCCCCTACTGTTCTCTCAGTATTTCGTGTCAAAAGGCAGTAAGGCTAAAAGGTGCCACAAGGGGCAGCCCTCAAACGGAATGGTGCACGTCATTGAAGCCTTTGTTTTTTACTGCGGCCGAGGTAAATGGTCTCCTGCTGCCCCAAACAACAAGTCTCCCGACGTCACTCGTATGGCTGTGGAATAAGCGAGAAAATATATTAATTCAAGGGAGCTTCGCTGTGGAATGAATTGGGAGTCCTTGCCTATTGGAAGGGAAGGTCACGGGGATATAACTGTGGTTATGAATTTAGGAATGTGGGCTTTAGAATTGGTGGGTTACGTGTGGTAATCGATTGATAAAATTATCTAGGTTGAAAAGCTACACAGAATGGGGCTTGTAGATTCACCCACTTGCAGATTCTGCTGTGAAGCAGAGGAAACGCCCATACACCTCCTCTGCGAATGCGAAATTCTCATTCACAGCAGGAATCGCCATCTAGGTGGATACATAATAACACCTACTGACATTAGGGACCTTCCCTCCAAAAGCATAACACGGTTCATGAAGTGACAGCTACAATTGATCTATCCAGGTCGCAGTAGCTATTTGGTCCTTGACCAAGCCCTTATAACCAAATAACAATAGGTTGAAAGGCGTAGTTCTTGATCTGACGACTGATTTAACATTTTTTTAAACATGCAATTCTTTCGTATTCTAATACATGCAGAATAAACTATATCTTCGTGATAAGATTAATATTTTAATGGTTTTACGTGTGCTGTAAAAGTTACTTGTTCTACTCCCGATTCCAGCATGTTTCCTGCATAATTTACTGCAAACGTGTTGCAGTTTTTGGTACTTACACACAGTTCCAAACGGCTGGTCTATTTTTTTTTAAACGAAATTGGAACTAACAAAAATGGTAAGCTGTCTGAGATTTCAAAGACATGATTTGTATGCTGCTTCATTAAAGCAAAACTACTAAAATTATTCAGCAATAATTCACGTCAGTCTTAATTAAAACAATTTATGGCGCTTTCATTTCTTTACGCTAATCCTTAATTATTTTCCTAAAAGAAACGCTCATGAAGGCAAGAGGCAACATCGTTAGCGATTCAACCCAGATCCTCGGTCCAATGAAGTCTATTCACGCTTTAGGTTTTGTGAATCCGCTTGGATCTGCTTTAAACCGGCTGCGATCTGAATTAACCAGTTAAATCCGGTTTGAATTAGCGAGATTCAGTCGTTTTACAAGGTTTTATTCATGCTGCTGTGTATGCTAGTTGGTGTTCCTTACAAATCTTACTTCTTTATTAAGACTCACTTTCTTTAAATGACTTCTTGGTCATTATTTAATCTTGTTACCCCTACGTAGGTAATTAGGACTCGTTTATCAGCTTTCCACCTTATGTATGCGATCTTGGCAAGTGCCATGGAAATCATTTTTTCATAATTACTTTCCTTACATGTAAATATTACGAACTGAAGTATGATACTTTATCTTCATCTAGAAGCGGAACTATAAATCTCTCATACATTAAAATATTCGGTGCTTCCCCGCTCCGTGGTTCGCGTGTTCCACGTTTAATTATATGCTCTGTGGCGAGTGTATACTCGCTAAGTGTTGTTATGAGGCTCCATCGTTTTCTGTTTACGTCCGTTGGATAACGCCTTGCCTTGTGGGGGTAGACATTGTGGGGTAGAAACTGGTATAACTAACCTGTTTTTAAAGTTGCCATTGGTGCAAAATTCGCTTTTAAGACGACTACTGTGAAGCAAAGGGTAGGGATAATTTGTAGTTTGAAAGAATTTAGTGCCTATTAGTTAAGTACAGTCAGCAGCAATAAGTTGTATACACTTTTGTTCCACGTCGTAGTACTAACTACACGGGATGTAAAAGGTGAGATCAAATTCAAGAGGGTGATTTGGGCCGTTATACTGTATTTCACAATGGCGGAAAAGCTGAAATCGAGAAAAATACTGTTGTTTCATACATTTGAGTCCAAGCACCCAACCTATTGGAGCTTTTTATGGACCAGTTTTTTTTCGGCTTTTTGTTACAGTTTAGTTCAGCTTGCGTTGAATAAGTCGTTTACAGTTTTTGCTATTCGGTGTCGGACGCTCGGCGGAGTAACAACTCTGTTTCGAACGTTCGTCGGTCTAACTCCTGAGGATGCTCCTTGGTGGAGCGAAACACGTGTAGAGTAGAAATTATTTGGTGGGCAGGTTGTGTTGCATAACGTAATACAACTTTGTCTACTAGGTACTTGGAAGCGGAGGTCTTGATACAATCGTGTCATCTACATATTAGTCATGGATTTCCGCAAAGTAACGCCTGATTCAATTAGTTTCTGCTATTGTTAATACTTAAAATTATTGGAAGGAACAAAATAATGGTACAATAATTATGAGGTCTAGCTAGATATTGTAGCTAACTAGATATTGCAATGTTTTTGTTGTAAGTACAATAAAGAATAATTGATTCATTGAGGTCTAATCGCTAAAATGAAAATATATATATATATATACATATACGGTCGAATTAAGAAACCTCCTTCTTTTTTGAAGTCGGTTAAAAACCAAAAAATATTTTTGCCCTACATTCATACCCGTACCACTATAACTCCTGTACTACCATGACATGATAAATATCACAAACGTTGCTATGTTTCTATCATTTGTAGAGATATCAGATTCCAAAGAAACGATTGTGTCTTGAATTTAATTGTATTCTTTGAAGGGTTCAAACATTTAACCTCAACATATACATTGAGACTCCTATCAGCTCGGAGTCCCAGATCACACTAAGGTCCTACCGAACCAACAATAATCTAAACTTGCGTACAATAGCCCGCGCTGAGCCCAGGGGATCGACGGGATTGATACAATCTTGTTTCATTTAGAAACCTATGATTTTATTTAGTTGCCTGTTCTTTACCATACAATATTATTTAACGAGCAACATTTGTTTGCACATCTGAAATTGCGTTCTAGATAACGGATCTAAGGATTTCGTTATATTCAGAATAGGGGTTTACGTCTCATCTCTGGAAAAACTTTTCAGCGAGCAGAGCTTAGTCGCCCTGGTCCTTTGTTATTAAATATGAATAATACACATAACCTCCACTTCACCTTCCGGAAGAAATTTTCTAAATGCCAGTGGAAACTGTATCAAAATCCGTTGCGTGGTTTAGACAAAGTAAACAGAGAAACAGAAATGATAAGGACAGACGCGGCTTAGTTTAGTTACTATACAGGGTATAACAAAACACCCTAGTCATACTTAAGAAGGTGCTTCAGACCATCAAACTGAACAACTTTCAGCATGGGGCCAACATCGAGAAAAAATAAAAAAAATCAGCTGTTCCATACATTTGAGTCGAGCCGGTATTACAGTTTTGTAAGAAACAGCTGATTTTTATTTCGCGATTTCGATGTTGGCTCCATAGTGAAAGTTGTTCAGTTTGATGGTCTGAATCCACCCCCTTAAGTATTACTAGGGTGTTTTGTTACATCCTGTAGAGATAGAGCTTGTTATTTTTGTATATATTTTGGACGTATGACGGACGGACGACATACATAGTTAAAAATATATTGCTCAGTTTGATGGTTAGTGTTAGTCAGTCATAATTTTTTTTTAATTTGGATTTGAATCACGAAAGCCGAAATGTGCCTTACATTTGGGAAATACATTCGATTAGCAATCAAGCAAATAACCAATCTGGTGCTTCGGTAATCAGTTATCTTGGAACTCTTATAAGTTAACGGTACTTTCCACTGATATTGTCGTAGATGACGTCTTATGACGAACGTCGTTGTTTTTCGCTAATTTCCCCTAATTTTACTTTGATCTAAGAATTTCCCTTCAGGTTCCTTGGGGAGAGTTGTTCAGTACCATGAGTGCAATCACCCTTTAAAAGAATGTAATGTAATGCAGCTGTCTACACTTTCACCCTATACAAGGTGTTACAAAAATACAAATAACCATTTAAGGGAGTTTAGACCATCAAACTGAACAACTCACTATGGGAGCAATATTGAAATCGCGAAAAAAATCTGATGTTCCATACTAAACTACAAATCTACTTAAGCTAAATGTATGGGACCGCTGTTTTTTTGGCGATTTCGATGTTGGTTCCATAGTGAAAGTTGTTCAGTTTGATGGTCTAAACAACCCCCTTAAAAGTTTTGAATGTTTATTTTTACTTTTATAACACCCTGTATAAATACCGAAAATATGGCACTATGGCGGTGTTATGACCTAAGCCTTTTCAACGTTGTAAATAAATTAAAAAGGTCACCTACTAGGTAATGAATTTTATCATAAAGATTCTCATTCTGTTCTCTAGAAATGAAACAATAGAGAGTAATTTTTGTCCTTAGCCTATTTCATCCCACTGCTGGGCAAAAACACCCTTTATCCTGCATGCATCCCTGTCTTGAATCTAAGGTGTCGAACCATCTTTTCCGGGGTCGACCCTGACGGCGACCTCCATTCTCCGAGATCCAAGGTGGTCAGTCTTTGGCCCATTTTTTCAGGTGTAATCAAGAGACATGACTGGTCCAATTCCATCTCAACTTAGTGGTTTTCTCACCAATATCTGATATTTGCGTTTATTGGCGTATTGTGGTGTTCCTGACACAATCTGTCCTTTTAATTCCCCAATATGCTACGCTCCATCGCCCTATGGGAAACCTTCAGTTAGCACATCTGTGATTTCAGAATCTTAAAAGACCTTGTTTGAGCACTGTAGGTTAAGATAGGCAGGACGAGTCTGCGTTTGTGTGATAGTGACCTGTAATTCATACAATAAATTATTCATTCATTCATTCACCCTTCATCAGCTCCTTTATAGACCAGTAGCTCATAGCTAAAGAAGTAATGTTTCTTCGATAATATTAACAGCTGAAAAAATTGTCAGTAGATTCTATTATCATATACAATATGTCCTACTAAGACTTTTATGCTGTTTGACCCAATAACACAGTTGTACTGATTTTTACTGCTTAAAATCACGCCAATGTTTTTAATTCTAATTACCGGCCAGTGAACATTGCCGTCAATATGCCGTGACAGACGGACAGACCGACACACGCTATCGTCGGAGGTCATCTCCTAATGTAACATGATTGTACATTATTATATGTTATTTTGCTTTGTTTTTACGAAGGCATATATTTAGATGTTTAACAAAGTTACAAGTTAATGTTATCAGCACATAGCAGCCGTGGTTTTGAACACTTTCAGTCAACTCAACTAAGAGTTAGTCGGTGGTTCGGTATTAAAATATGCATGAAAAGTTAAATAAAAATTCTTAATAACACCAATGGCTTTTCGGTGAAGGAAAACATCGTGAGGGAACCTGCATGCTTCAATTTCGAGGCATGTATTGTACCCACTGTCCACTCCCAGTCACACTGGGCAGAGTTTCGGTACTATAGTGAAACGTGGATGTTCTGAGGTTCAGAATATCTCTGACTACCCCCTCGGGGAATATAGTCGTGAGCTTATGCTGAATAATAGTAATAGGTTTTCTGGATGTAGGTTAAAAACTCAAACTCAGAAAACATAAAATTTTGTCCGCGATTTCGTCTACGTGGATTTCGGAATCAAACAGGGAATATGGTTTTTTCATATAAACTTTTGTACCCCATTTCACTCCCTTGAACCCTCATAATTTGGCTTAAAAAAACCTCTGTAGAATACATAATCTTCAACGGTTTACTCTGTACATTGTCTGTCAGTCAGTCGAGGAATTGTTTTATATGTATCAGATATGCACACATACGTACAAAAACTCACGAACATATTCCCATTTTGGGAAGTCAGAAGCTTTGCTACAACTACCAACTGTAGTTTAAAGCATTTACGTAGCTATCGATTGGCCAAAATCCTAACACGGAGATGGACGTCGTCGTTAGGGTGGACCCCGAAAGAGATGGAGAGACGACCTGAATGCCTTCAACGAAGAGTGGATGAAACTGACTCAGGACAGGGATGTAAGAAATAGGCTATGGAAAAAAGGGTATTTAGCTCACCTGTAGCATATTTAAGGTTTTGTGGATGGAATGCCGAATGATGTGTCAAGTGGTAGACTTACCTCATGCGACACCCACCCCCACGGTAAGATTAGGGGTGGTCAAATCTATGCTGGAACCGAACGGACGTTTATTTAAAATGTTTTGTGAATCCACAAAAAAATAGCTTTTTGACGTAACCCTTCGGACTCTATCTCCGCGTTGGAAAGTGTTTCCTTGTAGAGAAGATGCGACCAGAACCTCTACAACACATACTACTGCTTCGTAAGATGTTATACTTAAAAAACACGTACAACTAAGACTTGTTTGTGTCTAAGCGATGAGCCATCCCTACTTCTCTTTCCCCTCTATTTCCCCAACCACTAATAAGTTGAATATTTTCGAGCCGCCGAAAGTCTAAGCTCAGACTAGGCATAAACCTCCAGGGAACAATTTGCAACAAGCAAGGCTGACACAAAATCAATACAACTCTTCAAGAGCCAACATGTTTTTTTGCAAAGGGAATAAAAAACTAGGCAATACAAGTTACCTCAGTTGCGTAAGTGCCTTTATTTGTGTCTTGTCATTTAAGGGGATGGGACACGTGCCTACAGTAGCTTATGGTTCGTGAGCAAGAAAAAGAAACTACTTACATTTTTTTATGTTCATTATGTTTAGTTAGGTATAGAGGACGGTTTTTAAGGGGATTATAAGACCATCAATCTAAGTTATGTTGTTGTTAGGTACGCCCTATTTTCAACTTTGACTGCATATATCTCGCATGCATGTTTTGTTCCATTTTACAAGAGCTATCCAACGACACTTCTCAGTAGTACAAAAACAATTTTTTTCAACCCACTTTTCGTTGTATGAGAGGGTCGAAAAAAATGTGTCCCATATTTAAGTTTTTGGGTTCCTATTATCTGTCTTCTTGTCAAATATCGATTCAATAGGTTCAAAAATTAGTGAGTGTTTGAGGCGTATGTATGCCTATAGACAAACCAGACAGAATGGACGAAAGTGTAAGGGTTACTTGTTTGACTACGGAACCCTAAAAACACATCCCTTAGTCGCCACTAAGTAAGGGACTACACAGGTATTAGAAATTCCTCTCACTTATATCTTTGACAACTAAATATCAAGCATGACACAAATATCGCGACCCGTCCAAGAATGCGGTCATCCCCTTCGACAGTAATGCCCGACCGTGTGGGAGGTATTCGAGCGATTGAATGCCGCTAACGAGCTGGCCATGCGAACAGCTGATTCCACAATCCACGGCCTCACGTACGGTTAGCAGAGTTCTTCCGATTGCCGGCGCATCACAATCAATTACATTCGTTGAGGACATTGATTGAAGATAATGATACTTATATTACAATTTCCCCCATCTTCTTTGAATTTTGATGAGAGTTTAAAAGCCGTGGGCGGTCACCGCCGTTTTGTACTGTACTTGCCTGTCACTACGACTACGCCTGTCTTTCTTGACATTTTGACATCGCCTGTCATCTTTGACATCTGTTATTTTGGCACCTCCTTTTTTTCAACGACTGTCATTTTGAGATTTTCTGTCATTCAAGTAGGAGAAATTAGTAGGAGCACCGCCTGTTGATCCTAGTTTACACCAGTTATAGTAGTGAACCTTTGAAAGTTATAGTCTCATCTCATCTACTTTTTTCTGGTCACTGCACATGTCTTCCAACTTCATGTCTCCTTCGCAATTTTGTCACTGCCTGTCATCTGCCATCATTTTGTTGCAAAGTGAGAGATTTTTTTTAATTATTCATTTTTGTTGTTGGAGCTTTTAACCCTGAGGATTTTCCCATGATTTTATTAATATTCTTGGTCCTATTTTATAAATTGTTTAATTATTTTGCTACAGTGTCTGGACAATAATTTTTCAAACAGTCTTCTTCTTCTTCTTCTACTTATCGTGTCGACTTCAAATTCTGAACAATGTCGCTAAATAGTAGCTTGCCAGAATCGGGCAACCGATACTTTCAAACAGTTAACAGTATAGTAATGTCAGTAATTGGAAGCGTGTCTATCGCGAGACGAGTTAGTGTCGGATGTGGACTGACACGCCAATGCGGAGGCTTCGTATTCCAAGAGTATGATCAATACTTTCAATCCTTTTATATGCTAAAACTTGTTTCAGGTTACAATTATAAGGCTAAATAGTGGTTGCTCCGGCTTGAGTTTTTAAGAATTTTTGTACGATTCGCAATACCACTGGCTTTCCAGTTTAGGAAAACATCATCAGGATAACTGCATGCTTCAATTTCGTGTATTTTATCACTGTCCATTAAAAGTGGTATTCCTAGTAGAATGTGGATATTTTCATTTAGAACATCTTTGACTTCCCCCTCGGGGAATGATGGCTGTGTGAAGGTTATTCTGACGCGGAATAGATCAACACATTTCTTTCCGCGTGTTTCGTGTCGTACGAGGCTAAAAGATATGGTTTCTTAGGTATGACAAAAGCTGGGTACTTGTCACTTGACAAGTCATGCCTTCCCACAACTTCAAATAAAGAGCCTCCCCTAGTGACGACACATGAGATCGTCTGGCGCACCCTGGGCAGTCAGCCTCGATACTACCATTGCTGACTGCCTAATCTTTACACTACAGCATGAGTGATTTTCATGCGATGTATCTCACGCTGACTCGGAAGAAGAAGAAGACTACCTCAAAATATGCTAAAATGAGCCTTGGTATACAAGTACACTCAGAAAGATAGTCGCCATGTTTCTGACTACTCTGAACAGGATTATGGCCGAGTTTATGTTAAGAGATACTAAAGTATGCTAGCTATGATGCTCAAGAAATTCAGAAACAGCTGCCTCTATGAACAGGCTCTTAAAATGATAGATATTGCTTCATATAACTTGCACTAAGTTCACAAACCGCGCCTTGAAACGCTTGAAATGAAGCCAAGTTGCTTGCTTGCTTATCGTGTCGACTTCAAATTCTGAACAAAGTCGCTATATAGTACCTTGCTAGAATTGGGCAACCGATACTGCACCGTCGATAGCGGTCATGAGCTCCTCCTGCATGCAGGTGTTAGAGCACGATGTGAGATGGGCCATCGTTTGTGGAGCTCCACACAAGCAAGTCACATTTTGCGCATCCGAGAAACCCCACCTGACCATGTTGTCCTTACTGCGACCGACCTGGGTTCGAAGTCTGTTTAAGGCTTTGACTATTAATTTTAAGGAGTAGCCTTGCGGCATTTCCCCTCTGTCACGGTATAAGAACAATTGATCATGTGCATTTACATTCAATTTTATACCTTATCACTAAACGAGGAAGCCTATAATTGCGAAACAATAACTTCGAACTTATGTCGTTTGGGGTTCACACGAGACTACTTTACATGATTTTTAACATTCAAATTTAGAATCTAAAGTTATGGGGAATAAAATCCAAAGTTGCGGATTTCATGTTTCCTCGCCCCCCGCAAAAAGTGGCAGAAATGTTTGTTAGTAGAATTACACGCGTAACTAGTCCCTATATAAGTAGTCAAAGGTTTAAGGACAAGTTCCTAACCGCTATTAGTACAGTTCAGAAGGGATACTGCCTAGATAGTACTCAGCCTAGTTAGGTCTCAGTCACGTGCGGAACCTCACGTCTTAACTTCGATGAGATCTACTCGAGTTAGAAGTAGTTCAAACTCTAACGATTTAAATACATTACTTTAGTTTCTGTTTTAACAGGTTCTATTACTACAGGCTGCAGGTGCCTTTGCAGTAATCGTCAAAAAGTAAACTAAAAACATATTACTGTGCAATATAAAAAAAATTGCTTCCCGACATTGACTTAGAACACTATGGACGCCGGGTCTAGTACAAAATTCTCGAAAAAAGTGTCCGAGTCTAAACTACACAAACCTAAGTAGGTACGTGTAGTAATATAAACCAACGAAAAACATTGAAAATGCTGAAATTCATTTCCGTCCCACTACGTTTTATTTTTGTATTAATTTTCTTCAATGTATGTATATTATACTGTGTACTGTTATGCACTGCTGTGTCACAGGGTAGAGATATCATATAGAGAAACAGATTAAGGCTGGCTGTCCACCAGAGATGCGATGTAGGTAAGCTATGCGAGGATGCGTAGCGAAGCTATGAAACTCTCCCCGCGTCCACCAAAGCTATGCGAGATAGATGAGCGATGTGAAGATGCGTACCTAAGTTAAAGCTTTTCGACGTCATACAACGTTACGTAGCTCACCTTAGCTTTAAGCTAGATAACTAAGAGAAGCAAGGAAATGTGTTTAGCAATATTCTTTTCTCCTCGTATCTCTTATGCATCCTTAGTACAAATTCTAAATTCAACATTTTTTTATTCAAAATAATATCACATAGACAGCTTTTTGACGTCATTTTTTGAGTCTACCACCGCGTCGCGATGCGGCCAGAAACTCGACAACACACATCTTTTAAACAAAACAAAATATACAAAGTACAATTAAAATACAATATTGCATTACAAAGAGTAACATTGTCAAGACCAGACATTTTGGTCATTCAAATAGTCATCGAGTTTATAGTAGCCCTTTTTACAGAGGACTTGTTTAACATGGGACTTTTTGTCTGGCAAGTTTAGAATATCCTCTGGTATCTTATTATAATAGCGTATACAGTGCCCCATGAAAGATGTGTTGACCTTACTGAGTCGAAAATGTGGGGATACTAATTTATTTTTATTTCTTGTATTGTATTTATGAACGTCACTGTTTTTGGGAAAGAGATACAAATTTTTCCAAACGTATAAAATATTTTCGTAAATATATTGACTGTAGAAAGTCAAGATACTGATATCTTTAAAAAGATCTCGTAGTGAATCACGACAACGCAGATTATAAATGGCTCGAATTGCCCTCTTTTGAAGGATAAAGATCGCCTCAACATCTGCAGCACGGCCCGACAGCAAAATACCATAAGACATGATACTATGGAAGTAGCTGAAGTATACACATCCTTAGCATACAGCTCTCATTCCCTAGCTCACATCCGCACGCATCTCTCGCTTGAGTTGTATACGTAAAAAGAACGCGCTTAGCTAAACCCTAGTCCACAAGAACTTGGTACTCTTAAATATTCCGTGACTGCGCTAAGTTAAACTATGAAAATGGAGTGATCTGATTAGTTATTTTTTCCCTCGCACACAGCTTAGCTACATCGCACACCTCTGGTGGACAGCCAACCTTATGCTCGCGGCGGCCATATACCTACTACCTACCTACCACTACATGTTCCGCTGAACGGACGTGAACGTTCAAGTACGAGAATGAGCGGCAGCTTGGTACAAACATCGCTGCCACAGTATAAGATCAATTAATCATGTGCATTTACATTCAATTTTATGCCTTATCACTAAACGAGACAGCCTATAATTGCGAAACAATAATTTCGAGCTTTTGTCGTTTGGGGTTCACACGAGACTACTTTTCATGATTTTTAACATTCAAATTTAGAATCTAAAGTTATGGGAATAAAATCCAAAGTTGCGGATTTCATGTTACCTCGCCTCCCACAAAAAGTGACGAATGTAGTGAGTAGCTTTATACATGCGTAACTAGTCCCTATATAAGTAGTCAAAGAGTGGTGTGGAGTAATGCCGCGCCGGAGATGTTTCTCTGTAGGATATCTAAACATTTTTTTTTTTTTTTTTAGCTTTTAACCCTGAGGTTACGTCAGCCCCATCGTGCTATAACCCTCAAGACTCTACAAAAAGAAACAATTTTACAATGAAATAAAAATCTAACACTTCCTAATGAATATACAAACGTGCGGCACTGTCCTCTGTTTAGCTAGGGCCTAGGTATGCTTTTACTTAGTATAAGCCTAGTTACGCCGATAGACATAGTAATTACTCTGAACTCATAGTATATGATTGTGCTTGACCAGGATAGCCCGTATTATTATGCAATCATGTTACTTAGTTACATTATCGTGCTGCACGGTAAGTGGTAGTAACTGAATTACCTACCTATATCCTGAGACACAAAACCTAGGATTATTATCTTCAGACCATCAAACTGAACAACTTTTAGTATGTGACCAACTTTGAATACGTTTTGAAAACTTTTTTCGCGTTTTCAAAGGTAGGTTTTCAAATTTATCCAACAGGGTGCTTCAGATCATGAAACTGAACAACTTTCACTATGGAACCAAAATCTTCTGTCCGGCTATTCGGTTCTACGACCTGGCAAGTGGCAACCCTATGTTTAGATATGCGGTGCCCAAAAACATTGTATACAGGGTGTAAAAAAACACCCTAGTAATACTTAAGAGGGTGCTTCAGATCATTAAACTGAACAACGTTTAGTATGGAGCCAACTTCGAAATCGCGAAATAAAAAACAGCTGTTTCATACAAAACTGCAGTATCGGCCGGCTCGACTCAAATGTATGGGACAGCAGATTTTTTTTATTTTTTCTCGGTGTTGGCTCCATAGTGAAAGTTGTTCAGTTCGATGGTCTTAAGTATTACTAGGACGTTTTGTTATACCATGTGTAGGGCGATGCCTTTTGCAATGCGAGAAAAACTCTATTCCAAAAAGAAACTTTATGTATGCTTTATGGTTCCAAATTTCACTTATTTGAAAAGTCAATGTTAACATATTTGTCAAAAAGTATAACTTTCTGAAAGCTAACTAACTACTAATTGGACAATCTTTCTATTTTAATATGGAACGACCTAAGCACTTATCTATACTATTAGAAAACTGTAACAGAAAGTTTGTCTGTACATAGAAGATATTAACAAAAAAAAAGTTACGATATAGTTTTTAGGTGTCCCTGATTCCATTTCACCAATTTTTGGATTTTTTGTCTGTCTGTTTGTTTGTGTGTTTGTTTGGGTGTTTGTTTGTTTGTTTAAACGAGTATCACGCAAAAACTACTGAACCGATTTTGATGAAACTTTTTTTGTTTGATAGCTTATGATCTGACTTAAAATCTGGTATATAATTTGTGCGGACGAAGTCGCGGGTTAACGCTCGTAGACAATAAAATCGTTGATTGATTTTACCCATAGGAACACCTTTATCCTTTATCATTTCCTAACAACGATATTTTAGTTACATAGCAATTAAACTTTTAATCATCATCTAACAAGTATTCCCTATGGTCGAAACGTAAGCCCTGGGCTTGCAGGAACGCGGCAGAACCGCTGGCGATCCGCGGCGAACGCTCGTCTCACACCGTCTGGTTAAAAAAAAGAATTCCGAATCTGTGGAATAAATTATTTCTTTTTAATTCCTGCCAGTGCCGGGTTTTAAGTGACTGGATTAATGTGAATCGGTGAACTTTTTAATTTAAAAAGGTTTTTTGTGATACCAGTTTCCGATGTGCAGTGAATTTGTGATGTGATTTTCAATCTATAGGTTATGAAAGGAAATTTAGGAAATTATGTAAAATTTATCGAGAGTTGAAACGGATATAGGATGTCGTCCCTTTCACGTAAGCTGCAATATAGAGAGCCAAGGGCAAACGTGTAATATTTTAGGCCGAAAGATTGACTTTGTGAACCGGCGTGTACCTTTTTTCCGCAAAATTTACTATTATTACCTACTTTACACAATATGTAGCCGTTTCTTAGATAAGTACTAACATAACATAATTTTCAACCTAAAATAGAGAAGTTATAGTTTTTTTTATCACCAAACTTAATTTAAGGTTAAACCAACATTAGAATAATTTAGCTGTTTTCCGCGACTTGGTCTGCCTGGAATTTTTCTATGCTGTATCCTTCCTAGTTATCTCTACAGGGTGTTAGGGGTAGACATCTGCATTACTTTAAAGGGTAATTGCTTTTATAAGGGTGATTGTACTCATGTTACTGAACAACTTTCCCAAAGGAACAAGGGGAAATTCGAAAAAAAAACATCTTTTCATACAAACGGTCAGCTGATTGCATTTAGTATGGAAAGTACAAAATTTTTTATTTTATATTGATTTCTTAAGGTGGTTGCAGAGGGGTCAATTTCATACAAAATTTTGATGCACAACACGAGTAGACGGTATTAATATAAGTAACTGTATATATGGAAAAATAATTTAGAAAATCTAGATGCCGCGTCACAAATAACATTTGCAATTTATAAAATAATTAGATATAAAGCATTGACATTTTTCATACAAAATTTTAAAAGCTTTATATCTTTTATTTGTGTCGCGGCAACTAGATTTTCTAAACTATTTTTCCATATATAAAATATAACTTGTATTGTGCGTCAACCTTTTGTATGGACTGAAACCACCTTAAAGTAGTACGGTTTACCCTGTTTACCCTAACACCCTGTATACTAAAATTCATCAAAATCGGTTCAGCGGTTTAGTCGTGAATACGTCACAGATATACACTATTGCAGTAAATGTAGTTGTTGACCCCGGCATAATTACAAAAAAAAAATAACTGGACAGCCAGTTACTTTGTCGACGTGAAATAAAATAAATTTTAACGTAACATAAATAAGTACCTACCCACATACCTATAGGTTCGGTATGTAGAAACTTTCATTTAAATAATGTCTCTTTTCGCTAAAGCCTTATTCAGGTTTCAATTTCATGTTTTTTCTCCACCTTGTTTACTCAATTGACCTGGACGAATCGTTTTGAAAAGGTAAACGAGAGGCAATCAGGCCATTTCGGGAACCCCAAAAAGATTCCGATACCACTTTTAAGGCACTAACGACAGTGATTCTTGCTATTTATTTTGTTTATTTAGAAATAAACAGACTGCAATAACAAAACTTAAGTTCATAGACAAATTAAGTTATATTTAAAAAAAAAATAAGACGATTCCTGGAATGTATTTTAAATGGAATCTAAACTCACGACCATAATCCCTTTTTGGGTGGCCAGTAACTTTGCAACAAATACTAACTAACTAACTATGTAGCTAGGTACAGCAACATACCTATACAAGATTTCAACATGGACAAACTCGTGGTTAGCCTTTCGTTCACAAAAACATAAAAAAAAAAGAAATCTTGTCTCGCCTTTTACCATATCACGGCAGTACGACAAGGTTGAGAAGTCTATGCCATACAACAGCCCGGACACTGCATACAAAAAATGAATGACATTGTCAAGATGACGTCAGCACATGCGAAACCAAAGAAATTGAAGCTTAGTCTTCTTTTAGGCAACTGCCGGGTAACCAGGGAGCGACAGAGGGGGTGAGGTAAAAAGTTGGTGGGAGGAAGGGAGTGTCCGTACTGTATGTAGAACCTAGATAATTAAAAAAAAATTTTTTTTTTATCTAGTATCTTTATTTGATCACAATTTAGTAGTATACAAATGATATACTCTTTCTTATACTGTGGCCATACTACACGGTTAAAAAATTATATGTTCGGTACGTTTTTTGCGTTTGACTGCCTCGTCGAGCCTTCGGTACAGACTTGCTTCTTACAATCTGTAAAAAATGTAGTAACACTTCAGTAATATCACTGCAGTGAGCGCTTTAAGTAGGCGCACCTATAGCTGTATTTCAGCGAGCACAGATTAAAAATAAATAAAACAACTTGTTTGGCGGGGAACTTACTTCGTTCCAGGAGGATTTAAATGTAATATTTAAAGATTTTACAAGTCAAACAAAATAATAAAAACACTGAATTAATTAATTGCAGCATTCGGTTGATTAATTCGTCCACCTTTTGATGATTATTCTCATAGCCGATTCGGATTATACCGGGTGATACAATACAGTGGTGTATACACGGCGACACATCAAGCTATACAAAACCAATATAAGATGGTCGCGAGACGTTATACGTTACTCGACCTACGCGCGGCCAGCTTATTTTGGTTTTGTTTAGCTTCATGTGTCGCCGTGCGTACAATTGATATCATTAGCATCCTTTTAAACTAAGAATCTACTCATCAAACTGAACAACAGACAAATAACTTGTTATTAATCTGTGCTTTTACTATGGGAGCAACCGATCGGAGCAAAAATCATTGCATCCTCCCCTGATTCAGGGCTGCCTAGCCATACCACCTCTGTCTTTGTTACTTTGCGTATTCGAACTTGCATACGCAAAGTACGCGCGCTTAACGGTTTTCTCGTTTTGTCGCTTTGTCGAACTTGGCATGCTAGCCCTACACGGGTAAGGAGAGTATATTATACCGAATGATTTTTTTTACCGTTCCGGAACTTTCAGGGGTGGTTCAGACCATCAAACTGAACAACTTTTACAGCGGGAGCAAACCTAAAACCGCAAAATAGCTGTTCCATTCTAAACTGCAATGCCTACTCGACTCTAATGTAGGTATGAGACAAGAACAGCAGATTTTTTATACGAATTTGTTTTGCTTCCTTAGTATACGTTGTTCAGTTTGATGATCTGATCTTTGAACGACCCCTAAAAATTTCGGAACGGTAAAAAGCCATACACTTAGTAGGTATATTCTTTAGTCCAGTATTTTTGCCAGACGGATTCAGGAAGGAAAGGACAAGATGGGCTTCCTGATACGCAGTGATACCGTGATACCCAACGAATATTCAGGGAAAATGATACAGATATACCTACGCAACATAATATAAACGATCATTTTTTCCCGACAAAAGTTTAGCTAGCTTTATAACTACAACGAGGTTTAATAATTGAATGTATCGTGGTATGGTATCGTTCACAATTCTGTAATATTTTCATCAGAACTACAAATTGAGTCTACTCTCCGGTAACCACATCGAAATTGAAACGAAACAAGCTGACAGACTGGCAATACTGATTATTTTGACACAGGATATACATACAATAAAACTCACGACCATAGTGCCCTTTCGGGGTGATCAGAAATTCAGTTGTAGCAAAGTTCGTTCTTGGAGTTTTTGTGGAGATATATTTCTAAACTTGCGCCCTCTGCTTCTTCTTCGGCAGCAAGCTCTGATTTCAGTTTTTTAAAACCGCCTTACGGCATCTGACGTGGTTTTTTAATGTAACGACTACTACCACCAGAGATAATAGCCGGGACCAACGGCTTAACGTGCCATCCGAAGTACGGAATCATATTTCTTTTCAAACAATCAAGAGATTCTGTCTGCAATGTCAAGAGCCCAACGCACTTGCTCCCTCAAAGACTTAGTCGTTACATAAAATGGCACTCGTGTTTTCAGAAACAAAAGGACCCCGAGCCCCAAAAAAGAACAACGTCTTGAATATATCTGGATCTTTAGCAATGCACCGTCACCCACGTTTGACAGTTGCGATAAGTATCTACGGCGCCGTATATCGCTCGCGATACAGGCTGTCGCACATTTTGACATAAGGTCCCTTTTATAGTTCGTCGTTCCCAAGGTCGTTCCTCAAGCGCTAAGCTCGAAATTCGAAAAAAGCGCGCAAAATCGGGAAAGTACGGTAACTGTAACTATTGCATAATCTGTGCCTATAGCCCTGTACGTCCCACAGCTGGGCAATGGAGTTATTAGTAGTAAAATGTAACCCTGTTACTATTTCCCCTGTTGACCGTCTCGTCGCGTCGGCCCAAACATAATTTACTTTAGATTTAAATTTAGATAGTCTAGCGACACTACATTGACCTTTATTGACCTTTTATCCAAACTGGAAAGGTTCTATTTGGTACTTCGATCACTAATAAAAAACTAAATACACAACAGAACACAATCAACGTTCCAAATATGTCGGTACCAAAAGTGCACTCGACCGATATCAAAATATATTTTTTGTTTTGGTGTGCAATCTTGGACAATCAAATTGTGCAATCCTACTAATATTATAAAATAACGTGAAAGTTTGGATGTTTTTGACTCAATCCCATAAACAGCTGTACGAATTAAAAATGTAAAAGTGTTCGTAATTAATCTATCTATCTAAACTATTGTAAAACTGTAACAGGAAGTTTGTCTGTTCATTGAAGATATTAACAAAAAAAAGTTACCATATGGTTTTTAGATAACCCTGATTCGATATCACCAATTTTTGGATTTTTTGTCTGTCTGTGTGTTTGTTTGTTTGTTTGAACGAGCATCACGCAAAATCTACTGAACCGATTTTGATGAAACTTTTTTTGTTTGATAGCTTATGATCGGACTTGAAATCTGGTATATAATTTGTGCGGACGAAGTCGCGGGTTAACGCTATATCACATATATGTAGATAGCTTTCTGACGTCATTATGTTGAATCTGCCACCGTGTTCCGTTGTAGAGATGCGGCTAGACACTCTACAATAAAATAAAGGCACACAGGTACAATAATGTTCTGTATTGAAACAAGATACTATCTTCGTTACATCTACATCTTATTAGCGTTACATCTATAGGTTACCTATGGTTTTTATCATTTGTACTGTACACATTATATCTGCCTCACACTTAAGAACTGACTCCGATGCGGGTCTGCTGGAAGAAACCTCTTTAGAGATAAGCTCGCCCTTTGTCCTACTTTAATTGTTTTATCTCCAATATTATGCGTACTGTATAGTGTTCAAAACTTTTTTTAAAGTCAATGCAGACGAAATTGTGGGGTAAAAGCTATATAAGGTCTAACAAAATTAGGTGAAACTATTTTAAGGGGATGATCAGACCATAAAACTGAACAACTTTCTCTATGGGACCAATATTGAAATCGCGAAAAAATGCCGTCCTATACATTTAGTTTGAGTAGGTTTGTATGGAACAGCTGATTTTTTTTTGCGATTTCGATATTGGTCCCTTAGAGAAAGTTGTTCAGTTTGATGGTCTGATCATCCCCTTAAAATAGTTTCACCTAATTTTGTTAGACCTTATATACAGAAACTAACCCTTAACATGCAGTATTGGCAAAACATTTTAACAACTTTAATCCGTCCCAATTCCAGTAAAACCGAGGAAAACCCCAATCAATATCGTCTAACTAGTTATAACACCGCTATGGCTCAGTCATTAATTCGGATCACGCGTCCTGGGTTCGCTTTCACATGCAAATTAATTGGAAATTGAGTGCTGTTTCCAAGGAAAGAATTATGACAAAAGGACAGCTTTCGTCGGCGGTTTTTAATTTTAGCCCGTGAGGTTGTTGGTAGTTTTCTTTCAGGGTTCTGCTTTTGAAGTGTTCCGAGGAATCCTATTATATTGTATTTGCATGTAAGAGAAACAGGATAGTGACTTAAAGCTTTCGGGCTAACGATCTTTGATAAAAAACTTGTAATGATCTGCTCGTGCATTTTAATGTTTTGGTCAATTAGCAACTTTTGGTCATTTTGCTACTTAATTATTTATTCTAATAATATGAAAATGTTGATTGTTACTTCTAATACATTGGACAAAAAAAAGGAAAAAAGGGGCGAATCACACAAGGTAAAAATGAGTTGAGGATACAAAAATGCTCCATTTGTCGAGCTCTATGTCGTCACAAAAGGACGAATCTCTAAGACTAATAGAAAAGAAAAAAGATTAACAGCGTATCTCAAAATATGGTAAAAAAAAATTATTTACTCCTGTAAAATCTTATCTTTTGAGGTTCGCTTCTTGGCGGCGTACGTATGCGACGAATCTAAACTATTATAAAACTGTAACAGGAAGTTTATCTGTACATTGAAGATATTAACAAAAAAAAGTTACGATATGGTTTTTAGATATCCCTGATTCCATATCACCAATTTTTGGATTTTTTGTCTGTCTGTTTGTGTGTTTGTTTGAACGAGCATCACGCAAAAACTACAGAACCGATTTTAATAAAACTTTTTTTGTTTGATAGCTTATTATTTGACTTAAAACCTGGTATATAATTTGTGCGGACAAAGTCGCGGGTTAACGCTCGTAAAGAGATATAAATATCTTCTCCTTTCTGACACCATCTAGAATAACGGTTTACTTCTCTAGTCGGTCGCCATTTTAGACGCATAGCAAATAGGTTAATTTCTAAGTGAACCATACCACGTCTAAGTTAGAATCCAGTTAACTTGATGAATGTGTCGGTGTTAAGTTATGCAAAACACTCGCTTAGCTTACCTAACATGTGTATCAAATTGCTTCATTTCTTACCTGAGACAATGTGCAACATACATACATTACTGTATCATATTCTCTTTCAAAATTATCAGTAACTGCTACAAGTTAGGTGTCAACTTTTTGGTTGGCATGGTTTTGTAACGAGGTTCACTTTAGCATGCACTGCAGCAGTTTGATAAAAACATCGACATATATTCAACCACCTACTGGTACTTTAGGAATCACAGCAAATTCGTACATCACCGTGTCACGGGTAGGCAGCAGAATTTAAAATTAAAATTCAAAAACGTCGCGTTTCTCCATCGCGTGGCATTCCGAGACTGATACTCATAATTTATACTTGAAATCGCTACGTACATTTACGATCTACGCTAAAATTAAGCTGAACGTTTTTAAACGAACCGTTGAAGGGACCTGTATGAATTAAGAGTTATTAGTGGAATGAGAAATGGGCGTGTTTAAGATAGTATAATTTTTTTATTTAAGTACCTATATGTACTTTGTAACACCGCAGGGAAAACATTGTGAGGAAATCAATATGCTTCCATTTCGACGCGACTGTCTATTCACTACCCGTCACAATGAACCTTTGACTACTTATATAGGGACTAGTTACGCGTGTAATTCTACTGACAAACATTTCTGTTACTTTTTGCGAGTGGCGAAATAACATTAAATCCGCAACTTTGGATTTTATTCCCATAACTTTAGATTCTAATTTTGAACGTTAAAAATCATGAAAAGTAGTCTCGTGTGAACCCCAAACGTTCTAAGTTCGAAATTATTGTTTCGCAATTATAGGCTGTCTCGTTTAGTGATAAGGCTATGTGATAAGGTATAAAATTGAATGTAAATGCACATGATTATTTGATCGTATACCGTGGCAGAGGGGAAATGCTACCGCAAGGCTAGTCCTTATAATTTAAAGCACTGGACAGAGTTCACAGAGTTGGACACTGGTAATGAGGCGTGTATATTCTGAATATATCTCTGACCCCCTAGGGAAAAATAGTCCTGATCGTGAGCATTAAGCTATTTAAATATATTAATATCATCATCATCATCAGCCTGTTATTGTCCACTGCTGAACTATGTTCCTCTCTCAAGACGCGCCAAAAATCTTTTTAACACGTTCGCGGATAGTGACCGGCTATAGCAGTGATAACAATAAAAGTTCTATTGTGTCTCGTTCAGTGTCCGCGAAAGTGTTAATTTGAATCTAACTTAAAGAAAAGAAAGAATATCTATCTATCTATCTATCTATAACGTCACGCCTCTTTCCCAGTGGGGACCGAGCCGAATTTCTGCCTCTGAAGAAAGAATATATGTATAAGAAAGGAGTGATGGCTGAAATGACGGCTAAGAGAGATGAATGGAAGAGGATCGCATATTGCACTGACCACAAATAATGGGAATTGGTTAAGAGAATGATGATGATGATAAAGTAAAGGTCTTCCTTTTCCGTACGTAGACAGAATTCAACAATTACGCCTGACTTAATCCCATTCGCGAAAAACGAATGCTCTCGGTGAGTAGACTCTTCAAATTCTCTAGCCTCCTCGCAAATCAAATCGGTCGTGACTTCATGTATTCTTTGTCGTGAAAGCTATATAATATTTTGTGACCCCTCAAATTGAAGCCTGATAACACCTGCCCATCCATAATCAAATAACAAATACGACAGTGTTCATTCCTATCGTATAACTGTCCCGTACCTTTGAAATGTTTTACTGAAATAGCTTCTTTTGTTGTGTTAGACTCTAACAGTTAGAGACATTTCTGTTTTGTTGACCCGTCGTTTTTTTATACTTAAGGAAAAGAGTCTTGCGAAATAAGATAGTCTTGGGAAAATATTACCTTCTCTGAATTTGATATTTAGACGTGATTTAGCTAGAATTTGGCGTCTATCGTCTGTCATAATCGAAATGTTATCCAATGGCAACAACGCTTTTCAACAGTCAATCGAGAACCAGACATGGTACATGGTATGTTTGTACGTCCAATTAAGTTACATGGGCACTTCTTGTACCAAGCTACCTTAGGTGGTGATAGACGGTGCGTAACTATTTTGGGAATTGCAATTGACAGGAATATTAATAACGATCAGAGTGGCATGCTTCTAAAATAATAATAATAATAATAAAAAAGGTATTTATTTTCATCTCACATATAGGGACAATGAAACAGTATTATTGTTACAAATTATGCTAAGCTTAGTACTATATGTGAGAGACCGGTGCACGTGGTAGATTTACAGATAACACCTGCAAATCTGGGTTACGAGTCACCGGGCCGGGCTCCCACCCCCGTCTGGAGTCCATACATTTTAGATTAAATAAACTTATATGTAGACATGAAAATAGCAGTAGGAAACTAATGTAAGACATCTTTAATCACTGAGCTCCAGCATCTATCCATTAGGGGTAGGTTCTAAAGCTCAGTAATCAAAGAGCCTCTTAAATACTAATTTTATGTATTGCAGTTTAAAGTAGGATAGTTTGTACCTGAGTGTATGAGTGTGCGCGTGTGTGTGTGTGTGTGTGTGTGAGTGTGTGTGTGGGTGTGTGTGTTGGGAGTTTTATTTTATTTGTTTATAGTTTTCAGTTACCATTCAGTTGAATTAGATTACCTACATTCATTTGTCAATGCTTCACAATACAAAGATTCAGAACACAATGTTTAGTTTTTTATTTAAGTTCTTTTAAATGATTTTGATACCTACCCACTACACGCTTGTCCACCCTGCGACACATAGGTCTTGGGATCGGTCAATTGTTGCCATAGACAAGCATGACAATTAGAGTGAGTATGAGTGTTGCATTTTACTTGGTTTGAACGAAATATACTTTAATAAGTCAAGTCAGCTACCAGAAAATATAATATGGAAGTAACAATGACCTGGGAATTTCGAGGAACGCAAAGAAATTGCTTCGTTTTCTGGGTTTAGGTCCTAATTGACACAGCGCAGCGTGATTTTTTGCATTGCGATGCTTCGTTGAGTTCGCGAAGTTGCAATATCAACTTTACTAACTATGTTACACATACTACTGTTAAAATGTGTATGAAGGCGAGTTCGTAGAAGCCTATTATGATATTTTAATTATTATCAATAAATAATATCTATACTATTATAAAACTGTAACAGGAAGTTTGTCTGTACATTGAAGATATTAACAAAAAAAAAGTTACGATATGGTTTTTAGGTGTCCCTGATTCCATTTCACCAATTTTTGGATTTTTTGTCTGTCTGTTTGTTTGTGTGTTTGTTTGGGTGTTTGTTTGTTTGTTTGAACGAGTATCACGCAAAAACTACTGAACCGATTTTGATGAAACTTTTTTTGTTTGATAGCTTATGATCTGACTTAAAATCTGGTATATAATTTGTGCGGACGAAGTCGCGGGTTAACGCTCGTGACTAATAAAGTTACGCAATAGATCTAGGTGCCTCACTGAAATTGTAGCCGAAAGAAAATACCGCGGGTCTAGATGAGCGAGATCACTGTATTCTTTGTGGATGTTTTTTTTTTGTTTTAGGGCATGCTGTATCTGTATCATGACATCAATCTTTAATTTTATTTTTAATTGAAATGGGCTTGCTCTTGACCTCAATCCAGTCCTCAGGACAAAGATGGGGTCGAAGATGTAGCGAGCTTACCCAGAAGAAGCCTGATAGTTTTGTTACTGAATAAAATTAAATTCCGAATTATTTGAACCATACAAAATAAATTCATTTTGTACTTTATTGCGCACTTATTTTGACGTTAACGGAATGTATCTTGCACAATGTTTGAAGGAAAAATGACTTTTAGTGATTAACTTTTAGGCACAAATTTCCTAGAAATTTCACCTGCACAGGCTTTGAACCCCGTACCGGGTTCGTGCAAGTAATTATTAGTAACATGCACTCGGCAACTTGGCCTCCATGTTTACGACTCCGATGTTATCGTTTTCATTCAAAATGGTTTCTTTCCTTTTTTGTAAAAAGATTTATAAAAGAGCTGAGAATAGTTTCAAGTAAAATGTAATCCCATTTTACTAAATTACGACGAAAACAAAGCGAGAATGGTTTTGATGAAAAGTTAATGTACTTTCACGTACTACAAGATTGCCTTTATGAATTCTGGCTTTGAAATATATTTTTCAGAACAAAAATCTCATGCAAATTGGTGAACCAAAAGTAAATAATAAAATAAAATAAAAACGTTTTTTATTCTCTATAGAGTGTAGTATCTCTAAGTAAAATAGAATGGTTAGGCAGAGTAAATATACAGGGTGTAAAATTAAATACGACTACTTACCTATGTTCATGCCACCGTCCTGCCTATATTACATACTTAAGGGGGTGCTTCAGACAGGGAGTATTATATTCCTTGCTTCAGACCATCAAGCTGGAGTGCAATTCACTAAGCGTCATATCGCTGTCAAAAACATCGACGAGCTCACAAATGTAACATCCTCCTTGCATCCTTCAGATCGTCGGAGATTTTATATGAGTTTGACACATGGCATAACTATAATGAATACCGAATTGTCAGCTCGCCGACGTTTCAACGACGAATTTAAGGTTGTGATAATGTTTGCGCTTAGTGAAATGCATTTGCTGAATATCTTTCACCATGTAGCCCAGTCATTTTACGGTTTGAGCCGGGACTAATTAATAATTGATATATTTTTTAGAGCCATTTTGAGCTTAGATATGTACCAAAATTAAAAAGAAAATGCCATCAGCAACAGTTCCAAATTTATAATTTAGCTATTATCTCGTTATAAAAAACATGATGGTAATTTTTGTGGCACATATTTAAGGCATGACCATTATACATACTTTAAACATGGTGTAAATATTTTTATCTACTTAGAAGGTTTTGAAAAATACATTCGTATTTTGTAATATAAACATCATTTTTTAAATTTCAATGCCTATTTTATTACTCAAAAATAATTTATATTGTTAAATCTATTTAAAATGAATGCATTGGTATTAATAATATTAATTTAAAAGCCTTCTGGGACACTCAATTTTGATTTCTAAATTGCGTAGCGAACTTTTTTTAAATAAGTTTTCAGATAGTCTTTTTGTCACTAAATGGTTCCGGTTACAGTTTAAAAGTTCAAATTATAATTACTTCCCACCTCTCCTAACTGAACTCCGTAAAATGACTGTGCTTAATAGGTATATTATTGAAATCGCAAAAAAAATCACTGTAACATAGAAAATGTCGATATTTTTTTGATTTTTGAAACCACTCGAGTAAATGCCCTACAGACAGAGTCAAAGCTTCTAGGGGGCGCACAAAATGATCACGTGACGCGCTCAGCCATAGATTGACCACTGGTCGAGCCAGTTTTTCCACGGGCAGCTTGAATCGTTTAGTGTGAGTATACATCTACAGGTATACAATATTGCAACAGGTATTATAATGATTCTCTATTAATGTTGTAGCTTTAGACAAAGCTACGAAAAGTTTTTGTAGCCCCTAGCATTTAGAAAAAGTTTATCCCCTGTTTCTAAATAATACAAAAACTTTTGTATCCCTTCGCAGGACGTTGTTTTGTATTTAATTGATTTTGTTTCACCTCTGTCGCATGTTTTCTAATTAGCTCGGATTCTCATTTGCATTCTGTTTTCTTTATTACTCTCCTGTTATTTTATTACACGTATTTATGTTTGTGGATGTGTGACTTGTGATAAAGGTGTTGAATTTCAATTACTGAGATTGTCCAGTAATTTTAGTTTTACAAAATCAGCTTCATCTATTAATGGTTTTGAAGACATTGCTGTCCAATACATTTGAGTCGAGTAGGTTCTGCAGTTTTGTTCTGATTTTTGCCGTTGCCCTTAAAGTTTAAGTTGTTCAGTTTGATGGTCTAAACACCTCTTTAAATATTACTGGAGTCTTTTGTTACACCCTGTAAGTGCGCATATAAAACATATCGGGTAAAACTCCACTTTCATCATCAGCCTATAAACGTCCCACAGCAGGGCACATGCCCACCCTCAAGGGGTGTTGGTTTCTAAAGTCATTTTTTCCTGTCTCAAATTGGTCCTGTTATTAATGCTATCTCTATATTTAGTTATACGTAGATATAGAGCTAAGAGCTTTTACGAAATATCATTAGTTCAGTGTCTTTGTGAGAGATTCTTTATTTGGCTGTAAGGAGAGATTTTCTTTGACATGTAGTTTATTTCATAGTAATTGGTTTCGTTAAGAACGTGTCTGTCTCGTTAGTGATGGTTAAAAAGTTATTTGGATTTGATTTATTTCGTACTGGCACTATCGATATCGATATCGGTATTATTTGGAAACTATTCATTCATTGTTCTGTTCATCAATAGGGCGGGGCTAGAGAGCGCTTTTATTTTTTAGTATATGCAAGCAAAAATGATCCTGGTGGTGGTCAGGTGGAATAGCCCGCGATAGTACCTATGTACCAAAAAGATCAATAAAAAACTCTTGTTTAAACTTACTTTTATGTTTATCTGACTAACCTAAAACATAGTTTCTAAATTCATATTAGGATATAGGAAGACGTAGAATTTTTTCTCTAGGCAAATTTTTATTTTTGCGACCGATTTACATTTGGCAAATATTTTTAATGTTCGGAAAACCAACAATACAGTAGAGGTATTATTAGGTATTGTGTATTCTATTTCTGATATACAGAATTATGAAAAAAACAGTAAGTCAATCAGAGATTCTCACCATTACAAACCAAACTAAAAACGAAAGAAAGATAACTTTGGATTATGCGCCCAATAAATAAACCCTTTAGCTACATTTCTAACTAAGACTAGAGACTTGAACCTGAGAACGTGTAACATAATACATAGACTCAGTAGAGAGCTTCTACCAACTTAAAATCTACGATATAACGTTTACGTAGACTCCGGTGGGTAGGTACCTACCTCACCTACCTGTATACATTTCTGCAGGGTGTAAAAAAGGAAATATGGAGGAGGCCTATGCCCAAAGACCACGTCCTGATCAAGGGCTGTGATGGATGGATAGAACAGAAGAGCCTAGTAATTTTTAATGGGGTGGTTTAGCCAATAAACCCCGGCTGTGTGAGTGCACCTGTTCGTACGTCCTATAACGCGTGCTATGTCTGAGTTCACCGATAGCGGCAGCTGGTATGGAGCTTTCGTTCTGTAGCGATATTTATTCATGTGCTTAAAGTCTGTTTAACAACACACGCTGGCTCCGCGACACGTCCCGTGTTCTGTTTGACGAAGCCTTTAGTGGGTCCCAAGAGCATTTATTGTGTTGGAAATTCGCGTTCAAATGTTAACTGTAGCTCTTTCTATCACGATTTAAATTTTAATGGCGCTTCGACTTCTACGGCGCACGTCAAGAAGGCGGCTAAATTGACATCCTGTACTCTGTGAATAGCTAAACCACAATTTATAGGCAGAGAAGCCTGAGTCTATTTTTCTTCAGATAAGCTAATGTTAAGGCTGCACTCTATATCATTCTTGACCATTAATCCGCGGCAGTTTCTTGAGGAGGTCGGAATTATTGTCCAGCGCATTTTTGTCATACAGAACTTGAACTTTGAATAAATTTGATAAAGGGGAAGAGAGGCAGAGGAAGACCTAGACAGAGTTATCTAGCCCAAGTGAAGGAAAAGGTTGATGTCGTGTCGTATCAAGAACTTATATAAGAGACTAGCGGAGCTACGTATAAAAGAGTCAGGATTGGCGAATGCTTCACCGACAAGAGCGTAGCTCTTAAATAAATTTGAACCGTATACAAAAGCACAAGTTCATAGTTCTATAGCATAGTCTTACCTACGCTCGCTGCTTATTTTACTCACGACATAGACAGCCGCTACATCTACATCTAAAAAGCAACGTTATCTACATTATGTATCAAATATTTTCTTTTTTTATGTGCCCCTAAGTAAAAGTAAAGATAGTAAAACTTACGATCGTAAAATATTGTCGTAAATAACTCGCGGAGAAGTGAGATGTAGTATTCCCATGGAATTGGGTAGAAGGACTGCCAGAGTAGTCGGGATAGACAGCTGTTGACTAGAACATGTGCATAGGTAACCAAAATGCGTGATTGTGGGTCCTCGTAATTTGACTGGTTAAGAGGCTATGTGAAAAAAATAGGATTCTTCAAAGCGTCATATATCATGGACTTTTTCGTTGTTTTCCGAAAATGTATGGTAGTGTACACACGGCGACACGTCAAGCTATACAAAACCAACATAAACTGAACGCGCGTAGGTCGAGTAACGTATAGCATCGCGCGGCCAGCTTATGTTAGTTTTGTATAGCTTGATGTGTCGCCGTGTGTACGCTCAGACTAAAAAACTCCTTTGTACTGTACGAGTGTCGTATTCGTATATCGTGTGTCCATCGTAACCTTTACAATTCTCAGTTAGAAACTAATTAGGAGAAAGAAATAAAAGGACCGTGCAAGACAACACCTAGATAGACCCCGGTGCGAAGCTAATTGTGGGGAGTCAGGAGTAATTGGCTGAGCTGGTGCTTAGCTCAATGATATAAATTAAATTGTTACATCCGTAAATATTGCATTCAATGAGCGTTTTTCTTCTTTTTTAAATATGGTTCCTGGAAAACTCGACAGATGGCAATTGGCATGTTTCATGAGTTTATTTTTTTAAAGGCCAAGGGATCGAGCCCTTACAACACCTTAAAACACTTTTTGAAACTTTGACCTTTATTGGCGCAGACCGTAGCGCCATCTTTCGATCCGCTAGAAAACCAAAAGAAAAACGCTCATTGCATTGCATCTTTTTACAAAAAGCCTCAAGCCAAATGCTTGGAAATCCTAAACACGGTAAACCTAATATGTATAAATTAAATTGTTTCAAAAGTGAAAAATTTCCCACACCATCACATTCCCTCCGGCTCCGTTAAAAATTTGTAGATTAAAATATTTTCTTCGTGTTTCGACAAAAATACAGAGTTATGTCGAACTTTGTGTTCTCTCCAGAAAGTATTATGAAACATTTGATATTATCTTCGTTCTTCCGCGACCCGCGACTAAGGAATAAGATATAGTGGGTTTGTGTGCGAAAGACTATAATCTTATCATCACTTGAAACACTCGGAAATAATATATTATTATGTTACAACTATTTAGCACACTGAACTGGCATTTTTTTTTTATTACGTATGGGTTTGCTCTTGACCTCAATCTAGTCCTCAGGACGAGGATGGGGTCTTTGTTGTAATAAGTCGATTTTAGTTAAATCTAACCAATTATTATAAAATTAGACCTCGCGTTTCTATGTATAGTTTGTGGACGCTGTGGAAAAAATTCCATCTTGTGCGTCAGACCTATGAGGCAACATCGGTATAAAAACCCAAACTGTTTTATGCCGCTAAAAATTCATCACGATAAGTCCGTCATCGTCGACGCAGACAAGACTTAGCGTAGTTTAATAAGGCCCAAAGAAGACAGGTGTAGAGCTCGCACAGGCTCAAAGAGATGCCTATCTCTGAGATATTAATCAGGGCTTGTTACCGACTTGGGTCCGGGAAATTAGTTTAGCGACCGCACAGGGATTTAATATTAGGCGTTTAACATTGGTAGGAAAAATGTTTTGCTTACAAGTTTTTTCCATAAAGTATGGCTTTGTTTATGACAAAAATTATGGATGATACAGAATCTTTTAATTTGATACTAAAATAGCACCTTCTAAAAATTATACATACAAACATCTTTATTATATATAAGTTGACTCGGATCTTTGCTTCTACTATATAAATGTTCAGAATTTTTTTTGGGTTTCATAACCAAGTAAAGTAATAAAAAATAAAAAATTACGCGTATTTATTAACCAAACAAACAAGCACATTTTTTTTAATTATTACATCTTCATTGCAGAACACAGTCTACAAAAGTGAAGAAAATGATTGATCTGTCCCACCACTGGGCAAAGGTCCTCAACTTTTCTTTATCTATCTCTATCTTATACTTAAACCACTATTACCTTTACACACGGAAAAACGAGTTTTATCTGTAGGTGATCCAAAATAAACCGAGACTGTTTTCAATATGGCCCGATTTCCCTCTAACTTTTTCCTTGTAGGCAGGTTACAAAAAGGGTTAACTTCCTCTGTATGAATAAATCAGTAAACACGCTTTAGGTTAGTATGTATTGTGCATTCGAGCGCTAATGCACCTATAGCGGAGGTAATTGCATGGAAAAATTGTGCAATCGAACTGTACGAGGTAACTTTGTTCTTTTTAATTTAGTGTGAAGATCTTATTTATGTTAATTTAATTTCTTATTTATGTTAAATTTATATTAATTTTCTCTCCGTTTAGTAATAGCATCGATTTATTTGTTTCGTAAGGTACGAAACAAAAGTTATTGTTTTGAGCGCTTCGCCGATAAACTTCGGTACAGTTCGTCGCGGTAATTTCTAGGACACACATGTACCCATTGAAGTAAATAAATAACTTTTTTTATTTAGCCTTTTTTGTGTCCCACTGTTTTTCGACTTCTTTTTCCTGTCTGTTCTCAAAAGAAACTATCTGGCCCAAGTAGATATATTCGAAGACATAGTGTAACACCCGCCCATCTACCTCAACGTTTTGTGCTGTTGGTCCTGTCTTCGACGTATTCATCTTAAACCCAACCCCAAGACTTGCTGCACTAAGTTCCCGTAGCATGATCTCAAGCTCTGCTGCTGCTGATAAATAATATAAAAAAGTATTGACAAAATGGTGGACTTAAAGACTGTAAAAATCACCTTAAAGGCGTTTACAACTGTTTTAGATTTTTATAATATTTTGTATCTGACTATCCTCTCGGAGAATAGTGTCGTAAGCGTATGACACAACTATTTATTAATAATAGATAGGTTTCTAAAAATAAAAAATAGTTATCTTAAACAAAATGCTTTATTTACCCACTTTTGTCTTAAAGCAAAGTGCGCTAAATTGGAAAAGGCTTCGTTTTTGACAATGTAATCTTAAAGGCGGCCGTTCATTCAATTTAGAAGCTGACAACTTTAATCTTAGAGTCGCTTTTTAAAATTACATTAGCAAATAAAAATAGAAAATACTTGTTGTAAAACTTTGCTTTGATCGTGTTATTACAAAGTTTCCGTTTATCCAACTAGTTGGAAAACGTCGCCGCGCGCTGCGGTCGCACTGCGGATAGAATGCATTTACATTTAGCCGGTTTATTTTTGTGAAAAATAAAACAAGTCATCGCGTTTATTTCTCTCCAGCCAGTTGCATGTGGCGTGATTGGAGTCCGTTCGTTATTTAAATTCGAAAATAATTGACATTCTATACTCTGCTATTCGTCGGGATCGTTTGTCATAAATTTTAGTTCTGTGAAAATAGCCAAGTGTAAGTTTCTTTGCAGTTTTTTTGTTTACGAAAATATGAACACTGTCTTATCTATCACCCCCACTTCATAATTGCATCCTCAAGTCTTACGACATATGCCGTATGCTAGAACAGGCCCTTGGTTTAAAGTTTCATTTATTTAATAGTAAGTAGTTCATTCTATCTCACGATCGACCAATGGAGAGGGAATATCGAGTAGGTATACGGTTTTCTTTCTATTGTGCTGTTGTATGACCGCAACTTTTATACAGCTACTAGAGTTTATTAAATTATATACAAGATTTTAAGTCAAATCATAAGCTATCAAACAAAAAAAGATCGGTTCCGTAGTTTTTGCGTGATGCTCGAACAAACAAACAAACAGACAGACAAACAATCTAAAAAGGTTGATTTGGAGTCAGTCAGTCACACCTAAAAACCATATCGTGATGTTTTTCAAACACACTTCTGTTACAGTTTTATAAAGCGACTTATTTTATATGAGAATTTGTTGTTTTTGTACTGTTTTATAATAGTTTAGATAGATAACAACATTATTTTTAGTCGAAAAAAAAAATTTTTTTTTGATTTCAACAAGTGTACACCAGCTAAAGATCTCAAAACATTTAGAACCCATCCAAATGCATTTTTTTTAGAATAAGATATTTACAACATTCCCTAAGTATTCACTTTTATTATATGTATCTTTGCAAATAAACAGTTAAGCCTCTTACAACATATTGCATTCTTAAGATACAATAATGTGAAATAAACGTTTATATACTATCAACGTGAAGGCAGTTAAAACTTTTAATATGTTCTTAACGTTTGCAAATGAAACTTTATATTAAATTGTTTTCAGTTTGTTGTGTGTTCTTATTTGGAACTTTTTAAAGCTACACTTATACTTCTACAACTTTATCAAGCACAAGTCCGATCGTGTATGGAGTACTGTTGCCATCTCTGGGACGGGTCTGCCCAATACCAGTTGGCCGCGTTGGACTCAATCGACAGGCGTGTCAGGAAGCTCATAGGTGATCCAACCTCGGTGGCGAAGCTGCAAAGTCTTGAGCATCGTCGCAAGGTAGCCTGTCTGTCTGTTTTTTATAGGATACATTTCGGAGAGGGTGCGACGGAATTACACGATCTAATACCTCCGTCTCCCTTTCATCTGCGAGGGACGAGACGCAGGCTGGGTTTCCACCCTTATGTTGTTGACCTACCAGCAATTCGCACTAAGAAGTTTGCTTCTTCTTTTATAATGCGCACGGCTAAAGAGTGGAACGCACTGCCTGCGGACCTGTTCCCTGAGCAATACAACTTGGGCCTCTTCAAGGCGAGAGTGAATAGGCACATTTCTAGGTAAGCATGCTACATCTTCGGCCTCATCGTCACTTAACATCAGGTGAGATCGGGGTCAAATGCTTACCTATCAGACATAAAAAAAAAAAAAACAAAAAAAAAAAAAAAGCAAATTATACTTACTATTTACGAAGTAAGTCAGTAAGTATAATTATTTATTTGCGAATGTGAGTAGGTAGGTACATATAACATCAGATCTTACAATAAAAATTACAAAAATGAAAAAAAGGGAAAAAGTGTAAAAGTATGTTAATTTATTTCATTTGTTAGTTATTTTTTATTAGATGGACGAATACGAAATTTTGATAAATATTTTTTATCTACATTTTCTATTATATAAATTTTAAATTAATTGCACCTAAAGACTTCTTATGCCGCGTTTTTATTGTAGGTGAATGGTCGACTCCCTAATCATAAATAAATTCCAGTCTGAAACATTAAATTGAACATTATTTATTGTTTTTTTTTTTTTTAAAGTGAGCATTGGTTTAACTCATAAACTTAATATACTATTAGTAATATTAAGTTTATGATTTAACTGCATGCTTCAAAAGATACATCTATGATCGAGACGTACCTATTATGTATTTTTGTATGGCAATAAAGTGCATTTTATTTATAAGGTATTTCCAGGTTACGACAACCCCTTTCATTGTGCCCATCAAATACATTAAAAACTTGAAGCCTTTATTTTCGCCTTGAGTAACGCCAGTACACCTTTTAGCTCCCCGGTTCACCCCTGACTCTATCCCGGTGGAAGTATCAGGTTACATTTAAAAGCATCCACTTTAAGATGTAGGCACTACACTATCATAATATACGAGCGTTAACCCGCGACTTTGTCCGCACAAATTATATTCCAGATTTTAAGTCTGATAATAAGCTATCAAACAAAAAAATTTCATCAAAATCGGTTTAGTAGTTTTTGCATGATGCTCGTTCAAACAAACACACAAACAAACAGACAGACGAAAAATCCAAAAATTGGTGATATGGGATCAGGGACACCTAAAAACCATATAGTAACTTTTTTTTGTTAATATCTTCAATGTACAGACAAACTTCCTGTTACAGTTTTATAATAGTTTAGATAGGTATATGTCGCTTTATTATCTGGTTTGGGAGCAGTTGAATTAATGCTGTTTCATTGATGATTGAGAATGATCGATTATGTAACATCCATTTGTATTTACAACGTTTATTAATGATTAAGCTCAAAACCTTTATACTCCAACTGATTAATAATAAAATAATTACATTTGTAACAATTTAATAAAATTAAGTAATTTGATTCAAAGTTATACACATTTTATGTTTTCATGCAAAAAGTTTTTGGTATTAAGTAGGGTGAGTGTGCCCTTGCGGTGGGTTGACTAGTTCAGTAAATTTTACAATGTATAAACAAAATTAAAAATGCCGCCTGTTTTTGTGCCTTATGTATTTCCTGATTGTTTGCTCTCTGTATACTCTGTTTTTTTGGTGTCAAATAAAGTATAATTGATAGATTGAAATTTAAAAAATGTAACCAAAGGTAGGTTACCTATGTTGAAATAAATCGATTCTACTCTCGATTCAAAACAAACTATTTTCTAGTTTTGTTAATAAATAATCATTTAGACGTTATTAGCATAGTAAGCTCCTATATTGAATAAATTATGTTGACTTTGACTTTGAGCACACTAACATGAGAAACTAATGATAATCGGTATTTGTAGCAAAGCTTCTAACCACCCCCATAGCAATTTTGGTCGTGAGGTACCTATCTTCTATACTATTATAAAACTGTAACAGGAAGTTTGTCTGTACATTGAAGATATTAACAAAAAAAAAGTTACGATATGGTTTTTTGGTGTCCCTGATTCCATTTCACCAATTTTTGGATTTTTTGTTTGTCTGTTTGTGTGTGTGTTTGTTTGTTTGAACGAGTATCACGCAAAAACTACTGAACCGATTTTGATGAAACTTTTTTTGTTTGATAGCTTATGATCTGACTTAAAATCTGGTATATAATTTGTGCGGACGAAGTCGCGGGTTAACGCTCGTATATTTTAAAAACGACATAAACAAAACTGTTGAAAAACAAATATCAAATACAATGCTTACACGAATAAAGTTCTATAGTAGGTATGTAGAATAAAATCGAGCAAAATTCGTAATATCGTTTTGCATCATAAAATTCTCGACAATAAACGTAACAAAACTCTACAACTCTTAAACTAGAAATACATTCCTAGACATATACTTGAGTGACAGACAGACAGAATAATGAAGTTAGACCGTAGCAAACAGTCTGTTGTTTCGTCCAGCGAGAGTTCAGATTTGTTACAAATAATACACAAAGCTTGTATGTTATATCCAGAGCGATACAAATGTGGAAGGTAAATGTCTGACAATGTTAGTTTATGGTTCCTGCATCTTGCAATTGTAGTAGATTGGGTTCAACGATATGTGCATACGTGGGTTTATACAACAGGGTGTTAGGGCAGACAGTTGCATTAGAGGCTGAGAAGCACTAAAGTTGGTTGTCACATAGGTGAACTATGTGTTAACAACTTAAGTTACGCTGATGACATGGTGCTCCTCAGCCCCTCGATCAGCGAGCTCCGAAACCTACTATCCGTCTGTGATCATTATGGTAATGCTCATGGACTGGTCTACAATGTAGCCAAGACGGAAATGATGGTATTTAGAGCGGGAACAGGCCCGGAGAGGATACCTGAGATTCGAATCAATGGGTCAGCGGTTCAGGTTGTGAAACAGTTTAAATATCTTGGCCACATATTAAGTGAGGATCTCAAGGACGATAAGGACATTGAGAGAGAGAGAGACGGGCCCTATCAGTCAGATGCAACATGCTCGCGCGTCGGTTTGGCAGGTGTAGTGAGGATGTTAAAACGACATTATTTAAAACGTACTGTCAGTGTCTCTACACCTGACAATTGTGGACCAAGTTCACTAGAAAATCGTTTAGCACCATAAGGGTGCAATACAATGATGCGTTTCGCATCCTTATGAGACTGCCGCGATTCTGTAGTGCTTCGAGCATGTTTGCTGATGTGAGGATACCTGACTTTTTTGCTGTTGTTAGAGCACGAATTGCCTCTTTTTGGAACAGGCTGCGTGGCTCTGACAACAGTATATTAAGAATGAATGAATGAAAGCGAAGAAGAGTGGTAAGCGAGGGTCTCAATAGCTCAGGTACTGGCTGTCTGTCCACCAGGACGCGAATAAAAAATGACACCAAAGTCTATTTTTATATTCTTTGTTAGCATGTAAGGTTTTTATTTATACTGTTTTTTTTTAATGTACATTTCTTTATGGGTTTTTTGCCTCTAATAAAAACTTTATTATTATTATTACTTTTAAAAGGATATGTGAAAAAAATAGGATTCTTCAAAGCATCATATATCATGAAGTGCTAACAGTAGGAGTATGATTTGCGGAAACACGATTAAGACACATTTTCTCAATAGAAAAACATGCCAAAGTAGCCTCCGTTTTTATCGATAAACGCTTGGAACTGCTAAACGGTGAATAATAGAAACACGAGACTTGATGTAAAAAAAGAGATGGATATTTTATAAAGTTTGATTAGAGCAGAATTGAACTTACATAAATAGTACAATCACAATTAAATAATGTTTGTTTTACGCTTGCGTCGTTTCAGGCGCGCGCGCCGCCCCATCTCTTTCTCTCGCATCAGACAGTAATATAAGCTATCACACGCCCGTTTCAGTTCAATTATTTTTCGACATAGGCCCTTAAAGGGTGATTGTACTCATGATATTGAACAACTTTACAAAAGGAACATAAGAGAAATTTGCAAAAAATTATTTCCGCTTTTCGGTAAGACGGAAATATAGGTACGGAAAGTTCAAATTTTGGTTGCTAATCTCCTATTGGTTTTTTATGGAAAGTTGTTCAATATCATGGGGACAATAATTTAAGGGAAATTAATGCAACTGTTTACCCTAATACCCTTTATTATATGAGAAATGCCACACAAAAACGATAAACCCTGTAGAATATTTATTTCATATTTTTAGGCTGCGCGTTGCTTTTCAGACAGTCTGTCACAGAACTCTTTTATTTACAAGTATAAGGGCCTGTTTCACCACTTTTAGATAAGTTCTTGTTAGCTTATCCGACAGATAATTTGACATATTTCGTATGAAGAATATGTCAAATGAGCTGTCGGATAAGCTAACAAGAACTTATTCGGAAGTGGTGAAACAGGCCCTAAGTAGATTAGTAATTAAATGACAGAGTATAAAACTAACTGCTTCCGTGGTCTAATGGTTAAGAGCATTGGCTCTCGACACGCGTGGATTCGATTCCCGGGGGACACCTAGTGATATATGTCACTTTGTGCGTTTTTCCCCAGTTGGTTAGGACCTTGCAGGCTGAATCACCTGATTGTCTGAAAAGAAAAATGATTCCGTGCTTCGGATGGCACGTTACGCCGTTGGTCCCGGCTACCTGGTGGTAGTAGTCGTTACATAAAAACCACGTCAGAGGCCGTAAGGCTGTCTGAAAAAAACTCTGACACCAGGGCTCTGCCCACACGATAAGAAGACTTCGCGCCCTTCAAGACCAGTAGCTGTTTTAATTACCAGCTTCCACAGTTAGTTTTATTTAAAAATCAATTATAAAACCATCGTTTTCCCTCCTATAAAATGTTTTTACGTTCGATCTAGGTTGTTCGCTTCAAAGCGAGACCGCATCAAAGTCAAACACTCTTAATGAGAATAGTTTCCACTTGTTTTACGTTCTGCTCCCTCGACGCGGTTTACTGAGGAGACCTAACATTGTAGTCTCTTCTTGACAGTTGTGATCTTATTACTATTGCATTGGTAACCACTACACAACACGTAACTACATACGTACAGTACTTCATTGCAGTTCAAGCTTTGGAATCGTTGGGGTGTTACATCTTCAGTTTATACACAAGAAAAGGAAAATTAACTAATAACCGTAATTTTAAGTTCAAGGTTAACACTCAGTTGCAGAAAATCTCATTATAGTTGACCCTCTATTAAACCTCTTGCTGTCACTTTTTGTCTTGTTGACGTAGTAAAAGCTTGCAAGAGATTTAATGGAGGATTAACTCAAATGAGCGTTTCTGCAACTGAGTGTAAGATTTAACTGTTAAAATCTCGTTAATGGCTTTTAAGCTTTAATTCATGACCTTTGACACACAAGTTTCTTCACAAATTTAACCATAGTTTAGCTGCTTAAACTGGTAATAAGTCGTTAGCCAGTAGCAATCCAAAAGGTCTCTATTGCTTACAAAGGTTCACTAAATTGATGAGGGGTTTTCACCTAAAAAAAATATTGTTCAGAGACACTGGCTGGATTTGGATGAATTGGATGGTGATAAATGCGTTATGTATTCTTAAGACTAAGGTTACACGTTCAGTCTCGCGTCAGTCTGGTCACGTAAATCTGACTTGATGGGAAACTGATATACTGAAGCACCATGTTAGGGGTCAGTCTCGCGTCAGTTTCCCTTCAAATCAAATATACGTGACCAGACTGATAGACCAGACTGACGCGAGACTGAACGTGTAACCTTAGTGTAGTCTTACGGGGTGCTTCAGAACAACATTCTGAAATTGAAATCGTCAATGGCCATTCGACCCAAATACTAAGAGTATATATGTAAAGCTTTTAAGTTTACAACTTGTATATATTTTCGAGGCTGACTTATTTCTTGAATATTTTTTCTTGATGAAATATTCGTCATCCATTCTGTTGAAGGCTATTAATTTGTGAAAAGCTTTTATTTATCATCCGTTTGTTACCTGTCATATTTAAGAGTGATTGAAGATAGCTTAGACTTGTTACTTGTAATGCCATACGAATTGAATTGAATCAATTGAAATATTGACGTCTTTATTGGCTTTCAATTTGAGATTGATTTTAATAAAATATCTTCAATTATTTATAACACATACCTACTTAGTACAAAGTTGTTCTTTTAGCGTGAAACAACCATAAATTGTGTGAAATAAATTGATTTTATTTTTTTTATTTTATAAATAAGATTTTTATAAATTTAATTTGGGGACTTGCTACCAGCACCCACAAGTTATAGCAAAGATGCCAACAGATGGCGATACCGTCGTTCTCGGAAATATGCTCCATACATAGAGATCTAGAGAGATGCCAACCAACGCGCTGAGTACGAAACCTAGTGTCGCATCAGCACCAGTACCACGCGATAGAAAGTATTTTGTTAGCTTGAATGTGCTCATTATCCATTGCGGTATCAGAACTCAACGTTCGAATAATCTTTAGTACTACGCAAGCATTGTAAACTATTTACACATAATATTCCCTATCTCATAATATATTTAATCATTACTGTCGCGAGCAATGTGTTCCGTTTTTGTGCATATTGCTGCGACACTGGCCCCGCCCCCTTTTCACATGTCCCTTTAGTTTTTGTGATCTGTCGCTCCATACATAGACAACGTTCACCGTGAATACGTAACTCGTAACCTACTATAAATAAGGTTCACATTCGAATGCAAGACATACATCGCGCAAGAGAAAAAATCACAGAGATTCGGATACATATTCAAGGTCCAACTAAGAACTGTTGGACCACTGCCGGTCTCCAGGCTTCACACATAGCCTGGTGGAAGATCTTCCCTTTTCAATGGAGGAACATTTCCAGTAGCACCTCCATACTTAAATACACGCTTATATGTATTACTTCACGACCGTCAGAAACATTGCTACAACTACCAACTATATTTTCTAGCAAAGCTCACCTTTAGTAACAGAAGATTTCAGGATGGAATGACAATGAAATCTTCTCTTCTTAAAGTGAAGTTACGTACATTTTTTTTTACGTTTACTTCTCTTCTTAACTTCCATTAAACTTAGCTATTAGTCTAGGAAAAATACGGTTTGAGATTGCATTAATTACACTTTAGTAAATTGTGTTTGAACTAATATTACTATTAGTTTTTAACACTTTTGTCGAGATTTGGTGGTTATATAGGCTGAGGGCCCTGAGAAATACCATAAAATCGATATGACTGTACAAAGGGCAAACTTATTTCTAAAGATATTTCTTCCAGCATACTAGCAAAAGAGACAGTTAATTAACCCCATCCAAATTTATTGTGTGCAAACAAATAGTCAATAATTCAGTTTTGAGGTTATAATTTTGGAATACTTACATAATATTAAATCTCTACTAAAATTTATTATTGTTATAAGAAAAACGTATTGAATGAAGCCGTCCTGTACAAAATCACCAGTTTTCCATTTTTTGTCTTAATTATTCCGTAATACACAATATAAAATCGGGGATTATTGAGAATTTATGTTTTTCAGGTATGTATCTACTAATATTTCAAACTATCACCTAAAGTGCAATTAATGCAATCTACTCCATACAAAAATCCGTAGACTTCCCCGACTATCTAGAACTCCATTTGTTTTATCTTCATCGTCTTAGATTCATCAGTTCTTTCTAATTAGTCTGTGGATTCATCGTAGACCGCGTTTTGAACGTCGATCGGCATTTGCTTTTCTACATTATTTCCGATTTCGTAGTATTATCATTTTATCACAGTATAAGGAGTATCTAGATACTACTTATTATTTACGGTAGTAATTATAGTAGTCTGTGGTATTATATTTCGAAGTTATTGGTGAAGCATTTCTTTATTCGCAGAGGAAAAGCCAACAAGCTCGGTGACCTGTACAAAATGTTTTGAGCTCGAAACGATTTGACGTCTTTCGATCCATTCCTAATAACCTACATAAATTCCAGAACCTCTCCAGCTCTCCTTTCCGTTCGGAAGTTGGATTTTACGCCTGAAAGATGCTGGTGTTTGAGTGACTTTGACTATTCACTCGAATACAAAGCAGGAAGCTTCGGTCCTTCTAATATTATAAATGTAAAAGTTTGTGAAGGTGTTTGGATGTTTGCGACTCATTCACCCATGAACGGCTGAACAGATTTGGATGAAAAGTATACGGATAGAATAATTATGGTTTGGATAAACACATTATGTATTATGGATAGTATCTCTGTATTTTACTGTTTATGCTTTGGTGTAAAATAAAGTATATTTGATTTGATTTGATAGTTGTTTTACTGTAGACGAAGTCGCGGGCAAAAAATAGGATTTTACATGAGACTATGCCTGTAGTTCTTTTATTTATAATCAATGGCAAGGGGAAATAATGAATCTATTTTTTTATGTAACATAACACAATAGTAGATTACACACCGAGGGCAGGATAGTAAGAAAAGTTTGTGATCAAAAAACATGTGATCTGAGGCTTCCTTATTTACTGCCCGAGGTTAGTACACTATTTTTCTCTCCGACTGAGGCGGAAAGCGGCAACTTTCGTTTAGCGCAGCGGGACGAAAGTTGACGCTTTCCATCCGGAGGGGTGAAAAAAATATTTCATCACTAAAAACGTGAACAAAAGTGATGCAAAAAGCGGAAAATGTGCTAAGTAAGTAGGTACCTCTACTCGTTATTGCAGGAAAGTTGTTATAAAATGATATGCAATCTGTAAATACAATTGTTAACATAAGTCGGTCGCCTGAGGTAAGTCTTTAGACTGTCTCATAAAAAGCTTACGTTGTAAGGGCGACTTTCGAGAAAGCCATAGGAGGAACAATTAAAGATACGACGTTATTTCCAAACATATAAACATCAATGGTTTACATTGAACGATCGAAACTGAAACGCAAAGTGAAGTGGACTGAATGTAGCGGTCGTCGGTAAGAGTGCGACAGCAGTGAAGGCATGGTCGCGCGCGATGCTGGCCGGCGGCGCGTGCGCGTTGTTCGGCACGCCCTGCGCGCGCAAGAACGGCGCCGTCTGCTCCTGCCGCGTACATACTGCGCTGTTACAGGTGTGTAGCATAATTATAATAAGGTCTAACAAAATTAGGTGAAACTATTTTTAGGGGATGATCAGACCATTAAACTTTCACTGAAAAACTTTCTCTATGGGACCAATATCGAAATCGCGAAAAAAAAATCAGCTGTTCCATAAAAACCTACTCGACCTAAATGTATGGGACAGCAATTTTTTTTTCGCGATTTCGATATTGATCTCATAGAGAAAGTTGTTCAGATTGATGGTCTGATCATCCCCTTAAAATAGTTTTACCTAATTTTTTTAGACCTTATATAGTCCTTATAGTACGACAACAGATTTACTTGCGCAGAGCAACGGAGGGGGCCTTGCGGGGAAGCGGGCGGCGGGGGTTGCATGACCAGATCTGTATGAAGGTGTCGGTATTGCCTTGCATATCTGCGCATTACAGCGTAAGAACAGGGGCGCGGCGGCATCAAGAGCGTTGCCCTACGTAATACTGTACACCATAATTAAGCTATAATATGTTGCTGTACCCTTCTTACGTACGCAAAATTACATAAGCACGTCTCATTCCTGCGTGTGAGTGAGATGAAGCAATCAGCAACTTGCGTGCATTAGAAGAGTACAACAACATATTATAGCTACCGTGACCGTTATGTCCTAGGAGAGGTAGCTGATCATCAATTGTCTCTACTTACACCACCTATAATGACTACTAAGAATTGCTTAACTGAAGTGGCAATGAGTAGGGCCCGCAGAACGGATGGCCGATGGGGCCGAAGAGTTCTCGAGTGGCTACCGCGTACTGGATGGAAGTGCATCGTGTTGCTTAAAGATATAAAGTCCTTCTTAATATGATAACGGATTTTTAAAGGGATGATCAAACTGAACAACTTTCTCTATGGGACCAAAGTAGAAATCACGAAAAAAATCTACTGCTCCATACAAAACTGCACACCTACTCGACCTAAATGTATGGGGCAGCTGATTTTGATGTTATGATGATATTTATGTGTTAGTCCCATAGAGAAAGTTGTTCAGTTTGAAGGTCTGATCATCTCCTTAAAAACCGTCAGCATATCAAAAAGAACCTTGTGTAATGGATCAAGAGTGCGGAATTTTCTCAAAATCTCATTCTAAGATCAATAATATGGTAGCACATAACTCTTCCCTACTGAATGTACCACAGGCACAGGTATATTTGTGCTATACCTCGCCGTCTAAAGTGAACTGAGAAAGAACTAAGTGGGCAAGTTTGGCTATTTTGTCGGTAATTCCGAAGACGGTCGACACTTGTTACTTCGCTAACTACTTCTCACTTTCTTTACTTACACTCTGCAATGCAGCTTTTTTCGAATAGTTAAAGAATCTTTGATGGAAAAACGAATCTTTTAGAATCGTAATTTAATTTTATAATATTTTTTATGGCTAAAGTATTGAATCTAGAATAAATTACATTGGACGATCGTAATTATCCCTTTTCGTGATCACACAAGCACAGGTAAGCTAGAAAGTGTATAAAACTAACCTAACCTAACAGCAGGACCTATAGGTACAGAATGGTTTCGGTGTGATTTCGACGTTTTTTTTTCTACTTTTCATGTCCAGGCTGTACTTTATATTAGTCATCGTACGCCTAATCGTAGAGGCCCTGTGCCAACGGAAATTAATAAGCTGATAGTGAAACACTCGTTGAAATTTTAGTTTATTATGATTAGGAATTGTGGTGTACAGTTCTTCAGAGGGTAAATAACAAAACAGTATTTCACTAGTTGTTACACACGGCAACTGGTGGATGCCACATCCGTTCGGTACAAGGAGTAGATTAGTAATGATGGCGGGTGTTGCCCCCACCACTTACAATGCATACATTTATTTAGATCAAGACAACAACCAATATTATTTATTACAATGATCTTATTACTTGATATGATATAATTATATTTAAAATTAATTATAGCTAAACACCACAGGAATTATATCACCTCTGAACCCTCAGAAGCACAATATCTACCTGCCATAAACCAGTATCATTACGATAGATTGGTATTAATGAAGGTTCAATTTCAAAATCAATGTGATATCCGGTCTCTTGTCGACCTTCCCATTAGTCTTGTCATACTATCCTCATTAAGTAGACTTGTAGATATGAGGGTGTCATGTCATCATATGGCGTTTACGGAGATAGGAAGGGGAGTCTTATTTTTACCGATTTCTTTAAACATATAATGTAGTATATTCGTCTTCTTTCTCGTGTGAAGGTGATCACACTTTGTCTTTACAAAACTTGGTCATCTCTATGCCTCGAGGGGAAGCCTATTTTAAGTCTTGGAGAGACTAAGACACAGGGCACAAGCTACTCGTACAAAATAGATGGCGAGTCGAGCGGTTTGTACATGACCTCACCCACACTTCACAGACGCATCTATCGGCAGTATGTCCCATCTTCGCAGATCATCCTTGGATAGTCGCAACTCCTGTTCGCAATCTGTTAAGTGCCTTCAATCAATGTCGTCCAATCTTCTCGATTTCCAGCGCATATATTTTTTGTTTCCATAGCTCGGTACGAGCTTTCTGTGGTGTGGTTCCTTGATTTTAAGCGAGTTGCTAATCTCCCAACCGATTTTAATGGAATTTGTATGGTTGCTTCCAGCTTGAAAGATAGGGTAGTTTTGGACCCGATAGGTGGCGCTGTTGAGATATTATAGATCCCAACCGGGCGAAGCTGGGGCGGATGACTAGTATGATTATAAAAGTCCTTTCAAAATAAGTTTCATTCGACGTTACCTACGGCTGTTTACGTTTCACTTGAGTACAAAATGAAACAAAAGTATTGCGATGCGTCGAGATTGGAAACCTTTCGATTGACGGACACAAATAGCTTTGTACTCGAACAAATAGCTAGTATTCCACGAAACAATCCCTCTGTCTCCGAAACAAATTCATTTGGGAAAGTCACTGGAGATTATATTAAGGCTTATATGTTTTGTCACTATTTTTAATTATTTCAGTTACGCGCTCCAAAGTTGTGGTTGTATGAACAGCCTTGCCTTTCGTGCAGAAGTCGAAGGTTCGATCCCCTACCTGCACGGCTAGCATGCCACCCACGACAAAGCGTTTAAACGAGATAACCGTCATGCGCGCTCTTTCTGGCATACGTAAAATAATAAAGTTTTCTCGGGGGTGGCATGCTAGCCGTGCTAGAGAGCCATTTTTTAAACTCATTCTTTGAACTCAGCAGTTGAAAATGTCAATATTACTTTAAAGATATGCATACTCCAGGGGTGCGATTTTTGAATGTCAAATCTGCAGTAGAAAGATGCGTATCTCCATACATTTTCAACTCCTGAGTTCAACGTATGAGATTAAAAAATCGCACTCCAGGTCGACTCGTAACAATGAGATTGTAGGCATTTAATTTATGTACCTACGATTTGTAGCACCACTAGTATAAGTGAGAAGAATGAGAGGCGATATATAAGAAAATAGTTCTATGCGAGCGAATCTCATATGTACCTTCATAGAAAATGTTCAAGTTTAATACTTTAAACTTATTATCAATGAAAACATTTTTTCCTTCACTAGTCGTTTTCCAATACCATATTGTAACTAATTCATACAAAGTGCTACGCCGTAGCCCGTAGCAGTTTGCTACGTTAAGTTGCAAACGTGAATTTCTTGAAAAAAATTGCTTTCATTTGTTCAAGCGAACGAAGAAGATCAAGTTATTTGTTCGACCAAATGCTATAAAATGCTATTAATTTTTCTCTTCTCTTTCATGTGTTTTCTATAGAACAACAATTATTTTTTTCGCTATTTCGTTGCTGGCTCCATAGTGATTAAAATATGTAGTACCTAACTACTAGGGTGACGGGTGCGCATTGAAACAGATAAGCACAGGACCGTGAGGAATGACGGAGTAAAATGGAGGTCTATGCCCAACAGTGGGTTGATATTGGCTGATTTGGTTGATAGGTATAAGTAGTATGTATACAAGGTGTTACAAAAATAAAAATTAACATTTAAGGCGGTGGTTAAAAGAAAAATCTGCTGCATTTAGCTCGAGTCGATTTTGTAGTTTAGTATGGAACATTCGATTTTTTTTTCGTGATTTCGATATTGGTCCCTTAGTGAAAGTTGTTCAGTTCGATGGTCTAAACAAACCCCTTAAATTTTTTTATGTTTATTTTTACTTTTGCAGCACCTTGTAGGTATTCCAACGACCAAGAATATATAATTCAACAGACAGGTATCTGAAATGAATTCACAGCCGCAGAATTAAAGTACAAAACCACTTTTCGACCAACACTAGATCAAATATTAAAAGGTACGATATTTTTTGTGCACACACACCGCATGACAGGAAATTGGTTCGACGCGACCGTTCGTGCTCCGACGTCGGCTAATTGATACTGCAAACAATGGGTTGTGTTTTACATCGATGCGGGAATAATAGATGTTCCTAAACTGCACTAAAATGCGAGATACTGGCACCACTTTGAATTGTGACAGATATCATGGTAATTACGAGGTTGCTAATGGTGGTTCCGGCCTAGAGTCGTGTAATTCAAGCTGAGTATGGACCATAAACTTAATATTACTACCGTAAGTAGACCAACGGTGTGCGAATGAGATTCCAACCTTACCAAAAAACCTACGCGTGCGAAAGAGATTATAGTATAATAGCTGTAAAACCACTTTTAAACAATGAAGTCTCGGTTGGTATCCTGTCAAAAAATTATCTCATATTATTTTATGATTTTCTTTATAATTCATTTTGTGTTTTATCAGACAAATATAAAAAATCATTACGGTATCATGTTCTGTGTTGGAATGCAGTGTAACTTGTACCAGGAACTCAAATAAAGAGACGTTTCAAAGGTTAATAACATTAGTACAGTACTACTTTCGTCATTCTTAAAATTGTTTCATAATACATTCATTACAAGCAGTAAACGTCCTATTTTCTAGATTATATATTATTTCAAATATTTATGTGTAAGATCAAAAAATATTGTATACGTGAAAAAGAAACCGTTTCGCATAGAGATTGATTTCCAAAATATATCACTAAAACTCAGACACGTATCAATTTCGCACTTATTGACATTACGGTTGATGATGCGATCATGAGGAGATTGTTGTTCTATTACGATAGTATATTAAGTTTATGGTATGGACCGACCGTCGCATTTCTTTTAGGTGTCGTACGAGGAGACTAAGGAATAAGGTGTATCTGTAAAAACTTTAAAATTGTGATCGGTGTCATTCCATCTTGAAACCTTCAATGCTATAAGTAAGCTTTGCTACGATTGCACTTTGTTAAAAAATTAATGCGAAATTAAAGCTAAAGGTTTCCTCAAGATGTTTTCCTTCATCGAAAAGCCAGTCGTACACAAATTCATTCAGTGTTGGCTCTAGTAAAAGGTTTAAATCCCAGCAAGAAAGGTTCGTTTTCCCTGTAAATACATATTTTACGTTCAAAACCATCCCCTAATCCAAACACCTAAAACACCTTACAAACAAACGAAAGTATCTCACAAACAAAACATTAATAGCTTCCTGCCAATAGCCAATACAACGCGGCGGGGCGCCAAAGACGTCAACGTCGCCTCCAGTGGCCCCCGGGGCGCTTGTAATTATTGGCTTTACTGTGGTCACAGAACAATACATTATGCGTAGAAGTGTCTTGTTGCAAGAAGTTGAACCAACCGAACGCTCTCGCAAAATAACTGAATTGTGCGTTCAACTGATTTCAATGTTTGCACATACACTTACGATACCTATGTTATTTTGCTTAATAATAGAACCGAAACATAGTAACCCTCGATTTAAAAATCAACCCTTTGATAAATGATTGGTCTTCGCTGAGCGACCAATCATTTTTCTAAGGTCCGCCACATACTTACGGAATAAACCTGATTCGGAATTAGGTGGGAATTAGATTCCGGATGGAGTGTTGACGCTTTCAGAGACTTTTTCACTAGATCTAGTGATTTTTTGTAGTCTTAGGTGGCATTTTTTAAAGATTTACAGTCATATCAAACAAGGGATTTTTGACCGTAGGCGTTGATAGAACGATACAGTATCGCGACGGTGCAGTTGCGACGTCGTTGCGGTATAGTTGCGAAATCGCCTACGCTCAAAAATAGCTTGTGTGATAATGGTTTATACCATTTTGTATGCAGATCATGTCTTATGCTAAAACTATCGATAGTCTTTTAATATAGTTGCATAATATTGAAATACAATTTACAAATCATCATCGTAATGTCATGACATCATCACATGATAGTATTTATCATGTATAGAAATTGTTTGTTTCGTTTTAATAAATACCTAAAAATACAATTGTCATTAATTTGGCATTTCATTCATTTTGATTTTAGACATTTTTTAAACAGCAGTCTAAGTAATTTTTGTAACCATAGTTGACAACACTGAATCCTGAATCAGGATTTCGGATCGCAATTCCGTATGTATGTGGCGGACCTAAGGCAGTACCCAATCCATTGGTGTTAACAATTAAATCTTTTTTCAAATTCGTAATTTGGCGGCACAAATTTTTGCTTAAACCGTGCATTGCATTAAGCCCGTAATTAGCTGAATTTTCCTCGCTTTTCAGAAACAACTATTTTTTCGGTTGATTTTACACATCTCCGCTCTGCTTTGATGGATTCCGGGCCTTAGGTTGGCCGGCAGAGACGTGCGAAGAAATAATCCACCAATAGCGCGCTTGTTGATTACGTCATTAGGGATCTGAAGTGCTCCCATTGGTGTATTATTTCCTCTCACGCCGCCTCAGTACCTCGCACATCTCTGGTGGAAGGCCAGCCTAGACCCCTTCTATCCAACTATTATTTAATGTTCTATGTAATAGAGAGAATTGGGCCACATCGATCAAGGTTGTGTAGAATATTATGGTTGTTTATGAATTGTTGGTTTTGTGCGAATTTGTTTTATTGGGCGTGAAAATAGTAACATAATAATACTTAAACACGACCGTTTAGGGTGGTCGGAGACTTCTCTAAAAGTCCAAGACTTTGCGAAAGGCATCCCATACTAATCGTGCTTTTTTTTTACTATGGAAATCCGTAGATGAGTGTCGTCTCTACCCTAAAACTAAAAAATTAATTACCGATTCAAGCAGAGCGGCAGAAGCAGTAAGGTTTACTTGCAGCATATTATTTTACTGTTTAAGGATGGAATGGCGTATCAATTTGTGAAGCGATACTGGCTCTTTCTGTAGTAGCTTCGGCATTTTTCCATTTTTGTTGTTATTCGACGATTTCCGCAAAATTCTGAGTTTTTATACCTATTTCGTACAATTTATCTCATAATTACATGTTTTAGGTAGGTTAGAAAAAAGTAATGTCGAATTAAAAATTAAAACAAAACCCCAAAACTAAAATTGTTCAGTTTAGAAATTTGAACATGAATTATTATTATAGTAGTTAGTTACCCGACTGCGCCAAAAGGAGGTGTATGTTTTTTGTTTGTACAAACTTTTAAATAATTGAAATATTAATTTACTAATGTTTTAAAAAGGTAAGCAAGGATTTTAGAAAATACCGATACTAGCTTCCTGTAGGTAAGTAACTAAGAGGTGCTAAGAGCAAAGAGAATAATCACTACGTTTTAAATAAAAGTCTGTGAAAAGTTATAAACGTATGTCAACATTGACAGTCGAAGCTAGGAACGCTATCTCAGATTAAAAGTGAAAATGTATTTCTGCTGATTTCTGTGAAGATAAAAGACAAATAAATCAAAGTAACAAATGCCTAATACACTAGAGAATCGAACGATAATACATCAATCTCTTTTAGGTTATAAATAAGTTACCACGAGGATACCACAGAAACTGTTTCACGAAATGATACTAAAATAAAAAGGAATACTTTCTTCTCTACAAAATATTTTAAGGTTAAGAAGATGAACGCTGTATTTTATTGTGCCCAGAGGGTTTCATATTATGTAGATCAGAAGTTGTTACTGTACCATGTGATTGCAATAAAGACTTACATGAATACATGAATATTAATATTAATATTAGTATACAAACTTTTTGTTCATTTGAATTCAATATTTACAAATTATTGGCAGGTTTACCTGGAATAAATATTCCAAATGCCATTTGTTTCATAAAAGAAAACATTAAAAAAAATTTCTACAACACAAAGGCTTATTGTAATTTTTTCCGTGAAAAACGGCCAGTTTTAGTTCCTAAGGTTTTATTAGTAAAAAGATTTTATTCGTCATTGAAATGTAATCTCATTGCGTCTTTAATCTGAAACAGTTCGTTTTATTAAGAAAAAAACTTTTTGAAACAAAAGACAAACGCAAATTCGCAATTTCTCAGAATTCAATATAAGCTTACTTCATGTATTTATTTTTGCAGAAAAGGGAATCTTACAAAGTGAAAGAGTAGTGACACAGTTGTCGGTCGGTTAGTCTTGGTACTTTACGTTACGATTTCCCTCGAGTCTTGGGGTTGGGGGTAAAGTTTGAAGTTAGGAGTGCACCTGTATCGTCTAGACCTCATACAAGTTAGACACTATACCTATACATTGTGTTAACAAATTGAATGAATGAATTGAAAATAGGTTCTTTTGTAAAAGTTGTATGTTCCTCAGTTCTTATTTCTTTATTTCTATAGTTTTGAAAAATTATCAAATGACAGGTTTAATTAATTTTCTTTTCCTTGTTCCTACCTACGTTTTATTTGCGTTTATTAGCAAAGAAATCAACCTTTTTAATTCATTCGGCTTTTGTTTAAATATGGTGATGATGATCTATGACCATTTCTATGACGATTGGAATCTTAATTTCTAAATATAAATATGTCTTAAGATTGTATCTCTCTTGTCTACAGGAATTTGCGACCCTCACGAAGGAACTAAACCAGGCTCGGGAGCAGTTGTTAGAGCGAGAGGAAGAGATCTCGGAGCTCAAGGCAGAAAGAAACAACACCAGGGTACGTTCATTTTATAGAGATTTTAGAAACATATTCACCATAGAGAAATTACTCCATGATATTCACTGACACAAAACAACTCAAAATTTTCAATCATTTGTTACGTCACGGCACGGATCTTGAGTGCTGTCCTTGATTGCACTGAATCTTATGTTCAAGGTAATATGCACTGTTATCGTCTAAATACTGAGGCTCGTGCAAGATCCGTGACGCGATATAATCCTTCAGATAAAGCCGGTCCAAGCCTGACAGTCACAAGGGTGTGTGCAAATATGAGCTATCCCGTTCTATCTTTATGCCAATTGTTTTTTAATCATCGGTCGTGTGTGACGTTTCCTGCGCGCTAAATAAACCTCAACTGAAACGTCATTGGACCGCGTGCGAGCCACAACTTTTTACACGTTCGGTATCGCACTAATCATTTGACAGCTCATGACAGCCGTTTGATAGATCTATTCTATTTTTTAAATTATGGCGTCCATCTTGGTATTGATGTTTTTGGCAATGGCTAGTTATGTAGCAAAAGTGCTTGAAAAGTGATATACATGCGTATTTTGGTGACTTCAAGGGTTGTTCTTCGAAAATAACACTATCTTGAGCCACCACTGGAGCTTCGTTGTAGGCTGCGGAGGGGACAACCGACTCGCGACGCGACTACCCAATAGCACACCTACAACGCAACTCGTTTGGTAGATCGCTCAGACGTTTCGGGCTGTCAATCACATACACATGTAAATATGTCAAGCTTAGCGCGAAATGAAATTCAGCGCAGTTCAATAGTAACTGAATTGCAATGTGATTAGAACTGAAATTGAATAAGGTGCATTAGAATTGAACTTCGATTAAATTAGCGCGATCGGGGCGGTTGCCCCTGGTGGCCTTTAGATCTAATATTGCAGTGTTAGACCTATAGCATAGAATAAATGAGTTGTTTGGGATCAAATTTGGAAAAAAAAGATCAATTGGAAAATCCATTGTGTCTGGATTTTATGTCCGTTTTTGATCCCAAACGACTCAAATACTATTAATTTGTCAATTTATTACTAATTTATACAAATAGTTCAGAAGATACTGCCTTTTACAGGTGTGACAGACAGGTAGACGACGTAGGACCCTTTGGGTACGGAACCCTAGAAATCATGCTCATTCGCAATAAGCGCCATTAGAAACCTTTTTATTTATAAAACTTATAGTCTAAGAGCAATAAATACTGCCCAGCATTGCCTACTAAGGTATCGAACATTATGCTAATACTAAAGTCTGGCTGCCTAGCAGATTTGTTCGTGTTTTGACTATTGGATATAGTTTAGTATTACCATATATTTAAGATATTCGTCTGGCAGCTATGTATGTATCATAAACATTATATTCAAAGGTTGTTTTAGTATAATCAGGAGAGTAGGCGGTGTGAGGCAGGTACATTTTATGACCTTTGAGTATATGGTTTGCTGTGAATACTTTATACACATTAAACATGAAGCTAGTCAACTTGCTGTTTGAGTGTTTTGAAGCGTCAACAAGACTGCCTAAAGAAAACTGCCATCAAACATGACAATTATAATTTACAATGGCAATTCAGTGTACATTGCTGGTTACTAATGACACATAGTAGTAATGTGTCACTAAAATTCTCAGCAATGTACCCTGAATTTTTATTTTCAAATTCTTAATCCAGTCAAAGTCAACATAATTTATTCAATATAGGAGCTTGAAGCACACTTACATTATTGTCAGGTTTATTAAATAAAGCCCTGACGGCATTTAGTACCTACTTTCAAGCCAGACCATAATTTTACCTAGTTGGCGTCATAGTTAATATTTTTTTGTAGGAGAGGCTCAGTATTGGAAATATCAATTAAGGTGGTTTCAGTCCACACAAAAGTTTGACGCACAATACGCATAGACGGAATTAATAAAAGTAATATTTTATATATGGAAAAATAGTTTAGAAAATCTTGTTGTCGCGTCACAAATAACATTTGCAATTTATAATATAATTACGAAGATATAAAGCTTTTAAAATCTTGTATGAAAAATTTCAAAGCTTTATATCTTCGTAATTATTTTATAAATTGCAAATGTTATTTGTGACGCGGCATCTAGATTTTCTAAACTATTTTTCCATATATACAAAGTTACTTATATTAATACCGTCTACGCGTATTGTGCGTCAAAGTTTTGTATAAAATTGACCCCTCTGCAACCACCTTAAATGAATATGTATTCAGGAATGTTGATGCGACTTACATTAAACTTGCTTCCGTCAATGGGTGCTCAGACCATCAAACTGAACAACTTTTACCATGGGAGCAAACCGATCGGAGCAAAAAAAAATAGTGCTGTTCCATACTAAACTACAATTAGGTACCTACTCAACTCAAATGTATGCAACAGCAGATTTTTTTTCTTTCGATATACAAGGTGTTACAAAAATACAAATAAACATTTAAGGGGGTGGTTAAGACCATCAAATTGAACAACTTTCACTATGGGACCAATACCGAAATCGCGAAAAAAAAATCTGGTGTTCCATCATCATCATATCAGCCGATAGACGTCCACTGCTGGACATAGGCCTCCCTCAAAATGGGGAGATTTGCCATAATCGCTATGATGCATTTGTGATGTTCCATACTAAACTACAGATCTACTTGAGCTACATGTATTGATGTATGGGACAAAAGAATTTTTTTTCGCGATTTTGATGTTGGTCCCATAGTGAAAGTTGTTCAGTTTCATGGTCTCAACAACCCTCTTAAAAGTTTTAAATGTTTATTTTTACTTTTGTAACACCCGGTCCGTGTGGTGTCGGCTAAGAATAGCACCATCCCATTTCCTTCCGTGGGTTTCGTAAAAGGCGACTAAGGGATTTAATGAAGGATGGGCAGCAGCATCCTCTGAGTACACACATTGATTCGATCCAACTGCGATCGCCAACCCGCCTGCCAAGCGTGGCGATTATGGCAAATCCCCCCATTTTGGGGGAGGCTTATGTCCAGCAGTGGACGTTTAATGGCTGATATGATGAACACCCTGTACACGCTATCCTTCCTATAGATACGCTAAAGATAATGATGATGCATCTAAATTTCAATTTACCTTCTCTGCCTAACTTGTCTTAACTCTTACATAACTGGGTCACAAAAAGACAATGAAAAACAATAGCCTTCAGAATAATAAGGGTAAGTTTTAGGGGTAAGTTTACGTTGGTTCGTGCGAGTCGGCGTGTCGGTCGGACACGGTTCATTCGTTGAAAGGTGCTCGTTGAATTATTCAGAGCAGGTCTAGACCGAAACTTACGCGCGAAGATGTTTGATTAATGACATGTTTACTGCATGAGAGGTAATGGCAGGGAACTTGATGAGTTGATGTGGGAACATGAGAAAAATACGCAAACAAATATGTCTTATCGGTTTTTTTTGTAATCCCTGTTGTTAATTCACATATAAAGCTTATTACGATCAATGATATTTATGTTTATTGGTTTTTTAACGTAACTGCTTACTTATAAAACGTACCTAAGATGAATATCATCATCATCATCATATCAGCCAGTTAGAAGTCCACTGCTGGACATAAGCCTCCCCCAAAATGGGGGGGATTTGCCATAATTTCCACGCTTAGCAGGCGGGTTGGCGATCGCAGTTGGATTGAATGTGTGTACTGCTGCCCATCCTCCGGTAGAACCCTTAGTCGCTATTTACGACACCCGCGGGAGGAAATGGGATGGTACTATTCTTAGCCGACACCACACGGAACAACACGAACAAGATGAATATACAGGGTACATTTTATATCACTGCGGATAACTTCAGCATGTATTCTACTCATCAAACTAAACAACTTTCACTATGGAGCCAACGTCGATATCGCGAAAAATCAGCTGTCCCATACAAAACTGCAGTACCTATTCCACTCAAATGTATAGGACAGCTAATTTTTTTTCGCTTTTTCGAAGGTGGCTCTTTAGTGAAAGTTGTTCAATATGATGAGTAGAATACATGCTGAAGTTATCCGCAGTGATATAAAATTTACCCTGTATAAGTGACTGGGACAGAATGGGGAAATCCGAAAGCATAGGAGATACAGGAAAACTGTACTAGGTACCATAAGGGCTTATTCTATAAAAACAATTTTAGAATACAAATATTTTTGGTCAAACGTGAATTGTCTATAAAAATCATAAAACTGACGATTTTTTTAAAGCTGATCGACTCAGTTTCATGTTGCTTCAATAAATGTCCAATAGTAGCCCAGTCATTTTACGTAGTTTTGTTAGGAGAGGTGGGAAGTAATTATTAATTGGACTTTTAAACTGTAACCGGACTAACCGGCACCATTTAGTGACAAAAAGACTATCTGAAAACGTATTTAAAAAATTCGCTATGCAACATAGAAATCAAAATTGTGAGCCCTGGAAGGCTTTTTAATTATTAATATTAATGCCAATGCATTCATTTGAATTAGATTTAACAATATACATTATTTTTTAGCAATAAAATAGGCACCGAAATTTTAAAAACGAGTTTTTTATTAGTAAATACGAATGTATTTTTCAAAACCTAAGCAGACAAAAATATTTACACCATGTTTGAAGTATGTATAATGGTAATGCCTTAATAATATGCATAAAAAAATTAACATCAGATTTTTTATAACGAGATAATACCTAAATTTTAAATTTGGAACTGTTGCTGACGAGATTTTATTTTTATACATACATACATACATATACTCACGCCTGTGTCCCATTGGGGTAGGCAGAGACAACGGATCGCCATCGGCTACGATCCTGACACACCTTTTTCGCCTGTTCCACAGTCATAAGTCGCTTCATACACGCTCGTCGGTTTCGGGTACATTTGATCTGACCCCTCTTAAGTACGCTGCCAATTTGGTCCGCATACGTACGTCTAGGGCGACCTTTTTTGACTGTCCCATTCACACTCGCTTTATATATTTCATTCGTCAGTCTGCTATCACTCATTCTTTCCACATGACCAAACCATCTCAGCATTCCCTTTTCAATCCTTGTTACTATATCCTCTTTCAATCCACATCTATTTATTTTTATTTTTATTTTGGTATATTTCTAAGCTCAAATTAAATACTATACCGAAAAAAAAATATCAATTACTAATTAGTCCCGGCTCAAACCGAAAAATGACTGGGCTATAGGATCATCTTGCTGTTTCCAAGTACGGTAAGGTTTCAGAACGGCTCTTGACGTTTTTTGACTCTAAAAAATCTCAGAATATCGGCTTAAGACCAAAAGAATCTTGATTGTGTTTTTTGATCAAAGGTTTCATAAAAATATTGTTTAAACTAAAATCTCCACATGAACACCGTTCCAAGGAGAACCAGTTATTCCGTGTTCGCACAAAGCTAATAAAGTGTTATTGAATTGCAGTTACTACTAGAGCACCTAGAATGCCTGGTGTCGCGACACGAGCGGTCGCTGCGCATGACGGTGGTGAAGCGGCAGGCGGCCGCGCAGTCCGGGGTCTCGTCCGAGGTCGAGGTGCTCAAGGCGCTGAAGAGCCTCTTCGAGCACCACAAGGCGCTGGACGAAAAGGTATGCCAGATTTTAAACCTCTGTCGGTAAAATGCATCGGTAGCGCGTTGCGGAGACGTATGGACACTCAATCATGAGCGACCGGGTTCAAATCTGCACGGATAACATGCCATGTACCAATGAGTTTTTCTGACTTATATACGAAATGGCCAAGAGAAGGAGGTCCGTGGTTAGACCACCGATGCGTTGGTCAGACGACATGTTAAGGGTTGCGGGTCAGACATGGATCAGATTGGCACAGGATCGTGAGGCGTGGCGCAATAAAAAGGAGGCATATGCCCACCAGTTGGTTGGTTGATTGATTTACGAAATACCGATTGCTCTCAAACGGTGAAGGAAAACATCGTGAGGAAACCTGCATACGCTGAAGGAGAAATTCTGATGCGTATGTGAAGTCTAACAATTTGCACGCGTGGTGAATAGGTCTGTGTCCTTCAGTTGTGTACAGTAGATTTTTGGAAGACACACGTTCAAATCAGCAGTGGAAGATGTCAACTTTACTATGGAGATAATGCATCATTCCGGTGATCATTCTATCATTATTTTGTACGTGTGACTTTAAAAACTCGCGTTCCAGTCTTCATTTTAGCGGCCTATCCATAATAAAAAGTTTTGGTAAGAAATGTATGGCAAAAGTTTTTAACGATTTTTGTCATTTCTAGTATACTCTAAACTCGGTTAGTCCGGTAGAGTTTCTTGATCCTGATAAGAAATAGGATCGATTGGCATCAAACAAATTTTTTGTGTCTGTACATTTTCTTTCAAAATATGTTAATGCAGGTCAAAATGTTTTGACAACTTAAGGATAGTTTTCTTCGCTGTAGCTCCAACGATTAAGGTACCTGCCCTTTACTGCCCCGTCTCAAAAATCCATCCTGTATACCAAGCACTAATAAAATGGATTCTGAAAGTCTAAGATTCATTCTAATTTGAATCGTGTACGTAAGAGCCAAAGTTCATATTTATGGTTACCGAATTTCCATTTCCGTTGTACCGATTCGTTCTATTTTCCGTTCGTTTCCGAATACTGTTCTCCATGAATTAATAATTTTTCTCTCACATTCCAGGTCCGGGAAAGGTTACGGGTAGCGTTAGAAAGGAACACAGCTTTAGAAGAAGAATTGGCGTTAACCAAAGAAGAAGTAAGTACATTTTCACTTCGCACCAATGTTTATTTTACAGTGGCACTCCAATTAGGTTTTTCTTCGAAACTGGACTGTTTATACTCCTTATGTTATAAAATTTAAAAACAAAGCATTATAGTCGGTCGAATTTTTGAATTAGGAATAAGTATAACAAAAAGAAAATAAAGGAAGAAAAGAAAAAAAAAGTAGTAGTGGTTATTATAAAGAACCCTGTGTTTCCTGTTATAATAAAACCGCTTAATTTCTTTTCGTGGGTGTTGTAGATATAAGGTTTTTGCTGGATCGTTTTGTGAGCGAAATATTAGGTACCTACTCGTAAGCTGCAAAGTTTTTATCCACTCTATGTCCAAGTCTATGTCCAACCAAGAAATAAAATATGTAATTGAATAGCGATATTGTATTTTCTAGTTATCACAATACAAAACGTCTGGTCAAGACGGAGACAAGCCGAAAGAGAACGGCACCGTCCCGAGCGGCTCGCCCGAGCAAAACGGCGAACAACAACAAACTAAGGTAATTTTGTTATTTATTTACTTATTGCACTTTAGGTAGTAAACACTATTTTACAAATTTTTATAAAGGTGACTTCACACTTAGTCGCATATGCAACTATTTGCATATGAGGTGTGCTTTTGCATTAATGATGGGCTTACGAATTTCTTTAAGAACTACTGAACTGGTGGCTAGATTTTCACTATAAGAAAAGGCATCTTCTATAAATTCTCACAATAGGTTTATTCATTTTAAGCTCATCTATTTAAGTGTGATAGGAAGGCAATTTTGTACTTCATTATAAGACAAAAAAAAATAAGATGCCGCTAAAAGGAAATTCAGTTGTAAATAATTGAATATGAAATGGGTTTCCAATATATGGGTATATTTATGGTGAGCACAAGCACAATAAGGGATGTTAATTTCTGGTATAACGTTTTATCTTTTCCTGTAAAGAATCTTTACACAAACCTTTCTCTCCTTTTACACAATGTAACAGAAATATACACTAACAATATTGAAAATGAGTCGGATGAGAATAGATTTGACGACGGAATTACAAACGCTAATGTTTTTCTTGGTGTTTTATTATGTTTATAGACGCTTGAATGATAATTGTGCCAAATTTTGTGTAATTTCTGTGTCTTTGAAATAGATTGTAATTGTTGGTTTTATTTGTTTGAGGCCTGCGTAATTGTCTTGCATATAAAAGTCGTTTAAATGTTGCATATTATACGCGAAGCAAGCTTCAGTTTAGTGTCAGCTTTATAAATCTTTGTTAACGAACTTCGTAAAGCCAACATTTACAAAACGATAGCGTTAGCATGTTTAGTTATAATTTGTTTATTTTGTTTGATGGTCGACCCAGGAACAAAATATAAACGGCGAATCAGAAACCAGCAGGAAAGTGACCGAGCTTCAAAATACCATCACCAAACAGGTTAGATGGATGATAGAAAATCACTATAAATATACAATATAAGTTATTTAACAGGCCTTTAAGACGGTGGTCTGGCCATTGCACGATAGCGTCGCCATTCGCATTGCATTATCAAAAAGTAACATCAATTTGTAGGTTAAGTAAAAATAATCATAAAACAGCTTGAGCTTCGGATAAGTTTAGGTAAGCAAATATAAACCTAATTGCCTGCAGATTACGCAACATAGTTTCATAGTATTTAGAAGCATGCTAATAAAGCTTATACTAAAATAAGAGACCATAGCACACTCATCATGTAACTAACAATTCACTAGCTCTACTAACACACACACAATCTCATTTCTCTGCGAAAATCATCACACATTCACAGTAGTTGGGTTAAATCACTTCATATTAATTTATATAATATACATAAGGGTAAGTTAAAGGTAAACTAACTTTGTTAAGGCTACTTCAAATTGTTGTATTTTTAGTTGCATATATGCAACGTTTATTTACAGTGTGACTGTGGCTTCGCCTTTATGGTGTTTAAATGTGCTTTAAATTAGTTGAAATCTATAATCGGCGATGTGTTGTATTATACCGGGCTGCTATAATGCGATTATTGCAATTATGCAACAACTTTACAGATATAATAATGGATCATGTCAGCCAGTCTGTGTCAAAAAGTACACACATCAAGCTATACAAAACCAACACAAGCTGGCCGCGTCACGCTATACGCTACTCACCGACGCGTAGCCAGCTTATGTTGGTTTTGTATAGCTTGATGTGTCGCCGTGTGTACACGTTTGGCTATTCGCAATGGCGTATTGGTGCCTACCCTTATTTACGGGAGTGAATGTTGGGTGTGGAATAAAAGGAACTACAGTCGAGTGAATGCAGTGGAAATGTGATCCTTACGAAGCATGTGTGGCGTTACAGTGGCCGACCGAATAGAATACGGTGTGATAAGGGATCAGTGTAAGTTGAAGGATGATTCTGGTGACCATCATTGAAAGATGTAAGCTTAGACGGTGCGGTCATGTATAGAGAATGAATAAGTAGATTTACTATTGAGATTTATTTAGGTATCCAATGTGACTGGAACAGTCGAAAGAGGGAGCGAGGAAAAGTATCCACGATCAAATAAAATAAAATATTTTCCGAAAAGGAAAAGTGCGTAGCATCCTCAACCGGCGGAAGTGCATGAACGTAGTTTCTGCCTATTCCCGCGGGATAATATGAATTAATGAATGAAATATACTTTATTCACATGAACACAAATAAGGTTACGGTTAATATGGTTACAAATTCCTATATCTATCTATACTATTATAAAACTGTAACAGGAAGTTTGTCTGTACATTGAAGATATTAACAAAAAAAAAGTTACGATATGGTTTTTAGGTGTCCCTGATTCCATTTCACCAATTTTTGGATTTTTTTCTGTCTGTTTGTTTGTGTGTTTGTTTGTTTGAACGAGTATCACGCAAAAACTACTGAACCGATTTTGATGAAACTTTTTTTGTTTCATAGCTTATGATTTGACTTAAAATCTGGTATATAATTTGTGCGGACGAAGTCGCGGGTTAACGCGCGTAATTATATAATTTTGTAAAAAAAAAACGGTATTAATGTCTTCCTTTCCGTGTCTCCATCTTTTGATCAGTTTAGCCTACATTATCAGAACAAAGAACTAACTCTAATCCATGTTACAGTCAGCGGAACTAAGTTCGTGGCAGCGTCGGGTGGCGGAGTTGAACAACAAAGTGTCGGAACTGGAGGAGCGGCTCTCCAAGGGGGAGAAGGAACTAGTCAAGAAACAGGATGAGTGCGCTAAGCTACAGCGGGACCTGAGGGAAAATGTCGCACAGAAGGAAGACCAGGTATATTAATGGTTTATTAGGTTAGTGCTGAAGAACAAATTGTCAGAGCAGGAGCGACTTTCCGAGTGGGGAACAAGCTTGTCATGAAGTAGGACGACTGCGCCAAAATGTAGTGGGACCTGGAAGTATTTATTATTATTATTTGGTTATAAGGGCTTGGTCGATGACCAAAAAGCTACTGCGACATGGATAGATCTATTGTAACTGTCACCCTAGACCTAAAGATCCTAGGCCCACGGACTTCATGAACCGTGTTATGCTTTTGGAGGGAAGGTCCCTAATGTCAGTAGGTGTTATTATGTATCCACCTAGATGGCGACTTCTGCTGTGAATGAGCACTTCGCTGTATGGGCGTTTCCTCTGCTTCACAGCAGAATCTGCAAGTGGGTGAATCTACAAGCCCCATTCTGTGTAGGTGTTGACCTGGAAGTAACTGAATCGTTCTGATCTGTTCCGTTGCCGTATTATTGCCGAGAAATTGTTTTATGTAACTTCCGATTGCGAATACGTTAATTTAAAAACCTGACTGTTAGTAGAGTAAACTATTGGATAAAATTGTCCTTCCCTATCTAATCTGAAAAATCACTTGAATATACCTTCATGCAGTACTTACATAAGGGGATGGCCTAGACGTACACACGGCAACACATCAAGCTACGCAAAACCAAAATAAGCTGGCCGCGCGTATGTAGAATAATGTGTAACGTCGCGCGGCCAGCTTATATTGGTTTTGCGTTTAATGTGTCGCCGTGTGTACATACACTGCCCAAATTGGCGACGTGCTTAAAAGGACCAGGTGAGATCTACCCAAAACTGACGAGCTTGCATGAAAGGACTAATGAATGTAGAGGAAGCCGGAGAAGTCTGTCAGGATCGTAGCAGGTGGCGTTCCGTTGTCTCTGCCAACAACCCCAGTAGGAGGAGGGAATATGCATGTAATGTACTTTGCAAGTAACAAAATGGGTTAATTTAAATGATGTTCCTATCCAGGAGGAGCGGATAGCGACTCTGGAGAAGCGATACCTGAACGCGCAGCGCGAGTCCACCTCCCTGCACGACCTCAATGAGAAGCTGGAGCAAGAGCTGCAGCACAAACAGGCCCAGCTGAAGGTTTGTTACATACCTTATGTTCACATTGTTATCAGAAACTACTGAGATCTCTGTAAACAGTAGGGACGGATAGGGAACTACTAAAGTGGCAACCACAACAGATCAGCGATGGTCGCAGTGACACAGCGCAAGTCTGTCAAGGTCCACATTGTAGTCCAGATCTTGTTGGCGTAATGGAGTGGAGCTTCGATATAGTATGAAGTTACTCACTCCACAGAATGGCACTCCATAGAATGGTCTCACGATGTTTCAAAATACAAGATGGCGTTGGCACACGCGCCATGCCACTCGCACACGGGCGCTGACTGTGTTTGCTTCTTGCTCGGCTCGGCTTTCCTAAAGTTACCCTCGAAGTGCGGGAGTGAGGTGCGGTATCTGAAGATAGTGAGAGGGAGGGAGTGGGCATTCTGTATGTTGTATCTACTGCACTGGGCCCGCCTCTCACGCTTATTTTTGGGAGGAGGTATGTGCCTTGTAATTGGACGTAAATAGGCTGATGATGATGAATACCTGACATCTAGGAAGCAATACTAACTCATCATATTTTAACACATTCGCCTACCGTTTAGATCCGCAATAAGAACCCGTCTAGTAGACGATTTATATCGCATTCTGACGGTGTTAGAGAACTATCACATAAGCGATTTTTGAGCGTACGCGATATTGCATAATAGTCTCGCAACGGAATCGCCGCGATTCGAACGTGACACTGGTTAATCTCAGAAATATCGCGGCAATACCGCGGCGATGTCGCGGCGATACCGCGGCGAGATCTCGACTATATTGTTTCGTCAACGCTTACGCCCAAAAATTGCTTTGCTATGGCCCTTCACACCCCGTCTAATTTCATATTTTGATACTGACAGCGAATGTGTTAATAGCCAATGCGAACTACCGAACAGTAGATTTAGACAATCTATCCCCAAAACATTAGAAATCCTCCAACTAACAACCCCGCACGATCATTCACGACACATGTAAATATGCATTATAGCTGCAAGAGGAGAAGATAGCCGCCATCGAAGAGAAGCTTGAGCTGTCGACGCAGAAGCTCGCGCAGATGTCCTCGCTGCCCGAGATGGAAGAACAGCTGAAGGCAAGGATGGAAGCTCTCAGTCAGGTGCGTTGGTTTTGCTGAGCAAATTAATATAAATGTCTTGGATATTGTCACATTATCTAATCCTAATTAAAGTATTAAAGACTTGTAATACGATGACGACAACGACATACATGGTGTAACAAAACACCCTAGTAATAATAAAGGGGGTGTTTCAGACCATCAAACTGAACAACTTTGACTATGGAGCCAATATCGAGAAAAAATTAAAAAAATCTAGTGTCCCACACAAAACTGCAGTACCGACTCGACTAAAATGTATGGGACAGCAGATTTTTTTTTCTCGAGGTTCCTCCATTGTTCAGTTTAATGTTCTAAACCACCGCCTTAAGTACTAGGATATTTTGTTACACCCTGTAAACGGGTGGAAAAACGACACAAATTTCGCCCTTTCGGACCAAAAATGAAATTGGGCTATTATATTACTACACCTCTCCGCTGCCCCCTCTATCAGAAAATAGGCTATTTTAAAATTATATGACTATTATGTATTATACTGTACTAACCTAGTTTTTAAGTATATACTAAAAATCTATGGACTGTGTCTGAAATAAAATTATTTTGATTTGATTTGATTTTGATATGATATTAACCTGTCCACACCAACCATTGGTTTTCTATTGTCATATTAAAGGCAGGTTTCGAGTGGTTAATATTAATTTTAAAGAGACCTTTAAATAAAACCTGCCTTACAACTGGAGTCTTAATAACATAATAAGTAGGTAGTTGTAGTTATGTTTCTGTCCACTACAAATGGGATAATGGTCGTAGGTTTATGTATGTAAGTAAAGTAGGTACAATAAAGATAATGTAAAGTAATTTTACCGAAGCACTGATCATGCTTTTTGCTTTTACATTGTCCTTTTTCCATTGATCTTGTCCCCGTAGATATTTTACATTTCCATTATCAACATTTATTTCTAACCCATAACAATTCCGATTACATAATTATTGTTCCTCTAAAATATTCGCAAGACTGACTATGTGCACCATACTTCATCTGCACTATTAAAAAAGATATATGTATGTATTAAGTTTTTATCCCTAAAGGGCGATTTAATACGTTATAAACTGAAAGGTTTTAATATCATGCACAAATAATTTAATGAAAAATGTCTGTACCTCATACTTGAACTTTCCTTTTCAATTACCTATGTAATGCATTTAGCACTCTGTGCATTTTATAGTCACTGCATTTTATAGTCACCCTATTCTGATAGGACTGTCTGAAGTAAACAGTTTAATTTGTTTACTAATCGAACACAAAATGGCAAAAAACTGTCCAAAAAATTCGACCACAATTTTTTATTTTGGTTTTATGAGCTACAAAAAATGTGGTTCTGTAAAATCTGGAACATTGAATAATTAAACCATCGAAAGTGTTGTTTTTGATTTCAAGACAGTCCTATAGGAATATCCAATTCCATCATTGACTTACCAACTATTTATTGGACGTAAAGTCCGCGCTCAAAACCAAAACCGAATGTCCGAACCAAAAGAGAAAAAAAGCACATAAAGAGAAACAATTACGCGCCAGTCTTCGTTTGATTAACGGACTACGCGCACGTCTGCATGCGTGCGGCATTTTTACAAATACTTACAGCATGCTGTGCTGTAAGTATTTGTAAAAACTACGCAAGCAAAATAACATAAAAATGTAATCAGTTTCAGTGTACTTTCGTTTATGTAGGACACTTTTTTCGAGAATTCTGTATTAGACCTTCGTCCATAAGTTAGTAAGTCAATGAATAACGTATTTATATGTGTATCATTTCAAACTTCCCTCATACGAACGTGTTTAATCAATTAACTAAAGCATCCTACCCAGGCGCAAGAGCGTCACGGGTCCGCGGAGGACCGCATCCAGCGGCTGGAGGCGAGCGTCGAGGAGAAGAACGCGGAGCTGATGCGGCTCAACCAGCGGCTGCGGATGAACGAGGAGCACAACACGAGGCTGTCGGCTACCGTTGATAAGCTGCTCTCTGAGTCTAATGACAGGTTGGTTTAGTATAAACCGGAAAATTAGTCCGCTCCTCAATCTTCGGTTGCGCAGACCAGAGTCACCGTTATTTCCACACGCACCGACCACAAAACCCGAAGTCATTTAGTAATGAAAAATTTGTCATGCGCGGTAGGTTTTATTTGTAATATTAGTTTATTATTTCAAAAACATTAATAATGTTATTGAATAAATAAATGAAATTCATTTAATTTAATTAAAAAAACATTGCAAATGGTGCAAAATTGGGTACTAAATCTTTCTCTATCTCGCTTTAGTCGAATAGCAAACTGACATATCGTGAGGAAACCTACTACATACGCTGACGGAGAATTAGGATGCTACTAATCCGCATTGGGCACGAGTGGTGGACTATCACCCAATACACCCACCTTGAGGATAGGCCTGTGCTCTGCAGTGGGACGTATACAGAATGTGATAAACTGTATTTAATGAGGTGGCATCGAACTGAACAAATTTCACAACGGATCCAACGAAATTGCGAAAAAAAATGTCTGTCGTTCATTCATACAAAACTTCAGTACGGACTCAACTCAAATGTATGGAACAGGAATAGCAGATTATTTTCTTTCGATGTCGATGTTGGTCTAAAGCCTAAACCACTCCTATAAATATTAATGTTTTGTTACACCCTGTTATATTCTAAAGACACAAAAAAATATGTTTCACATTTATTTAGCCTTTTACTTGGATCTGAAATCCTTAGATCAAAGAAAATGTGCATATTCCCTTAGTATATTCCCTATTAAAATTATAAAACTTATAATTCTTGTCTTAGATTGCAAGTTCACCTAAAAGAGCGTATGCACGCGCTAGACGAGAAGAACGCGCTGACGCAGGAATTGGAGAAGACGCGCAAATACGCCGAGGAGCTGCTGCATGAGAAGCAGGAGATACTAAAGGAGCTCGCCAAGTGGCGAATGGAGACCGAACAGGTTTGTGTTATTAGTTATCACAGTCAGAAGAACGCCCTGACGCAGGAGATGGAGAAGACTCGCAAGTAGTTTGTGTAACCACTTACCAGTTTTAGGGTTACCAGATATGAAACCCTCACAGCTTCGTCCAAATCTATCTGCATGTCTTTATGTCCTACCTACAAAAGCATGAAGATATTATAATAACCCAAAGGATATTTTTTTATTAAAGATCACGATTTAAAAAATTCAAACTAAGTATGAACCAAGATAAACACGTCGAGTGTCGCCGAAGGGTAAGAAAAACGCCTTTGTCAATCGAATCGAATTGTTTCGCAAAATGTTCATAACACTGGAGAGCATAAAATAGCTTTCCAATCTACGTATTAACTGCAATTTAACCGTAACTTAATGTTTCCAGTTGAAGCGTCAGATGCTGCAGCAGGAGATAGCGTTCAACATCCAGCAGACGGACGCCCTGACGAGGTCACTGTCGCCCGGCGCGCCGCCACAACCTCCGCCCGTCGGCCTCTTCCAGGCTAAGGTTTGTCTTTCTATTACCGACCGCGTACCGGAAAGCGCAGCAGCGTGTGTAGGCCCCCCACACGATGGACCGACGACCTGGTGAAGGCGGCGCGAACCTGTTGGATGAGGGCAGCGCAGGACCGGTCGTTATGGCGATCCTTGGGGGAGGCCTATGTCCAGCAGTGGACGTCCATCGGCTGAGATGATGATATGTCAAATGGTAGTAACCCTAGCCGTTCTTTATTCTGATCTAGACGGAGGAGTCTCAACTGGGTAGAGTCTCAACTGGATGGTACAGTTCAATGATGAAGCACGCTACCCCGGTAGATGGGTATAGGATGATTGCCTTCAGTACCTTTTTTTAATATTGATCAATGTACCTCAAATTTCTTATGCCAACGATATAAGGTTGAAAATTGAGTGTAAAAATGACGTTCTTACAATCGTAATTGCGTCAATTTCACTATGTAGGGAAACTCAAAGTCAGCTACCAAATCTCCGCTATGCTATTTCGCTAGAGCATTTTAAACCTTATGCAGCTAAGATTATGATATAGAACACCTAGAACGTAGAGCTAAATGTTTCAGCTGGACGGTTCGTGGGAGAAACTGCAGCAAGCGCACGTGTTGGCCAACGTTCAGTCGGCTTTCGACGTGTCCAGCGATGCCGAGGTACTTGTCTCAGTTATATATTAGATAGGTTCAAGGTAATAGAAGGTTATAGTGCGTCCAAGATAGCTCCGTGATTTTTGACAGGCTGTTTTAGAACTTTTTTACTTTTTAAAGCTGTTTGAGCTGTTAAAACTTTCCGCCTTTAAAACATATAATTAAAGGTTTTAAGGCTCAAACATTTTCAGAAAGTAAAATAATCGCTCTGAAACGATCTGTCAAAATCACAGCTATAAACGCACTATAGTGTTTGTGTGTTGTAGTTCATGGCTTTAAATATTTGTTTTGCCTGACCAATGATTAGAACAAGCGGGCGACAAGACTCGGTCGCGATTTTCATAGCATAAAGTAGATTTGTATTTAATACAGTAACAAAATATGAGCTTTTAAGAAATGCATTAAAAATTAAAAAAGCGCCTTTAACTTTTAAATTTCAGTTTAAAATAATAAATAACCAAAGACTGGGTTTTTTTGTTATTTCAAACAATTTTGTGCGTTTTGTATTGCAGTTTTCTCTGTGTATTTAGTAGTACTCTAGACTTATCTATAGATGGCGGTAATTTTTGTAGATTTCTTTTGTTCAATGCGAAGCGACTGCCGTTTTACTAACGTCTCTCCGAATGAGTAGGTACTTAACTATTTAATAAGCTAATTATACTAACCTAAGTATTTTACTAAATTAGCTAGAAAATTAACTCTTATCTTGTATTATCTAGTATTGTATCCTATGATTATTTATTTAAAACACTTGCTTGCTAGAATATTCAGTTTTATATCAATAACATAGTTGTGTTGCTAATAGTAGCTGAATAGTAGACAATATTTTATTTGGCAATCGCAATGGGTCTACCATATTAAAGTCTCAAATTGGACAAGACTTAAAAAAAACACAAAGCTATCAGACTTAAAAAAAAACAAAGCTATCACAAAAATTATTTTTTCCCATGTACGTTATTTCCTCAATTGTACCACTTTTTTTTCTACAAATCTTAAAGAAAAATCTCTCTCAAATTCTTCTTTTTTTTTTCTTTTCTTCTTTATTCTTCTCTTTTTCGTATGATTCCTGGTCACTCATTGTAGGCATCTCATATAACGCCCTCTTTTCTTATGTCACCCTCCCCGAATCCTGTCAATAGGGTTTTTATTACAAGCTTTTACTCAACTTACACAATATCTGTAAGTTTAATTTCACTATTCGAATTCCAAAATTTACCCCATACTCGAAATTTTGCATGAGTGCATTTGAATATAAAAGTAAAAGCTTGTTTTAAAAAACATGTTTTCTTTCAGAATGACGAGTCGGACGGCGGTGAAGGTGGTCACACCGATGCCGCGGCATTGGCTCTAATGCTTCAGGAACAGCTGGATGCCATCAACACAGAGATCAGGCTCATACAGGAGGAAAAGCAGACCACTGAGGCAAGGGCAGAGGAACTAGAGTCCAGGGTGAGATGGATAGGCTGATAGCCTGATAGATACTTTGTGGTGAAGGGTTAAAGTCCGTTTTTGTTTAGTAATTTGATTACTTCTGCTGCTTAATGATATTAACCATTTAGAAAAAGAACAGATTGAAATATTTTGCTCTAATATTTACTTTTACTATTCTTCGCGATTTTGCACATATTATCGGCATAGACATTTGCCGCAATTTTCACTTATATCTTTTAAAGCCAAAATTGCGGTATGTGACTTGTGACTATGACAAAATGGCGGTAGGTGAATTTCACATATCTTCAATATCTTTTGTTGAATAGTCAAAAGACATTGCCTACGTGACGAAGTGTATTCGTTTCGGGTTGTTTCGCAGCTGGCGAATGTGTATGATCAAAGAACAAAGACAAATCGTATGATAGCTGAAATTATACACAGGATTGGAGGAATTTCGTTCTTCCCAAGGAAATAGAAATTATCGTTTTTTACAGTTGCATTTCTTATAAAATTCAAATTCAAATTTACCAGTTTTGTAGGCGAAACGGAATCGGGCAATGTCTTTTGTCAACTAGATACATAAAACAATAAATTAGAACAGAGGAAATGTGATATTATAGATTTAGAAAATATTTTGCTACGAACAGGTCAAAATGTTGGTCTGGTTACCAAAAGGTATCGCGGCAGTCAAACGGCAGTCGCTTCTAATAAACCAGCTCCACTATTAGATGACCTAATCATTTAAAGCAAATGTGTAACCAGCTGATCATCGATCGATCAGCTATCCCTATTATTCGATCCATGATTGGCTTCAGCTGATTTGGCCCGATAAAATATTCAGCCGTCGTAGTATGGCAGTGTGATACAGCGCTATCGCGCCTAAACTCTCTTTCTATTTGCGCGCGAACGAACGAGATAAAAAGCTTGATATAGCCGTATCACGTGCAACATGCTACGGCTTCTGTAGTAAGCCTAGCACTCCGTTCTCCTCAGACTAGAGCATAGAATGCTCTTACAATTTTATTTACAATGATAAAATTATTAAGTAAAAATAAAAAATATCAATCACAGTGGTGACTATAAGGACGTAATGAATGATCGATAAATAAGATATAATTTATCTACTAATTTATAACAGGAAAAGTAGAGGATAAATTTTTTACTGTTTAATTTCTTTTCAACAGTCGAAAAAAAAAATTTCTATAACTTAAGAACTTATTTTCAGCTCTTGTTGTATTCCCTATTGCGTACCGATCGTTTCATTTTTCTTAACATAGTCACCCTGTCGATATTATAGTTGTCGTGTAGTACAAACCAATACGCTCGAGACCCCGCATAGTCGGGCACATGTCCGCTAAGCATAAGCAGTACAACTGCGTACGTACCGCCATGCTCAATGCTCTTGTCCTCCCACGTACACCGCCTCCTTTTACAGCCTTTGTTTTCGTACGGCAGTCGATGAAAGCGGCGTCTTTAGCTATTACTTCTGCTTATTGGACTGTGTCGTGCAGTAAACTTGTTCCTCAAAAGATAGTTTAAGCAAAGGTTAAAACAATCCTTTTTCTCTTCGTGCAGGTTGGCAGCTACGAGCATATGAACCTGTTGTCGCGGAGAGGGGAGTCCCCGCCCCTCGCCGCCTCTCCCTCCCGCCCTCACCTCGCGCCTCATCACAAGTACCACACGGTAAGTAATTTTGAAAGTGTAGGTTTAGTAAACGCCACTTCACTAGGCGTTGCTAGTTAAGGTAAACCAAGAAAAGGTATAACTTTTTACTGAGGTATTTTGAAATATAATTCTTTAGGACCGGTATTGTTATCACGTACATATAAAATGTATAAATTGTGTGGGGAAAATAAAATATGCAATATAATGATTGTTACTGTTTTTAAACTTTTTATGTAAGTTTTGGTGTTCGTTTTTTCTCTGATATCCGGTGTCTTATTTATGTGTAGTTATAAGTAAGTCCTGTAAGTTTAACAATATGAAGGAAACTAGGAAAATTTGGCCAGTGATATGAATTTACCCTATATAGGGTCCTTCTTAATATACTGACGGTTTTCTAAGGGGATGATCAGAATTTTGGTCTGAATATAACTTTCTCTATAGGACCAAAGTTAAAATCGCGAAAAAAAATCGGCTGTTCCATTCAAAACTGCAATCCTACTCGACCAAAATGTATGGGACAGTAGATTTCTATTCGCGATTTTGATGTTAGTCTCATGGAGAAAGTTGTTCAGTTTGATGGTCTGATCATCCTCTTCAAAAACTGTCAGCGTATTAATTTGGCCCCTGTGATACTTCCTACAGCTAAGTATCACTGCTCCTTCAGTCTCGATCTTGCGCCAATCGCATTAAAGTCTCAGGTTCTCTTAAGATAATGAATGTTAACGGTGATGATAATGATAGGCGCCGGCGTCGATGTCCCCCGCGCACCACTACCGCACCCCGCCGGCCTCCGAGAGCCTGCCCGCCAGCCAGGTCGGTCTATGCTGTTACTGGCTTCCGTTGCACCATGCTGACAGGCCTATACTATTGGAATCACATGCTTTGTAATATTTCCAGCTTTAAAAAGTCTACAGGCTGTTAGGGTAAACAGTTGCATTACTTTAAGGGGTGATTGTACCCATACTTGATGATACTGAACAACTTTCCCTAAAAACCTATGGGAAATTCGCTTTCCCTAAGAAACCTATGGGAAATTCGCAAAAATAAAATTTACTTTCATGCTAAATCCAATCAGCTGATCGAACGTTTGTATGAAAAATCAATTTTTTTTTTGCGAATTTCCCGTATGTTTCTTAGGGAAAGTTGTTCAGTATCATGGGTACAATCACCTCTTAAAATCATGCAACTGTTTGCCCTTACACCTGTACAAGTGCTATTTTTGGAAGCCACGCATCATAATTCGTACACGAATAATGCATAAACTCCATACTTTAATTGACAATTTCGTATACGAATTGTATCTACGTGCCGGTATAATATGTAATTTTGGTAGTTCTAGGTGATTTTGGGTAGTTATAATGAATGATGGTTACAAAAGAATACAAGAAATCGCAGAAACTGTCAAAAATACATACCGATTTACTTTAGGTTCAATTTCTTTGTTACCGATCATGAAAGGCGAACCACACAAATAGTTCCACAGATAATCTTCATACTTATTTCGGCAAAAGCATGTGGTTACAATAAAAGTCCTACCTACTTCGCAAGCCTGTATAGTCGATGTCATACTACGATCTCTAAAAAACGAAATACACAGTCCAAGCTCTAAAAATGCTAAACAAAAATGTAATCAGAGTGCGCTGTCTTTTCTCTTAGCATTTACGCCATCTCGCTGACAGTAAACATGTCCATTCGGATAAAATTTTGCAAAAAAAATTTAAGACTGCATCTAGTTTTATTTAATGATATGATCGTTTTCTTTGAAGTCAGATGTAAATGACAGAAGCGTTATGCATACATGGGCACTGCTTCCACGGCTTCATATAAACCTTTGTATAAACAATTTAATTTATGTATTAATTTAGAATAGAATAATATTAATGATGTATTTATGTGTCAAGCTTTTATATGTATAAAATTGTGTCTAATACATAGCATGGTTTAAAAAAGTTTCACCGTTGATTTAACCCTGCAACGGCTTTTTGTTCTAAATCCTGTTATATATAAAATTTATGTAATAGAATTAAAGGGAAAAATTAAGGCTTGATCAGGTTTTATCTAGGTTTTGTCATTGTGACTTTCGAGTTTACTAATGCAATCTAGATATAAGTACTTTCCTTGTCAAATAAACAATGTTCGTAACTATTAATAGGAGTTTAAACGACACGTAAAATACGATTTCTAAAGATATTTCGTATAATTCGAATCTAATCAAGCTTTATTTAAACCACAACATTAAACTAAATAATTAATTATGTACATTATTTCCTAGTTTATATATATTTCCAAGCAAAAACATGGCACTGCTTTCATAGTACTTAGGCCAAGCTTTTGGTGTACTGAATGATAAAAACTTGTTATAAAAATATTTATAAGTAACCTAGATACTAAACCTAGTAACTGTCATGTTGACGTGATTAACATTAAATATTTTATGGGTATGTACTTATTTAATATGATTAAGTACGTTTCAGAGTAGTTACTGTAAATAATAGATGGAATAGAACAATTTAATAGGTACTAACTTTGTACTTAGGTATAGTTAAAACTCATTTAATGATTAGACTAAAATATCTGTGACTTTCATTAGATGTCAACTTCTACATAATTTTATTTAATAGATTTTTCTAACTTTACTTGTCCTTAGAATTCTTCTCAATTACTTAACTAAAGTTTCGTAACAACATTACTTTTTGACCTTTTTTAATCCTTGTTATTGGACAGTGACTAAAATTATTAAATCTCTGCATTAGGCACAGAGCTGTAAAAAAATATGCTTTTAAAAAGTAATTGATTCAGTTATATTAAGTTATTTGACACAAAAGCTACAGAAACTTTTATAGCAATACCAGTGGTAACATTTTCGCATATAGACTTTTTTTTCTTCATTCCCAACTTTCTAGTTCCCAACCCAGAGGCCGATCACAAGATAAAGTATACAGGGTGTAAACTTAAATGCGTTACATACTTTAGGGGGTGTCAAACTAAACAACGTTTATTATAGGGCCATATTTGAAAGCGCGACAAAAAAATCTCTTGCTTCATATATTTTGGTCGAGTAGCTATTGATATTTTCTGATTTTTATCGCGTTTTCAATGTTGGTTCCGTAGTGAAAGTTCAGTTAGATGGTCTGAAGTACAGAATTTAAGTTTGCACCTTGTATAACGAAAAAACATTTCGGACCTGTTTCACCACTTCTTAGTAAGTTCTTGCAAGCTTATCTGACATATCTTTCATACAAAATATGTCAAACGATCTGTCAGATAATACGTTACTAAGAAGTGTGGAAACAGGCCCAAAATCCCGGAACACCTTCGCAATAAATAATCACAAGAAACAGTTGCAGTTATGCGAGGAGGCGCCCGGGCCGGCGGGCGGGCGCGAGGGGGCGGAGTCCCCGCTGACGGCGCGCTCGCTGCGCCTCGAGCGGGCCGCGCGCGTACTGCACGCCGAGAGGGACCGCCTGAGGACCCACTACCCTACGCTGCCGGCACCTGATTCGTAAGTACCCTTATAAGAAAGAACGCATACTTTTGGAAATCCATATTAAAGTGGGATTGGGCCGGCCACGTCTGCCGAATGCACCAGGAAAGGTAGGCAATAATTGTGGATACCAGAAAACGACATTGGCGTCCAGGTCCTCCTAGAAAGAGGTGGTGGGACGATCTAGATTCTTTCGATGGAGGAAAGAGATGGTTGGAGGATTAAAGGGGAGGCCTTTATCCAGCAATGGGATGAAGTAGGCTAGAAAAAAAAAAATCTCTTGAAAATTATTTTTATCTTGAGCCACATACTCTTTAGAAAGATACCACATATATCCACAAACACACAAGAGAGAGACGAGAGAGAAGCTCCTAATACAGTCCCTCTAGTATGATTCCTCTTCCTGCAGTTTTCAGACAGCGAAAGTCGCGAAGTAGTATGAAAAAAACTGAGTCGCGCAAGTTGAGAAATCATACTAAAGGATCTGGATGGTAAATCTCTTCAACATGATTTTCAGTCAAATCAATGACATGACATCGAATGGACAGAAGAAGCGCATTTGAAAACTTTCGTTTATGCAATGGGTTTATGTTTAGTGTCTCTCTGTTTTACACGCCTGTGCCCTGCGTAATTTTTGTGTAACGTTAACCTTGGTCAGTGTCAAAAACTACTGGAATGGAATTCAATGTAATTACTTTACTGCACAAATACACTACAGCATGCAATGTACCTTAATTATACTAAACTTAACATAATTCTTTCATGAAATACCTAATTCCTTTCCACGCTGCTTAGGACCTCAATAATGTCTGGAAGTCTCGCCCGGATCCCAATCCACAGGTGCTCATCTACGTCTAACATAAGATCTAACTTAAGACCTAGTTTAACACCTAAACCTATCTACTTATCAGAAGTTAATCTTAGCAATGTGTGGTGCGACTGCCCCGACACTTTGTTCAACTACATGCCGCACAAATTGTGCATGAAATCTAATTTATATAAAACCGTTGATAGCTACCTATTCCATCATCCGTGTTTGGTTAAATCTGCGAGTTATATTTGAAAGGTGCTGGATAAGAACAATCTTGTTGTTAAGGTGGTTGCAGAGGGGTCAATTTTATACTTTTGTATAAAAAATTTCAAAGCTTTATATCTTATAAATATTTTATAAATTGCAAATGTTATTTGTTACGCGGCATCTAGATTTTCTAAACTATTTTTCCATATATAAAATATTACTTTTATTAATTCCGTCTACGCGTATTGTGCGTCAAACTTTTGTATGGACTGAAACCACCTTAAGAGGATGCAAATCCCCAAATAAAAAAAGCCGGTCTATGTATTTAAGAATGTGAAAAACAAGTGCAAATTGTGATATTAATTTTGTCACACAAAACTTGCATTTAATTTTAATAATAAAATGGAATTACTATGAAGAGTTTAGCTTATTTCTGGATGACATGTTGGATTGAAATTATCATGGTATGAAAAGTTTTCCTTAATATGTGTGACCCCTTTTTCCGTACTAGTAGTTTTATATTATTGCTAAATCCGATTTTAGTAATTCCATTTTAAGCTATCGCTTAATTTACCAAGCTACTATCGTAATCTACTATCAACAAAATTATAAGCACAGGGTTCCTCTACATACAGGCTGTAACAGAATTAATGGTGGTCATATTGTATAAAACTGCAATACAATTTTTTTTCGCGACTTCGATGTTCGCTCCTGAAAATAGTTCAATTTGGTACCTAGTTACGACTTTGAATACGACAACATTTCTATTACAACCTTGCATTATTGTGCAATCAGAGACTACACTCCTGGTATACCTGAACATATTTTTCCTCCTTCATTAGTCGCTCAGAAGCATACACATTTCATTATATCATTCATGCTCGTCTGTTTCAATCTTTGATCTTGCCCTACTTATGTAGTTCCATTCAATACGTGGAACAAGCTACTTTTCGACAATTACAAAACATTCAGTTTCATTTGTTGAATGTCAAAACTACTTTCTGTAGCTATAATACCAATAAATTAGGGTATCTATCCATTGAAGCTGTAAGAGGCGTCGATGTGGCGAATAAAGCTTCAGAAAGCTTCAACAAATAAAATTTACTTAATTTCCTTGCGCGCCGAGTTTATTCGTGGTTTTTTGTTGCTATTTTAACAGACACCCGTGTCACTGTATCAGAAAAAGTTCGAATACAGCACGGGCGAGTGCCCGTGCAAGAGAGTTCTTCCCCCCCACCAATTTTGCCCTCACCTCTCGGTGGTACGGGAGGAAAACGTCAGTAGAAATGTTATAGGCCTCTCTCACTCGCGCTCACTCAGTATCGCACCTGCTTACCTTTTCTTGTCGCGAGCCTGTTTACAATCAGGATACCTAACCGTAGACCTCGCGTATCAGGCTTGCCTCGTTTTTGGTCTACCGTTTAATGTAATAGTTTTAAGCAAAAGTACAAAATAAAGAGAGGATTTAAATACAGCTACACCTAACGCTCTCAGGCTAGCCGAATACCTGGCCAGTAAAATATAAAACCAAACACCACTGAAGAACTTTACTATTGACACGAAAAGAAGAAGAAAATATAAATGTATCTTATCTTATCTTATCTAGATACCTAATCACCCACAGCTCAAGTCAAGAATCCCTCGGCGGGCTGACGTCGAGTGGCGCGTGGGGAGGTGCCTCGCCGGGCCTGCCGCGAGGCGTCGCCGCCGCGGCCTCCGCCGTGTCCATCGCCTCCATGCACCAGCAAAAGAAGAGGGGCATCAAGAGCTCATTGGGCAGGTTCTTTAGTAAGAAGGAGAAGGCTGGTATGCCGGTAAGTGGTTGGATTTTTGGTAGGAAAACGGAAGATCTTCCACAGACTTATTGGTATGCCCGTACTACTCTAGCCAATAAACGCAATAATTATTTAAGATTGGAAGCGACGGTGGCGCGTTGCGGAGAGATATGGACAGGACAATCTATCATGGGGGTCCAGCAATGAATGTTTTTTACTTATGTACGTAATACCGACTGCTCTGAAATGGTGAAGGAAAACATCGCAACGAAACCTGCATACGCTGAAGAAGAAATTTTGATGCTTATGTGAGGTCTATCAATCCGCATTGTGCAGGCGTGATAGACTAACGCCCATACAACCTTCCTGAGAGTAGGCCTGTGCCCTGCAGTGGGACGCTTAAACACTGATGATGATGATGATATAAGACAGATGATATTAATCGATCATCAACATCTAACAGATGCAGCAAGGTCAGGGCGGGCGGTCGTTGTCGTCGGCGTCGTCGCTCGGGCTGTCCTCGCTGGCGGACGACGGCATGTCGGGACACGACTCCATGTCCTTCGCGCCCCAACCACAGGACTACGCGAGATCGAAGAGCAAGTTAGTTATCATTACTATTAAATGTATTTTATCCGAGTAACAGCATGCGTAACATAAACATAAATATTATATTATTTGCATATCAAAAGATACATCAACAGGAGCAGATTAAAAAAAACGTAAGGGCAAAGGGGGAAGGAGGGTGTTTTATGATCGTTTCTCCAGAAATTTACCTTGGCCTGATGGCTCATCCATTGCCACAGCTCGGTTCCAATATTTATGGAACTTTCAAAATATCCTTTAAAAAATATATAGGTACGGCCGAATTGAGAAACCTCCTCCTTTTTTGAAGTCGGTTAAGAATAGAAAAAGAGGGAAAGGGTGATCAAAAAGATGCAGTAGTTTATTATTTGTGAATCAATTGCATTAAAAATCGGATACTTTTTTCACCATATCCTCGGTTGCGAATCAGAAAAGCCATTTCAAAATAAATCTTTCGGGAACGCTACAAAATAGCCATCCCTATCACCAATATCAGATAACGCTCTTCAGGAAATATTTTAGAGGAGCAAGGTATACAACGGTCACGCGAGTCTGTCGCCACCATTTTGTTTCTGCACTAGTTAAGCACAGGCTTACGATCAAGGCCAAATTACTCTCAAAGGCTAGAGGGGAGGAGCACGCGCTCCTTATTGGCCGAGACTGAGTTTGTCGTACGATCAGGGGTACGATTTTTGAAACTAATACTTTGAACTCAGCAGTTGAAAATGTCAAAATTACTATGGAGATATGCATCTTTCTACTGCTGATTTTACTTTCAAAAATCGCACTCCTGAAGTATGATTTTTGAAAGTCAAATCAGCAGTACAAAAAAAGATGCATATCTCCATAGTAATTTTGAAATTGAGTTCAGCGAATGACTTTCAAAAATCACACTCCTGCCTTTACACTTGCGATTTGACTAATGGAGGATTTGGTCTTGGGGGAAAAGTCTTAAGATCAATTGCAGCACATCTAGTATGATTTATCTACACGCGCGCGATGCGCCTTTGCTCCATATAAAATAACCTGTTCTCGTGTTTTTCGGAGAGCGAGAGCCGTGCTTGCCGCGACAAATAGTATGGAATAAAGCCGAGTCGCGCGCAAGAATCGTTATCGTTTCTTTATATTCGAACAGAGACCGCGACTACCGGCACGAGCTGCTCGGGGAGGCGATGCGGGCGGGCACGCCGTTCGCGCTGTGGAACGGGCCCACGGTGGTCGCGTGGCTCGAGCTGTGGGTGGGGATGCCCGCCTGGTACGTGGCCGCCTGCCGCGCCAACGTCAAGTCCGGCGCCATCATGTCCGCGCTCTCCGACCAGGAGATACAGAGGGAGATCGGTGAGTGCACCGACACAGTTTAATATCATACTGATTATCTCTTAAATTGACTTACTAATAGCCATGCTTTTCCTATACATACTTAGTGATTTATATTCCAAATTTTTAGGGGTGGTTCAGACCATCAAACTCTTGTCTCGTATCTGAAGGAATCTTTTACTATGGGAGCAAACCTGAAATCTATATAGAAATATCCTTTTTTTCATACTAAACTGCAATGCCTATTAGACTCAAATGTATGAAATAGCAGATTTTTGTTTACGATTTCAGGTTTGCTCCCACAGATCGCCTCTTGGTACACCTGAATAGATTTCCTCCTTCATTAGTAGCTGTTTGCTGGTCTGAACCACCCCTGACAATTTGGAAAGTGTTTAATAAAAATCACCCAGCATACTGCTGTCTCCCGTTTGGAATGGAAAAAATTCGGATATTTCCATCGATTAAATTGCGTATATCCAGATAGATGGGGGCTCGCAGAACTTCATTGTCTATTGTTGTGGGCAAAGTCCGCTTTGATCCTTATATAATAAACATTTCCCCGCAGGTATAAGCAACCCGCTGCACCGACTGAAGCTGCGGCTGGCCATCCAGGAGATGGTCTCCCTCACGTCGCCGTCGGCGCCGCGCGGCACCGCCTGCGCCGCGCTCGCCTTCGGGGACATGAACCACGAGTGGATCGGCAACATGTGGCTACCCTCCCTAGGTTTGTACTTACATACATATTCTCGCGCCTGTGTCCCAGTGAGTTGGGCAAAGACGATTGATCGCCATCTGCTACGATCCTGACATACCTACCTTTTTTGCCTCTTCAATAGTCATAACTCGATTTTTTGGTACATTAGTTCTTAAGTACGCTGCCAATTTAGGACCAAATCAGGGCGACACCTTTCTCAAAAGTTACGATATGGGTTTTAGATATCCCTGATGCTATATCACCAATTTTTGGATTCTTTGTTTGTCTGTTTGTTTGTGTGTTTGTTTGGGTCTTTGTTTGTTTGAACGAGTATCACGCAAAAACTACCGAACCGATTTTATGAAACTTTTTTTGTTTGATAGCTAATGATCTGACTTAAAATCTGGTATATAATTTGTGCGGACAAAGTCGCGGGTTAACGCTCGTAAAACATATAGGTAGTGGGAAAGCTTGTAAGAAGTAGCACGGCGACACCGACGAGACAAAGCGGACAATGGCTTGGGATTGTATGGGATTTTTTTTAATTTTAGCCACTTAATTCAAATGTGCTCGCACTGATAAGAAGACGTAAAAATATGCGATACAAAGTGCGAGTAAGAGAGAACTACACCTCTGTTTAGTGTTGGTATCCTCGTGGACAACCGAGAGGGGGTCTTGTAGGGGGCAGGGAATGTACGTAGTACTCATTCGTATACTGCTTTACCCTGCATTGCAGTAGGGTCATACAGGCTATAACTTACATAAACATATAGGTTCCTAAACTAAAACTATTGCCTCATTTTGCAGGTCTACCGCAGTATAGGACGACGTTTATGGAATGCTTGGTGGATGCGCGGATGTTGGAGCACCTAACGAAGCGGGACCTACGGACGCAGCTCAAAATGGTCGACAGTTTTCATAGGTGAGCTTTTTTTATGTTTTTTGCGTATTCTCCTTCCATTTTGCGTTTCTACATCAGCACGATTAAAAAGTAAAAAGATAGAGCTACGTCATTATCATTATCCACAACTGGACAAAGGTCTTTGCCGGTGCAACCCTTTTTGTGCTTCTTGTATCTAATCTCGTTCTTCCTTCCAGTCATCGTATCTATACTATTATAAAACTGTAAAAGAAGTGTTCAAGACAAAGATTACGATATGGTTTTTGGTGTCCCTGGCTCAAAATTTGATGAAGATATTTTGTCTGTCTGTTTGTTCGGGCATCACGCAAAAACTACTGAACCGATTATGATGAAACTCTTTTGTTTGATAGCTTATGATTTGACTTAAGATCTAGGATATAATTTGTGTGGATGAAGTCTCGGGTAAAAATTGATGTAAATTTCAGAACGTCCCTCCACTTCGGTGTGGCGTGCCTCAAACGGATCGGGTACTCAGTGAGGAGTCTAGAAGAGCGACGGCGATCCGCCGAGCACTGTAACAGAGATGTGCTGGTGTGGACCAACGAGCGGCTCCAGCGGTGGCTCGTCTCCATCAACCTTAAGGTAAGGCATGAACATATTAGAAAGAGCGCAATTGTGTGTCGAATATTTTCATAGTGGGAACACAACTCACTAACTACAGAGTGACATTGAAATGACTCCACAAATTTTTTGGGGTGGTTCTCACCATCAAACTGTACAACTTTTTCTATGGGATCAAACCTGAAATAACAAAAACGACTCAAATGTATGAACTGCATATTTAAACCTCAACTAAAAATATATCGACTGATTTCAATGTCAGCCTGTAGAGGGTGCTGGTAGTACTGTATGAACGTTCGCTGCTATGAACAGAAGATGTCCACCGGGTCAACAGGGATATAAACTGGAGTTTATGCGTATTTCCCTTGCGTCTTACATATTCAGGGCTTGTCATCATTCAACACGTTATTTTCATTGATTCATAAGTTATAAGCGTTAGTAAATGTTCCGCTATCTCAGATTCACCATTTGGATTTTTCACCTGGACGGCAATTATAATAATGTCGGTAATCTCTGTTATAACATGTTGTTATACTACAGGAGTTCGCGAACAACCTGGTGGAGAGCGGCGTGCACGGCGCGCTGATAGCGCTCGACGACAACTTCGACGCCAACAGTATGGCGCTGGCGCTACAGATACCCACACAGAACACGCAGGTTTGTTACACTTGTGGAATTCTATCTCTTTGGTAAAATACACGAAACATTCTATAAAAATTGTTGTTGGACGTGAATAAGAGAGTATGCCCGCAGTTTACGGAACCTTCATGGTACAGAATCGAGTAGGGTATTCACCTACATTTGCACATTGAAAATCTTGCACTTTAAAATCAACGATTCGATACATGTAGGACGAGTAACCATTGACATTTTTAATGAAATAACTATTTTTTTTCTGCGATTTCAATATTGGTCCCATAGCAAATGTTAGTCAGTCCAAAGCGCCCCCTAAAGTAAGTAACGTATTAACACCCTCTAGTACTGTCGGCTGACGCAGGCCTCTCACTCTCGTTCGTCTAAGGGTGAATTCAGATTAAGCAGAAAAATGCTCGAACACTTTTTAAGTTGTCATTAAATATCAACCTTATTTCATTCAAACAGAGCTGAAAATAGAATGCAACAATAAAATCTAATCCAGCGGACAGCAGTGTCGTTTTGCGCTAAATGTGTAATGCTCGACCATTTTCCCGTCTAATGTGAATTGATCCTTATACTTCGTATCGCGTTATCGGCAGTCCAAGCGGGTTTAGTACAAGTTATCTCAAATGTCCCACAGGCGCGACAGATCCTGGAGGTGGAGTTCGGCAACCTGCTGGCGACCGGCACGGAGCGACCCGCGCGCCTTCATCACGACCACGCGCCCGCCTCCTGACACCACACCATCAATTAGACATCTACTAGACAGGTCCACCACACACACACACCCGCCCTGACTACACGCTCACATGCTGTCTGATCCAGTATCGAGTCTGCCACGGGAGTATGCAGTCCGGCTACCAGCGTCATCTATTGTCTGCCGACTTTGTATGTAGGTACGGTCTTTTTTGTACAGTCTCCAAATATATCATAGCAAATAAAATTTTCAAATATTTCTAAGTATAGGGGTTACGGATGTTGTTGCAATGGGATGATAGAAAAGAGTTCTTGATTTACATATTTAATTAAGTGCACTTATTCTGAGTTACATTTGACCTAGCGGTACGGTGGTATGAGAACGTCTGGCGAATATTCCAGTCCCTCCGTAGCATCAATATAAAACTGCAGTTAAGCAGTGCTAATAATAGTGCCTAAACTGCTCAGATGTGTATGATCACCCCGACTGCGTAGATACATTTGATGTTCTAGGCGTTCCGATATTTTTGATTGGTTATGTGTAAAGAAATTATTAAAACTTAGAACTGCTTAGAAATGACCATCTTGTTTGCTGTGATATATCTGATGGCGGACTGTACAGTGTGATTGGCAGAGCGGTTAAGTAAACTGAAGTTTTGAAATATCACCTTGAAGAAGGGATAGGTATCAATTTTAACCTTCAAAGTCATTTCGAAACGTCCGTTTATTCCATTTTTAGTCTCGTCAATACCAGACTATCATTAAGTTATTTAACTGTCCATTTGCCGATGGGCATGTACATACAGGCCTATCGATAGATAGATAGTCTACCTGCCGGTCTGCTGACTACGAGGTATTCTACCTATTGGTCTCCCAACTAGAAGATAGTCTGCCTATTGGTTTGCCGACTAGTATGAACTCTGCCAACCGGTCAGTCTACACATCTGTCTTTTACCACCAGTACAGCATTTCAAATACTTAGGTTTGCCGGTAGACAACTAGAAAATCTAACTTCACGTCATTTTATACACGCTGGCGCGAAGTCCAGTTGTGTATTATTTATCAAAGCATGCAAATTGCAGAAAAACATACTGCATCTTAAAGGCAGATTCAGACTCCAAACAGCTCTTGAACAATGTGATTAAAAATGGCGGACTTTGATTTAGTAAGATACAGCATCATCATTTTTTAGTATAATATGATGAGACTGGACTTGTTATTTGGATTATAAATGTGAGGTCTTTCTAAAAATTAAATATAAACTCTAGGGTTGGTATTTAATTTTTAGTAACTAATTATTTAGGGCAGCTAGATAGAAGGATGAAATGTTTCGAACAATATTGAACAGTGAAGCGCAGAACCAGTGAGGTTCCGATCGGTTAGTGACGATATGTAGTCATTGCTTTATTCAATTAGATGTATTTTTATTTATTTTTTAACTTTTTTATTGTCGTACAAAATTGTATTTAAAAATCATTAGGTTTTATGGAATCTCTAGCGTTTTCTTTTTATTGGATACTGGTTTCAGTTTTGCAAGGTTCTGCGAAATATATCAGATAATGGCAAGGAATGGTTTTTAGTCTATGGTCTTCACTTAGCTGTAATTATGGCAACATTTTGCTTTAATAAATTGCAATGTGATAGCAATACAATAAACTCTTCATAAATAAATTAGTCAGTTTTCCAGTCATTTTCCATTTGTAAATTGTAGTACAAAATAATATACTATTTATCCAATTTACAAAGTGTTGCCATAATTATAATGGTAAACAAAAAAAAGCGTTGTTGATATGATAAAAGTATTCATATGATTACTGTATATTAACTACTATTAAATTAATGCAGTTGTAGCAACATTATGCTTGATATAATGATATAAAAAATACAAAAGTGCTCTGATAATGTAGGTTATGTACTTAAAATGTATTCCGATATTTATTAATTATTTAAAGACAAATATAATTACCTGATTTATTGCGTTTCATGTTCTTTGAACAGATTTTACTGTTTTAATTCACTATAATAAAATTTTCTTGAGTTTAACCTCTATTTTAGACCGATTTAAAAACGTGCGTCTTATATCCTTTTCTCTCTTTCACACAAGGTATGGAGAGGGCTGACAATAGTTATTTTCTATCTCAGTCCTGTTAGAGAAAAAGAGACAGACAATATTGCCGTATAAAAAGCATAGTGGAATTAAACTAGTGGCTGCGCTCTGCGGTCGCGACAGGCCAATCGTGCGCGGTGAGCGGGGGCCGGGGGAAGCGTGTCCCTGTACCGACTTACTTGCGCGCTGTACCAATACTGCCGGTACCTCACCCTCCGGCACACCGCGCAGAATAGACCCGCCGCGACTGCTGAGCGCACCCACTATATTATAATTACGCTATGTAAAAAGTATGCTTATTAAGGAAGACTTTAGTACACCGCTCGCGATAAGCGGTAGGTGTCGCGAAAACTAAATGTACTAGTCCAGAAGGCCTGCTCCATACAACGAGCGAACTCAAGATATTCCGTTATTCTCATATTCCGTTTCGGCGTGGTGAGAAACACTACAAGGTTCACTTAGTCTTTTAACATAACATTGTAAATTCAAAGATGAGACAATTTTTTCCCAAACATAATTTTTTTTTATTTAAGTTCAGAGAACATTAAATGCAAGAACGTCGTCATACTCTGATGCCAAATATTAGTTACACATAACTAATATATTTACGATCACTTTCACAGTTTCATAGTATTTTACACTGTCGTCGGAAGAACCAACAGAAAGGTTAAAACTCATTCAAATGTAAAGTACATTACTGTGAAAATGACCTTATAGGTGTTGTGAGATTTGATTTGGAGATTCAAATAACTAATTTAACATTAGGTTTACTTAAATATATGTACGCATTTCAAACACATGTATTGTGACAGGAAAACGTACATAATTTAGAAACCTATCTACGAAGTGCCTCGCTGAGGTTTGTACATATAGCTTTTATGTAGATGAATGTGTGCCTCTCCATTTGTTTGTTGGTCCTAGCCATTCATTCGGTAGATTTACCGATTTTATTGTACAATCGAGTACGCAAGGCAACATTACGTTGTGGACGTATAAATCTGAACCTTTATCCTGATTAATATCGACATAAATTGGTTGGTTATGTTGTCTCTATCAAACATGGACAAATATTGAATGATCAAACATAGAGAACATGGTTAACTTTTAATTTAAAGGAATATTTGTTGCTTTTTTGCGGAGGGGGAGAGCACATAAACTAGTCGTATGATATGTACAGAGTTAACGATTGTTTTGTAATCTTCTATTTTATTAACTACAGCGTATTAGGTTCAACTGAGGCGTAGCTAAGTATATTTTTGTTAATTGTTTACAAAATATTATTGAAAGTGTGCGTTGTATGATTTTCTTGCGGGGGGGATGTACGGGCGGGATTCGAGAAAAAAAATGTAGGCAAATCTAAATAAGATTCATTCTTTGTTGTTATAATAAACTTTAACTTAATAAATGAAAATCTTGTATTATCATGTTTCTCTTAAGGTGGTTTCAGTCCATACAAACGTTTGACGCACAATACGCGTAGACGGAATTAATAAAAGTAATATTTTATATAAGGAAAAATAGTTTAGAAAATCTAGTTGCCGCGTAACAAATAACATTTGCATTTTATAATATAATTACGAAGATATAAAGCTTTTAAAATTTTGTATGAAAAATTTCAAAGCTTTATATCTTCGTAATTATTTTATAAATTGCAAATGTTATTTGTGACGCGGCATCTAGATTTTCCAAACTATTTTTCCATATATACAAAGTTACTTATATTAATATCGTCTACGCGTATTGTGCGTCAAAGTTTTGTATAAAATTGACCCCTCTGCAATCGCCTTAACATCTATTATCCTATTTACAAATTGACGACAATTTAAGACATTGCCTCAAAGTTTTCCTTTACGGGAGACGAGGTAGTGGCGCGGCGGCCATTTTGAACAGAAAGAAATGGCGGCCATAAAATAGATTCCGTTCGTACATCATCCGACGTATCTTCAATAGTTAATAAAATAAACAATTGTATAGCTAACCAATTATAATTTAATGGAATCTATCATTAGTGAATATATTGTAAATATTGGTTTCTATAACATAGCGTTTCTATCGAGTTAGTTGCAACATAGCAATATTTAGCTAGGATGTGTTCAAACTATTACAAGTTTATTTTAATGCTTTATTTATATAACTAGGAACTTATTATTTATTAAGTTGTATTATAACTTAGTGTCACTTATCGAAGCTATATATTATATTTTAAAAAATGATTGTGGAAAATATTACCTCATAATCAGTTAAATCGCGGTTGTATAAGTATCACAATTGTTTGTAAGCGTGGATATACAATGAGCTGCTAATTTGGATAGGGTTTTCAAAATAAATAACGATGTTTAGTATATTTGCATAACAGTATTAATAAAATTTAGGAGTGTGTGGACACCAGTGTGACTTCCATAGTTATTTGGTGTCGTAGCGAACTTTTTAATGATCATACTAAACTTTGTCACACTAAGGGTTTACTAAAAGATTGTTTAGCGAATGATTAATCACTTAAAGACCCGTTAATCAATCGTTAAACAATTTGATGCCCATATAATATATTTATATTATCAAAATTTCATATTCGGATGAGTCAAAAATAATCAAAAATTTTAAAGAATTTTTCGATCTATGACATTGTATTCGGTGAGGTGGGAGAGATATAAGTATAGTAACTAAACGTGACAGAAGTTCAGCATTGGTGCAAAATTGTATATGTTATGGTTTAATGTAGGATGAGTTTATAAATGTGGGCATATTGTTAGTGCTATGCGGTGTAAAAATACATTTAGAACCTGAAAACCTAAAATTTGATCAAACTTAAAGCACATATAAACTCGCGACCACATTCCCTAGCGGGGTGGTCAGAGACCGCTACAACTACCAACTATGTGCAATTGTAGCTAAACTCACTTTTAGCAATAAAAACCCTTTTAAAACTTGTTAAATCGAAAACAGCATAGTGCTACCACCTAGTGTCATGTAATCAGAAATTAATCTTGAAGATAATCGTTACCTTATCGATTTGTTAACAAAGAGGGTAATCGAATTATCAAAAATCCTAAATTCATTGGCAGATTAGTCATCCCCGGCTCGCTCACTGAACTTAATTATCTAGTATTGTGAGTGAATTAAGTATTTGTAAAAAAAAATTAATGGTTCTCAGGTTTTACATAGATTTAACCAAGTTGTATAAATTAAGGGGGGGGACTAGTCAAAGCACATTACCCAATGTTGAACTCGGCCTTCGATAATATAAGCTGGAGACAGTCAAGCGTCTCGATATCATTCGTACACATCAATTGTTTCATTGTCTAAATTATATATAGCGACTACATAAAAGTTTTATAAAAGCAACTATATGGTTACGAGATGGTTATTTAGAGTTATTTGTTAGTGTATTGTATAGCTTATCGATGTAGCTACGTTTTGTATAAAGTTTGGATGTAGCAGGCATGCCTGTTATACAGTAACATCCTCTACTAGTGTAGATAATATAATTCGCGTCCGATTTGACATTAGCTTATTCCGCGCTGGAGTCTGTTCCAAATAAAAGTGTTTATAAAATAAATAAAGCGTTAACAGTTGTTTCAATGTCCTTCGGTGTTTATCCGATATCCATAACCTCCACAAGTGCCAATTTATCTCGACAATTTATGAGGAACGGACGTGGCTTGAATGGTAAAAATATCGTAAGATTGAGTTTTTATATTCAGTGACATTCCATCGCATTTCTAAATTTTGCGTCGAACAAAAATATCAACTAAACCCATTTAGATAGGAAAGCGCGTTGTTCATACTAAGAAAACTGGTTTTGTTACATTGTTTTAGGGCGTGTCCCTTTTTAACTTTTAGGCAGATAAAGCAAGAAAATGCGATCGGATCCAATTGCAAAATGCTAGACAAGAAAATCATTGTTTAGGCAACAGCGCTGTAGTGCACTGATTTACGGTCAAAAAGGCTGAAAAAGTTCACTTCCGGATACCAAATTTTAGTATGTTGACTTGTTTTTATATTCTCTAGACCCCAAAACTGCCAGGAGACAGTCTTTGAGGTGTCAGGGTTTTCAGTTATGACGTCATTAATTTTGTGTATGGGATTTAAAAAAAATGTCCTGAAACCTATCGTGTGTGGTATCAAATGAAAGGGCTATATGATCCGGTTCTAAAAATATATTACACCAAAATATTTTTTGGATTTTTTTAAAACAATTGGCTAAAAGCTAATTGGCTCATTGAGCCCTATCATTTGATACCCCACACGATAGGTTTCAGTACAAATTTTTTTTTAATCCCATACAAAAATTTTATGACGTAATAACTGGAGACCCTGACACCTTAGAGACTGTCTCCCGGTAGTTTTGGGGTCTAGAGAACATACCTAACAACATACAAAAATTTGGTGCTGGTATCCGGAAGCGAACTTCATTTCCATTAAGGCAGTGCACTACTGGTCACATTCTTTGTTAATGAAGTAGCCAGATTTTGTAGTCGGAGCGACCACAATTTCTGGCCCACATACATGGTGTAAACTTATGCGTTACATATTTTAGGGGGTGTTTCAGACCATCAAACTGATCAACAACGACAACGCGAATAAAGTTTCGCGTTCCGTAGAAAAAAATCTATTATATGATTACATGACCCAAATGTATGGAACAGTGAAGCATTTATATTTACACCCTGTTAAATAATAGGACCTTAAAATGGCAAAAACGGACGCTCCTTGAATTTATTTGGACTATTTTCTAAGTATGAGTCACTCGCTCCCTAAAAATAAAATATCTATCCAATCATCCAATACACCAGGGGCGCTACCAAAGAGTATAAAGTTACCTTCAAGATAACAAATTATTGTAAAATAGAAAGTTAGTTAAATTTCAATTGTATATAATTTTGCATATGTGTTGCATAGCTTCGTATATAGTATTAAACGAGATTTGTACGGCTAGAGTCCCAGTTTCAAATTATCGCGGTTCTACTTTCCTGTGACGTTGTGCGTCCACATTCCAGGCTTTTAATGTACGAGTAACAGCTTCAAAACTAATAATCGTATTTAGCGAAATGTTACAGGAACCGTTGAGTACAGGGGCATTTTGTAATGTCATAAAATGTTAAACCTAGACAATTTGATTATTTTGACCAAATGTAACCTGGACTACTGTGTAATCTTTGTAAAAATATTTATCGAATGTGCGAACGACGTACGTTGTGCATAATGATAAGAGGTAAATACAATTTACACGATATAAATATTTTGTTTTATTTCTTTTAGGACCGTCCATATCGTCATCGTCAGCCATTAGTTCCCTCTGACATAAAGTAATGCCGCTGGATATTATAAAAGAGCAAGAAGTTTCATTGTTACTTTTTACTTAGTGCAGGAACACCTGCCTAAATAACGCCTGCACTCCTTTTTCAATTACCTGCTACATAACACACCACACTGAAATTTGACGTGCAATAAATGCGTGGACTAAATAAAAACATTTGAAACCTTAGAGTATGTAGACAGAGTACTAGAATTACTACGTATGTATAAGCAAGCTATAGAACGCGCCTAACCCAGTATGAATCGTAAGCACGAATATGTACAGCAAAACGTGTCAATTTATGGTTCAACTAGTACCAAAATAACTTGTTTATACATACGCTCTAAGTCTGAAACCTATTTTTATAAGCCTTGGCATGTAGATAAAAAAAACGTTGTTGTAGAATAAGATTAAAGCCCCATTAATACACTTCATAGGATACACATTAGGTACATACCCCATCGTACACACGGCGACGCATTAAGCTATACAAAACCAGCATAAGCTGGCCGCGTGTAGGTCGACTAACGTATAACGACGCGCGGCCGGCTTATTTTAGTTTTGTGTAGCTTGATGTGTTGCCGTGCGTACATCAGTGATGATAAGGCGAGCAATAGCTATAAATATTGCAGTAAGTATGTAAACTATCATATTATACAGACACGGTGTGTACAAGCGAGAAGACGGTATAACAGAAACACAGTTGTCTCACCTCCGTGGTCTAATGGTTAAGAACATTGGGCTCTTGACACGGAAGTCGTGGGTTCGATTCCCACGGGGGACACCTAGTGATGTCACTATGTGCGTTTTTACGCAGTTGGTTAGGACATTGCAGGCTAAATCACCTGATTGTCTGAAAAGAAAGATGATTCCGTACTTCGGATGGCACGTTAAGTCGCTGTTCCCGGCTACTATCTCTGGCGGTTAGTAGTCGTTACATAAAAAACGTCAGAGGCCGTAAGGCGGTCTGAAAAAACTCTTGACACCATCCTCGAGCAATTTTCGTTGATTAAGAGGATATGTGAAAAAAAATTGATTTTTCAAAGCGTCATATATCATGAAGTACTAACAGTAGACGTATGATTAGCGGATATGTGTAAATTGAACACATAATTGAAGTTTTGATTAGAGCCAAAACACGATTAACACGTTCCGGGACAGTGACCGGCTTTAGCAGTGATAACAATAAAAGTTCTATTGTGTCTCGTTCACCGCCCCGGAACGTGTTAAGACACATTTTCTCGATTGAAAAACAAGCCAAAGTAGCCTCCGTCTTTATCGATAAACGCTTGGAACTGCTAAACGGTGAATAATAAAGAAACACGAGACTTGATTAAAAAAAAGAGAGATTGATATTTTATAAAGTTTGATTAGAGCAGAATTGAACTTACATAAATAGTACAATCACAATTAAATAAAGTTTGTTTTACGCTTGCGTCGTTTCAGGCGCCGCCCCATCTCTTCCTCTCGCATCAGGCAGTAATATAAACTATCACACGCCCATTTCGCTTCAATTATTTTTCGACATAGGCCCTTAATTGATAATAAACCCAATAACAACTAACATAAGAGTTGAAAATAGCGTGCAAGAAACAACGTAAACACACGCCACGGGGATTTTTGTCATTTCAACTCTATATCAATTGTAATTGGGTTCATTATCAATTTATGAATGAAAACTGCTTGAGCATTGTCCCTAGTATAATCCTTGATTTTCCCGTTAGATGTGCGCTGACCTGAGGAAGCAAAACTACAGGGTGAAATTGATATCATTAGCATCCTTTTAAACTAAGAGTCTACCCATCAAACTGAACAACTTCTACTATGGCAGATATCCGATCGGAGCAAAAAAATCAGCTGTTTCATACATTTGAGTCGCGAACTAGCGCGTCGACATTGCAGTTTAGTATGGAACAGCTGATTTTTTATTTGCTCCGATCGGTTTGCTCCCATAGTAAAAGTTGTTCAGTTTGATGGGTAGACTCTTAGTTTAAAAGGATGCTAATGATATCAATTTCACCCTTTATACATTTTTACCTACTACTAGTAGCATGATTGTCTGTCATCACGTTAAAAATGTATATAGGTTCTTTACATCTATCCACATAAGAACGGAGAGTGATATGTGAAATAATACCTATTACAACGTATAAGGGTGAAGCCAAACAAGCGTAATTTTGGGAGTTATGAGTCGCGTATTTTGAGACCGTTTCATATAAAGGCTGACGTCATAGACAATGCATTCCCGGATTATATATAAAACGGACTCAAAATACGCGACTCATAACTCACAAAATTACGCTCGTTTGGCTTCACCCTAAGAGAACAGAGTAGCTCTGGCCTTATCGCTCCGGAGCACGGAACTTTCTCTGTCAACGTAATTTATTCTCTATCGGTATTGCATTAGAGCCCATTTTACATTGCTGTCGCCCGTCGACGTTCCGTTTGAATGTGGATAAGGCGTATGTAGTTCTGACATAAAAATAAGAATACAGAATGTATAAATGAAACATTTATTACAGCTTATTCATTCAAACAATAACAGGTTGTCACATCTGCGGTTTCTTCTTATTACCAATTTTACTCAAATGCCTACAAATCTTCTTTTTCAATTCTTTTTGCCTCTTTATCTTTCTCCATTCCTCTAGTTCCTGTTGTTTCTTATGAACTTTCAGTCTTTCAGCCATCGCTTCTTTTTGTACATCTTTTTTATTCTCAAAGTTGGTTTTTAACATTTTCATGACGCTTGAAACCTTTTGCTCATGTGGGCTCTTAACCACAGCTACCCTGTTCTTGAATTTATCCTTCGGGTTCTTGCCTGATAAAGTGGCGCTCTTTTCTTTTGGCTTGAATTTGTAGGGCAAGCCTTTCTGTAAATTCTTGGGTATAATCAAAGGTTTAAACACTTTCGGTTGCCTATTTATTTCTGTGTACATAGAGTCTGTATTTGCATCGTTTTTGATCTGTCTTTCCCTCTTTAGTTGACCTTTAGTCTTCATGCCTTGCCACGCGTTTTTAGTCCCTGCAGGCAGTAATAAGTTTACCACAGGCGCATAGAACTTCGTGACGTCAACTTTGAACCATGTCCTGCAGAAAATTAGGTCGCTCATAAGGATTTTGTCTTCAAAAGTAGCTCTAAAAGCACCTTCTGGTTTATTAAGAGCTTTCTTTATCTGTCCTCTGATACCAGAAACTGTTTTTATCCTGGCTCCCTCAAATTTCGCAACTTCAAGAGTAGATGTAAACATGTCTTTAATGAAAGCTGTCTTTTTGTAGATTTTTAAAGGGTTACCAACTAGCTTCAGCTTCTTGACTATTTGTGTGGACTTATTGATCTCATTCACACTGCCTGTTGCTGCTATCCTGAATCCTAACTGTTTTATATCACTATGGTTATTATTGACTGTTTGTAAAGCAAGAAAACCAGTATTCTGAGGTGTCACTGGACCATAGAAATGCATGTTACAAGTGACATGTTCTGGAGTATATTTGAGATATCTACACTTCAAATCATCTTCTATTTTTGAGTAGATCGGTAATGTTTGGAAACGTCTCCAACCCAATGAAATGATCAATGGATCATTCGTTTTCAAGATCTTTTTATACCATCTATGCTTCTTGACTTTACATGAAACAAATCCAATGTTTTGTTCGGCCATGTTTAAAGCACCTATGAGAATAGGGTAGGTAGAATCGAAGTTGGTCACGAATTCGGAAGGCATGTGTTTGAATAGCATTCTGACATATAAACCTGGTCTATAGCCTTCAACTTCTACTCTTAACCCATTATCCAAGTTTTCGAAAACTGACTTGTTAAGTTCAGATTGTTTTAAAGCCTCTGCTTTTAAATTTTCGTAGTAGGAATGGTCACCTTTAATTCTATGATCATCAGGATTGTCATATTCAGAATCAAATTTAGCTTTTAACTTCATTTTCTTTTCAAGTATTTCAGCTTTAGTTGGTTCACCTTTTCTTTTCGTACCAGTTTCTACAAATTCTTCCGGTTTATCATCAGCTACATGTTTCTGACCTGTCTCTAAGTCTTCAAAATCACCAAAGATCTCTTCTCCATCACTAGCATCGTCAAGTTTTAGAAGTTCTGATGCATCTTCATCTGCTGATCTTTTTCCAGTAACAAAACTGTTTATTAACAATTGTTTGTTGGCTTCACTTGTCCAATCCTTCAAGTTAGGTTTGTCTAAAGCATAAAAGAATGAGCACTCGTCTACGTCTTGGCGTTCTTTCTCTTTATGTTTCTTTTTCTGTGTGTCTGTAACTTTTTTGAAAAGACCTCCAATATCTTCATCACTTTCTTCATCTGGTTCATCTTTCTTTTTTTTCGTCTTGTTACCGATATCAAAATCTCCGTAAACAAGTTTCATAATGTTTTTAGATGTTTGCTGCCTCTCTAAGTAAGCTTCTGTTGCTTTTTCACCAAGTTTTTCTTTCCATTTCATACCGAAATCTTCTCCACCTTCAGACACTTCATCTTCACTGTCAATGTCTTCTTCATTGTCACTATCATTACCTTCTTCATCATAACTGTTATTTTTATCTTTATTATGACTGTCATTTCCTTCCTCATTATCACTCTCATCTTTATCCTCACCTTCTGATCCAGAATGATTGTCCCAAGGTAGCTTACTAGCCTTTCCTTCCTTTTCACTTTGATCAATCCCACTATCGTTTTCAGAATCACTCTCTCCAGATTCCGATTCATCATCACTATCTTGAGATTTTCTATTCTGTTGTAAATACTCATCATCTTTTACCATATCTGGGTATATGACAGCTCCACCACTGAATAGTTTGAACCCAGACTCCTGCATTTGTTCATCAACAGTTTCTGTTGTTTCTACAACATTTTTGAGTAAAGCTTTTTTCTCATCCGTTTCCTCATCTTCCTTTTTGTGTGAATGTGAACCTTGTAGTTCTATATATACGGCGTCTTTGTCGTAAACGATGCCGCCTACGCCTGAGAATGGGGCATATATTTGTCTCTCGCGCTCCATTAGGTGGCGTTTCTTTTCTCTGCTCGGAAGGGGGCATGGATCTGGTAGGAATGACAGCTCGTTGATCTTCATGTCTCCAACACCTGTAAGTATTTTATTTTTATTCTTTAAATATTGTCACCTCTAAGGTATACCTATAAGGACTGAAGCGCTATTAGGTGAAATAGCTTTTATTTGATTTTGATTTTATATACCGGCGAAACACTAGCCAGCACTATTTTATCAAGTAATCACCGATATTGGGATAAGATAATATTTTGTGTTAAGATCAAACTGCAGGGCAAGTCCTTCTCTTAAGAATAAGGGTGAGAGGGAGTAGGTCATACTCTATGCAGGCTTAGTGCTGATTGGTGAAGGCAAGTTACTGGTCAAATTGTCAGAATTTTCAAGTTAAACACTTTCACTGCTAAGCTCAAATCAATGATATTCGCGCAGTGCTAACACTGTGGAATGTGCGATACAATTCTGACTCAACGTGTGAGTCGTGCGCACTGCGGCCCATTTCTTACTGACCTACGACGTAGGTCGTCAGCAGTTAGCGTTAAATGAAATATTCTGGAGACCGAATAATAATGAGTGGTTGAGGACATTCATCACCTATTAGTGAAGTGTGTTCGGTATGAGCAAACTCGAATGACACTGATGAGGGAGCTTAGATTAAATAGACTTGATGTGGGCATATTTCACGAGATCCTAGCATCACCAGGCTCTAACACTGCTAGAAAAGTATTCCCCTTTGCAAATTTATCAGTATCTCATTAAGTAAATTATAATAACTAAGTCAGATTATTGTATATGTGAAGTATACCAATCTGCATTGATTGATGATGATGAAGTTAGAGTAGGTAAAATCTAGACATAAGGTACGATGGGACTGACATGAACATACATTTTTTTTATTAAAGTCCCTAAAAAAACAATACACAAGAAAAAAAAGATTACCAGCAATATGAACAGCAGAATCCTTCATCAGTGGGACTCCTCGCACATATCCATAGAGTACAACATCTCTGTTCACCTTCGCATCCTTCCTGATCAACTCCTGACTCGTTATGTCCTCCAGCCTGTCCGCCAGCACGTACGCATGCGTCATCCGCCAACTCAATGGCCTAAACTTCATCACCGATATAAATCTGGACAGATTCTTTATTTCATTCCTCAGATACTCTCCGTGCACGATACCAGAGAGGTAAAACAACTTTGCACCAGAATAGACTTCTGTCCAGAATCGGTGCTTCAAAGTTTTCTTCGTCATTTTCAACGTTTTAGCATTCTTTATCATGTCTAAATGAGTTAGGACGCCCATTATTTTAGGCATGCCATGGACCTGACAGATGTTAAGAAACTCAAAAATCTCCATTTCGAAGCCGAAGCTCGCGTCACAGAGCAACAAAACGAGATCTGCGCATTTCGCGATGTCGATCATTGAGTTCACATCATTATTGCATTCTATCAATGTGATACGCCGTTTTTTCGAGGTGACGATGGTTATGGGGCCGTTGGTACTCGTCACATTCGTTTTGATGAAGCTTTTGATCAAGTTATTGATCAGAGTAGTCTTGCCTACCCGTGGTGGGCCGACTATTGCGACGACGATCGGCGGCGGTTCTAACGGAGTTTTATCAACTTGTGGAATGTGCTGCTTCTTAGAAATGACATCCTCACGTCTCCGGAACTGTCTTTCAGCTCTTACGGCGGACTGGATAGCAAAAGCTTTTGGATTCCGCTGCCGTGCACTTAGGTTAGATTGATCGATTTGATTCTTCTTTTTCTTCTTCTCAGCTTTGCGCCCGGCCTGCTTCGCCCGATGAGACTTTTTTTTGTCGAAGGCGCTTTCGTCCCCCATCGTTATACACGTTTATTTGTTACAGAAATTAAGTTATAACTCTATAACACACGAGCCATACCAAAATAAATTCACGTGCGAGGTTCGATTGATATTGACACATTGACAGTGACAGTTGACATGACAGTCAGTGTGACCATCTGGAAAATATGGAACCTGCCACACACCAGCTAAAATCTGAAAAACCACAGTAAAGAAAATTCCATAAAATATGCCACATATTATAGTATATGGCATATATTTATGGCATTTTTAGTGTCCAAAAACTTATTTTAACGAATTTGTGCAGGGTTTAACATAAAACTTAACTTAAGTACTTAAAACTTTTTATACGTCCACACTGGGCTGGGCATAATTGCAGAATGCACTGCTGCCGTCACACAATGGGTGCCTCACGACGGGAGCCGAGGTCGAGGCAGACTCCGGAAAAGGTGGCGTGACGAGCTGGATGCCTACTGCAATGATTGGCGGGATGTAGCACCGAACAGAGAGACGTGGAAGGTTTTGGGGGAGACCTTTGCCCAGCAGTGGGACAAACAGGTTAAAAAAAAGACGTCCACACTACATTCGCTACATATTCTTAAGAGTCCATTTACAGTGGCATATATAGAGGCATATATTTCAGTGGCATTCTCATCGCAATGTTTAAGATTTCTCGATCAAGAAAGCCTATATTAAACATGCCAAGGTCTTTAAAATGATTTCCTCTTCAAAATGTAATGTCTGTAATTTGTGTAAAATAACTAATTTTCTATTTATTCTACGAAAATGTTCCCAAATCTGCCAAATCCTGCCACTCTTGTTATTCATCAACATAACCTGCCAATGTGAAAATTCGATAGCTGAATCCGGCAAAATGGAAGAAAACTGCCACTAATTGTCACACTGGGCTGCGTTCAGAACCTACGCCCTAGCGAGTGCAACTTTTCGCACTAACGCCGTTCCGAGCCTCGGTGACCGGTTCCGTACCATATAGCGTGTTGAAAAAACAACCGCACCCAAAGGTCGTGAACGCAGCCCTGGTGACAGATATAAAAAAAAAATCTAGCCCTGACTGACAGATGCGTGACGTTTCATTCATCATTCGTTCGATTTTATGGTCAAACCGCACGGTCGCTCAAATAGATCAAATATTGTCTATGAATCGTAATTTTCGAGTCTATTATTTATGTCATGACTTGGTTTTGATGGCAACATTGTCGGTATTGACGACAGCTGTCGAGTTTTTGGCGGGGACTCGTTACCTACGTTTGGAGTCCACATATTTTGTCGAATTTTTATTGTTTATAGTGAGTTTTGGCTCATAAAATTTTTGTTGTTTTGCGTAACAAAGCGTCAAAACGTCGAACACTAACGTTAAGATTTGGCCTAAAGGTCTAGTAACCGGGCCAGTAAATAAATTTATTAAAAAAAAATAAAAAACGACAGCTGTCATTTAATTTCTACAAAGATCAATCCCGTTTCTTGTATTTTTACACAAAAAATCCTCTATTTGGATGATGGTAGCAAAAAACACTGCATCGAATGATAGCTCGCGAGTGGCAGATACTAAAGTGAACTAAACAACGCCCACGTTACTATGAGTACCTCGGAATTGGACACCCGAAACATTGCGATTTCCATGTTAGTATTGTCATTAAGTGCATAATTACTAATTATAGAGAGATCACGTCGTTTTCATCAATTTCAGACGTCGCAATTCGTCTATTTACTCTGTACATTAGCGCCTCTCATACATCATTCGCGGTGCACCACTTAGATCTTTGAGCATGCATATACTACTGACTGGCAGTCAATAGAGCTTAAGGTCATTGATCTATAGATCACTGGAGGCTTCCTCCGCCACTGTAGACCATAATAAACCCATAATCATGTAAACAAAACACTTATCTTAATTGTAGACATCCAAATTTTACAGGTCATTAATTTTAGATGATTTATCTTTTAGTTTTCCATCTCTCTATCTTATTATTTAAATTATTATATGAATATGTATGTTACAGTCATGCTTTTTTATCTATTTCATGCTCATTATAATACTTTACATACCCTTAACATAAGGACTTGAACAAAAATTACAAAATAGTTTTTGGTAAAAATTATAAATACATTTATTCTCTCTCAGTAAACCTAAATAACAGTTGGTTTAATTTGCGATATTCCTTAACCGCTATGGTCTGAAATATAAGAAGTACCACATCGAGCTCACAAAGCCGCCGTCTCATAAATAAAACTATAATTTCTGTTGTTTTCATAATGTTTTTCATTTGACTCGGCGCTGGGGGTATGTTCAATGAAAAATTTTCCAGCGGTTAAAAGGTTATTGTAATGTGATCAGACTATGTAGCAATATTAAGAAGTTGTTATTGGTCTACTTAGTCAAATACCTATTTGACACTGTCTAATAAGCAATGGCGTACAAAATGGCGTTGGACAGGACACATGTTAAGAGAACACATAAATAAATGGACAAAGGACATTGTAGAGTGGTACCCAAGAGAAGGTAAAAGAAAGAAAGGGAGACCATGTTGCAGGTGGGAGGATGATATAAGGGGGATAGCAGGAGGAGAATGGATGCGGAAAGCGAGGGATAGACGGGTGTGGAAGTCTCTGGAAGAGGCCTATGTCGGAAGACAAGTTGAAGAGATAGTTGAGTTAGAAAATTAGGGAAAGAGGTGTTGTGTAGTGTACGTAATATAATAGAAATTAAGTTTAAATGATTTGTAAAATAATACCTATGTAATGTATATTGTAAACCCTTCAACAATAAAGGCTGTAATAAATAAATAAGTAAATAAAGTAATAAAAAATAAGCAATATGAAGCTTTCTTAAAGAATAATTTATAGACCGCCATTTGTACTCTTACGTTCTTTTATTCGTTTTTGTTACTGTATATTTTGGTGTGCAAATAAAGAATATTTATGTTATGTTATGTTATGTTATAGAACTTGTCAGTGTTTTAGGTCTGTCTAAATACCATTGGTGGGTTCGGTTTGAATGGAATTGTCGGTGACATGCACCCGAGCTGGTTATCTTGATGTATTAGTGACAAAATCAAATTAAATAAATTTATTAGTCAGAACACATTTTATAACTTTAGAGATGTTACAATATAATATTATTAACTACAAAGACAATGTTGGCAGGTAAGACAATGTCGGCAGGTTGTCGACTTTGTTGTATACAGGGTGAAATTGATATCATTAGCATCCTTTTAAACTAAGGGTCTACAAACTAAGCAACTTTTTCTATGGGAGCAAACCGATCAGAGCAAATAAAAAATCTGCTGTTTCATACTAAACTGCAATCTCAACGCGCGAGTTTGCGACTCAAATGTATGCAACAGCAGATTTTTCAGTTTGATGGGTAGACTCTTAGTTTAAAAGGATGCTAATGATATCAATTTCACCCTGTAGTTACCATAAGTTTACCTTCAGAGGTCTTTTAGATTTATTGAGTTCGCTCAAGGTTTTTTTTTTAGATGGACTTACTGTGATGACACACTTTACTTGCACTTAACTTTTGTAGGAGAAAATCAGTGGAGAACTTGGTGATATCATCTCAGGATGCCATCGGCCAGAGCATCAGTCAGGCCCTCACATTCTCCGGGGTCATCACACAGAACCAGCTTCCTCAGGAAAACAGGTCAGTTTTGTTTGTATTTTTATATCTACAGGCTAGTCCTTAATTGGGTGAAAATAATGTAACAGCTTTCCTGCCATAGAGCGACAGTCAACAGATGTCATATTTCGCACTCTTATATTACTCATGTCATATTACTTTGCAAATGAGACACCGAGCGCCCATGACGGTTTTCTCGTTTCGTTTTGTCGCTTTGTCGTGCATGGCATGCTGGCCCTACAGCTATGTTATCTCTTAGTGGGGCATCACAATGACACAGAAGATTTGTTGACATCGTTTTATGTGAATCTACAAAACAATGAATCACAAAAACGTGAAGAAAATGCAAGTATGGTTAGTAGAGGTCCATAGCAGATAAGGATCCCTTATATTTAATTATAATATTTTCAACTGACTTGAATGTTGTCCACTTACGTCCACCTATCCCAGTACGGGCCTCTTCCTGTCATCCATATGCATGTGAGGAGGCCTTTGCCACAGTATCTAGTGCTACATACAGTGCGGACACTGCCTGCCCCCCCACCAATTTTAAACCTGCACCACCTCCTCTGACAGGATCGTGGCGTAAAATGAACGCAAATGCGTATTCCTGTCTCGCTCGCACTCACTCAGTATCGCACATGCTTACCTTTTCTTTTCAATTTTCCCGATTTGTTTAAAATGTCAGCTAAGTGTCCAAGGTATTCCTTTGCCCGGCAATGGATTCCTACAGGCTATAACATATTTAAAACTATTCTATTATTACCTTCCCAAGTTGCCTAAATTGTCTCATGTTTTCTACTTCTTTACTTGCTTAACCTAAATTAGCTTTCCTGTGTCGATAGGTGGTTTTATCTTCATTAAATAAAGCTTTGTATAAGTATTGAAGTTACAAGCATACACTAGAATAGATACTAACGTAAAATCACGACCATACTCCATTTAACTTGCGACAACCACCAACACACGGTTAAGGTAAGGTAATAATAGCAAAGTTCACTTTGTCTGGATGATATGACGCTTCAAGTGGTGATTAGTGGCTAGCCTTTCGCCAAAAAAACACTGCTTAAGAAACACTATCCCTTAGTCGCCTTGTACGACGCAGACGACGAGTAGTTAAAAGAAATTATCCCTTATGCATACTAAAAGACAAAATATGTTTATTATAATGCAACATTGTTACACCTACCAGTAAATAAACATTTGTACCTTTTTGTCTTGGTCAGACCTAAACTAGTAGTAAGGCAAGCACAATTTTAAATGTTTGTTATTTTATAATTTGTATGCTCGACCTTCTGTAGATCTGTTTCGTTACTGATCTAATTAGTTTATAACGTGCATTTACAAGTTGCATTTTGTATTTTAGTGCTATGAAAAAAAAAAATTTAAATTGTTTTGTTCCATAATGTTGTTTTTGTGTTTTTAAATTTTTTATTTTTCATTTCTAAATTAATGACCTTATGCTTTTCTAACAGAAAATAAACAAAGATAAAGATTTCTCACTGTGAACTCAATAAGAGTATGCTGCCAATTTGGTCTGCATACATACGTTTAGGGCAACCCTTTTCGATCTAAAATCACTCTTTCTTTTTACATAACATCATCCATCTCAGCATTCCCTTTTTTCTTTCGTGTCAGCATGAGCTATATCGTATGACAATCACTTATACTGTAGTGTAAAGATTAGCCAGTCAGCAATGGTCGTATCGAGGCTGACTGCCCAGGGTGCGCCAGACGAACTAGGTTTCGTCACTCGGGGAGGCTCTTTCATTCTCAATCATAGTCATCATACCTTATTTTAGTCCACATTCTGTTCCGTATTTTATCATTAAGGGTCTCATGTAGGTACTGCGTAAAAAACGCATAAAAAAATACTTCGACAGGTTTGTCAAACACCTTTATTTTGTTATCTATTTCAACAATTATCTTCTTATCATGTCTAATTGATATCAGTAAGCGAACCAAGCGCATTAGTACGCTATGACACCTTGTAATGATAAACAGAAATTAACGAAATGGATGAAACTAAGACTATAGTGCAATTTAGCCAACTGGAATCAATTTGGAAGGTGTACTTTTCAAGGTAATGTATTTTATTTAAATAACATTATCGTTATTTTATTGCATGCTTGAATAGGTTGTTTAAAAGTAGCAAAGTTTATAATTTGGGGCATCAGTTTTGAGCATATATTTTTTTCACCTCTTAATACATTTACGGAATTTCAATTTATTTATTTGTGAATAACAGGTAATAAAGATGTTACAAAATTGTTGGTTCCTTTGTGTTCCGCCAGAAGGCAGACAAAAGTTTTACAAGATACATTTACAATTATAATAAGCAAGCGAAACTCAAAACCAAAACTCTGACACCAGGGCTCTGCCCACACGATAAGAAGAAGATAATCAAGTGTAATGCAACTTGGACGGAATGGTAAAATATGTATGTAGTAGCCTAATGCCTAGCAATATCATTTGACATGTCATTCTATCCATAACTGTGTACATTTTGCCTGAATATTGTATAATACCAGTATTTGCAAATATAATAATCTCTTCTGAAAGTATGTATGTATGTTAGGTGATATAATATTCTATTATAAAACTATAAAGAAACAATTTTTTAAATATTATTGTTTTATCACAAAGAATGGCATAGATGTGGCATTGTCAAGTAGTCATTTTATTTATAACTTCACAGTTTATTTATAAATCATAAATGTTCTTCCTAATGTTTATCTTGTCACATAAAATATACTTTCGTTCAAGCTCAGATGGAGTTATACAGATTTCTGTTTAAAGTCTATTTATTTGAGCATAAATTCTTTTTACAAAAAAACAGTCAACTAAATGTTCTGTGTAGCATAGGCAATCTTCCAGTATTTAAAATTTTATTTATTTATTTGGTATTTTAAATATTAAACCGTTAGAAGACATCGAAAATTTATTTAATTTTAGAAAATTTAATAAAACAATATAAATTGTCAACAATATAATTTATCTTCTGCGTTACACAAATATTATTTAGCTGCAAAAAATATAGAGAATGTAGAGGATTAAAAAATAGACAAGTAAAAATAAAACTATTATGCTAGGTATCTAGATTTAAGTATAAAATCCTTGGCCAACAACAAACAAGGCCGTTTTATAATTTATAGGCAAAAACAAAGAATCTGATTTAACTATTCAACCTATCCTATGTAAGTATGAATAATAAATTCCTTGAAAATATATTAAGGAAGTTTTCGCATGAATCAATATTTGTACAAAAGGGAATCTAGTAAAACTTCATGTGTCATCATCATAATCTCTTATACATAGAGTAGTAATCGTGAGATCGGTGTATGCCGTGCCTGGAATGCGCCTACATGATCCTTTCAGCTGCAATCCTCATTGGTGAACAAAGGACTCCCCAATGATTCCCATAACGCGCGATTGGTGCAACGTGCTCCCATATCGGCTCTATCACCTAAGGCGCTAGCTCCACAGAACGGGCGTTGTAGGGCACCGGCGCGGTGGGGGTGTGGTGCATTCCATATGTTCTGTATACAAATGCAAGTACACAGAAGCGGTATGAAGATACTTATACACTTACCGCGCCCGATGCTGGTACAATGGAGCTTGTACCTTACAATCATCATCATTCATTTCTGCCGTGCTTGCGATAACAGCAGCAGCACGACAGTTCCCCGAACCTAAGTTTGCACTTACTGCTGTTATGGCAAGCACGGTCATTTGTCCACCTAGCATTATAGAGCGTCTTTATGGTGCGAGATAGCCGGAACTAAGGGCGCCGGTGGCGCGTTGCGGAGAGGTATGGAAGCTCAATCTTGAAGTCCGGGTTCGAATCCGCACCGACGACATGCCATGTATCAATGAGTTTTTCTAACTTATGTACGTAATACCGACTGCTCTCAAACGGTGAAGGAACACATCGCGAGGAAACCTGCATTCGCTGAAGAAGAAATTCCGATGCGTATGTCAAGTCTACCAATCCGCATTGGGCACGCGTGGTGGACTAACGCCCATACACCTTCCTTGTGGGTAGGCCTGTGTCTTGCAGTGGGACGTATACGATGATGGTGCGAGATACCTTTCTCACTGGCCGCATCCAATTCCGTCGCTAGATCCATCTACGGCGTAGATGGAGCGTAAATTCTACGCCCAATGCCTAAGCCCGTTCTCCGTACCCTTTCTTAGTACCTTAGGCCGGTTGCTTAAGTTCTGTCACTGGTTTGGTTGACCAATCAGGGCGCTTCGATGACACTGGTGTGATCCTTCCATTGCCCACAGTAATAAGCAGTAGATGTTTCCTGCAGAACTGAGTTTGTCATTTCTATGACGTCATGGCTTTTTCCCAGTGTGGTAGAAATATTACAAGTTCTATGTAATAGTGAAGTATGACTCAGTATATACTAAAAATAGTTTTTGTTTTGTCCATTACTTTGTTATGTCGCAACGTAGTAATCAGCTCATTGTGAATGCCACTGCCAAAGTGTTGTAACCTCAACTTTTTTCTCTTTTGCAACCATCCGTGAACAATTTAGGCGGGGTACAGAAGTGCTTGTTATACAAAAACTAATTTTGATTGGCGCTTACGAAGGCTCGCTGGCGATAAAAATAATTTGATTCTTTTATTAAAAGGGTGCGTTCAAGGTTAGACGCACCCATATTATGATGAAAACATTATACACATAGTTCACGACCTTATTTTCTTTAGGGATAGTATTCTGCTTTTTTCGGAAGCAATTCTTCTGCGTTTCAGTACTTACAATATTTTTTATTGAACGTTCCACAATGTACCACCGCATCTCAAATCAAAATGTTTTCTAAAGTTTCTATTAATTTTTTTTTTTAATAATAGGCTTCAGCTAAGAACGTTAAAACAATAACATCAACATATATTTAAAAAAATCTCATCTCATTTGTGAACTAGCCTTTAGAATTGTAATTGAATTTTGTTTTTGTTCTATATTTCTCAGTTGTATCTCGTTCGGGTTAAAATACAATAATGGTGCAAATAGAAAATACTGAAATGTGAGTGTTGAAAACTTTAAGCATGTTCTTGTTGAGACGCCTATAAACTTCACATTGATAACGTTAAAAAAAAGGTTGTGGTTTTGTCGTAACTGTCATCGTTAGTAATGTTATTATTTTTATTTGTATCCTGTGTCAAGCTTAGAATAGCACGAACTCGGACGGGTGTTGTAATAGGGCTAATCTCAACTCAACAGACATCGCCATCATGCAAGCGGTAGCATGGTGCGAGCATCAGTACCGGTTGCATCTGACAATAATTTGGAGCGCGCTCTATACAAACGAAATCTGGTAATCCAATTAAAGTCAATAAACTAATATCTATGCTTGTAATATACAAGCTTAGTAACATATTAGATTATATTATCCTATGGTCAGAAAGTATTATTGCACAAAAATATCCTGAGTACCTAATTATTTTTGTAAACTCAAACACAAAATTATCGAGTATCACAGAAATAGCTTTCTGACGCAATTTTTTGACTCTAAATAAACAGTTATATCCAAAAGGAGAAATATTGGCTTTATTAATTAATAATTATGTTTATGCGAGAAGTTTATCATTTACGGAAATGGTCGAAATTACTATTCGTTTATGCGAATTTGTTTTTTATGCATATTTTTATCGGGTTGGTGTCGCACGAATGGTTTAATTTTATGAGTTTGTTAATTTGTTTTATGGGTTCGAATTTTTACTACACTACAACCAGATGTTAAGTAGTTAGTAGTCATTTGGGCTCTTTCTTTGGCCTCATCATCATCACCACGCTATACACTATACGCCAATCACCACTATTTTTTAATGTAAACTAAAAAAAATTACCTTTATTCAGAAACTAAACAACTTTCCCTACCGAACAAGAGTCGAAAAAACATCCGGTCGATTTTCTATGGGACGTCCAAAAAAAATCTCGTTTTCGACCCATGTTCCTTAGGGAAAGTTGTTGTGTTCCATTATCTGAATACACCCTTAGAATTTTTCTAGTAATTAAACAGTAGGGTTGTATAGTTATGTCCCACTACTTTAGAGCACATACGTCTCATGAATTAGGGTGAGAGGTGCACCTTTGACCTGCCATAGCATGTCTTTGGCTACGACTTCCAATGGTTGTTCATTAACATGTTTACATTGTTCCATCTAGTTTCCAGAACTGCCTCCGTGGTCTAGTGGTTAAGAGCATTGACTTTCGACACGGAGGTCGTGGGTTCGATTCCCACTGGGGACACCTAGTGAAATGTCACTTTGTGAGTTTTTCCCCAGTTGGTTAGGACATTGCAGGCTGAATCACCTGATTGTCTGAAAAGAAAAATGATTCCGTGCTTCGGATGGCACGTTAAGCCGTTGGTCCCGGCTACTATCTCTGGTGGTAGTAGTCGTTACATAAAAACCACGTCAGAGGCCGTAAGGCGGTCTGAAAAAACTCTGACACCAGGGCTCTGCCCACACGAAAAGAAGAAGATTGTTCCATCCAACCCGAAAACAATCGTGTGTGTAAATGGGTCCTTCTTAATATGCTGGCGCATTTTTAAGGGGATGATCAGACCATCAAACTGAGCAACATTCTCTGTGGGGCCAAAATCGAAATCGCGAAAAAATAATTAGCCGTCCCATACATTCGGCTAGAGTAGGTTTCGATTTCGACGTTGGTACCAAAGAGTAAGTTGTTCAGTTTGACGGTCTGATCGTCCCCTTAAAAAAGTGTCAGCATACTTAATCATTTGTATACCACTAAATTGTGATCAAATAAAGAATTTAATTTATTTTATTTATTTATTAAGAAGGACCCTATATGTTTGTATGTAGGAGTAATTGACTAAATATATAATTGTTATCGGTAGGATATATTAATCAATTAGTTTTGAATGTAGGTCTTCGACCGATAGCGGGCGTAATGGTCTGAGGGGTGACTCAATTTGTACAGTTGTCTACGCAGAGGCGATGTTGATTGGTCTTGTAATAGTTTTCTAATGCCTTTAAATGAGTGTTTTATTTTTATTTATTACGAGCGTTAACCCGCGACTTTGTCCGCACAAATTATATACCAGATTTTAAGTCAGATAATAAGCTATCAAACAAAAAAAGTTTCATCAATATCGGTTCAGTAGTTTTTACGTGATGCTCGTTCAAACAAACAAACAAACACACAAACAAACAGACCGACAAAAAATCCAAAAATTGCTGATATGGAATCAGGGATACCTAAAAACCATATCGTAACTTTTTTTTGTTAATATCTTCAATGTACAGACAAACTTCCTGTTACAGTTTTATAATAGTTTAGATTATTCAAAAATTTTATTCAACTACGAAGCTGTCTATCTAACTAACATTCAAATTTTGTAATCTAATTTTCGCCCTCTTCCTGACATCCGATCGAGTTAAAATTTTACACACATGCTGTAGTTCCGATGACAATGCAATGTTATGGTGACATGGAATTGATCTGATTTGAGCTTTGGAATATAGGGACTAGCTACGCGTGTAATTCACAAACAAACATTTCTGCCACTTTTTGCGGGGGGCGAGGTAACGTGAAATCCGCAACTTTGGATTTTATTCCCATAACTTTAGATTCTAATTTTGATTGTTTAAAATTATGAAAAGTAGTCTCGTGTGAACCCTAAACGTCATAAGTTCGAAGTTATTGTTTCGCAATTACAGCTGTCTCGTTTAGTGATATGGTATAAAATTGAATGCACATGATCAATTCTTCTTATACCGTGGCCGAGGGGAAATGCTACCGCAAGGCTAGACCTTATAATTAATTATTAAGGTTCCCTCAATTTATTGTAAAAAAACACTCGTGTTTGTGATTTTAATGTGGGCTCCGTTGTAGAAATTGTCTAGTTTTTAGCCTGAAGCACTTAACTTTCTGTAACATCCTGTATAAAATGAAGTGCCCAAACTCGAGTCAGTGTAACCAAAAGTACGCACCTGCCATTTATGACAAGGAAAAGGACAGTGGGCACAATACCTACGTGCCTCGAAATTGATACATTTTTTATCATAGATATTCATTGAGTTTTTTGTTCACTGTACCTCTGCTTAGCACGTATTTGTTAACAACGCTGATAACTTTTATTGTGCCCTTCCTCTTACCTTACGTCCTTACGATAACAAAGACTTGCGCGTAATTTAACTAACAAAGCGACTGCTAGAGCGCAGAAAACGCAAAATATATCAGCTTGTTGCTTACTTCAGTCATCATCAGCCATCAGTCCCACTGCAGGGCACAGGGTTACCCCCTCATGGATGGGCGTTAGTCCTCCACGCGTGCCCAATGCGGATTGGAGGACTTCACATAGATATGCCTCAGAACTGACCTTCATGATTGAGTGTCCATACCTCTTCGCAACGCGCCATCGTACGGCGCTCATAAAGTCACATACATAAACTCACGACCATAATCCCCTTTGGGTTGGTCAGAAACATTGCTACAACTGCCAGCTATCTTGCATGTAGCAATAAAGTCAACAAATCGTTATTTCATGCTAAGTCATTTGCTATTGAATAATTACATATTGAAAATTGCTCGAAGATTAAGCCAGGCTCACGCAACTCTCTAACAAAAAAATTATATATGAAACGTGCACTGACGCCATTAAATTCCTTTGAACGGTAGCACACGTTTCAAACATTCAGGATATCGGTCACGACCAGTTTTTAGTATGGAAGTCCCGGCTCACGCAACTCTCTAACAAAAAAAAATTATATATGAAACGTGCACTGACGCCATTAAATTCCGTTGAACGGTAGCACACGTTTCAAACTTTCAGGATATCGGTCACGACCAGTTTCCAGTATGGAAGTCCCGACTCTTATAACCTAGTGAGTTACATTCTCTTTTGATTAAGCATTACCTACTCCGTCTAAACTGGACACTTTCATAAAAATGTGGGATTTATCCCATCCTCGAAATCCGAATATTTGTGTGAAACAGTGACTATATGGAGGCACTGTTTATACCGAGATTACAAAGTTTGAATACAACACTGCTTTTTTCTGTTTCAGGAGCGTATCCAGATCGCCGTCACCCTCGCCTCGGCCGACCAACAACACCAACAATGACATCGCCGTGGACAGTCTCGAATATGACAAGGTAATATAAAACTTATTAGATTTTACCTTGACTTTATTTTTGTAAACAAAGTAGAAAAAGAACTGTACAGATATGTATTTTTTCAACTGTTTGACACGTTATTCTATCGGTTCCCGAGGCTCTGTTTACCCCGCTGGGGATAATAGGTGTGAATGTATAAGGTCCCCAGTTTTCTTTTCGTGATTTCGATTTTAGTCTCATAGAGAAAGTTGATTATCATCGAAAAGCAAGGTAGCACGTGAGATTATTATGAGCGGTGCGAGCTTCCCTTCCCTGCTATGCTACCAGCCCCCGCTAATATCTGGAGTACCTCGCCTCCCCCCAACGTCTGCCCCGTGAGACGATTGCGCAACTTCACCAATAATGGTTTTTATTATTACACTATGCCATAATGCTCTTTTAGGCGCGGTTTATACAGAATAGACGTGCGGTGGCGGGCGGATAATGAAAGTAACACAATATAAACCAAATAGTACGTAACATAGCGTCGTTTGGAGAATTACAGGCGACGTCGCCTGGAGGCGCGGGCGCGATTCTCCTTTACGACAAAAAAGACGCTATGTTACTTTGACTATCCGCCACCGCCACATGTCTCTTCAGTATAAACCGCACCTTAAAAGCAAGATTGACAAGAACATCGGCATCTGTGTCAGAACTCCAGCAATTACACTAACAACCAACCGCAATTACATTAAATAATTATGTGTGCGACGAACTGAACGGATGCGGCAGCCTTGAGCTTGAGCCTAATAATTCATACCTAACGCGTTTGTTGTATTTGTGTGCATAATATACAATAGAATTAACTTATATTTAAATCTGACGATGCTACGTGAGTTCGGTGAAGGGAAACATCGCGTGAGAAAAACTACAATGCTTTTACCCCGTCATACTGGAGAGCGATTGCACTAATTCAAAACATCCAAGTTCAATCCTAATCCAATTTCATTTCTTTTCTAATCAAATTGCAATCCAATTACTATTCAACTGTGTTAATTCAAAATCGCGCTAAACTTGACTCATTTACTATGTGATGACAGCCTTTAAGGCGGTTGCAGAGTGGTTAATTTTATACAAAACTTTGACGCACAATACGCGTAGACGGTATTAATATAAGTAACTTTGTATATATGGAAAAATAGTATAGAAAATCTAGATGCCGCGTAATAAAGAACATTTGCAATTTATAAAATAATTACGAAGATATAAAGCTTTGAAATTTTTCATACAAAATTGGCTGATATGATGATGATGATGATGAAATATGTAAAAAGCTATGCTTCAGACGCGGTCCAATCGCAGTTCAGTTGCGATTTATGCCCTGACAGTTTTGAGATAATGATAAGGGGGATATTTTGAGTACCTATTTTTTGTTTAGAATCTCTCTGATAACTCCACCTGGTAATTTATAGTCGTGAGCATATGCTTATGCTTTAACAAAATTGAATAAAATAGGTAAAATTATGACATTACCGCACATTTGGGTTGAGTAGGTTTTCAGTTTTGTATGAAACAGCAAATTATTTTTTTTTGGTTTCCTTGTTAGTCCCACACAGAAAGTCAAAACCGTCAGCATATTTAGAATGACCCATATAATGGAAGAATTGAATTAATTTTAAGTTTACCCAAGCATAAAAAGTATTTTGTTAAAATATTTCATTCTATAGGATTTCTGTTGTGGAAATCTTATAGAAGAGTCGTTGTTGCAGGGATGCGAGATGACGATACATGTTCCGTCTCACCCGGCCGGCGACTCTCTCTCCCTCTGCAGCGCTAGTGACGTCACCCTCGCCTCCGCCACCATCAAAGGTGATAAGGTGAGGTTTTGTGTTTTCATGAGAATTTTTGCTCTGTGAGTTCTCCTGTATTGTTACCCTTTTACATTCCTACTACTGGTGCACTATCCTGAAGGTGAAAGGGTTTGGGCGTTAATCCACCACGAGAACTCAATGTGATGCGACGGAATAACATTGAAGAATCCATATATTAGTTGATATTTTATTTTACCAATGAGCCAACAAGTCATCCATAAGAAATTAATTGAATCAGGCGTTACTTTGCGGAAATCCATGACTAATATGTAGATGACACGATTGTATTAAGACCTCCGCTTCTAAGTACCTAGTAGACAAAGTTATATTACGTTATGCAACACAACCTGCCCACCAAATAATTTCTACTCTACACGTGTCACTCGGTGTCTGACGCTCGGCGGAGTAACAACTCTGTTTCGAACGTTCGTCGGTCTAACTCCTAAGGATGCTCCTTGGTGGAGCGAAACACGTGTAGAGTAGAAATTATTTGGTGGGCAGGTTGTGTTGCATAACGTAATACAACTTTGTCTACTAGGTACTTAGAAGCGGAGGTCTTGATACAATCGTGTCATCTACATATCATCCATAAGATCCTTAACTAGCCATTGGACCAGCACAGCTTTTTGACTCGATTAGTAATATCCGGCTTAAAAAAGCAGTAACCTAGACGGTTGTCTTACAAGGCGACTAATCCATTCAGGTATAAGCAAGTCTAGCATGATTTGAAAGTTCAGTTTGACGGTCTGATCATCCATTTAAAAAAGTGTCAGCATATTAAGAAGGACTCTGTGTACGGTCATCAACCGTCCAGCTATTGCTTACGCCGCACGCCGGCGCCGGCGCCCTACTTTTAGTTTACTTACGTTATTTCTATATTCATAGACTTAGTGTTAAATCAGCATTCACCCAAACAATTTGTAACTTTTATAATATACTCGTGTTTACGTATCGACTTTTAACTTCTAACTTAATCCTCTAACTACTACAACTTCAACTACTTACAACCTTAACTACAAGGATAACCATACACCCTGTATTATTACATTTATATTTATAAGTACAATTTCTCTTCATACAATGTCACTTCATACAATGTGTCGATTCACATTTTTTTCATTCCTACACATCTCATGTGAATGAGATCACCCCATCAGGATCGCCGTCCAGTGCCTCAAGATTAGAACTTCCATGCACTCTGTTCAATAGAGAGTCAAGATTTTAAAGCATACTAGCGTTAACCCGCGACTTCGTGCGCACAAATTTTATAACAGATTTTAAGTCAGATCATAAGCTATCAAACAAAAAAAGTTTCATCAAAATCGGTTCAGTAGTTTTCGCGTGGTGCTCGATCAAAGAAACAAACAATCCTCTTTTTTTTAATTTACAGTTTTATAATAGACTATTATAAATATAGATAGATTTATTTTAACTAAATAAGCTGTCACTGTGGTCAAAATTAGCTAAAAGAACGAATAAATTGATTCATTAATTAGTCCTTAAATCTTAACTTATCAAGTGGTTAATTATTCTTCAGATAACGCCGCCATCAGTCCGCGGCGTAGACGCAGCGGGGGGACCTCGAGCGAAGAAGAAAAGCTGGTACAATTCACTATACCCCACGTACAAGAGCAAGTCGGACGACTTCAAGAGACTGTTCAAAGATCTGCCCGACGAGGAGAGACTCATCGTCGGTATGTATTTATACAAGGTGAAATTGATATCATTAGCACCCTTTTATACTAAGAGTCGTGGGAATCGAACCCACGACCTCTGTGTGGAGAGCCCAATGCTCTTAACCATTAGACCACAGAGGCAGTTAACCCTATCCATATACTTACATGCACACGAACATAAGAATGTTGGCCCATTTGTTTTAGTATCATAGAATCGTGAGGTTCTATCTTGACATACAGGGTGAAATTGATATCATTAGCGTCCTTTTAAACTAAGAGTCTACCAATCAAACTGAACAACTTTTACTATGGGAGCAAACCGATCGGAGCAAATAAAAAAAATCTGCTGTTGCATACATTTGAGTCGAGCAGGCATTGCAGTTTAGTATGGAATCGTTTTTTTTTTGCTCCGATCGATTTGCTTTCATAGTAAAAGTTGTTTAGTTTGATGGGTAGAATCTTAGTTTAAAAGGATGCTAATGATATTAATTTCACCCTGTATATTTCCTATTCTTATCGACCGGAATGAAGCATGAAATCTTAAGATTTTCTTCCATTACTTTAGATTATAATTTTGATTGTTAAAAACTACGTTGTTTATTATTCGTAGGTTAAAAATATCTTCGTGGGAACCCCAAACGAGACTGGTTTGAAGTTATTTTATTTTATTTTATTTTATTGGATTAGGGAAACATACAGCGTTAATATTTACACCTGGATTACAAAACTTAATCAACGAATTAGCCAAAAAAGTTTCCACTTATAAAAGTTACAGTAGACATGTTGCTCGAACTTAAAATTATGACTTAACTAAAGCTAAAACAAAAGGCAAAACAAAACAAAATTGTGTTATTTTACTATGAAAATCAGGGAGAAAAACAAATCATTTACAGTTAGGTAACTTTTTTGACATCAGAAACATATTTATGAAATTTCTCATGAAATATATCGAAAATTATTAAAGTAAACTTATTTTTAAAAGTGATAAGGTATAAAATTGTATGTAAATGCACAAGATCAATTGATCTTGTAACTTGGCAGAGGGGAATACGTTAGTTAGTTAGCATCGCTGGTCCCTAGTTATATGATCTGAGTGAGAGACTCATCTTTGGTATGATTTTTTACGATACTTGTCCACAAGAAGATTAGAATCGCGAGTTTTTTTATTAAATTGAATCATATTCCTGGTAGCCAAATCCATTTAAAGTATAGTTTTAAGAATTCAAAATTCAAAATTTTTTTATTCAAAATAATATCACATAGATAGCTTTTTGACGTCATTTTTTGAGTCTACCACCGCGTCGGAAGGTGTTTCGTTGAGAGAAGATGCGGCCAGAAACTCAACAACACACACTTTTAAACAAAATATACAAAGTACAATTAAAATACAATATTGCATTACATAGAGTAACATTGTCAAGACCAGACATTTTGGTCATTCAAATAGTCATCGAGTTTATAGTAGCCCTTTTTACAGAGGACTTGTTTAACATGGGACTTGAAAACTTTTTGTCTGGCAAGTTTAGAATATCCTCTGGTATCTTATTATAATAGCGTATACAGTGCCCCATGAAAGATGTGTTGACCTTACTGAGTCGAAAATGTGGGGATACTAATTTATTTTTATTTCTTGTATTGTATTTATGAACGTCCACTGTTTTTGGGAAAGAGATAAAAAAATTTCCGAACGTATAAAATATTTTCGTAAATATATTGACTGTAGAAAGTCAAGGTACTGATATCTTTAAAAAGATCTCGTAGTGAATCACGATAACGCAGATTATAAATGGCTCGAATTGCCCTCTTCCTTCTCCTTATCATATCAGCCAATAGACGTGCACTGCTGGATTTAGGCCTCTCCCGAGAATCGCCACAACGATCGGTCCTGCGCTGCCCTCATCCAACGGATTCCCGCCGCCTTCACCAGGTCGTCGGTCCACCTGCCTACCCAAGCTGCGCTTTCCGGTACACGGAACTCGAGAACTCTTTGGCCCCATCGGCCATCGGTTCTGCGAGTAATGTGCCGTCCTATTGCCACTAAGTTTAGCACGGGCTATGTCAGCTACTCTGGTTCTTCTGCGAATCTCTTCATTTCTGAATCGATCTCGCAGGAAAACTCTGAGCGAGTTTTAGGAATACATTTAAATAATATATTTTATCATAATCTAAAATAGTAAAATGTTGTTAGATTACTCGTGCGCGCTGCAAAAGGATATCCTGGCGCACGGGCGGCTGTATGCGTCGCAGAACTACCTCTGCTTCCACGCGAGCATCTTCGGCTGGGAGACCATCATGTCGCTACGGTGGAAGGACGTCACAGCCATCACCAAGGAGAAGACCGCGTTGGTATGTTATTATGTTTTACACTACGTATAAAATGTAAATTATATCTAGTTTATTTCGATTATACGCTTAATGTCAGAAACGCATATCATCACACACACAACTTCGGAACACGTATGGACGAACACATTTTTAAACGTTTCCATAGCTGACAGTCGCTATAAAATGGTATCCGAAACTCATGTCAATCTTATTTGATGAGTCTGTGGAATGTATACAAATCACAGCTTACTGTTACATTATTTTCTTAAAATTGTTGTGTATACACTTTATATCAATACTTTTTCAAATAATTGTCGGTCAGGCATGAGTGTGCGAGCTAGATGAGCTTCAGAATTTCTTCTTCAGCGTATGCAGGTTTCCTCGCAATGTTTTCTTTCACCGTTTGAGAGCATTTACGTGCATAAGTGAGATAAACTCATTGGTACATGGCATGTCATCCATGGTTGCGCTTCTATACTTCTCCGCAACGCGCCACCCTTCGCGCTTCGACGAAAAGTTTTATTACCAAAGTCATATAGGGTCTAATATGATGACGGTTTTTAAAGGAGATGATCAAACTAAACAACTTTCTTTTTGGGACCAACACCAAAAACGTGAAACAAATCTGCTGTTCCATATAAAACTGCAATCCTACTGGACCGAAATGTACGGCTGATAAATTTTTTCGCGATTTCGATGTTGGTCGGATAGAGAAAGTTGCTAAGTATCATGGTCTGATCAATCTCTTAAAAAACCATCACCATATTAAGAAAGACCCTGTATACATCATCACTTCTAAGTGAGAACCAAAGAGATTATACCTAAAGGCATAGAGGGTGTGCCCACCTATTTCAAGGATGTCCACTTTTTTGACATGCTAGTGTGTGTAAAGTTATGTAAAGTGATAGTTTGTCATATTAATATAAGACAAAACACACACTATCATGTCGAAAATAGTGGACGCAGCCGCATTAACAAATATCTATCGAATTTCAAATATTATTGATTTTTAAACATGTTACAGCCATGTTATGCTATTTCGAATCAAATTAAAGATTGAAAATTCAAATCAATCATTCAATTCATTTCATTTTGCGGGTTCAAGTCCCGCCCGAGACAAATTTTTCAATCTTTAATTTGATTCGAAATATCTATCGTTCCATCTCCTTTTATTTACCCGACTACAGCGAAGCAAAACGGAGGGTTATAATTAAATGTATTATCAAAGGTACGTCATAAGACAATAAAGACTAACTACACCAGTAAATTGATGCGGAATCTATGCTTTACATTTAGAATTATGAAGTCCTTGATCTTAGGTGATAACATTTTAATTCACGCAGGTGATCCCGAACGCGATCCTGGTATGCACTGACGGAGAGAAGCACTTCCTAACGTCATTCGCGGGACGGGACAAGGCATACCTCATGCTGTTCAGGGTCTGGCAGAACGCCCTCATGGACCAGCCGATGTCCAGCCAGGAGATGTGGCAGTGGGTGAGTAGTATCACCACAAAATTAATCTCAGAATACATGGTCTATCTCTAAACATTTATCGATACAGGCGTACTGTAAGGTAAGTCCTAATGGCCTTTTAAAAAAACCGGCCAAGAGCTTATCGGACTCGCCCAAGATAGGGTTCCGTAGTCATTATAGCCCAGTCATTTTACAGAGTTTTGTTAGGAGGGGTAGGGAGTAATTATTAATTGGACTTTTAAACTGTAACCGGCACCATTTAGTGATAAAAAGACTATCTTAAAACATATTTAAAAAAATTCGCTACGTGACATAGAAATCAAAATGATGTGTCCCAGAAGGCTTTTAAATTAATAATATTAATACTAATGCACTCATTTGACTTAGATTTAACAATATAAATAATTTTTGAAAATGAAGTATTTATTAGAAAATACGAATGTATTTTTCACAACCTTCTAAGTAGACAAAAATATGTACACCATGTTTGAAGTATGTATAATGGTAAACCCTTAAATATGAGCAAAAAAAATTTACCGTCAGGTTTTTTAGAACGAGATAATACCTAAATTTTAAAATTCGAACTGTTGCTGACGTGATTTTTTTTTAAATTTAGGTACATTTCTAGGCTCAAACTGGTTCTTCAATATTATACCGACAAAAAATACCAATCATTAATTAGTCCCGGCTCAAATCGTAAAATGACTGGGCTATTACATGAAAAGCTTATTCTGACATAGCTGTGGACTTAGAATGATAAAGGATACCAATCCTCCTTACAAACATAGAAACACGAAAATTAGCCATACCGGTCGGTAATGTTCAATCTTCTTAGTACAGTCAAGAGCACATCAAGCTTTACACTTGCAGTTCGATTGTAACGCTTATGGCGCACTAAATAAGAACGGTACAAAGTCCAAAGTGTCAAGCTTGACGTGCTCTTGACTGTACGTCGATGTTTCAAATTTTAGGTATGTCCGCGTAAGCGAAAAAAATCTTCTAAGGTCCCTGTCCCTTTCTATCAGAACAAAAATTTAATAAAAACTCTTTTTTTTTAATTTTTGCCGTTGGATTAGAAAGGGACAAATGAAAGATGACGATGAAAACGTACGAAGAAGGTTGAACATAACCGACCGCCAAGGATTATTTTCATGTTTCACCGCTTGTAAGGCTGTACTCCAAGGTATAGACAATACCTATTTCCAGCTTCCTGGACATACCTTAAATATCTTAAGAAATCTTCAAAAGCAAACGATAGTGCAATTAAATTTAGTTCAGCGCCATCTATTGACGGGCGGCGACCGCCGACTGTTAATATTTATGTTGCAGGTTTTTATTGACAGCGTTCGTTATTATTTTCATTGAAAGTACTTACGGCGAGCTACATTGTCAAATAGTTTTAGATTTTTTACTCCAATATTTTAGAAGTTAGAGGCGGGACTCCCTGTTTTATACTTTGAGCGCAGATATCTCGAGACAGAAGCGGTATAGCGACTTAGTTTCTATGAGAGTTTTGTCCAACGGCAACGACACCTCATTCGATTTATTTACTAAAAAAATGATAAGACAGCCTAAAAAAAAGTGCTACTCCAATCTATCTATACTATTTGTTGGCGACGTAGAAAGGAGGCCAACTACCCAGGCGTTCCCATGTTTTTATACCTTTTTTTACTTTTTTATGTATTTGAATTTAGTTTTGTTTTTGTTTGATATTGTGTGTCATTATATGTTTTTTCCACCAAACGGACGTATTTATTCTTTTCATGATAATTTCATATGCTCCCTTGCCATCCTCAACACTATTATAAAACTGTAACAGGAAGTTTGTCTGTACATTGAAGATATTAACAAAAAAAGTTACGATATGGTTTTTAAGTGTCCCTGATTCCATTTCACCAATTTTTGGATTTTTTGTCTGTCTGTTTGTTTGTTTGTTTGAACGAGTATCACGCAAAAACTACTGAACCGATTTTGATGAAACTTTTTTTGTTTGATAGCTTATGATCTGACTTAAAATCTGGTATATAATTTGTGCGGACGAAGTCGCGGGTTAACGCTCGTAAACTATAAAACCCTTAAAGCTATTTTTAAACCTACTTTTACATTTTTTTCGATATTAAAAGTGGAATGTTTAGAACCTAGAAAAGTATTCTATACTCATACTCCAAAAACGTGACAGATAGTCCATCTTATTTAACTACATTTATGTATGGAATTAAAATATTCAGATTAAATGCCTTTACAAAACTGCGCGTGATTCTAAATCTTTTAAATAAATAATTCATTGTACGAAAACAGATAAAAATGTGTGTTTAGACGACCCGTGTTTTCACAAGTGCCTCATGTATTAGAAATTCAAAATCATTCAAATTTCGTCGAAACGAACATCGAGCTACAAAATAAAGCAGCGATATAGCAAAAGAGACAACAATAAAATTCGTGATGTTCTGAACCCCTGAAAATTTGGAAAGTGTTTAAAAATCACCCAGAATAACGGCACATGAAAAATGAAAATACGATCTTTCTCAAAAAACATTTAAATCAATAACCATTTTCATCATCCTCATCAGCCTACGTCCCACTGCAGGGCACAGGCCTACCCTCAGGGAGGGTGTATGGGCATTAGTCCACCCAAAGGCACAAGTCCCAATGCGGATTGGTAGACTTCACATACATATCAGAATTTCTTCTTCGGTGTATGTAGGTTTCCTCACGATGTTTTCCTTCACCGTTTGAGAGCAGTCGGTATTACGTACATAAGTTAGAAAAACTCATTGGTACATGGCATGTTGTCCGTGCGGATTCGAACCCGGACCCCCATAATTGGGTGTCCATACCTCTCCGCAACGCGCCACCGACGCTCTCCATAACCATTTTAAATTCAATTAAAAACCCCAGTTAAACCAGATTCAATAACTTTTATAATAATAATAACCAAACGCATAAAATCTAATCAAAAGAAACAATAGGTTTCATAAATTGTAACTCCACAGTATGATAATATGTATAGTTTAGAATCAAGGCCGCTCCGGTCCCGATCACTTCGGTTTCGTCTCGCGCGCTTCCCGCATTGTTTTATCTGGTTTTATAAATAAAAAGATTATTTTTCTATTTACCGAAGAACTGACAAGATAACGGTTTCTGCTGCAGTAAGTTTAGGGTGAACGGGTGGTTGTGGACACGTAGAGATTTTGCCAGGTAGGTTGGTATTTTTAAGATTTAAATTTAAGTCAAATAGGTGGGGTGAGAGTATTTTGCTAATTAATATATTTTTGCTATTTCAAATTTAACACCGACAACATACCTATCTTATACTAAACTATTTTAAAACTGTAGCAGAAAGTTTGTCTGTACATTGAAGATATTAACAAAAAAAAGTTACGATATGGTTTTTAGGTGTCCCTGATTCCATATCACCAATCACAATTTTTGGATTTTTTGTCTGTCTATTTGTTTGTTTGTTTGAACGAGCATCACGCAAAAACTACTGAACCGATTTTGATGAAACTTTTTTTGTTTGATAGCTTATTATCTGACTTAAAATCTGGTATATAATTTGTGCGGACAAAATAGCGGGTTAACGCTTGTAATTATTATAAAACTGTAACTGAAGTGTGTCTGAACATTGAAGATTGAGAAGAGGACAGAGAAGAAAAGTTACGATATGATTTGTAGGTGTCCCTGATTTCAAATCACCAATATTTTGATTTTTTGTCAAGCATCACATAAAAACTACTGAACCGATTTTGATGAAACTTTCTTTGTTTGAAAGCTTACGTTTTGACTTAAAATCTGGTATAAGTACCTATAATTGTCCAGGCGTAGTCGCGGATAAATGCTCGGCGTATATAAAAGTTACAATCTATTGAAGATATGAGTACTTGTTTAGACGCGTTAGGTAAAACAGATCAGAGTGTATTTTCAGCATCTGACGAAAGTTGTGCGCGCCGCGTCACTCGCAATGAAGCTACCAAATTTTGAAGACGTCACCTCAACATTTAGATCTTCTATGTATTTAAAAAATTCGGCTTGTAAGTATCACTTATACTTAAATATAAAATTTTAAAAAATGAAGATGAATGTAAGAAGACGTATCAGTATAACCCCGACTCCGAATAATATAATAAGCATAGAACTATCATAAGCATAAATGAGATAATGTCGAGTAATATTTATTAAACTGCTTCGGAACCGTTTGGTTTTTGTTATTCGACAATGTCTGTAAAATTTAAATTTTTATGTTTAATTTCGGTAAAATTATTTTCTTTTGGCGAGAGACAGGCAGGGTTATGCAGAGCTGACTACCAACCTCCAGTAATGGATAGGAACCCAAAGACGAATTTTCGTAAACATTGCAAAATAGCTTTGCGAAATTCAGTGGAAACAAAATCAGATGTCGATAACACCAAATTTTTCAGAAATTGAGGAAAAACAACCACAAAACGCGACCGGTAGCTACGCACGAACTTCTGTTAACAGTACTGTACCTACCTTGTTATTGTTACCCCACAACACAACGTGGAAGTGTGAACTACGAAGTGAACACATTAATTAAACTTACCTTGTAATCAGTTACGTGTTATTAATACTCATTATCACTCATTCGAACGTTATAAAATCTTTTTTTTGTTTTGGAATTAGTGCTCAAAAATAAGAATAATAATTGTAACAAGATTTGTTACATTGTAATTGTTACTTTAATAAATAAAAATAATGTTTAAACAAAATTAGCAGAGTGTAATCTTAAGAGACCTTTTACCGTTTAGTGGCGCCCTCACCATGATATTTAAGATTGCTTAATCGCGAGAACCTAAAATAAATAAGTGCAACACTAACTTATTACAAAAGCCTAAAAGCTGTAAAATGTAATGAAACATTCCACTTTTAAGAAAATCTAAATAGTAATTATTTAAATTTTATTTTATTCTTAAAATTGGTACCTATAAAGTATTGTATAAAAATAACTTTAAGGCCTCATTTACGGAGACGCGGGGCGTCGCGCGTCGCGTTGGGCGGCGCTAGGCGCGGCCAATAAATCTATGACAATCTGACGCGTGTGACAATGCTTCTTCCTAAACGCACTTATACGCGCTTGTTATGTATACTCTACAATAGATACAGTCTCTTTTCTCTATAGAATTAATTTCATTCGATTATAATTACATAAGTAGTACCTATAACTAAAACACTTTAGAAATGCATCGGCGCCGTGGCCACCGAGGCGAGCGCCCAGACGCCACGTATGCGCATTCTTCTGATATGTACTCGGTATAGCTAGGGTAGTTTAGTCTAAGCTAAGACACTATGTAATCAACAAGTTTTTATTAAATCTAATAAATGATTTAAAAATTATATTGTTTTAAAGACTCTATTTCCCTAAAGTGGATAATTCGCTCAACGCGACGCGCGACGCCTCGCGTCTCCGTAAATGAGGCCTAAGGCTTCTGTAGTATGTTGGTGTAGCACTTTTTTATTTTAGGTTTTCTTGATTGAGAAATCTAAATTTTTTTTAGCACTACTGAGCGGTAAAACGCCTCTTAAATCGTCATCATGTTCCTAGTTGCCGATCTTAAATGAGTTAAAAAATTAAGATCTTCTTCGCGATCTTGATGATGGTGAAAGTTGTTCAATTTGTTGGTCTGAAGCGCCTCCTAAAATATCCTAATCCGCGAGTTCCTACTACTGGTCAATTAAGCAACTCTTTATCAAACGTCAAAACACGAGTTTTGCATGAAAAGTTGTACTACATCATGAATAGTGACGTAATTGTTTTTCGTCGTCGTTTCGATACTTTTTATAGTTTATCCTTTTATTGAAAATAGTATTCAAGTTACAGAATTACTGAAAATGTAAGTTTAGCATTATTTTCAAACGTATTTTTTACTGAGAAGATAAAACTAAAATATATTTGATGCAGTCAACTCCCCAATTATGTATCGCATTTAATTGTACATTCTGTATATATTCAGATTTTTGTAAAAGGGTGTAAAAGTGTAAAAAATTAATATTTGTCCTTTCTAAAAAATCTACTACGATATTATGAAAGAAGAGCCAAAAATGGAGCCAGGATTGTGGAAACGTAACTTAAAAAATTTGCGAGTCGCTGTGCTTTTCAAAAATCTTCACAATTCTAAGGTCGGTTCTTGATTTTATTTATAAGTGGCGTTTTGTTTATGTCTAGCTCTGTATTTCTGCGAATGTCGAGTTTTGGAAGTACCGTACCGGTACCGTAATCTCAAGGATTATCTGGATTGTTTTATGTACAACTAGCGATCCGCACTCGCTTCGCCTGGGTGTGATCTATAATAAACTTAAACTTTCCGAAAGAAATTCTATAAATGACAGTGAAAACCGTATCAAAATCCAAAATCCGTGGTTTAGGAGAGGTAAGCGGAGAAATTGAAATGATGAAGACGGACGCAGATAGCGACTTTGTTTTATACTATTTAGAGAAAACACATTTGAGCTAACACAAAATGGGGGTAGTCTCGTGGTAAGCCAGGAAGTACCTGATAAACGACAGCCTAGCCCAGCCCTATAGCCTAAAAAAAGACTTGTAACGCGACTCTAATCTGTTCTTGTCTAAGAATTCAAATGAATTCTCATAATGTCATTAGATCAAACCAAACAGGAGAAGTTTACAACATATTCATACATAATAATATTTATTTAAATTCAGACAACAAAATGATCCATGTGTTAGTAACAGGGTTTGACTTAACAACTATGTTAATAGGTACACACAAAACATAAAATAAAATACATAAGACAGTGAGGCACATAGCCGTAGGTACTATATCATCACGTACACGCAGTGTGCGATGATGGGGCAGTCAAACCTGCCTGCTATCATCTCCAGAATGCTGTTGTAGCTTGCACGCAACCGGCTGACGAGACGATGGCATGGTATCCGTTCGTTCTCTCTCGTATTATGTTCACAATTTTTTTTTTCAGTACAGAACTCGATTCTCTACAAGGTGAAATTGATATCATTAGCGTCCTTTTAAACTAAGAGTCTACCCATCAAACTGAACAACTTTTACCATGGGAGCAAACCGATCGGAGCAAAAATAATCAGATGTTCCATACCAAACTACAGTGCCGTGCCGTGCCGACTCGACTCAAATGTATGCAACAGCAAATTTTTTTTGTGCTCCGATTGGTTTGCTCACATAGTAAAAGTTGCTCAGTTTGATGGGTAAACTCTTAGTTTAAAAGGATGCTAATGATATCAATTTTACCCTGAATAAGTATAGATAATTAATATTGAGGATAATATCTGCTTTTCCTCTCTATTATACATGCCGCGCTCCCGCGCGTGCGCGTAGTCGGCCAATCAAACGAAGACGGTCGCGTAATTAGTTCTCTGTGTACGTTTTGGTGCTATTTTGGTTTCGAAATCAGCTACGCTTACCCTCAATTTGAACAGAGAGCCTTCATCCCCGACGATTAACAAGCATCTTTTAACAAGTCTTATCAATCCTGCATAGTTAAATGTGGCGCGGGCGTGGCCACAGATGAGAAAATCCGGCTCCGACTTTTAATCGCATGTAGGTGGAGCCCGACCACCATTAGTAAGCCTAGTTCGGCGGACTTAGAGCTCAATTTTATACAGAAGAAGGTCATAAATTACTATGTTAATTTTTGACCTTCTTCTCATATCTGTCGAAGATTTAACAACCGATGGGGAGTTTGAGTTCTACCCTGGGGATCACGAACTGACAGGCGTAGTGTGGAACGCCCTGCGCTGCGCCTGCTAGACCGACGACCTGAGAAAGGTAGCGGCGAGTGGCTGGATGAGGAAGGTCAAGGATAGATTTTGTGGCGCGTCTTGGAAGAGGCCTATGTTCAGCAGTGGACAATGATAGGCTGATGATCTGGCTACTGAAAATAAATTAAATTGGAAGATTTCTTTTTGGTCACACTTGTTCTCGAATTAAATAGTCCTCATGCGAACTACTGGTTCTTTTTTCTTTGGGAATGACATCTTTGTACCACAAAAGCTGCCCGTCTTGTATCAGCTTACCGCTTTGCAGTTCTATGTTATGTAATAATAATAATGTTTATTGGCAGGTGCACAGCTGCTACGGTGAGGAGCTGGGGTTCAACTCTGACGACGAGGGGTATTCCCGAGATCTGCCGTCCGACGTGCCCATCCTGCCTCCCGATACGCCTTGTGAGGTACCTACTGGTATTATTTACTTTAGTACTGCGGTTGAGATCTGCCGTGTGACGTGCCAGTGCCGCCTCCCTACACGCCTTTGAGGTAACTACTGTTATTATTACGTTCATGTGTACAGTTAGTTGTTAGGAGCTGGGGTTGAGATCTGTCGTATCACGTGCCCATCCCGTCTCCCGGCACGCCTTGTGAGGTACATACTGTTATTATTACGTTCATGTGCACAGTTGTAAGGAGCTGATCTTTCGTTGTGAATTGACCGTTATGTTATAAACTTATAAAGTTCAGGATAAACATTTAAAAAAATACTTAAATATTATATAACTAGCTGTTACCCGCGACTTTATCTGCGTGGAATTTGTCTGCCTCTTCTTCCTCAGGGTTCATTCCAAACTATCTCTATACTAAATGTCATCAAAAGGCTGTGCAGCCGTGAAATCGACGATCTCGCATTTATAATAGTCATACTTAATGAAATTAATTCTGCGGTTTTTTTTGCAAAAAAATTGAATCTTATCTACAGCTTAAAAGAGACATACGTACTATCTTGCATATGTAAGTTGTGTGTAAACATAATTGTAATGCGACATCACATCACCATCTGAACATACAAACAAAAGTGACGTCATCAGCTATACTCATGATTTTTGACATTTCATTCTCTAATACAGTCTTTTAGAAGTTACTCGGTCGCTATTAAAAAAAATGAAAACCCTTTTTAATTTAAAATAACGGCCAGTCAAATAGCCATAAACTGTGTAAAAGAAAAAGTGCAAGGCCCTGTCTACTCTACGCTTACTAGCAGGTGAGATGGTATCAAAAATAAACCAATTTTTACTACAAGACATCCGTCCCTGTATGGCTGCCATGGCCCATGCATGGCCAATAAATTAATTTTCAATAAACTTTGGCAAAAACACGACCAACATTTATTTTGGCGGCGAGAACCCGTTGGATGAGGGCGGCGCACGACCGGTCGTTATGGCGATCCTTGGGAGAGGCCTATGTCCAGCAGTTGATGGCCATCGGCTGAGATGATGATTATGATGATGAAACCTTTGTAGGCACTAAATTTGTTATATTATTGGACTCATGTGTGCTAGCTGAACAAAAGTACGATTCCAGCCAGGAAAGGCATATCTTCCTCAAACATTCTAAGAAAAAAAGGAAGCCGATAACCTTGATAGTTTTTTTGTTAAATTTTTGCTTAAGCACTATGCGATATGAAAAAAACTTTCTAAAAACGTTTCAAAAGTTATCATAACTTTTGAACCGTTGAGAATGTAACCATCAACCACTGGGGCTAAAAATTTGGAAATGGCCTTCGCCCTGCGCCTTTTGATATTTAGATCCATACTTCCAGGGACACCCTGTATAATTAAACTTCATAATACGTCTTTCAAAATGCTTCATAAACTATTGATAATGATAAATACTATTGTTACTTTATAACACCCTATTGATTCAGAACCTTATCAGTGTTTGGTCGATAATGCAATATACGATAGGTATAGATACAAAACGACATTTAGCACGTGTGCGTCCACAGTCGTGACGGAAATAAGGAAGAGTAAGGTCCGCCACATACATCCGGAATAAACCTGAATCGGAATTAGATTCCGTATGGAGTGTTGCCGCTTTCAGAGACTTTTTCACTAGATCTAGTGATTTTTTGATGTCTTAGTTGGCATATTTTAAAGTGATTTTTGAGCGTAGGCGTTGATGGAACGATACCGTATCGTGACGGTGCAGTTGCGACGTCGTTGCGGCGTAGTTGCGAAATCGCCTGCGCTCAAAAACCACTTGTGTGGTAATGGTTCATGCCATTTTGTATGCAGATTATGTCTAATGTTAAAACTATCGATAGTCTTTTGATATAGTTGCATAATATTGGAATACAATTTACAAACCATCATCGTAACATTCGTAACGTCATGACCTCATCACATGATAGTAACTATCATGTATAGAAATTGTTGGTTTCGTTTTTATAAATACCTAAAAATATAATTGTCATTAATTTGGCATTTCATTCATTTTGATTTTAGACATTTTTTAAACAGCACTCTAAGTAATTTTAGTTAACAACACTGAATCCTGAATCAGGATTCGGGATCGCAATTCCGTATGTGTATGTGGCGGACCAAAAACGAAAGTTTACAAAATTGACAAAAGTATCCCGCCATGGTACTCTAATTTGGTACGTAAATGTGCTTAAAAGTGGTTAAATTAATAACAAATTAATAGTGAAGTGCATAATTACGAGCATTATGAATTATGTTTATTTAGTTGGACACAGGTTCGGATTACATGTGGAATGCGGTGGCCGGTGCCAAGGAAGTGTTAGAGTCGACTGGGCTCCCATGTCCTGACCTTCTACTCAAACCTATTGACTTAGAGGGTCAGAGGAGCACGTGGTGGGATGATGTTAGTTGTATTTTGAATCTTATTTTAGAGCCCCCACACTAGAATCTTTCGAGCGTCGTGGTTGTACCAGCGTCGACGCTAGTGTGCGCGGCGTCGACGTTGCGTTGACGTCGCGTCGACGTTGGCACGACGACGACGCTCGAAAGACGCTGGTGTGGGGGGGACTCTTAAGGTGGTTTCAGTCCATACAAAAGTTTGACGCGCAATAAGCGTAGACGGAATTAATAAAAGTAATATTTTATACATGGAAAAATAATTTAGAAAATCTAGATGCCGCGTCACAAATAACATTTGCAATTTATAATATAATTACAAAGATATAAAGCTTTGAAAATTTTGTATGAAAAATTTTGTTAGTTGTGACGCGGCATTTAGATTTTCTAAATTATTGTTCCTTATATACAAAGTTACTTATGCAGGGTGTAAGTGACAGCCTAGCAAATACTGAAACGGTGAGCTCAGATCATCAAACTGAACAACTTTCACTATGGAGCCTACCTCAGGAGACGCGAAAAAAAATTAGCTGTCTCATACATTTGAGTCGGGTAGGTACTGCAGTTTTGTACGGGACAGTTTTGGGAAGAACCTTTTTAGTGTTCCATACCAAAATTGGCAAAACGGAACGCTTAAACCGAAAATAGTAAAAAATTATTACCCTATTTTTTGAATCAAATTTTTTAATATGCGTTTCAGTGAACTGGTGAAAGTTGTCTAGATTCAAAATATAATAAAATAAGACAATAGAGATAGTCAAAATAATAAAGTTTTTCGGTAAAACTTTATACCTACACTTTCTAAGGGCTCTTACAGACGAGCGACACTTTGCGGTCGCCGTGAGTCGCACACGGTCGCGCTCATAGACTACAGTCGCCGTGGGTCGCGCGACTGTTAGAGCGCTAAGAACCAACAACATAATAAATTCGACAGTTGACTTTAGCATTAATATTTCGAGGTGGAGACGTTTTAGAAGATTTTACATACGTACATACAAACATACATAAACATAGAAACATTGCTACAACTACCAACATTCCGACGTCACGGGACAATGCGAACTGCGGCACGAAAAGAAAAGCTATTTTTCAATACACTGCCTACGCGCCGCTGCGAGCTTGCGTAATAGTAGGGAAAAAAATACGCTTTTCGCGCCGCATTTCGCCCTGTCCCATGGCCAGGCCGTAAGAGATTTTAACAAAATATATTTTAGGTTTTAACGTCTTCTACCAATTTTTCTAAGTTTGTATGGTGGTGACAAAATAGAGATGGCCTTACGCGAACATTTCAAACGATAAGAATAACTCAAAACAATTCATACAAAATGTTGTTTCTTGTTTAATCAATACATTATTTTTTTGCGTTCGTAGAATTCATCGCCGACTCGACTTTTTAGACACTCGTAACATGAGAATATGTAGGAAGGAAGTTCACGTTATCTTAATAATGTTTATACTAAAGCGTTCCAAACATGCGAGCGGTGCGAGCCGTTGTGAGATTTTGAACCTGTTCGTTTGTGTCTGGACATTTAGATGTTTGTCACTCAATCACGTATTAACGGCTGAACTTATTTAGATGAAATTCGGCACGTAGATAGAATATATTCTGGATTAACACATATGTTTCTATTTTAAGGTCCACGCTGGAGTCACGGGCAACAGCTAGTTTAGAATAAGGTCGATCTTAATCCATTCTATCATATTATATTATACGAAAGATAAAATTATTGATATAGAATGCTTTAAGATATAAGATATTTTGGCCATGAACCAAATTGGACTGTTACCTTAGGTCCTTAGGACTTAACTTGGTATAACATTCAGGGTGGCCCCGTGCACCAATATGTATTTAGGCTTGATCATATTTAAATTATGATGCTGTCACTGTCATTAGTATAAGGAGAATGCGAGACAGAGCTTAGACTAAATATGTTTTAGCTTAAATAGTAGGTACTATTTGTTGTTAGCCAGGCCATAGCCAGGCTTCAAAATCGGATGACTCAAACAAAAATTGCGAGTGTGACTCAATTAAATGCTTTTAAGCCAATGATATTATTTATAAGTTAAAGTACTTTTAATTATTATTGTTTTAAGTACGCATTTCAGCGGTCTACGAAGTCGGTGGGTGTGTCATCGGTCGTTTGGTATAAAATATTACTTACTTGCTAAGCTTTTAAAAGTCATGATCTATTTTAATCTTTCTTCCGATCATTTAAGGCTGCACCGAGCCTATAGTGCTGCCGCCAATCGTATTTTTTTTTATTTCTTAACAATTAAACTTAAAGTTGGAAATATTCCAAAAAACAAGAATGTCACATTGTAGTCATTGCAGATTTTAAATTTATCGGGTCACTGCGGATTTGTTTTTATAATGTTTGTAATTATTATCTTTAAAACCGCCAAAATTGGCCACGTAATGTTTCGTTTTATGAAAGGACTACATTGTTTTTTTGAAATGTTGTTTAATTGTTTAGAAATAAAAAAAATACGATTGAGGGCAACACAATGGGCACGGTAGGCTCTTAAGGCTCAAAATGAACACCCGATGCACCCGACCATAAATCATTACTTTTCCTTGTCAGATTTAAAATAAATTCTATCTGCTAGCTAGCGTAGTGCTAGCATTTAAAATCTAAAAAGCCGTCGTGGTCCAATGGCGAGTAACCTTGCCTGCCGTTCAGGAGGCGATGGTTCGATCCCCATCCAGGCCGACTCGTACCAATGAGTTTTTTGGAATCTATGTACAATTAGTAACACCACTGGCTTTTCGGTGAAGGAATACATCATGAGGAAACCTGCATGCTTCAATTTCGATTTTCGAGGCATGTATTGTACCCACTGTCCTATACAGGTGGCGATGTGCTCACTCCCCATCACACTGGACATAGTTTCGGTTCTACTAGTGAAACATGGATGTACTGAAGTTTCAGAATATCTCTGACTACCCCCTCGGGGAATATCGTCGTGACCATAAGTAAGCACAAGCTTACTACGCTAGTTTAGTCAGAATATGTATGAAGGTAAAGTCTATATCAGCTTGTATAAGTTATTATTTTTACAGGATCTCGCAGACACATCGTCGATGGATGCAAGCGGGGTGGGGGACTCGCAGGGGGAGGGGCGCGCCTCTTCTCCACCACTCGGTAAGTTTTAAAATTAAATTAGACATTTTGGTAAATAGGCTATTTAGGATATATAGTCATTTTGGAAAAAGTAAAGTACAGTTTTAACCGACTTCAAAAAAGGAGATTTCTCAATTCGACCGTATATTGCTAGGCTGTCACTTACAGCCTGTATATATATATTTTTTATGTGTGTTCGCGGATAACATCGTCGTTTATGAATCGATTTTGATGATTCTTTTTTTGTTGGAAAGAAGATATTCCAAGGGTGGTACCATGAAAACCAGGATCTAATGATGGCATCCCAGAGAAATCGAGGGGAACCTTTGAAAATCGTAGAGCCGGCTAGTGTTTTTATTAATTTAAAGCACAACTATTAAATTGAACTAATGAATTCACCACTGAAAATTGTGAAATAAACAACATTTTAACAAAAAATTAAAACCGCCTTCAAAAAAACTAAAAAGTTAAAAAATAATATTGCAGCCGATGACTTTTTCGTTCAAATCATAAGAACATTAATTTGTTTTATAGAAGTCGGTGTCAAGCCAAGCCAAAAAACTAATTCAAGCCCTGTCGCGAATCGTACCGGCTTGACAGCGACTTTGAAAAAACAAATTAATGTTCTTATGATGCAAACGAAAAAGTCATCGGCTGCAATATTATTTTTTAACTTTTTAGTATTTTTAAAGGCGGTTTTATTGGGGTAGACTTTTTAGGATGTGGATTTTCTGAACCGAGGCTTTATTTATATATTAATACATATAGGTGGTTGCTATTCAGTAAACCCAGTTTTGTTCGAAATAATCGTAAAATACATGGTGTGAAGTTAAATACGTTACATACTTTAGGGGATGCTTCCGACCATCAAACTAAACAAACAATCTTGGTCTGAAGTAAAACTGGTTCAGTTTGATGGTCTGATTACAATGTTGTAGCCTCATAGCCACGCTTTTATCACATAGCTGGTCCGCCGGGGTAATTCCCGCCCGATCCACTTTCACTGAGCGCCCCCTAAACGTCTAATGTCTTCCCAACACAAGGTTCAGTTTTATCAGTGCAACATTCGCGTTTGGCAGTTGCGATACGTACATACGGCGCTGCGTATCGCACGCGATACAGGCTGTCGCACTGACATAAAACGCATTTTAGTTCGTCGTTCCTGAAGCGCAAAGTTCGAAATTACAAAAAACGCGTGAAATCAACATACTGCACGCTATCTGTTACATAACAGGGCTGCGTTCCGAACCTACGCCCCAGGTGCACTCGGAGTGCAACTTTTCTCACTAACGCCGTTCCGAGCCTCGCTTGAAAAACGTTCTATTGCAACTCGGTTGTCACAACTCAACCGTTCCGAACCTCTGAAGGGTTGCAACTTTTAACCATCAAATTCGATGGTTAAAAAACAATCTGACGTTTTGATTATCTGTGGTTACTTGACTTTTCGCTCGTTTTGAATAAAAGTTTGCTTTTCAAATTATTTATATTCACTTTTTGATTCGCTAACATGGAAGATGAGTTTTTTTATTGTATTTGGAAATGATGGAAGCCCTGTAAGCCTAGCATGCCACCCCCGAGAAAACGACAAAAATCGAGATGTGCCTCCATCTTTATTATTTTACGTATGCCAGAAAGAGCGCGCATGACGTTTTACTCGTTTAAACTCTTTGTCGTGGGTGGCAAGCTAGCAGTGCTGGAAGCCCATATTACTGTCAATGTCAAAATTTGAGGTTATAAAACAACCGTGATCGTTCCGTAGCTCATAGCAAGTTGAAAAATTGACGTGGTCGTTCCGTACCATAGAGCGAGTTGAAAAAACAACCGCACCCAAAGGTCGTGAACGCAGCCCAGTAGTAATTGAATAATCTGTGGTTTTACCATATTTAATGCTACCTTCACACGCTCGCGCAAGATTAGGCGAGGCGCAAGGTTAGAGCTGTGCCCAACACTATTACTCGTACCGCATGTATCCGAACAGATTTTCTTGAATAAATATAATTCGTGTTTTCTATGATGCATAAAATTATTAAAAACAAAAATTATCATTATAATTACCTTAGTAATTATTATCTAATTATTCTGAAAAACGAAATGTTCGCGGTAATAATGTCACCATGCTATGCCATGTGTATTCGAACGAACAACGACTTTTAAGTCAAAAATGAAAGATTCAAAACTGTCAATCAGCTGGATAATTAACAAAGAAATAAGAATTTAATAATTTCGAACCATGCTGTAAAGATTCCGTACTAATCAAATTAAAGATTGAAAAATTATGTCTCGGACGGGAATTGAATCCGCAGTCTTCCAAACAGGGGAATTGATTTTTCCAATTTAGCTACCGAGCCCACTACCCAGAGCACGAAATTCTTCAACCTATTTGCATCTTAAGGGACGTGATTTAATTTTTCAAAAATTAATTTGATTTGAAATAGCACAATATGGCTAACATTGTGCTGATATTGTGATTGGTACCTACTAGTTTACTTTAATAAAAGAGCGGGCTCGCGTAAACTCGTGCGAGCGTGTTAGCCCAGTCATTTTACGGTTTGAGCCGGGACTAATTAATAATTGATTTTTTTTTTCGGTATAATATTGAAGAGCCAATTTGAGCATAGAAATGTACCAAAATTAAAAAAAAATAACGTCAGCAACAGTTTCAATTTTAAAATTTAGCTATTATCTCGTTCTAAAAAACCTGATGGTAAATTTTTTTTGCACATATTTAAGGCTTTACCATTACACATACTTCAAACATGGTGTTAATATTTTTCTCGACTTAGAAGGTTTTGAAAAATACATTTAGTATTTTCGAATAAATACCTCATTTTTTAAATTTAGATGCCTATTTTATTGCTCAAAAATAATTTATATTGTTAAATCTAAGTCAAATGAGTGCATTGGTATTAATATTATTAATTTAAAAGCCTTCTGGGACACACAATTTTGATTTCTATGTTGCGTAGCGTTTTTTTTTAATATGTTTCAAAATAGTCTTTTTTGTCACTAAATGGTGCCGGTTACAGTTTAAAAGTACAATTAATAATTACTCCCTACCCCGCCTAACAAAACTCCGTAAAATGACTGGGCTATGTGGAGGAAGCATAAGGTTCCATATTCAAGTCCTTAAGATTAGTGTATGCTTAGCGATTTCAAAAACTGTTAACAATTGACACCAAGGCTCATCTCCCGTCAATCTCAAACAGAGCTAAGGCGCGACAGCGTTGTTACGCTGCCATGCGGCCATGCTAGGCTATTCTTCAGCATCGAACTTAAAAGGGGAAGCCCCTCAGATAAATTAACAGGATTTATCTGAGGGGAAGCCCCGTTCAGGTGTATTGAATTGAGACGTGCTTAACTTGCTGTTGAAACTTTCGTTCTCATAATAGCTGACGATAACACTGAATAAATAGTAGTACTACGGCGGTACTAACTTAGTTTGATTGCGGACCTCGCGCAGGCTCGCGCAACTCTCTAACAAGAAAAACGTTATATGCGCACCGCCGCCATTAAATTTCTTTGAACGGTTGCATACGTTTCATACATTCTGGATAATCGGTCACAACCAGTTTTTAGTATGGAAGTCCCGACTCTTATAACGTAGTGAGTTACATTCTCTTTGACCTCGCGCGCGCAGGTTTCATAAACATTGTGTAATCATTTCGTATAACAATAACCCGCGAAATACAATGGAATGGGACAATTCCAGCGTAATAATTTTGTACTAAAATTTGATTAACTAGCTTTTGCCCGCGTGAAATTAGTCTTATTAATCTTAGTGCAACCCCACATTCTCCGTAGAATATACAAGCTGGATAAAACGAACGCTACCTGGAGGGAAAGAACCCTAAATATTGAAGATAGCAAATTTTACTCACAGCAAACATTCCTTTATTTTTAAATACAGAGTGTCCCGTAAGTAGTGGTCTAAAATGGACGACGGTGTAGAGGAGATCATTTCTAACAATTTTGTTCCCATATATAAGGTCTAACAAAACTAGCTGAAACTATTTTACGGGAATGATCAGACCATCAAACTGAACAACTTTCTCTATGGGACCATTATCGAAATCGCGAAAAAAAATCTGCTGTCCCATACATTAGAGTCTAGTTATGTTTGCAGTTTAGTATGCGACAGCAGATTTTTTTTCGCGATTTATTTTTTCGACATTGAGAAAGTTGTTCAGTTTGATGGTTTGGTCATCCCCTTAAAATAGTTTCGGCTAATTTTGTTAGACTTTATACATAAGTCCGAAAATGAACGGTTCAAAAGTTACACAGAATTTTCAAATTTTTGAGAAAAAGTCGTCTTTTCACTACAAAAATGCTAATTTCGAACTCTAGCGCTCGAATGAGTGAATTTAGACGAAAATAGTGCATAGTGCCTTGTACATACGGTCAGCGTTTTCAAGGTCAGCGCTAGAGATTCGTGCCGTGACTTATAACAGAACCAACTATAATCCGATAAAATAACCCTGTACTTTTATGGCACCAAACGATAAAGATGTACCGATGACCGCCATTTGTACTCTTACGTTCTTTTTATTCGTTTTTGTTACTGTATATTTTGGTGTGCAAATAAAGAATATTTATGTTATGTTACGTTATCAAATCTCTATAAAAATTTTGCATCCTAAATTTAAGGAAGACCATGAAATCTAACAATAACTTAGAATTAAATGGAACATTACGAAGCACTTTAACTAGGTACTTATTGAAAATATTCATTGGCTATCTAGTGAGTAAAGAGCCGTGGCGTGATTGTCCAAATGTTTCATGAGTTAAGTCAATCAAAATGCGATAATACTGTTTTGTATGTTAAAGGTAGGTCCACGTATAAAGAAAATTGTATTGTGTTGTATTGCAACACAATACAATTTACAAAGAGCAGGGTGGATGACTTTTATGCAATAATGCGAAAAAGACACGCATCGTTCAGGTATAGAATAAGATCGTCTGACAATGGGATAATAGAGGCCGTATATAATGCATGTAAGTATACTATATGTACTGGACCTCTGTACCTGATTTTTCCTCTCCCTCATTGCTAGTTTTTCCCCTCTAAATCAGTCCTAGTAAATTAAGTGGTATTGTAGCATGTATGATATATATAAGGTCTAACAATATTAGGTGAAACTATTTTAAGGGGATGATCAGACCATCAAACTGAACAACTTTCTCTATGGGACCACAATTGAAATCGCGAAAAAAAAATCAGCTGTTCCATACAAACCTACTCGACCTATATGTATGGGACAGCAGATATTTTTTTCGCGATTTCAATAGTGGTCCCATAGAGAAAGTTGTTCAGTTTGATGGTCTGATCATCCCCTTAAAATAGTTTCAGCTAGTTTTGTTAGACCTTATATATTATGTTTATAATAGGTATTTATGATAACAAATATCTATTTATTTATTATGTAAATAAGAATTATACACCGTGTTAATGAATTAGCGCAAAACCTCATACACCCAAACTGATTTAGAACAAAATAGTGAGATTGAAACAATAATTTCATTATTTTGATAGTTAAAATTTAAAGTTATTCGCATTTTAAGTTTTGAGGCAAAAATTATTTATTATCATTTCAGCAATGAATGAAAGCGCTAATGTACTCATGGATACGTTTTAATAATCTTGTTTTGGTAGTTAATGGGGTGAGTGTGCCCGTGCGGTGGGTTGACGTCGGGTTCAGTAAATTTTACAAACAAATTATTTAATATTTTGAAAAAAATTACCTATGTTGAAACCATGATAATTCGTTTCTGCTCTCGATTCTAAACAAATAACTTTCTAGTTTTGCGTTAATTCATTAACACGTTGTATGTTTATCTATTTATGTTTGGTATTTTTATCATTGTTTTTCTTTTAATTTTTCTTTGTAACACCGACCCGTATTCTTAGTTGATATTTCCTCTGCCCCAAGGTTGTCTGGAAGAAATCGCTTTTTAGCGATAAGACCGCCTTATTTGTACCATAATTATTTTTGTGACCTGCTCTGTACTGTATTTATGTATTTGGTGTAAATAAAGTATATTTCATTCATTCATATATGCGGCCTCTAAAATCGCCAGCTAAAATGTAAAATTTATATGTACGTAATTGCACTTTGTCTTGTCTTGTAATGCAATGTACCTAATCTAATGTTGAGATGACTCTAGTTTGATATTATTAATTAATGTACTATTTTTGTGCTTTTATATGGGTTCTAAGTAACCAGAAATAAATACAATTTCATTTCATTCATTGTACGCGAAAGCACAGAATACATATTCTTAACCGCCAAATGTACGACTGATACCATCTTTAGAAAATCATATTCATACCCTTAACATATCGTAATATAACATAATATGATGCAGATAACTAAATCACAACATTACTATTATTATGATTAAAACATTCCCATTATTGTTATTTCTACACCAACCAGTGTTGCTAACTTGTATGTATTTTTTTTACTATTTAAAAATCGGACGGAATCTTCAGTAAAATAAATTTCATAATATTTTAGACTAGGTACTTTTTAATTCGTTTGGATATATAAGGTCTAACAAAATTTGCTGAAACTATTTTATGGGTATGCTTAGACCATCAAACTGAACAACTTTCTCTATGGGACCAATATCGAAAAAGCGATAAAAAAAATCAGCTCTCCAATACAAAACTGCAAACATAACTCGACTCAAATGTATGGGACAGCAGATTTTTTTTTCGCGTTTTCGATATTTGTCCCATACAGAAAGTTGATCAGTTTAATGGTCTGGAGTGCGATTTTTGAATCTCATTCTTTGAACTCAGCAGTTGAAAATGTCAAAATTACTATGGAGATATGCATCTTTCTACTGCTGATTTGACTTTCAAAAATCCTACTTCAGGAGTGCGATTTTTGAAAGTTAAATCAGCAGTAGAAAGATGCGTATCACCATAAATTTTCAACTGCTGAGTTCAACGTATGCTATTCAAAAATCGCACTCCTGGTTATCCCCCTAAAATAGTTTCAGCTAATTTGGTTAGACCTTATACAGCTGAAAACAAAACAAATAAAATGTATGCAATCGTTTCAGTTCTCGAGTGATACCCAAACAAACGAATGGACAAAATTAAAGTATACGAGCGTTAACCCGCGACTTCGTCCGCACAAATTATAAACCAGATTTTAAGTCAGTAAACAAAAAAAGTTTCATCAAAATCGGTTCAGTAGTTTTTGCGTGATGCTCGTACAAACAAACAAACACCCAAACAAACAGACAGACAAAAAATCCAAAAATTGGTGATATGGAATCAGGGATACCTAAAAACCATATCGTAACTTATTTTTTGTTAATATCTTCAATATACAGACACACTTCTGTTACAGCTTTATAATAGTATAGATAGACTAGGGGATGAAATATTTGCCATGTATTTTTTTTAAATATCCTTAAGTACACAGATTTGTTATTTAAAAATTTTATTACAGTTATATAGGGTGTAAGGAATAGTAGTAATTACCCTTTAAACCCTACCCATCAAACTGAACAACTTTTAATAAGGTAGCAAACCAATCAGACCAAAAAAAAATCAACTATCTCATACATTTGAGCCATGTAGGTATTGCAGTTTAGTATAGAGTAGCAGATTTTTTTTTGCTCTGACAGGGTTGCTCCTCTAGTCAAAGTTGTTCAGTTTGATGGGTAGTGTATGTGGTTTAAAGGTTAATATGATACTTTTCCTTACATTGTATAAACAAATAAACAATTTTCTTTTGGAAAGACTCTATTTAAACCAATAAAACAAGTTGAATCTCAACAGTTAATTAAATTTGCACCATCTAGTTCAAAAGGCATAACCTTGTAACACTGAAACCAACACAAATGTGGGGCACAATCGCTGTAGCATAAGTGAAACGTGCGGTGCAGTGTGGTACTTATGTAATGAACACATAATGGCTGAAGTCGACGGGTTCGTTATCGTTGAGATGGTGGAGGTGGAGGACGGGCTGACTATACTCTTGGAAGATGTCGTGGAGGGATGCGAGATCGCAGATCCGGCGCTATTAGGTCTGTTCTGTTTATACATACAATAGTTATAATAAATAAACATTCAAATTATATACACTACTAAAAGAATGCTACTCGATACCATATCCTGTGGCCGTAGTATGGCAGCGTGATATAGCGCTTTAGGGTTGAGCCTCATCTGCCAGCACGGAATCGCATTTTTTCACGCTCCATCCTTTTCTGTCGCTCAGAAACGTCATTTGCTAGAGCGAGAAAGGTCGCAACACTAGCAGTGCTGCGACGTGCTATCGCATTCCCGCTATCTTTCGCTATCTGTCACTTAGGAACGTCATTTGCTAGAGCGAGAAAGATAGCGGGAATGCAATAGCACGCGGCAGTACCGGCAGTGCTGCGACCTTTCTCGCTCTAGCAAATGACGTTCTTGAGCGACAGAAAAGGATAAAGCGTGAAAAAATGCGATTCCGTGCTGCCAGATGAGGCTCAACCCTTAGCTATCTTTCTATTAGCGCGTGAACGAACGAGATAAAAGGTGTGGATATAGCCGCATCGGCATTATTATACAAACGGTTGTATGCTGAGTGAGTGCGTGAGAGAGGGTTATACCACTGCTTACTGTCGTCCACCGAGAAGGGGTGAGGTCGATATTGAAAGGGGGCAGGGAGTGTCGGTACTGTACCTAGTTATTTGTCCTCTTTCGTTCTTTATTTCGTGTGGCTTGTGCCCTGTGTCTTGCCGTCGTCCCCTCGAGGAATAGAGGTGGCCAAGAATTGGATAGACAAAGTGATCACTTTCACACGAGAAAGAAGATGTACTCTTTATTTCTTATATTTATACTGTGTCGATACACTGACCTAAGGTGACGATTTTTACAAAGTACCTGGGCAGAGTGATAAGTCTGGTAAAAATCTACTTAGGAATAAAGTTATCGCAAATTGTATAAAATATTTTTCTTGAACACTCTTTTGAAAGACTAAGTTATAATTTTCAGCCTGTTCTGTCGGTCTTTTTTTTTGTCGGCCATAAAAGAAAAACAATCGAATACATTTTCGCAAACCTGGAGAAAAGTTAATTTCGTGTGTTGATTAAACATTATTTTTTGTGTGAAAAAACTATTACGGAAGCGAAACAAAGACTTGACAAATATTGTGGGGACTCCGCTCCGTCGATTAGAATGATTCACAAGTGGTTTACTGATTTTCGTTGTGGTCGTACAAGCACAAGTGATGCTGAACGTCCAGGACGCCCAGTTTACGACACGACTCCAGAAATAATCACCAAAATCCACGACATAGTATTGAATGACCGAAGAATAAAAGTGAGTGAGATAGTTGAGATCGTAGGCATCTCAGTCGAACGTGTGCGCAATATCTCATTTCTCACTCTCCGCGCGATGGGTGCTGCGTTTACTCACGGTGGATCAAAAACGCCGATCCAAAACCTGTGCAGTCGCAATGGCCAAATTCCATGAGTTACGCTACGAGGTGCTTTCTCACCCACCATATTCGCCAGATTTAGCCCCCTGCGACTATTTTCTGTTCCCGAATTTGAAAAAATGGCTGGGTGGGAAAAGATTTAGCTCCAATGAAGAGATCATGCACGAAACTAATGCCTATTTTGAAGGGTTACAAAATCTCTGTATATGAAAGGGATCGAAAAGCTGGAGAAACGTAGGATTAAGTGTATTGAGCTATGGAGAGACTATGTTGAAAACTAAATAATAACTTTTACAAATTTTTAATTCCTTGTTTTTGTTGTGGTGCTTCGTAAGCTGATTATTATACTTGGAAAGATAAACGTGGAACCCCTGTAGTCTTTCTTAGAATTTTACCGCACCAATAGATCGACAATCAACGTCGATCCGCAATGTATCTTCCATTCTATTCTTGTTTTTTTAATTGTTGCGTTGATGATCTTGTCTTGTCTAATCTAGCAAAAGGGCTTAACATTTTACGGTTATAATTATAAGTATTTGGTGACTTCAAGGGAACAACCCTTGAAGTCACCAAATACTTATAATGTCGAAGAAAAACACTGTCTTGAGCCACTGTAGTCCAGGGAGCGACAACGCGACTCGACAATGTCTCTTAGTGTTTTGTCGGCAATAGCTATCACACCAACCGATCTATCAACGTCGATCGATTAGTGTGGCAATACCCTTAGCAATAGGTCTTTTTCCGAATTCCAATGACTCATAGAAACAATGACATTGCATAGAAGCAAAAAATTATGCTCTATCAGTTAAAAGTTCTATATCAGTCTTTACTATACAATCTGAGTATTGACTTATCTCTTCCATTGTAGATAAAAGTCAGCAGTGTTGATAGCCGTTTTAGCAAAGATATCGTATTTTAGATACAATATTAATTTGTGCTCTAAATGATTGTTTTATTTCATGTTTCTGTGAAGTTACTTGTGTATCTGTTAGTAAAAAGGGGTAACTTAATTTATTTATTATTTGTTTATTTATTTACAACCTTTCTTTGGTTACATATGTACTCTTGTAACTGCTCCACAAACGTTGTTACGATATTGTTTTAGCAACGTGAAAAGACCGAAACCTGTGTTAGGGATATCTTACTTCTTCTTGTAGTGCAATCTCCTATCCTCTAAGGCTATTCGGACCCTGGAGACTGCAGCCCTGAATAGTGAGGTGGTGTTCATATCGAACCGTTCACACAGGTTCTTAATCCGGGACGTCCTTCTTCCAGGCATTCTTCTCCTGCAGAATAATCTGGAGAGTTTGGTATTTTTCACTTCTAATAATCTGACCGAGGTACTGTGGTTTTCCGAGTTTTTATGGTTTTTAGCATTTTTTTTATTCTTATTCATCCTCTTCAGGTCCGCAGGCATAGCTACTAATACAAAAAAAAACATAATGAAAGTTCGTACAACATTATTTCGTATCTTATTCTTACCGTACCCTTTGAGAGTGAACTCAAACTTTGCTACAACTGTCAAATACTAATATTAGATTATTACATAATATAAAACCGAGTTGTGTGTATCGGAATTCAGGATCGCGGCCCTAGAACAACTTTTAGTTTATGTGATATTTAAAATATACCACTTCCTTTATTTCTGCCTAGTAACCATAGTATGCCACCCCCGAGAAAAGGTTAAAATTGAAATATGTCTCCACTCCATCTTTGTTATTTTACGTATGCCAAAAAGAGCGCGCATGACAATTTTCTGGTTTTCTCTCTCTGCCGCATTGCCTGCTCGACTCAAATGTATAAAACAGCAGATTTCTTTCGTGCGATTTCTTCTTTTTTTTTGTAAAAATTGTTCAATTTGATCATCTGAACCTCCCCTCAAAATCAGGAAAGTGTTTTAAAAAAATCACCTAGTTTTTTTAAAATCTGCCTTTCGGTTGAACTGCCGTCCTCTGCGCGGACGTGGTAGTCACCGGACCACCTCGTGTTTACTTCAATGTGTAGTTAATTAATTGTTTCAGTAACGAACGGCGTGTCGGACTACCGGGGCGCGGAAGCGGAGGCGGACGCGGAGGCGGACGACACCCTGCCCACAGACATGTCGGACTCCAGTGACAGCGAGCCTGACAAACATCACAAGTTAGTACTTTAGCTTTTTATTTTATAGAAAAGTTTACATACTATTTTTTTATATGTAACAAAACACCCTAGTATTTAAGGGGTGGTACGTACTTGTGCATTCAATCGTTTTTTTCTCGATATTGATTCCATAGTAAAAGTTGAAAGTACACTCTATCTATACTGGTAACAAATATAAAAAAATGTGTATTATAGGTTCATTAGGGATTTTCTCTTAGAACACATTTTACATTTACTAATTCGTTATAATCCTTCTATCTCGAGATATTTGCCAAGTTTATGCGCCGCCAAAGGTAGCTGCCAGCTCTCGTATAACCACCATCTCTTGTCAACACTTAGTAATAAATTAATCATGTTATCAAACTCTACAGTAGCGAAGAGGCGCCGAAATGCACGTCATCACACAGCGGCAAACTAATAATGCGCCAACAGTTCCCCTTCAACATAGACCAGCTCTTCACCATGATCTTCACAAACTCCAAGTTCTTCCTCGAGTTCCTTGCTGTCAGAGGCACCACAGATTATGTACAGGTTCGTCTTATTATATTGTTCATTAATAAATATCCTACCGGCTGCGCCATGATTGCATCAATACAAGATTATAACTTAATATTTTGTTTCTTTTACTTTAAGATTACCAGCTGATGTTCCATTACAAGTTAGATAAATTACGCAGGAAACAAATTGGCCTATGGAGAGGGGGTGTGGGCAGTAGCGCTTTCACCTACTTTTGTTCTGGGCAGTCAAGTTTTTTGCAAAGTTGTTTGCCGGCCAATATAGCTGCCAGTACACCAATTATAGATCTCTAGTATGATCCAAGTAATTTTCTTTTCGCGATTTAAATGTGGATCCCATTATACCATAGTGAATGGTTAATTTTCAGTGTCTCAACCCTCTACAGTTTGACCGCGATTCAAATCAAATGAATACCTTTTATGATATCAAATAAAGTTACAAAGTTACACTATGTTTTCTGTGTACCGTGGTTTGAAAGTCATGCTGGTCTATTGGCAACATTGTGCCGCCGCGGGTGCCATGTTTGTGCAACAACCTGACGCTTGACCTGCTATATAAAAGCAAAGATGGAATTCAATATTTAAAATTCAGGAATCTTTTTAATTTTTATAAACTTGACAGAGTAACCCCAAGTAATAAATATTTAATATAAAAATTTGTAGGCGCCGTGGCAGCAACAAGCGGGCCTGAAGTGTCGGCAAGTCAACTACGTGCTGAAGCTTTCCACAGGCCCTATAGGGCCCAAGGAGGTCCACGTCACAGAGACACAGGTGCGTACCAACTTACCAAGAAAGGTTTTCAATGGGGCAAGGCAAGAAGGCGAGCCCTATAGTCCATATAGGCCCTATAGAAGAACCAATAATCAGTCGATTTCAATGCTTCGACGGTCATCGCGTCGGTAGGCAAATACCATCCTTTAAGTGCTGTAAGCATTTTATGCGGTGTAAAATAGATCATTCAATTTCTTCGCATGGGTGCCGTAAGATAAGACGAAAAGCTAGCCAAAGCACCACCCAACGAAACTGTTTTATCAGGAAACTTCAAATATGATACAGGCTATTGCTACAACTGCACGCTTAAAACATTGTTGTACTTTAGTAATTCTTCTGACCACCCGAAAAATTCAAGTAAGTAAGTAAAGTAAAGGTTTATTTGTATAAATTAGTAATAAATTAATACACGGTACAAAAAACTTAAACATAATCTGTGGCACATAATATTATTGTTGATTTAAATTAAGTTTTTTCATTCTCCTGCTACTTAAAATAGGAACCCGTTTGGGGCCCGTGGGCTTTAAGCACCAGTTCCCTTCAGTGACAAAGGTATATTTAGCTGTAGTTTTATTTAACACTGAATAAAGAAATTTAGAAAGAATAAAGTAACAGTATTAGTAAGTAGTAAAATTCCCTCCTATGTTGAACTTTTTGTGTATGTGTAAGTGCGTGTGTGAGAGAGAGAGTGTGCGTGTGTGTGTGTGAGTTATTGAAATTATGGGTGGTTGGGAGAGGATTGACTTACTAAAGAAGAAACTCCTTCAAATTATCTACTAGAGTGCGAAAGAGGCAACTGCAGCTCTGACAGATTTTATAATATAAAATAGATAAAATGAGCATGTCTGTATATTTTACTTTTTTTGTTTATATTCGCCTTTGTTTGCTGGATGTCTGAAAACGGGCGGTGAAATTGGGTATTTAGGTCCTTTATTCTTACAGTAATTAATGTATGTAAAAAATACAAAACATGGGACATAGCAGAGGTAACATAGATTGTATGGTAATTTTTTTTTCTCTAGTGTCATTCATGCGTTTGTATGGAAAAAATCAATCAATCAAATCAACCAACTGCTAGGCATATGCCTCGTTTTTATAGCGCTTTTCGTAACGGTCCTCGGCTACCCGATCCAATTCCGACCAGGAAGCTGCATCCCTTGGCCACCACTGGGATACTGCCTCAAATCATGCTAAAAAGCAATTTAAACCGTCAGGTCATGAACAAATGTTCGAAGCCAGGCGTCTTATACTCGATAGACGCGACGAGCGAGAACTCCGGGATCCCGTACGCGGACTACTTCACGGTGGAGGTGCACTACTGCCTGCAGCGGGTGCAGGAACACGTCACCGAGCTCAACCTGTACGGGCACGTCAAGTACAAGAAGAACATGTGGCCTATGGTTAAAGGTATGTTGTTCTTGTCTTGTTGGATTAGAGCAGGCATGTCAAACTCATTGTTGGGCCACATGCATAATAATAGTAGTATCAGTGGGCCGCAAAGAACTTGTATCGATCATTGAAATGGACTGTTAATCGTTTATTTTAAGTTGGGGGTAGTTATATCTGCAGAAATCAACTTCTAAACTACATCTAAATCAGGGGATCGGGCCGCAAGAAAGCGCAGTGTGGGCCGCATGTTTGACATGCCTGGATTAGAGGCTCTTTTTGAATGGGCAGTGTAGCGGACTAACTTATCAACAACGCCGAGGCATCAATCGAGTTGATATAAACAACAGATCTAGGTCAGTGCATACGACATAGCATGTTACTCTTATGAAGGCTAATTAGAAGATAAATCTGTTCAACGCGTCATAGCGCGTCTCAAGTAATATGCCAGTAAGATGAACAGGGCCACATCACATATGTAGCCACATTGTACTAAGAACACGAAATGATGTGATTTGTTATCTACATTATTAAATATCCGAAGCTCCGTTTTCAATATTTAGGGAATGTTTGTCAATGATTGATTCTATTTAAACATATAAAAATTCTGACAAAGTAGCAAGCTGACTGCATTCCTTGGGAAACAATGTGGAAATATTTTATAATTAGAAATTAATTTACAGATTCAGCATCTTTAAAACCTCACACCTTGTTTTGCTCGGTCAAAGTTGGACGTCGAATCTGCCAAATCTGTCGAAGCGTTCAAATAATCGCTTCAACTTAGTAATTTTTAAATAATTTCAATGCACCTACCTACAAACGTCAATTTTTTAGTTTTGGTATACTTGACGCATAGATTATAATTTTTAAATAACGTTTGTTGTCTTAGCATTCCTGGAGAAGAACTCGATATCGGGGTTGGAGGAGCACGCACGGACGCTGGAGGCGCGACTGTCGAGTGAAGCCGAGTCCGCTGCACCCACCGCCCGGAAGGGCAGGAGGCACCGCCGCGTCACCTGTGAGTACATAGATATCTAGGTTTTCAGCTTACTCTAGTGGACGTAGACTCAGCTTTAAATACGTATGAGATAGCGATATGGAGCTGATGTATACAATTTAAGCTTCCTAGTCAGACACAGGACCTTAGTGGAAGGCTTAGCGACCTTAATGCCGCTTCCCGACGAATCGGTCTCGGCATGACCTTAGACGATCTTATACGTCGGTGAGGCGGCGGTAGAAGTTGTGCAAGACTATGTCTACCTTGGACAGACTATAAGACTAGGTAGAAACAACTTCGACAAGGAGGCCGCTAGGCGTGTCCAACTAGGATGGGCTGCTTGCGGGAAACTCCGTTATATATTCTCCTCGGCCCAGCCACAATGCCTCAAAACAAAGGTGTTCAATCAATGAGTTCTGCCTGTGATGATCTATGGTGCGGAAACGTAGACCTACTACGACGTGGACTAGTTCATTAATTCAAGGTCACTCAGCGAGCTATGAAGAGAGCTATGCTCGGTGTTTCTCTGAGAGATCAAATCAGAAATGAAGTGATATGTCAGAGAACTAAAGTTGTTGACATAGCTTTGAAAGTTAGCAAGTTGAAGTGGCAATAGGATGGTCATATCTGAAGAACTGACAACCAATGGGGTATCAGAGTTTTAGAGTGGAGACCGCGAACTGGTAGACGTAGTGTGGGACGCCTGCTGCCCGCTGGACCGACGACCTAAAAAAAGGTAGCGAGGAGCGACTGGATGTGGAAGGCTTAGGATAGAGTTTTGTGGCGCGCCTTGGGAGAGGCCTATGTTCACCAGTGGACGATGATAGGCTGATGATGATGATGAGTCAGACACATTCGTTGACAAATAAAATATGGTTACGTCAATAAAGAGCGAGCGAGAGCAAAGGGGGGACCATTCATTACGTGAAGCGATGTTTTGAAATGTACGTATTGTTTTAAAGTTACAGTGCCTCAAACATTTCCATACAAATCTTAAATTAATCCTAGCAATGAAACTGCATATTTTAACGATAATCTGACTCATTATAAGCATAAAGATTAGTTTCTAGATTGTTTCTGAAAAATGTCATTGACTTTAATTGGTTAATATTGAAACTACGACCATACTTCGTTTGAATGCAGCGCGCATTAGCGCTTTAGGAATAAACTTCTCGTAAAATGTAACCAATCTCAATATCTCTCAACAGCGTCATCGCAAGAGACAACAGTGACGGCGACGGTGAAGTCCCCCGCGGCGGCGCTGCTAGCCCCCCGCGCGGCGCCGCCCCGCGCCCCCGCGCGCTCCGCCACGCCCTGGCTGGTCGCCACGCTGCTGCTGCTGCTGCTCATCAACGCGCTGCTCTACTGCCGCCTGTACTACACCGAGAGGCATCTCGACATGGATGACTTGCAGACCAGGTTCGTTAATACTACAACTACCAGGCGCAAACATAAATAAATGTGTTACATACATTCAGACTGAACAACTTTCACTGTGGGACCAAGATTGAAATGACGAACAAAAATGTTCCATAGAAAACTTCAATCAATGGTGACTCGATCCAAATGTATAGAACATCCAAACTTTTTTCGCGATTTCAATGTTGGCCCACTAATGAAAGTTTTTCAGTTAATTAATCTGATGTATGTAACGTATTTAGTACACCCTGTATACAAACAAATATTGCTCGTTTAATAGTATAGTATTGTATTGACCGAATGTATCGAGGTGATGTAAATAACGATGAGCGCAATTTAGAGGGATAACTCCTCGAATATTTTCCTACTAATAATTAAAATATCATAGCTTGAGTAGCTCATTGGCATATTAGAGCTTCAGAAAATTATCATTGAAGTTAAGCAACGTCAGGTTCGATCAATCTTTGGATAGATCATTTTAGTGTTATTTCATCTACAGGGTGTTAGGGTAAGCAGTTCAATTACTTTAATGAATAATTGTACTCATGATACAACACCAAACAACTTTCCCCAAGAAACATAAGGGAAATTCGCCAAAAACAAATTCGACTTTCAAGCTGATTGCATAAAACTATTTTTTTGTGTATTTCCTATACGTTTTTTAGGGAAAGTTGTTCAGTATCATGGGTACAATCACCCCTTTAAGTAATGCAACTGTTCACCCTAACACCTGCATGTGTCACCCGTTTTCGAGTGTGTTTTGTCTCACGATGGATGTAATATAAAGTGTCTAACAGTCACACGTACTCGTACACGTACACGTCCACGTACTAACGTCGCAGGATGAGCTCGGTGTCGGACTCGCAGATGGCGGCGTGGTCGCAGCAGCTGGCGCGGCACACGGTGCGCCAGCGCGGCCAGCTGAGAGCCTGGCGCGCCGCCCTCGACCGCACCGTCACACACCTCGCACAGGTACCCCTTACATTATATTGTTACATTACATTACCATTATACTATGCACACTACTACAATTACATTCGATACTATTCAATTCATAGACGAATAATTTTTCGCTTACGCTTACGCTGGTAGGTGTCGCTCACTCAAGGCCTTATAAAAAGGCTGAAAGTCACCCAAAGAGCAATGAAAAGGGCTATGCTCAACGAAACCGAATCAGAAATGAAGAGATCCGCAGAAGAACCAGAGTAGCTGACATAGCCCAAAGAATTGCTAAATTAAAGTGGCAGTGGGCGGGGCACGTTGCTCGCAGAACCGATGGCCGATGGGACCGAAAGGTTCTTGAGTGGCGGCCGCGTACCGGAAAGCGCAGCGTGGGTAGGCAGACACGATGGACCGACGACCTTGTGAAGGTAGCGCGAACCCATTGGATGAGAGCAGCGCAGGGCCGGTGGGCCGGTTATTATGGCGATCAGCGGGGGAGGCCTATGTCCAGCAGTGAACGTCAATCGGCTGAGATGATGATAGTAGACGGAATGTCAGTGTAACCGGGTATGAGATAGCGATAGTCATAAAGTCCTATACAATTTATATGATATCCTGCCAGAAAAACAGATTTATGCAAGTAAGCGGCGGCCGGTACATCCCTACAGGCCCAGCGATGTATCTACAAAACTATTGTTTGTTGTTAGTTCGGCAGAAAGTGAACGTTCACGTGTTCCGCACGCTGCGCATCAATTGTCTCTGCCTGCCCCAGTGAAACACAGGCGCATCTACAACTACCAACCCTCCTCAGCATCCAGTTGAAGTAAAGCTCCGTTCACCTTTTTTATATAACGTAATATATATTTCCAGACGGAACAAGCTTTAAGAAAGCTTCTAGAAACAATAGAGCCTTCGCTCGAAAAAGCACAGCGCGAAGCGGAGCAGGACACGATGCCGGGACACGAGCCGATACGGGACGAGCCGGGGGACACGCGGGACGACCAGCGCGCTAGTGACGAACTGTGAGCCGCCGCGGCGACTTGTTGAGTTCACGCCGAGGGAAGCTCCGTCACGTCGGGTGAGAGTTGAAAATTGAGCAGAAGACCTGGTTTTTTAAATCAAACATTGAGTTACCAACTAATGGACGCTGGGTCGAATACAAAATTCTCTAAATCCCAGACTAACCTACATAAACGTAATTAAGTAATATAAACCAACTAAAAACATTGAACTGCTGGCATCGTTTTTACCAATTCTTACTCCTGTAAGCGGCACGGAATTATAGACGTGCGCGTAGTCGATCAAACAAAGACTGGCGCGTAATTGTTACTCTATTATTGTTATTGTTGTTTTGGATCGGACACATTTGAGCGCGAACCTGACGTCTAGTAGTTGGTAGGACAATGAAATCAAAGATTGTAAAATTTTGCTTAGCTTTACTGTTTTAAAGGCTACATTCAACAAGGAAATTGTTGGCTGTCAAGATAGATTTGCGTTTTTCAATTCTTGCCGGGTAGACTATGGATGCAAAAGGCGCGGGCAGTGCCAATGGGCCAACCTCGCTTTTTTACCGTAGGCATTTGCTTTTGACAACCCTGAAGCATTTATCAACGATTTACAAAAGTACGTATAATGGCCTGCGTAGATGACGGACTGACGTACTTTTGGTATGAAATACAAAGCTCAAAAAGTGTATGCCGTGTGAAAATTCCATGTGCTTTTCCAGTAACGAAAAAGTACGCGGGTAAAAGTCGGTCTTTCAGGCCTTTGTATTGATTAAAATGTAAACCTTATTGATACGTAATAGAATCTTGATTTGACTGCTGAAACTATCGAATTTAAGAAGTATCGGATTTAGTTTGGTGCTTTCGAGTTTGAGTTTTTTTTTTTTCAATATACCCGGTCACAATAGAATTGGCATAAGATGCAAACAAATAACGCTCAAATTGACTTTCTTCACCCTTTGAGTAAAAATCTTAATGATTTTATATTAAACCTTTAATCATTTATTAATTTTCATTAATTATTACTGATTCTATTGATCACTATTTCTATTGATATCGAGTATATAAAATGAACTTGAGTTAAATATGAAAGCATCCCTTCATAGTACACTTGACTAGCTTTACTGACAGATATGAACTTTATGCATTCGGCTTGCATTTTCAAATTCCCCGTCAAATATTGACTGCATGGCACCCAACCTGTATGAGGCTAAGCTTGTTTTTATATCTAAATCTAATGCGGTACGGTTCTTATGAACTATAGTTTGGCTCTTTGTAAGTATTTATAGCTTATAATAACATCGCGCTAGATATATTTTATTCTATTAGAAATGAAATCATCAAATGTAAAGTTTAGAAGATCAGTTAATGAAGTTTTTTCGTTATTGTGTCACTTTTTCAGTGTGATATTTTCTGTCCCGATTAATTGAGAAATTACTTACGGAAATTATGCCATTTGTAATGGAATTTAATATATTTGCAGTTCACTTTTGATAAAAATCAATTCATTCATAAAATGTATAATGAATACATGGCAAATACAAGATAGCTTGAACTTAACGTAAGAATTTTAATGACTACGAGTAGGTTATAAAGGAGTTTTGCCGCGTTGATCCCCGCTGGTTAGCCAAGCCTTGTCCTTAGCTAGATATGTATAGATAATATCTACAATAACATGACCTGTTTTAACCGATGCAGTCACTTCCCCCTTTTTCTTGTGATGTATGACTCTTTCTTTATTGATTACTTCTTACTGCGGCTAATTTTACCCTCTCCTGTTAAATTTCTGATTTCGCGTATGGCACAAAGCGGGTGATGTTGTTGAAGATTTTTACCCCATATTGGATATAAAGATATTCAAGTGCAATATATTATATAATGTAATGTAAGTCTGCTAGAGGTTTTCAAATGAAAACATTATGATTCTTCCAAAAATATTATGTATGCATTTGTTTTATTATTTTATATTTATAAAAAAGTCGACGGTTTACAGCAAATAATACACCAAAGATTATTTATTTTGTTTTAAAAACGAAAGTGTTGCCAGTTTTTATGTAAAATTGACTCTTGTTATAAAATTATTAAAAATACATTAATAATATATATATTTCATTATACTTAAATGTGTAAGTTTGTATGTAAAATGAAAACCTCACAGATCCCCACTGTGATAAGAATAGATACGTTTAATTTTAATATTCCTTCTATGAATGTATGATGTTTGCGCTGGGCGTTCAAATGTAATTAAAATGAATAAAAATATAATATATTATTATGAATACAACTACGATCGCTATGTACTGCCACACGTTATGTTTCGGGAATACGTAATAAGCTATCTAATGGCAAAAATAATCTAGATTGCATTTATGTACATGCAAAGCTTTTCAAAAATATATTACTGTTCCAAAATAACGCATTTTTTTTAATAATCCCAGACGGATATGTTGAAACGAGTTGATATTCGCCAAAACTTTTAATGTAACGTTGTAGCTAATTATTTTAACTTTAGTAGGGCATAGCATGCCACGCTCGACAAAACTATACTCTCGCATACGCAAAGTAACAAAGAAAGGAATGTCTCGATTTTTATCGTTTTCTCGGGGGTAGCATGCTAGACCTAGGCATAGGTTTGTGAGGGTATAGATATAACTAATGTTGTGTCGTGCGAAACCGTAGTTTCCCTTTTAGACGAATTTCTCAGTAAAACAATGTTTTCCTAAATGTGTCTATCACTTCACTACGTGTAAATAAAGTTTAAAAAGGGTATATCAAATGTTAATGATAACAAAAACGAAATATGGAAATGTTATAAAATAAATTACATATTATATTTAAGAAATAATTGGGAAAATAAAGTTTTACTGTTTTATTTCAGTTGTAGTATTTCGATCTCTTATTTTGTAAAATAGTTTTTATTTTGTGGTGCTCTAGGTTTTTTTTTTATTTTAAATCAAATGTAAATTTTAAATTATTAGTTTTTTATGTATTTATAATTTCGATTTAAAACAATTGTCAATTATGTATTTATAATTTCGATGTGTGTAAGCAATATGTTATAATTGTAAAGCTGTATTATATAGAATTCATTCCGATTCGATCTGAGAGTTATATTTTTATTATAATTTTATTTAAATCCAGAAGATGAAGGACAAATACTAGATTCCTATTAGTTTAGAAATGTGCATTTCAAATAGAAAATAGTGTCAGATTAGAAAGAGCTTGGGACATTATCGCGTTTCTGTGAAATTAGCATGTTTGCAGTTATAATGTGGCTATTTTTATCTCTTGCCCCATCAGGAGTAAAGTCGTGAGCATATGCTATGCTAAAGATAAAAGGGGACGCGCAAATCTAGCGGATAAATGCTCGAGCAGTTTTGATGATTAACTCAATAACAATTGAAAATAGTGTGCAAGAGATTGCCCTGCGATTTCTATTTGCGTTCTCTTGCAAGCTATATTTTCAACTCTGTTTCAATTGTGTTTGGAGTTAATTATTTATTTTTAGGAATTGATTGTACTCACATGTGGTTCACTCGTGTTATTTTAAATTAAGACTTATTTCTTAATTTCTCTCTTTTCTAGGGCTTTCCAAATTTACGAGAAGTGTACCTAGTAAATTTATCAATGAAAACTGCTCGAGCATATTGCCGCTAGATGTGCGCCGACCCTAATCCAGATGACCGATAGACCGCGGCAGATTTTTTGTTCTAAGGAAAAAACGGTACGCACAAACGGTCTGGAAAATATTGTCAGGGTTTTTTGGAAGAACAAAAATCCGCCGTAGACTATCCTTCATCTAAAATGGGTCTAGGAAGGTCACACACTATGGCTAGGGTCGACTGATGGTGGCAACCACAGAAATAAATCAAGATAAAACGGTTATAAACATTGTTTTAACTTGTGTTCCGCGCTTACCTGTTTCGGACCAGGAGTGCGATTTTTGAGTCTCATTCGCCGAGTTCAGCAATTGAAAATGTCAAAATAACTATGGAGATATGCATCTTTCTACTGCTGATTTAACTTTCAAAAATCATACTTCAGGAGTGCGATTTTTGAAAGTCAAATCAGCAGTAGAAAGATGCATATCTCCATAATTATTTTGACATTTTCAATTGCTGAACTCGGCGAATGAGATTCAAAAATCGCACTCCAGTCGTGTATTTTTTTTTTAATTGTCATTAAATAACGTTTTTAGTCACCTCAGAACTTTTGTTTCTGCAGTAAGAAACCGCGCAATAAGGCATTTACTCTTATTTGTCACCGATGTTTATCGTAGCTAGTCATTACGTAACAAAGAATATAATAGGCGGGAGGAATATATCCCTAGGCGGGAGGCGTAATGAGTAAACGTAGTGATTTATTGTTTAGTGGAGTAAACGTATGACACAGTAAGTAATTTACCAAGCTCGTATCCAGACTTTGGTTTCTGGGGAGCGGAGACATTCATTTTCGGGGGGGGATTTTCATTGAAAACTGATGAAAAAATTATAGCTGCAATCACTGTCCCATACAAATTTTCGGATTTCGGGGGGGGGGGGGGGGGGGGGGGATAAATCCCACCTATCCCCACCCCTGGATACGTGCCTGTAATTTACAATTTACTCGCAAGACACCGTTCCATCTTGATTTATTTCTGTGATGGCTACATTGTGTGAACATCGCGAAGTCCCGTATTACCGTACATACATATTATTAATGAAATGCACAAATTCCGTATTTAGTGGTCGTAAGAGCGGTGTGTTACGTTAAGTTAGGTAGACAATTCTTTTCTCAGTATTGAATAAATACAAATTTTAAAATTGTATGCTGTTTTATTTGATGGGTGTTATCATCAGACTATATACGTCTCACTGCAGGGCACATGCCTACCCTCAAGGATATGGGTGATTGTCCACCACGCGTGCCCATTCGGAAGACTTCACATACCTATACAACGCTTGATGCGTTCTATACAATATCTAATACCATAGTGTAATTAAACTAGTGACTGCGCTCGGTGGTCGCGACAGGCCAATTAGACTAAGAGATAAGTGTACTTTTTGCAACCATTTCAGTGTTAATGAGGTGTAGAGCATCTCTGTGATGGGGATGGACCAGGTCTGCCTGCATAACTCCAGTCGGTTTAGAAGTTCTGATGTTTAAAGGTCAGTAAAAAATTAACGATCAGCTGCAAGGCTGATCGTACCATATTATTGTAGTATGCACTGTAGCTATGTGAACAGTACAAAAACTGACATGAACGGCTGTATCTCCTAAACCGACTAATGAACCGTGTCAGTTTTTCTACTGTTCACATAGCTACAGTGCATACTACAATAATATGGTACGATCAGCCTTGCAGCTGATCGTAAATTTTTTACTGACCTTTAAACGTCTGTAACTCCTAAACTGACTGAAGTTATGCAGACAGACCTAGTTCATCCCCATCACAGAGATGATCTACACCCCATCAACACTGAATCAGCCTTGCTGCTGATGGTTGCAAAAAGTACACTTATCTCTTGGTCTAAATCGTGCGCGGTGAGCGGGGGCCGTCCCTGTACCAATTTACCTGCGCACGGTACAATTTACCCCCGCCCCGCACACCGCACGAGCATAGACCCGCCGCGAACGCTGAGCACACCCACTATTATTATAATTACTCTATGATAATACTATGTAGTACTAGATACTCTTTCTTATACAGGGTGAAATTGATATCATTAGCATCCTTTTAAACTAAGAGTCTACCCATCAAACTGAACAACTATTACTATTGGAGCAAACCGATCGGAGCAAATAAAAAATCTGCTGTTCCATATTAAACTGCAATGTCGACGCGCGAGTTCGCGACTCAAATGTATGCACCAGCAGATATTTTTGCTCCGATCGGTTTGCTCCCATAGTAAAAGTTGTTCAGTTCGATGGGTAGACTCTTAGTTCAAAAGGATGCTAATGATATCAATTTCACCCTGCACGAAACTCTAGCGCTCGAATGAGAGAATTTAGAAGAAAATTATCGCAATGGATAATGAGCACATTCAAGCTAACAAAATACTTTCTATCGCGTGATGCGACACTAAGGTTTCGTACTCGGCGCGTTGGTTGGCATTTCTCTAGATCTCTGTTTAAATTTAAAAGTGACCGAATCTTATATACAGTACGGAGACTTAAATGCGTTATATTTTAGAGGTGGTTTAGACCACAGAGAAATTACACGCTCTTAGTTTAAGCCATCAAACTGAAACAGCTTTTACTTTATAATCACGAAGACAAAATCGGCTGTTAGAAAATCTCAATAGCTTTAGCTACTCGGCCAAAATGTATGAACCAGTTTTTCTTTTCCATTTCTAAGTTGTTCCATTTGATGTTCTGAAGTACCCCCTTATGCATGCAACGCATTTAAGTTTACACCCTGTATAAAATAAGCGAAGCTCGGTTAAGGAACCAGGAACTAAATAATAAAATTTGTGTAATTTAGAAGAAATAAAAGAAAGTAGTTTCTGGAAACTGTTTTATTGTTCTCCTTGATAGTTGATAGTAGGATGGGGATAGTGGGAAAAGGAATATCATTGTTAGAGTAGATAATTATCCCAAAAATGTGTCATCATCATCATCATCTCAGCCGATGGACGTCCACTGCTGGACGTAGGCCTCCCCTAAGGATCGCCTTAACGACCGGTCCTGCGCTGCCCTCGTCGGTCCACCGTGTACTTACCTGCCTACCCACGCTGCGCTTTCCGGTACGCGGTCGCCAGTTTCTGCGAGCAATGTGCCCGCCCACTGCCAATTTAGTTTAGCAATTCTTTGGGCTGTCAGTTACTCTGTATATAAATGTGTAATTGTAATGTGTATTACATCTTATGGGGGGGGCAAGCTGGGAAAGGTTCATAACTCACGACCATAATCCCTTTCGAGGTGGCCAGAAACCTTGTTTCAACTACCTAAGCCTTCGAAGCGTGCAGTGCAGGTCAAAGACCACTTTTAGCATGAAATAAAGTGTCAAGTAATTATGTTACTTTCATCTAAGTTTCTAGGTCACTAGCCTTTCACCCAAGTTTTAATAAATTACTTGAAAATAAATGGAAATATAACTCTTTGACTATGGCTCTATGACTGTGGCTGGGCTGGGTTTTCAAATGTAAAATGTACAAATACAAAACAGCATTTTGGGATAATTATTTACGTAAAGGTCAATTCAGGTTAGGCGGAAATATTCTCTAGCAGTTTTGCTTTCATAAATCGATTATGAACTGAATTAAAACTGAAATCTCTTACTCTATTTCTGCTATTTTCAACTTAAATTGTTTGAGCTCAATGTCCAATTATGAACGAAAACTGCTCGAGAATTTTTCTGCCTGATGTGAATTGACTAACCCAACACTTACCTCGCTGGAAAAAGAACTTACAACTCTAAATACTCACCTCACAAGGAAACTCAATAAAAAAAACCAACGTAAAACTCTGACACTGTGTCAAGATTTATTTAAAAATCCATCATACACAGCAGCCAAAGGTGTCCTTAACCTATAGTAGTCTATTTGTCGTCGTCCTTGAAGACCATGGTGCTGTGGCACTTGCCGCAGTAGTGCCGGTCCTCCATGACCGCCATGAACACTCCCGCGCCGCACTGTTCCCCGGTGCACTCTCGTCGGAGGCGGTGGATTTTTCCGTTCTCGTCAACCTGGGGGATGATTTTTTATTTTAAATATAAGTCCATTTGTTGTGGAGCGACTTAATGGCAGATAAAAAGAACACAAAAAAATTTTTCGTCTCGACAGATGGCGTTGACATAACTTAGCTCTGAAGATACACACAGGCACGGAAATTTTTATACATCCTGACTTATGAACTCCCTTACATGTTAAGATCTTCCAAACTACCCAGTCTGTCTTAATAATAAGTCAATGTTACTCGGCTATTATTTCCTGATTGATTTTATAGCGTATCCGAACAAGATTCATATTGAAAACTTTTACCTCACGCGTTGTTAGGGTTAAACCAATAAAAAAACAATTCACGTCCCTGAAGAATCTTCCCTGCTTAGGAATAAGAAAAAAAGATTTACTTTAATTAACGACAAGTGTGCTTTTGCATAACCTCGAGATCCTTCTCTCGTCAACGCCATCTATCAAGATACTATTAGGAAAGCGGCATGCAGCAACTTTGTTATAATTTGTAGCAAAATTTCTGCATTTTATCTGGATCTTTGATCAATTGTGCGAGCTCGCGCAGATAAATAAGGGGTACAACAAGGAAAAAGTTTACGAGAGAGATAATAAATAACAGTCGTGTTGAAACTTGCTTTCGTTCAAATTTATCTCTATACCAAATCCCTATAATCTATATGGAAACGTACAGTCATCAATACAAAATGCTTACGCATTGCCACAAGTCGCGACTTGTTCTACTCTAGTATGCATACTTTTGTTGCTTCTTTTTGCATTCTGAAGAGGCTGTTGTATGAATGGGATTAATATTATGGTTCTTATACTTATCAATGTAATTCAAAACTTCAATATAAAAGTATCTCTGACCTGACCATTTCTCATGACTTGTGAGCTTTGATTTTACATACATTCGTCCATTGATCTCATATAAAGATTTGTTTGATTAGTCTATTAAATTTATCCACAAGATTAGGAACATAAAAAGCAGCTGTCACGGATGACTTGCATCGTCAACGAACGTGATCTACGTTGGCCTTGAAACACGTCGCGACATGTCCAGGCCACGTAATGCTGAGTCAGGTTCATTGTCCATCTGTTAACGTCGTATGACGTCAGTCGCTAAAGCTTTTGAAATAAACATCAATACAAGCAACTACTTAACAAGTCATTCTTGGAACATTAGACCTGTTCCACCACTTCTGAATACCTAAGTTCTTAGTAACTTATCTGACAGATTGTTTGAATTTGGTTAAACTACTGTGCTTTTATACCACAGACCACTAAGCCTCTAGACGGAGCTTAGCCGGGCCCCCGCGCTCGCCAAGCATATGTCGTTTTACTATATATGTAGCGCCACGCTCCGTTTCGTCGCCGCATTCCGCTGTCAACACTCGACGGGATATAAGCAGTTTTATAAAATCGTTTAAAGAGAAATTAGCCAATAAAAATGCCCTATTGTTCAGTGAAATGGTGTGGAAAATGTGCTGCAACATCCAGTCGTACAAAGGATGGCATTTCCTTTCACCGCTAAGTAATTATTCCTTCATTTTTAGATTAAAACAATAACAAAATAATTGTGCAACCAAAAATTTGATTAGAAAGCCCCCGTTGATGTCTTTTTTGAAGTCTCTTTCTTTCTTGCGTCAATTTACATATTGCTATCTCGCACTACCACAAGCTAGTGAAGAACGAAATGTGGATGAAAAATTTTATCGATAAAAATGAACTCAAACTCAAACTCAAAATTTGTTTATAAAAAATAATTTCACATAAGTACTTAGATAGCTTTCTGACTTCCTTTTTTGACTCTACCGCCGTGTTGGAAGGTGTTCCGTTGTAGAAAAGATGCGGCCAAAAATACTACATTACACATCTTTTATTTTTCTATAACAAACTCATTCAAAGTGATAACGAAATATTAGGTATTTTATATTTTCATGTACCTATTATTTAACTTTCATTTAATAGAATGAGCTATTTTCTTATCTTTTTGGAAATTTACTTCTTAGCTCCATAGTGATAATGTTTTCAAAATCATATCAAGACTGTGCCGCCTACCGTTGTTTAGCAAAAGATTTGTAAATAAATAATTGTTAAAATAAGAAAATAGTTTGCATGTTTTTGATTATCTTTTCCCTCTAAGCAAATATGAAATAAATGTGTGAGATAAGGTAGCTAATATTAATTAACTTCGTTTAAGGTTTCCGAATTGTCCAGAAATCAAAGAAAAATGGATTAATTCCACAAAACGAGATGATAATTGGTTTCCCAGCAAAACTCATGTTATTTGTTCTCGACATTTTTCGGAGGATTGTTTCCGCTACATAAAAGGGAATCGACGCACACTGGTCGAAAATTCTGTGCCTACACTTATGTTACCGTCTTTGGTATGTCATATTAATTGTTGTTTTAATAATGTATAGGGCATGTACTTCAATCGGAAGTTTCAGTTAAGTGACTCGTAACTTTCAATCGAGTAATCGATGCCTTTACCTAGATCATTTTTTATTGTGGATCGACCCTTTTGGTCCGTAAGGGCTCGTCCGCACAGCGATTTTTATTCCCGCGAATGATGTCAATGTGATAACATAGGATGACTTTAGACATGACACTTATGTCAAGAGACAATAAGTACAAAAATTGCTTGTTGCACGCGTCTTCCTATGTGCAAGTAGGGTGTGGGAGGTCGTTTTAGCGGTACACAGCATGAGGTGTTATTAAATTTTCAAACTTGTTTTATTACTGTATTAATAATAATTAAGTTCAATTTCAACATTTGTTTTAGAATTGTCTTGTATTAGAGAAACAACAAAAAACAGAAACAATTGATCGATACATGTCGACAGATGACAATACGACGTCCCATCACTAGTTTGATTTCTCGTGATTGACAACCGGTCAAACAAAAGTGTTCTAATTGGTTCATTCAAGGACACTTCCCCCCGCATGCCGCCACCTTTTGGCGATTTCGTTTTCGTACTACGCTGGATCGAAGCGGGGTCTTTTCCTTAATGGTCTGTGTTTTATACTAATATCAGGCCTCCGTCACTTTGCTTTACTTTGAAGGAACCGAGATAAATTCTGACAGACGGCAACGTCGTATACGACGCGTGCTTTACGAGGTAATAACAACGCTGAGTCAAGCGCCATTAGATAAATTTTCGCGCATACCGTATGGTGGTATATTATTAAAGCGTGAAAAACTTATCGCTTTCTAAGTGATGTATCTGTTACGAAGTAACTAGTGATCTGCAGCCTCGCGCAACTCCCTAACATAAAAAAAAGTTTATTTGAAACGTGCACTGACGCCATTAAATTCCTTTGAACTGTAGCACACGTTTCAAACATTCTGGCTATCGGTCAAAACCAGTTTTTAGTATGGAAGTCCAGACTCTTATAGCGTAGTGAGTTACATTCTCTTTGATAATCCTTGCTAAGCTAATTAAGGAGATCCTGTACTCTGTAGATTGTATTGTTACCTGTTATTTTTACCTGACTGCGCCAGGAGGAGGGTTATGTTTTTAAGATTAAGGAGAGACTACAAACCTTGTAGAATCTAAGTACAGCTAGCTTGACCTTCTTCTTCTTGTGCTTGATCTTCTTGGGAGTGGAGTAATTCTTCTTCTTGCGTTTCTTGGCACCACCACGAAGGCGGAGCACCAAGTGGAGGGTGGATTCCTTCTGGATGTTGTAGTCTGAGAGGGTGCGGCCATCCTCCAGCTGCTTACCAGCGAAGATCAATCTGAGGGGAGACGAAATGTCAAAAATGAAGAAGAAACTGGTTAAAACCTAACCAGAAATTAAAAAACACTGGTATGTGATGCTGCAGTAGACAATAACCTTTAATGTCAGTGTTCCAAGTACAAAAGTTAGTTCTAATGATTTTCCGCAACATGGCGAAGGTTTTATTTTTCTGATCGGCAATCGACCTTTTGTAAATATTCTTTTTAAGAACATGCATCGCAGCACCAGGTGCCATTTTATTTGCAAACCAATCGAATTTGAAGTTAGGTAATGGGAAATGGACCACCCCAAATCTTCCCGAGGGTGTCATATGAGGCGACTAAGGGATTAACAATAATAAGAACTGATAGTCTAGCCACTTCTCACCACTTGACACGTCATTCCAAGATGGAACTGTGAGCATTGCTAATTAATTCTCGGCCTTACGCGTACATTTCAAACCAAAAAAATAACTCAAAACAAATGACAGGTATACTTCAAATACTTATGTACCGAGATGACAGACAAGTGTGCTGCTGTGTAATTTTCTGATTTCTAGTTTGTATGGACCAACTAGTTTTGTGCTTCACCTAAATGCGCTTTGGGCTTATCCATTAATTTTATGTAAGTGGTAACAAACCTCTGCTGGTCCGGAGGGATTCCCTCCTTATCCTGGATCTTGGCTTTCACATTCTCGATAGTATCTGAAGGCTCGACCTCGAGGGTGATGGTCTTACCCGTGAGGGTCTTCACGAAGATCTGCATGATGGGTGTCCTTCACAAACAATTGCATTTGTTAGACCAGTGAAATTAAAGTAGAGTTTTATTGTTTTATTTTACACTGGTGTTATACAGGATGTACAGTACGACCAGGAAAATAATGAACCTCTGCAATCTTCATTTGCGCAGTCAGAGTAATCAAAGGGTGCAAAGTCGGATAGCAGCGAAAAGGGCACGAAAACTATTAGCCAATCGATGCAAGGCATTGAAGGTGGCACATCTTAATTGGTCAATGTAATTTCGCGCGCTATTAAAATTTGTCAACTGCGCAGGTACATCGGGGGAAGTTATAAATCTGCCTAGCTAGCATGCCACCCCCGAGAAAACGAAAAAAATCGAGATGTGCCTCCATCTTTATTATTTTACGTAGGCCAGAAAGAACGCGCATGACGTTTTTCTCGTTTAAACGCTTTGTCGTGTGTGGCATGCTAGCTAGGCTGGTAGATTTATATAAATTAGTCGACAAACTTTTAGGGGTGGTTCAGACCATTAAACCGAAAAACTTTTAGTATGGGAGAAAAAGCGAAAACAAAAAAAAAACAACTGTTCCGTACTAAACAGCTTTTTTTGCAATTTCAGTTTTGCTTCCATAGTAAATGTTGTTCAGTTTGATGGTGTGAAACTAGTCAACTCATTTCACTAACCGTAACCTAACCCTATAGTTACTATAGCATAGTAGCTATTTTTATTAAAAGAAACTTGAATGTGTTTTTTAAGCAATATAAGATTTAGTTTAGTACTATTTGATACGGTCAACGAAAGTTGATGAACCTTTTCGCATAGAAATAAAGGTGACAAATAGAAATCAACTTTCATTGCCTAGAAGAATTAAATATTTAGTAACTTCCTTTATTCAGAAAAATAGTAAAAGTGGTCCAGCCATTGTCGTCAGGATGACTGGACCACATTTGATTGACTTGGTTGCTACATAATGATTTTTTAAGCTTTAAATAATAGTTGCTACTGAAAGTCTGGACATCATTAGCTCAGTAACTCTGTACTGAGATGATTGAACAGTAACCAGATCTAAGGTTTGATATAGTCCACGATAGTCACATCATCCACATATACAGGGCTGCATTCAGAACCTACGCCCCAGGTGCACCCCGAGTGCAACTTTTTGCACTAAAGCCGTTCCGTTCGGTGAAAAACGCTCTTTGCAACTCGGTTGTCACAACTCAAGCGTTCCGAACCTCTGACGGGTTGCAACTTTTAACCATCAAATTCGATGGTTAAAAAACATTCTGACGTTTTGATTATCAGTGGTTACTTGACTTTTCGCTTGTTTTGTATAAAAGCTTGTTTTTCAAATTATTTTTATACACTTTTTGATTTGCTAACATGGAAAATGAGTTTTTTTTATTCTATTTGGAAATAATGGAAGCCCATATTACTTTAAATGTCAAAATTTGAGGTTATATAAAAACCGTGATCGTTCTGTACCTCAGGTGTTCAATCAATCAACATCTTTATTTGTGACAGTATTTAAGTCGATGCTTACTTCTGAAGACTAAACACTCAAACTCAATAGACCTGTTGATCAAACAGAATCTGTTATGCCACTTAAAAAAAAAGTGTTAGCTGTATTTTTTTTTCTATCAGAACTAAAGAATATTATTCTTGACTGTACACAGCCTGCTGCATCATCAGTGACTCTACAGATGATGTGGGCATGCATTTCATAATAATTTGAAACTAAAACAATGAAACAAATAAATTTTCATTTCCCTACGAACTATAACAGCAAACAGTGCTCAATCCTGCATCTATTAAAATGGGTGAGTAATAAAATAAAACATAAAAATATAATATAAGTTTCAATTTATTTATTGAACGAATATTGACAAGTTAGACCAAAAGTACAGCGTTAATACATCCATCATTCTCAGGGTTGTTTGTAACTTGAGCATATTTCCCCCAGACAACTTTACCAGCTTGCGTTACCAGACCAAGCTCCGAAATGTTCACTTCAATGACTGTACCCTTTGTGATGACACCCAAACTCGTATACATCTGAGAACTTGGGTTCTTTTTAACACCGATTATCGGTAGGCAAAACGTAGCCTTTAATTCTGGATGAGTAACATGGGCTTTCTTGAACCTAAGCGCCATAGGTCTGATGAACCTCTCAAACTTGGGAGGTTTACGCGTAAAGTTCTCCCCGACGAATGTAACTTTAGTGACCATGCGTTTCCACGCTTTCCTCTTAGTTTTACCAGACTTTAGTACTTTGAATACTTCAGCGTCAGCCTGTGCTCTGACTTTTGGTATCGGAACGTCCCATTTGCCGGCTTTTTCTTTACGTTTCTGTTTAATCATGTTGGATAGTACTTTAGCTCGGGACTGTACATCTCTGTCAAGAAGATATACGGGCAGAGCTCCTTCTGAGACTTTTTCTGTGTTTTGTTTGACATTGCGTTCCTCGTGCGCTTTGATTTTCTTCTTCATCTGAATCTTCTCATTGCGGCGTTCCTTGTTGTAGATTTTAGCCTTAATACCGCGTAGTTTGCGCGCCTTTTCAGCACGTTTGTGTGGCTCACGGGCCTCTTTCTTCCGTTTCCGCTCTTCATAGTCGAGCCTCCTACCGTATAGCTTTTGGTGACGCTCAATGTATTCGTTCTGCGGCATTGTGGTTGCTTATTTCGGCAACTACAACAAAATTATCAGCTTATCAAATTGTGAGCTCAGTTGACGTTTATAACCTCTCTTGGTACTTTTAACACCCTGCGGTTTCTAGTTTTATTATGAGTAAACGCAATTTTCTTTACCTCTGAAATATTTGTTACTGAATAAGTCTAGCGGATACTGGATATTTCTTCAAAAATATTCACTGGAATTTCTATCAATGATAGATCTTCAACGTCCACGTGCAAAAATGTTTCGACGTGGTTTTAACAAGTTTCTCGCGACATAATTATTGAATAACGTTTTGGATAATGCGGGAGACATACGCGGACAGTAATAACATAAATATTACACAAATTGCGTAGTTATAACTAAATTATTGCACAAAATCGGTAAACTCACCTTACGCCGACACCATGCCACAAAGAAAAGGAAATGCCAAAATTGACAAGGGCTGCCAATACCAAAAATAAATTTTAATATGCTACTGAATTGTGGATAGCTCTATTTTCTTTATACGCAACAAGAAATTAAGTAGCATTTGACTTTGCTAGGCTTATAAAAAGTTACTACCCGTTCAATTCGACATGTCTTTAACTGAAAGCTTCTTAACACGGTTTCATATGAATATATAATTTGGTCTCTTTATCCTGTTAGCTCAGTTTTGTGTTGCCAGAAGTAATGTAATTTTAAAGGTTTTGCGTGGCGTATACTGTTGTTTATTTATTTACGTTAGTGATCATCCATTTATTACAATATTATTGTGTTTTTGCTAGCTATTTAATTTTATACATAGTAGGTATATATTTTGTAACTACATTACAATTTTTTTTGTAAAACGGAATGTCGCGTCGCACGTTACGAGTACTTTCCACGTTGTTGTTTTGTAGACCCGGAGCCGGAGTCAAAACGTAGTTTATGAATTAGGTACACACGGCGACACATCAAGCTATACAAAACCAACATAAGCTGGCCGCGCGTAGATCGAGTAACGTATAGCGTCGCGCGGCCAGCTTATGTTGGTTATGTATAGCTTGATGTGTCGCCATGCGTACCTATTTAAAATCTGCGCATAATTTTTCTCTAAATCTCACTTGATGAAAGACTAATAAAGTAAAGTAGGTAGGTAGGAAAGTAGGGATTTTGTATGGAAGGTGGCGCCAATTTTTTTGGTGCGGTCAGCAACCAAACTTGAATATTTTAGTTCAGAGACAAGAGTAACGAACTCAAACTAAAAATTTTTTTTTTAAAATAGTATACAATGTAGATAGACCTACCTCTTTTCGAACGTCACAAATTCACAATCTAAAAAGTCACAGATATAAATTGTTTACAGGAAAAGGAAGTCACGTTGCAGGTTTTGACCCGAGCTCTCGTCTCGCGTGGATTTCGTGCGTCGCGTTTTTGCCTGCCACGAGGCTCCGCAATCCTCAATCTCTTCTTGTTTTTGACCAAAAACAATCCCTGAGATTGGGATAGATTCTCCCATAAACACTTGATACTGGCGGAAATGCAGTGCTAACGCACCATTCAAGAGTCCTTTAATTATAAATAATGGACTCTTGAATGGTGAATTATGTGAAACTGGAATTGCACCACGCATTTGTGTCTTCAATATAATCAATTATTTTATAATACGCCTTGCCAGATAAAGACCTTCTACTCATATGAAAAATGTGTGACACTCTCTAAACACTTTTCTCCTTTAGATTGATAGGATGTACCCTTAAATCGTCCTAGGATGTAGGTACCTAATTCCGTTTAGGTTTACGATTCTTCTGCCATAACGCTGATAAAAGCAATAGCTCTTCTTCATCAATTTCCATGAGCAACATGGTGCTTTCTTGCAATCTGTACCGAAAAAAATGAAACATGGCCGCGATGTAACACCGGACGCCTCCGCGTCGTCGTGCGGACCCTGTGTGGGAGGCCCCGGAACGTCTTCGCTTCCCAAAGGATCGCCGCCGCCAGCCCGCTTTCCCGCAATCCCGACTCTGTGTGGCCTGAGCTTTACGTTTACTTCAAGCATTTATATCTCCAATCGGGCCTTCCCTTCGAACTTAGTTTAGAGATATACTTATAATAACAAGTTTTGTTTGTTACTTTATTCGGAAGTCTGAACTAAAATATTTAAGTTTAACCTCCTACTAAACTACACCTTCCCTGTGGGTAGGCCTGTGCCCTGCGGTGGGATGTTTATAGGCTGATGATGATGATGATGATGGTCTCGCCGAATAAATAGGCTAAAGAACAAATGGCGCTATTTTTATGGAAGAAAGAAAGAAACGATTTTTTTAACTTTGCTTTTTTAATATGCATTGGCTTTTGGCCTCAGAATAATTCTACAAACTTATTTTGAATCGCATCACCATAGATTTTACTACGTGTATTTTTATTTTCTAAATATTAATTTAGCTCCCTAGAAAGGAATCTACCACGTTTAGCTCCTAGTCTATACTATAGTTCAGTCAAAGATTTAGTTCTCTTTGAAATGGGAAATTATGATTGGTTAAAAAAAGAATGATTGTTGCCATTGGTAATATTTTAGAAAGCGGCGTCATGTGATTGGTCGGAATGTTTGCATGGTGGGCTATGCAGCCAATTGTCATTGTTTAAACATTTCATTCATTTCACAAACGGAAACGAGTCCGAACCAGTCACAGTCAAGTGCAGTGTTGCCAGAAGATTACTTTTGTAACCTTTTAGGTGATTTTTAGCTCTGCCAGGTTACTTTTAGGTTACACGATTCAAAAGGTAACTTTTTGGTGATTTTTCGATATTTGTATAACCTAAACCTAAAATTCGTATTTTCCGTGACACGGAACGCTTTTTCATATATTTTACAATGTTTTAAAACCCAAAACGTTCGTAACGTAGCAACGCAACTCCTAAAAACATGTTTTTCTCTCTCGCATTATTGTATTATTGTATACCCAATGACTAAATTAAGCGTCTCACTTTCTCGCTCGATCAATCAATCGGATAAAATTTGCAGCTTAAAATGAAAAACGCTACTTAATTGTTTATATTTCTGTAAGTAAATACAAGCAACTATCTATCAACCTTTAATACCTTATTACTGGAAAAAAAATGAAAGGTTACTTTTCACACCAAAAGGTTACTTTTTTGTCTCTTTCCGGTTACTTTTGACAAAATCCGGCTGGCAACACTGGTCAATAGTCAAGTCAATCAAACAAAACCAAACGAAACGAACGAACCAAACCAACTCAGAAACATAAATTTGTTTTCTTGTTATTTTCGAACACGGCGATGAATATAACAGCAGCGTCTATCAACGGTACGTAAAAAGTATTCAGTAGCTGCATAAACCAAAATATAAAGTAAAATATTAGTGTTTGGGAAGATGCGGCTGATTTTATTTTGCCGTCCATTCAGTTCAGGAATTTCAAGATAAGTTTGTTGGTACTCTAGCGGGCGTAGCAGGTATGTACTATGTAGGTATTTAGCGTGAACAAGATGCCGCGAAGGCCAAATTTACAATATGTAGTAAAAAAAAACCGCTTGCCGATATTATGGCTTGGACATTTTTTAAAAATTGTTTATTTATCATTCTTGTGGCAATATAATCCAAATAATATGCCATATAATTTGATTGGTTGTCGATATGCAAACGCGGGAAATATAAATAAGTTTGCTCCTCTCCTTTTTTTATTAATTACAATTTTACGGTAATAAATATTTGGCCATAGCTATGATTGCATATCTTCATAAGCCCCTAAGATGACACTCTGACCCCCATTCCGGGTAAAAACTAGTTTTACCGCTAAATGATATCTTTCATTCAAAGCAAATAAGTTATGTAATTCGAAATACACAGTTTTTAGAATAAAGTGCCCGGCAGGCCCATACATCCTCCCTGAGGGTAGGCCTGTGCAACATTATAAGAAATAATATCCAGTACTCTTTGATTAATTATAAAGGGTGAAATTGATATCATTAGCATCCTTTTAAACTAAGATTCTACCCATCAAACTGAATACCTTTTATACTGGGAGCAAACCGATCGGAGCAAATAAAAAATCAGCTCTGTTGTTCCATACTAAACTGCAATCTCGATGCACGAGTTCGCGACTCAAATGTATGCAAGAGCAGATTTTTTTTTTGCTCCGTTTGGTTTGCTCCCATAGTCAAAGTTGTTCCGTTCGATTGGTAGACTCTTAGTTTAAAAGGATGCTAATGATATCAATTTCACCCTGTATGTCAAGATAGAACCTCACGATTCTAAGATACTAAAACAAATGGGCCAACTTTCTTATGTTTGTGTGCATGTAAGTATATGAATAGGGTTAACTGCCTCCGTGGTCTAATGGTTAAGAGCATTGGGCTCTCGACACAGAGGTCGTGGGTTCGATTCCCATGGGGAGGGACACCTAGTGATGTCACGTTGCGTTTTTCCCCAGATGGTTAGGACATTGCAGGTTGAATCACTTGATTGTCTGAAAAGAAAGATGATTCCGTGCTTCGAATGGCACGTTAAGCCATTGGTCCCGGCTATTATCTCTGGTGGTAGTAGTTGTTACATAAAAACTACAACAGCGACAACAACTATAAGGCGGTCTGAAAAAACTCTGACACTAGGGCTCTGCCCACACGATAAGAGAGAGAGAGTGGCCTTACTGAGTTGCAATTTTTATCGATGCGTTCCTAGCATTGACTGTCTATCTTCACATAACTTATCAAAGCTAGTACTACATACAGTAAATACTGTAAGGAAGGACACTCCCTGTTCTGTATCAATTCTAGCTCACGCCATCAAATCGAACCAACATCAACAGTGAAGAAAAAGCAGTGGTTCCATACAAAACTGCAAACCTACACGACCCAAATGTATGGGACAGCTGATTTTTTATTCAGGATTTCGATGTTGGTCCCATAAGTATAGTGTCACCAGATTTGCGATAATTATCCTAGATCCACTATAATTTTGAGGGTCATGCGATAGAAAATAAAAGTCGGGTATCGTACGATAATTTACAAAATTTCCAGGATAATCCACGACAATTTTATAATTTAATTAAGTCTGTGTATCAAATCACTATTTTCATCTATATTATCCGCCAAATTCCAATAATATACATCATTCTGGCGTTAAGTATCGCGTAAAACAGTTTTCAAATATGTATTACTAAAATTGAAGTTCTAATGAGAAAAATTGAGATGGAAAATATGTCCTCACTGTGTCGTTTCAATCTTTACTTGCCTACCTATAAATAGGTGGCATGTAATATAGGTAAGAATCTCAAGAATGATTTAATTTCACGCATCATTTGACACTCGTTAAGGTGCTAAGATACGAGAATTTTTAATGCGATAAAAACACGATAATTTTGCTGCCAATCTGGGATAATTCTTAAGTGTGGATCTGGCAACACTGCATAAGTAGGCAACACATTTACGTTTACACCCTGTATACTTTGAACAGTCTAGTTTCTGATCACTCTAAAATGTTGGGCAAAAGACATTGCCCACATGACAAAAAGTATTAGTTTCAAATAGTTTCACAACTAACGATTGAGTATGTTCAAAGAACACATACAAATAGTATAATAGCTAAAATTATATTATACACAAAATAGGAGGAATATCATACTTCCCAAGGAAATGGAAATTATCCTTTTCTATTGTAGCATTTCCTATAAAATTCAAATTCATATTTACCAGTTTTGAGGCGAAACGGGGTTGGGAGTTTTCTTTTATGTAATCTGTTTGTTGGGTTGTGGCTTCAAAAAATATTACAACCCCAAATTAAAGTACAGTTGACATGAAAATTACCTAACTCTAATGTAAAAAAAAAATTAAACCTCAAATTAAAGTATAGTTGACATAAAAATTACCTACCTCTACTGTAAAAAAAATATTACAATCCCAAATTAAAGTACAGTTGACAAAAAAATTACCTACCTTTACTGTAAAAAAAATGTTACAACCTCAAATTAAAGTACAGTTGTCATAAAAATTACCTACCTCTACTCTAAAAAAAATATTACAACCCCAAATTAAAGTACAGTTGACAGAAAATTTACCTACCTCTACTCTAAAAAAAGTATTACAACCCCAAATTAAAGTGCAGTTGACATAAAAATTACAGTACAGTTGACAAAAAAATTACCTAACACTAAGTATACCTGTTGTAAAATGGACTGTTTCAAATTACAGAACATTCATGGAGTAGACGTTGTTCAACAGAGTCCGTTCTATCAATACAGGGAAAAGAAACTGGTAAGTTTTTATAAATCTTATTTTGTATGTAACTTATGTAGCGTAGATGTGGAAGTGATTAGTGCATGCATTTTTTGTATGGACGGCTAGTATGCCATGAAGACTAAGCGACAAAAACGAGAAAATTGTCATGTGTGATTATTTTGGCAAGCGTAAAGTAATGAAAGACATAGATTTTTCTCATTTTGTCGGGTGTGGCTTTCTATTCGCTCTGGAGTGCGATTTTTGAAACTCATTCTTTGAACTCAGCAGTTGAAAATGTCAATATTATTATGGAGATATGCATCTTTCTACTTCTGATTTGACATGCTATTGCGATTTTTGAACGTCAAATCAGCAGTAAAAAGATGCGTATCTCCAAACATTTTCAACTGCAGAGTACAACAAATGTTTTTTTTAATGTATTCATAATGGGTTTGCGCTTGGCTTCATCTCACCTGATGGGAAGTGTAGATGAAACCGAGGATGCAGCGCGCTCACCCAGAAAAAAAACCTATTAAAAATAGTTTCAAAATTGGCACTCGAGGAAAGTTTTTAGTAACATTTTGTTATAAAAAGTTGTATATAAAATTGATTCAGGTAACTTTTAGGATCTTTTTTTTCATGCACTAATGTCTATGTCATATACATTATGTATTTATATACATTCTTATGATTCTATGTACAATATACATTTTTGTTATTATATTTTTCTTGATATTGTCTTGTATATTCACATTTGTATGTAATATAATAATTATTTTATGAGTTACATCAGAACTAAAAAGATTGTCTCATTTTAACTATCTAATTTTGAATGCGTCCAACATAATTATCAATAAAATGTAGCAATTTATATTGAACCAACTATTTAATAATATTTAACTACATAAAACTATTAAATATAAAAACTAGAGCTTATGATATATCACATGACATAAGTGATGAGTTAGTTATATATCAATGACTCAAGTTAGCTAAGTAACTCTGTGCCATTCGTTAGATAGAGATACATAGGAATTTTTTGCTTATTAAATATTTCGTTATGACTTTTTGACATTCTTTCGTTGTTAAGGGGGCACCGAGCCTATTGCGCTGGCCTCAATAGTATTTTTTTTATTTCTAAACAATTAAACTTTTCCAAAAAGCAAGAATGTCACATTGTAGTCCTGATTGGCTTTCAATTTATCGAAACAATGATTATTATGTTTTATGCTTGTAGTTATTATCGTTAAAACCGTTTTAAAGATAACATTATAAAAACAAATCCGCAGTGACCCGATAAATTGAAAATCAGCAATGACTAGAATGTGACATTCTTGTTTTTTTTTAAAAGTTGTTTAAGGTGGAGTATTGTAATTGCAACTATGGAGTAATTGCACTTATAAGAATCACGATTCAGTTATTCTCTCAATAGACTTATGTCTAGTCATCTAGAAGGCAGGTGTTGGTATAAAGAGAAGGACTGAATTGTGATTCTTATAAGTGCAATTGCTCTATAGTTGCAATTACCAGATAGTTGCAAATACGAGACTCCACCTTAATTGTTTAGAAATAAAAAAAATACGATTGTGAGCAGCACAATAGGCACTAGGGTCGGTGCTTGTTTTGATTTTTATATATTTATCGTTACTATACTTACAATAAAAGTAAAAACAACAGTTCAACCTTCTTTTTAAACAATGTACAACTTTATTTGTCCTCTGTACCTACCTATGTTAAGAGGCATTCACTTTATAGGTATAGTCTTCAAGTTTGTCTAAAATTGTCAGACTTGTAATAACAACTTGTTTAAAGACAGCCATAACAAGTGTATGTTAAACATTTGTTTAAACAGAAGCCTCCCATACGAAAACAAAAGCCTGTACAATTCACACAGACACCTCAGGCTTTTGCAAAAACGTTTTGCTTGAGTTGTTATGTATGTGCAATGAGTCAACTTGCAATACAAGACATGTTCAGACTTGTCTTCAAAATATAAAAGTCATTAGCCAAAACGAATGGTAGATTAGAATCGTTACAAGTTTTTATCATTATTGTAATTTTTTGTACTAATTGCAATCAAAAACAACTGCTATTCAGACCGATATAACACCAAATGGTTAGCTAATCCTGCCAATTTTGCGACATAGCATGCCCATAATTTATTGTTATTATACAGGGTGTAAAATTAAATGGGACACTTACTTTAGGTGGTTTCAGTCCATACAAACGTTTGACGCACAATACGCGTAGACGGAATTAATAAAAGTAATAATTTATATGTGGAAAAATAGTTTAGAAAATCTAGATGCCGCGTAACGAATAACATTTGCAATTTATAATATAATCACGAAGATATAAAGCTTTTAAAATTTTGTATGAAAAACTTCAAAGCTTTATATCTTCGTAATTATTTTATAAATTGCAAATGTTATTCGTTACGCGGTATCTAGATATTCCAAACTATTTTTCCATATATAAAAAGTTATATATATTACTACCGTTTACGCGTATTGTGCGTCAACGTTTTGTATAAAATGGACCCCTCTGCAACCGCCTTAAAGGGGTGCTTCAGACCATCAAACTGTACAACTTTCTCTGAGGGACCAATATCGAAATCGCGAAAAAACAATCTGCTGTCCCATACATTTCAGTCGATTCATGTTTGCAGTTTTGTATTTGATAGCGTAATTTTTTTTAGCGATTTCAGTGTTGGTCCCATAGTAAAAGTTATTCAGTTTGATGGTCTGAAGCACGCCTGTAAGTAAGTGTCCCATTTAATTTTACACCCTGTCTACTAGGAAACAGAAAAAGAAAATATGTAGTACGAAAACATGATTAAATCATCTAGTTTCACTTGCATTCCCAAAATTCTAAATTAAAACTCAATTGAATTTATACCTAAACTATTATAAAACTGTAGCAGAAAGTTTGTCTGTACATTGAAGATAATTTTTTGCATTGCAAAAAAAAAGTTACGATATGGTTTTTAGGTATCCCCGATTCCATATCACCAATTTTTGGATTTTTTGTCTGTCTGTTTGTTTGTGTGTTTGTTTGTTTGAACGACCATCACGCAAAAACTACTGAACTGATTTTGATGAAACTTTTTTTGTTTGATAGCTTATGATCTGACTTAAAATCTGGTTAAAATTCGTGCGGACAAAGTCGCGGGTTAACGCTCGTGTATAATAAAACCGAATGATACCCAACTTTTACTGAAGGATGGGCAGCAGCATCCTCTGAGTACACACATTGGTTCGATCCAACTGCGATCGCCAACCCGCCTGCCAAGCGTGGCGAGTGTGGCAAATCCCCCCATTTTGGGGAGCAGCAGCGTTTAATGGCTGATATGATGACCCAACTTTTGGATCATCAAAATTTTTAGAATTGACTATTTAAAAATTTAAAGATATTTAAAGTTAGGATAAAATATACATGAATATAAAAAATTTAAAGATATCTAAAGTTAGGATAAAATAAAGGTTTACTTAGCATTTATGTTTGAGGATATAAAATGTATTATATGATGATATTATGGACCTTATTTCCTTGTATTATTATTATACATTTATTCTAAGCCGACAAATGATAGTTTGGTAACCAAAAATCAAATAAGATAGTATAGCAAAGTATAAACCTGAATAAACAAGACTTGGTGATTGTGTATCAAGCTCAGAGTGTTTTTATAAGAATTCGCGTTTCAATTGAACTTAATTGACGAACAAACACCATTACATGTCCGTTCATAAACTATGTTAAATAATTCATGCACAACATTTTATAATTACTAGGAATCAGGCTAAATAAAATTATCTCAAAGAATTTTATTACAAAATTAATATAGATACTCACTGATTAAATATTTTTTAGAATGATGATTAACAAAGTATTTTAGTACAGCATTGATATCTGATATATGACGGCCCGGTAGCACAGTCTGCAGTGAACCTGCCTGCTGTGCCGAGAGTCGCGGGTTCGAATCCCGTAAGGGAAAAATATTTATATGACGAATATGAATACATATTTGTACCCGAGTCATGGATGTTTGTATCTATATATGTATTCTATATTGTTGTCTAGTCATCATAATACAAGTCCAGGTACTTTAAATGTGACTAGACTAGATAATTTGTATGACAATGTCCAAGACATTTATTATTTATTTATTATTATTATACTTATATTCAAGTAGAGGTCTTCTTTATTTCATATTCACATGTCTAGAAAAAAAATCATATTTCTTTTTTGTATTTTGGTCATGTCCCTAGTTATATAATAACAACACATTCTTTCTATCATAATTACGTATTCTACGTATTTAAAATATGCATTTCTTTGTTATTATTAACTCTATCCTTTTGCGATTCGGGATTTCCCCAAGGCACCAACGGACACGGAGCATTTCCTCCCAATGACGTCACACATTCCCGGTAACTCTTACCATAATATTACGAAATGCAGGCTCGTTCGAACCTGTTCCCTAGACCCCACTGGACCCCTATCAAAGTTCGAAGCTTTCAATTGTAAAGTCCATTCAATTTAAAGTGCATTGGTTTAGTTTATTGATAGAACTTCACCCATTTGTGATCATTTAATTCTTTGGATAGCTCCTTACTCGTAAAAAAATGTGAAATGTTTTCTCAAAAATTACTGAACCGTTTGTAAGGGCATTTTAACAATAGCATTCGCTTCTATTTTCATTTGTTTATACATCGAAAATGCATTGTTCATGCATGCATATTTATGTTGTTTTTAAAATGGCGAATGCCTTGTTTTTATTACATCTAGCTAATTGTTTTCTTCAATTCCTAAACCAAAATTTTGTACTCCTTTTGGAGCTTGAATTTGCAGAAACTCTGCTTCTTCTACACTTCATGATTATGAAGTCTTGTGTCAAATCGGACATTTCCTTTTTAACTAAGTAAGATCGGTTACAGTGCTGTAAATAAATTGATTAAAGAATGCGTTGTTGAAATGCTCTGACAACAGTCCTTTATTGTTTAACATTTATCACAACGAATGGACTGCTAACATATTTTTATGACCTATAAAAATGCATGATTGTATGTTATATGAAAGTCAGTATGATAATATTAACATGAACTGGTAATATGTTCAGGTGTATGTGAGTGCACCATACCGTAACCTGATTGGTCTACGGAGCAGCCGACAGGCATGCAGGGATCCACACGAAGATCACCGATACTTGTTCAAGCCTGTCCATTATCTGAATGGTTATTCTTAACTTTTTGTCTTTAAGTTTTTGAATAATCACGCAGAAGTTTTATGTTAACTTTACAGTCAGCAACAAAAGTCGTAACATATTTGTGTGGTACTTATATTTTCGGGGAACCCTTGTTTATTATCTTCATTGTTGGTGCTGTTAAAAAAATGTTTTGTTTCGTCATAATTCTTTGTCGGGTGGATTTTACAGTTATAGGTATCTAGTAGTTTCCAGTTTTCTAACATTTTTTAAGAAATTCCGTGGCTTAAAAATACATTTTTGCTTTTTACACAAGGGTAAAAATCACTTACTTAACTTTGTAGACCTCATAGTTTATAGCTTATTTAGAACACATTGAAGACTTTCGTTGCAGTCTGTTAAAAATAAATTAATTACACAATATTTTTTAAGCATTCATCAAAATCATGTTTTGATTTCATGCAATCATTCACACGCTGCATTGATTTTGAATGGTTAATTTTTTAATGTGCATCTTTTGTATGGTTGTGTGATTTGTATGTTTTTTCTTTGTAATAATTGTATGTAGTTTTAGTTTGATTTCATGTATTTAGTACTTCTGTATTTGGTAAGTTTACAGTGGTATAAGTAATTATGTATTTTGTGTTGTATGTACACATAGATTTAGTTTTATGTTGATTGTGCATGGTGTTTTATATTTAACAAGACTTGTATGTATGATCAAAAGATTGGAATAAAAAAAGGGCAAAAAGAAGTGAAAAAAAAAGTTTTATTTAAAAGACATTAAAGGACCAAAAAAGTTTAAAAATGATATAAACAGAATGAGACAAAACAGAAAATATTAAAAGAAAAAAACATTGAATTAAAAAAAACTGACAAAAAATTATAGTTACATTGAAAGCCAGAAAAAAAAAATTAAAAAAAAACATTTTCATCATTCAAAGTGAATAGTGACATTGAAATAGTCAGAAAAAAGAATTGCAAAACAATCATTTTCATCTTTCGAAGTGACATCGAAATAGCCAGAAAAAAGAATTGAAAAAAAAATCATTTCATCTTTCGAAGTCGCAAGCTCGGGGGCATAGACAGCAGACAACGAGTGCGCGGGTAGACGATAGACAATGTTGTTGAAGTTGAGTGTGTTTATAGATTTTGTGCGCGACACCAGCGACACGGAGACGTTTGCCAGCGATGGCGGCAGGGACCTGGAGTACGAGCCGGCCACGGAGTCCGATGACGACCCGCCAGTCGAGGAGGACTCGTCTGGGCAGAGTGACGTAAGTTATACACAAACTGATGGAGTCAACATCGACACTCATACACCAGCGACACGGATGCCAGCAATGGCGGCAGGGGCTTGGACAGAGTGACGTAAGTTATACACAAACTGATGGAGTCGACACTCATACACCAGCGGATCCTAAACTTTTAAGGTCCACACTCAATAAATCCGAAAAACGGGGCAATAATTTATAAAAAAATCACAGACCCTGCTGTGAATTCCGCACTAAAACACAAATTTCTCACATTTCCAGAACGAGATAATAAAAACAAAGGTGATAGCGGTATCGGTAGGGGACGACGGTGACCTGGAGTTCGCCGACTCTGAGCAGACGGACTCGGAGGGCAGCGACAGCGAGATGGACCTGTACGACTACTGGCACTGCGCACAGTGCCGCGCCCACAACAATAACCCGCTCTATAGATACTGCGAGAAATGTTTCAAGGTGCGTTGACGACTCTACTTTATTTATAGTATTACTACACTAGATTGTCGACTTGAAGCGCCACCTCCGAGTATCCCAGGTTCAAAATGTATGCAAATGTCAGCCGTTTGTATACGAGTTCCGTGGACACTCGTAAGCGCTTAACGCCTTTTGCAACCTACAGCCTATTTGCAATCAAATAGGCACGAAAATAATTTGACAACAGCCAGTCTGTGCTGGAACACATTCGCTGCTGGCGACCTACCTCGTATATCCGCAATAACGTGACCGGCGCGCTCACGACCCGCCTAGCGGGTAAGTTAATATGGTTGATGTTTTTGTTGTCTCTGATACTGATTTATATACCTTAATATGCTGACAGTTTTTTTAAGGGGTGATCAGACCATAAAACTGAACAACTTTCTCTAACATTGAAATCGCGACAAAATAATCAGCTGTCATTTGGGTTGAGTAGTATTGCAGTTTAGTAAGGAACGACTGATTTTTATTTTTCTATTTCGAAATTGGTTACATTAAATTAAATTGTTCAGTTTGATGGTCTGATCATCCCCTGAAAAAAACTGTCAGCATATTAAGAAATACTCTGGTATATTAACAGTTACACCAGCATGCTTTACAATAGCATGTTGGTGATCTGATCAATCAGTATTATGTGTGGATTTGTGGATTGAATCACAATATGATTCAAGTATTTTTGACATCACTTTCGCCATGCTCGCGATAGAAATATCTTTCACAATTTCTACTTTTTCAAATATACGACGCGGCGTGTTAATGAATAAGCGCAAAACCTCATACAACCCAACTGATTTATAACAAAATAATTAGAATGAAACAATAATTTCATTATTTTGAGTTAAAATTTAGAGTTATTCGCATTTTAAGTTTTGAGGCAAAAATGATTTGTTATCATTTCAGCAAAGAATGAAAGCGCTAACATACTCATGGATACATTTTAATCATCTTGTTTTGATAGTAAGTAGGGTGAGTATCCCCGATGTCAACCCACCCCATGGGCATACTCGCCCTGAGTATGCCCATGGGGTGGTTTGACATCGGGTTCAGTAAATTTTAAATTTTACAAACCAATTAATTAATATTTTGAAAAAAATTACCTATGTTGAAACCATGATAATTCAATTCTGCTCTCGATTCTAAACAAACAACTTTCTAGTTTTGCGTTAACTCATTAACACGTTGTATAGGGTCCTTCTTAATATGCTGACACTTTTTTAAGGAGATGGTCAGACCATCTAACTGAACAACTTTCTCTATGGGACCAACATCGAAATCGCAAAAAAAAACAACTCGAGCCAAATGTAAGGGACAGCGGATATTTTTTCGCGATTACGATATTGCTCCCATAGAGAAAGTTGCTCAATTTGATGGTCTGATCACGCCTTAAAAAAGTGTCGGCATATTAAGAAGGACCCTGTATTAGATAATGTATGAATGAAGCACAAGAAAAGTAAGTCAGGACAGGACCACCCAAGGTGGAGGTCGATAGTCTCTACGCCTCCAGGAAAAAGGCGTGTGTTTTATAAACGTATGTATGTATCTATACTATTATAAAACTGTAACAGAGGTGTGTCTGTACATTGAAGATATTAACAAAAAAAAAGGTTACGATATGGTTTTTAGGTGTCCCTGATTACATATCACCAATTTTTGGATTTGTTTGTTTGTGTGTTTGTTTGTTTGAACGAGCATCACGCGAAAACTACTGAACCGATTTTGATGAAACTTTTTTGTTTGATAGCTTATGATCTGACTTAAAACCTGGTATATAATTTGTGCAGACGAAGTCGCGGGTTAACGCTAGTCTGATATAACATGGTAAGTATAAGGGCCGGCACACCGGGCGAAGCGCAACGTAGATCATTGTTTACTGCCACACTATTATCAAAGTTGCTCGCGTTGAAAAAGCTTCGCCAGGTTTGCGCTGGCTCTAAGGGCTCTACACACTCTTCATAAGGCTGTATTTGATTCTTGGAACATTCTTTGGTGCAGCTAAGCCCACCTACTGTATTTACAGCTAAAATTAAGAATGAATACTTACGACAGTATAAAAAAGAGTGGTACTACATACAAGTATGCTTCAAAGTAAAATTAATGGATAGGCCTTACGCGAACATTTTAACCCGGCGAGAGTGTGGCAGGGTATGTCATACCCACCATGTTACTTATTTGCTTATATTTTTTGTTTGTTACCTTCAAAGTTGTTGTCGTCTTGAGTAGCTGGAGTTAAAAGGGTGCGGGAGGGGATAGTGACGTTATCGCATTGACGCGGCAGCCTGCAGTCGAGTTACACGCTTGCAAACTGCGTTAGGGTATGTCATACCCTGCCACATAGCTAATGTATATATTTCGTGACAAAAACTAGCTTTGCTTTTTCTGCTATTTTAACACATTTTCTTCGTCACAGTATATATTTTAATTGAACACCTCAAATTGCGAAGAGACCAAAAGAATATCCCAACATATATACGTCAGAGGATCTCTTCCCAGATCAACGAACCACGTTCATCAACACAAAATGTTCCTGGTCGTTATGTTAGATGCGGAGATTGTCCAAATAAAAAAGATCGAAAGACAAAACACGCATGTGCAAGCTGTGGAAAGACTATCTGTATGGAGCATGCAATTTTTTTTTGCAAAAACTGTACTGATTTGAACTCCAGTCCCTAAGATGTTCCAAAGATTATTTGTTTTTTTTTTTTAGTTTTTAATTTTACTAATTTCATTTTCTATAATAGTTTCAAGTTATTTTCATAAAACTTGTTTTTTTTTTACACAATTTTTTTGAGAAGGCAAAAATTTTCGTTGAAAATTCATAGTCATTTGATTGAAGTTGAATAAAAAGTTAAAATTGATAAAAAAGCGCAAATTTTTTATCTCCAATACCTTATTATTAAGTCGTTTTATAATAATAAATATAATGATTTTTCATAAGAATCAAGTTTTACAGCCAAATTTGTAAACGGGTATGTCATACCCTACCACATACTCCATGTTAAATTTTTTCACCACACTCTCGCCGGGTTAAACCAGAAAATAAGGCAAAACAAATGTTAGTTTTACTTCAAATATGTACCAAGATGACAGACCAAGTGTACTAGTTGTGTGCTTCAACTTAAAGCGCTTTGGGCCTATCCATTAATTTTACTTTGACCTAAGCAAGTATGGACACTCCCTTCCAACAATTTTTAACTCAACCCCTTGTTGCAAGCAAGTGGCAAGAAATCAGTAGGCGGGTGTAGTCGGGTGCTACTCCTCGGCGTTTGAACGCCGTCATTATCCTCGCCAAATATACCTTTTCTTATAAACAAGGCGACACCTTGTTTATAAGAAAAGGTTTTTTTTTAGCGCTGTTACACGGGGCCAGCGGGCTTTATAACTGCGTTATAAAATTTTATATCTTTTCTTTTAAACAAAGCGAAAATATTTGGTGAGGATAATGACGGCGTTTAAACGTTGAGGAGAAACACCCAGTACTGAATGGACTAACCACTCCCCTACTCGCAAACACTTAGGCCCACTTGCGCCAAATGCTGGGTTAAATTGCGTAACCCCGTCTTTAGTAGCACCGACCTAAAGATTGAACGAGTGTTATCGGAGATAGTCTTGCGCATTGGCGCAAGACGCAACTATGAACTAGTTTTCATTGGAAAACTAGTTCATAGTTAACTAACCTGACCGTTCTCTGTTTTTCGCTGGCAACATCGTAATGACCATAGAGTTTATGTAATCCGACAAAATATGAAACGTGAATGATGAATGAACATAATATATGCACGTATCTTTCACACTGCATCTCTTTGTATTTGTCTGTCTCATTTGTTTTATTTTGGCAATCACATTTCGTTTTCATCGTTCATTAATGTTATCAAAGAGCATGTAACACACTACGTTATGAGTTATGACTTATGAGTCGGGACTTCCATACTAAAAACTGGTCGTGACCGATTATCTAGAATGTATGAAACGTGTGCAACCGGTCAAAGGAATTAAATGGCGCGGTGCACGTTTCATATAATTTGTTAGAGAGTAGCGCGAGCCTACAACAATACTGTAAAAACAGCTGATGCCTCAATTTTGACATTTAGCACGTAGTTTAGTGACTTAAACCTACCACATCGGGGGTTTAAATATAACACAAGTTTAGCCCCTAAAACAGGATGGTGCAAGACATAATTATAATTTAATTCCAAATTATCGTCTAGTTCTGAGTTAATAACGATAACCCTGCTTGGCGCAAGCGGGCCTTAGTATCGCATATGCTTAACTCTTGTCAGTTTTCTCAATTGTATGGAATGACAGCTATGTGTTCACGGTGTGCTTAATTACGATTTGTTATTGATCGCATATTTTTGACTTGTATTCCTATCTAAAGAACGTTATCTTATCAATGATATATGAGGTAATTTTATCAAATAACTCTTCGTTAAGGTGTGTCCTCCATGAGTTTCTGAGAAATCCTTGTGGCACAATACATATACAGGATGTTACAGAAGTAAAAATAAAAATCTTTTAAGGGGGTGGTTTAGACCAACAAACTGAACAACTTTTACTATGGGTCCAACATCGAAATCCACCCACCGAATCAAGAAAGAGCTGTTAATCTGTCAATCCTTCCGGTGTCCGGGCCTGGTGAGATTTCCCGTGTTGAGCTTTAAGTTTCAGCTTTGCAACCATACCCCCGGAGTCGAAAAAAAGTAATGCCCTTTTGTATGGGCATATCGTGAACGAAATAAGAGTGGGCTCTAATTTAAATTCATATGTGTGGAGAGGGTCACGAATGTATAAAAGTCAACACATTGGATGTGACAATTTGTTTAACAGTTAATTTGGTTGCAGAGGGGTCAATTTTCTACAAAACTTTGACGCACAATACGCGTAGACGGTATTAATATGAGTAACTTTGTATATATGGAAAAATAGTTTAGAAAATCTAGATGCCGCGTATCAAATAACATTTGCAATTTATAATATAATTACGACGATATAAAGCTTTGAAATTTTTCATACAAAATTTTAAAAGCTTTATATCTTCGTAATTATATTACAAATTGCAAATGTTATTTGTTATGCGGCAACTAGATTCTCTAAACAATTTTTCCACATATAAAATATTACTTTTATTAATTCCGTCTACGCGTATTGTGCGTCAAAGTTTTATATGGACTGAAACCACCTTAAATAAATTATCCTGTCGTGTCAGGTACCTATCATGTCTTACATTTCTGTGTATAATAAATGTATAATATAATAAACTTTTAAACTGCATTCTAGGTACGTAAAAACTTCTTTCCACCGAGGCCGAAGCGCAAACACAAACGTATGCCGTCACCCGAAACCGAACCCGTTCCCCGTACCCTTTCACAGGACTCCGGCGTAGACACCCAGGAACTCAGCCAGAACGATAGGGACCAAGGTACCTCTAGCCAAGTAGATAGACCACTTAAACGTCGCGCGGAATCAGCCGACAGAAAAAATAAAAGAATCAAAGTCGATTATTCCGATTCAGAAAGCGATTCCGATTCAAAAGTAGTTGTTAATAGCCAAGAAGTTAAACTTTTAAGTAAAACAGTCAGCGATCCTTCGTTAACCATCGACGATGTTAAATTAACTAAGAAACTAATAAGTAACAGTTTAAAAGAGAAAGTAGGTGATGATATGTGTATTATATGCTGTACTGAGCCTAAGTCCGGAGTGTTTGTTCACGGTAGGATAGCTCATATCTGTTGTTGTTACAAGTGCGCTGTGAAGGTCTGGGCGAAAGCTAAGAGGTGTCCGATATGTAACTGCAAAGTTAGTAATGTTCTGAAGGCCGTAGTCATGTGAGAATGAAGGTCATTCACTATATTTTCTTTATTTAGATTTATACAGGATGGTCCAAACGGAGACGTCATAACATTTTTTATAGATTCCTCTCACCTAGGTGTATCCGCAAATACCCCATGTATGTTCCGCGATTTACGACGCGTGGCCAGAGCATGGGCAAGACAGAGATGGTTGGACGAAATAGACTAGTAAAAAAAAAAGGAATTTAAAAGGTGTATTTGACAATTTTCAACCAGACCGACTTAAAAATATTAACATTTTTTATAGTAAGAATTTTTTAGGTTTGTTTTTGCAACATGATCGTCTGGAAACACTCTTCTATACCTAAAATAATCAGCAACACCACATCCATACAAGTTACCGAAAAAGGGTCCAAGGCTACCGTACCAAAGTGAAAATTTTCGGTTTGTGTTGCACGAAGTAAAATTTTCAAAATTTTCTTAAGTATACTTTAAAAACTGCAGTGATTATTTAACTTGCTAAATAAGTATCTTATATTGTTGGGGGGGGGGCTGGCAAGCCAGCAACACTTCGACCCAGTGGGATCTTTTGTGTTAGCTCCAATAATTTTTGTTTTCTTCACCCTTCAAATACATGGTCAATGAAGGAGGCAATACCAATACTAAATAAGTAACTTGTTGTGTTGTTATTTGAGTAATTTAAGACTAACATTTACAAAAGCAAATTAAAAAAAAATATGAGAAAAGTTATGACAGTATTAAGCCGCTCCAGTAGAAAATTCTCAAATACACCTTTAAAAAATGTAAGCTTCTAAACTACAAAAAATAGCCGAACATACATAGGGTATTTTCTGATGCACCCAGATGTGACGAATCTAAAATTAATTGTGGACGTCTCCCCTCATCTTTGATTTAAGTTTAATCAGAGTTAGTAATATTTCAAGGGGATCACCGTTGTAGTGTGGTATGCATACCACACTACACCATCAAACTGAACAAGTTTCACTATAGAGCCATCTTCGAAATCGCGATAAAATAGCTCATCATCATATCGTATGGCTTTTTTTTGCTGTTTCAGTTATCACATACATTACAGTAATTTTTTTCGCGTTTTTGAAGCTTGCTCCATAGTGAAAGTTGTTCAGTTGAATGGTCTTGCTAACCCTTTACTACCCACTTCTATATCCTGTGTAGAGATTAAAAGACCATTAAATTCGGTCTATAAGAATGTGTTATAGAGCGTTTTCAAAAACGCGTCGCGTCAACGTTCAATTCAATTCAATTCGTTTATTTGTGAATCACAGGTAAAATAAAGATGTTACAAAATTGTTGGTTCCTTTGTGTTCCGCCAGAAGGCATACAAAAGTTTTACGCGTAGGGACACATACAACATAACAATTATTAGTTATTTTCCACTTTAATATTTCGCTTTTACTTTGTAGATATTAGTCAGTTAAAAGCTGAATTCGCTCAGAAATGTATGGATAGGGCATACGGCACACTGTTTTAAAAATCTTACATTGTTATGCGGTTTGATCCTCGTTCTAGGTGAAGTTAATTTTGTGATAATAATGTTTAGTTTCTCTCGAGTCCAATTACTTTGATAAGACTTCAGTTATTCTATTGTTATACTTAGGTGTTTTTTATCATCCTAACACTCATTTGCAGAAACGCTCATTAAAGTTAATCCTACATTAAATCTCTTGCTGTCACTTTTTGTCTTGTTGACCTAGTAAAAGCTAGCAAGAGATTTAATGGAGGATTAACTCTAATAAGCGTTTCTGCAACTGAGTGTAAGTGGTTTTTCTGTACATAAACTTAGTGGATCTCTTTCTTAGTGGACCCCTAAATTTTCTGTAGAATATAATATTCTATTCATGGTTCTATCATCAATGGGCTAGGCTGTGCATTGTCTGTCAGTAAGTCTGTTTTATATGTATAGGAATATTTCAGCAACTGCAGAACCCATCTAGTGCTCAGCTCAGATCTTCTAATTGCTCAGTTTCAAAACGAATTAGCCCAGTCATTTTACGGAGTTTTGTTAGGTGGGGTGGGGAGTAATTATGAATGGGACTTTTTAAATGTAACCGGCTCCGTTTAGTGACAAAAAGACCGTTTAGTGAAAAAATTCTTTACGCAACATAGAAATCAAAATTGTATGTCCCAGAAGGGTTCTCAATTAATAATATTAATTACACACGCTCATTTTAATTAAATTTAACAATATACGTTATGTTTGAGTAATAAAATAGGCATTAAAATTTAAAATATATTCAATAGAAAAATACTAAAGTATTTTTCAAAGCCTTGAAAGACAAAAATATTACCACCATGTTTGATGTATGTTATGTATAATGGTAACGCCTTAAAATTAAAAAAAAAAATTACCCTCAGGTTTTTTAAAACGAGATAAATGCCAAATTTGGGGATGTAGCGGACGTGATTTCTTTTTAATTTTGGTACATTTCCGGGTTCAAATTGACTCTTAAATACTATACCGAAAAAAAATATCAATTATTAATTAGTTCCGGCTCAAACCGTAAAATGACTGGGCTAGAAGGATATGCTCCCGAACAAGTAAAATTACACATCAATAGTTATCTAGGAAATAGATTTGGGAAGTTGGAAAGCTTTATAATTTCTTCCAAGACAATTCTGTTAGGGTTTATTCAAATGTTCAAAGGTTATCGTAGCTTTGCTAAGTGCGTTAGTATTTTAAAGTACGCACTTATAAAGAAATAAATTAGGTTACTTATATTAGTTTCGATTCTAATCTGCTTTTTCAATAAGTCGGTTCTAAATCGGACATTCAAACATTTTTAATAGTTAAACGGTGCTAATACAGATAATACAAATACTTGCTAGGGTTAGTTAAAAAGAGGCGTGGATTAGGTTAGTTTGCTTATAAATAATTTTTGTAAATAACGTCTGCCACCGAACAATTAAAAATTAATATATTTTCTTTAAAACTTCGCGTAGGTTAGGTTTTTGTGCAAATAATTCGGTGTACAAATATGTATGCAAGTCAAATTAGTTTCCTTTGGAACTGAAACGACCAGTTTGCCAAAAGTAGCAATTAAAAAAATATTTAGTGTAAAGTTAAAATTATTTTAAAAATCGCCGGAATTAGTTTTTATTATCAACTTAGATATTTAATTAAACGGAGTTTAATGATTAATTTACTTTTAATGGACCAGAAATATTCAGTTTAAGATGTTCCCGAGCCTCCAGGCTTCACCTTAATCGTATTTTTTTAAATTTCTTGACAATCTTGAAACATTTGCTTAAAAAAACAAGGATGTCACATTGCTGGTTTTAATTCAGCGAAACATGTTACTAATAAAGATATAATAGTAACTGATGAAATAAACTATATTGCTATATAGATTTCACGTTCGATATTCGTTATACGTAATAAGCGTTTTTCTTTTGGTTTTCTAGGGGATCGATAGATGGCGCTACGGTATGTTCGAATAAAGGTCAAAACGTCAAAAGTGTTTCTTTAAAATAATAAAGAGGGAAAAGATGTTCAACAAAATTCCAACACATTTTTTAATTGGATATTTCATTATTTACGAATAATTTGAACCGAAAATATGAAAATGCTTACGTCTCGACAACGTTGTATGGGCTCGATCCCTTGGCCTTTAAAAAAAAGGCAGGCACAGTCTTGATATGATTTTGTCAGGATCTCGCGATCGTCTCTATAGAGCGATAATCATGCTATCTGTCGAGTTTTTTAGGAAATAAATTAAAAACGAAAAGAAAAACGCTCATGACATAAATTCACGAATGTGTTCTTGGTCAGGATGGTCAGATACTTCGCTTGAACTAATATAGCGTGAATGAATATGTATATAAATATTCCTGGTCCTGTATGTTAGGTCTTATGTGTTGCTAATGCGCTTCAATTGATTAGTTTATTTAAGTAGTCACTTCTCTACTAAAATCAAACCCACCATCTTTTCCTACCGTAGAGGATATATAATTTGTTTTCTTTGTTAGAATTTTATTTAAAAAACTATACTTGATGATTAGATTTTTCATCGTCCTACGTCTTTTATCTCTATAGATCTCTATTGTTAAATGTATAATTTACTGTATAGGTTAATCGTAAAATATTATGTAAACCAACCAACGATCTATAAAAAAATTATAAAAAAAAATGATTCAAGGAAAAAATAAAACAATAATAAATCTTTCTTTCAGGAATTTTGATGGTTTTTTCTTTAACTTTCATCCCTTAAGACTACTACACACATGCCGGCGGCAATGCCGCCGGGTTCATGCCGAACGGCTATGCCGCTGTCAATACAAGCTGTGCTTCGCAGTTCTTTGTGCGGCAAAGCCGGCGGCTTTGTATGCCGCCGGGTGCACGGCGGCTTGGACGGCGGCTTGCCCGGCGGCAGGCCGCCGGCACTGTGTGTAGGAGCCTTTACATAATTAGATTCTCATTGAAAGACAAAATCTAATAAAATATTTGCAATACCATAATACCAGGCCCTCTAGCATGATATCTCTACTTACGCGCGACTCTGCCTTTTTCCGTATTACTCGTCGCGGGAAGGGGTCATTTTCTATGGAGCAAAGGCGCGTTGCGCGCGTATAGAGAAATCATACTAGCCGTGCAGCCCTCGTAATATAACCTGTTCCCGCGCTTTTCGGAGAGTGATAGCCGCGCTTGCCGCGACAAGTAGTATGGAATAAAGCCGAATCCCGTGCAATAAGAGAAATCTTGCTAGACGCGAGTTACGATACCACAAACTAGCGTTAGTGCTAACGCAGCAACGATTGGTCAACGGAAGTAACATAATTTTAGTGAATTATGCACTTTTGATTTGTATTAGTTTTTAATTAATAAATTTAGTCTTGTTCGAGTTATAACATAGTAAACATTCTTCTTATAATAAAGTTTGTTTTTTAAAAAATCCTTTTCCGACCGCCAATACGTAACTGGCGCAGTCGACTGTAGGATCGTGGAACTCTGGACTTTTCAAATCAAAGTCTCGCGCGAATCGAACTCTTCGCCAGAGTTAGCGGTTTCAATCGCTGGAACCCGCGATCGCAAAGAACCTTGAAAGGCGGTTCGGACACCTCTACGGGAATCCGGAGAATTGGAGACCTGTACTCAACAAGACCCGGCCGGAGATGCAGATGATCCTGGGGTAAGTGCTCGAAGTACTTCCAAGTTCCTTTGCTCTATTTCCTGTCGTATTAGTATTTAAGCAATTCATCCACGTGTGTATCTGTCTAGAAGCTAGCATCGCTGTAGGCGTACGTCATACGTTGTAGTGCATAGGTAGTTATAGAGTTTTATACTCGTATTACATTTATTCAATAGAAGTAAAAGCAAGCTTGTAAAATGGCTCTAGATCCTAACTTTAAATATATCACCGAATTAATGCCTCGCTACGATGGCAACCCGAAGATCTTAAACTACTATATTAGAGAGGTAGATAACTTGCTAAGCATTGTCGAGACAAGTTCACCGGCATCTCTCGCCATCATCTGTCTCATCAAGAGTAGGCTTAGCGGCGCCGCAATAGATGCGATAGCGTATGAGGACACTCTCAATAGTTGGGATGACATAAAACGGGCCCTTATTAGGCGTTTAGGTGAACCTAGAAACGAAATTCAAGTAATGCAGGAACTCACTCGCACGCGCCGTAGTAAAGGCGAAGATGCCGAGTCCTTTGGCAAGAGATTAAGAGAGATGTTAGATACATTGTATGCAGTAGGGCAACACTCTGATAAGACGTACTATGAAAAGATGGTAATAGAACAATATATTAATAACCTTGATTTTCACGTATCAATGGGAGTGAGAATAACTCATCCAGCTACCCTAGAGTTAGCCATAGTGGCAGCTCGTCAGGAGGAAGCCAGACTCGCTTATAAGTCAAACTCAAACGTTCAAGGACCTTCAGTCCCCCAGAGCAAGGCTAAGGTAGATAATTTTAAACCTAATTACCCATCTCATAGGCCGATTGCCAACAATCATTTTCAGTCTATGTATAATCCTAATAATAATTATGTACCACAACAAAATACGTGGACCCCAGAGCAGCGTCAACAGTTGGTTAATACCCTGCCATGGAGAAACCGACCAGCCTCAGGTAATGTTAGAAATAACTTTGGTAACACTTGGAACCATCACCAGCCTCAAGGCCAGCCTAATATCCCGAGGCAGCAAGTGAACCCGCCGCAAAAGGTATCTGACGTCACGATGCGCTCCGCTAGGAAACCAGAGCCGCCGCAATTTGCATTCGAAGAACTTTTCTACATTCCAAATGAACGTGGCGCGCAGCACGTGGCATATGACACACAAAACTGTAATGAAGGCGAAGCCTCTAACTCAGTTTACGCGGCGCCGCGCTACGAGTGTGAACAACCAGGTGATTCGCAGGATTTTCCCTCGGACGAAGAGTCGAGCGACCAGAGCTAGTTAAACTGAATCACCAGGACAAGGACCACCTACCATACATCGAGTTGCCAGAGTTTAAAGGTAAGTTTTTAATAGATACAGGCGCTTCCCGTTCAATGATATCACCTGACGCCATAAAACACTCAACATTCGAGCAATGTGTGCAACACGAGCCATTCGAGGTAAAAACCGCGCACGCGACAACGCGACATCAGCATGTTGCGTACTTACCACTACCACCGGTCTTTAAAAGTAATTTAACTCACAAGTTTCTCATTTTCGACTTCGATCGAAAATATAAAGGTCTCATTGGTTTAGACTTGCTGAAGGCTCTCTCCAGTAACATTGATCTAAAAAATAAGGTACTTCATACCACCACTGCTGATATCCCAATACGATTCGATTACCCGGTAAAGAAAATATCTATTGAACCCAGATGCGAGAAAGTAGTTACCATTAAAACTAACTATTTAGACGGTCAGTACATACATGACGATCACGTTTGGTCGAACGGTTTAAGGTCACCCACCTCTATAGTAGAGGTAAAGAACGGATTGTTTAAAACAACAATTATTAATTATAATGCAGAGAAAATTATAATACCGAATAATGCGCCCATCAATTTAGAACCTTATGTTGAACAACCAGAGACCAATATTCAGTGCACGCTAAATAGCTTACATGCGAGATCAGAATCAGGTCAATCGACAAATGACGAACTTATTAAAAATTTAGACAAAATTAGAACCAGTCATATGAATGACGAGGAGAAACGTGAAATACTTAGATTATGCTATGTTTATAGAGATCTTTCCTATTCAGAAAACATCCCATTAACTTTTACCCATGCAGTCAAACATGAACTTCGATTGTCAGATGATACGCCTATATTCGTTAGGAGTTACAGGCAACCACCGCAGCAGCGTAATGAAATTAAAGCTCAAGTTGATAACTTATTGAAGCAAGGTATAATTAGAGAAAGTATCTCCCCATGGTCATGTCCCGTGCACATTGTTCCCAAGAAGCCTGATGCTTCCGGGAAGGTAAAATGGCGCCTGGTCATCGACTACAGGCGGCTAAATGACCGCATTGTAGAAGACAAATATCCCCTCCCCAACATACACGACATCCTCGATAGATTAGGGCGCGCACAGTATTTCAGTACCCTCGACCTCGCGAGCGGGTACCACCAGGTAGAGATGCACCCTAGGGACATCGAAAAGACGGCGTTTTCAACAGAAAGGGGTCACTATGAGTTCCTCCGCATGCCATTTGGTCTAAAGAATGCGCCGAGTACATTCCAAAGACTGATGGACCATATTCTACGAGGCTTAGAAAACGTTTTCACGTACCTAGATGACATCATCATCATCTCGACATCCCTTCAGGAGCATATTGAGAGGCTAAAGCAAGTGTTTGATAGATTTAAACTACATAACCTCAAGATCCAACTTGATAAATCAGAATTTGTTCAAAAACACGTGCATTTCCTAGGACACGAACTAACGGCTGATGGTTTAAAACCCAACAAAGATAAAATCAATGCGCTGCTCAAGTTCCCACTACCCAAAACACAGAAAGAAATCAAGGGATTTCTCGGGTTAGTGGGCTACTATAGAAAGTTTATCAAGGACTTTGCGAAACTTACAAAGCCCATGACTGTATGCCTTAAGAAAAATCATAAAGTCATTCATTCCCCTGAGTTTTTAGATGCATTTGAGAAATGTAAACAGATTCTGACCAATGATCCGATACTGCAGTACCCAGACTTCGATAAGGAGTTCATATTAACCACAGACGCCTCAGACGTAGCTCTAGGCGCGGTACTGTCACAAGGTAAAGTCGGTTCAGACAAGCCTGTAGCGTACGCATCAAGGACTCTCTCCGAAACGGAAACACGTTACTCCACTATTGAAAAGGAGTTACTCGCCATAGTCTGGGCGGTCAAATACTTCAGGCCATACTTGTACGGCCGTAAGTTTACGATCTATACAGACCATAGGCCTCTCACGTGGTTAATGTCTCTCAAAGACCCAAGCTCTAAGCTAACTAGGTGGCGACTAAAGTTAGCCGAATATGACTATAATGTAATTTATAAAAAAGGCAGTCAAAACACTAATGCCGACGCGTTATCAAGGGCAAAAATATTCCATAATAGTATAGAATCACTAGCGGTCAACTTTGACGACAACGAAGATGATGATATTATCAACAGAATCTTCGAGAATGTACGTGGAGAAGCTGCAGGCAATCAGGCAGAGTCAGCACCTCCATCTCAAACCGAAGCTGAGTCCGATAGTATGAGCATTGTGTCCGCATCCGCAGACCCAAACCAGTTAATTTCAACTAACCATACTCAGCCAGACAACGATAACCTGGGCATACCTATCTTGGAAGATGCTATAGATAGACAGCTCAAACAGTTTCACATCAGATCAACCCCCGGATCTACTTATAGAGTAGATAATAGGTCAACTAACTCCAGAGTCGTCATAAAAGACGTTTTTATCCCTATTAACAACACAGAGCAGGAGATAATCCGATTCCTTAGAGATCATACTATTGCTGATCGCATATTCCACTGTTATTTCCATAACGATGACCTGTACCATGCCTTTTCCAGAGTTTATACGACGGTTTTTAATGAAAGAGGTCCAAAACTGTTCAAGTGTACGTCACGTGTGACGTTAGTAGAGGTCAAACAGGAACAACAAGAAATAATAAAAAAATATCACGAGAGCAACACGGTGCATCGTGGCATTCAAGAGACCTATAAACAAATTCATAGAAACTATCACTGGCCTAATATGCTACTGTCTATACAGGTTTATGTGAATAGCTGTGACACCTGTCTTAAGGCAAAGTACGAAAGGAATCCCCTTAGGCCCCCATTAGTTTTAACCGAAACCCCCACTAAACCTATGCAACATTTGTTTATGGATCTATATTCTACAGGCGGAGCTACATTCTTAACTATAATAGATAACTTCTCAAAATACGCTCAAGCTGTCCCTCTATCTGCCACTAGCAGTGTACATGTAGCCGAGGCTCTGCTACAAGTGTTCTCAGTACTTGGTTTGCCGCACAAAATAACGACAGATTCAGACAGTAAATTCGAAAACGATGTTATCAAAGAAATATGTGCTTCACACAATATTAATATTCATTTCACAACTCCTTATAACCCTAACTCTAATTCCCCTGTAGAGAGATTCCATTCTACCATAGCTGAAATAATAAGAATACAGAGAATGACAAATAAAGACGACACTATTCAAATGGTTATGAAATATTCAGTTATAGCTTATAATAACTCTATACACTCTGCCACTGGCTATACACCCCACGAATTATTGTTGGGACACACAGCATCCCGAAACCCCCTAGAGCTGTTTTACCCTAAGGAGTTCTACCAGGATTACGTTCTAAAGCATAGAACGAACGCAGAAGCAGTGCAGGAATGCGTAGCAGCACATATGTCAAAGAACAAAGAACAGGTAATAGCTAAGAGAAACCAGGATGCCGAGGACATCAAGTTCAAGGTAGGTGAGACAGTTTACAAGCAGGTCGCTAAAACTGCACGCAACGATAAAACCAAACCAGTATTCAAAGGACCTTACCAGATAATACACCTTCATCCTAACAATGTAGCCGAAATAATAGGTAACCACCCTAACTCTAAGTCCATTCGAGTACACTTCAAGCTGTTACGAAGGCCCCATCTTGTTCCAGAACGTTCATCGCCGGAGCCATCGTGCTCTACGCAGCAGCCACCATGACAGTAACTCCTGTAGACAATTCCAACGGTATCCTCTTGCTCAAACAAAGCAAGGTCCTTAAACAAAGCGAAACCGTCAGCCTTGCTTGTGTTTATAATATAACATACTTGCATGAGACAACACTCAGACTTATGGCTCTATACGCGAGTACTAAGGCAGCAGAATCTCACTCTGCTCCAGCTAACATACATAAAACGTATAAGGACCAAATAGAACATACTTTAAGTGTAGTTCATAATAAGTTGATATTTTTAGCACCCCGTAGTAGTCGAGTAAAGCGTGGCCTTATTAATGGCTTAGGCTCGGTAGTAAAAGCGATAACAGGCAATCTCGATTATGATGACGCAGTTAAATACGAACAACAAATCTCTATCCTTAGAAACCATGTTAACAGCATCCAGAGTAATCAGAAAAAGTCACTTATTTTAGCTGAAAATACAATTCAGGAATTCGGGAAACAACTAGGTAAAATTAATGAAAACCAAAAGAAATTAGGCGACATGTTAGCTAATACTACCGTTAGGTCTAATGTAGTTTTTAATCAATTGCACTTTCTAGATATTTACATTCAACTAGACTTTAGTTTACAAATAATACTAGATAAGCTCATGTTACTTGAGGACGCTATGACGTTTTCTAGATTAGGTATAATGCACCCTAGTATAATAAGTCCTCAGAATCTATTATTAGAAATGACTAGAATAAAGCAAAAGTTAACCTTTGCACCCGTTGCACCTATTAGCATTGACAACATTCACAAAATAGAGAGTTCTATAGATGTTAAAGCTTATAGTACAGATCACTCGTTAACTTTTATTTTGGAAATCCCTTCTATCTCCCAAAATAATTATGATTTGATCCACCTCTATTCCATCCCTAATAACAACCACTTAACAATTATCCCAAAATCCAAATACCTAATACTTGGAAGTCAAGAGTACACTTACGCTGACGAGGAATGCCGCTGTATCACCGACGACCTACATCTATGCAAACAACTGGACATGAAACCGACAGTAAATTCAGAAGATTGTCTCATAGCACTCATACAGCATAGAACTGCAAACTGCTCCTACGCCAAGATGACACTGAAGAAAGGAAGGTTCCAGAAGATCCACCCCAACAGTTGGCTCGTTATCACCAACACAGAAGAGACTCTTACATCCACCTGTGAAGCTGAGACGCAGTACCAAACCATATCCGGGACATTTATCATATCGTTAACACAAGAATGTCAAATTCGACTGATGAATAAAACCTTGAGGACACACAGCAGCACCGTGTACATCAATGACGTCGTCCCGCTACCTAAAGAACGCGAGATAGCTCCGGAAGACATACAATACGAATTGAAGCTGGAAGACATCTCCTTAGACACTATACATCAACTTATCAATAAAGCGGAAGACGTAAGCATCGAAGATCCATATCTAAACTGGCCCTTAATAATGGCAATGCCAAGCTGGTCCACAGTGATGCTGTATATCATTGGAGCCGCCATCCTGTCCTGGAAGCTGTACAGATACAAAGCAAATAAGAAGATGAAGATTGAACCCAATGAGGAATCTCCTGGAAGCTGCAGGATGCACTTCCGTCTTGATGAGGGAGGAGTTACGATACCACAAACTAGCGTTAGTGCTAACGCAGCAACGATTGGTCAACGGAAGTAACATAATTTTAGTGAATTATGCACTTTTGATTTGTATTAGTTTTTAATTAATAAATTTAGTCTTGTTCGAGTTATAACATAGTAAACATTCTTCTTATAATAAAGTTTGTTTTTTAAAAAATCCTTTTCCGACCGCCAATACGTAACTCGCGCTGCTACTTTAAAAAATCATATACCTACTCCAGGAGTGCGATTTTTTAATCTCATTTGTTGAACTCAGCAATTGAAAATGTATGAAGATACGCATCTTTCAACTGCTGATTTGACTTTCAAAAATCGCACTCCTGGAGTATGATTTTTGAAAGTCAAATCAGCAGTAGAAAGTTTCATATCTCCATAGTATTTTTGACATTTTCAACTGCTGAGCTCAGCGAATGAGATTCAAAAATCGCACTCCAAGACCTCGGATCGGCAGGTTGCGTGTTCAAGACCCGGTCAGTACAAAATGTCTAAATATCTTTGTATTGTAGGTGGATCGTACCTAGGTACTTCTTGGAAAAATTTATAACTTTATGTAAGTAATATTCTTTCGAGAGCGCCTTAAAAAAGTAATAAAAATCTTTTTACTTGAGGAAAATCCTTAGACCCGAATAGAACAAAAAAATTATTATATTCGATGTAAATAAGTTACATCAGCAGCATTAGTCAATAGATTAGGTCTATTGAGAACACAAGACCAAAGCTACCATCAGGGTGGTCAGAAACTTTACTAGCATTACCGTAATTGTTATCAAGTTTGCGTTTGCGGCATCGAAGCCGAAATGAGACTGCAAGTGCACTGCACGGCTAGCATGCTAAAAAACTCATGAGCGCTCCTTTTGGCAAACGTAAAAGAACAAAGATGGCGACACATCTCGATTTTTATCGTTTTCTCGGTGGCATGCGAGGCCTACTGCACCTCTAGCATGATTTCTCTTGCGCGCGACTCGACTTTATTCCATGCTACTTGCCGCGTCCTTCGCTGTCCGAAAAGCGTGGGAACAGGTTTTATTACCTATGGAGCAAAGGGCGTCACGCGCGTGTAGAGAGAAATCATATTAGACGTGCTGGTGTGGTCACACATTTCCCGCATGTCCGAGGCAAAAGGCTGGCAAAGCGGGACCTAGAGCGAGAAGGCAAGCGCAAACAAGGAGACCAGTTTATTCGGTAAAAGGACGAAAACGTGCAGCCCCTCCTGTATGGTTTCTCTATTGGCGCGCGACTCGTCTTCCATGCATACAAAAGGACCAAAATGTTTTTAGAGAGCGAAAGACGCGCTTGCCGTGACATTGTAGTATGAAAAAAATCTGAGTCGCGCGCTAGAAGAGAAATAATACCGAAGAGACATGAAAAGGTGCGATATAGCCCCGGAGAGCTGGTAAAAACTGCTAGCTGCGCGCTAAGCGCCCGGAATGGAGGCATCTTGTGCAGGCGAATTTCTCCATCTAGAGAAGAGGATCTCGATGCCAAACTCCCGACAACCGGGCACACCAGCGAAGCCCACCATACCAGCCAGTCGCCGCGCGCCGTAGGCGTATCGGCATCAAAGACATAATAATCAGGTAGGTACGAGTATTGCCATTCCTTTTGAAGTTAAATGTTAAATGTTGTTGTTTATCCAAGGTGAAATTGATATCATTAGCATCATTTTAAACTAAGAGTCTACCCATCAAACTGAACAACTTTTACTATGGGAGCAAACCGATCGGAACAAAAAAATAATCAGGAGTGCGATTTTTGAATCTCATTCGCTGAGCTCAGCAGTTGAAAATGTCAAAATAATTATGGAGATATGCATCTTTCCTACTGCTGATTTGACATTCAAAAATCATACTTCACGAGTGCGATTTTTTAAAGTCAAATCAGCAGTAGAAAGATGCATATCTCCAATAGTAATTTTTACATTTTCAACTGCTGAGCTCAGCGAATGACTTTCAAAAATCGCACTCCTGCTGTTCCATACTAAACTGCAATGCCTACTCGGCTCAAATGTATGCAACAGTTGATTTTTTTTTTGCTCCGATCGGTTTGCTCCCATAGTGAAAGTTGTTCAGTTTGATGGGTAGACTTTTAGTTTAAAAATATGCTACTGATATCAATTTCACCCTGTATAGAAGTGACTTGGCGCGGGCGGGGTCGGCCATATAAACCTTATAGTACGTAGCATAGCGTCGTTTGGAAAATTACGCCCGCGCCTCCAGGTGACAATCCGCCACCGCCACACTTCTCTTCTGTATAAACAGCACCTTAGTTAAAAGTTTGTTATTTTACTGCTATTTATGTAGAAAAAATACTAAAAATTAAAAGCTCATGTAAGCTTCAAACGTATTACTTATTTGTCTTGCCTCGCCAAATGAGCTAACATTATGTTCAAACTTATTGGGTAGAGAGTTACTTACTGCAGTTTTCCAATTTCGTGTGGTGGATGATTCATTTATTAAATTCATTCTTTTGGAACTGAAGTTCATCCACCATCGTCCAATTTCCCGAACGGTCTACTTGTCTAATCCAAAGGGTCTACTTTCCCGATCAGTCTACTTGCCCATCGATCTACTTGTCCAAACAGTCCTCTTTCATGATCGGTCTACCAACCTACTTGTTCAAACGGTGCACTTTGCCAACATAATGTCACGATCATATTCTGATACTCCTTTTCGTAGTCTAGGAAAAGACAAGGGCCAAGGCTGATGATTCTATAGAGCCAAAATAGTCAGATAAAACACGCGCTTTATAAGTTCCGGCCGAATAAGAATTGTGATTTTGTATAGGATAGGATTTGAAATTGTGGAGGGGGGAAAATCCATACGAAATCTTAATCCTGATTCGGGATTCCGTATGTGTGTGACAGGTTTTGAGCTCAGGTACCCTACCTACCTACCAATGAATCATAGAGTTCGAGTAGGTACTTGAGGATTGGAAACTGATCTAAAACCTGAGGCCTAAAAGTTTACCATTCAAATTCTTGTTTTTTTTTTTTTTTTTTTTAGGTATAAAAGTGAATAAATTCTTAAGTTTATGTTAACGCATATCTTCGAACTCAAAACACAAAGGAAGTTAATAACGAGACTCAATTAAACATATTTCCCTCTCTTTTGTTTCCTACTGTTCGATACGATAGGGCACTACGTAAGTGAATCATCGGCTGTGGCTGCGGTTGTCGCAGTTAGTTCGTTAAGTTTTTGCGGTATTTTCTAAAACGTCTATCCCACTTCCTCTCCTCCTACTAATCTACACAAGGTTAACTAATATAAAACTGTATCTGTCTGTACATTCAAGATATTTACAAAAAGGTTGCGATATGGTGTTGGATAGGGTGGTTTAGCTGTCCCCGACTCTAAATCAAAGATTTTTGAATTTTTTGTCTGGCCGGTTGTTTGTTCAGCATCACTCAATAACTAAAGCACCGATTTTGATGAAACTGTAATTCCCAGTCGTCGCCACTGCTTCAAGCACGTATCCAGATTGGAGACGACCGTTGATCATCTTTCTCTAAGTTGGACCTACCTAACTGGATAGTTTGTCCCAGGTAAACATAATCGTTAACAACTTCGATTGCAGAGTCTCCGAGTATGTTTTCTCTCAAGTCTAGACATTTGAAGACTTGCCGGAAAAGTTTTATTGACTGCGACATGCGTATTATTATTCCGTTGTACGGCCAGCCGGTGAGCCACCCCCATATCGCCTGCCCGCACCAACTTCACGCCGCAACCATTTCTGTTTCATTCTTACTTCACTCAGTCGCTTATTGACGATCGGACACTGTGCTCGCATACATTCCTTCTTTTTTTAAACCAAATAACTAGGTAAGATCTTTTTCTTAATTCAAATTAGCTCCGTTTTTTTAGCACAATATTTACTTTTTATCAGAACTATCGTTTCGAGACTTTTTTTTAATCATAAATTCATAATTCTCTTCCCTCGGGAACCGGCCGGCGAACCGGCGATCGAACCTTGCACCTGTTTCATTGATGTCGGATTTTTAATTTCTCAAGTTAAAGTTAATTCGTATAATGTTCGGAAATCTCAATGGGAACCAGCGACTTAAAAATATGGATTTTAACGGAACTTTATTTCGACCGTTGCGTTGTGTGGGAGTGTTCAATGTTCATGACTTCATAACTATACTTGGATTTTTAACCAACTTTATAAGACGTGGTATGCGTACATTGTAAATTTTTATTGGTCGATTACTTCCTCTCTGGTGTGTTGGTATTCTGTATGCAATACCTACCATGCACTTGTCACGATATAATCGTCGAATGTGAACAACAATGCATTCCGGTGACACGTAGCTTGAAGGCGAACGTGATGATAAAACAAGGTTTTAGGTTTTATCTTCAACTCCATTAAAGTTAAGTCATTTAACAATTTAAATAGAATTCAGTTCGTGTTTGGTACTCCATAAAAAAATGGTGTACCTACATGTTGGTGATGTTGGTATTTATTCCATTTTCAAATATTAAAAAAAAACATTACCATAGAACGTAATGTGCGATCGATTTTGATTTAACAATCCTTATTGGTCAAAATGACAAAGACGATCATATTTCAGAGGGTAACTTTTTTGGGGGAGATACGTATGTTGCTACGTCACAAAAACAAAATATATTTTTTTATTATTAATGTTGGATGTTCATGTTTTTGCAAAGAGATTAAAAGAGAGATTTAGATCATAAATCATTTCGGTTTAAACGTTCATCTTAAAAATATTTTCCGAATTAGAAATGTGGCTGTAAAAAACGGATTCACCGGTTCGATATGGTTCGTTTGGCATCATGCGATATTTTATGTTAATAAATACAATTACTTCGTTGCGCTAACGAACTGGGTGTCGTTCAACTTAGAATAGCAGCTTTTTGGAATTCTGTATACCGAAAATATCTAAACATGGCAGCAGTGAAGAAGAGTAAAAAAATAATGGTCCTGAACTTCTGAAGGACACGTTAACGGTTAGGAATGCGATGTTAATGAACCCAAGTTTTGTATCAGGACTATAAATAAACGTTGACTAACTGAACACATGCTTGACATGAACAATAAATATAATCTGTTGTAATTTTAAATAATCTTTGGGCTTAAAGCTCAAATTAGAATTAACTACACTAGTGAAGTTTACATTTACTTTTGAATCCTAATCACGATATTTTAATTTCTACGAAAAAAATATTCCTTTATAATTGATTTATAATGATAAAGTAATACAATTAACTTGTAATAAAAGTTGGTTTTGTTATAATGTTACTTTACGAAATAAATTTGCATTAAAACGCGTTTATTGACATTGCTAAGTAATATTTGTTATTTAACTTGTGTTTGTGAAGAAGATTACGGGTTTATTAGTACCTAGCTAGACCTATAAGCTTCTCAAGTTGCGTAACAGCGGAATATATCATAACAATGCAAGATTTTGATACTTGGAATACTTTATGTTATGTGATCAATAATCTTGATCATAAAGCACAAAAGACAACCGGTTTGGATAAGTCATGTCGTTAACTTTCCCTCGCTTTCACGCATGACAGAGCCTTGCATGGCATTGGCAATCACATCCGAAATCTTTAATTAGCAAATTCAATTACAGATTAATGCATTGTAGCTTTTAGTCCAGATTTCTAACCATTACTGTCTTTTATCTATGGCGATACCGAAGTAAATAATAACATCAATCCTATCAATCATTCATAATGACAGATTTATTTTATCTAGTTACCTACCTACCTACCTACCTACCTACTTACCTACCTACTTATTGTCAAAAGGTGTTATTTGCATATCATTCAGGACAATATTATGGGGTTCAATAACATATTTATGATTTTCCTGTCCACGTTATTGTTAATTTAATTAAAATCAACGTGTTTTACTAGAAAATTATATGACTCACTCCTGAAATGAAATATTCATAATTTATGAGCAAGGTATGTTCTTTGCAAAAATGTTTCTCGAAATGTGCCATAAAACGTTACTTCCTTCTCTGAAAGTCGTAACTCATCCCTCGTGTGTACTGTAAACATATACTATGTACACAATATCTTATACAAGTGTTTTGGTAAATAATGAAATCTGTTCAGACAGGACAGTGGCATGCAACCGAGAGGGACAGAATTACAGCTAACACGTTTGTTAGAAAGAGTCGAAGGACACGAATACGTGAATCGATTGCCTGGAGACCAAACGCACACCCCTAATACCTAACTGTTAGGGTTGTCTGCAAGGGAATTAGTGAAATTAAACTGTAATAAAGGATGAACACGGAGATGAAAGTAAGCTTTGATGTTAGGAGTGGATTAACACATAATATGGTAATTGCTGAAACCGTTTTAAATGATGGGAACTTAAATTGAAGACGAATATTGATGACCCTTTTGAATCTTTAGCTTTATCTGCGTATAATTCGTTTTAGTGTCGGGATACTCGGGATATCGTAAAAGAGTAACATATTTATTTTCATTCTTATACAGGGTGTTAGGGTAAACAGTTGCATTACTTTAAGGGTGTGATTGAACCTATAGGAAATAGGCATAAAAAAATTCGGACTTTCCATACTAAAGGCAATCTGATCGAACGTTAGTATGAAAAGTGAAATTTGATGGGACCAACATTGAAATAGCGAAAATAAATATCTGCTGTTTGATACATTTGGGTCGAGCAGCAATTGACATCTATGGAACAACCAAATTCCTTTTCGCGATTTAAATTTTAGTCCCATACTGAAAATTGTTCCATTTGATCCCTTAACGCATAATAATAATAACGCATTTAAGTTTACACCCTGTATAGGCTAGCTAGGTACTCCCTGACAAATTGTATCGTCTATGTTGTTACCAAAATTGAGCTACTACCTTACTTTAGTAGGTAGGTACTTTAGTACCTATTTAAAATTCGATAGTAGGTATTGAATGGCCCTAGAAATCTTATTAAATTTCCAATGTACGAACAGAGGGGAATGTTAAGCCCTAGGTATCCTGTGCTGGCCTGTAGATCAATACAGTGCGAGGGGAAGCATTAGCGAAGCCTTGCGTTTTTTGGCGACATTGAATTAAAATTCACAGTCAAAAAAACTGTACTATTCAAATTCAAATACTGTATCACTTTTGACATTGCATTCATGTTTTATACGTCAGAATTAAGGTCTTCATTTTATGAAATTTTTAACACTGGAATAAATAATAGTCAAAATGTTTAGACCCACAATTTTAGAGAATTATATTTTATCGGTCTGGTGCATAGAAACATTTTGACGATAAAAAATGTAGCACATAAGAGCATCTTCGATGCTTACTTGAATTTTAATTGCCAGTAACCGACTTGACGCTCCATAAAATTTTGAGACGTATCTTTTAAAGTTACGTTCTAGCGTTTTGCGAGGTCATTGACATCGTGCCGGTTTTGGTATTTATGGGTAGTTCTCATAAATTTTTAATTTTGGTATTGATTCCAATTTATTAGAACACGGAATTTGTTGTTTTAATAAATTGGTTTTGATGCTGGCTTATTTCCCCTCTCAAGAAGCTATGATGACTATGATGAACATAAAACAATGATTAATGATTCCGAGTTAGTCTTCGTTTCATTCATAGGTTAAGCTTCCTTTAACTGTCTGAAATTTTACGATGTTAGGTACCTACTTAATTTACTGTGGCTATATACCTATATCTGCCTATAGGTAGTCTGTTAAACTTTGCGAATGGGATATTTTACGTATAGTAGAGGTACGTCTTTCATTTTAAGATTTTTTTTTAAGTAGCCTGTTCAATGTCCCACTGCTGAGCAAAAGCCTCCTTCTTTACTCTCCAATCCTCTCTATTGTGTGCAAATTCTGGCCAACTCTCCAAGATGTCTCTCCACCTTTTTCTGGGTCTGCCTCGACGCCGGCGACCATCCTGGGGAACCCAGTCCGTGGTGATTTTGGCCCATCTTTCCGAATGCATGTGACAGATATGTCCGGCCCAGTCCCACTTCAGCTGAGCTGTCTTGCGCCCTTTATTTAGAAAGGCTTAAAAAGAGGCCTTGGCCTTATAACCTGAAATACGGCTAAATTAAAATGAAACATGTGAACCACATGTGACCCACTCCAAGCCTTCAGATTCAATGCTTTATCCTTACAGTTCTACTAACTATCTTATACGCGAGCCTTGGAATACCTACCTAGTTCTAAACACTTTAAACATAATGTTAGTACCCTATTCAAAGTCTTTTCACAACACATAACAACCTGTACTATACGTAGGTATAGTAGGTATGTGAAATAGAAGAGCACGTGATTAAGAATGGATGGATTGTATTAACAATGGCGCCCGTTATGTATGGCGGCCGCTCGGTGCCGTTTGTTTTCTGCCAGACCCAATGATGCATGCCATGAAATGAATGACACCTCAAACACGCGATGCGTTTCAAATCTAGAACTAATAACGTGGAAGAGTGGAAGAATTCCAAGTAGGTATTTTATTTTGAAGCAGTCTATACAATGTCTAACGAAATTAGCTGAAACTATTTTAAGGGAATGATCAGACTATCAAACTGAACAACTTTCTCTATGGGACCAATACCTGCAGATTTTTTCAGCATAAGACTGCAGATTTTTTTTTCGCGATTTCGATGTTGGTCCCATAGAGAAAGTTGTTCAGTTTGATGGTCTGATCATCCCCTTAAAATAGTTTCAGCTAATTTTGTTAGACCTTATAATCTGTAGTGTCTGGCAACCTGGCAAGGAAGAAATCGATTTCGTTGAAAATCTCGATTGGCGGGTCTTATACTTTAAATAAACCGTTTGTTTCTTTCACTGACACTCCGCAAAACGGCCACTTTTCAAATTGGGATTGTAGGTGATGGAGTCAAAAGATAAGAAGGTGTCTAGCCTAACCTAGCATTTTATTAAATCTACATCTAGTTTGCGTAGACAATATTATTGTTTATGATGTCTTTGAATATAGTATAATAATTATTGTAATACGGGAAAAATAAGGATCTATCCAACTAACGCATGCAACACTGTTTTCACTTTGCATTGATTCGTTTTTTAAAAGGTCTTTTCTTTTTTACAAAATTCATTGTTTTCACTTTTATCGAATGATTCATTTTTATGAGTAATGCCAAACGATAAAAAGTAGGAATACTTACTCATATTTTTTCTATAATAAATACCTATTTCGTTTTTGTACAGTATCGATAATACCTACTATGTTATCCGAATATTGACACATACAAGGATAATGTTAAGGTGCTGCCAGTGATGTCTAGTCACGACGTTTAGTCATCCTTAGTGCTACTTCAGAATGATAATAAATTCGTTGGTGATAATTATTTAAGTACCGACTACTCCAGGGCGCTACAGTGGGACCAAGAGTGCGATTTTTGAATCTCATACGTTGAACTCAGCATCAGCAGTTGTAAATGTGAAAATTACTATGGAGCATCTTTCTACTGCTGATTTGACTTTCAGCCATCGTACTCCTGGAGTATGATTTTTGAATGTCAAATCAGCAGTAGAAAGTTCCATATCTCCATAGTAATATTGACATTTTCAACTGCTGATTTCAATAAATGAGTTTCAAAAATCGCACTCGAGTAACAAAATTTGCTGGATAATCTTATGTGCACGGGGAGTTATTAAATCTTTATAGGTGCTTACTTAACTAAATAAATATTCTAAAAGAGATATTTTTTCTATTAGGTTGCTAAAATTCAAACTCAAAAATTGGTTCTATCATTTTTTTAAATGTAATTAAATTACCTACCACTTACCTATAAAACTTTTTAAACAATTTAATTTACTGTAGCAATACCAAAACTTAACAGACTTTCTACTTAAATTTAACACCATCCTATGACAGAAGACAGAATGGACTGTCCGTACATTATGCTCAGGAGTGCGATTTATGAATCTCATACGTTGCACTCAGCAGTTGAAAATTTATGATGATACGCATCTTTCTACAGCTGATTTGACTTTCAAAAATACCACTCCTGAAGTATGATGGAATATCTCCATAGTTATTTTGACATTTTCAACTGTTGAACTGATCGAATGAGTTTCAAAAATCGAATTCAAGTAACAACCTTCATGTTAATACTTACACTTAGGTTTAAGAAATTGTTACTAACACGTTATGAATCCCATGTTCGAAATAAATTATTATTTCTTTTTTTAGATATAGGCTATTAGCACCTTAAGAGCCAATTTAGCAATAAATGTTATCTAAATCCCACAGTGCAATAACCTGCACAGTCGTATTATTAGTGACAAACGAACGTGTTAAAACCTTCTTTTAGATTTGCATGAGAGATACAGACGCATAATTTTAGCTTTTGTTTATAAATAACAACTGAACGATTGCTAGAAATAGTAAACAAGGGTGCGATTTTTGAAAATCATACTTTGAACTCAGCAGTTGAAAATGTCAAAATTACTATCGAGATATGCATCTTTCTACTACTGATTTGACTTTCAAAAATATATCCATAGTAATTTTGACATTTTTAACTGCTGAGCTCAGCGAATGAGATTCAAAAATCGCACTTCTAGATGTATATAAGGTCTAACAAAATTAGGTGAAACTATTTTAAGGGGATGATCAGACCATCAAACTGAAGAACTTTCTCTATGGGACGAATAGTGAAATCGCGAAAAAAAAAATCTGCTGTCTCATACATTTAGGTCGAGTAGGTTTGTATGGAACAGCTGATTTTTTTTTCGCGATTTAAATATCGGTCCCATTGAGAAAGTTGTTCAGTTTGATGGTCTGATCATCCCTTAAAATAGTTTCACCTAATTTTGTTAGACCTTATAGAAGCTAAATATAGGCGTCCATAATGTGTTCGTCCTTTTTACAAGGTTAGGGAATTTAATTTAATAGATAGGTCAAAACTGTAATTTTTTATCTTCTTCTTCTTCGGCTTTCGCTCCATCACTGGAGGTTGGCAGTCAGCTATGCATATCCCTGTCTATCTCTCGCCAAACGAAACCTCTTTGACGCTGATGATGTCTGTCCACTCTTTCAGTTTCGCGAGCCATGACATTCGTGGCCTACCGACGCTTATTTGGCCTCTACTTTGCCCATAAAATATATTTTTTTCTACCCTATGGTGTGGGGTATCTATTGAAAGCTTATAAAATTTTTAAATTTAAACTTTGTTTATCAAAATTTTCAATGGGGGATTTTCCAGATGAAAAAAGAAGTTAGTTCCTAATTTCTCAATAGATGGCGTTGACCAAAGAGGGGTCCAATAGGTGTGAGCAAATATATTAATTAATATGTATTAATAATAAAAATACACAGTACAAGTTACTAACAATCTGGGTGTTATTGACGACCCAGTTAGTGTAATGATTGCCACGCCGGTCTGTCAAACCAGGGTCGAGTTCGAGTCCCGGTTCGGTCATAGATATGGACGGAATATGTTTGTGCCATTGTTGAATGGTTCCCATAACAAAAAGCCTAAGGCTTACTTGGGATCATTACAAACTAGTGCCTGTGAGCGTTATTTATTTATTGTCTGTCAAAAACGAATAAAGTATCAGACTTGGCTGTATGGGCCTTGCTGCATTTTGAATATACGAACAATATTGAAATTGGTCACTTCACTTTTCAATATAAAGAATATTGAAATTGCTTTGCTAATAAAGAGCGAAATTTTTCGTCTATGGCTTTGCTTTTCATTCACGGAATCTGACGTACGATTTAAATATTTCCGGTTTATTTTTATTGAAATTCTCAGTTTCTGTTAGGTTTTTGTAGTTTGTTATTGTTTCTCGTTTATTGTTGGTATGTTCAAAACGGATACGTAGCCCATACAGCCACGTCTGATACTCGATTTGTTGTTGACGGATATTAACACCGAGATTGCTAAATAATAAACCAACAACAATAAGAAAGGGTTTGTATAGTGTATTTTTACTATTCATATTAATTAAATATTTGCTCATACCTATTGGACCCCTCTCTGGTCAACGCCATCTATCGAGAAATTTGGAACTAACTTTTATATTTTTTTTGCTTTTGGAAAATCCCTCATTAATTCCGAGAAATTGCTGTCCCCACCTCTATTTCAAAAACTATTGCCGTTATAAGATCTGAAAAAATCATAAACATCATTTCTGATGTGTAGTTGGCGGGAAAATTATCAGGGTGGCAATAACTTGAATAGTTTTTTTTCTATACCTAAAAAACTATTTCCAGTGTAAAATGATCTTCATACTATGTAACCACATACTAAGTAAGTGTCAATTTATAGTGGCTGTCATCAATGACCCATCTTCAACAACTGGTAGTACGGAACACTAATTGCCCGAGTCCCGACTCGTACTTGGCCGGTTTTTATAATCTGGACCAGTTGATATCATAATTTTTTTTATAAAATGACATGAAATATAGTTTTCATATTCATTAACAGTAGGTACCGAACCCTTTCTGTCGGCGAATTCCACTCTCATTTGAGACAAATTTTATAGTCAATAGAGGTTTAACACTGGCCCTATTCACATCTGATATCGTGCCAAACATGGCGCTTGTTGTGCTGATCCTTTTATGGACGTCCTAGAGCCAAGGTTAGTGCTATAGATAGTAATGGAACCACTGTTAGCACAAACAGATGCGATACGAACCTAACTCTGGAATGTTCCTTGAAGATATTAATAGATTTGACGCAAGGTTGCTGTGTGGCTTCTGTCTGTGGTCGAAATGGATCCATTAATCCCAGTTACGGACTTCCAAATTCCTGGAGATCAAGGCAAGATTTAGATTATGAAATACTGGCCGCATCTTCTCTGCAACGGAACACCTTTCGACGCGGTGGTAGAGTCAAAAATGACGTCAGGAAGCTATCCAATGTGATATTTATTTTGAACACAACATTCTGAGTTTTTATTTAGGGCTAGACTTTCTACATAAAACACTGAATTTTTGCAGGTTTAGGGCTAGACTTTCTACATAAAACACTGAATTTTTGCAGGTATGTCAGTTTGTTTAAAAAATTTGTTTTTTACTATTTAAATGTCCCTAATTTGTTGTACTTTTCTTTATTAAAGGACAGTTCTTTTTTATTTATGAGTATGAAGTAGATATCTTTGTACCATGACCTTGAGATGAGCAGACCGAGTGTGATTTTTTTAAACTCAGCAGTTGAAAATGTCAAAATTACTATGTAGATATGCATTCTTCTACTTATGATTTGACAGGAGTGCGATTTTTTTTATGTCAAATCAGCAGTAGAAAGATGCACGACTCCATAGTAATATTGATATTTTCAACTGCTGAGTTCAAAGAATGAGTTTCAAAAATCGCACTCCAAATCTTAAGTAGGGAGTTGATACTTTTCTTAATTATTAAGTAATGTAAATTAAAGTTAAATTTTAATTGGTGTAAAACAGCACCTCGGCAGCTTGTAAACAACGAGATAAACAACGCAATCAAAAACATATTGCGACAGATACAGAATGACTCGTTCGCCATAAATCAGCGAAAACCGACCACGAGGCCAGCAATGTGCTTACGGTGAAATTTTAATAACTTTAAACTTTCTACGGTTGTCGGCTGACTGGCTGACGGGGCCTTTGCCTGCATGAGCATGACTCATTCGGTTCAGTGTCCCGTCCCCCTCTACGCGATGTCGCGAACATCGAGTCGAGAGGCAGACGTCCTTTAGTCATATCATGACTATGGACAAAGTATTTGATTTCCGAAATAATGCCAAAGATTATAAAACAACTTATAAGCGAAATTTTAGTTCATCGGTTACTCCATCACGTTTTTGAATAACAATGATTCGGCTTAGCCGTTCATAATGTGAGAAAAACGGAATAATAGTACAGTAATGATCCTAATTTATCCTTTATTTTCTCATTTCGTACTTTTGTCGGTTATGTCTTCAAATAATAAAATATCTCGATCCAGACCACATCCAGAAGTTGTGATTTTTGAATCTCATTCGCTGAGCTCAGCAGGTTGAAAATGTCAAAATTACTATGGAGATATGCATCTTTCTACTGCTGATATGACTTTCAAAAATCGCACTCCCGGAGTATGAGTTTTTAATGTCAAATCAGCATTAGAAAGATGCATATCTCCATAGAAATTTTGACATTTTCAACTGCTGAGTTCAGCGAATGAGATTCAAAAATCGCACTCCTGTAGGTTTGTTTTGTAGTTTAGTATGAAACTGAAGATATTTTTTTTCGCGATTACAATTTCGACTTCAAAAATTGAGTCATATAGATTCAAAACCAGCAACATCCATTTTTTTCATTATGGCAACTTTGAATGTAGTCTGAAAGCGTTTTTCTTTTTTTATGTAGGCATGTAAAATGAAAGTAGCAAAAGCATCAATATCCTATACAAAACAGACGTTCAATCGTGAGCGTAGAAGCAAATACAGCAATATCCCAACTGACAGGTACAAAGGCAGCATTATCCCTTTCGACCAATCAGAGCACAGTATTTCGCCACCATTAGTATGGCGACTTTGTTGTTTTTGTTGCAGTGCGTTCCTAATTAATTATTGATTTAAATAGGAAAATAGTGGTAATTTGAAAAGGAACTAGAAAAATCTTCAAGATGGAATGTTTTCCTAGCCCTTGTAGTAGTAAAAATTCCCGGAAAAGGAAAGCAACCCCCGAAACATGGAAGAGAAACGTGGCCAAAAAAAAGCGGTAAGTACAGGACGACTACAGCAAATTGGTACTTGAACGGTTTTTTTTTTCAAATTGATGATTCGTGATACGTTTGAAGCTATTGTTTGATGCTATATTTTTTTGTGGTCTACATTGGTTACAGACCGATAGATTGTAAACGTATGTAGTGACTTTATCGGAAGATGGATTTAGTTTTCATTTAGTGATTTCTTATAAAGACAAGGTTTTTAGGGTTTCGTAGCCAAATTAAAAAAGGAACCCTTATAGATACGTCATGTCTGTCTGTCCGTCGTATGGCACAGCCACCTTAAAACTTGGTATGTAGATGAATTTTGTGAACCGCATTAAGATGATTACACAAAAATAGAAAAAAAAAAACAATTTTTTTTTCATCATGCCCATAAGTGAGGTGTATCTATAGAAAGGTCTTCGAAAATGATATTGAGGTTTCTAATATAAATTTTTTTCGAAACTGTATAGTATAGTTTGCGCAAGTGACATTTCCTTATTCAAAAAATGTGTGTCCTCCTCTGCAACTTCTAAAATAAGAGAAAGATAAAACTGAAAAAAATTATATGGTGTACATTACCTTGTAAACATTCAACAAAATTTGGTTTGAACCAGATCTACTAAGCAGTTTTTCTTAATAAATAAAATAAATTAAAACATCGATCAAAGTTACAATGATCTACAAGAAATTTTATATTATGATACCTGCTGCTACGGAACCCTTCAAGAGCGAGTCCGACTCGCACTTGGCGGCTTTTTGTTCATATTGAACTCCTGTTCTTAAGAAGGCTTTTACTGTACAGACACTGCCTTGTTACAGTTTTATACTGGCATTTATATTATCTTCGACTATTAATCAGTAAGTAGGTTTTTAATATTCAACAAAGATGCATTATGTAAATTTTATTTTGTTCTAGATATTCAGCAAAGGAACTTCCCAAAAGATTGCAGTGTCACCATAAAAAAACCTTTAAATGCATGTCTTTGAAAATGAGTGACCTTAAATCATTTTTTGATAATTTTTATGAAAAGCCAGAAAAGAAAACGCAAGATGCTTTCATATTAAAACACTGTAAAGCTAAAAAAGTAATGCGACGGCGTACGGCCAGCAAAAAATATACGGAACAAAAATTTCAGACTAAGTATTATATTTACAGTCAGACAGAAAAAAAGAAAGTGCAAGTTTGCCAAAGCTACTTTTTGACAGTTTTGCAAATTACCAAGTATAGAGTGCACAGTGTCATGAAGGAATACTATGAGAAAGGTAAACTTTTACAAGAAACGAGAGGAGGTGATCGTGTTTCTCATAAAAATGCCCATAAAATGGAAGCAGTCATGAAATTTATAAACTCTATTCCATGTACAGAGCCCCATTACTGTCGTGGCAACACCAAAAGATGTTATTTGGCTTCCGGATTATCCATAAATAAATTGTGGAAGCTATATGATTCACAAGCTACTGATGACCTAAAAGTGAAAAAATGTTACTTCCGGCATATTTTTAACACAAAATATAATCTTGGTTTTGGGACTCCAAGGACGGATGTGTGTGCTACCTGTCTTAGATTTTCTTCAGAATCAAAACGTGTTAAAAATGATGAAGACAAAAACAATTTATTCACAAAGCAAAGACTGCATAAGTTGCGAGCTAAAGCATTTTTTAAAAAAGCTCAAGAAGAAAAGCCAGGCTTAAAAATATTTTCGTATGATTGTGAAAAAAATTTAAATTTACTTAAAGTCCCAGACCAAGTGGCGTACTATCTTAGAAACATTTATTTGTATAACTTCACAATCGTTGAAGGGTCTTCGAAGAGCAAACTTCTTCCAGGTAACGTGTTTGCCTATTGCTGGACGGAGAATACTTTTCCAAAAGCTGCCAATGAAATTGCTTCAGCCCTATATCACCGTCTCAATAATAGTGACTTATCATCGTGCCATACTCTAAGACTTATGGCAGATGGCTGTGCAGGGCAGAACAAAAATACAATCATGCTAGGAATGCTATGTAAATGGATGACTGAAGCTCCACAAAACATTAAAACAATAGAGTTGGTTTTCCCAGTAGTTGGCCATTCTTACATACCCCCTGACAGGGTCTTTGCTAAGATTGAAAAGGAAGTGCGCCTGCAGGAAGTAATAAACAGCCCTCAAAAATACTTAGATATTATTTCTGAATTTAGCACAGTTACCAATCTCGGAACCAATGACTGTAAAGTCTATGATTGGAAAACTGCTTCACAGCAGGTTTTCAAACCTGTCAGCAATTGGCATTTCAAATTTAAACAATGCAAGCGTTACATTTTGAAACGCTCTAAAAAACAAGGAAATGTTTTGATTCAAGGTCACCTTCACTACCAGACGGATGATGGTGTTTCTAAAAACATTAATAAGCAAGGAAAAATAAGTAATATGATACAACCCACTGAAATAAACCCCACAAACATTGTATCAGCTAAAAAGAAGAAGGATATTTTGACTTTACTTAAAAGTCATTGGGGGGATGAATGGGAGGAAAATGATGATTTAGAGTTTTTCAAAACTTTATCGCTTTGTCTGGACGAAGTTGATCATGAAAATGAGGAACATGCCCATGATGAAGAACTATGTGAGATGCAAGAAGAAGTAGATGATTTACATGTATGAATGATCTTTAATTTGATTTTGTTTGATTCAATCTTGTCTAATGTGATCTTTAATTTGACTTTTTTTCATTAAAGTTTATTTTCATATTAAATTTTATTTCTTTCTTCAAGACTACCTGTTTTTCCCGGTGTCGCCCGTGGTACATATTTGACCCATGTTACTCAAAAGTAAAGTACCTTTGGGATGGTGAAAGAATTTTTAAAATAGGTCTATTAATTTTTGAGTTTATTTATAACTAACATATAAACACAAATTTTTCCTTTTTATAAAATTAGTATAGCATTATAGATAGTATAGATTACATATTTACATGGATAAATAAAATAATTGAGATTTCAATAATAAGTATCAAAAATATTGATCCGCGTATACACTAGAAACCTCAGATTCAAATACAGCAATATCCAGGTTAATAAGAAGCAAAAGTAGCAACATCCATGTTAAAGATGCAAAAACAGCAACATCCCAATATAATTATTATTTATTTTGTAGATTAAGAAGTTTATTTTTAAAGTTTTGTACATTTATTGCCCTAAATATGTTTTTCTGCAATATGATGTAATTATTACTGATTAGACAATGTTCTATCAAAAAATAATTTAAAAAATCTACTGCTCTCATTTCTGTTAAAGTGGATGTTGCTGGTTTTGAATCTATATGACTCAATTGTCAAGTTTGATGGTCCGATCCATCCCCTTTAAAAACCATCTTGGTGAGCGTACTAAGAATGACCCTATTGCTTTTTTAAATTAAATTATAATCAGAGTGAGGACAACGACATCGATATCTCTAGACAGCATTTTATAACATTCTCAGCATGAAAGGTCTTCTTTGTATGGACAGTAAAGACGACCATATGGCGCGCTTGTTGTGACATTTTTTTTATCGCGCGGTCAACCACGAATTAAGACTTGTCTCAGTGACTTTACTATAAAAGGTATTGGAAAGGCTCCGTGATCCATGACTCAACCGTTATACGTCGCTTTAATGGAATAATCTACAATAGAGCGTTGATTTTATTTTAGACTCGACAGATGGTCGCATATTGTGTTAGGACTTATTTTTGCTTTCTAAGACATTAACGCACACTTAATAAAAAGTAAACCGTTCAAACATTAGAAAAAGATAGCTGGAGTGCGATTTTTGAATCTCATTCGCTGAGCTCAGCAGTTGAAAATGTCAAAATTACTATGGAGATATGAATCTTTCTACTGCTGATTTGACTTTCAAAAATCATACTCCGGGAGTGCGATTTCAAATCAGCAGTAGAAAGATGCGTATCTCCATACATTTTCAACTGCTGAGTTCAACTTATGAGATTCAAAAATCGCTCTCCTGGTCTGTGGAAAAAGGGTATTTATGTAAGAATTGTCTTCAGTAATGTAGTTATGATTGTAGGTTTATATTGTTTATTCAAAAGTTGTGCCTTGCGCTCCAAATTAATCAATTTATTATATCACAAGCACTATTGAAACGTCGTTCCAAAAATATTGTTGTTGGGCACTGTCGCAAAATGAGTCATATCACATTCACATCCCTAATTCATTCGTCCCCTTAATGTGAACTTACGAAGAAAATAAACTTTCTTTTTTATTGCATTTTGTTCGTGTAAGTAAGAATGATGAATACAGGGGTGACGCATTACTAAAATACCTGGAGTCGAAATGTTTACAAGATTATACTTACTTTGAACGCATTAGTGGAGGTGATTAAGACATCGATTAGACAATGTTTAGGTACTGCTGAAGGTATGAAGGCAGAAACTGTTTTAGGCAAGTTAAAATTAAATGTTGTTTCTTGAGGATAGGCGGGTACCGTTTTTTCCATACAAACGTATTCCCCTGTTTCCTCCCTGGATAATGACACTAGAGCAAACATTTTTTTACCATACAATCTATGTTACCTCTGCTATGTCCCTATGTTTTGCTTTTTTGCATTAATTAATTACTGTAAGAACTAAGGACCTTCAAAAATAACCAATTTTACCGCCCCTTTTCAGACATCCAGCAAACAAATTTGACGAATTTAAACAAAAAAAGCAAAACATAGCCAATGTCTTTCTCATATTATTCTTAAATGAATTTAAAAAAAAATGCAAGGATTTATTGTTACGTATATGCATTTATTTCTAAAAAAATACACTCTGATACATGTAGGATATAGCGTGATATATAAGTAATCGTTATTAAACTACATAATCGTTTCCTTATTATTGGAAAGTGTAAAACCAACGTAAAACTATTTTTTGTTCGACCGCCACACGCCATTTTAACGCCGAATTTTCTAGGATAAAAAAGATTATTACCAAAAACACGTCGAACGGAACGATATTTGCATAATTTGTTACGTTATCTATACCTTGATTCCTACTTATGTATATTTTACACCGATAGGAAAGACCCAAGATGTAAAGAAAATAGGTAATTCAAACTTTAAAATTTATCAACATACCTATCTGTCTACTACTTATTTAGAAAAGAAATATCGTTACCTACTTATTTTCTTCCTATCTAGGTGCTAGTATCTACGAAATTGAAATAGTTTTCTATTCGATCCCGTAAAATTTTAATGAGATTATGTGACTTGGAGTGCGATTTTTGAATCTCATACGTTGAACTCAGCAGTTGAAAATGTATGGAGATACGCATCTTTCTACTGCTGATTTGACTTTCAAAAATCGCACTCCCGGGGCATGATTTTTGAAAGTCAAATCAGCAGTAGAAAGATGCATATCTCCATAGTAATTTTGACATTTTCAACTGCTGAGCTCAGCGAATGAGATTAAAAAATCGCACTCCTGATGTGTTTTATGTTAGTTGGATATGACGAGTATAATAAAACATACTCATCATATCTTTATACATATACATTTTAATGTTTTTTATAGTTACGTATATTATCCTATATATTGATCCTGGTTTACAGAAGTTATGGCGGTGAGAATGTGTGACAAAAGCAATGCCGTAAAAACCCTAGAGCTCTTTTTTACGTAGGCTATCAGCTAAGTAGAATAATAGAAAGTTTCTTTTTTTTTAATGTCTACCCAATTAACAGGTAGAGTATCTTTAGCTAGATTGTCTTTCAAAATTTTTCAAGCATGTTTATTGCACTAGATAAAATTTTCATGTTATTTAATAATTAAATTCAACGTTTGCTTCTTAAGTTGTGTTTACCAGACCACGACGAGACTAATGCAGTCAGCCTACTGCTAAGTATACGGAAACTTGCAATCTAGATTTTAGATTTGTATCCAACTCTTAAAATTAAACAGTTGAAACCGCAACATTTTTATCTTTTGCTTTCTTGTCGCTTTGGCTTTATTTAGGTAGAGTAAAATTCCCTTACTTTCACAGAACATATTATATGTTATTGTCCGTGTGGTCTCGGCTAAGAATAGCACCATCCCATTTCCTCCCGTGGGTGTCGTAAAAGGCGATTAAGGGATCTACTGAAGGATGGGCAGCAGCATCCTCTGAGTACTCACATTGATTCGATCCAACTACGATCGCCAACCCGCCTGCCAAGCGTGGCGATTATGGCAAAACCCCCTATTTTGGGGGAGGCTTATGTCCACCTGTGGACGTTTAATGGCTGATATGATGATGATGATGATTATATAAGGTCTAACAAAATTAGGTGAAACTATTTTAAGGGGATGATCAGACCATCAAACTGAACAACTTTCTCTATGGGACCAATATAGAAATCGCGAAAAAAAAATCTGATCTCCCATACATTTAGGTCGAGTAGGTTTGTATGGAACAGCTGATTTTTTTTCGCGATTACGATATTGGTCCCATAGAGAAAGTTGTTCAGTTTGATGGTCTGACCATCCCCTTAAAATAGTTTCACCTACTTTTGTTAGACCTTATATGTAAGTAATAGGTACCAACATATGAAATAAGTTATACTTTCATCTGCCCCAAAAAGTTTTACGTCCCATGAGGCTTAAAGTAACCTCATACAGATTGGATTTGCCATAATTTGGAAGAATTTCTGGTCAGGAAGCTGGCATAGGTACCTAATGATGCCAGTCAAATGTTGCTGTTTTTATTTTAGACTAATGGTCTACTACCTAGACCATGGTAGTCTATCATCTGCGGTTGCAGTAGTTGAATATAGAACACTCGGGTTGCCTTATTGTAACTGGACCACTCGACGGCCTTTGAAAATACATAGTATTAATTTAAATGCATTTGTTACTTCTCTTTACCTATTATTGGAGTTGGCGTCTGTCATTTTCCACATCACACCTGCGATGCGAACATTCTCAAAAGATGACGCTATTATTATGTAAATATTATGTTAACACAAATCTACCTGTTTCACCATATCGTACGTTGCGTTGATGAGAAATGAAGAAAATAACACTTTTACATGGCATCATGGCGTAATAATTTTTTTTAAACTGGTCCGACGAGGTGGACGGTGCTGCATCCTCGATTACAACAGGTTTGGTTGTCGCAGGTTGGTTCCGCAGCGAGTTTGAACTTACTTTAGCAATGATGTCCCTAAAGGTGTACTACCTATAAATTCGTAAAAATTAATTTCGAAAAGTTCATGTCAAATTGCTTAATTTACTTATATTGAATAAATTTTACAATTGTACAATTTTTATAATAGTGTAGAATTGTAGAGTTTCAAGAACATTGTATATAACGTCTAACAAAATTAGGTGAAACTATTTTAAGGGGATGATCAGACCATCAAACTGAACAACTTTCTCTATGGGACCAATATTGAAATGGCGAAAAAAATCTGCTGTCCCATACATTTAGATCGATTAGGTTTGTATGGAACAGCAGATTTTTTTCGCAATTTCAATATTGGTCCCATAGAGAAAGTTGTTCAGTTTGATGGTCTGATCATCCCATTAAAATAGTTTCAGCTGATTTTGTTAGACCTTATATAGTATTCTATTAGAGTTTGTTTAATAGTTATATTTCTTAGGAGGTAGAGGTATCTAGATTAGATACTACTAAGCAAAACTTAATATAAAATTCTCTCACTAGAGGCGCCAGTGTGTTAATAAGGTAAACTACAGTAAATTAAATTAAGTACCTATAAATTTTATAGGTCTGTACAAACGTTTTTTATCAGTCTGCATTACGGTGTTTTAATTTTTTTGTATTATGCGAGAAATTGACTGTAATAATAATTATCGTAGTTAGTTAACCTATTCATGAAAAAACCAGGAAGGTGGGATATAAATTCTCAACATTTGTTGCACTTGCAAGTACAACATTGTATTTCTTATTATTATGATAGAGCCACATTTACAAGTTGTTTTTGTCTTGGTGACTCAATAATATCAGACACATAATTTAATTAAAATGACATTTCTAGTTCATTTCAATAATTAGTATTGACATGTAATTTGATCTGACTATTTCCTTTAGCTATTTATATCAAGTACCTGGAGTGCGATTTTTGAATCTCATACGTTGAACTCGGCAGTTGAAAATGAATGGAGATACGCATCTTTCTACTGCTGATTTGACTTTAAAAAATTGCACTACTGGAGTATGATTTTTGAATGTCAAATCAGCAGTAGAAATATGCCTATCTCCATGGTAATATTGACATTTTCAACTGCTGAGTTCAAAGAATGAGTTTCAAAAATCGCACCCTTGCGATATAAACGGCCAAAATATTTGTTTTGTTTAAACTTTTAAAAGTAATTTCGCTAAATGTTGCCACTTTAGAGATGTGAAAGAGTTTTACGCAACGGAAGGAAACAACCGAAGCCTTAGCAACCCTTTGTAACAGAGGAAACTTTAACATCGTACATGAACAAAAGATTGTTTCCCTAGCCACCGGATGTATTCTAATTTCGTATACAATCCAGTATACTTCAATAGCAGACAGTCAGACACTCAGACAATGACCGATGAATTTCGTATTCTACGTGTATAGCATTTGGCTGTATGGAGGTGATTCATTCGACAGTTGATTCTTTAAAAAATAAAACCAACAAGTTCTTATGGGTCCGCACTATGTTTTTTAAAATAATGTTTAATGTTTGATTTTATATTATTGACCATCGCTGGTTGGCCCGCATGCACGTTATTTGTGTTTTGCGGTTTTCCTCAAGTTCGTTGATGGGACAAACGTCATACACGCATAAGTAGTGTTATTAATACTTACCTTTTTATACCTTTATATCAATAACAATATACCTAATGTAGGTACCTACCTACCTAGTTTCGTACATTACGTTGACTTCTTTTTGGATTCTAAATTCTGCTGTCTTTCGGTTACACGCTCTACCTAAATCCTAAATTGCGTTAGGCACCTAATCGTTTAACGACTGTATCAAAACGTAGATCTAATTTTCAACTCTGCAGTATAAATTTACTTTCTTTAAACCTCAAATGAACAGATACGTGGGCAATGCACCAAGTAGGTACGAATGTAATGTACAGTTACTTTTAACCCACAACATGTTGGCTTGGCTTGTTTTCCAGCGCAAGTAGCGTTGTTGAAAAGAACTAGGTAAGTAGCTGTATTACAGTTAGCTAATGAATATCCACCTACACTGCTAAAAATACCAAATTACCATTTTACACAGAAAACTATTCAGTCTGTGTATGAAATTAAAAAATAAGTACTTTTCTTTTTTTTATTCGTAAATTAGGATTGGTAACCTAAAAAAAAAAAAAAAATAAGCGACGATAAAGAACCTTCCTACTTAATTTGAATTTTAAAGCTACTTTTGCTCAGTTATTGGTACAATTGGGTTGGGCAAATTGTTCACGGTCGATTAGGCTAACGTTCGATGTCTCATACTGTTCACATCGTGCGTGAGTCAACTTTCTTCGAATGGGATGAGAATGAGTGAACAATGCCGTAGTAAATTGTGCTTGGGAAATCACAAATATAATAATTAAGTAGGAAATAGAATAGGAATATGGCTTTGTTTTCTACTAATTCCTATGATAACTTTATTGTTAGTCAAAACCAGTGACGCATTTTACAACCTTTAATTTGAAGTCAAGTCGCTAGCAATTTTATTCTCAGATTTTGAGACCTTCTAAGATTTTTAACTACAAATTAGATGGTAATAATAGATACCTCGGTAGATCTTTAAGATCTACCTAGGTATCTGCAGCTTGGCCATATAAGAGTGGAGGTCGCCACTTTCTTTGCAAGTGCAACCAACATTTTTTACTAATATATTTAGTTCCTGCTGTGACCGTTTTCTACTCTTTTTGACTAAGCTCTTTGGGTTCCCAGATGGTTTTATTCAGAAAGCGTTTTTCTTATTGCCTTGTTCATTAGTTACTTCCTTATCTCCCAATGATTTCAATTTTATTAAAAAAACAACTTATTGCATTATTAAACGTTATTGTTATGATATATCCTGCGAATCTTGAATAACTCGAATGAAAAGGCAGATTCAAAGTTGCGGATTTCATGTTACCTCGCCCCCCGTAAAAGTGGCAGAAATATTTGTTAGTAGAATTACACGCGTAACTAGTCCCTATATAAGTAGTCGAAGGTAGGTAGGTACGTTGTTGATTTCACGCTGGAAATCTCTCGAGAATATTAATTTTGTGGAACATGATAAAACGTTCACAAAACGAAGCTGAAATATCATTCCGAATGCTCCAAAATTAACCTGACATTTAGTCTGCGATCCAGAACGAAAATAACGAACGCATGACTAATTCTTTCGAGATATCTAAGCACATACAATTCTATTACAGTTACAAGATGAATGTAACCAAACCAATATAACTAGGTAAAAACGATAAGATGACACTCTGACCCGAATCCGCTGCTGCTGCTGGTTATAGACACTGGATCTAATCTAGAGTGCAATTTTTGAATCTCATACGTTGAACAAAGCAGTTGAAAATGTCAAAATTACTATGGAGATATGCATCTTTCTATTGCTGATTTGACTGTAGAAAGATTCGTATCTCCATATATTTTCAACTGCTGAGTTCGACGTATGAGATTAAAAAATCGCACTCCAGGAGAAAGTTGTTCAGTTTGATGTTCTGGAGTGCGATTTTTGAATCTGATACGTTGAACACAGCAGTTGAAAATGTATGGAGATACGCATCTTTCTACTGGTGATTTGACTTTCAAAAATCATACTTACGAGTGCGATTTTTGAAAGTCAAATCAGCAGTAGAAAGAAGCATATCTCCATAGCAATTTTGACATATTCAACTGCTGAGCTCAGCGAATGAGTTTCAAAAATCGCACTCCAGGAGTGCGATTTTTGAAAGTCATATCTATAGTAGAAAGACGCATATCTCCATAGTAATTTTAACATTTTCAACTGCTGAGCTCAGCGAATGAGTTTCAAAAATCGCACTCCTGGCTCTAACATTTACGTTTTGAAGAATATAGGATAAACCAAAAGATGTCTAACCAAAATCCGAATAGATGTGCATAAAAATGTCGAGCTCGGATAATTTTTTTTGTAGTTCATCTTATAAAGATATGGGGCGGCAAAATCGGTCTGTGCCCCGGGCGACAGAAACCCACACTACGCCACTGCTTAACTTTTTATTAAATGATGATTTTCTTTATTTATAGATTTCCAAAAATGGCCTGCTCTGTCAGTGATACTCCCGCCCTCAAGGACCTCCCCAAAGTAGCCACAGACCTGAAGAGCCAGCTCGAAGGATTCAACACGAGCTGCCTTCGCGACGTAGACACCAACGAGAAAATTGTGCTGCCATCTGCCGAAGGTTTGTGGAAGTTTTTGATGGTCTATTATCTGTAGGTTGGTATGAATGAATAGGTAGTTTGTTACCGGACATGAGGCTTTTGTTTCTAAATTCTATGAACATTCTAGAATAGTACCTAGTACCTACTCATAAATTTATTTAATATTCTTCTTCCGCCGTTTAGATATAGGTAACTATTAAAATATAGGAACAGAATAGGTAATAGTATATAGTTCTACCACAGAACCTGTGAGTTCTACATACAACCAGGAGTGCTTGCAGGAGTGATTTTTGAATCTCATTCGCTGAGCTCAGCAGTTGAAAATGTCAAAGTTACTATGGAAATATGCATCTTTCTACTGCTGATTTGACATTCAAAAATCATACTCCAGGTGAGCGATTTTTGAAAGTCAAATCAGCAATAGAAAGATCTCCATACATTTGCAAACTGCTGAGTTCAACGTATGAGATTCAAAAATCGCACTGCAGAGACTCCTGAAGTGTGAGGTAAGGTGGGCTACCTGAAGTCAGAGGGGGCAAGGAGAGGCCGTTCTGTGTTATTATAATATTATTATTTGACTAGAAAAAATTGTGCCTTTCAGTGCATAAAAAACGTTGAAAAATAACACTAATTTGACATTTTCAGTAATTCTTTAGCTGCAGGAAGCTGGCATAGGTATTGTCTATACCTTGAACTTGGAGTACAGACAGACTTCCTAACAAGCGGTGAAACATTATAATACTCCTTGATGGTCATTAATAATGATCGTTCTTTTTTCGTAAATTCCCGTCGTTGTTTTCGAAGTTACTTTGTCCCTTTCTAATCCAACGACAAAAATTGTAGCTCCTGTCATACATGACGTTACGTCATTTGGATAGAAAGGGACACAAAAACGTTAGAAATATCGACGATGGAGACGTACGAAAGAAGGTCAAACATTACCGACTGCCATGGCCAATTTTCTTGTTTCTATGCTTGTAAGGAGGTATCCTTTATGATTCTAAAATCCTCGTTTAGCTCAAATACTATTTTTAAATAACAGAACGACCAATAAAAAGCATCGAAATGTAGAAGATGACGTTAAATGCAAAGAGCGGATTTCAACCCTACACGCAAAGTGCGCATATCCAGACGCCATTTTGAAATTAAAAAACGTTCTGTAGAGTTTGGTAGAGTGCCGGACCTGTGGTGTAGGTCGGGGCACTGAGCAAGTAATCACTACGAGGGTCGGGGTATAGGTTTCCCTTTCGCGAGATTTGTATGGAAATCTTTGAGGCACTTTAAAAACTTTAAAACAACATTTTAACGAAAATCTGACCACGAGCAAGCATAGAGATAAGTTTCTAGTTTGTTTCTGAAAAAATTTACTTGACTTTAATAATTGGTTAGTATTGAAAATATAACCAAACTTTGTTTGTAGGATCACGCAGCAAAAACTAATTATCCTTAGCATGTGTCGGGCGCGTGCTGCACCGCGACGCCGGCCCCGCACTAAAACGTAGTGATTACTTGCTCAGTGCCCCGCACTGCTGATCGTGGTGCACAGATTTTGTTCGCGTTGTCATAATTATGTATAGACATACTTTCGTCGCAGACGTAGCGAAAGAAAAGCAACACACAGCACTTCTGCAAGGCGTAGAAAAATTCCAAACTACCTCTTTGAGAAGGACGGACACCGTCGAAAAAATCGTCCTACCGAACGCATTAGGTATTTCATGGGGTGGAAAAATAACGAAAAGTTTAATAAAATAATTACCTAACCATGAAATGTGACGAAAACCGTATGAATTGGCTTTGTTCACATTTTGTGAAAGCTAACATTTAAAGGGTGTCTTTTGGTTTTACTTGATACTTTTAATAATTTTAACTTGACGCTATTTAATAAATTAATCCATACTTACACCGAATTTAACATTACATTTTTAGCATGTTAGAAGTGGTTAGAAGATTAACATTTTAAAAAAAGTTTGATTTTTGAAGTTGTTTTGTGTTCACTGTTCAGTTTCTTATTAGTTTTTTGCGCGTCCGGAAGATGTTGTTTACTCTATTAACAATACTATTTCCAGCTTCCTGTTGTTTATTTTATCTTTGGTTCTAAATTATTCCTTTGTCTATGGTTTCCAGATGTTGCCACAGAAAAAACTCAAAAGTCCCTGTTTGACGGTATTGAAAAGTTTGACTCCACCATGCTGAAGCACACGGAAACCCAGGAAAAGAATCCTCTTCCTGACAAAGATGGTATGTCCATATTAGTGTTTTTTTTTTGTTTGAGCTGTATGCACGTTTGCCCACTGTCACTTGCAAATTCACGCAAATAAGGTTATTACTTTTACATTTTAACTTTATGGATTAAGTTTAAATATTAGCCTTATTTGAGTCGTTTGGTATCAAAAACGGACATAAAATCCAGACAATGGATTTTCCATTACCAAACGACTTAATTATTATATTTTACTAATATTAGAGACAGGAAGGCTTATTGTTTTATCGTAGACCTGTGGTGGTTTGCCGTCACTACACGCTTTACCTCTTATAGCAGACACGCTCATAGTAAGAATTTACTGTTATATTAAGGTCTAACAAAATTAGCTGAAACTATTTTAAGGGGAGTAGCAGACCATCAAACTGAACAACTTTCTCTAAGGTACTACATGGATAGCGTAAAAAAATTTGCCGTTCCATACAAAACTGTCAACCTAACTCGACCTGAATTTAAGGTACAGTGGATTTTTTTTTCGCAATTTCAATGTTGGTCCCTTAGAAAAAGTTTTGCAGTTTGATGGTCCCTTTAAATATTTCCAGCTAATTTTGTTAGACTTTATACAGGGTGTTACAAAAGTAAAATTATTTTTACTTTCTCACCTCTTTTGTTTATACATTTAAAACTTTTAAGGGGTTGTTGAGACCATCAAACTGAACAACTTTCACTATGGGACCAACATCGAAATCGCGAAAAAAAGAATCTTTTGTCCCATACATTTAGCTCGAGTAGATCTGTAGTTTAGTATGTCCAGCAGTGGACGTCTATCGGCTGATATGATGATGATGATGATAGAACATCCGATTTTTTTTCGCGATTTCGACTTGGTTGGATGGTTTAACCACCCCCTTAAATGTTTATTTGTATTTTTATAACACCCTGCATAGGGTGAAATTAATATCATTGGCATACTTTTAAACTAAGTGTCTACCCGTTTACTATGGGAGCAATCCGACCGGAACAAAAAGATCAGGTGTTCCATACTAAGGGATCGTTCAACAATTACGTGATCATTTTTGGCCGTTTTTTTATCGATTTGCTCCCATAGTTAAGGTTGTTCAGTTTGATTGGTAGATTCGTCGTTTAAAAGTATGCTAATGATATCAATTTCACCCTGTATATTAAAAAGCTTAATTTCACAGATTGATAATTTAATAACAAGCTGATTTTACTGTATTATTTGCAAAAAGCGTTTCAAGCTTATATATTTACTTTATTTTGCCTTGCACGGTTTTGCTTTATGACAGTTGTCGCTGCCGAGAAGGCCCATCAGAATCTCCTGGAAGGCGTGGAACATTTTGACAAGACTCAAATGAAGCACGCGACGACAGAAGAAAAGAATCCCCTGCCACCCTTCGAAGGTTTATTTTTTGCCGCTTTATTAATTTAAGTTCCTGCATAATCTTATACACTGCATGTTAATTGTGTCTTCGGAGTCACGTTGCAAGTTTTGCCGCGAGTGGTTGTCTTTCGCGTGGTGGTCGCGCGGTTCGTGTCTTTTCTTGCCACGTGTCTCCGCAATCTCTTCTCAGCTGCGTTTTTGAGCAAAAGCAATCCTTGAGATTTTGATAGATAACTCCCACAAACTACTCTACATCGGCGGAAATGCAGTGCCAACACGCACAAGCGAGAGTCCATTAATTTATAAATTAAAAAAAAGTGTCTTCAGGAGTTTTGCAGGTTTTGCGTATACCTTTGTTTGTATCTTCTCACATATATATTTTTTAACAGCGATCGAGGCGGAAAAAGAGAAAAACAAATTCCTGAACGGCATCGAGAACTTCGACCCCACCAAGTTGAAGCACACGGAGACATGCGAGAAGAACCCGCTCCCCACCAAGGACGTCATCGAGCAGGAAAAGACGGCTTGAACTACTCCATCCGTTTATCTCCAGCAACTATATCTCGCTAGTATCGCCCTATTTTAAACTCGATGTAAGTTATTTAAGTAGGCCAGTTTTCGTAGTCTGTTTTAAGCAGTTCTCATGAAATAATGAGATTGTATTGTTTTAACATTAGGTATATCGCGACAAAACAATATATTGTCTTAAAATAGACTTTGCAAACAGGTCTTTATCATTAGTATATAGGAACCAAATTTTCTATGTCACTTTGTAATGGTATAATATCTAAGTGTATTTTATGAGCATTTTATTATTTAATTTATATTGAGAAGAATAATTAAGTATTAATGTTCAGTACTGATTTTGTTTAAGTTGGAAATATTATGCATTTCATGCAATATTTATCTCTTACCAGAATAAAAATTTATTTTCTTTTATTTGTGCTTGTATTTTCTGTTTTGTTGAAGTAGTTTCTTTTGAGGTCTGCGCATCTACAGTATATAAGATTATGCCGGTGGTCATTCAGTTAGAAGCTACCATGTTTCATATTGTTTCTAATTAAATTATGTTAGCCAAGAAGATAGTGAAAAAAACCATCGAAAATTGTAGTGCTATAATAATATGGATTGCTCAACCCTATTTATGGTTCTAGTTAAGATTCGTTCTATTTTTAAAAGGCAATATTTTCAAGAAATGCAATTCAACCACAATAAATTTTATACCTACTATACAATACATTCATTTTCCAATTTTATAGTAAGCATAAATAAAATAAAATCGATGCCAATACGTCGTTTTTACTGGAATTTTGTATGTTTTACAGAAGGTGCTTTTTTATAAATATACAGTGAAAAAAGTTGTTATTCTTTTATTTATTTATAAAAATCCTATTATTTATTTATTAAACAAAGAATTAATTTGCCAATTAACAGTCACGTTTACTCAAATGAAGTCTTGGTGATAGTGACATATTACTTATGTGCCTGTTAGAATTCATTTTGGAATTGGCAAATAATTTCCTGCATTTTGGGGAAAATGGTTTTTAGGTGTCCCTGATTCCATTTCACCATTTTTTGGATTTTTTGTCTGTCTGTTTGTTTGTGTGTTTGTTTGTTTGAACGAGTATCACGCAAAAACTACTGAACCTATTTTGATGAAACTTTTTTGTTTGATAGCTAATGATCAGACTTAAAAATCTGGTATATAATTTGTGCGGACAAAGTCGCGGGTTAACGCTCGTAATAATAAAAAACATAAAAAAAGTGTCAGCATATTAAGAAGGACGTAGGTTTTTTTTTTGTACCTAAGCTACCTAACACAAGCCAATACCCCGATATAACCGATAGATGGCGTAAGCAGTCTATGGAAAATCAGCGTTCCACTTAGTTTGTACTAAGATAACACAGCATGACATAATGTCTACAGAATCCTATCATGGGCGAGTGCGACCATAGTGCGACACGCTCTTTTTTATTTTTAAATATATTTTTCCGGCTCTGGAAGTTGATCCTTAAAGCCACTCGTATTTATTTAATTTCAATTTTTTTTTTTAATATTTTTAACGGCTCAGGATGCTTGTCTTTTGTCCTCCAAGTCTTGTATCTGTTCACTAGTTTTAGATTTATTGTTTTTATTAAGACTTTAAAACTAAAATAAAAAAAAAAAAAAAAAAAAGTTCATAACATAACCCATCAAAACCTAAACACTTTAGATCTTAAGCAGCGATTACATTACCCAACATTAAGGGTCGATTTCGGCATACATTGCTTGCTTTGATCGCTACACTTTAAAATAGACAGAACAAATCCGGCAATGTATTCCGAAAACGGCCCTAAATGTTGGGTAATGTAATCGATAATTAACCTTGCAGAGACATTTTACGAACCTTCTGAGACGAAACCACCCTCCGCCCACTAAACTTTTCTTTATTTCAAGATTCAAAACTCATCATTTAGGCAAACATGCATAAATAATGAATAATGAAATACTTGGTCGTAGTGATTGAGGTTGAGGCAAGAACATTGTTTAAAGTATGGGTTGCATGTGGGTTGAGGTTTTATTTAAAAAATAATGGTTGGTAAACTTTTATTCAACTCTGGCAACATTTTTCGCAAAAATGCTATTTTGATTTTCCTTCCCGCCGGCTCTTGACGGTTTGCTTTTGGCACGTGCAATTTTCAATCAGTTTTTTGGAAATATAACTCGTATTTACTAAATACAGTTCAACACTGATGCTGACGGTTGGGATATATCATTTCGGTGAGTGTTCCGATATTATTTTAGCGCCGTACGTTTGATAAAACATTTGCACGTGTTGTATATCGTAGACAGCAAAACAACCATTTGCATTCGCCAGACAATATAGCTACGATATGGTTTTGTGGATTGTGAATGTAATGTGCCATTGTTTTGTTTACTCGCATCTTGGAAAACGCTCTTGAAGAAGTTATGTGTCGATCTGCGTAGCGTCATTTGTTTTTGTTTACCTACAGATCGTTAGTTTATCAGCTTACAATGTCGCCGTCTCCGATCCGGTGTCGCGGACCATGGAAAATACACAAACGCTCGTCGGAACCCGATAGATGGCTGGATGAAATGGGGTTTTTTCGGAAACATACCGCTAGGGACTCCAGCTGCCTTTTTCGGGCAGTGTCGGAAAACATATACAATACGCAGCGATACTTCCATAAGGTCCGTTTGGATTGTGTCCAGTTCATGGCATCTAAGAGGCATTTGTTTGAAGGGGTAGGATATTTTAATATTTGCGTGAAATTTGATTTTTGTGTCCGATGCAAACTTAAACTAAATTTCAGCATTTTATGTTGTAGTCGTTGACTTGTCCGTTTGAAAACTATCTAAAAGAGATGTCGAATCCGTCTGAATGGGGCGGGCTGATTGAGATATCTGCTATGAGCCACCTTTATAGGTAAGAGCAGTCAGAATTATATTCTGTCAAGTCAAATTACCTTCAAATTCTAAGATTTGGTGTGGTTCTATCTAGCGGGGCCCATAGAGCCAGGATGATAAATGTAATCCCTTCAATGAATGCTCTATTCTATTCTATTTTTATTTAATGGCGTCCGATGCGTTATCACAATAGTGCCAATGTCCCGTTATGTGGAGAGTACACGTAGGAAAATGATTAGTAGCATTTCTGCCAATGTCAAGTAGTTTATTATTATCTCAAGTTAACGTTTTATAGTTAAAACACAAAAGAGTTTACAAAATGGCAGAGCCACGTGCAAGCCTAACAGATGCCAATATGCACGCGTCTGACCTCCCCCAGACTTGCAGCGCGACTCCTTCAATGAATGTTGTGAATAATATTATGATTTATCGTAAGCATACCTTTATGATAATAACATAATTGGTCTTGAAACAGAAGAAATGCCAATCAATATAGGGGTCCATAGTCAAATAAAAAACCCGGTTTCGTCTGTCAGTCTCTACTCTCTCATAATAATTCCTAACCCAAACACAGAAATGTGATAAGTACTAAAATAAATAGTGCAATATGTAGATGACACAATTGTATCAAGATCTCCGCTTCTAAGTACCTATTAGACAAGTATAATGATAGAACAGAGTCGGTGTCGAACGTTCATCGGTCTAACTCCTGAGGATGCTCCTCGGTGGACCGAAACACGTGTAGAGTAGAAATTATTTGGTGGGCAGGTTGTGTTGCATAACGTAATACAACTTTGTCTACTAAGTACATAGAAGCAGAGGTCTTGATACAATCGTGTCATCTACATATTAGTCATGGACTTCCGCAAAGTAACGCCTGATTCAATTAATAAATAATGCATTTATTTCAATGTTAATTGAACTTGAGATCCATGGATGCAAGTAATTGTTGATATTCTTAAGAGTGTAAGGGTCAGTCAGGATAAACGGTGAATTCAGACCATCAAACTAAACGACTTTCACTATGGACAAATAAATAACTTAATAACCTTAGGAAATGCGAAAAAATTAGGGTATATCAGCCATCTAAGAGCATGTTAACGAAGCTCTCACAATCAATACGCTCTCGTTGCTGTCGTCAAACATGGACATTCAGTATCATCATATTAATATTTTTTTTCTAACGCTTCTAATAAATAAATAAATATCCTAGGCTTTGTCACATAAATTATCTAGTAACATTTAAAGTACCCCTATCTAGCCTGGACTTGTATTATGATGACTAGACGATATAGACTGTATACAAACATCCATGACTTGGGTACAAATATTCATATTCATCATATAATATTTGTCCCTTAACTGCTCGCATCCAGGTTTTAAGATAACAATTGATAAACAATAAGTGGTTAAACGATATCGCGACCGCGGGAATTGAAGGGTTAAGGGATTCAAACCGCGACCCTCAGCAGGGCAGAGCAGGCAGGTTCACTACCGACTGAGCTATCGAACCATCTAACTGTCTATACTAGTAATTATAACAAAATTATAGCATCTAGCTATGCCCTAGTGTATCTAGATCCTAGGGGACAACAACAGGAAACCGATTCAAGAAGAAATAAACAGGAAAAAAAAAGAATGGCCCCGATTTCTTGATCCTGATCTCTTGCAATTATGTATTTAGGGATCGTAGTAAATATCGCGCCGTGGTCTCTGCCTACCCCACTGGGAAAGAAGCGTGACGTTATAGATAGATTATTTGAATGAAAGTACTTTAATGTACTAAAATCTTGCTCACTAAAAAACTGAATTTCGTAAGCATAGCATAGCATATTATGCTCAATCAATGTGAGAATCGCGTCCTCCGCAGAATTTCGTGTTTTCTCATAATGCATGTTCAAACATTTGTGAAGTCAATTGAAGGGACTTTCATATTGGTTTTATACACCTGGCTCTAGGGGCTCTGCTAGATATAGATATACTATATGAAACACATTAAAGATTTGTGTTGAAAACTCTTCCAGGCGTGATTTTGTCATATTCGAAGCTAACAAAGGCCCTCAAACCAAAATATGCAACGGTTACGGAGATACAATTTTCTTGTTTTACTCACCCGAGACAAAGCACTTTGATGCTGTTTACACAAAAGAATTCATTAATTCATCATCATTTTGTCAATGTAAGTTCATATTACAATTTTATCTACATACTCATGAACATTATCCCTATTGAAATGGTCAGAAACATTTCCTATAACTACTAATTACATTTTAGAGTCTGCAGTTGTAGCAATGTTCATTTTTAGTATATTCAAGGTTTCAGGATGGGATGAATATTAAGTGATGACACTTTCGCCTACAGCTTAAAATATAGTATCCCTTAGTCTCTTCATACTTCGCCTCAGAAGGAATGTGGTATTCATTCTAAGCGAAAACCTCATGACATTTCTGTCTAGTTCCACAATAATTAAATTACAAAAATCTTTAAATACCAACCCATTACTGCATGTATCCATAGTCCACACTACATTTGCCTACCTGCTTTCCCTGACTTGCATTTGAAAAATGTACCTACCTACTTTAAATACACTATTTATTTTATTAATTACTGGCCTTATTTAAATAATGGAAAAAACATGCTTATAGCACTCGTCTATGAAATACTCTACGACGGTGTCTACCAACTCAAAGATCTGCCTTACGCTGTCGATAAGATGCTCCACGACAAAGTACCTACAAACCATATTGAGTACTTCATGTCAGAGAACGTAGAACGCCGTAAGAAACAGAAGGAGAGAGCAAAGATCTTCATAGAAGCAAGCGATGACGATAAAGATAAGAACAGTAATGCTGTAGCTCTGAAATGCAAGCATCACACTCAAGATTTAGAACGAGCTAGCCTCCTGAAAGAGTCCCTCAGCATTTTCGTGTTCAACCGAAGCCTTATTCAACTAGAAAATGTCTGCATGAACTGCTTGAACGTAAACAGTGCGAAAGATCTACTCGACAACGGTATCACCCCGTTCCCTTACAAAGTAGCCAAAGCTTTGGATCCAGATATTTATCGGAACATCGAATTTGACGTTTGGAGCGAATTGAGGAGAGGTATAACACATTCCATAGCTGCGTGTCATTTCAATACTTAATTAAAGGTAACAGAGGTGCGTGGTTTTACAGAGCTTCGTTACGGTGCTAGATATTCAGATGGGACAACGTTGCAAGTCGGAGTGAAGTGTCTGTGCAAGTTGCAGCCCGATCAGAGCGTGGCTTACCACTGCCACATTCAGGAGATGCGTCCCGATGGTGGGCCTTGCCTGGTCTTCATAGAGGAGTTGGGGGAGAAACGTATCGTCAGTTACGAGCAGTTGGAACCTCTGCCGGTCGAAGAGATCCGTCCATGGGCACCACCTTATAGATATTCCCGTGCGAATTCCCAGTTCTTGACTTTAAGCCAAATGTTGCAACAGATAGGTTGGTTTTGTTTATTAAGTGCACGAGTTTTGCATAATCTCATCGCAAAAGATTTTCACTAACATTGCATACTCCTAACTCCTGCATATTCAGATTTATTTTTTCCTTTTCAACTAAAATTACTTTTTTGCATCATTGACATTATCATTTCACTATTTTACCATTCACGTTTCATTTCACAACCAGGCAATATAACAAGAAAGCAAGGTCTGGGCAAAGCACGCAAGTCTAAGGGCAATGATGAGAAATCACCTGAAAAGTCAAAGCCGGCCAAACAGTCATGGCAAGATGAGAAGAACGACATCAACGACATGGAGATGTCTGAATACACAAATGAGAGCAATGCTAATTTCCCTGCATACCAACATTATGATTTTCTTAACTTTGAACCGATGCCTGTTAGTTATCTTTCCTATCATAGTTGGTAAAAGTTGATTAAATTGCATTTATAAGCATCTTTACTGTTACTGTTATTTCCTGTCTTCTTATCTTAACCAAACATACATTACAATGCAAAGGCCTTATCCTATGAATAAACAAATGGTAGTTAATACCAAGCTACATATCGGGTGTAGCATTTAGGAGAATTCCTTGTTACTCTGGGCAGACAATCATTCAAAACAACTGACTTATTTTTATTAAGTATTGGTATCGCCTTGAATTCCTTCATACGTCCCGCGGATTATGTCAACTAAGCTTTTTTTTTTTATATAATCTTTAAGTTGAGCAGTTCCTTTGGTGTTTGTGTTCATTTTATATTTTTTTGGTTCTTTAAACAGTTATGTGCTTATGAATGAAATGCCATATCGTAGCTATTGTATCGTCCCATTGTTGTATAGTCAATGTTGTTTATATAGTAGTAGTTAGTTTGTTATAATTATCTCCAGAATTTTTAAATCAGGTAAAGTATCAATTTCTTTTTCAGGTTTTGTGCTAGTAGCCTAGTATAGTAGTTAGATAAATCAGTTAAGACAACAATTTCATTTATTATTGACAGGAATTAGCATATTTACTACAACATAAATGGTTAATACCTAGTTATGTAAAATTTGGTTTTCCTTAATAAAACACAACTTTACAAATAGTTAAAATTACATAAATAATAAATAAATGAAATGCATATATTTTCTTTCGATTGTTTTATAATTATAACAGAATATCTGTATTTTTAATACAGAATACTTCAAGTTGTCTGAGCAAATATTATGTAAGTAAAAAAAAATTATTAAATTAAATATTAACTTCAACACTTCTAACTTCTAATTACAATATTTGTAATTCTACTTTGTATATTTTGTTTTGTTTAAAAACTGTGAAAATTACGTCAGAAAGCTGTGATCTTGATATTATTTTCAATATTTTTTTTTTAGATTGATTTTGAATAATCCTGTCAATAATCAAGAAAAAAACAAACTAGATACACAATCATAATAAATGCTCCAAAAATGGCAAATTCAAAAGTGCCCTCAAACTAATAACTGAGAGCACTTTCTGACAGTAAACAATGTCATTATACTAAGATTTTACATGAGACTGCATCTAGTTTTTTCAACCAATACAATTATACAGGGTCCTTTTTAATTTGCTGATAGTTTTTTAAGGGGATGATCAGGAGTGCGATTTTTGAAACTCATTCGTTGAACTCAGCAGTTGAAAATGTCAAAATTACTATAGAGATATGCATCTTTCTACTGCTGATTTGACTTTCAAAAATCATACTCCAGGGGTGCGATTTTTGAAAGTCAGACCAGCCGCAAAAAGATGCATATCTCCATAGTAATTTTGACATTTTCAACAGCTGAGTTAAAAGTATGAGTTTCACAAATCGCACTCCAGAACATCAAACCGAACCTTTTTTATGGGAGCAACATGGGTTATATGTGTGTGCCGTTGTTGTATATGGTTTCAATAACAAAAAGCCTGAGGCTTAATTTGGGATCATGTCCCATATATTTAGCTTGAGTAGAACTTAGCATGGAACGGTTGATTTTGTTTTCGCGATTTTGATGTTGGTCCCATATAGAAAGTTGTTCAGTTTGATGGTCTGAGCATCCACAGCCTACGTGGTCTAATGATTAAGAGCATTGGGCTCTTGACACGGAGGTCGTAGTGATTTGTCACTTTGTGTGTTTTTCTTCAATTGGTCTCACATTGGAGGCTGAATCACCTGATTGTATGAAAAAAACAGATGAATCAGTGCTTGCGATGGCACGTTAAGCCGTTGGTCCCGGGTACTATCTCAGAGGCCGTAAGGCAGTTTGAACTCTGACACCAGATTTGCTGTCCACACGATAAGAAGAAGAACCCTTAAACAACCGTCAGCATATGAAGAAGGACCCTATAATGTAGAAACTATGTACAACTAGAGGCATACGGTTCCGAACTGGTAGTAAAGTGTTAAGTGTTGGTGTTCGCAGGTTGAAGTTCAAGCACTGCCCCTGATGGTGGACTGCCGGCCGGCGGCGGGCGCGCCGGGCGCTCCGCCCCACGAGCTCGCGCACGCGGCGCCTAACGGAGTCGACAACCATCATAACCAGGTCAACAGATTCGTATGTCATCCTGTTTTACTAACACACATTACGCAATCATTCATTCATTGTTTTAGATCAAGAGCCCGTGACGTTATTTTATAAAAGATGAAAGTTTCTCAAAGCGACTGAAGTTTGAGTCATGGTTGCTTTGGCAGGTAGCAGATTAAAATTGTGTGGCCAAGGGTTGGAAGTATCAAAATTGTCGGGCTACTGAGGAAGCATCTTCTAATAGTTACCCAAGTATCATGTATAAAATTCAGCTTTTATACTCTAAGGGCCTGTTTCACCACTTCCGAATAAGTTCTTATACGACAGCTCATTTGACAATTTCTTCATACAAAATGTGTCAAATGAGCTGTCGGATAAGCTAACAAGAACTTATTCGGAAGTGGTGAAACAGGCCCTAACATAATTATAGTTACAATTTATTAAAGTTTAAGGGGGTCTGGGAACCATGACTCAAATTTCACAGTTGCCCATCATTCATACCTGTGTTGGGAGCATGCGCTGAGAAACTTCCAGCTTTTATAAAATAACGAAGGTGTGATCGTCACGGGCTCGTGAACCATTTTATTATACACAAAACAGTAACACGTGTGATAAAAGTGCTTATAATATAATATAACATTTAAAATATGCTTACAACTATATTCCTCGAGGAGGAAGTGGTTTTACAGGGTGTTAGCGTAAATAATGGCATTACTTTAAAGGCCAGGTCACACAACAGGCGGTACCGGAGGAGGGATTTTTTGTAATGTTCGAGTTTATAATATGTACCCTGCCCCCGGTGCGGCGCGTTACCGGGCAGAACGATATGACAACTAGGCGGTCGCGACCCTGGCCGGGAGCGGCGCGGAGGCGGCCGCATTGTAGTCAATGCGAGGTGCCACACAGAGCGGAGGCGGGCGCAACGCGGTCCGGAGGCGGTATTTAGCGCGCTTGCATTTCGTATTTTATGCATAGCCGCTTTCGATGTCACACCGGCCGCGGCCGCCTCCGCGCCGCTATTCCGCGGCGGACCCTGTGTGGTAGTGCCCGGAACGCCTTCGTTTCCCGCAAAACCGCCTCTGTGGAGCCTGAGCTTAAAGGGGTGACTGAAGAACTTTCCTTAAGAAACATAGGAAATTCACCAAAAAACATGTGGACTTTCCATACTAAATGCAATCAGCTGATTAAACGTTTGTATGACAAGTTTTTTTTTTAGGATTTCCCTTTGTTCCTTTGTTGTTCAGTATCATGGGTACAATCAACCCTTAAAGTAATGCAATTGTTTACCTTAAAAACCCTGTATATTATCTACACTATTTTATAAAACTGTAACGGGGTTATGATATGGTGTTTAGTGTCTCTGATTGCAAATCACAGATTTTTGTTCTGTTTGTTCTAGTATTACGTAAAAACACTAAACCGTTTTTAATGAAACTTTTTGTGTTTAAAGCTTACGATTAGACTTAAAAACTGGTATAAATTGTATCTCGCTACGATGACGGGACCCCGTGCGGTGCGGACGAAGTCGCGCGCAAAATCTAGAAAATTATAAATTTCAACTCTTACACAAAGCATAAATTGACTTTCCTTTTTATTATTTGAAGTGGAGTTTATTATTTACGGTTTGGTTGTTGATCAATGGCTAGGTACTGCGTCCTGGACAAATCTATTGTGGTCGTTTCCAAAAGTCACGGTCTGCCTACGACTGGCTGTATTTTCAAATTGCCTTATTGTCGTGGTAATAGAATGCTTATTGCGTGTCCAGGCGGGCGCGAGCGGGGATATGTCGGCGCACGGGGGAGTGTCGGGTGGGCGCGCCTCCACACCCGCATCCACCACCACCATGACCACCTACACCGGCAACGGTACGTACCACCATCACACCTACCTACCACCACTTATATTGTCTTTAGTTGTCGACCTGGAGGCGTTCTTCATGGCAACTATGCAAAGTTATAAAAACTACAAAAGAAAGTCTAATTTATATCACTTAATTTTTACCGCGAACTTTTAGTGTATTGTGTTTTATAATATTCCTTTTAATTTTCGAATTATAAAAAAACATAATAGCCCAGTCATTTTACGGAGTTTTGTTAGGTTAGGTTAGGGATAGGGAGTAATTATTAATTTGACTTTTAAACTAACCGGCACCATTTAGTGACAAAAAGACTATCTTAAAAGATATTTAAAAAAAAATCGCTACGTAACATAGAAATCGAAATTGTGTGTCACAGAAGGCTTTTAAATTATTAATATTAATACCAATGCACTAATTTGACTTAGATTTAACAATATAAATTATTTTTGAGCAATAAAATAGGCATTGAAATTAAAAAAAAGAGGTATTTATTAGAAAATACGAATGTATTTTTCAAAGCCTTCTAAGTAGACAAAAATATTTATACCATGTTTGAAGTATGTATAATGGTAAAGCCTTTAATATGGGCAAACAAAAATTTACCGTCTGTTTTTTTAGAACGAGATAATAGGTAATTTTTTTTTTAATTTTGGTACATTTCTAGGCTCAAATTTGTTCTTCAATATTATACCGAAAAAAAAAATCCATTATTTTAGTCCCGGCTCAAACCGTAAAATGACTGGGCTATAAGTAAAATGGATTAATAAATACGGTTAACTGCAATGTGTGCTATGATGTATTTAACTATTAGTAACCCTAACCGGGGTCAGGGTTTTGAAACTTCTATGTTATCTTGCTAGAGTTACTTCTTTTGCTCTTAAGGTGGTTTCAGTCCATTCAAAAGTTTGACGCACAATACGCGTAGACGGAATTAATAAAAGTAATTTTTTATATATGGAAAAATAGTTTATAAAATCTAGTTGCCGCGTCACAAATAACATTTGCAATTTATAATATAATTACGAAGATATAAAGCTTTTAAAACTTTATATAAGCTTTATATACAAACTAACTAGTAAGTATTGTGCGTCTAAGTTTTGTATAAAATTGACCCCTCTGCAACCACCTTAAACAAAATTAAATGCTCACGCCCATGCGATTCAAATCGTCGCCAACGCCGCAAAGGGGAAAACCTCAAATGAAAATTTTTACAGGAGAGCCAATAATAGTTTCTATATCATAATATACTTGTGTTATGGTTAAAATCAAATACAAAGGTATTTAAATCATCGTTTTAAATTGTTAGGGATTGTTTCACCACTTCTTAGCAAGATCTTGTATCGGATCACTTCAGAGTTTTCCGCGGAACCCACTACAGGAATCGCTGCTATATCGTGTCTCGATGTGTGCTCTGCAGGTCTGCCGGCAGGAGGCATGCCGGGTGGAGGCGGGGGTGCGGGCGCGGGAGGGGCCGGTATGTCCGGTCCGTACGGCGCCGTGCCGTACGTGTGCGGCGTCAAGTCGCTGGTGTGGGTGCCGCCCCACGCGCCGCCCGCCGTGCCCGCCGCCGTCAACCCACACGTCTACAAGAGCGTGCAGGCCAACGGCGCCGACCTGCCTATGAACGGTAAGTCTTTGTATCTCATAACAGTAGCAGCAGGCGGCCGCCGTAAACCCACACGTCTACAAGAGCGTACAAGCCAACGGCGGGCAGGCAGGTTGCCTATGAACGGTATGCCATTATTATTTGAAAGGGCTATTGCATTGGTAGTCGAGGCTTATAATACTGCGACCAACGCTGGTCTATTCTTAGCTATAGTAATATTTAATGTTATTTACAAAAATCCGTGGTGATCCAGGGGCGAGTAACCTTGCCTGCCGTGCAGAAGGCGGTGATTCCATCCCCGTCCAGGCCGACTCGAACCAATGAGTTTTTCGGAATTTATGTACGATTTGTACCATTGCCTTTTGGTGAAGGAGGAAAACATCGTGAGGAAACCTGCATGCTTTAATTTCATGCATGTATTGTACCCACTGTCCATTACAAGTTGCGACGGGCTCACTCCCCGTCACACTGGACAGAGTTTCGGTACTAGTGAAACGGATGTTATGAGGTTTCAGAATCAGAGCATATGCTACACAATTTTTAAATACTAACTAGACAATAATGATAACATTGTATGCAGACATCCCGACGCTGCGCTACTACTTCAACCTGGGCGTGGAGTGCATGTGGGCGGCGTACGGCCCGCCCCCCTCCCACCCCCCGCCGCGACACTACTCTCCCCGGGACCTCGCTCAGGTATACATACACTCTTCTCTTTTTTAGCACAGTGACTTTGCTGGACCATACCTCTGTCGATTTATTATAGCAAGCAGTGGTACAGAAAAATAGAAACCAGCTTACGAACCATAACTTTTGACACATTTGGTATTGCGCTAATCGCGGTACTGCTCTTGACAGCCATTAGAGCCCTTTTGACAGAGACGTTATTGGCTGTCAATTACATAGAGTTTAGCGCGATGCGGAACTCTGCACAGTTGAATAGTAATTGGATTGCAATATGAAACTGAAATTGGATAAGAATAAAACTTCAATGTTTTAACTTAGCGCAATCGGGCTCATCACAGCCTATAAACGTCCCACTGCAGGGCACAGGCCTACCCTCAGGGAGGGTGTATGGGCATTAGTCCACCACGCGTGCCCAATGCGGATTGGTAGACTTCACATATACATGAGAATTTCTTCTTCAGTGTATGCAGGTTTCCTCACGAGGTTTTCCTTCACCGTTTGAGAGCAGACGATATTACGTGCATAAGTTAGAAAAACTCATTGGTACATGGCATGTCGTCCGTTCGGATTTGAACCCGGACCCCCATAATTAGGTGTCCATACCTCTCCGCACCGCGCCGCACCGGCGCTCAAGTATTAAATATACAAGGTGTAAACTTACATGCGTTACATATTTCATGAGGTGCTTTAGAGTTTAGATTAGACTATCAATCTGAACAACTTTCGCTATGTGGTCCTAAGAAACAATTGTTCAATATTGGGTTGAGCAGTCATTGACAAATCTTATGCAAGAAACAACCATACCATATTGTTTCGTGATTTCAATATTAGTTCCATAAGGTGGAGTCTTGTAATTGCAACTATCTGGTAATTGCAACTATGGAGCAATTGCACTTATAAGAATCACAATGCAGTTCTTCTCTTTATACCAACACCTGCTTTCTAGATACTAGACATAAGTCTATTGAGAGAATAACTGAATCGTGATTCTTATAATTGCTCCATAGTTGCAATTACAAGACTCCACCTTAGCGAAATTTGTTCAGTTTGATATCCAAACACCCCCTAAATTAAAGTGTGTATTGTATTAAATGTTACACCCTTTATATTACAAATATATAACATTAAACCATATCACCCCCAGGACATGCAGCAGATATCTCTGCACGAGCGGCCAGGGCTGCAGCACGGCGCTGAACACAAGCACAAGCCTCCGCAGACAGACAAGCCGCCCCTCAACAATCAGGGCAAGGGCAACGGACAACGACCACTGCTGGGACCCAGGTATGTACCATAAGTGTTACGGAATTCCTTCTGTGTCAGCCTCGCCTTGCATTTTCGCAAATCCATCGTACCCTCACGCGCGAATTTTTCTTGTCCTTACTCTAAACATCGATTGTTTTGCCGAAACTTCATTAGAATAGAGTTGAAATTAAAAAATGTTCCCGATATATAAAAGTTCGCATTTTGATTTTGGTATTTGTACAAGTGACAAATCCTTGGTTTTTTGTATCTTAATTAACTATCCTAATCTTTGAAAGTGTGGGTATGTCAATGCCCGAACCAAATAAACCCATGAAAACAATATTAGTAGAATCCTGCTTTTGGGGCGGCCGGCGCTACAATATAACTTTTGATGTCAGTGTTGGGAGTAGAACTTTTTTTCTGATTACGCTTACGCTTTCGCTGCTAAGCCCCTCGTGAGTCGTGCGCACAGTTGTAACGTAAAAAAAACCAATGCGGCTCACCTCGTGGGTCACCCGCACACCCCCTCGTAGGTCGTGCGCACAGACGTAACGTTGAAACTATAAATGTGACTCGCGTCGAGGGTCACCCGCGCAGGCGTAAGGTTTTCGGTGACTCGCGCGGTAGGTCATGATCATGAGCATAGGCGAAATGCAATTGAACCGGCTCGATACGTGGGTTCTTAAGAACTGCGGCCCATTTGTCGCCGACCTACGGCGTAGGTCGTCAGCAGCGAAAGTGTTAAGTGAATAATAATATGACTGTCGATTTTGTACAAACTGTCTCAAGGTTTCGAATTTGTCCTGAGCCAATTGAACAATAAGTAATTTAAGTGTACATCTTTTCCGACTTTTCCACAAGTGCATTGTGTTGCCCAGGGATAAGCCACTTTAGTCAACGGTAACTTGACCCAACCCTTCAGTAAATTCTGTTGTCAATGTCTTATCTCGCACTCAAAATGGTTTAACATCATCAGTGGTGTTAGACAGGGTTGTGTTGCGTCCCCTTGGCTTTTTAACCTGTATATGGATAGATGTCTGACTGATCTAAAAGAATGCGAAAACGGTTTAAGAATGGGAGAGTTACTAGTCAAGTGCCTTCTGTACGCTGATGATCAAGTGATACTTGCATCTTCAGCGGGAGAGTTACAAGACATGGTAACTCTCATGAATACAGCATTGAAGAAAAAAGGAATGAAAGTGAATGTGAATAAAACTAAAGTAATGGTAATGGAGAGGTATGAATGTGTGACTTATTGTTGTATAATGATTGAGAATGAAAAAGTGCAACAAGTGAATGAGTTTGTATATTTAGGATGCATGTTTACTAGAGATGGGAAATGTGAGGGTGATGTGCATAGGCGAGTAGCAGCGGGAAACAAAGTAAACGGTGCTCTACATATCATTGTGGCTAGCCAATTAGTGTCCAAAAAGGCGCGACTTGCTATACACAATGGTGTGTTGGTGCCTACACTTATGTATGGAAGTGAGTGCTGGATATGGCAGAAGAAGCATGCAAGTAAAATTAATGCTGTTGAAATGCGTTCCTTGCGAAGTATGTGTGGTGTGACGCTGAAAGATAGAGTGAGAAATTGTGAAATAAGAGATAGATGTAAATTAAAAGAAGATGTAGTGACGAGAGTAGAGAAAGGTATGCTTCGTTGGTTTGGTCATGTGGAGAGGATGAGTGACAGCAAATGTACGAAAGAGATATATGTTGCTAATGTGAGTGAAAGCGTCGGCAGAGGGCGCCCTCGTAGGACGTATGCTGATCAAATCAGTTGCGTCCTACAAAAAGGGGTGGTGCGGAGTACTCGAAACCGACGGGCATGTATGAAGAGATGTATGGATGTGCATGAGGCAAAAGAAGTATTTAAGGATCGTAGTAAGTGGCGCGCCCTGGTCTCTGCCTACCCCACTGGGAAAGAGGCGTGACGTTATATAGTATCTTATCTATTCTATAACAATCGTAAGTCCATCTTTTTCATGCATCTATAAATAATTATTCATTACTTTTTCCGCAGATTCAAACGAGGCAACAACCAGGACGGCAGCCAGAACTCGAACCACAATCAGAACAAGGGTCATAACAACGGCATGGGCAACAAGGGCCCCAACAATAGGTTAGTATTTTAATATTTGTGCCAGCGGATATAACCATCCGCTATTTTTTCATCAAGTTCTAGCTGCGTGAATTTGGCGTTCCTACAGGGCCATTTCATATTAAACGCTACCAAGGCCACATTTAAAAAATTTATTGTTATGTTTCCAAACAAGGGTAAATGCTTTGATAAGTTATATCTCAAGATTGACAGTCGAAGCTACGAACGCGCCGAAAATAATATCAGTATCAGTGTCTTGAGTGTTAAACCGTCCATCTAGAATTATACTTTAAGGATTTACATATCGAACAGGGTGCTTCAAACTGAACCACTTTCAGTATGGAGCAAACATCGAAATCGCGAAAAAAAACAGCTGTTCCATTATGTATGAAGCAGCTAATTTTTAACCGACTTCAAAAAAGGAGGAGGTATGAAGCAGCTAATTTTTTTCTTTGCGATTTCAAAGTAGGTCCCATAGTAAAATTTGTTGAGTATCATAGCCTGAAGCAATCTGTTCAATATGTAATGCGGCGAGAATGTAGTATTCTCGCCGCGAACAGCCGAGAACGAGAGAGTCGTGTGGATGCCCTTCATTGTTCTCGTGGCGTCATAAGCCGTAGTAAATTTCCTTGAAAGTTCTCTCCGAAAATTCTCGCCGAGAAGTTCTCGCGAGAGGGTAGTGCCTGCTTATCGCATTTAAGTTTACACCTGTATAATGTCGATGTCCACAGACGCAACTCGTACACGGACTCGCGCGGGGGAGCAGGCGCGGGCGCGGGGGGAGGAGTGGGAGGAGGAGGGGGTGTGGGAGGAGTGGGAGCAGCGCCGCACTACGCGGCCGAGGGCGAGTGCGTGATGGAGCAGCCCGTCCTCACGCTGCCCTACATACCCTACCCGCCGCCCATATACCCCATACCCTACTACCCCGTCGAGTCTGACCCCGGTGAGTGTTACATTATTAGCATTACGTTAGACATAGTATATGTGATTTGTTAGTCGTCGTAGCATGTTGCACGTGATACGGCTATATCACGCCTTTTATGTCGTTCGTTCGCGCGCAAATAGAACGAAAGCGTAGGTGTGATAGCGCTATATCACGCTGCCATGCTAGCCATGCTTGGTTCGAAATAATGAAGAGTATGAAACAGCTGATTTTTTGCTACGATATATTTGCTCCCATAATAAAAGTTGTTCAGTTTATGGGTAGACTTGGTTTAAAACGATGCCCCCAATGATATCAATTTTACCCTGGATACCAGATTGTAAGTCAAATTGTCAAGCTTTCAAACAAGAAAGTTTCATCAAAATATGATTGAACAAACAGACAGACAAAAAATCTAAAAATGGTTGATTTATAGTCGGGGACATCCAAAAACCATCGTAATCTTTTTGTTGTAAATATCTTCAATGCATACTTATATTACTGTCTTATAATATGTAGTTTAGAAAAATATTAAAAAAATTATCTACATGACACTGAAAACCGTATTAAAATGCGTTGCGTGGTTTAGAAGAAGTAAGCTGAGAGACAGAAGGACAGACACGGATAGCGACTTTGTTTTGTTTTACTATTTCGAGATATCACCTCGGTCAGTTTTTTCGTACGTTGCGGTCTGAAAGAGGATAACAAGAAACAAAAATGTAGTGACAAAGATAGAGAAAGGTATATTGAAATGGTTTGGTCATATGGAAAGAATGGATGTGATTGACGAGTGCAACTATAAGGCAAGCGTAATTGGAAATGTTTGAAGGTGACGGCCTAGATGTACATATACGAACTAAATAGGGGAGCGGACTGCATAAAATATATTTTAGTTTTTATATATTTTATACTGAGAACAGTAAAAAAAAAAAACATTTGAAAATAACGCTATACTCACATTTTTTTTTAGCTAGAATGCTATATATAATGTATAATGCTAATAACATGATGAACTATAAAAAGTAATGAAATGTTGATGACGTCACTTGTTAGTATTTAGTACAATTTTTCATACATCGCGCGCGTTTTGACGTTCGATTAAAAGTTGCTAATTTGACTAATTGTCCGATTCCCTGGCGACGTGCTTCAAAAGGGCCAGGTCAGATCTACCCGAAACCGACGAGCATGCATGAAAGGAATAATGAATGCGGAGGAAGCTAGAGAGGTTTGTCAGGCATCGTAGCAGGTGACGTTCGATTGTCTCTGCCTACCCCAGCGGGAGACAGACTTGCATGGTAGACACGGTACAGTATGTGTGCAGTTTTTTCGTTGATTTTATCTGGAAACCCTAATAACAGTAAATGTATTTGTGCAGCCATGATGGGCATGATGGGTGGCATGGGGTACGTCGGGTACGAGGAGGGCGTGGAGTTCGGGGCGCCGCTGCAGCCCTACTACCCGCCCCACTACCCGCCGCCCCACCCTCACCCACACCACCTGGCACCCCACCAACACCAACACCAGCACCCACACCACGCCGACCACAAGTGAACGAACACCGGACGTAGGCAACACTTAGTCTATGCTACTATTACTACCTTACCTACTTAAGTTTTAAAAGGATATACAATGTTAAGGTAAACAGTTGCATGCCTTTAAGGGGTGATTGTACCCATGATACTGAACAACTTTCCCTAAGAAACATAGGAAATTTGCAAGAAAATATTTCGACTTTTCATACAAAAGTTCGATCAGTTGATTGCATTATCATGGGTACAATAACCTCTTAAAGTAATGCAAATGTTTACCCTACCACCCTGTAATTTAATAGGCTATACTTTTGACATTATGATACAAGTGAGTTACTATGGTTATTACAGTCGAGACTACATTGCGGCACGAGATGCAGGCGAGGATGTAAACGAGCCGAGACTGTAATGACCAATGCTCACGTGTTTCATACGTTTTTCAACACACTCCTGAGAAAAAAAGGTCACAATGCGGTTTAGAGAAATATTTGTGAAAAATGAAGCCGAGTTTCTTTCTTCCCGTGCCGTACGCCTGTATTCAAATTAGTTATGCGCGCGCAGATAGTGCGGTAATGTAAAGTAAAAGCGTTCTTTATATACTGCATTATGGACCTAATAGCGATGCGATAAGAGTCACCTTACAAGCAAGTGTGTTGAAAAATTCTAAACTAAGGGCCTGTTTCACCGCTTCTGAATAAGTTCTTGATAGCTTATCTGATAGATTGTTTGACATATCTTTTATGCAAAATTTGTCCGATCTGCTATATTTCTAAACTATTAAGAAATTATCCATGAGTTGGTGAAGCACGCCCTTAACCTTTATTAATAACGCCAAAAGTTACTTTTAAAAATATAAGAAGCTATTATAAAAGGCCCTGTGGAGATTACTTGCAGTGTACTTTTTGTTCGTAAAAATAAAACTCAATTTTCAGGCCAGAATCTTTGCTATAACCTTCGAGTTGTTACTTAGTTAACCTTTACATTTCGTTACGTCAAGTTTTTTACTTTGAGGTCTGCATCGAAAACCATTTCGAGATATTGCATGTCAATAAATGAAATCTGACGCACGCATTTATTGCATTTTAATCCAGGCTTGTCAAACTTGTGGTTCCCGATGCGGCCCGCAAGCGTGCAGACTTGACATAGGTACTCATATTATGTAGGATACCACCACTGCATTGAGTCATGATGTGAAAATTTTCGAGCTCGCTTCGCTCGCTCACTTTATGCAATGAGTTTTATTTCTTTATGCTCTTTGCGGCCCACTGATTCTACTATCGTTATGCATTTGGCCCACCAGTGACTTTGAGTTTGACATGCCTGCATTAATCTTATAAACTGTTACGATAAAAATATTCCATGGATTCGTGATCTCACAGGACCTATTACTGTAGAGCAAGTATTAGCTAGCGAGAGTTCGAGATACCTTAACATCTTTTCTCGCATCACAATCTATGCTTCGCCTACTAAAACATCTCTTGACTAAGTGTTGTTCTTTTTGTGGTGTTTTAACTGAATGTAAACCAAACGCCGAGTAGTAAAACTCCAGGACGACCGCGCGTCGACCTTATTCAATTTCAGTTCTAATCACATTACAATCCTGTTATTATTCAACTGTGCTGAATTCTGTATCGCGCTAAACTTGACTTATTTACTATTTGATTGACAGCCTGAAATGTCTGAGGGTTCGTCAAACGGCTGTCGTGACCTGTCAAATGACTAGCGCGATACCGAATGTGTAAAAAGTTGTGATTCGCATGCGGTAATTATAACAACATCTTTGCATTAAAATATGTTAATGTTTGTTAAAAGGGGTTTTGTTTACATTTAGTTAAATATTTAAACGTAGTGTTGGATCTAGTGTCAACATTGTCTCTAACGTCGTGTTTTCGTTAGCGTAATGAATTCTCGATATTTCAGAACGGGTAGAAAAGACAAAGATAGTCTTTATATAACAGTGTCGACACTAGAATCAAGAAACTGGTTGGATTGTTAGTGCCAAATTTTCCGTTAAAAATAAAATCAAAAGCACTGAAAATACGAACAAATTGTACTTACTAACTTCACTAATTGAGATGATCCAGTCAGTCAATTTAGTTAGAATCATGGTGCCATTATTATACAAGTGATTTTATTCACGGTAAGCTAACACCATGCCTTGGTTTACAACTAACGAGAATGCTCATCGAAAACGGTATACGATTATAAATAATTTCACATTGACATTAAAATTAATGTTTAAAAATGTTGATATTCGGCCGAGTCAGTGTGATCTTATATACTGTGTTGTGTTTAGGGAAAAATATACGTGAAACAAATTTAACGTCAATTATTCAAGCAATATATAGTTTCAGACGAAACAATCTATTAAAAAATGCCATAACAATACAGGACGACCTAAACACAGCATAGAGCTTTCCGAAGTGGTAGTTTTAAAAACGAAACGGACAACTGTGTTGTCCAAATATTGTAAATTAGTTATGTGTACTTAAAGTAAAGGACAGAGCACGTGAGAATTGACATGTTTGATAGAGTCGAACTAGAATGACACCATTTTATATTACCCTGAAGCGTGACAGAAACTGGGACACTATGTGAGGTGCCGCTATGAATGTTTGGCTCAATAAAACTTATTTTTGATAGGTTAAACATACAAGGCTCACTCCATGTTACGAAAAGGTTGTGACATTGTCTATATTCTTAATAGGTTCGTAAAACGAACAAACTAGCGGGATCAAAACTATTACGTAGAAGATGTTTAGGAAACGGTTTCGTACAACTGTTTACGATTGTAGCTTCTCTAGGTAAAGATATAGGATACAGTATCCTGGAAATAGTATTTTATTTATATGTATCATTTACAAACAAATTAAGCTACTTATAGTAGCTATTTTATTTTGTTATCCTGTCATTATGCGGTTACAAAACTATAATGAAGTAAAGCCAAACATTCTAGCGACACTGGTTATACAGGGTATAAGGGTAAACAGTTGCACTACTTTAAGGGGTGATTGTACTCACGATACTGAACAACTTTCCCAAAGAAACGTCTAGGAAATTCGAAAAAAAAATGTCGACTTTCCATACTAAATGCAATCAGCTGATCGAACGTTTTTTATGAAAAGTCGAAATGTTTTTTAGCGAATTTGCTATAGGTTTCTTAGGAAAAGTTGTTCAGTATCATGGGTACAATCACCCCTTAAAGTAATGCAACTGTTTACCCTAACACCCTGTATTCAGTGCGAGCACTCGCATGTGATCGTGATCGACTGAAACACATTTGTACACCCCTTTTTAGGACCCACTAAAGGTTATTTTCGAAATTTTTACCCCCTAAGTGTTCATTGTTGCTTCAAAATTGTGGAGGTTGACAGGGTTTTTCGAAATATTTTTGTATGGATTGGCATTATATATACTTACATTTAGTAGGTGTTAGGCGGTGTATATCATTCCTTAACGTAAGGTGAAACTGTACATTTTAAGCCAATGTAAAAATAATTGTAGATGTACGTCTCAAATTTAAGTTACTTATTAGGTTTTCCTCTTATCTTATTGCAACAAAACGAAAATTAAGCTCAAAGTATATGAAACGTAAGGAAATTAACACCATTGATAATTAGCACTATTTACAAGTTCCATTGATTTGTTTCTATTTTTTAAATAACTAGTTCAAAATAGACAGCGTGAAATGTTGCCATAACGTTTATGTGCCATTAATTACAATTCAATAGAAAAGTAGTTCATTTCGCGACATTTTTTGATTATTAAACAAATTAAAAATATTATACAATAATGTGATTTATGATTGACAATAATATAACAGAGTATTTATTATACTCTCTTGTCTGCATTATATTATTGTTAGAACATCCAGAATAAAGCCCTTATCGTCAATTTTATTCCGTTAAAATACCTGGGTAAGCATGAAATAACGAAATTGGACACATGTATATTATATAGAATTTTTTTTGCCGAAAATCGATACATATTTAATCATATATGAATAGAAATAAATCGATGGAAATTCGTATTGGCGCTAATTTTAGTGCTATAACTGGTTGTAATAAGTATAGTTTTGTCCAGCCTATTTTAATTTAGATAGAAATAAGTCTGTAAGGTGTCCGGCTGTCAGCGGCTCACTAAAGTATTGTTAATTGTCTCATCCAATACTGAATCTCTTAGACCAACATAAAGTATTAAATTAACCCATATGTATCCTATATTGATCTCAAAAACTGTCAGTTAAGGAAACCTTGGTGCTTGGGTAGTATATTCTTGTATTAATATTTGAAATCCATAACATAATGAGAGTTGTGTTATACAATATCTGAAAAGATAATTTTTATCTGTACTTGGTATTATTTGTGAAAGCTAGTCGACGCATTTACTATATCTAAGTCCATTTTGCATTTACTCTTAAAAAAACTCGTCATTTTTGGACCCGTCATTTCGATAAACTTGACCCAAATAACCTAATAGTATTTGAAAATACATAGTAATCTAATTGTAGCCCTGTATGTGCACCGACCAATTTTGGAAATATTTTTGGAGTAGTTTTAAATTGGCTGTGATTCGAATGTTATCTTAGAAGGCTTGGAAAGTAGGCAGAGTTTAAGAGATAGAGAGAGTATAAATTAACGTTGCGTAGTCATCTCTGTTTATCTTACATTTACTCGTATGGATTATTCTAATAGACTAAGAGATAAGTGTACTTTTTGCAACCATCAGCAGCAAAGCTGATTCAGTGTTTATGTGGTGTAGAGCATCTCTGTGATGGGGACGGACCAGGTCTGCTTGCATAACTCCAGTCGGTTTAGAAGTTACTGATGTTTAAAGGTCAGTAAATATTAACGATCAGCTGCAAGGGTGATTGTATGATATTAATGTAGTATGCACTGTAGCTAGGCGAACTGTACAAAAACTGACACAGTTCATCAGTCGGTTTAGGAGTTACAGCCGTTCAAAGGTCCGACCTTTGATCGGCTGTAACTCCTAAACCGACTGGCAGTTCATGTCAATGTTTGTACTGTTCACATAGCTACAGTTCACACTACAATAATATCATACGGTCAGCCTTGCAGCTGATCGTTAATTTTTTACTGACCTTTAAACGTCTGTAACTCCTAAACCGACTGAAGTTATGTAGGCAGACCTAGTTCATCCATATCACAGAGATGCTCTACACCACATTAACACTTAATCAGTCTTGCTGCTGATAGTTGCAAAAATACACTTATCTCTTATAATATAAGATTAGTTTCTACATCGCGTTAAACAATTAGGTTTAAAACTACGAATTGAGATACTAATGCCGCCCACTATTTTGATCCGTATACGATTCCTACATATATATGACATTATATAAGTATATATATAACTAATACGTAACTAATTCGTAAATAAATTGTTTGTACAGAGCGTTGTTTAAAAAAAAATGTTAAAACGAAAAAAAAAGATAAGTGTACTCTCCTATAGTTATACGTGTGATGTTTAGTGTAAAGTCATTTTTGGTGTTCCAGTATTAGTTTTAAAATCATTAGGAGTTAGATTTTATGTTAGTCGTTAATTAAATGTTTACGTAACAATAGTAGTGTTAATTTTTTTTAAGAATACCTTCAGTTACTTTTGAATCTTGTCAGAGATGAACGCAGAGGGCGTTGTTTTGTTTTCCAAACGGTAAATATTTTTGTGCCAACAACGTATGTGATTAGTGAATTAATTTTAACTAATTGGCAGATTTTCCGACAAATTTTTACACTCTTCCTGCCAAAGAACAAAATTATTGTTGTCATATCAGTTTTACGATAGTATTAACTTACGATAGTAATTGTGTTGTGAATATACTGTATGGATAGATGTACGTTTACTATATGGTTGTATAGAACTCAAAAAGTTAGCGTTAGTTCCGCCTTTGCGATATTGTCTTTAATTTTTTTTCCAAATTACTTCAAATAAAAGTAAACTGATTTTCAATACTGTGTTTTATTTAACATTACTTGGGGAAAATACACAGATTACCCCCAAATAGATACCGCATACAAGGCCGCAGACGCGCGCCACACATCTATGATTTTGCACTGATGTAAGCAACGCGAGTAAGCGAGCTCGAAGTAGTGCGACCTTGAAATGGCCAATCATGTTGCTTGTTTCGTGCCCCGCTACCCGCACCTACCGCCAAAGATGGTGACTTCGAGCCTGTACAAAATTTTCATCATGCGGTATCTATTGGGGGTAATCTGTGGGAAAATAGTAACTTGTTATTAATTCACGTTCTTCACAATATGTGACAATATTCGGTAGTAATTATAGCACTCTGTGGCAATATAATGCTTTCATTTGCCTTTGTTGAATTATAAATGAACTTTTACATCCGCCAAAGTATTATACAAAAATATGTTATGTTTGTGTTATAATAACATACTGTATACAAGGTCCTTCTTAATATGCTGGCGGTTTTAAGGGGATGGTCAGACTATCATTCTGAGATAAGAACAACTTTATGGGACCAAAATCAAAATCGCGAAAAAAAAACCATTCATTTTGATCCAGTAGGATTGCAGTTTTGTTTGAAACAGCAGATTTTTTTATCGCGATTTCGACTTTGGTTCCATAGAGACAGTTGTTCAGTTTGATTGTCTGAACATCCCTTTAAAAACCGTCATCATATTAAGAAGCAACCCTGTAAGTAATAGGTACCTATTGTTTGCAAGAAGTTTATTTCAATTTCAAACGTTTGAAATCGAAAGGCAGGTTCTCATATCCCTTAAACCCCAAACCAGTTACAGCGTAAGTGCCCCCACCAGTTGCGTCCCCATGGAGAGCCGTGGTAATAAACATAACATCAAGATTAGGCCCACCGAAGGTCAGTGAGGTAACATGATGAACTGGCATTTTTACGATCTGTAAAACCTGGCAAGTTTCTGGATTAATCTGTATAACGCCAGATCCTTTATAGCTGGCCACCCAGAGGTTTCCATCAGTGTCTCCGGCCATGCCGTCCGGATATCCGGGTGTGTTTGTCTTTTTGAAGTTGAAATGATCCGTTTTGTTCGCTGTAGAAAAAACCAACATTACATATCGTGAAGTAGGTAGAAAGAGTAGGCTACCACGGAGTAGGTGAGATTACAAAGCAGGATTAGTATGGGACGCCGTACGCATATATCCTTGCGCATCGACGTGGCGAATGGCGTCCCATATCTACTAACCGTGCTCTTTGTATGGACAAACCGCTGTCGATCAATGTGTCGTAACCCTGACTCTTTGGACGGAACCCTGCTTTGAGAACGCTTCATTCGACTTGCAACTTATTGCAAGTTCTTACAAAAATTAAATTTTTCGCATCATGGCGAGAGAGGAATAGTTCCACAAAATCAAATGGTCTGATTGCAAGAAGTCGAAAGTTCAGGCTCGCAATAAATAATATCTACAATATTAAATAATTAATAATCATCGATTACATCATAAATTTGCATCAGAACAATGCACTCCGCAATGATGCAAAGCGTTGTTAGCTATCTGCTTTGATTACACATTGATATTATGTAAGTACCGCAATGGAAATAAAAAACTATCATCATGACCAGGGGGCCCCTATTTAATAAACGTAACAATTGACAATGATAATTCAGAATACATCGCTGAGAATGCTAGGACACATGAAGCACTTTAAGCGTCATTATCATTAGTAACCAGCAATTTACTCTGTTTTGTCGCGTTTATTAACCGGTGTGAAGTTGGCGGCCAATTTAATCGACCAAATTCGGAAGTCATTAACTTTTTTTTTTATTGAATTGATTTTTCTACTACTAGATCTAACCAAGCCACCATCAGACCTATGCAGGCTTCTTCTTCAGTCTTTAAACTACCTCTAAGTATAAACGTCGACCTTGAGATCGACTTTGAAAGTACCTTTTTCATCGAAACCATTAAACAAACAAACATAACTATTACTCAGCAAAGGTAGGTACTGTGTAAAAACGACTTTTAACTTTGCAAAGCTACCTGTTTCTCCAGTTTCGACGTCATAGTAAAATCTCCTGATGACGTCAGCGGACGTGTCGTTGTGGTACAAAGCTTTTCTCTTCACGTCGAAGACGATTCCGTTGGATACAGTCACCCCTGTAACGAATCATTAGGAACTTATATCACATAACTTCATTGACCTAAAACGATACCGATAATGACGAACCCGCGCGGACAATTTACCCGCAGGCCTATCATCTTTTGACTGATGAGTATTTTCATGGTACCTCAGCAGGGCTCTAACTTAATTTAACAAAATATAATAACTTAGGGTAAGGTCAACCCATCTAGCCGTTCGTACTACTTACACAGGTTGAAATGGATATCATTAGCATCCTTTTATAAACTAAGAGTCTACCCATCGAACTGAACAACTTTTACTATGGGAGCACAATGATCGGAGCAAAAAAAATCAGCAGTTCCATACTCAACTGCAATGCCTACTCGACTCAAATGTTCACATATATTTGAGTCGAGTAGGCATTGCAGTTTAGTCGTCGCGGTGGGTGCAGCTCTAAGGGCATCTAGGTATAATTGATAGTTTACAAACCGGTGTAATGTGTCTTTACCACCCCCTCGCTGGTGATGCTGTAGAAGGAGCCGCTGTTGGTGGTTTTAAAATTAGCTAAATCATTCGGCATTGCGTTATTTGCCACTCCGATAGTACCTGAAATCAGTTTGCAGATTTACCTTGAGACGTAAAAAACATTGAAACAGTCAATAATCATATAAGTTCTGCTGTATGGTACCCGGCTAAGAAAAACACCGATCCACGTCTAGAGTTCTAGCAAAGTCACTGCATCAGACTTTAAAAATAGTGGATCAGGAGTGCGATTTTTGAATCTCATTCGCTGAGCTCAGCAGTTGAAAATATCAAATTTATTATGGAGATATGCATCTTTCTACTGCTGATTTGACTTTCAAAAATCATACTCCAGAGTTGCGTTCAGAACCTACGCCCCAGGTGCACCCCGAGTGCAACTTTTCGCACTAACGCCGTTCCGAGGCTCGGTGAAAAACGCTCTTTGCAACTCGGTTGTCACAACTCAACCGTTCTGAACCTCTGACGGGTTGCTACTTTTAACCATCAAATTCGATGGTTAAAAAACACTGACGTTTTAATTATCTATGTTTACTTGACTTTTCGCGCGTTTTGAATAAAAGTTTGTTTTTCAAACTATTTTTATTCACTTTTTGATTTGCTAACATGGAAAATGAGTTTTTCATTGTATTTGGAAATGATGGAAGCCCTGGGAGCCTGGAAGGAAAATATATTACTTTAAATGTCAAAATTTGAGGTTATAAAACAACCGTGATCGTTCCGTACCTCATAGCGAGTTAAAAATTGGCGCGGTCGTTCCGTACCTTAGAGCGAGTTGAAAAACAACCGCACCTAAAGGTCGTGAACGCACCCCAGGAGTGCGATTTTTGAAAGTCAAATCAGCAGTAGAAAGATGCGTACCTATCTCCATACATTTTCATCGGCTGAGTCAAAGTCAAAGTGTATTTATTGCAAAACTATAGGTTGTAACAAGGTCTTACAATTATAGTACAGAATACTTATGAGCCTCTATAGCTGACCAGAAAATGTGTTCAATAATCTTACATTAAAATATCTATACTATTATAAAACTGTAACAGGAAGTTTGTCTGTACATTGAAGATATTAACAAAAAAAAAGTTACAATATGGTTTTTAGGTGTCCCTGATTCCGTTTCACCAATTTTGGGACTTTTTGTCTGTCTGTTTGTTTGTCTGTCTGTTTGTTTGTGTGTTTGTTTTTTTGTTTGAACGAGTATCACGCAAAAACTACTGAACCGATTTTGATGAAACTTTTTTTGTTTGTTAGCTTATGATCTAACTTAAAATCTGGTATATAACTTGTGCGGACGAAGTCGCGGGTTAACGCTCGTTATATGATAAAGTTCTATAAATCGACAACATAACAATGATTTGATACAATTCAATCTATTTATTAAAATGTGTTACTTTTCAGAAATATCAATGATTAATTTGTAATTACAGTCATTCTTTATGTCAGTTAAATTATACATAAATTAAATATTTGTCTTATCATCTAAAAACTCTTGCTGAGTTCAACGTATGAGATTCAAAAATCGCACTCCAGACCCTATTTCTGCAAGGCTAGTGCTACGTACGCATGATAAAGCAGCAAAAGTGGAAAACCGTCAAGCGCGTCCAAGTAATAAACACTTTTTCTCGGAAGCAGCGTGCTAGATTGATGGACTGATTTTCAAACGTCGTAAGTCCATCACTTGGTGCCGAGATGTACTTACCTGTAAACAACCTCCCCTTAGGGTCCACCTTCCGATCATTGAGCATGTTGTTGGGCATTTCCGCATCGAACTCGGCTATGACTTGTACAAACTCCACAGCCGTGTCGTTCTGCCCGTCCCATCGCAGCACGTGCACCCTGAGTCCCAGGTTAACCGCGAACAGATCACGGTGGCCCACCAGTGGGATTATGAAGCTGGGCATGGCATCGGTATCTGTTAGAGTTTTATGCTAAGTGCCTATACCTATGTTTCTATAACTTCCTACAAAGTATATTAACTAAATGAAGGATTCTTTTTCGTTCATCATGACGTATTAAATAGGCTTGGCATCTTGCGAGTTGTGTATAATTTCTGAACCATTTTTAACTGATTTTAAAAAATTGAGGAGGTTATCAATTAGACTGTTTTATTTTTGTATGTTACGCGATTACTACGCCAATTATGAATTGATTTTGATGATTCTTTTGTTGTTTGTAGTGGTAGGTCATACTTCAGAGGTGGTCCCATTTTATAATTTGGTGAAGATCTGGTGAAAGGCTTCGGAGATAGTCAATGGAACTCCTCAAAAATTTACCTAAGTAGTATAGAAAATCTTCGGCGATTGAAATAATAGTTTCGTGTTTATGTTTCCCTTGCAACTGATTGATATGTCAACCCAATATAATAATAAAAAAAAGAGTGAAAACGGGACCCTATTCAGAAGCCTACGATGTCCGTCCGTCCGTCTGTCTGTCTGTCTGTCCCATCTATTTAGGGCTGCAATTTTTTAATGGGGTCCTCGTAAAAGAAACTAGTTTTTATTTACGTTTTTTCCCCTCGCTCTATCGTAAAAACGGTAATACATACAAGCGTCAAACTTGGTGTGATTATAAAGCAAACTCTACAATATAACAACAAATAATGAAAACCGGCCAAGTATGAGTCGGTCTTCTAAATTCTAAAGTCGGTCGGTCTAAATAAAGGTCCCGGAGAAAACAATTTTTTTTTGTAAGACTAATATGTTGTGTGGTGATGTGGTTCGGAACCCTCGGACACAGCTCGGTGCGCGAGTAGCCTGACTCGAACTTGACCGGTTTTTTTAGTTTGAATTTGGTTCAAATTTTTTTTACTTAGCCTTTGTACTTATAAAGTAATTTAAACGAAGGGTAATTACTTATACGAAGAGTTACCGATAACTTTGGTGCGCGCGTGTTCCTGGGTGCCAGGCACGTATCTCTGCAGTGTCCTGCCAGGCATATCCACGTAGAACAGAGTCTGTCTCTCACTGTCCCAGTGGGGCCCCTCCCCTAACTGGTTGAGAGGCACTGGCAGTTTCTTGACGTGGGGCACCATTTTCATAATACCAATCTTCAGCTTTTATTAGTCACCTCTTACGACACCAGACTGCGTCGGTTGGTGGGTGTAGGTATTTTCAGAGCGTTTGAACTCCCAAATTCATTTGGCCGAACATTTTCAACCTTGTTTATAAGAAAAGGCTTAGGTACAATATTGTGTAGCGCTGTTATAAACGTCCAGTGCGAGTGGACTGCCTTCCAGGAGCTTTATTAAGTGTTTAAAAATTGTGTGCCTATTCTTAGGAACAACGAGCTTTTTGCTTTTATTATTTTTATTAAGGGTAATGAAATTATGACAAAAAATTTCATTTCAAATAACTCATTAGAATTAATTATAAAATTGGTAACATGCCTCGTCCACAAAAACGTACAGTCGAAAATCCACAACAGGCATCGTCACAAGAGAATACATGTAAATATCCACAACTTGTTTCGTCAGCAAAATAATAAATAAACCTACACTAAACGGCATCGTATAAATCGTACCCGGCACAAAGGATCCCATCACACTAGCTGCGATCCCGCGCTGGATAGCTACCGAAATCCTCTGCACCAGATACGACCCTGAGCGGACATCGTTGCCACTTTCCACCAACCTTCTGCCCAGATCTCTCACATACCCCCAATGTTCCAGGTGTTGAAATTATGACTACTAAGATAATGTTTTGCTTACATGGATTTCCTACAATTTTACACTGTTTCTTGCGAAAACAACAAATTACGTGATATTTGAGGACTACCTCGATCACTCTAAAATAATACGATTGCCGAATCACATGAGCAGATTTTTTTAAATTATTTTTATTTATAGAGATGAACTAACTAATTAGCTGCCCCGTGTGTCAATGACTGCACGACTTAACACGACTAGTAAGATATAATTTATGGTAAGAGCCAGCCGATTGTGTCCGTACACCTAGCGTATTACACAGAAAAGGGATTTATTATTTACGAGCGTTAACCCGCGACTTTGTCCGCAGAAATTATATACCAGATTTTAAGTAAGATCATTAGCTATCAAACAAAAAAGTATCATCAAAATCGGTTCAGTAGTTTTTGCGTGATGCTCCTTCAAACAAACAAAACAAACAACAAAACAGACAGACAAAAAATCCAAAAATTGCTGATAACTATATCGTAACTTTTTTTTGTTAATATCTTCAATGTACAGACACACTTCTGTTACAGTTTTCTATATTTTGTTAGTATATAAATTTAATTTTTTACACAATACCAAATTCTCGTCACAATCCGTCCTTATTCGGGTATAGTTATCTCTGATTGCTCAAACGGTGAAAATAGCACGTGGATGTTCTGAGGTTTCGGAATATCTCTGACTACCCCCTCGGGGAAAATAGTCGTGAGCATATATGCATGCATGCATTATTGGAAGGTTCACTTTTGAAACAAATTGGTAGTAACTACACTTATAAGTTGAGCGCATCTCGAAAAATATCAAACCTGGTTTTTTTTAATTTTTCCCTGAATCGTTATAAACTCACCTTGACGTTGAATTTTGGGACACCCTGTATATATAAAATTCGTTAAAAATTATTCAAATAAAAATATATTTTATTTCAATCATAAGGGATTGAATATAATAGTAATAGATACTCTTTCTGCCCATTCGTAACTAGCCTTATCCCATATAATTAAATGCTAAATTTTCAAATCCGCGCTCGCCAAGCCCGGTGACAGCGTAAGTGGCGCCACCGTCCTTATCATTCATTTTTCCAGTGGTCACAAACAGTATGTCCAAGTTAGGTCCACCAAAAGTGACTGAAGTTACTTCTTTCGATGGAATTTCTATTGTTTCTAGAACAGCGCCGGTGTCGGGGTTTATTTTTAAAACATTTGATCCATTGAAACTGGCAACGTAGAGATTTCCGTTTGTATCTATGGTCATACCATCCGGAAGTCCGTTTTGGTTTTTTTCTTTGTAGGAAAATATGTTGTTCTTGTTGGCTGAAAGAATAATAAATTTTGAATGATTGTTTTTTAATTATCTAGGTTTATTTTATTAGGTGATTGCTGTTAAATGCTTTTATGGTTATTTAGCGTCTCCTCTATAGAATGACGTGAAGCGGCTATCATATACTTGGCTTATTCGCACACGCCTAGTACCACATAACCACACCTCCTGCCGGAGGTCGAAAGAGGGTGAGGCATAGAACATTATAATGTTCTGTGGTCCGTACAATATGTATTAGGTACTAGAAATTGTTTCTTATAATGTGCCTATACCTACCCTCTTTGCCCTCGTAGTGAGGAGTATCTAACTATGTATTAGACGTAGACGTGTATTTAGACGGCCCGGTAGCACAGTCTGTAGTGAACCTGCCTGCTGTGCCGAGAGTCGCGGGTTCGAATCCCGTAAGGGACAAATATTTATATGATGAATATGAATATTTGTACCCGAGTCATGGATGTTTGTATCTATATATGTATTCTATATCGTTGTCTAGTCATCATAATACAAGTCCAGGTACCTACTTTAAATGTGACTAGATAATTTGTGTGACAATGTCCAAGATATTTATTTATTATTTATTTATGTATAGTTTTTATGATATTCATATGTATGAACTAGGAGCGTCGGTAGCGCGTTGCGGAGAGGTATGGACACCTAATTATAGGCGTCCGGGTTCGAATCCGCACGGACGACATGCCATGTACCAATGAGTTTTTCTAACTTATGTACGTAATACCGACTGTCAAACGGTGAAGGAAAACATCGTGAGGAAACCTGCATACGCTGAAGAAGAAATTCTGATGTGTATCTATGTGAAGTCCACCAATCCGCATTGGGCACGCGTGGTGGACTAATGCCCATACACCCTCCCTGAGGGTAAGCCTGTGCCCTGCAGTGGGACGTTTATAGGCTGATGATGATGATGTATGAACTATTTTCAGGTTCCTATTTAGCTTTCTGGCCAATTCTGATCAGCAAATATAATTTATTTATCGGAAAGATACAGATAATTATACTATCTGACATCTTGAACGTTACTAAAGCTGTTCTAAGTATTTGTTTTAGCAGACTTTACTAAAAAAAGTAAAGTTTGCTAAAATAAATAGTTGTCCAATAGTTGTCCATGTCATGTCCATGATATTGTATAATGTATTACTTAATACATATTTTTCTCAAATCCAAACTCCACAATAAAATTATATTGATTTTATTGTAGACTTTGGGTATGATGATATGATTGGATCAGAGCACAATGCAGATTGGTGGACTTCACATAGTACCTAAGTACGTGTTAGATTTTTTTATTCAGCGTACCTAGGTACCGTACCGATGCAGGTTTCCGTATAGCTAGGCCTCAAGAAAATACTTTGATTACTTATAACATACACGATTTTCCAGTAGCGAAGTCATAATCAAATCTCCTGATGCCATCTCCGAACGTGTCGATGTGGTACAGAGTATTCTTCTTCTGGTCGAAGGCGATGCCGTTGGATACTTTGATTCCTGCAACCGAGAGGGCGTAATTTGTGTTTGGTGTAAAAAATAGTATATTTCATTACAAGTGTGGAAAGGCTGTCATTGCAAAGAGTTCCGACAACTGTCTACCCGAGCCGAGGCGCAGCCGAAGGCGAGGGTTGACAGTCGGAACAAGTTGCAATGACGGTTCCGCACGTGTACTGAACGACTATTTTTAATACAGTTGCGAAAAAATTAAGCAATTTAATAAAATAATAAAAACACAATAAACTCAACTAACTTAACATTTATTTCTTATAAACATATACATTGAAATTGGTACAGTTTTTTATACTAACTGGGGAAGTTTTAGGTTGCATATTTACTGTTTGAGACAAACTATTATTAATTTCGTATGATTGTTCATGTATATTTGTCAAAAAAATTCGGAAAAATGGCGCCAACCGTAGAATTAGTAGAAGAAGTTTTATCCGCCTTATTTTGTGCCTCTTGTATTTTATTTCTGTATTTTACTGTTTATGTTGTTGGTGTAAAATAAAGTATATTTGATTGATTGATTGAAGTTTTTTATTGATATGAAATGAAAATGAAATTTAATGAAATGAAACCTAAGCAAACTCATTCAATCAAATCATTAAATCTGATATTGAAACAAATTAGTAGCTACTTTTTAGAAACATACGTATTTGCATGAATCATAAAAACTTCAATTAATTTTTTTAGTAAAAACTTCATGGTTGGTTTTTCTTTTTAATAGACATTATTTTGACAGTTGGGAAAGAGAACGCACGAGTTCGGGAAAGGTAAAAAAAAAGCACGAGTATGTAATAGCCCACATCCCGAACGCTATACGTCCCTGCAATACGCCACTTTTTGAGCAACTGTATTAAAAAGTTTATTTCATTTCAAGAGATATATACTGCTGGACATAGGCTTCCCCCAAGGATCGCCATAAACAGAGCTCAATCAATCTATATTTTTCCCGATTTTGCCGCCACTAGTAAAGTGCCGCCAGGGGCACTATATTTATATTTTTTAAGCCAGTACATTTTTTTTAGGGGGTTTTAATCGGGATCACTTTGTCCGTCTGCTTATAATTTTAACAAAATTCTCCAAATTACAAAAAATATTGTTATTTAAATTAACTTTTATTATAATTCAAATATATTGATGATAATAGTTATAAAAAAATAAGAATTAATATAATTTTATCGAAGTGTGGTTGTATAGGTTTCTGCCTTTGCTCAGTATAGACGTAAATTTTTTTTAAAATTACTTTTCCGCCCTAGGGAAGAAAAGTATCACTTTCAACCCGCTTCTTAGATAAACAATGATATTCTTTCAGAGTATGAGAGATGAAAAGTCTATTTAACATGTATCTACCTGAGTCAATTTTCGTTACCACCCCTATCTCAGAAACCCTGTAGAACGAAGCAGTTTCTATGAAGCTAAAACGGTCCTTTCCTGGTTGATCGTCGAATCCGATTGTTCCTGTAACATTAAGTTTATTCTATTCTATTTTTAAAAAAATGGCTGCCATCTTGGTTGTGATGATTACTTTGACTACTTATATGAGGACTCGTGTAATTCTACTAACAAACATTTTTGCCACTTGTTGCGGGGGGCGAGGTAACATGAAATCCGCAACTTTGGATTTTATTCCCATAACTTTAGATTCTAATTTTGAACGTTAAAAATCATGAAAAGTAGTCTCGTGTGAACCCCAAACGTTCTAAGTTCGAAATTATTGTTTCGCAATTATAGGCTGTCTCGTTTAGTGATCTATCTATACTATTATAAAACTGTAACAGGAAGTTTGTCTGTACATTGAAGATATTAACAAAAAAAAAGTTACGATATGGTTTTTAGGTGTCCCTGATTCCATTTCACTAATTTTTGGATTTTTTGTCTGTCTGTTTGTTTGTGTGTTTGTTTGTTTGTGTGTTTGTTTGTTTGTTTGAACGAGTATCACGCAAAAACTACTGAACCGATTTTGATAAAACTTTTTTTGTTTGATAGCTTATGATCTGACTTAAAATCTGGTATATAATTTGTGCGGACGAAGTCGCGGGTTAACGCTCGTAAGGTATAAAATTGAATGTAAATGCACATGATTAATTGATCTTATAGCGTGGCAGAGGGGAAATGCTACCGCAAGGCTAGTCCTTATAATAAATAGTCAAAGGATGATTATAACGTAGTGAATTACATTCTCTTTAGTGATGTACGGTGTAACATTAAAGATATAATTAACGATAGGTACGGTGTTAAGGTGTCCGGACTACAAATCACGTTTTTAAAATTTTTTATCCTTCCATTCGTTAAACCTAGATCTAATAGAAAGTACTGGACTGGTTTTGATGAAAGCTTTTGTTTAAAAGCTTATGATTAGACTTAAAAAGAACCATCAAAGTCAATTCGTAATTGACGGAGTAATCAGGAGTGCGGTTTTTGAAACTCATTCGTTGAACTCCGCAGTTGATAATGTCAAAATTAGTATGGAGATATATATGCATCTTTCTACTGCTGATTTGACTTTCAAAAATCGCACTCCTGAAGTATGATTTTTGAAAGTCAAATCAGTAGTAGAAAGAAGCATATATCCATAGTAATTCTGACATTTTCAACTACTCAGCTCAGCGAATGAGATTCAAAAATCGCACTCCTGGTAGGTAACAAAAAAAAGCATACGGGTCGAATTGAGAACCTACTCCTTTTTGTTTTGTTGAAGTCTATGATTATGAAATCCATGGAACGAAATATTTCGGGGATCTATTCTAAGCCCATACGGCAATTAATAACGTTTCATTTTAAATACGCAGCAAACAAACCTGTGTACAATCTGCCATCAGGACCCACTTTGCCATCGTTGATCACATTCTGAGGATTCTCCATGTCCAATTCCGCTATCACCTGTACGAATTCCACACTAGTATTTTGTCCATCCCATCGTATTACTTGTACATTGTGCCCAATTCCAGCGGCGAACAAGTCTTTGTGGCCCACAAGTGGGACTACGAAGTTTGGTGAGTCTGTTGTTTCTGAAAAGTGCGTGATATTAGTTTCTGCTAGGACTGTGGACAGTTAGCCCGGTTATTAGTAGGATGTAATTATTAATTGGACTTTGAAACTGTAACGGGCACCATTTAGCGACAAAAAGACTATCTTAAAACACATAAAAAATTCGCTACGCAACATAGAAATTAAAATTGTGAGTCCCAGAAGGCTTTTAAATTAATAATATTTTATTTTATTTGGGGAGCTTACAGCTATAAAACGAATAGTTTACAAATTTAGTCAGCTATAGGCCAATTACAAGCTTCCACATATAGGTTTCTAGTTAACAAATTTGAAAACGCTTAAACGCTAGTAAACACTTAATGTTATTAATAATAGAAAGATTTTACCTTACAATAAAATCAATATTGTGATCCTGAAGTCCTCTCTGGGTTTGTGAGAGAGTGTTTGCTAGATTTTACTGCATTTTTGCCTCAAAAGCCCATTTATTAGCCACTTCCGTCGTAATTTTCCTAGATTTCATAAATAGAACACTAAACGATAACTTCCGCTTGTCACCTTTCCCGCCATTCGCCAGCGTGCTTGTTTGGCGCTGCCGCCATTTTCTTCATTGCGGCTCACCAGGTGGCCTTAAATAGGCCCAGAGAGGACTTCAGGATCACAATATTGATTTTATTGTAAGGTAAAATCTTTCTATTGTGACCCTTTCGTCCTCTCTGGGTTTGTGAGACGTGTCTGTTATCACCTGGTGAATGGCAGGGGTGAAGTTATGATAGGTACTAGATTCAAGAGAATAAAGAATAAGTATATTGTTATTAAAAACAAAAACCTAGTAAGTACTATTATGGTAAGAAAAGAAAAAATAAATAATATAATTAATTGAAAACTCTTCAATTATTAATAATAATACATATAAGAATGCTTTGATAACCTAACAAAGTTATCCATATAATTTTCTATTAAAAGTTATATGTCTGAAAAGAATATGATAAGTTTTGTCTTTATTCAACCTACTTTGTTTTCTGTAGTAACTATGGAAGTTTCTACTAATGCCTTTAATACATCATCGAGGGAGAAATCACTAATCCGACTTGAGACATCGATTCAATTTTATAATGATAATACTCTCCGCTTTCCCCACTGGGAAAGAAGCGAGACTTTTTAAATAGATAGGAAAATAAAGCTGAAATTTGGCTCACTTATACCGAATACCTATAATGTAATCAAATACTTGTCAAAATTAAATTTCGTAGTTAATACTTTGATCGGGGCAACCGAACAGTCGATCTGTACTTGCGAAATGACGCCAAGTTTGTTTCAACCTAATAAGGAAAACATGTCATTACCAATCACGATTTGATATTTAAATTTAAGATTTATACCGGCCGCGCCGATGCCAACAACAACAAAAATCGTGTTGCACCGACGCAACGAATCGCATAATGGCCGTATCTATTATCTCTAGCAACTTAGATCCTAAATCGAAGTTCACACAAACTGTGGTTTGTTTGAAAAGAATGTTTGTTAAGCGCTCTATTCCTAGCCCAGGTAAGAAAGTTGAAGTTATGAAAGTTTAAAGAACACGGTAAACGTGCTTCCTGTTTGGTGCGCAAGGTTCCACAGAACAAAAGTAAGAGAAGAATATTAACAACCTTAAATTTTAGGCGATGGATACGAAATGACAATATTATATTTTATATTTTTATGTAAGCGCCACTTATTCATATATTATTATATTATAATTATGGAGTTCGGCACTGGACAGAGTTTGGGTACTACTAGTGAAACGTGGATGTTCTGAGGCTTCAGAATATCTCTGACTACCCCCTCGGGGAATATAGTCGTGAGCATATGCTATGCTTGCTATGGAGTTCGATAGGAAAATAATGTTTAAAACGTCTTCTTTTCCACTCAGGCTGCTTATGGGGACTCCCGCGATCAACCATGCTTCCAGTTTCAGATCCTCCAAGTTTGGACGAGGTTACCCCGTGGTGATGTGTTCGGGTTGAGGTGTTCGGCGTTGATGTTACACATCTGTGTCCACTGTGTATGAGCTATTCGGTGTGCGATTTTACTTTTTCAGTTGTATTGATGACTTTACTGACGTCAAACTTGCTATTGATAAAATAGTAATACGAGGATTGAATGAAGCATTTCATAGTCATACTAAGTACAAAATTTAAATTGACTTCTAATTGAATTGTACTCCAAAAAAAAAAAAATCGCACTCTGATAAACCAGCTATTATGTTTTTTTTTTTTATCAGTCACAAACAAACAAAAGGTATAAACGAAGGCTAATATCTCCACTTTTATTATACATATTAGCCACAGCCGAACAATTGTCGGACTATAGTCAAAGCTGTCAAAACGCGTATGAAATTTTACGCTGCTCACGTTTCTTATTTATTTATATATTATTTATTTATATCTATATTTATATTTGTCTATGAAGAACGCTAGAGGCCGTCGACTCCAGGGACTTGACCACTGGGACTCACGACTCAATATCCTAAGCTCTGCGACAGTGTAGGCGGCCCAGATGACACGACGAAGCCCGCAGAGCTCAGCCTTCCGTTCCAAGGAGTGACTACACACACCTGGAAAGGATTTTACTTCCAAGGAGGGACTTTACACGCCTGGAAGTGTGCACAACGAAACTCGCAAAGATTTAACTTCAGAGGAGAGAGTTTAACCACCTAGAAGTAAGTCTAACGAAGCTCGCAAAAATCTAATTTCAGAGTTTGGACTTTACCCACCTGAAAGTGTGCACAACGAAGCTCGTAAAGATATGACTTCATACTGAGGACTTTACTCATCTGGAAGTGTGCACGACGAAGCTCGCAAAGATCTGTCTTCCGAGCAAGGACTTTACCCAACCGGACGTGTGAATGACGACACTCGCAAAAATTTGCCCTCTAAGGAGGGACTTTACCCACCTGGAAGTATGCAAGACGATGTCTTCAGAGGAGGGATTTTATCCACCTGGTTTGTGCACAATGAAAATCGCAAAGATCTGTCTTCCGAGACACTTTATACCCAACTGGAAGTGTGCACGACGAAGCTCTTAAATATCTGACTTTCGACAAGGAACTTTACCCAACTGGTAGTGTGCACGACGAAGCTCACAAATTATAAACATCTGACTTCTGGCAGGGAATTTTATCCAACTGGTAGTGTGCACGACGAAGTTCGTAAATATTTTACTTCCGACAATGGACTCTACCCAACTGGAAGTGTGGACGACGGAGCTCGCAAAGATCTGACTTCCGACAAAGGACTTTATTCACTTTACCCAACTGGAAGAGTGCGAGACGAAGATCACAAACTTTTAACTTCCAAATAGGGACTTTACCCTCCTGGAGTTGTGCACGACCTATTGTGAGATTCCACTCTTTCCTTCTTTCGTCCGCTTTTCGTGAAGAATTCTTGTTTCAGGTCATGTTGCAGTAGACAGGCACCAAGAAATGTTCTATCAGTTTTAGAAAAATTATTTACTTTTGTAATTAAATCTCTGTCCAAGACATTTCATAGCATTTATAATCAATTGAAGAACACGATGATTCGTTCGATGTAGCGAAGCTTTCTGGAGAGGGTTACGCCAAATGACATGTACGCAAACTGTCTTTTGGAAAAGTCTTGGTAAATTTGCCGAAGAATCTAACGATGTGTTAGAATTGCTATAAAATTTAAATTACGTTCAATTTATACCTTCTTCGGCTTACCAATCGCTGTAGAAAATGTACGTATCGAAGAAGGACATTTAATATTCTTGTGATTCGACACCCACCTGAATAAATCTATGTAGACACATTTTCTCAGGTTTTATAGATAATTATATGGACGGGATCGGGAGTTCCCGCCTCCTTTGATGAAAATAACACTTATATGTTGAACAAGTCGTCGTCTACTGTGGAAACGACGACGCGACGACGGTAGAATCTCGAAGAGTTAATAATATTTCAGAATTTAACCAAAACAAAGGTGGCGTTTAGTAAAATATCAAGGTTCAGACCGAAAAAAAATATTCAAACCATTTTGGCTCCTACTGATCGATGACGGTCATTCGCTAAACATTCCGATAAGTTGGCTAGTAACATAGGTCTATCAACTCTTAGAGCCGTTAAAATATAAAGTTACCAAATGTTATAAATGTTATACAAGATAATTTAAGACCTTTCAATCAATCAATCAATCAAATATACTTCCTTTCTTATTCGGTTTTAATCATTTTGGACAAACATTTTACCGACGCCCCCCTTCTTTTTTTTTTAAATTATCGATCTACTACTCGCAATATGCAACCTTGGAAGATGGTTGGTAGCTATTGCGACAACCTTTCCGAAATGGAAGTAGGGTTGTGAGCTTATGTACATAATTATGCATGTATGAAAATTAAATAGATTGGAAATCTTCGAAATCCCGCCGCCCCTGCTCCTGTTACAGGTCTGACATTTGAAAATCTCGTTCTAACGGGTTTTAAGACATCGGTCAAATTTGATATTGGTCAAACCGGTATTTCGTCTAAAACGAACCGCAATAATGTCAACTCATCAACGGAAAGCTTATTTATTATGTAACAGTCAGAATGCAAAAAAGATACGTTTTATGGCATCCAACTTTTAGATTTATCATGCATGACACACTTATTAGTTACACATTAAGGCTACCCTAGCCTCAAGTCGTTATAATTTGGCCAGATGCCGCGCGGAAAAATTCCCTCGAAAATGGAGGGCCAGCGCGGTCGAGCACTCAAACGTTGTACAAATTCAAAACACAAACCTGGCCCGCGAGTTATCAAACCTCAACTCGTAAAAATCTATAGCTGGCGCTGGAGCTGCGCCTGGAGCTGGGGCCGCGCGGCGCGGGACACGAGGCGCGGGAGCAGGACACGAGGCACGGAGACGCGGCGCGGCAAGACGGTCGCGGCGACAACACTCGATTCGACGAAATAATGATTCTCGAGAACCATCCCGAACCGAATTCACTAAACGGGCTTTAAATTTAACAAAACTACACTATACGAGTGACTTAACGAAATTATTTCACATTATTATCGTTAACGGAAATTTCGAACTTTTCAAATTATTTTCACTCGCGATGTATTGAGGCAGGACTGCACTCAATAAAATCCGGAAACACAATGAAGAAAATGGCGGCAGCGCCAAACAAGCACGCTGGCGAATGGCGGGAAAGGTGACAAGCGGAAGTTATCGTTTAGTGTTCTATTTATGAAATCTAGGAAAATTACGACGGAAGTGGCTAATAAATGGGCTTTTGAGGCAAAAATGCAGTAAAATCTAGCAAACACTCTCTCACAAACCCAGAGAGGACGAAAGGGTCACAATAAGGTAATTGAATCAATCGCTGAGTTGATCTATAAATTTCTAATAATAGAATTGCGTAAACTGGAGGCACTGCTACAAAATAAGTCGTAGTTGAAGTCGTCACAGAACTTATTAAATTCAAAACATGAGCGGATTAAAATACTGTTCCGTCTATAATTAGTAGTAGTGAGTGGGGTGTGGAGCAATTCACGCCTACGAAGTCTGCGGGCTGGGACCTTAAGAGCTATTTTGTTAAGGAGCGCAGGACAGTCAATCTTACCTTGCGCGATATTTAGTAGAAATATGATGTCAGCAATATTTCTACGCAAGTATAAGGGCAGTAGGTGAAAGGAAGCACATAGATGGTCATAATCAGTAACGGGGATTCTAAACTTGTAGCTAATATATCTTGTAAACTTTTTTGTATTCTTTCTATTAATACCAATGCACTCATTTGAATTAGATTTAACAGTATAAATTATTTTTGAGGTTTTTATTCGACAATATTTTATTTATTTACGTAATTGACAGAGTAATCAGGAGTGCGGTTTTTGAAACGCATTCGTTGAACTACGCAGTTGATAATGTCAAAATTAGTATGGAGATGATAATTTGACTTTCAAAAATCGCACTCCTGAAGTATGATTTTTGAAAGTCAAATCAGCAGTAGAAAGATGCATATCTCCATAGTAAATTTGACATTTTCAACTGCTGAGCTCAGCGAATGAGATTCTAAAATCGCACTCTAGTCCCCAGTAGGCCTAGCATGCCACCCCCGAGAAAACGATAAAAATCGACATGTGCCTTCATCTTTATTATTGTAAGTATGCCAGAAAGAGCGCGCATGACATTTTTCTCGTTTAAACGCTTTGTCGTGGGTGGCATGCTAGCACAGCAGGCCCGAGTCCCCGACAAAAACCGAAGTCATTTAGTAATCAAAGGGTGCATAGCCGGATAGCAGCGAAAAGGGCGCGAAACAAATTAGCCAATAACGTAAACGGATTGAAGGTGGCATCATCCTGAAGTGCAATTTTTGAATCTCATTCGCTGAGCTCAGCAATTGAAAATGTCAAAAATACTATGGAGATATGCATCTTTCTACTGCTGATTTGACATTAAAAAATCATACTTCAGGATTGCGATTTTCGAAAGTCAAATCAGCAGTGGAAAGATGCCTATCTCCATACATTTTCAACTTCTGAGTTCAACGTATGAGATTCAAAAATCGCACTCCTGTTTGGTCAATATAATATCACGCGATATTAAAATTTGTCAACTGCGCAAGGTACATTTACCGGGACACTTATAAACCTGGTACTACGTACCTTATTATGGCTGCTGTGTGTTGCGACCGTAATTTGTTCCTAAAATTATCAATAATAAAAAGTACCTACCATTAAAAGGAGGATTATTAGGTGTAATATAAATGTAATTACAACCCAAGATGACATTTTTGTATTACATCCCAAGATAACAATATTATTACACGCAAGTGAGAGTAGGAGAAACGTCTTGGGATGTAATTGTGAAAAGAAATGTATATATTTTACCGAGAGGTTTAGATTGAGCGTGCTCCTTGGTACCGGGAACATATCGGTGGAAGGTCTTGCCGGGAATGTCCACATAGTACAGAGTCTGCCTGCTACTGTCCCAGTGCGGACCCTCACCGAGTTCGACGAGGGGAACGGGCAGTTTCTCTACCAGTGGCGCCATCTGCAATATCAAAAGTTTTTATATATTGTCAGTCGGGGCAAGTGCCTCTACGGGGTAAGTGACTCTAGCTTCAAAATTTCGAAAACTAGACATATATTTTATTTAGACATACCCGTACCGTGGTCTGGCGCTCGGCGTACCAGAGCTCTTTGGGAGTGTGAGCTCTGGTACGCCGAGCGCCAGACCATGCTCGACTCAATAAAATCGTTTTCTGGTGTCCCTGTAGTAAGCTACTGTAGTAAGTTACATGGATCTTGTTGCGACTAGGGATAACTTCCGTGCGTTCAGATGTTTTTGCCATACTTATTACTGGAAGCAAAATAGGTCATAGTTTTAGTGCAATTTTAGGTTCTTATTGTTTTATTTCGTATTTTTGGTGCTTTTGCGGTCGTGTCTTCAACACTGCCATAAATGATCTCTTGAATTGGCTCTCTAATAGCCATGTTTTTTCCTTCTTATTGCTGTCTCCCGTTTGCAATGGAGGGAAGTCGGATATTTCGTTTTCCTACTCCTCCTATCTTCTTTGATTAATTCATTGCGGGTTCCAAGACAGATAAGAGTCATCCCCCGGGCTCGCTGGACTTCATTGTCCAGTGTTGTGAATGGTCGCCGCTGTTGATCCTGGCTTACAGGAGTTACAGCGGTGGGAATGTGTGGTGGGCCTATGCCCGTAAAAAAAAAAATACCCGTACCGCCTTCAAACGTCAAATTATATAATAACAGGCGTTAACAACGTAACATAATAACGTTTGAAAGCGGATGTCTAAATATATGTCTAGTTTTCAAAATTTTGAAGCTAGAGGCACTTACCCCGACTGACTATAATTATTTATTTAGTAGAAATTTCTTATAATGAAGAACGTAATTTGATTGATTGTAATAATACTTTATGCTTATAGGTAAAAAATATAAATGGTGGTATAGCTATAACTAACTGATTATACTGACGACGCGCGACGTACGTACCTACCTATAATGAACTCGTAACACTGTAAATAAACGTGACTTATTATTATTATGATTATAAGTAGGTACTAATCACTGAATTTCCGTGAGGGAGTAAATAGATAAAAAACCGGCGAAGAGAGAGTCGGACTCGCGAACGGAGGGTTTCGTAACAGTACCATACCACCGCACTATAGAATATTTACCAAAAATTTCTGCTTTTTCCGGGATCCTTAGACCGACACACTTGACCGGTTTTTAGGGTTCCGTAGTCAAAGAAGGAACCCTTATACTTTCGTCCATTCTGTTTGTCTGTCTGTATGCCCCGCCTCAATAACTAACTCAATTCAATTCAATTTTTTGTTTATGGCGTCCGGTGTGTTATCACAAATATCACAATTGCGCCAATGTCCCGTTATGTGGAGAGTACACGTAGGAAAATTATCTGTGGCATTTCTGCCAATGTCAAGTACAGTAGTTTATTATAATCTCAAGTTAACGTTTTATGGTTAAAACACAAAAGAGTTTATAAAATGGCGGAGCCACGTGCAAGTCTAACAGATGCCAATATGCACGCGTCCGCCCTCCGTCAGACTTGCAGCGTGACTCAATAACTAACTCATTTTTGCTTCTATTGAATCAAAATTTGGCATGACGACAGATAACAGGAACAAAAAAGTAGAAATGTAGGTAGTAACTACTTAATTATGAAGAAAACATAATTTGTCGTTGGATAGGTCTTGTCCAATGGAACAAAACTCCCATAGAATCTATAAATATGCTACTGTATGGAGATATCTGCGCTCAAAGTCAAAAATAGGGCGTAGTTACCGTAAACTACCTACGTACTTTAATTAATTTAGAAATATAATGCTCATAATCATACATTTTTATTGTTAAGTTTAATAAAAAAAAAACTGGCCAAGTACGAGTCGGGACTCAGGCAATTAGTGTTCCGTACTACAAAAAAAAGGATTATCGTTTCCGGCACCCTAATTGGACCATTCTGTATAGTCTTTTGTCTTTCTCCGACGCCGGAAAAACCAAAATACTATAACAATCACCGATATTTTGTCTGCACAATAAACCAATTCGTTCCCCTTCGTTCCGGACGCATTCCATTATAATATGATAAACATCTTGCACCTCGCATTCCGTGCAATTGGGTGAATTAACTTTTTTCATCATGTATCCGAAACTATTCAATGGAATGTGTCCGGAACGAACACTAAAAAAAATTTTTTTATTTGCTCTTTCTACCTCCCCAAATTGCCCCTCAATATAAAAATTAAGCTTTTTTACTTCATTTATGATATTGGACCAGCAATTGCTATAAGTGCCGAGTTTCAGCTTCCTATGTCTTACGGTCTCTGAGAAAAATGCATGTGACACCAAGCTGATTCCGTTTCCGTGTTCCGTTTTGCCAATTTGGTACGGAACACTAATATACAGGGTATTAGGGGAAACAGTTGCATTACTTTAAGGGGTGATTGTACCCAGGATACTGAACAATTTACTTTAAGAAACCGAAAGGAAATTCGCAATTCAGTTCGTCTGTGTCGGGGCAGATAACTTTTATTTTCTGACCAAAAATAAATATTATATGCCACGACACCGACGAACTGATAAGCACGAAAACCTAGATATGATAACGGAATGTCATAGTTGCTATAAAGTTTATAAAAAACGTTTTCTGCTACGTTTTTAAGCCAACCATTAGAAAAATTTTACCAAATTACAAAGTAATCATCAACTTCGCCCCAGAGTTAAAAGCCACCCCATGTTACGGTAGAAACCAGCTCGAAAATAATAAAAAATGTATATATCTCACTTAAGAACCATTTTGAGATGGAATACTAAATCCAGTAAGCATTACCTACAAGCAGATCGCATTATCACAAGCGTTGGCGGGTTTCGTTGTTGAGGATACTGATAAGTAATATCAGTGAAATAACGACATAATTATGTAGGTATATTTCAAATTTATTTATATGATAGGTAAGTACCTACTTCAAAAACCACTTTACTAAGTGATAAATATGGAGTATTAGATTTATAACAAGGTTAAGTTAGTTTTCAATTGATTTATTGTTCATTGTTTTGTTTACGATTGTCTACTTGGTCGACTCTGAGCGAAGCACTACAAGTAAGTAGATATATTTTTTATTTCTTAAAGACGAAGCAGGTTCTTATAAATCACAGAATTATGTGACTTTAATTGTTATACCTAGTAAATATTTTAAAAAGCTGACAAAATAGCGACTTTAATATTTTGAAAGCGTCGAATTAAATACTTGTTTGCCTATTTCTACCGGTTAGATATATTTTGTGGGAAATCCAAATGGTACATGTGAAATTATTGAACAAAATTGTTTGGTATTCCAATCAAAACAAACAAAAATTTAAACATTATCCTCCGTTTTGCTTTAACAAAACAGCATTAGGTACAGATTTTTTTGGCCCGTTTATTTTAGGTCGGCCATTATGACACTCTTGGCCCCGTATTGAAAAAAAAACACGTTTTTATTTTGAACTCTTTTGTAACTTTTGAAGGTACTTACCGATTTATTTGGAAAAGTGAAATGGGCACAATTATTTAGAACTATTTTTTTAAATAAATACAGGGGTGCGATTTTTGAAAGTCACTGAGTGGCTGAGTAAAATGGCTGATATTCACCGATTTCCCAAAGTTAGCATTTATGAATCTCACCCGTGACTAAATTCTCATAGTGGTTCTGTTCGAGTGGGAAGGGGCACTCGTATTGAACTCATGGGTATGAGATGGCTTTTGTATGAGAATTAAAAACCGTTCAAGCTCACCGGTTACATTCATAAATCGCACCCCTGGAATTTAAGCAGATGAGCACAACTGGTGCATTTACCCCATTCGCGGGATAGGTGTAACTGTCGCGCAATTTTCTCTTTTTTTAAGAATTTATTAATGTTTCGTAATGTTTCCTACATAATTATCAAGTAGGTAGCTAAACAAAAATACAGGTTGGTCCAAACGAAGACGTCCAAAATTTTTTTTAGATTCCTCGTATCTAGGTGTGTCCAAAAATACCCCATGTAGCCCCGCAATTTTTTGTAGATTGGAAGTTGTAAATTTTTAAAGGTGTATTTTGAGAATTTTATACCAGTGCGGCTTAAAAATGTCATAACTTTTGTCATAGTAAGATTTTTTTATTTTGTTTGTGCAATATGATCGTCTGGAAACACTCTCCCATACGTAAAATAATCAGCAACATGAAGTCCATAAAAGTTACTGAAGAAGAAGGTTGAAACTGAAAATTTATGGTTTAAATAGGATGGAACAAAATTTTCAAAATTCTCGATGCAAAACGGATGTTCCATAGGTTGAAACAAGCACTAACATGTAAATTTTTGATAGACTGTTTGTTTGTTTTTTTGAGCATCACGCAAAAACTACTGAACCGATTTCGATGAAACTTTTATTGTTGGTAGCTTAAAACCTTGTATATAATTTGTGCGGACGAAGTTGCGGGTAAACTCTAGTGTGGTGTGTGGTTTATTAACGTGTACCGCACTTGCCCCGTCTTGGGGGAAGTGCGTCTACCAGGGTATCTATACTATTATAAAGCTGTAACAGAAGTGTGTCTGTACATTGAAGATATTAACAAAAAATAAGTGTGGTATCGATATGGTTTTTAGGTGTCCCTGATTCCATTTCACCAATTTTTGGATTTTTTGTCTGTCTGTTTGTTTGTGTGTTTGTTTGGGTGTTTGTTTGTTTGTTTGAACGAGTATCACGCAAAAACTACTGAACCGATTTTGATGAAACTTTTTTTGTTTGATAGCTAATGATCTGACTTAAAATCTGGTATATAATTTGTGCGGACGAAGTCGCGGGTTAACGCTCGTAGGTAATAAATCTAACAAAAGCTACCCGTTTTTCACAATATACAGTTTTTTATATTGCTAGTTGCTAGTAATGGTATATACTATCTCAAAATAATCAATTTGATGACCAAAAGATAATGAAAATTTTAATATTTACTATGCAACTCAACTTAGGGAGGCCTTCGCCCAACAATGGGACAGCGACGGCTGATATAAAATAATAATAACTCAACATTGTGAAATGTGGGTAGGTACCCAATTAATTATAACGGGTTCACCCCGACTGACTTTACGCAGCGTAAGAAAGCATAGAAAGGAATACACTGGTAAGCAGACTTCTAAGGGTCGATTCACACCAGAAGAGCATCGAAGAGCACTTGCTCGCAGCGGCAATCTTTATCACTATTGAATAAAGGTCAAATTTATTTGGAGCGACATGGGCCGCCACCTTCGCGACGTGCAAATAAATTTAACCTTTATTCACTAGTGATAAGATTTAGCCCAGTCATTTTATGGAGTTTTGTTAGGCGGGGTAGGGAGTAATTACTAATTGGACTTTTAAACTGTAACCGGAACCATTAAGTGACAAAAGGACTATCTTAAAGCATATTTAAAAAAATCGCTACGCAACATAGAAATCAAAATTATGTGTCCCAGAAGGATTTTAAATTATTAATATTAATATCAATGCACTCATTTGACTTAGATTTAACAATATAAATTATTTTTGAGCAATAAAATAGGCAACGAAATTTAAAAAATGAGGTATTTATTAGAAAATACGAATATATTTTTCAAAACCTTCTAAGTAGACAAAAACATTCACACCATGTTTGTACTATGTATAATGATAAAGCATAAAATAGGTGCAAAAAAATTTACCATCAGGTTTTTTAGAACGAGATAATAGCTAAATTTTAAAATTGGAACTGTTGCTGACATGATTTTTTTTTAGTTTTGTAAAGTAACTAAATTGTTAAAATAAGGGGAAAAACTAGTGGATCTTAAAATCAAAATTCATGTTTTTACGTGACTATTTGTTTCTTTAATAAAAAAAATAAATAAAAAATAACGTCGCAAAATTAATATTACTTAGTATACAATTCATTTATTACCTATTCAAATAAAACTATCGTTTATGCCAAATATTTAAATGGTAAATTTTCATATCCGCGCTCGCCAAGCCCGGTGACTGCGTAAGTGCCGCCACCGTCCTTATCATCCAGTTTTCCAGTGGTCACAAACAGTGTGTCCAAGTTAGGTCCACCAAAAGTGCATGAAGCTATTTCTTTAGATGGAATTACAATTTCTTCTACAATAGTGCCAGTGTCGGGGTTTATTTTTAAAACTTTTGATGCATAGAAATTTGCGACGTAGAGGTTTCCGTTTGTGTCTATGGTCATACCATCCGGGGATCCGATTTTTATTTTTTCTTTGTAGGAAAATATATTTTTCTTGTTAGCTGAAAGCAAAGAATAAACATTTTTTAATAATTGTTGTATATTAGTTCGATTTATATTGGTGTTTCTTATCTGTAGATTTGAGTCGATTGGGTGAAACAGCTGATTTTTTTTCTCGGTGTTGGATCCATAGTATGTACCTAGAACTATTATTTACGGTCTTACAAAATTAGGTGAAACTATTTTAAGGGGATGATCAGACTATCAAACTGAACAAATTTCTCTATGGGACCAATAACGAAATCGCGAAAAAAAATACATCTGTCCCATACATTTAGGTCGAGTAGATTTGTATGGAACAGCTGATTTTTTTTTCGCGATTTCGATATTGGTCCCCTAGAGAAAGTTGATGTTCAGTTTGATGGTCTGGAGTGCGTTTTTTGAAACTCATTCGTTGAACTCAGCAGTTGTAAATGTCTAAATTACTATGGAGATATGCATCTTTCTACTGCTGATCTGACATTCAAAAATCATACTCCAGGAGTGCGATATTTGAAATTCAAATCAGCAGTAGAAAGATGCGTATCTCCATACATTTCATTACAATCGCACTCCTGATCATCCCCTTAAATTAGTTTCACCTAATATTGTTAGATCTTAATATTCTGTGTCCATAGTGAAAGTTGTTCATTTTGATGGTTTAAAGTCTAAACCACACATTTAAATATTAGTAGTGTGTTTTGTTCCAAGCTACAGCATTCATTACCTAGGTACCTAGTTTGGTGGACTTCACATAACATTTTTTGTTCAGCATATGCAGGTTTCTTCACGAAGGTACTTTCATCGGCCCTAGCTATACCTCGAGAAAATACTTTGATTATTTAAACCAGAGTTAAAGAGTACATACTGGGTTTTCCAGAAGCGAAGTTAAAATCATGTCTCATTATTCCTTCTCCGAACGTGTCGACGTAGTACACAGCATTCTTCTTCTGGTCGAAGGCGATACCGTTGGATATTTTGACTCCTGCAACAGAGAGATCATTATTATGTTGCCAGTTCTATAATACGAGTGTTGGAATTAAGTAAAATCCTACTCCAGGATAAACAAATCTTCGCTCATCAAGAGGTATTTGTAATTTTGTGTTTGGTGTACTGTACATAGGGTTTAATTATTTTATTTCTTTTTTATTTAATATCAAGAGGTTGAGAAAAGAACATAATCGTTCTATTGTGCTAGCAATGCCCTCACTGGCTGGTAGTGACCGGTACCGGTGAGGCAGTCGCCATTTTAATAGACGGTGGAATTCGAAGCATAGATTTCCTAACTATGTTTTCCTTCACTGAAAAGCCAGTGATGTCATAAATCATACATACGAGTATACTAAGTCTAAAATAAAAACGGAATTGTTACGAGTTGATCATCTACGCTTTGAGATTAAGCAGCCTGTCAGTCAATGATCAATCCATACAAATAAATGCGAAAGTGTGCATTATTTACTTACTACGTAGTAACATTAATCTGTGGTAGGTAGGTATTATGTTTTACGTCTAAAGCAAACGAAGTCGAGGGAAACAGCTAGTTTAATTTCATTGGCAGGCCCAGATTAGGTCGTTGCCACTCAGTGCTGAAATCTAAAACCTGGAGCGATCAAATTTTACTGCAATATAGTGTGATCAGTGCAATACGATTTAAATCCTGGAGCGAGCGAAGCGAGCTCGAGTTTTTTACGACCATAAAATATGGAACTAGAAAAGCTATATTGAGATTTGACTACACTATGAAAAGTTATCCGATCCAAAACCTAGGGCAAGCGAAGCGAGCTCGACATTTCACTGAATTCTTGAACGAGCGAAGTGAACTCGAGATTTTACTGCAATGTGTCTAGGTCCTCATTTATTGAACTCATCAGTTGAAAATGTCAATATCACTATAGAGATATGCATCTTTCTACTGGTGATCATTTTTGGAATTTGAAACTCATTCGCTGAGCTCAGCAGTTGAAAATGTCAAATGGAGATATGCATCTTTCTCCTGTTAAATTGACAATTGACATTCAAAAATCATACCCCAGGAGTGCGATTTTTGAAAGTCAAATCAGCAGTAGAAAGATGCATATCTCCATAGTAATTTTGACATTTTCAACTGCTGAGTTCAACGAATGAGTTTTAAAAATAGCACTCCAGCACAGCTAGCATGCCACCCACGACAAAGCGTTTAAACGAGAAAAACGTCGTGCGCGCTCTTTTTAGCTTACGTAAAATAATAAAGATGGAGGCACATGTCGATTTTTGTCGTTTTCTCGGGGGTGGCATGCGAGGCCTACTGGACGAGCGAAGCGAGTTCGAGATTTTACAGCAATATAAATGATATCACTGCAGTACGATCATTTGATCGAACAGGAGAGACCGAAGCGAGCTCGCGCGAGATTTTGCTTTATTATAACTAGATTTTTGCAGCTCATGCCGAAATCGAGGTGATTCATGTACGCACGGCGACACATCAAGCTATACAAAACCAGCATAAGCTGGCCGCGCGACGTTATACGTAACTCAACCTACGCGCGGCCAGCTTATGTTGGTTTTGTGTAGCTTGATGTGTCGCCGTGTGTACTAAACAAATAGCTGAAACGAGCTTATGGTTTCACTACAATAATACTCGATTGTAGAGCTCATCTTGAAATAGAGTATGTAAATTTGAGTACTTATAGTAAAAAAAAACTGAAGCGAACTAAAAGTGAGAGCTCTAAAATATAATACAAAATAATGACTCGGTTTTACCTAGCTAATGCTCAGTCTCTAAGTAAAGAAAGCTATTAAAAAAGCCGACCGAGCGAAGCGAGCTCAAATTTTCGAAGTATATTCTGACTTCATGGACTTTTCAAGAAAGTTGATACGCGAAACGAAACAAGAAAATAATAATCCGCGAGTTTCCAACTAGTCAAATCAGCAACTCTTTATCAAACGTCAAAACACGAACATTGTATGAAAAGTTGTACTAAATCATGAATAACTGACGTCATTGTTTGTCGTCGTCGTTCCAATACTTTTTATAGTTTATCCTTTTATTAAAAATAGTATTCAAGTTACAGAATTACTGAAAATGGAAGTTTAGCATTATTTTCAAACGTATTTTTTCCTGAGAAGATAAAACTAAAATATATTTGATGCAGTCAACCAATTGTGTTTTATTATTGCAGATGTCTCTTATTTTTGGTATGTGATTATTTTATTTCTGAGGTGGACCAGTAGGATTCTGGAGTGGGCCGGGCCCACCCGCCTCCCCTTGCTACGCCTATGACCACGCGGTTGGTTCGCTACACAACACATACGTATTAGAATTTCTTCTTGAATTATCCTCACGATGTTTTCCTTTACACTTACAAATAAAAAGTGTACCTATTTAAAATAATGAATGCACCTGAGTCAATTTTCGTCACCACCCCTATCGGAGAAATCCTGTAGAACGAAGCATTATCTTTGAAGTTAGCACTGGTTGTTCCTGGCGTATCGCCGATTCCAATTGTTCCTGTAACATTAATTTTATTTTATTCATTGTAGGAAACTTTACCCGTGACTTCGTCCGCATAAATTATATATACTCAATTTTAATTCTGAGAATATGCAAAAAAGTTTCATCAAAATTGGTTTAGTAGTTTTTGCGTGATGCTCTAGCCGCTGCTGGCGTAGTAGTCAAAATACGCATTTACGTGAGAACCAAAGATTTCCTTAGGACGAGACGAGAATATTCCTCAGAATAAAAAATAAAAATGTTCTTGGATTTTTATCATGTTTTAATAGCTATTCTGTTATTCGGGGCGAAAATCCGACAACATACAAGAATAGATATTTGTTTCTAAATTGTTTCTGAAAAAAATCATTGACTTTAATTTGGTTCGAATTGAAAATAGCCAAACGTTTTTATGGAGGGCGCAATGAGCGCGCAGAAAAAACTACACAAACCTGTGTACAATCTGCCATCAGGACCCACTTTGCCATCGTTGATAAAATTCTTAGGATTCTCCATGTCCAATTCCGCTATCACCTGAACTAATTCTACACTAGTATTTTGTCCATCCCATCGTACTACTTGTACATTGTGCCCAATGCCCGCGGCGAACAAGTCATTGTGGCCCACTAGTGGGATTATGAAGTGTGCTGCGTGTGGTTCTGAAAAGTTTGTGATATTAGTTTCTGGAGTGCGATTTTTGTATCTCATACGTTGAACTCAGCAGTTGAAAATGTATGGAGATACGCATCTTTCTACTGCTGATTTGACTTTCAAAAATCGCACTGCTGGAGTATAATTTTTGAATGTCAAATCAGCAGTAGAAAGATGCATTATCTCCGTAGTAATATTGACATTTTCAACTGCTGAGTTCAAAGAATGAGTTTCAAAAATCGCACTCCTGCTAGGAATGTGGATGGTAAAGTAACCATTTTTGTATTGTTATTTATAGTATTGGACAAAATTAAAAAGGACACTCTTAATTTATTAAAATAAAGGCAGTATAAAGGTCATAACACACGGCAACTATATCCCAAAATAACATTTACTTTACATCCCAAGATGACATATTATTACATCCCGCGTGCAAGTGAGAGGAAACATGATCGCGACTTGCGTGCGTTGAGAAACATCTGGCACGTAATTGTGAAAAGAAAAGTATACTTTACCGATAGGTAAAGATTGAGCGTGCTCCTTGGTAGCGGGAACGTATCGGTGGAAGTTTTTGCTGCGAAGGTCCACGTAGTACAGGGTCTGCCTGCTACTGTCCCAGTGCGGGCCCTCTCCGAGTACGACGATGGGAACGGGCAGTTTCTCAACCTGTGGCGCCATCTACAATATCAAAAGTTTTAATATAATTATTTATTTACTAAGATTGGAGCTGTAGTAAGATATCTGTAAGTATTTCTTTGAATAAAGTACCTATTTGTTTAATTTATTTTTAATGGAAAGTGTTACAACCGAGTCGTGGTTAGTGTAGGTATGTAAGCTCGGGTAATGAAACAGTTGAAAATTATTCTGTTAATAACACGTTATGCTTATAGGTATTATGTATATAAATACTGCTGACAACTGATTTATACTGTCGACGCGCGAAGAATAAAAAGAACTTATAAAACTGAAAATAAGCGTGACTTACTATAAGTTATAAGTACTAATCACTATCACTGTACTTCGATTCCACGAGAGATTAAAAATACAATAGATAATATAAGATAATAATATAGTCCAATCATCGATAAGGGTTTAACCCTGACAGTTAGTACTAAATTATGCAATAACGCTAAAAATATCGCGTTATATGCATTTTTGCATATGCAAACATGCAAATTCAATGCATATAATCCGATGTCTAGTAATAACTAATTATTATTTATTATACTTTGCAACGATAAATACTATAATTTTTGAGTCAAAACATATTTTTAAATTATAGTTCCCGTTTATCGTGTTGTATAAGCCTTCCGCTAAAGTGTTGAGTCACGGGAGGGATTCATATTTAAAATCAATACTTAAAACCCTCCCGGACCTTAGCATTATGGATGGGAGTTCTGAGTACCTACTGGAAGGATTTCCATATACGTCGGCGTCGCGTCGGCGACAAACTATCGTAGATTATACAGGGTGTAAAATTAAATGGGATACTTACTTAAAGGGGTGCTTCACACCATAAAACTGAACAATATTTACTATGAGAACAACACTGAAATTGCAAAAAAAAATCTCTGTCCCATACAAATTACTTAGCAACGATGAATTGCCAGTAATAGATTTATACTAGCTTGCAATGATTTTACAAGATATAACCTGCGATTAGAATACTCCGATAATATACCTATCGAACTCAATCGAACCAAATTCGCGATTCTATCTTTGTTTGATTGTTATATAACTTTTTGAGACAGTTTTTACTATAGCGTACTCGTACCTATGTAGGTAGTAATGTTAAGTATTATTTAAAGTAATAGATTATAAGAACCATTGCATTGTATCACAAAAGAGGGAAAGAAATTAGCTCCTGGGAACACAGTTCGCTAGCACATGAGCTAGGGCTAAATAGATGATGTACCTAACCATGGTCCTGACAAATAAAGAAATTCTATTCTATTCTATTCTTTTTCAATAAAATTATATTCTATTCTATCATTAAAATCCAGACTAGATACATTAAGTTCCCACTGAACATGGGGATCTCATGACCTCCTATTCTGCAAATAATTTTAGAACCAATTGAGCTGGTTTCCACGTATTCCACTTACTTGGATTCCAGAAGGGTGCTCCAGAGTATTCCTGATTCAGAATTCAGTGTTGTCGCTTTTTAAGACTTTTTCACTAGATCTAGTGATTTTTTGATGTCTTAGGGGGCATTTTTAAAAGATTTACAGTCATATTACACAAGCTATTTTTGAGCGTAGGCGTCGACGGAACCATACCGTATCGGTGCGGTTGCGACGTCGTTGCGATATAGATGCGAAATCGCCTACGCTCAAAAATAGCTTGTGTGATACTGGTTCGAGCAATTTTGTAAGTATGCAGATTATGTCTATTATTAAAACTATCGATAGTCTTTTGATATAGTTGCATAATATTGAAAATTTGAAATACATTTTACAAATCATCATCGTACAATAGCAACAGGTTTATAAGTCTTACCGATGTACCTGCGCAGTTGACAAATTTTTCATTGACCAATCACAATGTACCTGCAATCCGTTTACGCTATTGGCTAATTTGTTTTCGCGCCCTTTTCTATCCGACTTTGCACTCTTTGATTACTAAATGACTTCGGGTTTTGTCGGGGACTCGGGCCTGGAGTGCGATTTTTGAAACTCATTCGCTGAGCTCAGCAGTTGAAAATATCAAAATTACTATGGAGATATGCAACTTTCTACTGCTGATTTGACTTTATAAAAGAACTACCTCCGTGGTGGGCTCTTGATCTTGACACGGAGGTCGTGGGTTCGATTCCCACGATGTGATACACCTATAGGTGGGTATGTGCTGATAGATTTCTACTAGAAAGATGAATATCTCCATAGTAATCAGGAGTGCGATTTTTGAATCTCTTTCGCTGAGCTCAGCAGTTGAAAATGTCAAAATCACTATGGAGATATGCATCTTTCTAGTATACCTGAAAAGGAGTGCGATTTTTGAAACTCATTTATTGAACTCAGCAGTTGAAAATGTTAAAATTACTATGGAGATATGCATCTTTCTACTGCTGATTTAACTTTCAAAAATCATACTCCATACTCGGAGTGCGATTTTTAAGTCAAATCAGTAGTAGAGAGATGCGTATCTCCATACATATTCAACTGCCGAGTTCAACGTATGAGATTCAAAATTCGCAATCCAGAAAGAAAAATCAGCAGTAGAAAAGTTTCTACTCCTGATTTGACTTTAAAAAAAGTCATACTTTAGGAGAATCAGAAGTGCGATTTTTGAAAGTCAAATCATAAGTAGAAATATGACTTACAAAAATCATACTACAGGAGTACGATTTTTGAAAGTCAAATCAGCAGTAGAAAGATTCGTATCTCCATACATTTTCAGCTGCTGAGTTCAACGTATGAGATTTAAAAAGCACACTCCAGGAGTCCTTTCATATTTCGTATGAAAGATATATCTAACTTCATCTATCAGATAGTTAAGGTATCAAGAAATTATTCAGACGTGGTAAAACAGGCCCTTACAGTAACTAATTGTTGAACTAAAAAAGAAAAAATAACGACGCAAAATTAATATTTAAGTTGACAAAATCCATTTATTACCTATTCAAATAAAAATATCGTTTATATCATATAATTAAATGGTAAATTTTCTAATCCACGTTCCCCCAGCCCGGTGACTGCGTAAGTGCCGCCACCGTCCTTATCATCCAGTTTTCCAGTGGTCACAAACAGTGTGTCTAAGTCAGCTCCACCAAAAGTGCATGAAGCTATTTCTTTAGATGGAATTTCTATTTCCTGTATGATAGTGCCAGTGTCGGGGTTTATTTTCAAAACTTTAGATGCATAGAAAGCGGCAACATAGAGGTTTCCGTTTGTGTCTATGGTCATACCATCCGGATTTCCGAATTTGATTTTTTCTTTGTAAGTTAATATATTTGTCTTGTTATCTGAAAAATAAACAAGTTTATTTCAAATGATTATTTTTAATAGTTCGATTTCTATTAGTAGCCCAGAAAAATTAGATAAATCAGGAGAAATAATTCCCGGAGTATTGGAACTTCGTTTAAACGTTCCGAGAGAGGGGCGAGGGGGGGGCCCTAAAGGTGACTATTTCCATGTTTCCGCTAGGAAATTTGGAATCTCTAGACCCAGCGGTTTGGGCTGTGCGTTGATATTGTCTCTAGTGTGCCAATAAGGAACAAACTTACATAAATACATAGGCTGATAAACAATTAAACACTTTCCTTTGCGTCGCGCAGTGGGTAGCATTTGGTACCTCCAAGTATACCTCCATCTGTATGACTAGTTTTACATAATTATATTGTTTTTATTTAATAATAATATATTGTTATTTTTTTATTTTTTTTTATTTTTCAGTTTTGGACACAGTCCTAATGGACTGTGTCCAAGACTGAAAAATAAAAAAATAACAGTATTTTTGTTTGGCCGGCATTTAAGGAATTAGCACAAAAATTTATGGACTCTGAAAGATCTCCTTTATTGCTATAAATCTAATTCTGGTTGATTTAACTAAAATCGACTTATAACAACACATTTTCCAGTAATTAGTAAAGTATGCTAAAATAAATAGTTGTCACATATACTTGCTAGTTACTATATTTTCTCCGTGTAGGCGTCAGTCCACCAGGCATGCTCAATGCAGTTTGGTCGACTTCATATAACTTTTTTTGTTCAGCGTATGCAGGTTTCTTCACATAGTTACTTATACCGGCCGTAGCTAGGCCTCGAGAAAATAATTTGATTATTTAAACTAGAGTTAACGAGTACATACTCGGTTTTCCAGGAGCGAAGTCTAAATCATATCTCATCATTCCTTCTCCGTACGAGTCGATGTAGTACACAGCATTCTTCTTCTGATCGAAGGCGATACCGTTGGATATTTTGATTCCTGCAACCGGGAGAGCATTATTATATATATACTAGCTGTTGCCCGCGACTTCGTCTGCGTTACCCGGATAAAAAGTACCCTATGTGTTAATCCAGGCCATGGTCTATCTGTATGCCAAATTTCATCGAAATCCGTTCAGTAGTTTTTGCGTGAAAGAGTAACAAACATCCATACATCCATACTTACAAACTTTCGCCTTTATAATAGTAGTAGGATATATATATATATATATATATATATATATATATATTTATATAGAGAAGATTTGATTATCCTGGAGTAGGATTTTACTTACTGTTCATGCAAATTCTAACACTCGTATCAGGCCCACCACACACATTCGGAATTGCAATCCGGAATCCTGAATCAGTATTGTGATTTTGTATAGGACTTAACAGCTCCGCAACAAGGGAAAATCCATACGAAATCGTAATCCTGATTCAGGATTCCGGATTGCAATCCCGGATGTGTGTGGTGGGCCTGATACGAGTGTTGAAATTTGCATGAACAGTAAGTAAAATCAGGATAAACAAATCTTCTCTCATCGAGAGGTATTTGTAATTTTGTGTTTGGTGTACTGTACATAAAGTTTAATTATTTCATTTCTTTTTTATTTAATATCAAGAGGTTGAGAAAATAACATAATCGTTCTATTGTGATAGCAATGCCCTCACTGGCTGGTAATGACCGGTACTGAGGCAGTCGCCATTTTAATAGACGGTGGAATTCGAAGCATAAGTTTCATAATTATGTTTTCCTTCACTGAAAAGCCGTGATGTCATAAATCCTTAAATCATTCATACAAGTATTCTAAGTCTTAAAAACTAATTGTTACGAGTTGATCATCCACGCTGTGGGATTAAACAGGCCCAGATTAGGTCGTTGTAATAAAATCTAATACCTGGAGCAATCGATTTTTATTGCAATATAGTGTGATCAGTGCAATATGATTTAAATCCTGGAGCGAGCGAAGCGAGCTCGAGTTTTTTACTACCTTAAAATTTGGATCGAGAAAAGCTATCTCTGGATTTTACTACACCACGAAAAGTTATACTATCCAAAACCTAGAGCAAGCGAAGCGAGCACATTTCACTGAATTCTAGAGCGAGCGAAGTGAGCTCAAGATTTTACTGCAATGTGTCAAGGTCCTTGTGATACAATCATAGCCAGGAGCAAGCGAAACGAGCTGGAGATTTTACAGCAATAATTTATATTGCTGAGATCAGTGCAGCTCAATAATTAGATCGAAAAGGAGCGAGCGAAGCGAGCTCGAGATTTTCCATCATTATAACTCGAATTTTACAGCTCATGCCGATATCGAGGCGACTCATGTATTAAATAAATAGGTGAAATGAGCTTATGATTTCGCTACAATAATACCCACAAAGCACATAATATCATAGTAGATGATGACTATTGGTCTACCAAGATCTACGATATCACAAATAGATATCTATACAGCTGATCTTGAAATCTTATCTTAAATATCCATATTTCCCTCCATATTTTCATGACAAGCTGGAATTTTGGAAATACGGCCCCGGCCAGGGGGTCTACCCAAAACCGAAAAGATTTGCAAGGGCTCTACGGGACAAAGAAGTTTGGAGACCTCTGGTCTAAACTAAACTTTAGACCATCTAACTTAAAAATGTTTACTATAAGACCAACTTTGAAATTGCGAAAAATGTATGTAACACAATTGGTTAGTTTAACACCATATATATCAAAGTAGATTTCTTTTGAAAAAAAAAAGTAAAATTGTATGCAATGACGAGCGTTAACCCGCGACTTCGTCCGCACAAATTATATACCAGATTTTAAGTCAGATCATAAGCTATCAAACAAAAAAAGTTTCATCAAAATCGGTTCAGTAGTTTTTGCGTGATACTCGTTCAAACAAACAAACACACAAACAAACAGACAGACAAAAAATCAAAAAATTGGTGAAATGGAATCAGGGACACCTAAAAACCATATTGTAACTTTTTTTTTGTTAATATCTTCAATGTACAGACAAACTTCCTGTTACAGTTTTATAATAGTATAGATAATGGTGATGATGATGATGATAACTGAATCATTTATGTTTTTCTTTAAAAACAAATAAAGTGTATTAAATATATGTATTAAGTTTATGGTCAACGTACTAGAGAATATATGCTTCCCAATATTCTAAACTACTTACCAAAGGAAATAGTACATGAAATATTACAATGTAAAAACAAAAAACAATGTAAAATTATTCTTAAATCTCATCTTAGTATGTAACTCATAAGTAGGTATATAAAATACAACAAGCAGGTACGCTGTGTACAGCGACTCACCTCCTGCGATTAAACCGATCAAGGTTTGCAGTAGGAAGGTTTATAGTTGGTAAAAAAATATTGTAACTTTTTTTTTTTGTAAAATAAATTTAAAAAAAAATTATGATGATGATGCAATAAATTATTTTCAATTAAAATGAGTAAAAAGTTGCTTTACAAGTACAAATAAAAAGTATACCTTTTAATATAATGAACTAACCTGTGTCAATTTGCGTGACCACCCCTATCTGAGAAATCCTGTAGAACGAACCAGTTTTTTTGAAGAATTCACTGGTTGTTCCTATCTGATCGCCCATTCCAATTGTTCCTGTAAAATTTATGTTATTAATTTTAGGAAACTTACGGACTAATATTATAGGGTATCAACATTTTTATATAACGACAAGAGTTTACTTCGTCCGTATAAATTATATACCAAATTTTAATTCTGATCATAAGCTATAGTACAGTAGTTAGTGCGTGATGCTCGTGCAAACAAACAAACAAACACACAAATAAACAGAAAGACAAAAGCTCCAAAAATTGCTTATATGGAATCAGGAACTCCTAAAAACTATATCGTATTTTTTCAATGTACAGACACACTTCTTGTTACAGTTTTATATAAGGTCTAACAAAATTAGGTGAAACTATTTTAAGGGGATGATCAGACCATCAAACTGAACAACTTGCTCTATGGGACCAATATTCAATTCGCGAAAAAAAATCTGCTGTCCCATACAGTTCGGCGAGTAGGTTTGTATGGAACAGCTGATTTTTTTTTCGCGATTTCGATATTGGTCCCATAGAGAAAGTTGTTCAGTTCGATGGCCTGAGCATACCCTTAACATTGTTTCAACCTATGAGAATACGAAACAATTTTAAGGGGATGATAAGACCATCAACTTTATCTATGGGACCATAAGGGAACTTGCAAAAAAAAATCAGCTGTTCCATACAAACCTACTCGACCTAAATGTATGGGACAGCAGATTTTTTTTTCGCGATTTCGATATTGGTCCCATAGAGAAAGTTGTTCAGCTTGATGGTCTGATCATCCCCTTAAAATAGTTTCACCTAATTTGGTTAGACCTTATATAATAGTTTAGACACATGCGTGCACTGAAAAATATTATGGAATGTATGTGTAACTAGATTCTAGTTCTGGTTACAATATTGTAATTTTTTTTATTTACAATTAATGGTTAGTTCTTCTAGTTAGTTTGTGGTTAGCACTGCATTTCCGCCAGTGTCAAGTGTTTATGGGAGAATCTATCCCAATCTCAGGGATTGTTTTTGGTCAAGAACAAGAAAAGATTGAAGATTGCGGAGCCTCGTGACAGGCAAAAACGCGACGCGCGAAATCCACGCGAGACGAGTGCTTGGGTCAGAACCTGCAACGTGACTCCTGGTTACAATATTTCTCTTATGTAAATGAATGTGATGACAGCTTTTATAAACGCTAAAATAACGGTAGGTAAGTACTTTTTTAATTCTTGTTTGACACTAATTTTTGTTGTTTTATTTATTGAAATCAAAAATTAAAATTTCTCACATGATAATCCGCTTCAGCAAAATGTGAAGTGTGTCTTACTATAGCGTTAACCCGCGACTTCGTCCGCACAAATTATATACCAGATTAAGTCAGATCATAAGCTATCAAACAAAAAAAGTTTCATCAAAATCGGTTCAGTAGTTTTTGCGTGATACTCGTTCAAACAAACAAACAAACAAACAAACAGACAGACAAAAAATTCAAAAATTGGTGAAATGGAATCAGGGACACCTAAAAACCATATCGTAACTTTTTTTTTTGTTAATATCTTCAATGTACAGACAAACTTCCTGTTACAGTTTTATAATAGTATAGATAGATAGATTGAATAGATACCCACCTATTCAGATTATGGTATCGTCAAGCAGTGCCTAGTTTGCGTTTTAAAATACAAAATGATACAATCAAATTAGTCAACTAACCAATTTTTGAACATAATAACAACAAAAAACCGAAACTAAATAATATTTCGGGAGTTCCCCTGTAAGGTTACCTAACATAGCTTTAAATAGAACTAAAGACTGACAGTTTCCTAAAACTCGATTATAATCGATGGATTATAAATGATAATCGATTACAACCGATTATCATTATAATCGATTATTAATAATCGATTACACACATCACTACTCCGTAGTAATTTTGGCATTTACAACTGCTGAGTTGAACGAATGAGATTCAAAAATTGCACTCCTAGTATTAGGGCGAAATCTGACAGCATACAGGCATAGAGATTAGTATCTGCATTGTTTCTGAAAAAAATCATTGACTTAAATTTGGTTAGTATTGAAAATAAGACCAAATTTCGTTTTTATGGAGCGCTCAATGAGCGAGCTGCAAAAACTACACAAACCTGTGTACAATCTGCCATCAGGACCCACTTTGCCATCGTTGATAAAATTCTTAGGAGTCTCCGTGTCCAATTCCGCTATCACCTGAAGTAATTCCACTCTAGTATTTTGTCCATCCCATCGGATTACTTGCACATAACGCCCAATGGCCGCGGCGAACAAGTCTTTATGGCCCGCTAGTGGTATTATGAAGTGTGCTCCGTGTGGTTCTGAAAAGTTTGCGATATTAGCTTCTGCTAGGACTGTGGATAGTAGGTAACAATGAGTGATGTTTTTTGACTGTTATTTTATAGGGACAAAATACAAAAAAAAAAAATACAAAAATATTTATTTACAATGAGCACTTATTTTCCTATTAAAATTTGTTCACATCAATCTGGGTATATGGTAAATGAAGATGAACACATAAATTTATGAAAATAAAGGCACTCTCACATGGAGCTATAAAGGTCACAACACATAGCAGCTATAATATACAGTATGCACAGGGTTACTTGTTATTGGACGTAAGTCTTGAAATCATGGGTCTTATCTCACAAAAAAATTATGACAAAATGTGTGTGTTTTACTGAAATAACTTCCTTGTTTTGTTATCTTTCTAAAAAGGTATAAATGTTCTAAGAATAAAGGGAATTACAATGTATAGTAAACCGCGTGTCTCAAAGGTCCACCTTACCTACAAGGGCGTCTCGTGGTAGGCTATTCCTTGTTGCCTAGTGACAACTGCCCGCGCCCCCAACCCGCACCATTATACGACCCCCTCGCTCGCGACTCTCGCGCGCAGCGGCAGTCCGCCTAGCGACCGGCTAAGGTGCGTACGCGTTTCCGTGGCCTCCACCCACCTCATTTTATCGTAGTTTCGTAAACCGGTTTGTACCGTATAACTTTGCTATTGTTAAAGTGAATAAACATTTCTAAAGTACTAGTGAGTTTTCTTTGGGAACCAGGAGTCTCCCATATGTGGCGCCCAACGTTTTGGAGGAAATATAGTGCGTTGTGTACCTAAAATGCCGGTCATGAGAAGGTGTGACCGTCTGTGTAGTGGGGAAGACGAGGAACGTTTTCCGTCTGACCCCGCTGCCGCTTTTTCCCGCTCCTTTGAAGAGGACGCGGTGCCGCCGCCGACGTTGCGAGTGCTCCGCACCGACGCCGGCGATGTACCTACGATGTGGTTCGCGACGAGAAGCCGTGACCGCCCCTCCAGTGGTAGAGAAGACGAGCAACGTTTTCCGTCTTCCTCTGCTGCCGCCTACTCCCGCTCCTTGGATGAGGACGCGGTGCCGCCGCCGACGCTACGAGTGCCCTGCACCGACGCCGGTGATGAATCTTCAATGTGGTTTACGACGAGTTGCCCTGACCGCCTCTGTAGTGGAGAAGATGAGGAACGTTTTCCGTCTTCCTCTGCTGCCGCCTATTCCCGCCCCTTTGACGAGGACGCAGAGCCGCCGCCGACGTCGCGAGTGCCCCGCACCGACGCCGGTGATGTATCTACAATACCAATCACGTGGAACCGTGACTGCCGCTGTGGTGGAGAAGATGAGCAACGTTTTCCGTCTTCCTCCGCCGCTGCATTTTCCCGCTCCTTTGACAAGGACGCGGAGCCGCTGCCGACGTCGCGAGTGCCTCGCACCGACGCCGACGATGCATCATCACGTGCCGCTGCCGACATGACCTTCACGCCCGAGTGGGCCGCTTCACTAATAGTATCACTCCAGAGGTCGCAAACTGAAGTTTTCAAAGAAATACTACTGTCCGTAATGGATATCCAGACCAAAGCGTCGACACCAAGACCAACGCCGTCATTCTTCGCCGCCGAAGATTTCACCACATCTGCTCATCCTAGAAACATAGAAAATTCTATCGACCAGGGGGAGAGAAAGACGTCGACTTCCGCATACGAAAATGCCGGCTTCGTTCGCGCGCAATCGGTTGCCATGCAGCCCAGCCGCGCACCCGCAGAGCCGCACGCGCTGTTAGCAACAGCCCCGCGCCCCGCCTCCTCCCCGCCTGCACCGCCACGCGTCGCTACCGAGAATACCGACTCGGGGAATATTCCCTTCTGTGAGTTCCGTTTTTCTAACTCAGGTCCAGTAGTGTACGGTGAAGCTCAAAATAACAATAAAAACAGTGTAGAAATCCTAAATTCGTGCGTGTGTGAGTGCAAAAATAATAATATAACTCAAATTTCGTCAAATTGCTACAATTTGAATTTTAAGGACTATAATTCTAATCCTACTCATAAATATAAAAATGTGATGTATACTACGAATACGAATGATACACATCAAATACAATATTGTAATAGTCACTATTCTAATGATGACTTTATAACTCACAATAATTGTGATGTTGACTTTGCCGGTAATATTAGTAACCCTACTACTGGTGGCGGGCAAAATGTTAACCCCTCCGAGGTTACGCCACTAAAGTTTAACCCACCAACTAATATTTTAGAAAATGTTTTTGTTCCGAATTTGTATAATGATTGCTCAACAAGTTTGATGAACCCTACAGACGGTGTAGTGGGAAAATGTGGTAACCTAAATTTGTCAAAAATTGAACATCCCAAAAATATTTTAGACAATGTTTCTGTCCCGAATTCATATGATTTTTCAACAGATTGTATTAACCCTTCAGTCGATGTACTGGAAAAATGTGGTAATGGTAACCATCATCTGTCAAAAATTGAACATGTCACAAAATTTTTGGATAATGTTTTAAACACAGGTAAAGATTGTTCAACAAACTGTACCCCTTCAGTCGGTTTAGTGGAAAAAGATTGTAACCAAAATTTTTCGAAAATGGATAATGCTTGTAACACTGATGTTTTCTGTAGTGGAAATGTAACATGTACTGACGATTGTGATTTGCCCACTGGATGCCGTGGTTTGCTCCATATGTTCAATATAGAAATTTTGGCAGTTTCGGGTACGGCGTTCTTAAATACCGCCGCTAAACATTGTACTGTCGGTTATTCACTATATGCTCTCCCAGCAGAGCGATACGCTCACGCCTTCAAACCAGGGGGAGTCCCAACTCCAGAGCTACAGATCGAAACAGGTGAGTACCCATCTACAGTGTCAGCAGTGCCTCCCTTCCACATTGATCCCGATAAGAAAATGATGAAGGTGAAAGCTGACGACGATGAGATGATAGTACGTGACAACGTGTTACAACGATATTCCATGCAGGTTGACCAGGCTGATAATGCTTTAGGTAAGTTTCACCTGCAAGATCGTACTCGTTACCAAGGTTATGATGACTCTACTCTACAACCCGTCGTTCCGAAGAGGAATCGTGGACGTATTAAGGTAGGGATTGATAGGTTCCTAGTCCAGGAACGAGGGCGTCCTCCTGAACTAGAGGGGGAGTATATAGTAAACCGCGTGTCTCAAAGGTCCACCTTACCTACAAGGGCGTCTCGTGGTAGGCTATTCCTTGTTGCCTAGTGACAACTGCCCGCGCCCCCAACCCGCACCATTATACGACCCCCTCGCTCGCGACTCTCGCGCGCAGCGGCAGTCCGCCTAGCGACCGGCTAAGGTGCGTACGCGTTTCCGTGGCCTCCACCCACCTCATTTTATCGTAGTTTCGTAAACCGGTTTGTACCGTATAACTTTGCTATTGTTAAAGTGAATAAACATTTCTAAAGTACTAGTGAGTTTTCTTTGGGAACCAGGAGTCTCCCATAAATGTCAAAAAAGGTTTTGTACTTAGTACGTGATACGTGGAGGCAACAATCTTTTGGAGAAAAATTTAACGAAAATTCATTAGATAACATTATTAGCTTATTATTTGGTTATAAGGGCTTGGTCAATGACCAAATAGTTAATGCGACCTGGACATATCTATTGTAGCTGTCACGCTAGACCTAAAGGTCATTTCCTAGGCCCACGGACTTCATGAACCGTGTTATGCTTTTGGAGGGGAGGTCCCTAATGTCAGTAGGTGTTATTATGTATCCACCTAGATGGCGATTCCTGCTGTGAATAAGCACTTCTCATTCGCAGAGGAGGTGTACGGGCGTTTCCTCTGCTTCACAGGAGAATCTGCAAGTGGGTGAATCTACAAGCCCCATTCTGTGTTGGTGTTTGTTTAACTTGCAGTGTCCTGTTAAGGCTCTTACTAAGAACCTTAATTCGTTGCGGTTTGAATTGATGGCATCCGAGGTATGTCTGTTTGAAAAGCCGGTCACAAGTTCTTTCGCATGCCTCAGTCTTGGTGTATCCAACCAGAGCTTACGGCTTTGGTTCACGGCCCATTCCTTTAGCACACGTCTAGAGGTGTTGCGAGAGATGCCGCAGTAAGGCTCGGGGCCTATGGCGTCCTCTTCCGCTATATAATATTATTAGCTTACAACATTATTTCAGTAAAACGCACAGATCTGTCCAGGTCGCAGTAGCTATTGATCATTGACCAAGCACTCACAACCAGTAAAACGCACACTATTTGTAATACATTTTTTTAAATAAAACGCACGATCTCAAGATTTTCTAAATTTTTTTCAAAAATTAACCGTCATTGTTATTGATTTATTTCGAACTGCTCAGTATGATTGCATTTAGGCTGCCTTTTAACTTCTCGAAGGAATACGTCGAATTACAAGTAACCCTGTAGATAGGTTCTAACGCACGCACGATGCTAATTGCTTCCTTTCATTTACACGCAGGAACGAGAGGTGCGTATTTATGTAATTTTGCGTGCTTTGCAAGAGTACAACAACATTGTGTTCTCAGTGCCGGATTAACCACGTAGCAAGAGTAGCAAATGCAACGGGCCCCGCGCATTTGGGGGCCCCGCCCGCCATCACCAACAAGTTGTTGTGCTTTGAGAAATTTCGAGCTCACTTCGCTCACTCTAACTTTAAGTTTTTTAAAACTAAGTTATAGTTGTTACAGTGCTGAGAAATTTCGAGCTCGTTTCACTCGCTCCAGTTTTTTAATGGTGTTTCAAGGTACACACTATACACTTACTAATTTACTCCATATAGCCGCCGCGTCTTTTTCTGTCGCGACGCAAAGAATTTCGAGCTCGCTTCGCTCGCTCAGTTTTTTATGTTTGCTACACATGAAATACTTTCTACAAGACGGGCCCCCAAAAATGTTGCCTTTCTAATACCTAGAAATACGAATTTACGAGCTGAAGCTTTTTCCTTATCCCTGGCCCTGTACTCAGGTCCAGGGCCCAGGAATCCGATTTTTGAATCTCATTCGCTGAGCTCAGCAGTTGAAACTATCAAAATTACTATGGAGATATGCATCTTTCTACTGCTGATTTGACTTTCAAAAATCATACTTCAGGAGTGTGATTTTCGAAAGTCAAATCAGCAGCAGAAAGATGCCTGTCTCCATACATTTTCAACTGCTGAGTTCAACGTATGAGATTCAAAAATCAACTGCTGAGTTCAAAGAATGAGTTTCAAAAATCGCACTCCTGAGCATTGACGAGGGAAGTCCTGATAGAGAGACCGAACCAAGGGCCTCTCGTACGCTTTTGCTACGGGCCCCGCGCAGGTTTAATCCGGCACTGTGTGTTCTGACCGTAATGTGTACAATATTATATACAGGGTGAAATTGATATCATTGGCATCCTTTTAAACTAAGAGTCCCAAGTCCTAAGAGGCCCATCGAACTGGATAACTTTCACTATGGGAGCAAACCGATCGGAGCAAAAAAATAATCAGCTGTTCCATACTAAACTGCAATGCCTACTCGACTCAAACGTATGCAACGGCTGATTATTTTTTTGCTCCGATCTGTTTGCTCCCATAGTGAAAGTTGTTCAGTTTGGTGGGTAGACTCTTAGGTTAAAAGGATGCTAATTGTATCAATTTCACCCTGTATACATACATTTATATTACATCCCAAGACAAGACGACATTAAGATTGAGACCCCCGTGCATGTGAGAGGAAGGTATGATCAAATTATGATCGCGACTTGCGTGCGTTGAGAATCATAAACTTGATTGCATCCTTGAGACGTAATTGTAAAAAGAAAAGTATACTTTACCGATAGGTAAAGATTGAGCGTGCTCCTTGGTAGCGGGAACGTATCGGTGGATGTTTTTGCTGCGAATGTCCACGTAGTACAGGGTCTGCCTGCTACTGTCCCAGTGCGGGCCCTCTCCGAGTACGACGATGGGAACGGGCAGTTTCTCTACCTGTGGCGCCATCTACAATATCAAAAGTTTTAATATAATTATTTATTTACTAAGATTTGATCCGTAGTAAGATATCTGTAGGTATTTCTTTGAATAAAGTACCTATTTGTTTAATTGACTTAAACGTTACGATATACAACCGAGGTAAGTGTAGGTTAGTATGCTCGCGTAATAAAACAGTTGCTAATTATTCTGTTAATAACACGTTATGGTTTTTTTGTAATTAAATAAATAGTGATTTAAACTGACGACGCGTGACTTATAAAAAGAACACGTAAAAACTGCAAATAAGCATTATAAGTACTGATCAGTAATCACTAATCATTATCACTGTACTTCCACGAGAGATTAAAAAGATAATAATATATATAGCCCAATCATCGAGAAGGATTGTATCCTGGAGTGCGATTTTTGAATCTCATACGCTGAACTCAGCAGTTGAAAATGCCATAATTTTGACTTTCAAAAATCGCACTCCTGGAATACGATTTTTGGAAGTAAAATCAGCTGTAGAAAGATGCATATCTCCATAGTAATTTTGACGTTGACCTCAGCAGTTGAAAATGTATGGAGATACGCATCTTTCTATTGCTGCTTTGACTTTCAAAAATCGCACTCCTCGAGTATGTTTTTTAAATGTCAAATCAGCAGTAGAAAGTTGCATAATATCTCCATAGTAATATTGACATTTTCAACTGCTAAGTTCAAAGAATGAGTTTCAAAAATCGCACTCCTGGCAGTAAGGCTGGGCCTCCACATGCCCTTTTCACGAAATTATCAGAAAAATCGATATATTCTACCATGCCGGATGCCGGATATCGGATGTTGATGATCACCAGTTCCTTAGCAAGTTTCAAAGGGATATCAGCAAGTGTCTCAATAAAATACTTCTAGTTTTGACTCAAATTAAGCTTTGTGGCGATTCCATATCCCCAATCTTCATGCAGCACGGGTTTAAGAATTTTTCCGAGCCGGGGCAAAAACTAGACTTAGGCCCTACATGGGAGTAGCAATAATTTTTTTCAGGTCCAGGAGTGCGATTTTTGAATCTCATTCTTTGAACTCAGGAGTTGAAAATGTCAAAATTACTATGGAGATATGCATCTTTCTACGGCTGATTTGACTTAAAGAGCAGTAGAAAGATACGTATCTCCATAAATTTTCAACTGCTGACTTCAACGTATGAGATTCAAAAATTGCACTCCTGGAATGCGTTTTTTGAATCTCATACGTTGAACTCAGCAGTTGAAAATGTATGGAGATACGCATCTTTGCACTGCTGATCTGACTTTCGAAAATGTATGGAATCTCGTTGGATTGAGTTGAGTACCGTAAAATGGAGTTCCAGGAGTGCGATTTTTGAATCTCATACGTTGAACTCAGCAGTTGAAAATGTATGGAGATACGCATCTTTCTACTGCTGATTTGACTTTAAAAAATCGCACTCCAGGAGTGCGATTTTTGGATCTCATTCGCTGAGCTCAGTAGTTGAAAATGTCAAAATAACTATGGAGATATGCATCTTTCTACTGCTGATTTGACTTTCAAAAATCATAATTCAGGAGTGCGATTTTTAAAAGTCAAATCAGCAGTAGAAAGATGCATATCTCCATAGTTATTTTGACATTTTCAACTGCTGAGCTCAACGAATGAGGTTCAAAAATCGCACTCCTGGTCTACGTTAGGATGTTACAATTGGAGGGAGCGAAGTGAGCTCGATGATCCAAAATCTGGATCGATTTGAGAAGAGCTCGGCATTTTGTTTGACCCAAAATTAAACAAAAATGATTCAAAATGAGGCTCTGTCGGCGACATACTGTCGCAGATTGTCGCAGATATTAATAGTCAGTAACGATGAATTGACATTTAATTAGCTTGTAATGATTACCTGCGATTAGAATACCTGCTCCGATAATATATCCCATTATCTACCGAAGTCAATCGGAGGACCTACCTAAAGTGCCTACGTAATTCGTGACTTTTATAGAACTATCTTCGTGGTGGGCTCTTGATCTTGACACGTAGGTCGTGGGTTCGATTTCCACGATGTGATATACACCTAGTGATAGGTAGGTATTTCTACTAGAAAGATGCATATCTCCATAGTAATCAGAAGTGCCACCAAACTCATTTGTTGAAGTCAGCAGTTGAAAATGTCAAAATTACTATGGACAAAAATCATACTTCAGGAGTGCGATTTTTGAAAGTCAAACTAGCAGTAGAGAGATGCATATCTCCATAGCGATTTTGATATTTTCAACTGCTGAGCTCAGCGAATGAGTTTCGAAAATAGCACTCCATGAGTGAAAGTCACCGGTTGAGTAAAAAGGCCGATATTTACCGGTTTCTCAAAGTTCGCATTTTTTAATCCCACCGGTGACTTTATTCTCATACTCATACCAATGAGTTCAATACGAGTTCCTCTTCCTAGAGTGCGATTTTTTAAACTGAGCGCAACGGCTGAAAATGTCAAAATTACTATGGAGATATGCATCTTTCTGCTGTTGATTTGAGTTTCAAAAATCATACTTCAGGAGTGCGATTTTTGAAAGTCAAATCAGCAGTAGAAAGATGCATATCTCCATATATTAATATTTATGAATCTGACATCAACAAAACTATCGAATGTGTAATTAACTAGCTTGACATAAATAATTTACATGTTAATCTAAATAAGACAAACTACGTCCAATTTATGACCAAAGGATCGAAGGAATTGAATTTGAATATTGAATATAAGGGTAACATTTTGAATAAAGCTTGCAAAAAATCATTTTTAGGTATAGTTCTAGATAAGGACATTAATTTTGAAGCTCACATTGAGTATGTATGTAATAGAATTAATAGATTTGTTTACGTTTTGAGGAGATTAAACAGAATAACATCTCGGAGAATAGCTTTGACTGCCTATCATGGTTATGTAGCCTCAGTCCTAAGATACGGTTTGGTGATTTGGGGTAACAGCGTACTGAGTAATAAAGTGTTTATTGCTCAAAAAAATGTGTTCGAGCAATATGTGGTGTAGGTCCTTACGAAACGTGTAAAGAGTTATTTCCAAAACTTGGCATCTTGACACTCACTGGTATGTATATATTTGAAATATTTAAATTTGTAAAACGGAACTCTCATCTATTTAACATCAGCTCGTGACATTAACCCTAGAAACACCAGAAACCCAAATAGACTTGTACTCAATGACTGGTACTGCCCAAGGGCTACGCTGTTTCAAAGAAATTGTTCTAACATATTGTGTATTAAAGTTTATAATAAAATACCTGATAGATTTAAGGTGCCACCCATGAAACTAATGTTAAACAAACTATACGCATGGCTTTCACAACATAATTTTTATAATGTTTCAGAATTTTTAAATAATAACTTACAATAAATATTTGCATGCTATTGTATTTTAGCTGAATAGATGATACTATCCTAGACCCTAAGATCAATTTTATGTACCTATTCATAGCAAATAAATTATTTCATTTCATTTCGTAGTTACAATGAGATTCAAAAATCGCACCCCTAGTCGTATTGAACTCATGGGTATGAGAAGGCTTTTTTATGAGATTAAAAAACCATCCAAGCTCACCGGTGACATTCAAAAATCGCAACCCTGGTCTCAGAATCACGACCCTGTTTGGTATGGAATAATAATAAAAGGTATCATTGCAATGTAAATAAAAAATTATGACAAATAAATCTAGATCGGTGGGAATACAGAATTTTTTATTTATTTTTTGAGTTATAAACATATAATATAAATTGCAAAGCATTTGAATTTCAAAATTAATCAATGGTACTGGAATGCAATTTTTGAAAGTCATTCGCTGAGCTCAACAGTTGAAAATATCAAAATTACTATGGAGATATGCATCTTTCTACTGCTGATTTGACTTTCAAAAATCGCACTCCTGAATTATGATTTTTGAAAGTCAAATCAGCAGTAGAAAGATGCATATCTCCATAGTTATTTTGACATTTTCAACTACTGAGCTCAGCGAATGAGATCCAAAAATCGCACTCCTGGAGTGCGATTTTTTAAAGTCAAATCAGCAGTAGAAAGATGCGTATCTCCATACATTTTCAACTGCTGAGTTCAACGTATGAGATTCAAAAATCGCACTCCTGGAACTCCATTTTACGGTACTCAACTCAATCCAACGAGATTCCGTTCCGTGTGAATGGGGTAATTTCATTTCATCTCTAGTAAAGGCAAAGATAGCATAACTATTAATATCAGCAACATGGCCGGCTTAGTTTCAAATAATTATGATTTACCTACAGTCGTTTTGACCTCCTATTCGTACTTAATTATACTAACTCTTTGACATCCTATCTTATCAGTTTATTGGTGTTGCCAATAGGAGCATAAAATGACATGTTTTATTTTCATCTGGCAGCATTATGCCAGCATGTGACCGGTCGGCACCAACCGGCAAAACAAGTGTGACATTAAAATATAAAGTACCTAAACTAGTAGTAGTTATAAACGGACGTCTACGTCTCGCACTCGTACGTAATTTTTATTGTTTTTTTTATCGAAACTGATACTTCGTTGATTTTATTACTTTTTTTATCGAAACTGGTACTTGAAAACACTATTCAAGTGTTTTCAAGTACCAGTTTTAATAATTCAGCGTTTGTTATTACATAAATTACCTACGTACTTAGGTAACGTTCAACTTGTGTTAATTAATCAAAGCATCTAACAATCGCAGGACTTAACTTTTTATCTTTGATTCAAATCAAAATGGACAGTCATGTTAACAACATATATCTTTTTTTATCAAGTGTCGGTTTGGAACAGAGCAAATTAAGGTCAAATCGATTTATAAATGAAATAAAAAGGACAGGAAATATTGTTCTCATCTTTTACATCATTGATTAAACGTTCTGTTATTATGACCTCCACCATTCCTTTTCCTTCTTACACATAATCGTACATCTGTCTGTTAGCTTTTTGTTAATTTACTTAACTTTTCACACCTAAATATTGAATCGATTGTAATGCAATATATCCTAGCATGCACATTGTGTATTTTTGACATTAGTAGGTCGGTATATATAGTTTGTATGGGTGTTTTTGTTCCATATTAGGTACTAGAACCTCTTCCAACCCCTCTCAATCAATCAATCAATTATACTTCTCGTTGTATGGGAGGGTTTTGTTTCTTCTTCTTTACAAGTCAGTTAACATTAACACTCTATCTTTCACATAGGTATTGACTAAAATATACCACTTCATTTAATACAACACAAAATAAAAAAGAAAGAAAATAAAGAATATTTCTATTTCTAATATTGCCTACGTGCAATGAACGCTCTATTCTATCCGAATCTCATGAAGTGAGCTAGTTAATCTTTTTTGAGTGGTATAGGTAGCCTATACCTAGTAGGTACATACCACTTTTACCTCGCTCCTTCTCTTTATTTATTTATAACCACCTGTGTTTATAACAAATAAATGTATTTATTGAATGAAATTAATAGTAACAAGATCTGCTTCAGCAACATGCGTCGTCAGTTACATTAATTACCATATTTCTGTTTCTGACTTCTTTCCAAATTTCGATTCAATAGGGTAAAAAATGAGGGAGGCATACAGACAGACATATACAGAATGGGCGAAAGAATAAGAGTTCCTTAATTACATTCCATAACATAATGTTTATGTTTTATTTATCCTTGTTTGACTACGGAAAACTAGAAATTCGCGAGGTACAAAGAATTGTTGCCTTCTCAAGTTCATTGTGAAGTGGAAATATGGCATTGATATCACAATATGGTTTGTAAACTTTGCACAACGTATCTTACCTACAGAGAGTATGTATGTTCCTATACAGGGTGTAAACGTAACAGCCTAGCAAATACTGAAACGGTGAACTCAGACCATCAAACTGAACGACTTTCACTTAGGCTCCATAGTGAAAGTTGTCCAGTTTGATGGGCTGAGTTCACCGTTTCAGTATTTGCTAGGCTGTCACTTACACCCTGTATTTTCTTTGCCTACACGCGCTGGCTGGATGCAGTTTAAATGAAGATTTTAGTAACACTGCATCGGAATATCGGTATTGATGTCGCGTAGGTATACATACACATTGAAATATAAATACAGCTTGTAAAAACGAAACACTTCCAACACCCACGTTCTCAAAATTCCATCCAGACCGAATTTATAAATAAAGGTACTAACATTTAACATACATATAACATATAACATTTGGTAGGTTTAAATTTACAGGTTTAGAGGTAATAATGTATGTAGTACGTAGGATATAAAAGATGTACATACAAATTATCTGCGGCGTTTTACAAAATAAATCTTTCATTTCATTCATTACAAAATATGAAAAATCGAATAAAAAAAAATTAGAAAATTTCTAAAAGTATAGATTTTTGATTAAATATAGTATTCTGGGTGCGATTTTTGAATCTCATACGTTGAATTCAGCAGTTGAAAATGTATTGAGATACGCATCTTTCTACTGCTGAATTTGACTTTCAAAAATCGCACTCCTGGAGTATGATTTTTCCATGTCAAGTCAGCACTAGAAAGATGCACGTCTCTATAGTAATATTGACATTTTCAACTGCTGAATTCAAAGAATGAGTTTCAAAAATCGCACTCCTAGAGTATGATTTTTGAATGTCAAATCAGCAGTAGAAAGATGCATATCTCCATAGTAATTTGGACATTTTCAACTGCTGAGCTCAGCGAATGAGATTCATAAATCGCACTCCTGTAGATAGAGATAGACGGGGAGAGTATGTGGTTTAAAGGTTAATGATACTTTTCCTTGCACCCTGTGTAAGTAGATGATAATAAAAAAAATCATCAATCATTTTGCAAATTCATATCTTCGATTATTTAATTTTATTGTCAGGAGTGCGATTTTTGAATCTCATTCGCTGAGCTAAGCAGTTGAAAATGTCAAAATTATTATGGAGATATACATCTTTCTACTGCTGATTTGTCTTTCAAAAATTTTTAGAAAGTAAAATCAGCAGTAGAAAGATGCGTATCTCCGTACATTTTCAACTGCTGAGCTCAGCGAATGAGATTCAAAAATCGCACTCCTGGAGTGGTTACTATGGAGATATGCATCTTTCTACTGCTGATTCGACTTTCAAAAATCGCACTCCTGAAGTATGATTTTTGAAAGTCAAATCAGCAGTAGAAAGATGCACATCTCCATAGTAGTTTTGACATTTTCAACTGCTGAGCTCACCGAATGAGATTAAAAAATCGCATCGTAAATTCGTAATTTTATGGTTCTTATTGACTCGTCTTGTGATGTCCAAGGTTGCGATTCAAACCCATTAAAACTAAGATTTGTTATTTCTAGTTAGATACGCATTACCTCTAATGTAAGTAACAATCTATAAGGTCTAACAAGGCATCTCCCATACATTTAGGTCGAGTAGGTTTGTATGGAACAGCTGATTTTTTTTTCGCGATTTCGATATTGGTCCCATAGAGAAAGTTGTTCAGTTTGATGGTCTGATCACCCCTTTAAAATAGTTCCACCTAATTTTGTTAGACCTTTATAAACGAATTAAGGCGATTCGTAAAATTAAGATTCAATAAAAAAATTTAAAGAAACACATCTTTACTGTCATCCCTTTGTCCAAAACTAGGTAGGTAGGTTAATATGTAGATAGATAAAGATTCAATGAAAATTATCACGAAATAGCTTTGGTATCTTATTATATCTTAAGTATAAAACTGCAACAGAATTGATATATTAAAAAAAAGTTAAGTATGGTTTTTAGGTGTCCCTGATTCCAAATCACAAATTTTTATAGATTTTTTGTGTTAGAAAGCTTATGATTACACCTAAAATCGGGTAAATCGTTTTTTTTGCTATGACGGGAACCCGTCCGGACGAATTCGCGGGTAAACTCTATAGATACTAAAACAAAGTTTCTCTCTCCTTCCAGATGTCGTTCAAAGTGCAAAAGATCTCGGAGCCCCTGATCCTGGGGGAGGGACCTCACTGGGACGACAGGCAGCAGGCCCTGTTCTTCGTCTGCATCCAGGGCAAGAGCATCCATAAGTACGTGCCGGCTACTGGCGTGCACACTAAGACGAAGCTTGGTAAGATATCTGGTACACACAGAAACAAATAGACTTCATCATCAGTCTAGGATCTACCAACAGCACCACTGGGGCACAAAACATAAAGAAAAAAGTTCTCTGGAGTGCGATTTTTGAAACTCATTCGCTGAGCTCAGCAGTTGAAAATGTCACAATTACTATTGAGATATGCATATTTCTAGTGCTCTCCTCCATACATTTTCAACTGCGGAGTTCAACAAATGAGTTTCAAAAATCGCACTCCAGTACACGGAGGACAGTCCTCCGTGGTTCATTAGTTTTCAAGTGATGCGTACACTATAGTCTACCTTTACAGGATAAATGTATCATTAACCTTTAAACCACATACTCTACCCATCAAACTGAACAACTTTTACTATGGGAGTAAACCTGCCAGAACAAAAAAAATCTGCTGTTCGATTCCGAGTCGAGTAGGCATTGCAGTTTAGTATGGAACAGCAAAGACAAACTGCTTTTTGCAAGTTTGCTCCCATGGTAAAAATGGTTCAGTTTGATGGGTAGAGTATGTGGTTTAAAGGTTAATGATACTTTTCCTTGCACCCTGAGTAAGTAGATGATAATAAAAAAAATCATCAATCTTTTTGCAAATTCATACCTTCGATTATTTAATTTTATTGTCAGGAGTGCGATTTTTGAATCTCATTCGCTGAGCTAAGCAGTTGAAAATGTCAAAATTATTATGGAGATATACATCTTTCTACTGCTGATTTGACTTTCAAAAATTTTTTGAAAGTAAAATCTGCAGTAGAAAGATGCGTATCTCCGTACATTTTCAACTGCTGAGCTCAGCGAATGAGATTCAAAAATCGCACTCCTGGAGTGGTTACTATGGAGATATGCATCTTTCTACTGCTGATTCGACTTTCAAAAATCATACTCCTGGAGTGCGATTTTTGAAACTCATTCGTTGAACTCACCAGATCTATCTACTGCAGATTTGACTTTAAAAAATCGCACTCCTGTAGCATGATTTTTGAAAATCTAATCATAAGTGGAAAGACGCATAATTTTGACATTCTCAACTGCTGAGTTCAACAAATGAGTTTCAAAAATCGCACTCCTGTAGCATGATTTTTGAAAATCTAATCATAAGTGGAAAGACGCATAATTTTGACATTCTCAACTGCTGAGTTCAACAAATGAGTTTCAAAAATCGCACTCCAGGAGTATGATTTTTGAAAGTCGAATCAGCAGTAGAAAGATGCATATCTCCATAGTAATTTTGATATTTTCAACTGCTGAGCTCAGCGAATGAGTTTCAAAAATCGCATTCCAGATGGACGTGTGGGATTCATAGTGCCGGTAGAGGGCGCCAGTGATCAGTTCGTGGTGGGCCTGGAGCGAAAGTTCGTAGTAGTCCAGTGGGATGGCCGGGATGGGACTCCGGCCAAAGTGGTCCGCGAGATCGCCGAGATTGACACGGACAAACCAAAGAACCGCCTCAATGACGGGAAAGCAGATCCAAAAGGAAGGTTATTTGCAGGTTAGTTTGATTCCCCTGCTTATATAAAATTTTTTGATCGGTGCTATGTGTCATTTTTGAAGAGACATGCCAAATTGACAATGACTGATCATTTTACTGCTCTCCTTGTTCGGTTACACAAATTGATTCACCTATATCAATAATTATTTCTTTTCTTTTATACAGGGTGTAACAAAACACCCTAGTTATACTTAAGGGGGTGCTTCAGACCATCAAACTGAATAACTTTCACTATGGAGCCAACATCGAGAAAAAATAAAAAAGCTGCTGTCCCATACAAAACTGCAGTACCGACTCGACTAAAATGTATGGGTCACCAGATTTTTTGATCGATGTTGGCTCCATAGTGAAAGTTGTTCAGTTTGATGGTCTAAACTAAACCATCCTGTATTCCGTGACCCTGTACACAAGTTTAGTGTCCTATTATAATGTATAGTTATTCGGGGAATAAATGTAGTGGTAATATTATCCTACAATCAATAAAATATAAGAATAGGTATGTTTGCATGTTTTAATTTGAGAAGTAAATTCATTTTTATTGTGTTTCTTTACATATACGTTCTAATTCGTATAATATCCTACGAATAAAATATAAAATCGACCTTTTTTTTACAATTCCGTACACAAATTAGAATAACTAATTCAAAAATATCACTCTAGCTTCCTACTGGAGTGCGATTTTTGAATCTCATATGGTTGAGCTCAGTAGTTGAAAATGTATGGAGATACGCATCTTTCTACTGCTGATTTGACTTTCAAAAATCGCACTCCTAAAGCATGATTTTTGAAAGTCAAATCAGCAGAAGATAGATGCATATCTCCATAGTAATATTGACATTTTCAACTGCTGAGTTCACCGAATGAGATTCAAAAATCACACTCCTGTTCCTTATTACACTAGTAACTAAAACTCAAGCAAATGAACTAAAATTTCCCCAGGTACAATGGGTCATGAGGAGCCACCAGGCAACTTCGCTCAGCACCAGGGCTCCCTGTTCCGGCTGGATGGGGCCAAGGTCACCCAGCTCGGGGACAAGATCGGCATCTCCAACGGCCTCGCGTGGGACCTACAGGCGAAGGCTTTCTACTACACCGACTCTTTAGAGCTTAACATCAGGAGATACGACTATGACGTTGACACTGGAGAGATTTGTAAGTTTGCGTGTAATTTTTATGCTTTTGTGGAATTTCTTCTTTTATTTTATGTCCTAACTTACGGCACAGTATAAGAAAGAGTATCTAGTACAGTACGGACCCCATGACCCTACAAATTTTAACCTCTCCCCTCCTGTGCAGATTCGTGGCGTAAATTGTAAGCAAACTCGTATTCCTGTCTCGCCCGCACTTACTCAGTTTCGCATATGCTTATCTCTTCTTTTCAATGTTTCCCATTTGTATGAAATTACAGCTAAGTGCCCAAGGTGTCAAAGGTCTGCATAAGGCTACAATCATACTTTTGTAGCGTATTGTAGTAGCCACAGGAAATCAAATAAAAGGAAAAATGTCCTAAGATACGATTCAACACCTTGACCATTGACCAAGAGTGCGATTTTTGAATCTCATACGTTGAACTCAGCAGTTGAAAATGTATCGAGATACGCATCTTTCTTCTGCTGATTTGACTTTCAAAAATCGCACTCCTGAAGTATGATTTTTGAAAGTCAAATCAGCAGTAGAATGATACATATCTCCATAGTAATTTTGACATTTTCAACTGCTGAGCTCAGCGAGTGAGATTCAAATATCGCACTCCAAGTCATATTAAACATAACCTAAGATTGACAGAATAAACCCAATGTATGCAAAAATATACCCTAGTCCGTAAGGAACTTAAAATGCAAGCACAAGAACAAAATTATTAAAAATATACGTAATAGTGTAAACTTGTGTTGCATTACTTCAAACCATCAAACTGAAAAACTTTTATTATGCGACCAATATTCAAATCGCGAAATAAAAATTATTTGTTCTGTAGAAAAGTTAAAGATATAGAGAGACCCAAATGTAAAACATTAGTTCTTTTCACTTGTTCAATGGTTGCCACATAGTGAAAGTTGTTCAGTCTGGTGGTCTGACGCACCTCCTTAAGTACTTAATTTATGTTTACACCCTGATGTTATACAAAAATTTTAAACTTAAACTGTTTTTTTCAGCAAACCAAAAACACATCTTCGATCTCAAAAAGAATAAAATCAATGGTTTCCCAGATGGTACCACTATAGACACAGACGGCAACCTATGGGTAGCTTTATTCAACGGCTCATGCGTACTCAAAATCAACCCTAAGACCGGAGAGCTACTGCAGAAAGTCCCGATTCCGGCCAAGCAAGTGACGTCGGCGACCTTCGGCGGTCCAAACATGGATGTACTTTTTGTTACTACTGCCAGTATGAATATAGACGAGGAGCAGTTGCCTCCGTGTGGTGCTACCTTTATGGTAACCGGGCTGGGTGTGAAAGGGCATCCTAATGTTAATTATAAACTGTAAATGACGTTAAGAAATTCGCCATTGACTTCACATGAATAAATATCTCAAAAGAATGAAAGCTTCATGCAGGTGGCTGCTGTCGGTGCACTCACACATAACGCCCGTTAGAGGACGTACAAACAGGAGTGCGATTTTTGAATCTCATACGTTGAACTCAGCAGTTGAAAATGTATGGAGATATGCATCTTTCTACTGCTGACTTGACTTTCAAAAATCGCCCATAGAAAGATGCATAGTTCCATTTTCAACCGCTGAGCTCAGCGAATGAGTTTCAAAAATCGCACTCCTGCTCTGCGCAAATGAAGATTGACGAGGGGAATTCTTCCTGTTCGTACTGTAGGTCTTAACTCGAGCTATGCGTCAGTGAGCGACCGTTGTATGAAGCTTTCGTTCTGTTGAGATATTTATTCATGTGATTGACATTGACACAAAGATAGGAGAGGACAACAGCATCTTGAGTCCATTTCTACTTCTTTTTCGTAATTTACTTGCTCTGGGAGCACATATTATTTGAGAGACAGTAGCTTAAATGCAGTTATATGTTGTGTTCGGAAAATAGTTTAAAATATTTTGTTATTGTTTACACTAAAGTCTTTATACCTTTACCCCTTTATTAAGTATGCAAGAGAATATTTTAAAGTAAAAAATAAAATTCATGTAATTTAAATAAATTATGAATAATCGTACGAAACTGGATTATAATTATCTATACTATTATAAAACTTTAACAGAAGTGTGTCCGTACATTGATGATATTAAAAAAAAAGGTTACGATATGGTTTTTAGGTGTCCCTGATTCCAAATCATACTCCAGGAGTGCGATTTTCGAATGTCAAATAAGCAGTAGAAAGATGCGTATCTCCGTATATTTTCAAATGCTGAGTTCAACGTATGAGATTCAAAAATAGCATTCCTGAATTTTTTTTTTCTCCGCGTCCATAAATGTACCTATAACTTCTGAATAATCCATCAGTGATACGCACCTCCAATATTGGGTCTGGTTTGCAGGCACTACATTATCGCCGAGAACGGACGAGAACGAGACTGTGGTTGCCCTTCATTGTTCTCGTGAAATTCTCGCCTCGTTCTCGGGTCGGGGCGACGGTATTTTGTGTATAATAATGTAACAATAAATGGGTCCTCACAAAAACTTACGAAAACTTTTTTTCCAATGGCCCTTCCTTTGGCATGTATGGGTATCTTTTGAGAATCGTATTCAGTCCCTTTATACTTGTATCTGCAGCTGACTGTACCAGAAGTTCTTTCATATTTCGTATGAAAGATATGTCAAACGTCGTCTGTCGGATAAGGTATCAAAAACTTATTCAGACGTGGTGAAATAGGCCCTTACACTTACAGTAACTAATTTGTAACCAAAATAGAAAAAAATAACGACGCAAAATTAATATCTAAGTACACTTAATTCATTTATTAAATCTATACTATTATAAAACTGTAACAGGAAGTTTGTCTGTACATTGAAGATATTAACAAAAAAAAAGTTACGATATGGTTTTTAGTTGTCCCTGATTCCATTTCACCAATTTTTGGATTTTTTGTCTGTCTGTTTGTTTGTGGGTTTGTTTGTGTGTTTGTTTGGGTGTTTGTTTGTTTGTTTGTTTAAACGAGTATCACGCAAAAACTACTGAACCGATTTTGATGAAACTTTTTTTGTTTGATAGCTTATGATCTGACTTAAAATCTGGTATATAATTTGTGCGGTCGAAGTCGCGGGTTAACGCTCGTATTAAAATAAAGATATCGTCTATGCCGTTGACTCACCAATTACTGGACGTAGGGTCTGAAGTGCGATTTTTGAATCTCATTCGCTGAGCTCAGTAGTTGAAAATTTCAAAATTATATGCATCTTTCTACTACTGATTTGACTTTCAAAAATCGCACTCCTAAAGTATGATTTTCGAAAGTCAAATCATTAGTAGAAAGATGCATATCTTCATAGTAATTTTGACATTTTCAACTGCTGACCTCAGCGAATGAGATTCAAAAATAGCACTCCTGCGCTCAAAAGTGTCCGAACCAAAAGAGTTACGAAACGAATAAAGAGTTACAATTAGGTACGAGTCTTCGTTTTATCGGTAATATCGATATGGATCGATATGGTAAAAACTACGCAAGCAAAATGAAAAATAATTTCGGCATTTTCAATGTTTTAGTTGCTACACGTACTTAGGTTTGTGTAGGTTAGTCACTTTTTTCGAGAATTATGTATGAGACCCGGCGTCCATTAGTTTTTAAGTCAATGGTTTATGCCATACTTATAATTAAATGGTAAATTTTCTAATCCGCGCTCGCCAAGCCCGGTGACTGCGTAAGTGCCGCCATCGTCTTTATCATCCAGTTTTCCAGTGATCACAAACAGTATGTCCAAGTTAGGTCCACCAAAAGTGCATGAAGCTATTTCCTTCGATGGAATTTCTATTTCCTGTATAATAGCGCCAGTGTCGGGGTTTATTCTCAAAACTTTTGATGCACCGAATTTTGCAAGGTTTCCGTTCGTGTCTATGGTCATACCATCCGGATATCCGGTTTGGATTCTTTCTTTGTAGGTAATTATATTTGTTCCATTTGATCTAGACTGGACCATGTAGATACTTCCTAAACAATTTTTTACAAGGGTCTGTTTCACCGTTTTCTGATAAAGCTTCTGTTAGCAATCTGACAAATAAAATATCTCCTTGTTCTTATTCTTCTTTCTCGTGTGAAGGTTTTTGTCTCTCCAATTCTCCAATCTCCTTGTTAAAAGTGGCAGATATTTTTTTTTGGGTTTCACCACTTACATTCAAGAGGAATCGCTTGCCGCCATTATTCAGTTCGGTTGTTCGGAATATTTGATTTTCGTAAAAAATTGGTTTTAGAGAATTTAGGTATACGTTTAGGTTAGTTTAAGTACAAAGAAAAATATAACTTATGACCAGGCTGTAAGAGCTAGTTCCCGTAGCCTTTCCGAAACGATAAATTATTAAAAAAAAAATATGTTCAAGATAAAATAATAGCAAGATAGGGAACTTGGTCGTAGTAGCAAGATATATGCTAGATTGATCGTGTCGGAACGGCAACGCCGCTTTCGGTTGTGACGCGTTCCAATACAAGCAGTTGTAAAAAACTGATAACAACCATTTTATTGAATTTATGGTACAAAAGTTGTTAAATGTGAGAAAAAAATATCAATTTTGTTTAATACATATAGAATAATTGAACAAAAGTATTTATAGCAAACAATTTACTATGAAAAATATGTCGTTGCAAATATCTAAAATAAACAAAAAACTTTACGTGAAATGAAATCTAATCTTTGTTTACATATTCTGTGGCATTGTTTTCTACTACTTTTTTAATTTTATTTTAGGTACCAAAAGAGATGTTTACCAAAGAGAATGTATTCGTGTTTGAAAATCCTGAACATGAGTTGTTTGGTATCAAAACTTTCGTCTGAATTTTATGTCCGTTTTGATACCAAATGACTCAAATGATCGTTACTTCCCCATGGTCAAACTCGGTGGTCAACCAGCACGTTTAGTAATTTTTCTCTACTCGCGCGCGACGCGCCTTCGTTGCATTGTAGGCCTCGCATGCCACCCTCGAGGCCAAACTATCGGAGCCAAGATATACATGGTGAATGTTTTTGGACGTGGCAGTAGGGTAGGTACCTTAACCGTTGTAGCAACAGGAAAACGTTCTTAGAAGACTGCGCCATTTCAAAAGTCTAACTCAGACACAAAAATAAAACAAAAAGTTAAACAAACTACTATAATCAATTAAACTTAGCGCTAACATTATGGTGGCCTTTCACGCCGAGCCCGGTGACCTTGAACAGTGACCCGCAGGGAGGCTTCTGCTCCTCTCCGCGGTTCATACACGCGGAGGTCACGTAGAGGACGTCGAGGTCACGACCTCCGAAGGTGCAGGAGGTCGTCTGCCGAGCCGGGATGGGCACTTTTTGCAGGAGTTTGCTGGTTCGAGGGTCGATTTTTAGGAGCTGTGAATGAAAGAATGTTTTCTTTGTTATAATTGGAGCCACAGGAGCATAGCTACAGGATGTAAACTTAAATACATTACATATTTTAGGGGTGAATTTTAATATTGGCTCAATAGTGAAAGTAGTTCAATTTATTAGAGCGACTGGGAAGATATGGCGTGATAAAAAAGTTTGGGGAAAAACGTGAAAATCTTACTTTTGGAAAATGAAATCTGGTAAATTATCTATTCAGTCTCTCAAGCACCCCTAAAATATGAAATTTATTTGAATTTACACCCAGCAGGTATATTAGTTGGCTACAACCAAAGTTATGAAAGCTTGGGAAGATGTTGTCGATGCTTGTGACTCAATCATAAACGGCTGAATAGATTTGGATTAAATTTGGCACATAGATAGAAAGAATATATTCTGGACTAACAAAGATGGTACTTTTAAAAGTCAATGCTGTGCGGGAATACCCTGGATAAAGCGGGTATATTCTAATTTATGAAGATGTAGAGATAACTTAATATACAGGATGAAATTGATATCATTAGCATCCTTTTAAACTAAGAGTCTACCCATCGAACTGAACAACTTTTACTATGGCAGCTAACCGATCGGAGCAAAAAAAAATCTGCTGTTGCATACATTTGAGTCGCGATCTCGGGCGTCGAGATTGCAGTTTAGTATGGAACAGCAGATTTTTTATATGCTCCGATCGGTGTGCTTCCATAGTAAAAGTTGTTCAGTTTGATGGGTAGACTCTTAGTTTAAAAGGATGCTAATGACATCAATTTCACCCTGTAGAAGTATAGTGAACTAACCTGGTTGCCGTCGAAGTTGGCGACCCAGAGGTTTCCGTCCGTGTCTATGGTCATGCCGTCCACGATACCGTCCAGCCCATGCTCGCTGTACTTGAACACGTGCCTCAGGTTCGCTGCAAACATCGTTATAAATAAATCATTTCACCACCTGTCAGTGGAATGGCTTCTTGCTTAAAGTGGACCATCAAAGTTTGTCCAGCAGCCGTAAGGAATAAACTGTTTATCATAAACATGAATGAGCCAAGCAATGTTTTTTGAATAACTATTTATCCTCTACACGTCATAAGCTCGGAAGTTAATCGCAAACAGGCATATTTGCCAAATAATATGTACGGAACCCTTAAATTCGTGTAAATGGGTTTTTTACTTTTACCCAAATCAATAAAATTGATTATTAAAGATTGTGCAACGAAGCATAAGCGCTGGGGGGAAGTGATTTTCGCGCAGGTTATTGACGGAAAAGGAATTGGCGCGTCGGCCTCCTCCCGCTACCCCCGCTTAAGGCTATATCATAGACCCTAATTTATTATTATTTATTTATTTCAGAATCTTGCATCTAAGAATCAATTCAATCAATCACGCAGTCATCAGTCTGTGTATCTTGTGTGTGTTATTTTTATTCGATTAGAATAAGATGCTACATTTAACAGGAATCGGACTGATAATTAGCGATGGGGCCCAAAACGGGTAGTTATTTCTAATCTGACAATGTAGGTATGTTTTCATTTTACAGAGTAGAAAGTTCAAACGCAATCTGGAGGCATAACACCCTAAATATTGAAAATAGACAATTTTATTAAACGAAAGCATTCGTTTATTTTTACCCGACTGCGACAGAAGGAGGGTTATGTTTTTCGAGGGTATGTATGTTTGTATGTCTATTTCTTTGTCACGCCCTACATCTACAGCTTAAACGGCTTGATGGATTTTGAAATATGAGGTGTCTTTAGATTCGTTTCACTAGTAGTACCGAAACTCTGTCCAGTGTTACGAGGAGTGAGCCGTCGCCACTTGGAATGGACAGTGGGTACAATACATGCCTCGAAATTGAATCATGCAGGTTTCCTCAAGATGTTTTCCTTCACCGAAAAGCCGGTGGTGTTACAAATTGAATATAAATTCCGAAAATCTCATTGGTACGAGTCGGCCTGGACGGGGATCGAACCATCGCCTCCTGCACGGCAGGCAAGGTTACTCGCCACTGGACCACCGCCAAAATAATACTTACAAATCTCTCCAGTTTCGACGTCATAGTCGTATCTCCTGATGGTGTACTCGAACGAGTCCGCGTAGTAGAAGGCCTTCTCGGCGAGGTCCCAGCACAGACCGTTGGAGATATCTAAATCGGCGGCCACCTTATGGGTCCGACCGTCAGGGTCCACGCGGTACAGCGCCCCCTTATTGCGGTGGAACTTGCCTGGCTCATATTCGTAGCCCATTGTACCTGCAAGTATGTGAAAAACCACTTTAATGCACGATAGGACTATTTTCAAAATAGGTTCCAATTTTTTTTATCCTGCTTCATCCAACTGCTGGTCAAAGATCACCCCTATTCTCTTCCACTTATTTCCATTCAATGCGGTATTCCATTCGTTTTAATAGGCATCCAAATCATCGTGCCACCTTTTTCGGGGTTTGCCTCAACCTCGGCTACCATAAGCGTCAGCGTACACCTAGCGTAGAACTGTTCGAGCAGTTTTCATTAATCAATTGATAATGAACTCAATGGTAATTGAGGTAGAGTTGAAATAATAAAAAGATACTCTATGTGAAAATTATATAAAAAGCCTATACAGGGTGTAAGTGACAGCCTAGCAAATACTAAAACGGTGAACTCAGACCATCAAACTGAACAACTTTCACTATGGAGCCTACCTCAGGAAAGCTCATCAGCTCATCAGCTGCCCCAAATGAAACTGCTATACCTACCCGACTAAAATGTATGGGACTGTGGTATCCTTGTGGGTTATTGCACGGATGATGCGAGGAGACGCGGGATGGTAGAGTCAAACATAGTTGATAGTTGGTGTCGTATATTGAATCCAATCAATAATACATAGTTGCACTTATTTATAACTTACGAACTACACAGCTAAACGACATTAACGCGAGGCACATTGACTTAGTTACCGTTACCATACTACAGGACAGCTAATTTTTTTCGCGTTTCCTGACGAAGTCTCCATAGTGAAAGTTGTTCAGTTTGATGGTCTAAGTTCGCCGTTTCAGTATTTGCTAGGCTATCACTTACACCCTGTATAAATCCTGACCAGGTAAATAAAAACCCTCGCCATGTTGCGGAAAAACAATGAAACTATTTTTTGTACTTGAAGATTGTCATTAAAGGGTATAGTCGATTGTAGCGCGGTTCGGGGCTATACTATAACGTAATTATATAGCCCAGTCATTTTACGGTTTGATCCGGGACTAATTAATAATTGTTATTTTTTTCGGTATAGTATTTAAGAGCCAATTTGAGCTTAGAAACCTTTGACTACTTATTATAAGGACTCGCCTTGTGGTAGCATTTCCCCTCTGCCACGGTATAAGATCAATTTAATCATGTGCATTTACATTCAATTTTAAACCATATCACTAAACGAGACAGCCTATAATTGCGAAACAATAATTTCGAACTTAGAACGTTTGGGTTTCACACGAGAGTACTTTTCATGTTTTTTATTATTCAAATTTAGAATCTAAAGTTATGGGGAATAAAATCCAAAGTTGCAGATTTCATGTTACCTCGCCCCCCGCAAAAAGTGGCAGAAATGTTTGTTAGTAGAATTACACGTGTAACTAGTCCTCATATAAGTAGTCAAAGTTAGAAACGTACCCAAATTAAAAAAATATTAAATCAGCAACAGCCCCAAATTTTCAACAATCAACAAATGTATCTGTGTAATGTACTGCGTTTTGTAATAATTAAATAATTGATAATCCATGATAGAGTAAGTAAGTTATTGTATGCACTTTGTCCTGTACAGTCATCATCATCATCATCATCTCAGCCGATGGACGTCCACTGCTGGACATAGGCCTCCCCCAAGGATCGCCATAACGACCGGTCCTGCGCTGCCCTCATCCAACGGGATCCCGCCGCCTTCACAAGGTCGTCGGTCCACCGTGTGCGGGGCCTACCCACGCTACCTGGGTCCTGTACAGTACGACCAGGAAAATAATTCCGCTCGTCAATCTTCATTTGCGCAGAGCAGGACCGAGTCCCCAACAAAACCCGAAGTCATTTATTAATCAAAGGGTGCAAAGTCGGACAGCAGGGGAAAGGGCGCGAAAACAAAATAGCCAATAGCGTAAACGTATTGAAGGTGGCACATCCTGATTTGTCAATATAATTTCGCGCGCTATTAAAATTTGTCAACTGCGCAGGTACATCGGTAAGACTTATAAACCTGGTTCTACTGTAGTAGCCTAATTTTACGAATAAGTAATCCATGAAAGTATAGAAAAAAAACGAATTTAGCTGTTCATCCCATGCGCAAAGCTAAGCAGGTACTGTAAGATAGCATTACTTTAGCCCTGGGGAATTTTGATCCCATTAAAACAGTCTGGAGAAATATATAAGGTCTAACAAAATTAGGTGAAACTATTTTAAGGGGATGATCAAACCATCAAACTGAACAACTTTCTCTATGGGACCAATATCGAAATCGCAAAAAAAATTCAGCTCTTCCATACAAACCGACTCGACCTAAATGTATGGGACAGCAGATTTTTTTTTCGCGATTTCAATATTGGTCCCATAGAGATAGTTGCTAAGTTTGATGGTCTAATCATCCCCTTAAAATTGTTTCACCTAATTTTTTTAGACCTTATATTTTCCTTCATTTTATAAAAGTTTGCAAGTACAAGAAGACTTACTTAAATCTAAGATTTAAAAGCAGTCGATGCAAATTAATCATTATTCTCAACCAATAAAGCCACTAATAATAAAACCCACTCACCGGCAAACAGCCGTCCCCTGGGGTCAGCCTTCCCATCGTTGAACCTGTTGTTAGGGTTGTCCTGGTCCACCTCCGTTATCACTTTCACCACCTATTATAAATACAAACATACAATCACAACTGGGTACCTAGTCAAAGTGACATTCTATTGGCGTAGACCTTTGATTAAATTAAAATAGCGGAAGATAGGTGACTAGCCTATAGAGCATGGACCGCATAAATTGAGCCCCCGTCGCCTAATTTTTTTAGTCGCAATACGAGCGGCATTGCTTGATTGAGATACTTTTTTTTATGATTTGTACTCCAAATCATTCAAAAAGAAAAAAGAAACAAATCACACGGCATTACTTTTCACTCGTAAGTATAGATGAAAAACAGATCCATTGTTCGAGTACGTAATTTAACACGTTCCGGGACAGTGAACGAGACACAATAGAACTTTTATTGTTATCACGTCTATAGCATGTCACTGTCCCGGAACGTGTCAAGAACATCACCTATCTTCTATCTTCCGCTATTTTTTAATTTAATCAAAGGCGTAGGCGCAAGTAGAAATGACAGAATGTATGGATTTGCCATTGGCGATCGAAACATTTTGACATTTGCTTTTGCCACCTTACGTCAAGTCCATACATGTTGTCCGTTTCTACTAGCGTCGACGCCAATCAAGGTACCAATTTCACAGTGTACGACCATGTTTATTCAAACATTTTTCAATGATACTAGGAAACATTAATAGTATAATCAACCTTATGTTTATGTTCAGGTGTAAAATAAAGAATATTTGATTGATTGATTGATTGATGTTTACTAGTTTAAAGTACGAAATTCATTGCCATGCAGTCTAATGTCAGAACGTCGATATCGCATCCGTCATGCGTCAAATCCATCGACCGATAGAAGCGGGTAATTTTTGCCGCGCAACTGTAGAGCATCGTGATGTTCTAAAAATCTGGTTCGCGAGGTTTGAAAAAGTAGTCTACTTGGGCTGCGTTCACGACCTTTGGGTGTGGTTGTTTTTTCAACTCGCTCTATGGTACGGAACGACAACGCCAATGTTTCAACTTGCTATGAGGTACGTAACGATCACGGTTGTTTTATAACCTCAAATGTTGACATTGACAGTAATTTGGGCTTCCAGGGCTTCCATCATTTCCAAATACAATAAAAATACTCATCTTCCATGTTAGCGAATCAAAAAGTGAATAAAAATTATTTGAAAAACAAACTTTTATTCAAAATAAGCGAAAAGTCAAGTAACCACAGATAATCAAAACGTCAGAGTGTTTTTAACCATCGCACTTGATGGTTAAAAGTTGCAAACCGTCACAGGTTCGGAACGTCAGAGTTGTGACAACCGAGTTGCAATAGAACGTTTTTCACAGAGACTCTGAAGGGCGTTAGTGTGAAAAGATGCACTCGGGGTGCACATGGGGCGTAGGTTCGGAACGCAGCCCTGCGTAGGGTGCTAGATATCTAGAAAATAGTGTACAAAACCACCTGCAAATGAATCTGAATGAACGAGTCAACCATAGACAACATTTAGCCGTTCGAAAACTTCACTCTTTAACCAGTGGAGAGCTTTCAAACTAGGTGCTCGTTAACCGTAGTTTTTCGTCGACAGATATAAGTTTGCGAGCATTTCCTGCATCTGTAAGTCTAATAAACGTGATAATAATAGTAATCAGTTTTTCTATCTATGTACGCAATACCGATTAGTCTGAAACGATGAAGGAAAACATCGTATGGAACCCTGCGTACGCTGTAGAACACATTCCGACGCATTTGAGAAGTCAACCAATCCGTACTGGGCATACGTGGTGGACGAACACCTATACACCCTCACTGTGAGGGTAGTTCGTTCATCATCGTCAATATCAGACGGCGACATCGTCTTCACTGACTGTGATGATGATTGTGCCATACCTGTGCCGTGTTGTCCTCGCCGGACCACTCCACCTCGACCAGCTTGAGTTTAAGACCCACTGCGAAGTGGTTGGGCTTGCCTTCGATAGGCACTATGAAGCCCGGCATACCATCTGTAGTGAAGAATCACATTATAGGACATCAGAGCTTATACAATTTAAAAAAAGAAACAAACGTATGCGTGTGACTATATTCCTTCAGGGGGTAGTCACAAATATTCTAAACTCCACTTGCGTCCACCTACGTTAGCAATAAACACCAGGTTAAGTTAATAACCCATGATTTTTGTATAGAAAAACCACTGAGAAAGCAATTCAAAGAGTAAAGTAACGGAGCAATTTTTCCCGGAGTTAATTAGTAACCTAGGTTGACACAAGTGGGGCTAAATATACCATAATCAGAACATCCATATTTAAAAGCAGTAATCAATTTCAGACTTTTGAAGGCGGCGGGAACCCGTTGGATTAGGGCAGCGTAGGACCGGTCGTTGTGGCGATCCTTGGGGGAGGCCTATGTCCAGCAGTGGATGTCCGTCGGCTGAGATGATGATGATGATGAATAAATTTCAGACAGTGGATATGGTGATCAGAGAAACACAATATTACCTAAAATTGCCCAGTACAACCCTTACCCATTTTGTATCGTTATCGTCATCATACCGTACGTAATTTTTTTTTGTCTTCATGCTTGGATCCGGGGATCCGCTATAATCAGAAACTTACACAATAGCCTACACGAACCCTGATATTTCCGCTGCCCATACCTCTTCGTGAGTCTTTGTTTTTGGGAAATATGCATACAATTTTAAAGTTCAGAACATTTACTCCAGCTTTCAAGGAATAAGGTGACAGCACGGAATCGCGTTTATGCCGTATATGCTGCCGCGTGCTATCGTGTGCTTTCGCGTACTGACGTATGCGGTCGTGTTTGTGTACTGTCGAATGCGATAGCGATCGGGCTCAATCGATAGCTAGCATGGTATCGCGCGCGACAGCACGCGTCAGCACTCCATCGCCTCCCCGCCGGCGATCGCATTTTGGCCGTGATGCCGAGCGCATCGCCGATGCTGCCGCGCGCGATACGACTCAAGCTATCCTTCACGCTTTAGTAAATTACGTTCCAGAGCGACAGAAAAGGATAGAGCATGAAAAAATACGATTCCGTGCTGTCTGATGTGGGTCAACCCTATCACTTCTCCTTTTTTTAATAAAGCTTATGCTTTGCACTGCAATTCTGTCAATGTCAAGTAGTTTGTTGGAGTAGTGAAATCTCAAGGATTGCTTTGCATATATCTTACCAAGTTTGGACCTTGTGTGTTTGCCGGTGGCAGGCACGTACTTGTGGATGGTGTGGTCGAAGATACTGACGAAGTACAGCGCCTGCTCCTTGTGGTCCCAGTGGGGGCCCTCGCCGAGCCACACCGGCTCCGTCACTGCCTCTACTTTTGGCGCCATCTGTTGAAACAAATAAGTAAATCTTTTATTATTGAAATAATAAGCGAGGTAGGGTATAAATATGGACAATACAATAATATACATTTTTGTTTATAGTCCCCAAAAACCCAACTAAAGTACCCAAAAATCATGACATCTTGGATTTTACCTTATTTTACCTCCACACGCTCGCGCGAGCTAAGGCAAGCCCGCTATACAAAGAATCCAATTCGTAGCATGTGAATATAAGATATATTGTTACTAGTTTTCTCTCTAGATTCTAAAACATCTCGAGTCTAAAAAAGTCGATGTGCAGCGGGCTCGCGAAAGCTCGCGCGAGCGTGTGGTGGTAGCATTACACGTCCCAAATGAAGACATATCGATAAGCACAATCATTCGCTAACGTGTTATAAAGATATGTTAATTACACAAAAGTGGAATAATTAGCTAAACTTATAATTAATAATATCATAACATAAACAAACACATGCACTCCCGACCAGCAGTTCGCGCGACCTAAATGCCTATGATCTAATGTTAATGTATTTTTGGCATAGTCAGAGAGTTACATAAATTGACGTCGTTTTGTTATACTATACTTTGCTCCAAATAACAATATAACGGCTATTTTGAATCTCAGAAACTGATAGGTACTTGAAACACTGTTAAAAAAAAACGATGCGAAGTTTGCTCTCGACCGCCTGATGGTTGAGGCTTCCGGGCCAGACTTGGTGAGACTCAGGGCATGCAACCTGAATCGGGGGCGTGGTTGCATGCGGTGCCTTCACCTCATATGGGCACCCTTCTCGACACCGACTCGCTGCGTATGGCTGTGGGTCTCCGCTTGGGCTGCAAGGTGTGTGAACCACAAAGATGCATCTGCGGTTCCATGGTGGAGGCCAATGGGCACCACGCTTTGAGTTGCCGTCGGTGCTCGGGGAGGTTTCCTCGCCACCATGCCCTCAATGACATTGTCAGGAGGGCTCTCGTATCTGCCAACGTGCCGTGCCGACGGCAAGAGGCCGGATGGCTTGACTTTGGTGCCCTGGCAGAGAGGCAAGTGCCTTTTATGGGACGCGACGTGCGTCAGCACTTTCGCCGCAAGCTACCTGAGTCGCAGGTCGCGGACACCTGGAGCAACCGCGGAGCTGGCTGCCGTTAGGAAGTGGGACACGTACTCGGCCCTGGTAGCCGATTATCTTTTTGTGCCTGTCGCTGATGAGACCACGGGGGTTTGAGGTGCCGAGGCTAAGACCTTCGTTGCGGAGGTTGGCCGTCGACTGAGGGACAGAAATTGTGACCTCCGTTCCGGGTCGTTTCTGGTGCAGAGGCTAGCCATAGCTTTATTTTATCCTGTATTTTATATATTAGCATAGTTTATCCTGTATTGTTCTGGTGAAATAAATGAGTTATCTATCTATCTATCTTATCTATCTATCTATAGCAATTCAACATGGCAACGCTGCTAGTATTATGGGCTCCTTTGCACCGGGATCGACAAGGGGCGGGTTATTTGACTGAGTTTGTTGATTTCATTGTTTTGACGAAGCATGTTGCTGATTTGTCTGTTTTTTTTTTGTATCTTTATATTTGACGACGCTTGTGCTGACTGCTTTTTTTTTTGTGATTAATGTAAATGCTGTTCAAAATATGTAGAAAACTATAATGTAAAACTTAATTTCGATTACAGTGACCGTTTTATTGAAAAGCAGTCACGTACAAGGATATTTTAAAGTGCATAAGTGTGAGCACTAAACACATGGACTCTCTCGTCCGAACACTCCTGCATCTGATGGAACGAGAAAATCATAACAGAGTGGTCGGATGCAGTGGCTATGACCGGCAACCACAAGGTGGGGACATCAGAGAAGTTGACGCCAGTGAGGTATATAGTATATAGAGCGAACATCGCGCTTCATGACGTTGTCCCATTCTATTGCGGCGATATAGTACTCTTACATTTTTTTAGTCACTTCACTGCGGTCACGTGTAGCAGTACGATTGAAAAAAAAATCTGCGTCAAAAATGCTGTGGTGTGTACTGAGATACTGCACAAAGCCAAAAACAATTCAAGAAATATAAGCAAATGTAAAAGAATAACTTTTCATAGGTAAGCAAGATGGATTAATTATTATAAAGCATTTTCATTTTTTTTTTGTTATTTATAGTTAATGGACTCTTGCTTGTGCGTTAGCACTGCATTGCCGCCAGTGTCAAGTGTTTATGGGAGAATCTATCCCAATCTCAGGGATTGTTCTTCGTCAAGAACAAGAAGAGATTGAGGATTGCGGAGCCTCGTGGCAGGCAAAAACGCGATGCACGAAATCCACGCGAGACGACTGCTCGGGTCAGAACCTGCAGCGTGACCAGCATTTTCAATATTATTTTTAACCCGCCCTCGAAAAATTTAAGCAAATGCAAATAAGGACAAACCTATACGTGAAAAAGTGATATTGCCACACAAGTAAATTATAGTGATGACGGGAAAAAGAGAAAACAATAGTACCTATGCACGAAAATTGTTAAATTTTTTTGTTTTTCTCGCATGTATAGCTTTTACTATCTTTTTATCTCTCTCTCCCTCTGTCATATTTTTGCACACCCCTCCTCCCGTTCCCCTCACCGGCTGCCACACATAGCGCATGACTTTAGTTTGTCGTGCTATCTCTAGTTTACATCTAACTCAGTGGTTAACGCCTGAAAGAATATGTAGCTTCTTATCTTACAAAAACGTTGACACAAGATACACGTTAACATTAACAGATTGAAGCAAAATTTTAAAACTAATATTTCCATAACTAGGTCGATAAAATGTACCTGTTTGGGATGTTATTATATTCAATTCCACACGTTCCAATTCAAACACTCACGACTCAACTCTTAATTTCGTTTCAGGAGCGATTTTTGAATCTCATACGTTGAACTCAGCAGTTGAAAATGTATAGAGATACGCATCTTTCTTCTGCTGATTTGACTTTCAAAAATCGCACTCCTGGAGTATGATTTTTGAATATCAAATCAGTAGTAGAAAGATGCATATCTCCATTGACATTTTCAACTGCTGAGTTCAGAGAATTAGTTTCAAAAATCGCACTCCTGATTGGAAATAAACTTCGCTTCGTGCAAAGTTTTTAATTCAAAGATAGTTCTATGGAAATCTAACCAAAAATAACCTGACGTAAAAACACCTATTGCGAACGAATACACTACCAAGATACCAACAACCTTGGCATCGGCCTTAACACGGAAACAGAAAAAACAGGTTTCGTAATAAATTGCCTACCTTATTCGGGTCTGTAGAGACTTGGCTCCACTTAACAATTAAAAACACAAAGTTACAGAAGTTTTTATATTTCCAATATTGTCTACATCAAGCCTGCATAATGGATGTCAGCTTTAAATCGAGTGCGAAGTGCTATATCAAACACAGATCTTATACTTTTAAAAAACTTACATTAAAACTAAAACAGATATAGAATGCGACCAGAAACGAAACTAATCTGCTCAAATATGCCGTTACATATTATTATATATCATACATTATATCATTAAGTATATCTAATCTGGTTTACGACAGGCACTTCAAACTGAAAGATTATATCTAAGAGCATTCTGGATAAGTTTATGAATTCATGCGAAATTCAACTTTGTTTTCATCCTCATAAAATGCACGACGGATTTTAGAAGTGTGAAAAATCACAAATTTTACACAGATTCCAACATCTACACACCTAAATGTATTTTATCAACATTAAGAAGTCGGCAACATAACAATAACTGTTTATGAATTTTACATAGCCACAAATAAAAGTTGTAGAGTTTGATCGTTTCATTAAACCTAACCGGGACCGAAAACGAGTGTGACCCGTATGATTTACGCGGACATAGGCATAATAATATAAGGTCTAACAAAATTAGCTGAAACTATTTTAAGGGGATGATCAGACCATCAAACTGAACAACTTTCTCTATGGGACCAATACCGAAATCGCGAAAATAAATCAGCTGTTCCATACAAACCTACTCGACCTAAATGTATGGGACAGCAGATTTCTTTTTTGCGATTTCGATATTGGTCCCATAGAGAAAGATGTTCAGTTTGATAGTCTGATCATCCCCTTAAAATAGTTTCAGCTAATTTTGTTAGACCTTATATACAGGGTGTAAGCTTAAATGTGTTACATATTAAAGGGGGTTCTTCAGACCATCAAACTGAACAACTTTGGAATCCGGACCATTATGATAGCGAGATTAGCGAGACCACTCCTCACCGCAACGCGCCACCGACGCTCTTCTTAGGCAAAAACAATTTTACTCACTAATTTTGTATTACAATATGAATTCCTAAAACTCGTTTTAAAATATGTAAGTACATGAATATTTAAAAAAACCTTTACTTATACCACTTATAATAAAAAACTTCATAAACACCGATTAAACAAACGTTCATCACTTCCTTTACACTCAAAAACAATACATATTAGAACCAAATACTAGACATTATATCGGCATTTGGCCATGATCATAATGAGTAGTGGAAACTCTACAGTCATTAAAAAAAATGGGACGATAGAAAATATCCCATTAATCGATAAGTCATAGATCTGTCGCCTGCATGACATCTAATTATCTTTTTTTCCACCGACAGGAGTGCGATTTTTGAAACTCATTCGTTGAACTCAGCAGTTGTAAATGTCAAAATTACTATGGAGATATGCATATTGCTACTGCTGATTTGACTTTCAAAAATAGCACTCCTGGAGTATGATTTTTGAAAGTGAAATCAACAGTAGAAAGATGCATATCCCCGTAGTAATTTTGACATTTTCAACTGCTGAGTTCAAAGTATGACACACTCCAGACCTCCAACATTAAATCATTCTTCCACATTCCAGAGCTACAGTGCAAAAAACGACTTAATTTTTTCAATGGTTTTTACGTATTCGGTTTGGCGAAGGTAAAGCTCCGGAGCGTTCCACCTGGAACCTGGTGGACATGGTCTCCGGGGTCAATTTGCCCGCCTAGCGAGCCGCAGGGCGATCGTAAGATAAACATCTTACGCTCGGTCTGTTTATTTTTGAAAACAAAAACATCGCGAGGAAACCTGCATTCTACACTACAACATGCTTCGATGCTTGTATTTTGTGTTGTGACCACTACTCTCCATTAAAAGAATGCGACGGGCTCACTACCTGTAACATAGACAATGTTTGGCCACTACTGATATCCAAAACCTAAATATTCTGAAAATTGTATCGATTTTCTTCGATTAGCCCTTTAGGGAATATTTATTTTTGTCCTATACCGTGGGTTGATCACCGACTAAGATGGGTGGTGAGGCACCTAATCCGTTTTATCATCGGCAACATCTCTAACGCCAATTCCTCGTGGCTAGAGTCAAAGCACCCTACCCCTTCTCTAAACGTAGCAGTTTTTCGTTTCATCAGATTCTGAGGAAGGATGAGAGAGATCTGTGTTTCGCGCACACACTTTAAGCACGTTACGTGAACCCGCTTCGTATTATAAATTTTTACGTACATATAGACACACACACACGTAGGTTCACTTAGAAAGTTCTACAACTAAGGACCACCACATACATCCTGAATACCGTAACGGATTTTGTATGGGTTTTATGCCTTCTTAATTCCGAATGGAAATCTGAAGGGTGAAAATCTACACAAAATCCTAATACCAAATCAGAATTCCGCTACGCTATTCCGAATGTATGTGGCGGGCCTATATGTCTAAATTGGTATTGGAAACTGGGTATTGCTAGCTACAGATCAGATTTTGTACCTAGGAAAAAGTACACGAATCATTGAGAGACTGATAGTCATCTATGATCAAAGTCGTCGTCCCCCGGCATATGAATATATAATAATAATACCTACCTATCGAAGCGAAAGCTGTAAAGATGTTTAATAACCTTCCAATCAACTTAAAGACTGAAAATAATCCCAAAATTTGCGTAAAGCTCTTAAAAGATTATTTACTGGAAAAATGTTTCTATGATGTGGCAGTTTCTCGACATTTGAAGTTGATTTAATTTTGACATTTTAGCTATCTTATTTTGATTGTGTTTAATTGTTATGTGAGTTTTTTGTGAATTTATTTTATTATCTTCCAGATGGCTTATCGGTAAATTAAATTTTTTGTGCTGTTTTCAGTTTAGATCATAATTTATGTTACCTATAATGTTCCTTGTAATAGTGGAGTAATATTATTTATTTATTAAGGAAATAAAATAGTAAAAGCACACATAAAACGTACCCTAAACTTGAACCATTCTAGCATTAGAATGCTTAGAACTACAAATTTTACTAATTCTATTTAGTCGAAAAGCCCGCTCCAGGTCATACCTGGCCCGAAGGTGCCCATAATATAATTCCCACTTAGTACGTAGCTGCAATAATGAAATACACTCGAGAGCAATAAAAACGGGTCACCAACATACCTTAATATCTCGTGAACTAGGAATGATAGCTTATTCAAATAAAAAGTATTTCATTGACTATTTAATACTTCTTAAATTAATTGCTACCATTTTTAGTTTTCATTTGTTTCACTTAATTAAAATACATAAATACAAATGAATCAATTCTATCGCAGACCAAAAATTGGAAATGACCATTTTTTATCACAGTTATAACATTTCTCCATATATTAGTGTATGTAAGTGATAAAATTAACACATTAATAATAAATGTTAAATACTTACTAAAAATTAAATTTTCTGAAAATAATTTATTTAAGTTTTAGCCTTTTTTATTGGAATTACTTTATAGCAACCAAAAATTTTATTAATTTTAGTAGAGGTATTCGTAATCGTCTATAAAATACTTTTTATTTGAATAAGATATCATTCTTAGTTTCCGAGATATTAAGGTTTATGTTGTTGGTGACCCGTGGTGACCCGCTTTCATTGTTGTCGAGTGTAGATTTTAGTTGTTTAGTTATAAGTTAATATTTAATTGTTAATTTCCCACATAATGTACATTGTTTTAATGGAATAAATAAATGAATGAATGAATGAAACTATGGTTAAACCAACATGAGATGGTAAGCGTATCTTGACATATTGTAGAATCTTAAGGTGGTTTCAGTCCATACAAACGTTTGACGCACAATACGCGTAGACGGCATTAATAAAAGTAATATTTTATATATGGAAAAATAGTTTAGAAAATCTAGTTGCCGCGTAACAAATAACATTTGCAATTTATAATATAATTTTGAAGATATAAAGCTTTTAAAATTTTGTATGAAAAATTTCAAAGCCTTATCTTCGTAATTATTTTATAAATTGCAAATGTTATTTGTTACGCGGCGTCTAGATTTTCTAAACTATTTTTCCATATATACAAAGTTACTTATATAGATACCGTCTGCGCGTATTGTGCGTCAAAGTTTTGTATAAAATTGACCCCTCTGCAACCGCCTTAACGCTTGAGTTTCGTTTGTATAGTGTACTATTATTATCTATTCATATGCCCCAGGTCAAAATAAATGAGGGTTGGTAACAAAAATGTAATTAAACCTCTGCCGAGCGACGTGTCTATCAATAATGAGATTACTTGGCTTAATATGGTTACAAAATACTGTCCACTCAACTTTTCCTAGAAGCGTTCATCTGTTAGTAGTTTTTTTTTCGAAGAGTCGGGAGAATAACAAAAATGACTAAAAATAACTTTTTTTTTAAAGTGTCGCCACTCGCCAATGCATTGCTTGTGTTGTGTGTGCATAATTCATTATTTACGTACAACATACAATATGTTGCTTCTTATTGTCAGAGAACTAAATTATCTCAAACAAATCACGATAAAAACGGTTACTGATTGAATTTTAAATCAAATCTCATTAAAATCTAAAGTACCGACGTTTTTGCTGCAACCAACATTATCTTCTATTAATTTAGATTAGATGTATATCTTTGCTCATCAGAAAGTATTACAAATATTAATTGGTAGATATGATAATGAAACACACCTCACAATCTTATCCACCATACGGTGGATACGGATACGGATACGGATAAAATAAATAAATAAATAATGCTCAAAGGCACATACATTGTAATGGCTTTTCGTTGTGGAAACCATACAACAACGGCACAAACATATAACATCCAGGACCAAACCGGGATTCGAACCCAGGACCTTGGTTTGGCAGTCCGGCGTGGTAACCATTAGACCAACTGGGTCGTCATAGATGGATGTCGTCATGAATGAATGGATGATTTATCATAACCGATCTCAACTTCTTGAATGTTTATTTTCAAAAGTAGTTAGGTCATCATCATCATCAGCCTATGTCCCACTGCAGGGCACAGGCCTAACCTTAGGGACGTTGTATTTATCATAACCGATCTCAACTTCTTGAATGTTTATTTTCAAAAGTAGTTAGGTCATCATCATCATCAGCCTATGTCCCACTGCAGCGCACAGGCCTAACCTTAGGGACGTTGTATGAGCGTTAGTCCACCACGCGTGCCCAATGCGGATTGATAGACTTCACATTGTTCACATACACATCAGAATTTCTTCTCTAGCGCATGTAGGCTTCCTCACGATGTTTTCCTACACCGTTTAAGAGCAGTCAGTATTACGTTAATAAGTTAGAAAATCGCATTTGTATATACATGGCATTTCGTCCGTGCGGGTTCTAACCCGGACCCTCATGATTGAGTGTTTCTACCTTTTCGCAACGCACCACCGGTGACACTCGTAAGTAAGATAGGTAACTGAGAAGTTTTTCTTTAAGAGCTGAAACTATGTGTTCTTTGTCTGATACCTGTAAATCAGAAATTCACAAAAATTTTCAAATTGTTGACGTACTTATGTTCCACATGTGAGACACCTGTGCTCCTCAGATATTACAGGTTTTATTTTAAATGCCTAAGTGTGCGCACTGACCACATATACAGACTCTGTTCCTTACCCTATGAATCTGATGACACGGGAGACCGATACGATCAGATATAGGGTCGGAGGCAGTGACAAACCGGTCTAATGTTCTATTTTACAAATTACCCATTCAATATACCGTCTTTACAACAATAGGGCGCGAGGGAACAAACATTTTTCCCAAAGTATTTACCCATTGGAAGAATAAGCTGGAAACTTTTCCTTCCACCCTACCTTGATCTTCCCATGCCCTCCCTAAAATTCAATTCTATCTTCGGCTCTAATAGCTCATTACTATACTTCCATATAAGGACGAAACTATTTTCCGACTCCTATTTAGCTTTCTTACCAATTCTGATTAGCAAATATAATTTATGCATCAGAAACATGTACTATCCGACATATCTTTGACATTAATAAAGCTGTTCTATATATAAGTGAGAAGAAGTGTTTCAAATCTTTGTCTCTGTAATTCAAAATAGCCTTAAAATTTCGTTGCTATTTGGAATGGAGAATAGTTTAACTCGTTGTCTGTCGAGATCAGACACAATAGAACATGCATTGTGTCTGGACGAGATCTGCGTTCCGACAGACAAGGGGTTAAAGAATGTAACAGGGTTTCCGTCCAAACCAAAAGGGATTATAGTCATGCGTTTATATGTTTACATGTAATTATAAAAGGAGTCTCACTAACCTGATCCGTGGAAGTCCTTTTATTAAAAGACGATTTTATATTACACCTTTCGGTAAAGCTTATACGAACACAGACGAATGAACACAAGTTCCAGAGCAATTGTCAAACTTATAAGGTTCTGAGACAATGGGGGGTGTGAGGGGCACAAAGGACCCCATAGTGCCTAAGAAGCGAAGGTCAGGACCCCTGGACCCTACGATGATAAGATAAGCATCGTATGAATGAACGCATGGTTCTAAAAGACATGCGAATGGTGGAAACAAAACAACGTCTTATTATGAAATCTATTTTGTGAGTTTTATGTTGTATATGCTCACGGCTATACCCCGTGGGGGTGGACAGAGGCACACCCCGGACACTGCGTACAAAAAAAATAGGAATTGACAAGATGACGTCAGCACATGCGAAGCGGAGTCTAGGGCTACATCTTTTTGGTTAATAAAACGCATTGACACCAGATTGACACCCATCTATTCAAAAAGAGTATTTGTCCTTCGTCTTGAGATTATATTCTGTTTGTTTCGAAAAAACAAATTCTAGCGTGTCGATTGTTGTGTCAGTCTAGGTTTCAGGTAACTGCTGAGGTAACTGGAGGGCAATAGAGGGGGTGAGGTAAAAAATTGGTGGTAGGCAGGGAGTGTATGTAGTAATAGATACTCTTCATTATACTGTGACAGAGGTATACTAAATATAGTATATTACAAAGGTTATGGTCTGAAAGAAGATGTAGAGACAAGGATTGAAAAAGGTATGTTGAAGTGGTTTGGCCATGTGGAAAGAATGAGCGAAAGTAGGTTGACGTATGAAATTTACAAGGCAAGTATGAATGGAATGGTAGAAAGGGGTCGCCCTAGGCGCACGTACGCTTAGTAAATCGGATGCGTACTGAGGAAGGGCCAAATAAAATGTACCTACTCGGAACAGACGAGCATGTATGAAGAGACTTGTGGATGTAGAGGAGGTGAGAGTTGTATCAGAATCGTAGCATGTGGCGATCTATTGTCTCTGCCCACCCCAGTGGGACAAAGGCGTGAGCATATGTATATTACGAATGTAAACAGTTCACCATCAGATCCAAAACTTCTTTCAGTGTGTAATGATAGGTAGTGTACACAACACACAGCTCAAAAATGAAGCATTCAGTTTTTCTTCACCAAAAACCTAGTACCTAGTGGTAGTGCTACAAATCGTATATAAATTCCTGAAAAAAGTCATTGGGCTGGATTCGAACGGCCGTCCCTAGCACGGAAGGCCAAGCTACAAGCCTGTGGACCTGTGTGGAGCCTTTAAAAGAATTTTTGTGTTACTGATAAATGATTGGGCTTCAAGGTTAGATTCGATACGTCAACTATTGCAGGTGCAGTTTGATAACGAGATTAAATGCAAATAGATCTCGAATGTTCCGTAAAACCGGACGACCAGTGAACTGTTGGTTTTTGACCTTTAATATACGATAGAAACTATCAAAGCTAGCTGCACGTCAAGGCTTTTAGGGTAGGCAGAGATTAGGGTGCGCGATTCAATAAATTCAAGGCTTAATTAGAGAAAAACGATAAATTCGATCAGTCGGTGACGCTTACAATAGCGAGATCTATTATATAGTGTGTAAGGCGAGGAGCGACTGAAACGGTGAACTCAGACCATCAAACTGAACAACTTTCACTATGGAGCCTACCTCAGGAAACGCGATTTTTTTTAAGACCAATGAGTTAACTAAGGTGGAGTCTTGTAATTGCAACTATATGGTAATTTCAACTATTGAGCAAATGCACTTATAAGAATCACAATTCAGTTCTTCTCCTTATACTAACACCTGCCTTCTGGATGACTAGACATAAGTCTATTGAGAGAAGAACTGAATCGAGATTCTTATAAGTGCAATTGCTCCATAGTTGCAATTACCAGTTAGTTGCAATTACAAGACTCCACCTAAAATTTATAATTTTAAAATTTTCGATATTAGAATTAGAAGGCACCACAGTAACATAATAAAGGATAAGCCAGTCAAAAATAGGTATACCTACAAAAATGACGTAGTTTAGTAGAGGTTAGGCGGCTCTGAAAGGGTCAAGGTCGTTCAGTGGGGATACGTCTTAAGCGCAACTCGGTTTTTTCTATATTATAGTCGCGGCAAGGGCGGGTTTCGCTCTTCGAAAAGCGATGGAGAGACCCTTTTCCATGAAGAGAACGGTTGTCGCGCGCGCTATAAACCATACTAAAGGGACTGTCGTCGGATGTATGTAAAAAAATATATAAAACTTACGTATGTAGCCGTTTCATCGTCGAATACTTCAGTAACCAGCATCATTTGATTATTAATTTAATGGTAACTCGTTTTCGTTAAGCTGATGACTTCGAAGCCTTTACCAAACACGCAGACTGTAGCGGTGTCGCTGTAACAAAACATTTCATACAAATAATTCAGACATAATTGTTAGGTAGGTACGCTTGTTTGCGGTGACTGGTTGACAAAGATTGTTTAGATGAGTAGTTTGACCTTGGATAGCAAAATGAGACAAAAACCAACGCCTAAAAAATGGCGCCTTTTTTCTCGCCTCTTTTTTTTGGCACGGCCATCAACTAAATAAACTAGAATATTTTAGCTTAGAATAAAGTAACAAACAAAATTTGTTATGACAAGTATATCTCTAAACTAAGTCCGAAAAGGCATATAAAGATCGTAATGAATATATTTCAACTTCAAGCCTTTATATCTCTGTTCGGACTGAGTTTAGGATCTTAGGGCTATAGGCCGTCGTTTGGTTTCTCGTTGATATAATGGGGTAGGTGGTAATTAACAAGAAAAAAAATCAGATCGGAAGGCTCTGTCGCACCTTTTGATTTCGCTTGGATATGCGCAAACAGAAAGGGATCTAAGTCGTGACAGCGCTTTGTCATGCATGCTAGACAACGGTGCAAGAAGATGCATGGTGCATTCTAATAAAACAATATAATTGATTATAAGGCTCGCGCAACTCTCTAACAAAAAAATGTTATATGAAACGTGCAACGCCGCCATTAAATACCTTTGAACAGTTGCACACGTTTCATACATTCTAGATAATCAGTCACGACCAGTTTTTAGTATGGAAGTCCCGACTCTTATAACATAGTGAATTACATTCTCTTTGTTGATTATACAGGTTTAGACAATCAAACTGAACAACTATCACTATGCAGCCACACCTAGTTATTGTTGTCGAGTTTGATGGTCTAAAAACCCATTAAATAGCCATTATTATTAGGGGTCTTTTTACTGGTATAAACGGTATTTTATTAATTTTTGGGAGCTCATTAAAATTTTGTAGAAATTAATATTTTAAAGTGTATAAGTTTAAACTTTCATATAACTTTCATATAAGAGTTGGGAGAAAATTAAGTATATGTCGTTAATCTAATAATTCAGTGAAGCAATTACCTTGTATCCTTCATCAAATCCATCCCTTGAATATCCGCGACATCACTGAAAGCTTGCGTTACAAAGTCACACTTTATTCCCTCGTCATTAATCTCGTATTCGCACATCGTGATCCTTTGATCAATGGAAGCAGTTATCACAACATCATCCAGTAACAAAAGACCTGTTATTTGAGAACAATGCAGTTTATCTGTACTCCATGTTTTGGAAACCTTCATGAATTCCAAATTGGAAAGGTCTGGAACTTCTATCAAATTCAGATGGATGGAATTGTCATCGCCTCCAGTTGCTATCAATAAACGGTTATCTGATATTGTAATGGATGCAAAACAATTGATCCCAGATTTGTTTGTTGTTGTCGAAAATACGACTTTGGGGTTCCCTGTTACGTCCCAAAATGTAACAACGCCTCTAGTTGTGCAGGTTACAAGAATATCTTTGTTTGAAAGTTTTATGTGATTTATTTTTAAGATACATGTTTTGTGATGTTTGATCTCGCTTATTGGGTTGAATGTCACATTGTTAGACTCGTAAGTAAGTTTGAAAGTTCTTATGTATGCATCTGAACAGCCAGTGTAAACAATAAAATGATCGTCAACTTTTATTATATCTAAATCCATAATTCTGGTCTCAGGGTCAAAATCTACTGAACAATTCCTCCATGTTTGATTCCCTTTCCTTTCTTTATCTGTTCCTTTTATTAAGTAATCTACAATTTCTTGAGTAGATGAATGTATTTTGTTGTTTATTTTCTCAAATGTTACTATTTTTATACAAATCTGTGCTCTTCCTCCTGCAGAAATTACAAGTAACTTGTTATCTCCTAGTTGATATAACTTTAATGTTCTGATACTTGATAATTGCTTGAATACAGCTTCATCTTGAAATTGAAGTCCTGAATCAACACTAGATATTCTAAGCGTGGTATCTTCTCCGCCTGAGAAGTAAAACGTTACACTTTCATCTAATTCTGTTGTGTAGTTATTTAAACAATTAATTTCTTTAGAATGTGAACCATTTATAACGTTTTTTGAAACTATTTTACTTAATTGAAATGTTGAGAAGTTAATATCAGAATTTTTAAGATAAATCAGTCTTATAAATTCCTCATAATTATTATTAACTTTTTCTATGTATCGTATAGCATCCCAAGACCGATGTCCGCCTCCGCATCGTACCTCCAATAGTTTAGAATTCGTTTTAATATCGTAAACTACAAATACCCTTTCTTGGAAGCCACATATTAATTTTTCATCTCTGTCTAGAAACTTTTCTGGCCATTGAAATTCTAGTTCTTTGCTGTTCATATATTTTATTTGATTATCATTGTTTATAGAGAAATATCTTATTGTACCATCCCTTCCCGTAGATATAATTTCATTATTTTTAATTATTATTGATGTTGGTCCATATCTTCCGTGAACTTTGTAAAAGGTTTTGATAGGATCTTTGTGACCTTGTATGTAAACGTGGATATAACCACATCTGTCACCTAGAACGAAGGTATTGTTTGTGGGATCTATAGCGGAGCTTGTCAACCATCTTTCTTTAGAAGCAGGAAGTATGAAGTTCGCGTAAACTTCTGTTTTATTATCATTTGAAGCTAGTACCGTTATAAGACCATTTTCAGAGCAGAAAACTAAATGCCTGTTGCCAGCCCATTGCATTGATAGAATCTTCCCAATTTTTAGTTTCGTGTTAATAATATTCTGAAGGTATGGTGTATGTTTACAATTTTCTGCGAACACATCAAATTGTCCACTCATGTCTGCTACAGCTATCAATTGTTTGCAACTTGACATACTTAGTAATTTATACGTCGATTCGTGATTCAATTTATACACCATTTTAGATTTAGATTCTTCGTTGTAATAAATTAGTTCATCACTTTCATTTAGCATAACAATGTTTTTTCTAGCAGTAAATACAATTTTTTTCACATTCCTTTCAATATCAATAACTTTATTGGTTCCATAATCAGAAGCAACAGTCGTAGGATGTAAAATGACAGCACAGTCACCACCTCCTGTCACTATATGATTTTTATCACCATCCAAAGCCCATATGCATCCATTTTGATGTGTTAACACCTTTCTTGCTAATATCCCTTCAAAATCCCAAAAGCAAATAGCAGAATCTTCTCCAACAGAGATTATGTAGTCATTAGTTATACAATTTCTCATGACCCTTGCTGCATGACCATACAGTTCATGTTTGCACACAATATTTAGGTTTTCCCAATAGTTTTTTGTGTGTAAATCTCTGGAATTGTTTTCAATGTTCCATATTCTTACAGATCTATCATCAGATGTTGTGACTATAATTCCTTTTTGTAGATCGCAGGATATCGAGAATATGACACCCTGTAATTAAATTGATACAGTTATAAAGTTATCAGGTTAGAATAGGCTAGAGTATTGACTGGATAAATACGTGACAAAAGATCATGCCCAAAATTATATGAAAGCTGAACTTGCGTCTGGCTGAATTGTCACCCATGGCCAACCAGAATAAGCTAACCGTGCGTAGGTCAAGTTATGTTAACGTCGCACGGCCAGCTTATGTAGGTTTTGTATAGCTTGATGTGTCGCCGTGTGTACCAAGCATTATTATAACAAGAAAATCTTTAAATATTTGATGGAAAATATTTAAAAAATCCTAATTTAAAATAAAGATAGGATATAATAATTTTAACAAAAAAAATTGTTTATTCCCCTCTTTTTTTTAATTCACAGACGCCATATTAAAATAATATAGCCTATGCCACTCACGATTTTTACGAATCTAACGACACCTCATAAGTTCAAATCCATCAAGCCGTTTAGGCTGTAGGGCATGCCAAAGAAATAGACATACATACTTACATACTCGAAAAACATAACCCTCCTTCTGGCGCAGTCAGGTAAAAACAAAAGCATTTATTCCTTACAAAAAATTACTATAAAATTTTATTTTTAAACCCCCATTTTCCCACGGGCTAAAAATACATATGAAAGGATTCATAATTCAAAGTCAAAGTTCATTTATTGCATAACTACAGGTTTATAAAAGGTTTTAATTCAGACTAAATACTTTTGGTAAATGAATTATGATCTTCTTTCTTCTTCTTATCGTGTGGGCAGAGCTTGAGCAGAGCCCTGGTGTCAGAGATTTTTCAGACCGCCTTACGGCCTCTGACGTGGTTTTTATGTAACGACTACTACTACCAGAGATAGTAGCCGGGACCAACGGCTTAACGTGCCATCCGATGCATGGAATCATTTTCCTTTTCAGACAATCAGGTGATTCAGCCTGCAATGTCCTAACCAACTGGGGAAAAACGCACAAAGCGACATATCACTAGGTGTCCCCCGTGGGAATCGAACCCACGGCCTCCGAGTCGAGAGCCAATGCTCTTAACCATTAGACCACGGAGGCAGTTAATGAATTATGATGACGCATCTTTAGCCTGGTTTTGGGCATTGTCTTTTACTCCTGGCAGGGGTGTATTCACTCACTCAGCATACATGTGCTAGCCTTTCTTTCCAGTATGGTCCTATTTGTATAAAGTGTCTAGGGTGTGATAGGACTTCACCTTGCTTAAGGTGGTTGCAGAGGGGTCAATTTTATACAAAACTTTGACGCACAATACGCGTAGACGGTATTAATATTCTATTCTATTTTTAAAAAATGGCTGCCGTCTTGGTAGTGATGATTTTGCCAATATCTAGTTTAAGGAGCAATTAGTGTTGTACGGTAATGGATATGGCGATCTCAAAGCCCTGTTTTTATACAAAAACACACACCCGAAACCGCCATAAAATGGCGGAGCCGCGTGGCCACTTAAATCACGAGCCGGATGAATGACGTCTACTTCAGAGACCTCTAGCCACGCGACTCGGTATTAATGTAAGTAACTTTGTGTATATGGAAAAATAGTTTAGAAAATCTAGATGCCGCATCACAAATAACATTTGCAATTTATAATATAATTACGAAGATATGAAAATTTTTTAAAGCTTTTAAAATTTTGTATGAAAAATTTCAAAGCTTTATAACTTCGTAATTATTTTATAAATTGCAACTAGATTTTCTAAACTATTTTTCCCTATATAAAATATTACTTTTATTAATTCCGTCTATGCGTATTGTGCGTCAAACTTTTGTATGGACTGAAACCACCTTAAAAATGTCAGTGTAAAGACAATATTAGGAACAAACTGTTTAGCATTCCTTGTAAAGCATGGAGCAGGAATACATTTTAACTGCCTCCGTGGTCTAATGGTTAAGAGCATTGGCTCTCGACACGGATGTCGTGGGTTCGATTCCCAAGGGGGACACCTAGTCACTTTGTGCGTTTTTCCCTAGTTGGTTAGGACATTGCAGGCTGAATCAACTAATTGTCTGAAAAGAAATGCTTCGGATGGCACGTTAAGCCGTTGGTTCCAGCTATTATCTCTGGTGGTAGTAGTCGTTACATAAAAACCATGTCAGAGGCCATAAGGCGGTCTGAGAAAACTCTGACACCAGGGCTCTGCCCACATGATAAAAAGAAGAAGCAATAACTTTGAACTATTTCTTAAGTTGGTTCATTAAAAAAAATAACAAGACATACCCTGTGACCTTTCAAATGATGCAAAGGCTTCTCATCACTGCACCGGTGTATTATGACCTCAGAGAACACAGTTCCAGCTAGAACCAGTAGGTCATCTTCTATTGGTAGTAGTAGGCCACTGTAGAGAATGGAGTTGTCTTTACTTTTGTGTTGTGATAGAAGTGTCCGTTTTGATATGTCCCATTTCTGATAGAAAAAATTAATAATATTGAACAAAATGTTTTAATAATATGAATATTGTGGTCTTACATGTGTAATGCACAGCAAAAACATACAAAACATACGAAAAATTTGGTGGACAGGACTTGAACCCACAACCTACTTATCAACAGACCTACTTTAACCTTTCGGTTCCTAGTGAATAGGCGGGTCCACACCGACCGAGCAGCCTCGGGCGAGGCCCGCCGCGCGCGGCATGCATCCTTCCGCGCGGCCGGTGTGGACGTGCCTCGGGTGCGGCAGGCGCATGCTCAGCCTCGGGCGAACGCGTACGCAGCCGAGCCGAGCGTTGTCGGTTTTTCGGTTCGCTCAAAGGTGCCTCAGTCGTTTGCCGCGCGCGGGGTGGACGCCACGTAATTAATTGGCTTTGGGATGCCAGGGATCCTAATTATACTAACAGGGGGATGAGAGAGGATTCCTGGCTAGATATAAGCCGTCAATTGGATGTGCCTGTTAAGGACTTGAAAAAAAAATGGAATCGTTGTTGGGGTCTTATAGACGTGAAAAATCGCGATTTGTGTAAAAGTAAAGTGAAGTGTTTTTAAAAAAAAATGATGTGATGTGATGTGAACAAATTAAGACTTGGCCCAAAGGTCTACGTTACCAGGCCATAAACGTTAAAAAAAAAAAAAAGTTCGGCGCCATCTTGTATAATACGGCTCGGGGCGAGCGAGGCAGCCTCGGGCTGTAAAATTATCCGAACGATTAAGCCTCGCCCGCGGTGGGACGTTTGCCGCGCGCGGCGGGCCTCGCCCGAGGCTGCTCGGTCGGTGTGGACCCGCCTAATGACTATTGGGTCAGGTAAACAAACGATTTCAATTGTTCATCTCAATAACTTTAGATTAAGGGAAATAACATTAATGGTAGGTGAATAAAAATAATTTTATGTGATAAATAATCAATGAAAATGTGTTTCGGTTTTTAGGTATCATGTCTTAACATAATATTCATGACCTTAAAATGATTGCTCAATCCTTAGTATTGATGATTTTGTGAATGTCTAGTTCAAATAGCATGCTTGCAGTGCTTGACATTGTACAGTAATAAGTATTTGATTATTTCAAGGGTTCTTTTATGCACAAAACACAATCTTGAGCCACCATACACTAAGAGCTTTGTTGTAGGCCAGGGAGTAGGCAACTGACATGCGACTACCCCAGGGTTGCCAGACGTACGAGAAATCTCGTACCATTACGAGATTTAGAGGGTCTGTACGAGATTCAAGATTAACAAAAATCTCGTACACTTTTTTACGAGATTTGAACAATGACGACTTCTTTCGCATATCGATACAGTAAATGGTACAACTTTTAGCTTCCGAAAGCGCTAAAGGCCCAAATCGCAAAGGTAATTGCGTAAATTTCGAACAATCAAAAGAAATGTACGCCAGAATGACAGCTGAAAAGCTATACTCTAAAAATAAAGATGATTTTCCCTGATGTCGAATATAATTAATAAAAAATATGATTTTTAATTGTTTAGTTTGAATTTAACAGCCCCAAGCGCAAAGAATATGACTACACAAGTTACATAGTACAGTAAAATCATTAATTTTATTGGAGTTTCTTTAAATTTATGCTTTTACGAGATTATCTGTTGAAATTACGAGATATTTAGCAACCCTGGTACGAGAAAAAAAAATTGTCATCTGGCAACCCTGGACTACCCAATAACAGACCTACAACGCGACTCATGACCTGCTTTACCAACCACTTCATTAAATAAATCAAACCTACCTGTACAACGTTATGTGATGTCAACAAAGCAATAAAATTATCTTTCATCCAAGCAGCAGAGTGTATCCAGTCGTCACATACGACTGGTTCAAATGTTCGTCTAAACACAACGTCCTCGTCACACGTCCCAGAGTTCTCTACAGATATTACCGTGAATTGTTTACCACCGAAAACTAAGATTTTACTCTTACACTTTGAAGGTATGAAACCATATGTTTTTTGACCTCTTAGACATTGAATCCTACTTAATAACCTAGTAGATCCCCTGTGGAATACATTCATGTAGCTTCCAATACCTGAAAATGAGTAACTTTATGTTATTTTGATAAAATAATAAGATGACAAAATTGAAGTGAGGTTATAACTTCATTGAACTTACCGGCCAAAACAAAGTCATTATAAAACTTAACCGCTGTAACATCTGTGCGTGAAATTAACGACATTTCAATATATTTCTGACCTAAGAAAGAGTAATTTAATGAGAATATACTTCTGAAATCCTCACTCACATGCACTTTGGAAATGTCAAATAAATTTTTTTTGGTTCAGTTCTAGGTAAAGGGTATATCCCATACAACCGATGTCTTCAATCTTTCATTTATAGCGATTAAAACGTTGGTGTTCGACGTTTTGACGCTTCTTTGACCAATGTCAAACGGTGCGTCCCGAATCACGCCAAAACCGCCAACAGCTTGTATTAATTGATCTGAGCCAACAGCAGCGGAGCGCGATAAATTTCGTTCCGATTTGGTCGTGAGCGCGACCACCGTCAAAAACGTGACGTCATTCATGACGTCACTACCGACGCCATCTTGCAATAACAGTGCTCACGCCATAGATATCTGTAAAGAGATTGTATATATCTTAGATGAACTATGGTTAAGGTTACCATGGTGACTCTGGACTATTATCTTCTCACTGTCAACTATTTATCTTTACTCACAGTTAATTCTTATCAATAAAAGTTAATATGGTAGCAGAGCGTTTAAAGTGAAAAACGTTGTCACGACATAATGGTGAATGGACATTGAACATTGTGCCGCAAACATGCCGAAGACAACATATCACGTTAATCCACTTGATAAGGACAACTATGACACTTGGGCAATTCAGGCAGAAGCCGTATTGATAAAAAGCAAATTATGGAAGTACATAGTTAAACCCCTAGCTCAAGACGCAAGTGCCGAAGACGCTGAAGGAGACGCACAGGCAAAAGCAGAACTTATTCTCATAATCGCTCCTTCTCAGCTCAAAGAAATAAAGAAATGCACCTCTGCAAAGGCCCTGTGGGATAAACTGAAAGAAATTCATGCGAGTAAAGGTCCCGCACGTAAAGCATCCCTTCTCAAGCAACTGATACTTACCAAACTTGAAGGTAACGATGTACGTGCACACTTAAACAAGTTTATGGACACTGTTGACAAACTGGCTGATATGGACGTAAAAATAAATGAGGATCTACTAACAATAATGATGCTATGCAGCCTATCCTCAGAGTATGAAAATTTCCGTGTTGCTATAGAGTCACGCGACGTCTTGCCAACACCGGAAGAACTTAAAATAAAAATAACAGAAGAAAGTGACGCTCGTCATCATAATAATGAAAATTTTGAATCTGGTTCACAACCACAAGAAGAAAACGTACTCTACGCATCTTGCAAAGTCTGTAAGAAGACGGGAAGCAAAATCTTTCAGAAAAAGACTCATAAAATATGTTCTAACTGCTGGAAGAAAAATATAAAGAAGAAGTCTAACACTAATGAAAACAATGACTCTCTCTTCGCTGAAGAATGCCTTCTTACTTCGAACCGGAACCGTCAAGACGACTGGGTACTTGACAGCGGCTGTACCTCTCACATGACGCCTCAGCAAGAGTTTTTCAAAGACATGAAGACTGTGTCAAGAAAGCTCAACTTTGCATCAGAAGATCACTTTACTGAAATCAAAGGTGAAGGCAGAGTTACGCTGATCAACACATTTGGGAAAATACACCTCGAAAACACGCTGTTTGTACCTACACTTTCAACAAATCTACTATCAGTACCAAGTATTACCGACCATGGAGCTTCAGTAGAATTTATTAATGACAAGGCAGTCATACGCAATAAAACGGGAACGTTGCTTATGACCGCAGTAAAGTCAAATGGCCTGTATTATATCAGATCGCCAAAGATTGAACGAAGCTTTGCGGCAACGCCTGCATCAAGTTCAACGAACACAGAACAAGGTTCCATACAAGATTAGCACAGAAAGCTCGGCCATATGAACGACAAAGATCTCCACCTAGCTCTCAAAAACGAGACTATGATTGGATTGAACTTCAATAAAAATGAGGCTTTGTCAGATTGCGAAACTTGCATTCAATCGAAGATGACTCGAGTGCCAAGCCCACCCCAACGAACTACTCCTCGAACTACCGAACGTCTGGAGATTGTCCACAGCGACGTGTGTGGTCCAATCAGCACACCTACTTACGCTCAGAGCAGATACTTCGTCACTTTCATTGATGATTACAGCAGGTACGGACGTGTATACTTCCTGAAAAACAAATCAGAAGTATTAGACAAGTTTAAAGAGTACAAACAAGAAATGGAAACATTTACGGGCAACAAAATCAAACACTTGCAAACGGACAATGGCACGGAATATATCAACGTCAAATTCCAAGCCTATCTAAAGGAACACGGGATTGCGCGACGCTTATCCGCACCCTATACTCCACATCAGAACGGTATCGCTGAACGGAAGAATCGAACACTAGTGGAGAAAGCCAGGGCTTTGCTTATTGACTCAAAAGCACCAATGCGCCTATGGGCAGAAGCAATTAATACCGCGAACTATCTGTCTAATAGAAATGTAAACAGTGCTATTGACAACAAAACGCCATTTGAGAAATGGGTACTAAGAAGGCCCTGTATAAATCATCTCCATCCTTTTGGTTCGAAAGCCTTCATACTAAAGAAAGGACCTAAAGGTCATAAATTTGCTCCCAAGGCTATACCAGGAATGTTTGTTGGGTATTCTGATACCAGCAAAGCATACAGAGTTTATGTTCCATCCAAACGCAAGACAATTATCTCTAAAGATGTAAGAGTTGTTAAGGCAAACTACTACTCAAACTTTACAGACAATGTAAGCAACCATTCTTTCTTTGATGAAAGGCAAACGACTTCTGAAACAAGTCAAACACACGTTAATTTCGATGATGCTGACGACACTCAACAAAATGACTTTATTGAAAACGTCGTACACGCAGATTCTACTCAAAACGGTGAAGAAGATACAATTGATTACGAAACCGCTAATGAGCAAGAACAGGATGAAATTGAACAACTACAAAATAATGATAGCGAACAGGTACATGATGAATTTGAACAACTGCCTGAATTAAATCGCTACAACCTTAGAGACAGATCAGCAATGCAAACGCCACAACGGTATGATGACTTCGTACTGGCAGCTGTCGCTGAAGTTGAAAATTTACCTAAGGATCCAGTGAATTACAAACAAGCATTGGACTCAATATACAAAGAAAAATGGCTTGAAGCCATGCTGAGCGAGATAAACTCACTGAAAGAAAATAAAACCTGGGATTTAGTGGAATTACCTAAAGGACGAAAGGCCCTACCATGCAAATGGGTTTATAAATTGAAAACAAATCCAGACGGCTCTATCAATAAATTTAAAGCCAGGGTAGTTGTCAAAGGTTATTCACAACAACAAGGCGTCGACTACGATAAAACGTTTAGTCCTGTGGTTCGACTCAGCACAATACGAACAATTATAGCAATCGCTGCTAAAGAAAATTTAAACCTACGTCAATTCGATGTATCAACAGCCTTTCTGAACGGTTTAGTTGAAGAAGTTATTCACGTAGAACAGCCCGAAGGCTTCCAAGATGGAACAAAGCGGGTATGCAAGCTTAATCGTAGCCTCTATGGTCTCAAGCAAGCGCCGCGATGCTGGAACTTATGCATTGCCGAATTTTTGATAAAAACAGGCTTTAAACAAAGTGAAGCAGATCCTTGCTTGTATACAAGAATCAGAGGACAGTCCAAAGTTATAATTGGACTTTATGTTGACGATGGACTTGTGGCATCTACCACAACTGCTGCAGGAGATGAGTTTATTAAGGAGCTAAAAGCTCGTTTCAAAATAACAACCAAACCTGTCTCCTACTTCCTGGGCATGGAAATAAAAGCAGAAAAGGGAAGAGTAACAATATGCCAGCAAGCCTATACAAAAAAGGTTCTTGAAAAGTTCGGTATGATGAACAGTAAATCAACACCGACTCCAATAATCAAAGAAAGTATCAACGATACGGAACCAAGCACTGAAAGCCGGCCGATCTTTCCGTATAGACAGGCCGTCGGAGCTCTTACTTACTTAGCTGTAGGAACAAGGCCGGATATAGCTTATGCCGTGAGCAAAGCATCCAGAACCCTAGAGACACCCACCATGAAGGATGTTATGCTAGTTAAACGGATTTTCCGCTACTTAAAAGGAACTACAGACAAAGGTCTAATTTATAGACATACAATAGAAACACCAAAAAACTTGGTGTGCTACTCGGACTCCGACCTCGCGGGAGACCAAGCAACAGGCAGATCGACATCGGGGATGGTGTGCCTACTCTCAGGAGCAGCTATCAGCTGGAGGAGTCAACGACAAACTATTGTTTCTCTCTCATCAACTGAAGCTGAGATCATCGCAGCCAGCGAAACTGCACAAGAGATTCTGTGGCTCAATAGCCTAGTGAAAGACTTGACTGATTTACAAAAACCTGTGCTCTATCTAGACAATGAATCAGCTATAAAGCTTTCTCACAATCCTAAATATGAGCACCACAAGCGGACCAAACACATCAAGTTAAAGCATCTATTTGTACGTGAATGCGTAACCAATGGTGAACTTGAAGTAAAACAAGTCCCATCCGTGCGACAGCTGGCGGATATGCTGACAAAGCCACTTTTTGGTCCTAGATTGGAAGAATTAAGTGGAAAAATTGGATTAAAGAAAATTTCCAATATTAACTTTTATTGATAAGAATTAACTGTGAGTAAAGATAAATAGTTGACAGTGAGAAGATAATAGTCCAGAGTCACCATGGTAACCTTAACCATAGTTCATCTAAGATATATACAATCTCTTTACACCCACGGAACTTTTAAAAATTGGAAATTTTCTTTAATCCAATTTTTCCACTTAATTCTTCCAATCTAGGACCAAAAAGTGGCTTTGTCAGCATATCCGCCAGCTGTCGCACGGATGGGACTTGTTTTACTTCAAGTTCACCATTGGTTACGCATTCACGTACAAATAGATGCTTTAACTTGATGTGTTTGGTCCGCTTGTGGTGCTCATATTTAGGATTGTGAGAAAGCTTTATAGCAATGAAATATCCACTCTATGGCTCACGCTCACGGCTCCGAGCGTTAGCACTGTGAGCGAGTTGTCAAAAGTGACGTTTGACAGGTTTGCGGTAGGTTCCGATTCATAAAAACAGTGCTGTGAGCGATTACAGGGCTGCGTTCAGAACCTACAAATTCAAATGAAACGGGTGCTAGCGCTAGGCTGCGTTCACGACCTTTGGGTGCGGTTGTTTTTTCAACACGCTCTATGGTATGGAACCGTTCACCGAGGCTCGGAACGGCGTTATAGCGAAAAGCTGCACTTGGGGTGCACCTGTGGCGTAGGTTCTGAACGCAGCCCTGTTATTGCAGGATGGCCTCGGTAGTGACGTCATGAATGACGTCACGTTTTCGACGGTGGTCGCGCTCACGATCAAATCGGAACGACATTTATCGTGCTCACACACAGCGCTTACAGCGCTGGGCTGCGTTCACGACCTTTGGGTGCGGTTGTTTTTTCAACACGCTCTATGGTACGGAACCGTTCACCGAGGCTCGGAACGGCGTTAGTGCGAAAAGTTGCACTCGGGGTGCACCTGGGGCGTAGGTTCTGAACGCAGCCCAGTTGGCGATTTTGGCGTGATTCGGGACGCATCGTCGGTCGTTGTGGGTAATTTTTGAGCGAATTTTCAAAAGTGACGTTTAACAGTTTTGCGGTTGTATATTTTTGGTTTGTTTAGTTCTCGATTTTTCTTTAGTACCTAGTATTGGGTTTGATTATGTTCTAAAAAAGACAAATAAAAGTTTGATAACGATTAGTTATGAAGAAAATAATAGGAATATTTGAATCAAATCAGTGTGATACTTCCTGGCCGCAACGTTAGTATCTATACGTTAGTATCTCTATATAGTTTGTGCCTGGCCGCGCCACAGTCGCAAACTCTGATTTCAGTTTACCTACTCAAAAAAATGTACTCAATTTGTACTCCCTAAAAAAAATGTGCTCATCGGGTTCACGAGAAAATAAGCAATGTTTGTGACGCGGCTGGGAAGCATCCTTTCTAACCGCGCCACGGCGAATATCGCGTATCAAGAAGTTTTATTGAAACGATCTAAATCGAATGTCCAAAGAAATGTACTAAAATTGTACTCTCTAATTATAATAAAAAACTTTCTGAAAATCATTCGTAGAAAGAGAAATATTCAAAACAAATAGTAATGACATGGATGACTACCACCTATAGACTTCTAAAAGAAGGAATTTGGCGTACGTTACGCTAGTTTTTAACCTCTGACGCAAAAGAGGGGTGTTAATAGTATAAGTTTGACCAATCTACCTGTTTCAATTGTCAATGACAGGCAAGGGTTCGATTGAAAACGTGTAAAAATCACTCGGGGTACAGTGAATAGTACAGTCTGTCTATCTCACTTTATCATTTAAGTATATCTTCGTATCCTTTTTACCCGACTTCGCCATAACGAAACTGACTCCAGTTGGGCTAGCACGTTGCACGTGATACGGCTATATCACGTCTTTTATCTCGTTCGTCTGCGCGCAAATAGAAAGAAAGCGGAAGCATGATAGCGCTATATCACGCTGGCATATTAGCCATGCTGGCATTTCTTTTTATTGAGTCGCAAATGAAGCTCATACAGCCGATGTCTAAAGTTAATTTGTTTTCCAATATTCATCCCATTTAGACAATACCATTGCCAGCTTCTTGCCGCCATAGTATGGCAGCGTGATACAGCACTATCGTGCTTTCGCTCTTTCTATTTACGCGCAAATAAGCGAGATAAAAGGCGTGATATGGCCATATCACGCCGTTTATCTCGTTTATTCGCGCGTAAATATAAAAAGAGGAAACATGTGACAGCGCTGTATAACGCTGCTATACTATGGTGGCAGAGTGGACTAACCCGTAATTTTTGGTGTTAACAGACTAATTACGCTCGCTGCTAGTGCTGTGCATGTCCAAATGGATTTAAAAAATATATCGATGAATGTGTTTCGAAACAAAAACAAAAATAACACTGACAAAAGATAATTTTTTAGCAATCACAAAGTTAGAAAGAAATGTTTAAATACTAATTTTGATGTTGATCCAACGGATAGTGTTCTTTGTACTTATTAACGTGGTTCTCCATTTGCCTCAATTGTTTTCTGAAAATTAAAAAATATAATGTAAGTGAGGTAGCAACAGCAATTAAAGTATCGACATAATACCTAGGTACCTGCTGCAATGCATTTTTTATGAAAGTAAATGTTTAGATAAGTTAGTACCTAGATACATAAAGAAAGACTGTTGCTATCAACTCAAATTTTCAAGGTAGGTAGACTAGGTACCTATGCAAGTTAATGGGTGGTTTATTTACCTAAATTAAACATGAGTGGTAGGTAACGTACTTTAGATGCAAATCGTCCTGAATACTTAACTACATAATATAATAAGTAAGTACCTATTATGCTAATTAAACTTAAGAGTCAACTAATTAAACTTACTGGATGCTAGGTGGCATATCATAATAAACGTCTTCAAGCATCTCTCTCCAGTGAGGTTTCTTCTTCTTCTCTGCATCTTGCATCGTTTTTACAACTATATCTCGCGATTCTTTCAATAAGGTGGCATCAGCTTCTGAGTTCCAAAGACCTAGAAAAAGGAAAATTAAAAAAAAATAATAATAATTGGTAAATAGGTATTATCCGATGGTCATATGCGACAGTTTATTTTCAATGTGTAAAATTATATACAATTTTATTGCACGATTCAGTACCAAGAAACTAACAAGGTAATGTTCACTACCTACCTACCTAGAACCGAGGCACAGATTAATGTACCGAGGTAACATGCTATTCGATTGTTATTTATGTTTTAGCCTGCAAAGTTTGATACTTTATATTATAAGTGAGTAATAACAATAAGCTAGTTAATCCTTGTAAGTAATTGATGTTAGTGAGGACCATACCTTTTTGTTCGAGATAAAGTTTAAACTTCTGGATAGGACTCTCATCTTTAGTCCATTTTTCGATTTCTTCCAAAGATCTGTAAGCGCTGCTGTCGTCGGAGGTTGAATGGTGACCCACTCTGAAAACAGTGGTGGATAAAGTATCATGACATAATAATTTATAGTGACTCGCATTGTGGGTCTGCCTTTGCGTCGCGTGTCGGTCGTTGGCTCTCCCTCCCTCCCCTGCCTATAACGAAGCTCCAGTGGTGGCTAAATATAGTGTTCTTTTCGAAAAACAATCCTTGAAGTCACCAAAATACTTATATAATCGTACAATGTCAATGTCAAATCATCAACCAAGATGGCAGCCATTAAAAAAAATAGAATAGAATAATAATTATAATAGTATCCATTGATTGAAGTGTAAAGCAAGCTAAAGCATGTACTTAGTTGCAGCAAATAAAATTTTTTACATTCCTATTAGTTTGGGTTTCAAGATGAACTGCCCTTCGTTAAAAAAAAACAGCGACATTGATAGTAATATCACCCTGTACCTATAAGACATAGCTTCAATCAGCACAGGCTTGTTGTCCTCCACGGCAATAGCCCTCGCCCGTTTAACAGCGTTGTAAACGGCGAGCGGGTCGGTGCCGTCGACCCGTATGGTATTGATGCCGAGCGAAGGCCCTCGGGCCGCGATGCCGTCCCCACGGTATTGCTCGCTCGTTGGGGTCGAGATAGCATATCCGTTGTTTCTGCTGCAAAAACAAACAAATTCATATCAGATTTATGATTATGACAGGACTTTAACTCGCAACCTGCACAAAACCTATCTTGTTGTAACGTAAAATTCAGATCTGATTGATCAATAATGGCTTTGCTTTATCATAATTTGGAAAGTTTCCATATTCGGCATACTTCTTCAGTAGACTCAAGTTCAAGATGGACAGACATACATATTCTCATGCCTGTCTCCAACTGGGGTAGGCAGAGACAACGGAACGCCACCTGCTACTATCCTGACAAACCTCTCTAGTTTCCACCACATTCATTAGGTAGTCCTTTCAATGCTCGTCGGTTTCGGGTAGGCCCTTTTTAAGCACGTCGCCAATTTGGTCAGTATATGTACGTCTAGGCCGTCCCTTTCCAACATTTCCACTTACGCTTGCCTTATAGATTGCACTCGTCATATGAAAAGGTCATATGTAAAGAATGAATGAGAGCAGATTGACGAAGTTCAAAAGGTTAACGTACCAAAATAAAATAACGGGGCAGTCGAGTGTAGCGGCGAAGTTGAAAGCAGCGTGTGCATCACCCTCTGAAGCAGCCCCGTCTCCGAAGTAGCAGATAACGCAGCGGTCGTTGTTCGGTATGCGCTTGAACGCGTACGCAGCGCCTACTGCTTGCGGCATTTGTGTTGCTGTAAAAAAATTAATTGGGAATTTCAGTTGATAGTTTTGTTAGCAGAGCGAAAACAAAAGCAAGATAATTATAAATAAACGGCAGTGCGAAAACAGAAGTTGAAGTTTGTTGATATAAGTAGGTAGGTACAATTATTATTATTAATTTAATTAGAACAAGAGTATGATTATAAATTGTCATAAGCAAAACATTCATTTATTTGGAAATCACCCAATATGATATGTACAAGGGTACAAAGAAAAGTATCATTAACATTTAAACCACAAACTCTAGGTACCCATCAAACTGAACAACTTTTACTATGGGAGTAAACCTGTATGTATGTTTAAAGTTTGATGATATTTTTCCTTACACCCTGTATAGGTACAGGTGTACCTACCTGTACAAGAGCATTGTATACTTATATTCATATAGAATACATTTTTTTCATAACATTTTTGGTAGGTAGCTACGAAACTATTTTAACGTAGGTATGATCATCATCATCATCTCAGCCGATGGACGTCCACTGCTGGACATAGGCATCCCCAAAGGATCGCCATAACGACCAGTCCTGCGCTGCTCTCATCCAACGGGTTCCCGCCGCCGTAACTTCACGTCCTAAATACCGCAGTGTCTTATGATTAACGGTGCCTTAAAACGAAAGTCTTCGATCAGTTATGATGCCAGTGATGACATATGGAACGACGTGGTCTTTCACTCAAGGCCTCATAAAAAGGCTGAAAGTCACCCAACGGGCAATGGAGAGGACTATGCTCGGAGTTTCCCTGCGAGATCGAATCAGAAATAAAGAGATCCGCAGAAGAACCAGAGTAACTGACATAGCCTAAAGAATTGCTAAACTGAGGTGGCAGTGGGCGGGGCAATTGCTCGCAGAACCGATGGCCGATGGGGCCGAAAAGTTCTCGAGTGGCGACCGCGTACCGGAAAGCGCAGCGTGGGTAGACCCCCTACACGGAGGACCGACGACCTGGTGAACGTAGGTATACCTATTGTAAAAACTACCTTCATTGACAAATAAATATTATTTCTATGTTTCAATGTAAAATTTTTTGTAGACTAGGTATCAAAGTTGACTTACCCAAAGGACTGGATAGCGTAACAATATTGCGCTGTTTACTCCCATAATGAACTGGCATATGTCTTCCTTTACCAGGGTCTTCATGGTTCCCGTAGCATTGGTTCACCAGCTCTGTCACCGTCATACCCCTGAAGAGAAACACCCCGACTTCTCTGTACTGGGCAAAGACTAGATCTTGAGGAGTCAGGGCTGCTGCGCTGCCAACGTGGATGCCTTCCTCACCGTAGTTGGTCATGTAGAAAGATATCCGACCTTGCCTGTAACATAACAGTGTTTACGAAGATAAGATATCTGTAGGCTTGTCATGTCATGACTGATTTGTTTTATTTAATAATTATAACTAAGTATTATTGTTACCAGGCTGGGTGAATCACAAACATTCTGAACTTGCAGCAGTGTCAACGATTAGGTACTGCAATCCACACCAAATTTCAGTACCTTTCCTTCTACTTAAATGTGCTTCACTGATGTTAGCACCTTAAGGTGGTTTCAGTCCATACAAACGTTTGACGCACAATACGCGTAGACGGAATTAATAAAAGTAATATTTTATATGTGGAAAAATAGTTCAGAAAATCTAGATGCCGCGTAACGAATAACATTTGCAATTTATTATAATTATAATTACGAAGATATAAAGTTTTTAAAATTTTGTATGAAAAACTTCAAAGCTTTATATCTTCGTAATTATTTTATAAATTGCAAATGTTATTCGTTACGCGGCATCTAGATATTCCAAACATTTTTTTCATATATACAAAGTTATATATATTACTACCGTTTACGCGTATTGTGCGTCAACGTTTTGTATAAAATGGACCCCTCTGCAACCGCCTTAAGAAAACTTCACTATTAATGTTGTATTTACCTCTGAGACTCATACAAAATTTTATCCATCTGGTTGAGCTGCACCATGGTCTTGTACATGTTGACCAAAACATCTTTATCGATATTAGGATCCTCCTTACTATCGATAATCTCTCCGTTATTATCCAACACTCGATAGATAGGGATGGGGTCATAGCTTGTTTCATTCAAAAATTTTATTTCCGTCACATAGGGGGCCTTCACACCAGGGAATTCTGCGATTTTACCACCATTATAAACGGCTTCCGGTCTGGCATTAGTGGACAGGAGCTGCAAGTTTTTGTAAATTTAGACTGAAAACATGTTCCATATTTTATCGATATAAGTATATCGATATTTTACGTCAGCTACTAAACACAACACTATGATGATGCATTCAAGTTTTGAAGTAAAATTAAATATATCAAATCATTCGCCTTTTGAACTAATTTAAATTTATTAAGTTTTAAATACCTAACTATTACAAAATTGACGTCTATGAAAAACCAAAATTATCTAATAACACAAATAACACTTTGTTAACCAACCCGCACCGCCTGCCTTAAATTTTTGAGCTTCAACAAACTAGCTCCACTCTTAAGCGCCATGTTTCGACTGACGCAAACATAAATTATTCAACAATATCCACGTTATTTACTCAGCCACATTAGCAAGTAAGATAAGGAGCGTGGCCTTTCGCTTCGTTTTGTGACGGCGGCTATTATTGAAACTCATAAAAAGTAGAATGATTTGGTAGGTAGGTCCTTACTTAGTCGATTCGGTTCGACGATCATTGTTTTATTTCAGTGACATACATGCGTTGCAAAAAAGCATTGAATAAGTTATATGTCAAGATTGACAATCGAAGCTACATAAGCGTAGAAAAAAATTGTAACCAGTATTGGCCTGTAAACCCTATCCATATACACGCACGCAGACATAATTTGTATGGCGCCTCACGCACACCAACCTAGGAAAGTTGGCCCCTTTTGTTTTATACGGTGCATGAGGCTCTTTCTAGACATGCACTTTTTCTAAGATCGAACCGAATCCGAACCCGTGGGTGGAACCTTCGACCCGAAGAACTTCAGTACCTTCCTATTATAGTAAATTATGAGGCTAGAGGTACCGTAGTGATTTCTTGCTCAGTGCTTACCCATATACTTATACTAGTTGGTGCACGCGACTTCGTCTGCGCTTCGTCTGGACAATTCACACAATATTTTTATAAATTGTAGCCTATGCGTTATTCTGATGTATAAGCTATATTATTGTAAAGTTTCATTAAAATCCATTCAGTGGTTCTATAGTGAAAGAGTAACAAACATCCATCCATACTTACAAACTTTCGAGTTTCTAATATTAGTAGGATTACTCTTTGGCTTACCCCGTAGAGGCACTTGCTATAACGTAGTGAGTTACATTCTCTTTGGCACTCGTCCCGACTGACTTGGTCCTGTGTTTTTGTGGAACTAACATCAATGGAAATAAAAAAAAACATTACCTACCAAAAAAAAAATCGAGTAATTTATCGAGCACTACAAGAATATGTGGCATTGCTTACGAATGTCGGTTGATAAGAAGTATAGAATCTCAGTCAAAAAAACAGTAATTAACATGATTAGATAACAATTCGAAGTTATTTAGCATAAACATGGCATGATTATAACGTAGTTAGTTTGAGCATGATATAAATATACGCTCACGACTAGGTATTTACCGAGGGTGCCTAGTCCAAAGGGTAGGCTGAGTACCTAGGTATAGTAGTAGGTGCCTACAGATTCAGAAGTTAGTCGGATTCACATAATATTCATTGGTTTGTAGTTCCAGGCATGGGAATTCCAGTTTCAAAAAAAAATTTCCTTGTATGAGATTATCCTATTTAGCATTTTTGTGGAAAGCATGCAACAAAAACATTAAAATTGTTTTACTTGATGAGCGTTTTTCTTTTCTTATTTTAAATTTAGTTCCTAAAAAACTCAACAGATGTCATTATTATCGCTCCATAGAGACGTAGGCGAGATCCTGTCAAAATCATTTCAAGACTGTGCCTGACTTTTTTTAAAGGCCAATGGATCGAGCCCATACAACCATGTCGGACGTAAACAGTTTCATATTTTCGGCTAAAATGATTCGTAAATAATGAAATATTCAATCAAAGGATGCGTTGGCATGTTTTTGATCATCTTCTCCCTATTTATAATTTTAAAGAAACACTTTTGAAATTTTGACCTTTATTCGCACAGACCGTAACGCCATCTATCGATCCACTAGAAAACCAAAAGAAAAACGCTCATTACGGTAGTATTTTCTCAGCTTATTATAGCAACTCAGTTTTAAAATGTCAAAATATTGAAAAGCCTTAATCCTACCATGTTGTGTAGGGATCCAAAATTCATTGCCGCCCTAAGCGGTGCATGACAAAGTAATTTATTCGGTTTTTATTCAGTAGTAGTCCTGCCACTTTAGCGCTTTCGGGGCTAGATCTAGCGCTTTTTTAGAATGTTTAGCGCCTAGCAGAAAATCTAGCACTTTTTAAGCAACGGTATTCGTGTTTGTATATGCTGTATTTTATGTTCTGTTATTGAGATATTATGATAAATATTTATAGCATATTTTGGTCAAAACATGTCCATAGAGTGTGCAGTGTTCGGGAGATTTAAATAAGAACGTATGTAAGTGCTATCATCTCAGGCTATCATGAATTATAACCACGAATTAACTGACTTATAGATAAATGTGTTTCAGAAAGACCGATAAGACTATTTAAGAACTTATAAAGTTAAAGGAGAATTCGAGGGAGAAGAATTTATCACCGAATCAAGCGTTTTTTTGACACGCGAATAAATATATAAGAAAAAAAAGCGCTAGATCCTATCTAGCGTTTTTTTTTCACAGTTTAGCGCCCAATCGATTTTTTGAGGTGGCAGCCCTGTTCAGTTGTCAAATGGCGGTGGAAGTTAGCGACGTTTTATTGATATTTTTATTATAGTTTAGCTCCAAAAAATGCCTTATTGGTATTACGACAAGAAAGATCTGTTGAACACACCGTCGTTCCGCGATGGAATCAGCAACGAGACCGAGAATCGCTATCGAAAAGAAGGTGCGAGGTTTATCATTGACACAGGTTCGAAAATGGACTTAGGTTATAATACTGTGGCGACAGGAGTTGTTTATTTCCACCGTTTCTACATGTTCCATTCGTTCAGGACATTCCCGAGGTATATAACCGCTTGTTGCTGTTTGTTTCTGGCGGGTAAAGTGGAAGAGACGCCAAAGAAATGCAAAGATATAATAAAGGTGGCGAAGTCTTTATTGACGGAGCAGAAGTTTGGTTCGTTCGGTGAGGATCCTAAGGAAGAGGTTATGACGCTGGAGAGGATCCTGCTGCAGACGATCAAGTTCGACCTGCAGGTGGAGCACCCTTATGGGTACCTACTGAAGTACGCCAAGTGTCTGAAGGGAGACAAGGGAAAGCTGCAGAAGATGGTACAGATGGCCTGGACGTTTGTTAATGACAGGTTAGTGTATTGAGAAAATTTCTGACCATAGCTTTTCTCGAAAATTCTTAGGTACTGCCTCTTTGCCCTGGTATAGCAGTAAAAGCGTAAGCTATAGCATGTCAAATCCCAATGCAAGTCATTGAATAATTATGTATAGGAGATAGAACAGACAATGCAAACATAATCTGTTTCTATGTTATTGTAAATGTTTAAATATGTATACTGTTAGTGTGCCATATTAAATAAAATAAAATAAATCTGTGCACCGCAATCATCAGTGCACACTGGGGGCGTCGCGGTGCAGCACATGCTAAGTAAGTTAGAGCCCATCAGCTCAAACGAGTGGTACAAAAAATATTGTCTGGGTGTCACCTCTAGTAGGTACCTCAACGCTGCAAGTCTAGTATCTTGTTTCGTTGTAGTATATTTAAAAGAGATAGGTTGTACCTTGCAGTGCATCAAGGTTGTTAGTGATCAATTTGCTGGCAAAACATATGTTGTTAAGCTACCATGAAACCATGTACTGTCAGACAAACAAGCCAATCTACAGCGGCCTCACGTAAGTTCACACAAGTATGCCGATGTTTAATTTCTAGTTATAATATAACTAAAGCCTGCTAAAGTCTCTCTATCATCCTACATAGAAATGCAACCAGAGTATATATATGATGCTTCCAATGTTACAACATGAGTGCAAAACCTTTTGGTTGACATCCCACATATCTGCACCAAGCGCCTTTCTGGATCTTTTATAATGCGTACAGCCAAAGAGTGGAATGCCCTGCCTGCGTCTTTATTTCCGAACGCTTACAACCCGAATTCCTTTAAAGTATGAGTGTATAGGCTTCTTCTCGGTAAGTTCGCTACATCTTCGACCCCATCTTCGTCCTGAGGACTGGATCGAGGCCAAGAGCAAACCCATATGTAATAAAAAAAAAATTAATGAATTCTATTTCTAAAATCAAATATGTACATTACATGATTTCTTCATTCTAATATTACATAGTTACTTAAACAAATAAATTCTCTATTAAAGCACCTTTTCAAACAGTTTATGCACAACACTGTGCCTTCAATGGGAGCCGGAGGTGATAGCGGTAGCCCTGATGTTCCTTGCGGGAAAACTGAGCAAATTTGAGGTGATGGACTGGAACGGACGGACGCCTAAGCACACGGCATGGTGGGACATGTTCGTTGAGGACATCACAATGGACTTGCTCGAGGATATTTGTCATCAGGTGAGAATCAAAACAATTGTACAAGGTGATAATTACTAATATTTTAGGGTATAAACCATAAAGTTATTATACCTTGCACTTATAGGAATAAAGGAATTGACATGAGTTGTCAAATGCAACCGTTTTTGGAGGTTTTCAGGAGATTATCGGGAGGCAAAAATTCGAGCACTCTATACTACGGAGTCAAACATGAAATCGTGGATTATTTAATGAAATAGTGTTAGTGTATTTCACAAAATTATCAACGATTTTACATTCGATTCCCATTTATTCACAGAAACCGAATTTTTACCCTGCAATAAGATCCCCAAAAACGGTTCTATTGCCTCGCGTCACATATCTCTTTCTATTATACAGTGGTGCCGCTAGGTACATCTCTCTCTCAGCTGTCAGTCACTCTTTTAGTAACTTTATGGCATAAACAAATATTTGACAATGTGGAAACCTCATAGACACCTACAAAATACTTACTGGACACTATGATATACTAGGAATCTATTCAGTATGAACCAAAACCATAATCTCAGAGGTTACTCCAATTAACCTCCAGAAAAATATGTTGTCCAACCGTATAGTTTGTGAGTGGAACCAATTGCCTGAGACTGCAATAAGTGCGTCCTCAGTGAACTATTTTGAAAATAGACGTATATTTTTTTTTACAAACCAAATAATTCAATTATGTTCTGCATCAGCTCTAAGCTGCTAGTGTATCATTTTAATAATAATAATTCAAATGAAACCATGTTTTCTTACCATTTTAAGGAAATGCATTATTAACATTATTCTATTAGTGTTGTCCTATTTCAAATCAAACTGATTGAAAAATTAAACTTATTGCTTGTTTGCTTTGCCCTGGTTTGGCAGGATGTGGGTTCTAATCTCGTCCGAGGCTTAATTTTTCAATCTTCAATTTAATAAAAAAAAACTTTTTTCGACTGTTCGTCACACTACAACTTCTTAACAGATTTTGATGCAGTTATTACTGTTTAAGAGCCTTTTGTTCTATTTAAAAACTATCCATCGTCATCAATTCCACGCGGCTAAAGTTATTTAATACACATACACACATATCCTCACGCCTGTGTCCCACTGGGGTAGGCTAGGCAGATTGATCGCCACCATCATGTTACGAAGTTAGAGGGTTTATGAACTTAATACACGCACGTCTGTTTTGGGTCCATTTGATTTGGCCCTTCTTAAGATATGCGTCTAAACAGGCAAACCTTTTCAATCATCTTATTCACAATTGCCTTGTCTATTTCATGCGTTGATTCACTAGCTAACTATTAAGTACGAATGGGAAGTAGTAATAGAAAACTTATTTTCCTTTCAGGTGCTGGACCTCTACTCGCCACAGACGCAGCCCACGGGCGCCGACTCTCCCCAAGCCAATAGCAAGCCAAAAAACGACAAGAAACCGCTCTCCGTTACACCGCCCGCTTCCGTATCGCCTGTCGCCGCTGCCACAACTAAGCCCATCGCGACACCTGTCAAAAATGGCGCCGATGTCAAACTGGAGCCTCCTAAGATAGAGCCTTTACGGTTTAGCTACCCTTACCCGGGTATGGCTCCGTACCCTCCCGTGTACAGTGCCCCTCCTCCAAACATTCCTCCGCCTCCGAGGCTACCGATGACAGGGCCGCCGCCGCCGCTTGTCTATTCGGAACCTCCGCCGGTACCTACAAGGTTCCCTCCAGTGAATGTTCCTCCCCCGAACTACTTCCCTCCCCTGCCGGGGCGCGGGCCTCCCCCTCCTGGCCCGCCGCCGCCTAGACCTTACTATCCCCCCCCGTAACGGATTGCGGTTATTTTAAGTATTAGGCTAAATATGTATAATTTTTTACTGAAATACAATTGATAGACTGTACGTTTTGTTTTATTTCCTGATTCTGGCTCAGAATAGCCCACATTTCTTCTTAAAAAGAGTGAAGTGTAGGGACACACCTGCCGAAATGACGTATGTGCGCCTGCAATGCTTTCTTATTACTTTGTTAGCGACACCAGACTGGAATTTCGGGATATGCCGACGAAATATCAACGCATAATTTGGGCAAGTCTCGTTTTTACGAGGTAAAAATTTCAGTTGGACCGGGTGCTCAAAGTGTTTGCACGCTCTCATATTCAGGGCGTAAATTGAATAGCTGAGGTGCTGGGGGGTCATGAGAGATTACCGAAAAAGTCTCTCAGATGTTTCTGATAGGAGCCCCGTGCACAGGGGTGCGTTTTAAATATAAAGATAAATTTCATACTACGAAAATTTTCAAAAAAAACTTGTCGAGCACCAGTGATTTTCATGCAGATATTTTTTCGGTAATCTCATGACCCCTAGCCCCTCGGCTATTCAGGTTACGCCCTGAATATGAGAGCGTTCAAACCCTCTGAGCACTCAGTCCAAGTTTCATTATGCACTGCACGCTTGAAAGGTTAGTAATCGTAGTAACTTTCTAAAGTAACCAGTCAAACCAGTTGGGATGGTGAAATTGTTAATAGATCAGTAAAAGAGTTCTTATATTGTTTTCTTATTAAATCTTTATTGTCTGTCAGTAGATTACAATTTAATATTTAGAAGTTTATTGTTTTATCTACATTGAATTGGACGTGAATTTTAGAATTTATCTATAACTTCGTAAAACTTCACAAGCAGACACCAAAGATATACAAAAGGACCTCTTGTTTACGAGTTGGAAAACTACTGATAACTCGATTTTGATAACTCGTAAATGTTTTTGCCTCAAAATGATACATTGTCTAAACTATAAAAACAAGAGTCCCATTTTTTTTGTTCCTCTGAATAGCGTAAGACGTTGACATCTTTGCTTTGTAGTATAATGTAAATGAATATTTTAAGTTTCCAAATTAATTGTTAATGCACAGCACAATACTGATCGCACTGTAGTTTTATGTAAAACACATTACCAAATAATATAAAAATTACATTAAAACTGACTCAAACTCCACACTGAAAATAATGAATACAGTGCCATCAAAGTAAACTCGTGTGCTTTCAAACAGACTTACATTTAAAACACTAAATTATATGGAGCTGCATTGGACTAGAAAAAATACGAAATAATATTGATTTAAAAAATATTGAACACATAAACTGCACCGGATGAAAACATGCTTGGATAATTACATTTCATATTATTATATCCTAGAAACTTATAGCCTGAAGGCCTAGCATGACGCGACAACGGCTTTGTTACGTTCTAAATGACAGAGATAAGGTGCGACTTGCTATGTCGCGCTGCCATGCACCCCGGAGGCGATACGGGTCGTGAGTATATTTATGTAAATGTACAATAACATTGAACATAATGAGAAAACATTGAGGTACCTATATAATAAATACATTCTTTCATTATCACGTCTGTTCCCCATGGGGATAGGCAGAGAAAAGTGTATAATGAACAGATATTATCTTGAAATTATAGCAATGGAATAATTTTATTAATTCATTTGATACTTTGTGAAGACACGCGTACTGTTATAAAATTAACAATTATTCAACTTATTAACATTATTATTGAAAAATTAGCTTTTTATAAAAATATTAATACAAAATAAAATAATTATAATAAAGGCACATAAAGTGATATCATCAGATCGTGAATAATCTCCGATTTAAGGCACATAATTCTCACTTAAAAACTAAGAAAAGCATTCGAAAAGCTATACCTTAACATAATTAGATTTTTTACACATTTGTTTTTATACAATTTAGGCACAAAGTTGAAAACCCTGTATCTATGAATACACATCACTAAAGAATAATTCATATTACCAGCGTATACAAGTGGATTTCTTCTGAATTCCTTGACTAAGAATCTCAGATCATAACATTCCTAAAAATCTACTGTCTCGTACATTTGAGTAGAGCCAGTACTGCAGTTTTGTATGAAACATTTTTTTTTTTTATTAATTCTCGACGTTTAGCCCAGTCATTTTACGGTTTGAGCCGAGACTAATTAATAATTGATATTTCTTTTCGGTATAAGATTGAAGAGCCAATTTGAGCCTAGAAATGGACCAAAATTAAAAAAAAATCACCTAAGCAATATTACCAATTTTAAAATTTAGCTATTATCTCTTTTTAAAAAACCTGAAGGTAATTTTTTTTGCACATATTTAAGGCTTTACCATTATACATACTTCAAACATGGTGTAAATATTTTTGTTTACATAGGTTTTGAAAAATACGTTCTTATTTTCCTACAAATACATTTTTAAAATTTCAATGCCTTTTATATTGCTCAAAAATAATTTATATTTTTAAATCTAAGTCAAATGAGTGCATTGCTATTAATAATTTAAAAGCCTTCTGGGACACACAATTTTGATTTCTATGTTGCGTAGCGATTTTTTTAAAATATGTTTTAATATAGTCTTTTTGTCACTAAATGGTGCCAGTTACAGTTTAAAAGTCCAATTAATAATTACTCCCTACCCCGCCTAACAAAACTCCGTAAAATGACTGGGCTATTGTATAAACCACAGCTGTAAATATAACTGGGGTGTTATGTTACACCCTGTATATTGTAAAAGCAGTCACTATAGTCGAAATCCGATGAGAATTCTATATGCTAGTATTATTTATTATTCTTACAACACTTAGCATGCAATTAACATGTTACAAAAACGCAATTCATTATAAAATACATAAAACAATCTCACTATAAAACTATTCAATTTCAATCAAAATATTCATACATTTTCATTTCATTTAAAAAATTAATATATTTTAATACAAAATTCATTATAAAAAGAAATTAAAAAACAAATACAGTAATATACAAAAACTCTCTAGATGAAGATGGATAAATTCATCTCAGTTCAAATAATGATACAATCTCAACGGTACATTAATTATTTTAAAACCACACTCGCTAAAATATAATTTTATATACAAGATGTTACAAAAATACAGATAAACATTTAAGACCATCAAACTTAACAACTTTCACTATGGGACCAATATCAAAATCGCAATAAAAATTCTGAAGTTCCAACATCAACATTTCATCCGTCCTCTGCTGGACATAGGCCTCCCCCAAAATGGGGAGATTTGCCATAATAGCCATGATGCGATGTGTTTGCGATGTTCCATACTAAACTACAGATCTACTCGAGCTAAATGTATGGGATAAAAGAATTTTTTTTCCGCGATTTCGATGTTGGTCCCATAGTGAAAGTTGTTCAGTTTGATTGTCTCAACAACCCTTAAACGTTTTAAATGTTTATTTTTACTTTTGTAACACCCTGTATTCTAGCATGGACAGTATTATGTCCAGGTAATTCAATTTATGCTGTTCACACATTGTCGCGAACGTGCAAGTGCGTTTGAAGTATATTGCTGTCTTTTGTTTACTATTCCAATGAAAACGACAATGGGGAAAGCAACATCCTCCAAACGCATGTGTACAATCGACGACCTATCGTAGAACCTTATCAAGGTCACGTATTAACGTCATTAAGTTTCTCTCAAACGTAACAGCATATAGGCATATACAACGTGTTAATGAATAAGCGCAAAACCTCATACACCCCAACTGATTTATAATAAAATAATTAGATGGAAATAATAATTTCATTATTTTGATAGTTAAAATTTTAAGTTATTCGCATTTTAAGTTTTGAGCCAAAAATGATTTAAATATCGGGAACTCAAATATACCAAAACGCGGTAAGAACCTAAAATGTTTATTTCTAGATCAAAAATGATTTGTTATCATTTTAGCAATGAATGAAAGCGCTAACGTACTCATGGATATATTTTAATAATCTTGTTTTGTTAATAAGTAGGGTGAGTGTACCCTTGCGGTGGGTTGACATTGGGTTCAGTAAATTTTAAATTTTACAAACAAATTATATAATATTTTGAAAAGAATTTCCTATTTTGAAACCATGATAATTCGATTCTGCTCTCGATTCTAAACAAACTACTTTCTAGTTTTGCGTTAATTCATTAACACGTTGTATAGGTTGCAGTGAAAAGGTTCCCCGGTGGGTAATAATTCAAATTGTTCGATGGTACGTATGCGATAGTGTGTGAACAACTTTATTTAATAAATAATTAATATTTATTTATTAAAAATCTCGTTTCATTGGTGATACCACGCCAACCATCTTCCTACCGCTATATCCTATGAGGTTCCTGTCATAAACTTCTAACATTTCGCTTTCATGTTGCTTGTTTTTTGACATTTCGCTTTCATGTTGATTAATCTTTGATGTATAATTTCTAGGGTTACAATTTTCAAAAAAGTTGTAGTGCATGGGTTTATTTACATGCATTTCATTGAGGCAACAATATGACATGCCTATCGTTAGTAAGTATTACGAAACTGGTTTTTGTTGGTCTGTTTCTTTCATCTTGTCCACAAGTTTTTTTTAAATAAGACGCAGACAATGTGAACTATGGGATACATAATTATGAATCTGGTTAATGCAAGAGGAATGCGTATATTTGGCCTCTATTAAATTGAACGCTCTCAAAGATAAGACGCCGAGCGACAATCGTTAGTGTGTTACTTTTTTATGGAGAGATTTTATTTCGCAGACTGTAGTATACTGGCGTTACTATAGTTTTTAAGCGCATTTTCTTTTATCACAATAAGTGTGTTCTCATAGTAACCGGTAAGAACGCTCTAAAAAAAAACCAATCCAATATAAAAGTGGACATCTAACTACTCTATGTACAGCGTCAGCGCTAAACGGGTCATTGACAAGTATCTTAGAGGTAGGCGTAACTCGTGTCACGTTGACACGAGTTACGCCTACCTCTATGGCAAGTATCATCGAAACCAATTTTGAAAAACGATTGTTATTATCAAAATGTAGGGGCATGAGAGATAAATGTAACTTATCTTAAAGTATTGTTACTGGAGTGCGATTTCTGAATCTCATTCGCTGAGCTCAGCAGTTAAAAATGTCAAAATTACTATGGAAATATGCATCTTTCTACTGCTGATTTAACTTTCAAAAATCATACTCCAGGAGTGCGATTTTTGAAAGTCAAATTAGCAGTAGAAAGATGCGTATCTCCATACATTTTCAACTGCTGAGTTCAACATATGAGATTCAAAAATCGCACCCCAGCTGGTTACTGTAGTCTAGCATGCCACGTACGACAATGCAACAAAACAAGAAAAATGTAATAAAAACAGTAAAACAGTTACTGAAAGGATCTGGTGTTGTATTCACTTCAACTGCTTCTCTCCCTACACTGTTATGTTCGCTGTCTTTCGCATACGCAAAGTTCAAAGACATAGACTCGTGTCGATTTTTTTCGTTTACCACCTCTTAAAGTAATGCAACTGTTTACCCTAACATCCCGTATAACTGAGTGTAGTTACCTTTGTACCTAATTCTTATACATTTCGAAAGTAAAATTTCTAAAAATAGGATATCATAATACTTGCTATCAATGACCCGCTTTCCCACGTCGCTCTCTGTTTCAGCTGCTGTATACTACAGTGTAAAGTAGTGACGGTATAAATGAAGCAGTTAGATGAGTCTAGACTGTTTGAGGTACTGGAGCAGTATCTCGTGCAGGAACCTGTACTGGTGCACGTTCTGTATGAGGCTGGCTCGCTGTTGGTGCAGCATGCGTATCGTGCGGGGGATGTCTATCTCCTGGAATGCACATCAGTTCTATATTAGGTTAGAAGCTTATGTGCTAGCTAAATGGTGCTTAAGTCCATTCAGAAATTCGAACGACAAAATGTTAACAATGGTGATACCAGTGTAGAAAATGCGCGTTGCGGGTCGCTAGCGGCCGCTTCTATATAATATTACCTGGTTACTGTCTAGTATGTGTAGCAGCAGATCCGCGGCCAGGGCGGTGCCGCTGCGGCCCGCGCCCTGGTTGCAGCAGAACAGCACGGGCGCGTTGCGGGTCGCTAGAGGCTGTTTTTCCGCGCTCGCTTCCGCTTCACACGCAAGACGAAGCCCGTTTATTTCTGACAGGAAACCTGTTGAGATTGTGACGAGATCGTTTTTATTTGTAACTATGCTCACAACTATTGTATATTCCTCAGGGTAGTCAGAGACGTTCAAAAATATTATAGGATCCTTTCTTCTTAAAACAATTTTAAAAACATTTAAAAAAATCGTCAGCGTCGTCTATCAAACCAAAAAAACCTCTTAAAACTCGTTGCCCCCCTTAGAAAAATGGAAAGTAGTGAAGAAATCTATACTATTATAAAACTGTAACAGGAAGTTTGTCTGTACATTGAAGATATTAACAAAAAAAAAGTTACAATATGGTTTTTAGGTGTCCCTGATTCCATTTCACCAATTTTTGGATTTCTTGTTCGTCTGTTTGTTTGTGTGTTTGTTTGTTTGGACGAGTATCACGCAAAAACTACTGAACCGATTTCTGATTAAACTTTTTTTGTTTGATAGCTTATGATCTGACTTAAAATCTGGTATATAATTTGTGCGGACGAAGTCGCGGGTTAACGCTCGTAAATACTAGTAGGCACTATTTCAACATCATCTTGTGAAATTCTAGCCAAAACTCAAGAGGCAATACTGCAAAATTTCGAACTCGCTTCGCTCGCTCCAGATGTATAGGCGTGCAAGGCCTGAAGCACCCATACCACAACTGTTATTGTTTATGAAATAATCACGTTTTTTCACGTTTATAACATGTTCTACAACGTCCTTAAAAAAGCCGTATTTTGGGTACGGGGAGCCTTAGAAAAACGAACTTTTAGATCCGACCTTGCCACGAAAAATGCGAGTCTTGCCACTGGGGCGGTAGCTATGAGCTAGGTGGCCGGTTGCTCTCCTCAGGGAAAATCACGAACAAAAAACTGGTCCATACAAAACTGCAACCCTAGCCTAATCAAATGTATGGAATATCCTGATTTTAATGTCATTAGGGGCAGCAGATTTTTCCGCGGTTTCGATGTTAGTCCTATAAAGAAAGTTGTTCAGTTTGATGGTTTTTGTATGGTCTGATATTCCGCTTTAAAAACCGTCAGTATATTAAAAAGGACCCTGTATAAATGAAGGTAACTACGTATAGATACCTAGATTTGATGCAATCTTATTGGTTATCATTCCTCAGTTTCGCCGCTCCGCCGCCTTTCTCTGCGTCCATGGGCAGGCACCCTTATGCAGGCACTACATTTTCGCCGAGAACGAGAGTGTGGATGCCGTTTATTGATCTCGCGGCATCGTGAGCCATAGTAATTTTCCTTTGGAAGTTCTTGCCGAGAATTCTCGCCGAGAAGTTCTCACGAGAACGAAGTGCCTGCTTTAGGGTTGAACTTCTTCTAGCAGCACCGCATCGCATTTTTCCGACGCTTCCAAGTCATTTGCTAGGATGAGAAAGATAGCAGGAATGCGATCGCACGCGGCAGTGCTGTGATCTTTCTTGCTCTAACCAATGACGTTCCTGAGCGACAGAAAAGGATAGAGCGTGATAACACGCGATGAGGTGATGCCAGATCAGGCTCAACCCTTACTTTTCCTATGTCAGACAGTTTTATAATAGTTGAACAGACTAACTAAGGAAGTCGTGCACATCGTGCGGGGTGGCGCGGTCGTCGGGCCAGGCCGTGCACTGCACGTGCCACAGCGTGCGCACGGGCCGGCTCCCGCAGCGCAGGCGCACGCGCACCGACCCGCCCCACGGCGCGCACGACACTACCGAGGACGTCACCTGGAACTGTACACGACATTACATTACTAACTTACATCTACAATTAACACATCCATCTGTCAAATTTTGTCTTTTGTCTCGATCGTTCGCGTGCAAATAGAAAGAGAGCGGAAACGTGATCGCGAGTTGACGTACTAGCCCGAAGGTCCATATCAAACTTATATCGGTAGCTCGGCGATATGAAATGAGACTTACACTCGCATTCTCAGTCGCTTCCTTGACCAAAGAAAATGTAACTCATTCGGTACATTTTAAGAATCGGGAGTTCCATACTAAAAAATATTCAGAATGTATGAAACTTGCGCTAATCTTCAAAGTAATTAAGTATAGAATTAGTGCACGTTTCATATCAAATGTCTTTACTAGAATTAAGGCAGCCAAGGCAGCACCCGACGGGTCTACGCGGATATATTGTCAGTGTGTGCGTGCTACGAGGCGTACGCCGCGTTTGCTATCATTGCATTGTATGAAGATTGATTACTGTCTTATACTGTGGCGATGTCCTGACTTAAGTAAAATCAAAAAATTACTTGACTAACCCTTAAGGCGGTTGCAGAGGGGTCAATTTTATACAAAACTTTGACGCACAATACGCGTAGACGGTATTAATATAAGTAACTTTGTATATATATATGGAAAAATAGTTTAGAAAATCTAGATGCCGCGTAACAAATAGCATTTGCAATTTATAAAATAATTACGAAGATATACAGCTTTGAAATTTTTCATACAAAATTTTAAAACCTTTATATCTTCGTAATTATATTATAAAATGCAAATGTTAATTGTTACGCGGCAACTAGATTTTCTAAACTATTTTTCCATATATAAAATATTACTTTTATTAATTCCGTCTACGCGTATTGTGCGTCAAACTTTTGTATGGACTGAAACCACCTTAATGCCTGTATTCTCAAATTGCATCTCCATTGCGAGGTTGAGTCAAAGAATTAGTAATAATGGTACAATTTTAAATCTTTTCTTTTCTTTTTTTCGTGGTGTTTAGAACAGCAGACCAAAGGTGTTCCATTATTTGAAGTAGAACAATCTCTACGCATCTCGATAAAACCATAAATACTGAAAATCATTGGGATGAGCTACCCTGATTTTGACGATTCATTCCTCTTGACGGAGGAAATTTCTCGAGTGTAAGACGTATATGCTATACAATTTGACAGAATTGAAGGTCGACGTAAGTTAAGGAAATTTCCAGGAAGCAATTAAGAATTTTAGCCGGAACGAGTTTTAGCCTTCGAAACCAGAGAGCGCTATTTTCTAAATCCGCAACTCTCGCAAGTAGTAGAATTAAACTCCGGCGGCACCACACCGTGTTCAGCTCGTCGGGCGTGCACACAGACTCACCTTGCCGTACTCCTTGGTGGTGTTGCCGGGCGGCAGGTAGTGCGGGTGCGCCGGCTCCACGAGCGCGAGCAGCCTGGCGCCCACCTGCCACACGCACTCCCACACCAGCGCGCCGCCCCACGGCACCACCCCGTGCGACAGCCGCGGCGGCTGCCCTGACCCCTGCCCCTGCCCCTGCCCCACCGACCCCACCACGTAGAACCGCTGCGTGCTGCCTACTGTCATCTGACGGAACACATAATAATAGTGCGTTATGGTTATGATACAAGTGAGCTATGTTGGTCACTACATACGAGACAGGAACTTCAAAGACTTTATTGCAACACAGGTATTAAAAAGGTGGTAAACAACTGAACAGTATTTTAGATAAAACGCTGTAATCTGCCCTTGAGCATGCAATATTTTTTTGGAAAGCTATTATATTTAAAAAAATATTTGATAGGATTAACTAGATTGCAGCCCGAGCCGAAAGCGAGAGCGTAATTGGAGTCGAGAGTGAAATAACCAATGCTCACGATTTCATACGAAATTTTTGAAATAACTCAAGAGGAAAAAAACACAAATAGATTTAGTGCAAATATTTGTGGAAAATGGCGCATGGATCTATGTTTTTGCGCGACGTCGTGTGCCTTTGGTAAAATTATTTATGCGCGTACAAATACTACCGCACAAGTGCGGTAATGTTACGTAAAACGCACGTGTATTATATAGCTACATATAATTCTAAAAACGGATTATGAACCTTAATTAGTCTACAGACATCGGGCTACCAAGGCACCGGAGCAAGTTAGCGACAGTTTATGAGCGCTGACCTTAAATGTGCAGAAATCAAATTTTTTGTGTATTTATCGGGGGAAAGGTGCCATTGGCTGTTAAATCACTTTCGCCAAGCGCTCATAATCCGATTCGGAGACCATAATTAATCACGATAATAGTAAACTAAAGGCACATACCGTGACATGTGAAGCGTTGATATACCCGTGAGGATTGGTAGGAGTAGAAGCCAGCCGGACCCTGTTGTCCTCGTAGGGCAGGTAGTCGGAGCTGAACCCGTTGATGTGCGCGTGCTGGGGCAGCAGGGCTGTCTGCACTGAGCCACCGGTCTCGCGACCCTTGGCTATCTGCTCGAATGCGAACGAGAGTTGCGAACTTGACATCTTACGCTCTAGTAGTTGACACTGAAATGTAGAATATTTAGTGTAAATCATAACCTTATGAATGGACAACATATCATTTTATGAAAGGTACCAGAAATCGTGCATGAAGTTTCAGAATATCTCTGACTACTCGGGGAATATAGTCGTGAGAATATCATATTACAAGACAAGTGTTAAATATGAATGTGGATGGCTGCATGAAGAAAGGACGACCGAAGAAAAGATGGATGGATTATGTGAAAGATGACATGTGTAAAAAGGGAGTGTGCGCTAAAATGACGGCTAAAAGAGATGAATGGAGGAGGATGACATATTGCGCCAACCCCAAGTAATGTGATAAGGGCAGGAAGATGATGAATATGCTATGCTATGCTACCAAAAATCTTAAACCATTTGGGGATTATATGATTCAGAGGTGTAATAAAAATCCAGCTATCCCATACATTTGAGTCGAGTAGGTACTGCAGTTTTGTATGAAGCTGATTTTTTTTCATCTCGATGTTGGCTTAAGGCGGTTGCAGAGGGGTTAATTTTATACAAAACTTTGACGCACAATACGCGTAGACGGTATTAATATAAGTAACTTTGTATATATGGAAAAATAGTTTAGAAAATCTAGATGCCGCGTAACAAATAACATTAACAATTTATAAAATAATGACGAAGATATAAAGCTTTGAAATTTTTCATACAAAATTTTAAAAGCTTATATAAAGCTAGAAGATATACTTCGTAATTATACATATTATAAATTGCAAATGTTATTTGTTACGCGGCAACTAGATTTTCTAAACTATTTTTCCATATACAAAATATTACTTTTATTAATACCGTCTACGCGTATTGTGCGTCAAACTTTTGTATGGACTGAAATCACCTTAATAGAGAAAGTTTTTTCAGTTTGATACCCACCTATAACCACCTGGATAAATATTAGGAGGGTGTTTTATTACACTATTTATAAAAAAATATCCTATTTTCTTCAATCCATTATCAAATTAAGGAAGTATTTGTTATACAGTCAAGAAACCTAACCTTTTTCTGAAAATTTTAAATTAAATTTAACATAGAAATAATTATCAAAAATGAAATCGGAACAATTCGGTTAGTTTTAACCTATTTTTATATTTTTCAATAAAAACAGGTAATTAAAAACATTAAAAAATGTTATCCATTATGATCCGAATGCAAGACAAAGACCTCTTACAAATAAGGATCAATTGACAAAATTTAAAAAAAATTTTAATAGCTTTCTCAATAAGGTTATTCCATTTCAACACTTGCGTAATATATGTATAGAATTGTCTCATTTGAAAACAAACACTGATTGTCATGGACGGAACGTGATTCATCAAAACAACACATTTGTTGATAAATATTACATGTCCTAGTGAATGCCAATTAATTTGGTATTTGATGTATTGGTTGTGTGCACGACACTAGCGCCACACGAGCGCGGCGTAGCGCCAGAACTATGTCGGACAGCCGAGAATTATCTACACTATTATAGTACTGTAAGTCTGTTTGTTCGAGAATTCTGCCAAATCTACTAGACCGATTTCGATAAAACTTTTTATATTTAAAAGCATATTACTAATTTTTAAAATGTTTTTTAATGTTGAGATGGATGTGTGGTGTAACTAGAATGGACAAGATTAGGAATGAGTATATTAGAGGAAGTTTGAAAGTTACACCTATAACGGAAAAATTGCAGGGTAATAGATTATCGTGGTACGGGCATGTAATGCGGAGAAAGAGAGACACGCGTGTCATGTTACGAGACGAGTGTAAGTATGAATGTGGATGGTTGTAGTAGGAGAAGAAAAGATGGATGGATTGTGGGAAGGATATGTGTAAGAAGGGAGTAAATGTTGAAACGACGGTCAAGAGAGATGAATGGAAGAGGATGACATATTGCGTCGACACGAAACAATGGGAAATGGCCAAGACAATGATGATTAGTAGTTTTAAAAGCTAGCTTATATTTTATCCCGGTACGATGACGGGAGCGGATGCGGAAGCCACGGACAAAATCTAATTTGTATCGGAATTCCCATTCGAACTTTTATCTCAGTTTTAACACCTTTGGGGGTTGAAATGCGACAAACCTTTTTTAATTAAGCATCTAGATGCCAACAGAAACTTCCATGCCAAGTTTTAAGTTTGTACTCTTGACAGTTTTGGAGATTTCGTGTTGAGTTAGTGCGTGGACTTACATAGATTCATAGATTCAAGCATATTTTACATAGCTTGTCCAACAAAAGTACAAATTTCTGCAACCCCGGGCGCTGGGATCGATTTGACAGCTCGCTCCCATTACCCACTTCGCACATAGCCAATACAGGGTGTTAGAGTAAACAGTTGCATTACTTTAAGGGGTGAATGTACCCATGATACTGAACAACTTTTGCAAAGAAACTAATAGGAAATTCGAGAAAAAAAAACTTTTCATACAAATCGATCAGCTGATTGCTTTACTATGGAAAATTTGTTTTTTTTTTGCGAATTTGGCTATATGTTTTTCAGGGAAAGTTATTCAGTATTATGGGTAAAATAACTCCTTAAAGTAATGCAACTATTTACCCTAATACCCTGTATTGTTGGGTTCGAAATTATCAAGATAATTATTTTCTTTGAACCGATAATTATCCAAGCTCATTCATAGTTTTGAAAACAATTTCTAATTAAAAGTTCTAAAATTCCTGTTTTTGCTTTACTGCACTCTTATCCAGACCAAACAGCATCTAGCCTTTGGTATGTTCTTTCGAATCACAAATAATTGAGAAAAACTTCAGAGAACAGTAAGAAAAAAATATTTGGTGTTCGCTAGCTTCTTTTTTCGCGATTCGTCATCGGATACACATTGCAAAAAGCACAAGATTTTTGTTTTTCTAATTTATTTTATGATTATCAACGTAAGTGAACGTAATTTAAGTGACATTATAGAATGGATGGGGCAAAATGGACTGAACATAAAACTTAAATACTGCGTATAATTATAAATCAATAGAGCAAGTCAAAAAAACTAAATTTTTGGGTCTTATTATAGATTGTAATTGCAGTTGGAAAGATCATATTCAAGATCTGTGTAATAGGCTGTCACGTTTCGTCTATCCTCTGAGGCGTATTGTATATAATTCGTCTGAGAAGGCAGGGTTGATGGCATATTTCGGATACGTGCAATCGGTATTATGCTATGGTCTAATTTTTTGGGGTATCTCCACAGATTTTACGAAGGCATTCAAAATGCAAAAACGCTGCGTTAGAGCACTATGTGGCCTATCGCAGAGAGAGTCGTGTAGACCTCTTTTTGCCAAATATGGGATATTGCCACAGCCTTGTCTATATATTAAGGAAGTCACTATGTTCGTGAAGAAAAACTTGTCACTTTACGAATCAAATAGTGAATCTAGCAGAAATTTAAGATACAAGCACAGATTAATCCAGTCGCATGTTCCCCGTACTACTTTGTATCACGACAGCATTTGTTTTATGTCCGTGAAGGTGTTCAACAATATACCTGATGTTTATAAAACTCTTGACAATTTAGGTTTTAAGAAAGCTGTAAACAATTGGCTTATGACAAAATTATTTTACAGTGTGAATGAGTTTTTTGACAATAATGGTAAAGTGTAGTAGTTAATAAGAATTATTGGAGCATTGTGTACTCAATTTTGACAGAATTCGTTAAATGTATTTTTGTTTTTGACATTGTGTAATCCGATTTAAATAATTAATTTGTAGTTGACATTCATGTATTAATTTTATGTTATTAGGTATCTATATTAAGCATTGTACACCTTAACCGGTAAATTGTAGCGCTCTTTTGTCCTATCTTACTAGTCACCCTGTCGCACTTACAGTTTTGCAATAAATGTATTTGACTTTGACTTTATATTTATGAAGATAATGATCATGATAATTATCATTTCGAACCCTAGTAAAGGGTACATGTTTTTCGTGGCACGAGGTGTCAGGCTTCTAATAGCACCAATCCAAACGGGTGTCGTAACAATCTGATCTTATCAGGCATCGTCAGCATATCTGATGCCCTCACTGTATGGTAGTCGGTTATAGCCACCGCATCCGACCCCACCTACGATTGTATCGGTTTGTCGTTTCAAAGGAAGAGAGAATTCATGTGTTTAGCGTATAAACTTATGCACTTAAAAATATCCTGGGTACCAGACAGCTTATCTAATAAAGTGATTGCTGTTGTCGAAGTCGGCTATTTCGTGTTTTTCAAAGATAGCTTATACTCATGGTTTCACTGAGATCGAATTTAAGTTTTTACGATTCAAAGCGATTGGTAGAATTTTGAAACAAAAACTAGGTAAAACAGGTAAATTACAAAAAACTAAAAAAAAAAACACGCTTTTGTCAGTAAAAAGTACATAAGATACATCAAAAAAGTAAGCAAATGAGCCCAAACTCTAGGGGTTTTCTAGTAGCCACATATTTTTTTTAAAACAAAACATGAAATAACTCACGATTATAATCCCTTTCAAGATTGTCAGAAACTTTGCTATAACTAGTCGTGGAGGAATTTGGAGGAGGCCTTTGTTTGAAAACAAACTGATAAAAGGCTGTACCGGATGGATGGTAAATAAAAAGCTACAAAAAATACTTACCAAAGTTTCTTTAGTAATACTAGGCGGCAGCGGCTGACTCTTGGGCAGGCCTGTAGACCAGCGGTGTTTGTTCGCTGTCGGCGGCACACTCGGCTTCGCCCGGTCCCTCCCCAGCGTAGCACTCTTCACTTCAACCTTAGTCCGACCCATAAACATGCCCCATCTACGCCTCTTCTTCTCCTTGCTACTAACACTGCTCTTAGTCGTGTTACTGCTCTCCAACTCTATACTAGTACTGTACGTTGAATTTATTATAGAATTAGTTAGAGCGCTATCTGTAGTACTGCTGTGTGACATATTTGCGTTGTGGTCGGATGCGTTATGTTGATTATCTTGTATATTTATTGAGGTGACGTTATCGGTCGATTTGTTTATCGTATTGTTATTGGACACCTTGTGGGTGGATAGACTCTGGTACGGTGTTTCGTCGTCGGTTTTGAGCGATAATCGATCGACTGACAATGCTACGTTCTCGAATTCCGAGTCCGGCTTGTTAATCGATCGATTTGATGTGTTCAAGTCTTTTGGTAGGCTCGACTCTCTGACGCCTTGTATTATCTGTGCGTTGACGTAATGGCTGTCAGGGTTGTCGAGTGATCTGTTTATTGGCACGTAGTTTGGCACGTTAAGATTTCCGTATTGGTTTATGGTAGGGTGACTGCTGTTTCGTTCGTTTAGTCGAGCTATTTCGTCTGTGGTCGTCAAACTCTGCGCTCGATCTCTCATCGTGACCTTCCCGTGTTCATTCTGCCACGGTAAAGGTACGTTTTCGTATATAGGTTCTTGAGTATCGTTTAGTTTTATCTGTTGTGTTTGCGGCAACACTAAATGCCTCTGGTAAGGTATCCTGTGCATCGGCATAGAGTACATAACATTACCTCTTTCGTCGCAAACTTTTTGGAAGTTGTCGGTCAAGTGTGGATCTATTATGATGTGAGGGTTCGGATCCAGGACTGAAGGTAGATTATTGTAAGTCCCATGGGTCGCCGGTATTACCGGCCTGCCGTAGTTCACAACATTGTGGTTACTAGGATTGATATATCCCAAATACTGTCTATTTAAAGCTGTTCTTGTTGATACCAAATCAGGACTTGAGCCAGAAACGTGAGAATTAATGTAACCTCTATGATAATTTAAAGCTTGACTGGCAACCGCTAGGTCTGGGGTCGAATTTGATGCTAAGCCGTTAGAAGGATAAGGTGGCGGTGGTTTATAGACATTAACATAATGTAACTGAGGGTTCAATTCCGTTTGAACGTTAGGATTGACTGCGAAAGGATAATTAGTTCCCATGAATCTACTGTATGGATAATCATCTGTAGCTGCTACTTGGTTGACGGAGACAGTGTGTCTTGTGACATCTGGATAGTGGACTCTATGTATATCGGGATGAGAGCCATAAACGAGTGGTTTGGCGTTGGTGGGGACCATTTGTGAGTGTGTGTGGTGGTTCTGGTATCGCAGTTGTGCTTCGGCGCGGCGTTGTCTGTATTTCTGTTGCATGGCCGTCTCGTAGTCCGGTGCGGGTCGGTAGGATGGGAGCAGTGCTCTGTGAAATAAGATACTGTTTAGAAAAAGTGAAAAGATGGTTTTCACGCCCTCTTTAGTGAGATGCTTGCACTGCAGGGCCTGCAATATGGTTAGTCAATTGGGAAGATGAAAAAAAAAATTATCACGTTTTATTTAAAAAATCTTGATGTCTTAAACACCAAAGTAAAATTAATTTTTTAATATCTTTAAATATAACAGAAATATAAGTGTTTAAAATTTACGATTAGAGCGAGAGGCATATACAGGGTATTAGGGTAAACAGTTGCATTAAGGGGTGATTATACCCATGATAGTGAACAACTTTCCCTAAGAAACAAATACGAAATTCAAATTTTTTTTTTCGACTTTCCTTGTTAAATGCAGTCAGCTGATCGAACGTTTGTACGAAAAGTAGATTTTTTTTGCGAATTCGCTATAGGGTTCTTAGGGAAAGTTGTTCAGTATCATGGGTACAATCACACCTTAAATTAATGCAACTATTTACCCTAACATCCTGTATATGGGAAGTGACGTCATATCCTCGTATTAGCCTGTTTGCATATACCTCTTTTGCATGTAAGAGATAAAAGATGAAAAAAAAAACGTTTTTCAATCGCTTGTAACTTTTTTGTTCCATTGTAAATTCGTTTGTACATTTCGTTATAAAATTTAGCCTATCTTTGTAATTCGGTACAAGATATCCAGGATCACAACTATCCCAATTATCAACCTTGTTACAATGTAATAGAAGTCACGAACCTGTTCCTGGGCGGAGGCCCGCCTGCCAGCTCTAGACACGAAGTAGAATGAGCTCGGTGTTGAGCCGACAGAGGCTCCGAACTACCAAGCTCGCGGACTTCTAATTCCTCACGACTCTCAGATAGACCGTGTTCCTGGAAAATAGACTTTATTACTAAAGTAAACAGTCATATTTGATTAAATCATTCAACATTTCTTCCTGTCAAATAAAGTGAAATCCGTAGTGGGCCTGGAGTGCGAGTCGTGCGTTTGAATCTCATTGGCTGAGCTCAGCAGTTAAAAATGTCAAAATTACTATGGAGATATGCATCTTTCTACTGCTGAATTGACTTTCAAAAATCATACTCCAGGAGTGCGATTTTCGAAAGTCAAATGAGCAGTAGAAAGATTCGTATCTCAATACATTTTCAACTGCTGAGTTCAACGTATGAGATTCAAAAATCGCACTCCTGGACCAGTCAGCTCATAAAAGAGTTTTCAAGAACTTATGTACGATTTGTACTGGCTTTTCTGGGAAGATAAATATTGTGAGGAAGCCTACGTGCTTCAATTTCTACGTTTTTATTGTTGTGTCTAGTCTACTGTCCATTGGTTGGACACACCTATTGATGTGTGGATATTTTTACGCTTATTTATAGTTCTGAATATGGTATAGTTAGAACACAGAGTACTATAATCACTACCGTAAGTTAGAATATCTCAGACAACAAGGAAATATACAGGGGGTTACAAAAGTAAAAATAAACATTTAACATTAAGGGAGTTGTTTAGACCATCCAACAGAACAACTTTCACTATGGGACACACATCGAAATCGCGAAAAAAAATCTGCTGTTCCATACTAAACTACAAATCTAAATAAGTTTGATGGTCTAAAGATTAGACCAAGTTAATAGTAATTGTGTTAATCATCAATAGGTACTAAATACCAATTATAAACATTGATAATGCATACTGTTATAATTAACAAGTGCCCTTGTTCAATTTCGCCAACTATTTTGAAATAACCATATGGTTATTTGTATTTTTGTAACACCCTGTATAATATATATATATATATTATACAGGGTGTTACAAAAATACAAATAAACATTGCAGTAATGATCATTTATAATTATGCTTAGCAGAGTATTGAACGATAATATATTTATACCTGTACTGGGTAATTTTTTATTAAATAATATTGAGTTTGTACAAACATACAAACTCAATATTATTTAATAAAAAATTACCCTGTACAGGTATAAATATATTTTATTAAATAATATTGAGTTTGTACAAACATACAAACTGAAAAATAATTCGGTTACTCAAAATACATCACTCATATCCACAACAGGCTTCGTCATAGGTATATACATCACTCACATCCACAACAGGCTTCGTCAAAGAAAGTACATCACTCAGATCCACAACTCGTTTCGTCAATAAATACATCCTGAATATGAACATACAAACTCAATATCATTTAATAAAAAATTACCCTGTACAGGTATAAATATATTATCGCGCACATTGTCTGAAATTGATGAACCAAATATTAAGAAGCAGGATCGCCAAGAGCTAGTAAAAACACTATCGGTCAGTTGCAGAAACGCTCATCAGAGTTAATCCTCCATTAAATCTCTTGCTAGCTTTTAAAACGTCAACACGACAAAAAGTGACAGCAAGGGATTTAATGGAGGATTAACTTTAATGAGCGTTTCTGCAACTGAGTGTAAGTCGATTAGATACCTATCGAATCGAGTAGTTACACAATGGGACCCCTAGTCGACCTCAAAGACAAGTAATTATATTTAGATTCGCTTGTGTGATATACTTATCAAATACAATCAACTCTCTTTAGTAATGAACAATTAAGTGTTCTATTTAATTACGCAGATAACATAAGACTTCCGATGGGTCGGCCGGCGTGACGATTTCCTTCACTTAGCACGAACTATGTAACGGCCGTTACGCGTCGATGCTATCTTCACATCTAGTTTTTTACTAAATTATTTTATTATTTTTTTCCATCCTGTGCATATCACGTGTACGAATCCTGCATTGTGTGACGCCCATATACTCTCCTTCGATAGTAGGCCTGCCGTTTGAAGTATTTAGGCTGATGATTTGCATGTTGTATTCAGGATTAGTTTTAGAATGGTAATAAAACAGGTTTTGAGAGTTGCGCCCTCATTGTGGTGTGCCCATTCCCACCACTGTAACCAGGATCAACAGCGGCGACCATTAAAAACACGAGTCCAGCGAGCGAACGGGGGTGTCTCTAAACTCTAGTTGTAACCCATATTACGGGGGCACCGAGCCTCCAGTGTACCATCGCACTTTTTTTATCTATACTATTATAAAACTGTAACAGGAAGTTTGTCTGTACATTGAAGATATTAACAAAAATAAAGTTACGATATGGTTTTTCGGTGTCCCTGATTCCATTTCACCAATTTTTGGATTTTTTGTCTGTCTGTTTGTTTGTGTGTTTGTATGTTTGTTTGTTTGTTTGTTGAACGAGTATCACGCAAAAACCACTGAACCGATTTTGATGAAACTTTTTTTGTTTGATAGCTTATGATCTGACTTAAAATCTGGCATATAATTTGTGCGGACGAAGTCGCGGGTTAACGCTCGTTTCTTAATAAAACTGTAAAATTTCCAAAAAAAAAACTAGAATGTCACATTGTAGTCATTGCTAGTTTTCAATTTATGAATCATTACTAGCTATTTTGTTTTATGGTTATCTATTTTGTAAACGCCGCGCCAACAGCAAACAAAAAAACAAATCCGTTATATCCCGATAAATTGAAAATCAGCAAAACTCACAATCATGGAAACCTGCATAGTGCATACGCTAAAGAAGAAATTTCGATGCGTATGTGAAGTCTACCAATCCGCATTGGGCACGCGTGGTGGACTAACGCCCATACGCCCTCTGAGGGTAGGCCTGTGCCCTGCACGGCTAGCACGCCACCCACGACAAAGCGTTTAAACGAGAAAAAAGTCATGCGCGCACTTTCCGGCCTACGTAAAATAATAAAGATGGAGGCACATCTGGATTTTTTTCGTTTTCTCGGGGGTGACATGCGACTCTGTGTACTGCAGTGGGACGTATATAGGCTGTGATGATGATGGTGTGTAATTGTAAATAAATAAAAAAAAACTATTGAAGCCAGCACTGGAGGTGCGGTACCCTCTTAATCAAAAAAGCATAGCATATGCTCACGACTATATTCCTCAAGAGGCAGTCAGAGATATTCTGAAACGTCGTCACTTGTAATTGAAAGTGGGTACAATACACGCCTCCAAATTGAAGCATGTAGGTTTCCTCACGATGTTTTCCTTCACCGCAAAGCCAGTGGTGTTCCTAATCAAGAAGAATCAAATAAGTACCTTATCAAAGAAAATGTGAGGGAAAAAAAATCAGACTTTCCACCACTGCAAGCGGGAGACAGTAATAGGAAGAGTATGGTCAGCCGTGAGTGTGGTTGGATGCGGTACACTGGAGAGCACTTTCCTCTGAGCGCGTGCCGCGCTAATTAATGTTTACAAACAGCCACGGTGCACGACATCACGCGGCCTTAGCGGTTTACTCCACACCTTACCAGTGTGTAAACTTTAATGCATTATATAAGGTCTAACAAAATGAGGTGAAACTATTTTAAGGGAATGATCAGACCATCAATCTGAACAACTTTCTCTATAGGACCAAAATATCGAAATCGTGAAAAAAAATCTGCTGTCCCATAAATTTAAGTCGAGTACGTTTGTATGGAACAGCTGATTTCTTTTCGCGATTTCAATATTAGTCCCATAGAGAAAGTTGTTCAGTTTGATGGTCTGATCATCCCCTTAAAATAGTTTCAGCTAGTTTTGTTAGACCTTATATAATCCTGAATGAGGATGCTGACACTTTTTTAAGAGGATGATTAGACCGTCAAACTGAACAACTTTCTCTATGGCACCAACATTGAAAATCGCGAAAAAAATCAGCTCTTTTTTCTGATCATCCTTTAAAATCATCCTCTTAAAAAAGTGTCAGCATATTAATAAGGAGTCCTTATTAAGGACCCTGTATATTATAATGGGTGCTTCGTTATCATCAAACTGAACAACTTTCGCTATGGATAGCAAAAAAAAAGTGATCAATTGTATTTGCCTCAAGCTCGCCCATATTTTTACACATACCTCCAAACTTATGGTATTTTCTTTGCGTTCTCGGATATACAGGTTTATGTTCTCGGTGTATGAAAACTCAGAACATCCACTTTTTACTAGAAGTACCGAAACTCTGTCCAGAGTGCCGGGCAGTGAGCCCGTCGCCACTTGTGATGGACAGTGGGTACACTACATGCCTCAAAGTGGAAGCATGCACGTTTCCTCACGATGTTTTCCTTCACCGAAAAGCCAGTGGTGTTCCAAATCGGACATAAATTCCGAATAACTCATTGTCGGCCTGGATCGAACCATCGCCACTGAACCACCACGGCGGGAAACAATATAACAGAACATCAATTCCGTAAACTTAATTGTAAAGGCCAGGAATCGAACCACCACCTTGTGATTGAGTTGCTAGCTCTCTTTCGTATGGGCTATCGATGCTTTCAGAATCAGAAGCCTTACTTCTGTCACAAATTAATCATAAAAAGTATCACCCGAGTCTAGAAATAAATTGATATATAAGGTCTAACAAAATTAGGTGGAACTATTTTAAGGGGATGATCAGACCATCAAACTGAACAACATTCTCTATGGGACCAATAGTGAAATCGCGAAAAAAAAATCTGCTGTCCCATTCATTTAGGTCGAGTAGGTTTTTACAAACGTACTCGACCTAAATGTATGGGACAGCAGATTTCTATTTCGCGATTTCGATATTGGCCCCATACAGAAAGTTGTTCAGTTTGATGGTCGGATCATCCCCTTAAAATAGTTTCACTTAATTTTGTTAGATCTTATACATGGTAAAGATAGGAATAAACCGACATCCAGCGAAAGGGGTACCTTTTTTATTCATTGACACTTCCATGTTATGGTCTATTTGGCACCGGCTGTCTACTTAAGCATGTTTCTAGTAAAATTGTATGCCTGCTGCATTGCAAATAGCTGCATAATCGACTCTTTAACTCCGACGCAGTGCATTTAGGAAAATCTCGATCACTGGATTGATGCCAGAACAAATATGAGTTGGGATGTCTTTGAAATTTCAAGCACGAATCGCCTTCGGCCATATGAATTCTGATAAGCATTTGGTCTGGTTACATAAACATACTGAGTTGGGTTAGGTTTGAAGTAGTAAAATAAACAAAATATAATCAAATTAATACAATGGACACATCACGCGTCTCGAAATTGAAGTATGCATGTAGATTGACGGCCCGGTAGCACAGTCTGTAGTGAACCTGCCTGCTGTGCCGAGAGTCGCGGGTTCGAATAATTTGAGTCATGGACGTTTGTATCTATATTGTTGTCTAGTCATCATAATACAAGTCCAGGTACTTTAAATGTGACTAGATAATTTGTGTGTTAATGTCCAAGACATTTATTTATTTATACTTGCTTACGGTGCTTTTCTTCACCGAAAAGTGGTGTTACAAATCGTACAAGAATTCCTAAAAACTGATTGGTCGTCGACCTGGGCTGACTAACTGTTTTCCTACGTAAGGTGAGGCTCGTATCTGAAGCACCCCTTTAAGTAAGTGTCCCATTTAATTTTACACCCTGCATACCAGATTTTAAGTCAAATCAAAAAAGTTTCATTAAAATCGGTTCAGTAGTTATTGCGTGACGCTTGAACAAACAGACAGACAAAACTTTTAAAAAGGGTTTATTTGGAGTCAGAGACACCTAAAAACCATACCGTCATCTTTTTCTTGAAAATATATTCAATGTACAGAAACACTTCTGTTAAAGTTTTATAATAGTTAAGGTACGAACCTGGAACTTGGGCCTGTGCTCGGTGATGTTGTTGGTGTCGCAGAGCGCCGCCTGGTGGCGCATGTAGAAGGTGTGCTGTTGCACGCACATGCGCCACACGTACTTGCCGTCCTCGGGGCTCGACAGTACGAAAGACATCGACTCGCTCTGCTTCTGACACTCTATGCTGAACGTGCGCTTGTGGTTTATCACGTTCGTTATGTCCATCCATCTGTAGACAATAGGGTTTATATTAGTGCAGAATACTTGAACTTAACTCATTATAGCCGTGGCGCGGGTTAAATAGGCTCAAAAACATAGTAGCTTCAGATTAGAAGGGCCATTCCATAAGTTTCAGATTCTATCGAGACTGTACTGGGTAACACATTCGCTACTAGTCTCAAAACATGAAACTAGACGTTGTGCTAACACTGCCGGAATGCGAAACAAAACGAACCGCCAGGGGTTCATGCGCAAGGCGGACCTACGAGGTAGGTCGTGTTTCGTGCAGCAAACAATGTATTAAGCAATATTATGTTTCTCTGATCATCATTTCCATTGTTAAGTATGATTGTATTGATTAGCAGTAAATATTAAAAAGCAGAATTGTCAAGAACTACAATGAAAAATACCATGTTGAATCGGCTAGTTACACAATATCACCCCTGGGATCTATAGACAATCTATTTCAGACAAGGGAAATGGTGATCGAAGAACTCCAGTATTACTAGTATGTACGCACAGCGGCCAACATAAGCTGGTCGCGCGACGTTATACGTTACTCTGTTTAGCGCGGCCAGTTTATTTTGGTTTTTTATAGCTTGATGTGTCGCCGTGTGTACAGTCATCAATAAATATTGATCTTATTATTTGTCGATAATAACAATAACAAACTTACACAATCGCCATACATAATTATTTATTACCTTGGGATCTGAACAATATAATTAGGTACCTATCTACATAGGTAGGTATACGCCTGTTGTGAGCGTTATTTATCTATACTATTATAAAACTGTAACAGAAGTGTGTCTGTACATTGAAGATATTAACAAAAAAAAAGTTACGATTTGGTTTTTAGGTGTCGGGGATTAAATATCACCAGTTTTTGGATTTTTTGTCTGTCTGTCTGTTTGTGTGTTTGTTTGTTTAAACGAGCATCACGCAAAAACTACTGAACCGATTTTGATGAAACTTTTTTTGTTTGATATTTTATGATCTGACTTAAAATCTGGTATATAATTTGTGCGGACAAAGTCGCGGGTTAACGCTAGTTTTATATACAACTGAGGATCTAGTATAATTGCATCATAATTGATAATGTTTAGTATGCGTTACAAATATTATAGTATTTAGCATACACTAGACTAGATGCTGTAGTTTAATATTTATTGATTCCACTATAATACGATGCTAATAGGTTATTTAAAAAAAATGATTCACCCACACCAGTATTAACTGGTGATATCATCGTTAAATATGCTGGTCCTTATGTATCTTGCCTGTACCCATATTGTTACTGCATGATATTAAAACATTTACAATTACAACTATACCTGTTGAAATGCGGAGTATCGCGCGCTGGTATCCGCCAGTAACAGATGGCTTGTTCTATAGAGAAGTGTGCCAAATCATGCCAACCTGCCTTTATTAAGGCCAAGGGATCGTTAGCCCATACAGAAAGTGCGTCAAACTTCACCACTGATTGAGGAGGGTAGAACGAGAGAGTACTATCGCACACACTAATACAGGGTGAAATTGATATCATTAGCATCCTTTTTAACTAAGAGTCTACCAATAAATCTGAACAACTTTTACTATGGGAGCAAAGCGATCGGAGCACAAAAAAAATCTGCTGTTCCATATTAAACTGCAATGTCGACGCACGAGTTCGCGACTCAAACGTATGGAACACCAGATATTTTTTTTTTGCTCCGATCGGTTTGCTCCCATAGTAAAAGTTGTTCAGTTTGATGGGTAGACTCTTAGTCTAAAAGGATGCTAATGATATCAATTTCACCCTGTACATGAAGTGGGTACTTTCTTATACTTTGCTAATGTACGTAAAAATATCCTGCTTTTCTACTAAAGTGGTCGCTGTAATCAGCAATGAGAAATCATTCACAATACCTGTAGAAATGCGGCGTATCGCTGGTATCGGCCAGTACCCTGATGCCGACGAGCGACACGGCTATGGTGACCTCGCCGTGGTTGTGCCTGTCCTTGGCTGTGAACATCTCCTGCCCGTACCCTCGCAGCTGCTGGCACGTCGTGATGAAGCCTTCTTCTGCGTGGGCCTGGTTCAAAATAGATTCTACATTAGTTATGCAGTAAACAAAATGTTTTCAACATTTGTCTTGACGCCAAATTTTGTATCGAAAGATGCAAAAGTGAGGTGGGTGGCACATACTTATAGATAGGGCATTACTCAGATGGCCGATGGGGCCTAAGAGTTTTCGAGTAGTGACCGCGTACCGGCGCGGCGTAGCTTGGGTAGGCAGAGAGCCCCCTTCAAGGCGGACCGACGACTTGGTGAAGGAGGCGGGAATTAGATAATAGGAGCGCAGGACAGCTTGTGGCGATCCTTAGGGTAGGCCTATGTCCAGCAGTGGACGTCTATTGGCTGATATGATGATGATGATGATGATGAGAAAGACAGAATGGAAGAAACTATAAGAGTTCCTTGTTTGACCATGGAACCCTAACAAAGGAGCATTGTATGTATTTTCTTTACAATAATAAAGTCAAGTTTTTGAAAGTGACGCGGTTATTATTTAATCTAGAAATAAACAACACATAATAACGAATATCGGGAACTTAAATATACCCAAACAAGGTAAGAACCCGTTAAAATGTTTATTTCTAGATTAAATAATAAAGTCTCCTAGATTTTTTTGCTGACTCTACTTCCATAAATTAAGCTGTCAATAAAACATGTCAACTTCCAACTTTCACCCAGGAATTGTATGTGTTACAAAGAGACGCTTATAAAAAACTTCCCATAGGTGAAATGTACCATTGTGTGTATAATGTGATACATCTTTATTTAGCAGTTAGCAGTCTCATGTAGGTAAGTGTTATCTATGTGAACCAGCAATATAATGATTATATTGTAGATAACATTCTGAAATGTTTGCGAGACACAGGCATTCTGTAATTAATAGGTTGGGGCAAAAGTATTTTCACATTATAGTATGTATGAAAAATGGATGCCATTTTTGAAAAAGTGGAGAAAGATCGGCATATCAGTAGTTACGACGTAGCTGAAGAACTGGGAATTGACCACAAAACAGTTTTGGCGCATTTGAAAAAAAACTGGGTACACAAAAAAGCTCGATATTTGGGTACCTCACGAGCTCACTGAAAGAAACCTAATGGACCGTGTACTCATTTGTGATTCTTTATTACGACGTAATGAAACCGAACCGTTTTTGAAGAAGCTGATAACTGGTGATGAAAAGTGGATCACGTACGACAAGAACGTGCGAAAAAGGTCGTGGTCAAAGGTCGGTCAGGCTTCACAGACTGTGGCGAAACCCGGGTTAACTCGCAACAACGTGATGCTGTGTGTGTAGTGGGATTGAAAGGGTTGGCAAGAAGTTGAGGTTAGCGGCCGGAATTAATCAACAGAAGGGGTGTGGTTTTTCATCATGATAACGCTAGACCTAAAACATCTTTAGTCACTCAGCAAAAATTAAGAGAGCTTGGCTGGGATGTGTTAATGCATGCGCCATATAGTCCTGACCTTGCACCTTCAGGTTTCCACCTGTTTCGGTCTCTTCAGATTTCTTTAGGCAGTGTCAGGTTAACATCACGAGAGGACTGCCAAAACTACTTGTCGCGGTATTTTGATCAGAAGCCCCAAAATTTCTATAGCAATGGGATCATGTCCCTACAAGATGGCAAAAAGTTATCCAACAAAATGGTACCTACTTACTTTAATTAAATGTAAATAAACTATATTAAAAAATGTTTTGAATTTTCTTAAAAAATGCGAAGAAACTTTTTACCCGACCTAATATTTACTAAATGATGGAATTTGTAAATTTTTTGAAAGTATATAACACTAGTTTTTAATACCTAAAAGAATTTTATGTACTGTGTATTCAGACAATAAAACTGAAAAACTTTTCCTAAGGAACGTGGGTCGAAAAACGAAAACAAAATTTTGGACCTCCCATACAACATTGCCAATTGCGGTTTCCAATCGATTTTCTATGGAAGGTCCAAAAATTTTGTGCAACTGTATGAAACAGCAGATTTTTTTCTCGCGATTTCGATGTTGGCTCCATAGTGAAAGTTGTTCAGTTATATGGTCTGAAGCACCCACTTTTATATGTAACACATATAATTTTCCCTGATAGGTACACACAATATCATAATGCTTTTTGGTGTTAGAAACATTGCTACAATCACCAACAATCTTTTAAATAAATGATCAAAATTAGAATAGAGAAGAATCGTTTATTTTCCGATTTACGATTTTGCGTTTATACGATTACACCACCCCCATTTTCCGATTATGACCACATAATACACATATAGGCTGTCCCGTAAACCGACGCCAACCCGGTGGATGCTGATAGGTTAGTTCATGCCTAATCAGAATATACTAAAATAAAATAAAAAGTAAATCAATCAATCAATCTGTCTACATTTTACTTTAGTAAAAGGTTCTTAGTTTTTGAGATAAGGACAGTTTTACGAAATTCGTGAAACTCTTTACCTTAGTCACTATTTTGAGTGCCACGCTACAAATGTTCTACGCAGTATCTGTGTTAAAACTGTCAACATCTCGAAAACTAAGACACTTTTACTAGAGTCAAATTTTGATATTCTGCTTAGTCATGACCTAACCTATCAGCATCCGCCGGGTTGACGTCGGTTTACGGGACACCCTGTATATGTTAACCTTATCTCTTATCCAGGTAGATAACGCTGTTACTTTGTACTTGGGGTGGAGACCTGGTAACCTGAGGCACGAGAACCTTCTTAGGTATCTTGAATCAGGCACCAGTCTCCTCTCCACAATACAACAAAACTGAATGTTCCAACCAAGGGTGGCATATGTGATCGATAGGTACGTAGGAAGGTATGTGGTCTGTACGAACAAAGAAACAGGTAAACTAATATCAAAATTAAATTCGATTTATCAATTCTGGTATAGAACGAGATAGGCTGGAAGCTTTTGAGATGTGGTGTTGGAGGCGAATGGAGGGGATAAGTTGGACGGAACGCATAACAAATGAAGAGGTGCTAAGAATGGTTAAAGAAAAGAGAAACATTTTAAAAACAATCGAAAACCGGAGGGGAAAAATGATCGGACACTTGATACGAAACGACAATTTCTCTGGAAGGGAAGATAGAGGGGAAGAGAGGCAGAGGAAGACCTAGACAGAGTTATCTGGCCCAAGTGAAGGAAAAGGTTGATGTCGTATCGTATCAAGAACTCAAGAGACTAGCGGAAAGGAGACAGGATTGGCGAAAACTCCACCGACAAGAGCGCAGCTCTTAAATAAGATGATGATGGTATACAACTGCTTTAAAGTTGTTTACTTATTTGCTAACAGGTAGCTAAAGTTTTATAAGACAGGTTTTCAGTTTGCACATAATGACCTAACAAACTTTTTTGCTACTATAACTGCATATAACTGCATACAAATACAATACTGATCAGCAAAAAATTACTGTTATGAAGACTTGGACAGAATATTATACAATTCTGCAGCTGAAATGTTTCCATAACACTGTCTAACAAGTTCTCTGTTACACACAGTTTAACACACAATTTCATGAAGATTGATGACGGGAGACTGTGTGGATGTAGTCACAGGCAAAATCTAGTTAAACATAAATATTGCTAATGTAGGTCACTAGTATGTCAGTAATTATATACCAGATTTTAAGTCAAATCATAAGCTATCAAACAAAAAAAGTTTCATCAAAATCGGTTCAGTAGTTTTTGCGTGATACTCGTTCAAACAAACAAACAAACAGACAGACAAACAAATCCAAAAATTGGTGAAATGGAATCAGGGACACCTAAAAACCATATCATAACTTTTTTTTTGTTAATATCTTCAATGTACAGACAAACTTCCTGTTACAGTTTTATAATAGTATAGATTTACTTGTTTATACTTTATTTTATATATGGAAATGTCAGAAAGATGTATACAGGGCTGCGTTCCGAACCTACGCCCCAGGTGCACCCCGAGTGCAACTTTTCGCACTAACGCCGTTCCGAGCCTCGGTGAACGGTTCCGTACCATAGAGAGTGTTGAAAAAACAACCGCACCCAAAGGTCGTGAACGCAGCCCAGTATTCATTATTTAATAAATAGAAATATCACCTTTGGTTAGTGTAAACTAAATGTTACCACACCACAGGTTCAAAGTTTAGTCTGTAAACAAATTTTTGTATAGTTCTTGTTGTCTGTTCCATAATAAAAGTGTTGTATGTTGAGTCAACTATGGAGTAGGCAAAAAACATATATTTTTTCATCTTACAAAAAATATAAGTTTATTTTTTGTAAGACAATTGGTTTTTCAGTGAAGAAACCCTAGACTTCAAACGTTCCTGGACAGTGACCGGCTATAGCAGTGATAACAATAAAAGTTCTGTTCTATTGTGTCTTGTTCACTGCACTGGAACGTGTTAAAGTAAAATTAATTGATTGATTGTTTGACTTACAAATGAAGATTTCATTTTATATAACATGACATCTTTCTTATGAAACAAATTGTTGTTCACATTAGATATAATTTTCCAAACAGTACAACTACAAATAGGCATGTTATGCAGTTTAACGTTATCAGAGCCTTGCAAGTTGTTTGTAATTGGCCTTGCATGTCATTTTGTACATCATCATTATTCATGAGACACTAACAATGTTTTTATCTTTGACTATGTGCAATATGAAAGTGAATGTGAATTTATTCAAATAAATTTCATCATCATCATCACCCTACTTCAGATTCAGAGCCCAGGCCTCCTTTTACGAATGCTGGTGAGAGGGAGCAGGACAGAATGTGGATTGAAGGCAAGACAGTGGTCAACATGCTGCCCAAGTATTGTAATACCCTGGACACTTCATACAAACCTTCAGATTGACAAGAAAAGAGTAGGACATTTATGTTGAGTGAGAAAGGAATACACCACTGCACTTTGGTATTGTTTGATAGCTTATTATCTGACTTAAAATCTGGTATATATTAGGTCTAACAAAATTAGCTGAAACTGTTTTAAGGGGATGATCAGACCATCAACTGAACAACTTTCTCTATGGGATCAATATCAAATTCGCGAAATAAAAATCTGCTGTCCCATATATTTGAGTAGAGTTATGTTTGCAGTTTTGTATGGGACAGCAGATTTAGACCGCCTTATTTTGTGCCTCTTGTATTTTTATTTCTGTATTTTACTGTTTTGGTGTAAAATAAAGTATATTTGATTTGATTTTGATTTGATTTATTTTTGCGAATTCGATATTGATCCCATAGAGGAAGTTTGTTCAGTTTGATGATCTGATCATCCCCTTAAAATAGTTTCAGCTAATTTTGTTAGACCTTATATAATATATATATAATTTGTGCGGACGAAGTCGCGGGTTAACCCTAGTATATTCTAAGGATGAGCCTTACTACAACTGTACAGCTAGTTGTAGCAATGACCACTCTGAAAGGGATTATTGTTGTGTTTATGAACATACATAATTATTTATAAGTGTAATTATTTATCTCTAGTTAGACATCACCAACTTTACCTGAGACATATTATGAAGAGCAACATGGTGTTGAATAACCGCAGCCGTCAGCCACTCCAGCCTTCCCGTCTCCGCCAAAGTACTCCCATCAATAATCTGCCCACCATCCAGCATCTGCTTCGGGAACGTCAGCAGATTCTTCAAATACTCCACCGTGTGCCGCTCCCGATCATGATTCCCGTACTCTGCCTGCCTGCTGTACGAAGCTAACACCACCGCTTGCTGACAATCACAAATTATACGACCTTCGACCAAATCTGTCTTCAGTTGCAAGAAATAGTGGTACCGCGTCACCTCATCAGTTATCAAACTCGTACCAGATATAACATAGTACATCACACGAAGGTATAACTGGTGTGAGGATGCGTGTTTATCCAGCTGACGTTTCAGAGGACGTTCCAACTGGACCCATCGCGGTTGCTGACTCTGGTTCATGTAGCGGAGGCCGAAGAACTCTGGCTGATTGATAGCCTGCCTTTGACAGACGTTGTCCAGACATTCTTGCCCCGTGCTGTCTACTGAAAGCGTACAATCCGCAACACCACCGTCGAGTAGCTCCACGCTTATTACGAACAAACTCTTCGATGCTACATTGTACTGGCGGGTCTTCTTCAATTTCAACTTGAAAGGCATTTTCTTACCCGCCGCTTATTAGCAATAACATCACATAGGAAACAAACGTTACGTTACTTTTATGGCATGAGAGGAAACGATATCCGTTAACCGCGCCACTTTATTGTTCACATTTCTTATTAGATTTCAGATTTGATATTTAGATGGGAGTTTTGAGACGCGTGTTTTGGTTGTGACGTATAAATATTGGAGGAAAGCAATAAAAAATGCCAAGTAAACACATCACAAAATACGAAATTCACAACATTGCGGCCATAGCAGTGACACTTTGACAAATGAATGACATTTTGTTTAGTGTTGCCATAAAAATTACTGAAAAACTACCATTTTACTCTTCTCACCATGACTCGGTCACAGGGGTGCGTTCACGACCTTTGTGCGGTTGTTTTTCAACTCGCTCTAAGGTACGGAACGACCGCGCCAATTTTTAACTCGCTATGAGGTACGGAACGATCACGGTTGTTTTATAACCTCTAATTTTAACATTTAAAGTAATATGGGCTTCCAGGGCTTCAATCATTTCCAAATACAATAAAAAAATTGATATTCCATGTTAGCAAATCAAAAAGTGAATAAAAATAGTTTGAAAAACAAACTTTTATTCAAAACGCGCGAAAAGTCAAGTAACCACAGATAATTAAAACGTCAGAGTGTTTTTTAACCATCGAATTTGATGGTTAAAAGTTGCAACCCGTCAGAGGTTCGGAACGGTTGAGTTGTGATAACCGAGTTGCAAAGAGCGTTTTTCACCGAGCCTCGGAACGGCGTTAGTGCGAAAAGTTGCACCTGGGGCGTAGGTTCTGAACGCAGCCCAGTGTATATAATTCTTACGCTAGGTTGCACTTTCAAGACTTTGATTTGGGTTTGTTCTTTTGGAGGTAGGAATCATTGCTCAGATATTCAGTCTGGGTTCGAATCCATGCAGGTTGGATCCAACATACTATTTCTACTTTATCTTTATTAGGAAATGTATGCTCTGTTTTGAGTGCAATAAAGTATAATTGATTGATTGACCAATGAGTTTTTTTAACTTATGTACTACATACAGACTGTTCTCAAAAGGAAAATATCGTGAGGAAAACTACTGATCTATAGGAAACCTGCACACGCTGAAGAAGAAATTAGAAGTCTATTATACCAATCCGCACTGGGTTCTTGTGATAGCCTAATGCCCACACATCTTCTATGATTGAAGGTTTTTTTCCCCTGGCCCATGCAGGAGGACGTATGATGATGAATTATATTGCGGGTAGCTAAACAGAAACCAAAAAACTGAGATGTGAAGGAAAACTAAGTATCTGAAGGATCTTGGAATAAATTCTGAATCTGTATTACACTGCTGTGCTGGGTAAAAGCCGGAGGCGAAGTTAGTAAACAAATTAAAAAAACTACAAAAGTAAAATAATTTATTTATCAAAACATGGTAAATAACATTCACGATTTATTTTGTCACTAAAATTAGGTAATACTCTTAATTTATCCCAGTACCAAAACTATAAATATCTAAGTGAACTTATCTAAGCCGCATTTCGACGCACACGATCTGATTTCAGCCAGTCTCTAGGTTCTTTCAGTACTTGAAGTAACTTTTCTTCAGCAGAGTCCGGCTTGGGTTGATGCATGTATTCCCATTTCTGTAAATAACAATCAAAACATAAGTACATACTAGAGTACTTAGCCTAGCTTCTGCCTGCAGCCCGCATCAGATTCGCCAAGCACGTATCCAGACCTTTGCCTATTTATTATAAGGACTAGTCTTGCGGAATTACCCCTCTGTCACAGTGTAAGATCAATTAATCATGTGCATTTACATTTAATTTTATAAACGAGACTGCCTATAATAGCGAAACAATAATTTTGAACTTAGAACGTTTGGGGTTCACACGAGACTACTTTTCATGTTCAAAATTTTCGACGTTCGACGACACATTCATAGAAAAACTATGAAAAAGTATGTGCTGCAATCACTTTTCCATACAACCTTTTATTGCATTTATGGATAATCATTATACTTATATTACTCTTTGATAATCATAAAAACGAATGGTAAAAATCAACATACAGCGAAAAGTCAACCGACTTCTGCTCCTACCTAAAACGCAAAATTAAAAAGTACCTAGGTTTAAATTAAACTTACGGCATTAAGAGGCAGCGACATCAATATTGACTCGTAGCGTGCCTCAGGCGTGTGAAGGCCGAACTTTGTTCCTCTATCGTAGATCAAGTTGAATTCCACGTATCTACCGCGTCTAAGCAACTGCCATTGCCTCTCGTGGTAACCGTAAGCGTCGTCTTTATGTTTTTGGACTGTCAACCAAAATTTACGTTAATAATCACATCAATGAGGGTGGATTTCAGAAAGCTGTTTAAAAAAGTTGATCCAAATGGCTCCATAGATGGCGTTGACGAAACATGGATGGACGACCTTGCAGATAATAAAATAAAAAAACATCTGTGCAGTTCACACGCGCTAAAAGTGAAACCGTCAGAAACTATTTAGTGTCGCTTTTTCGTTTCATCGATGTTCAAATCGCAACGGCGATAAACAAGTTTTCACTTCAAAATTGTACAATATTTTCTTTCTAACTACTTAAGCAAAAAAAAATAGGAACATATACTTCGTCAACGGATGCGTCTGACATGCATTTTTTGCTAACATTTTACACTACCGTCTGCGCATACAACTCGCGTCAACGCCATCTATCGCGGTATGTTGAAACTACGTTTTACTAGGTGTCAGAAAACTTCTCATTTCTCCCATGCCATTAATATTTTTGAAAGGTGGACGTTTTACCAATAGGAATGTAGCTAGGAATAACAGCTTCAGCGCATGACGTTACGAAATTGAAAGCAGACTCCTGGTCGGGAAAATCGATATCATCAAAGAATATCCCCCCGACCCCTCTCCTTTCTCCCCTGTGGGGAATGTTGAAATAGTCGTCGCACCATTTCTTGAATCTGTAATAATAGCGCATTAAAATAAATATTTCCTACCACGATAGTAGTAATTATAAAACTTGGTAACACTGCATACTACACTCTAGCATGCAAGTTTCTGAAAAAGCTTTCTTTTATCGCTATTGTTATCTCTTTCACCATGCTTATGAAAGAACGAGATACAGAGACATTCCATAACTCTGCTTGTGATGTTTATGCTAGGCCTAATGTTGCCAAGTTATGATAACTCACACGATTAGTGGTAAAACGTGTTCTTTTATAAACTTACTTATCATAGTATGTAGGATCATGAGCATCGCAAGCTTCCTTCAAAGTTAAATGGAAATGTAGGGCGTCATCCTCATTCAAGTAGTATGGTGTGAGATCCGTGCCTCCGCCAAACCACCATTGCACTCCTGAAAAGTAATCAGAATACAATATCAAAGGACAATGGGATACTTTTAGTTTTGTCATAAGCATCATTCATTTTACTCGAAGACTACCTACACTTTGAATACGTATATAGGGACTAGCTACGCGTGTAATGAGGGATTTTCCAAAAGCAAAAAAAGTAAAAATGTTAGTTCCTAATTTCTCGATAGATGGCGTTGACCAGAGAGGGGTCCAATAGGTATGAGCAAAGATATTAATTAATATTAATAGTAAAAATACACAGTACAAACCCTTTCTTATTGTTGTTGGTTTATTGTTTAGCTATTTCGGTATTATTGTCCGTCAACAACGAATCGAGTATCAGACGTGGCTGTATGGGCTACGTATACGTTTTGAATATACGAACAATAATCGAGAAACAATAACAAACTACAAAAACCTAACAGAAACTGAGAATTTCAATAAAAATAAACCGGAAATATTTAAATCGTACGTTAGATGCCGTGAATGAAAAGCAAAGCCATAGACGAAAAATTGGACCCTTTGACAGTCTGGCGTGGGTGGGTGTTTCTCCTCGGCGTTTGAACGTCGTCATTATCCTCACCAAATATTTTCGCTTTGTTTAAAAGAAAAGGTATGCAATTTTATAACGCGGTTATAAAACCCGCTGGTCCCTTGTAACAGCGCTAAAAAAAATTATACCTTTTCTTATAAACATGGCGAAAATATTTGGTGAGCATAACGACGGCGTTCAAACGCCGAGGAGAAACACCAGGGTCGTCAATAACACCCAGATTGTTAATAACTTGTACTGTGTATTTTTATTATTCATATTAATTCATATATTTGCTCATACCTTTTGGACCCCTCTCTGGTCAACGCCATCTATTGAGAAATTAGGAACAAACTTTTTTTTTCTTCTGGAAAATCCCTCATTCTACGAACAAACATTTCTGCCACTTTTTGCGGGGGGCGAGGTATCACGAAATCCGCAACTTTGGATTTTATTCCCCATAACTTTCATCTCAAAAATCATGAAAAGAAGTCTAGTGTGAACCCTAAACGTTCTAGTTCGAAATTATTGTTTCGCAATTATAGGCTGTCTCGTTTAGTGATAAGGTATAAAATGGAATGTAAATGCACATGAGCAATTAATCTTATACCGTGGCAGAGGGGAAATGCTACCGCAAGGCTAGTCCTTATAATAAATATTCAAAGTACCTACATAATACGTAGTCCACCCAATACTGTTATTATGGGAGATATAGAATAATTGTTAACTTGTAGAGATCTGCTAAGATAACGTGAAAGGCCGCGGTGTTATTGATACTTTGTTTAAATTAATTAAAAAACAGCGGAAGATAGATGACGTTCTTGCATTACGTACTCAAATAATGTATCTGCTTTTCATGTACACATGGTGACACATCAAGCTATATAAAACCAAAATAAGCTGGCCCCGCGTAGGTCGAGTAACGTATAACGTCGCGCGGCCCACTTATGTCGGTTTTGTATAACTTGATGTGTCGCCGTGCGTACGTATGAGTGAAAAGTAATGCAGTGTGATTTGTTTTTTTCTGTTTGAATGATTTGTACGAAGAGTAAAAGTGTACGAAGGCATTTTGGTATCCTAATTCCGTCTAAAATTAATAAAGTCCTACCTATCTCAATCACGCAATGCCGCTCGGATTGCGACCAAGTCAATTAGGTGACGGGGGCTCAATTCATGCGGTCCATGCGCTGTAGGCTAGTCAGTCACCTATCTTCAGCTATTTTAATTTAATCAAAGTATTGAGTATTGATAATACTGAGCCAATTAACAGTATGTACTTATTAGTGCAACAAATCCATGTATTTGTTTTAGTATAACGTCGTCTCAGCACACACGCGCATGGTTTGTTAAACTTATAACACTTTAAGAGGCTATGTGAAAAAAATAGGATTCTTCAAAGCGTCATATATTATGAAGTACTAACAGTAGGAGTGTGATTAGCGGATATGTGTAAATTGAACATATAATTGAAGTTTTGATAAGAGCCAAAACATGATTAAGACACATTTTCTCGATAGAAAAACAAGCCAAAGTAGCCTCCGTCTTTATCGATAAACGCTTGGAACTGCTAAACGGTCAATAATAGAAACACAGGACTTGATTTAAAAAAAAGAGATTACAAATTTTGATTACAGCAGAATTGAACTTACATAAATAGTACAATCACAATTAAATAAAGTTTGTTTTACGCTTGCGTCGTTTCAGTCGCGAGCGCCGCCCCATCTCTTTCTCTCGCATCAGGCAGTAATATAAGCTATCACACGCCCATTTCGCTTCAATCATTTTTCGACATAGGCCCTTAAAGACGCGGGCACACGTGGGTCACGTTCAAGTAGATCTGTACCGCGACTTTTGGATAGAATAAAAAATTATTACATTGCAGCTCTACAGGGTGAAATTGATATCAATATCATCTTTTTATAAACTAAGAGTCTACCCATCAAACTGAACAACTTTTACTATGTGAGCAAACCGATCGGAGCAAAAAAATCTGCCGTTGCATACATTTGAGTTGAGTAGGCACTGCAGTTTAGTATGGAACAGCAGACTTTTTTTTTTGCCCTGATCGGTTTGCTCCTATAGTAAAAGTTGGTCAGTTTGAATTGTAAACTCTTAGTTTAAAAGGATGCTAATGATATCAATCTCACCCCGTATAATGATTTTTTACTGACCATTTTTGTCAGTTACTTCGAAGTAGCGGTAGTTGAAGTGGATGGTGGGTACCATGGGGTTGCGCGGGTGTATTACCGCACTCACCCCCGCCGCGAAGAACGGTAGCTCCTCACTCTCCAGGTTTTTGCCTCTGGTAGAACAATTAAATAAATAGATCTGGTATTTAAAATTCAGAATTATGTTATTATTAGAGATCGGATAATCGGATGCATATTTACTTAACTTTCACTTTTTTCCCCACGAAAAAATAATATGGATGAACATTTCTGAATACATTTAATTAAAAAAATCGGGCCAAACGGACACGCACTGTTTTGTCATAATGGTCCTCGTAGGTAGTCAAACCACCATGTTATAACTACTAGCTTATCGAAGTGTTCAGAATGGAATTACATATCAAATCTTGCCTTTCGCCCACAAAAACACTTCAAAAGAAACCCGATACGGAAGATATCTAAGGGAGAAGGTGGTGGCTGAAAAACAGCGCCGTCCGAACCCATGGTTCCGGAAACAGGCTGACGACACTCGCCTTTGGTCTCCAACATGTCTCAAAGCATTTTCTTCTCTTTTTGTATACAAATTCTCTTTGCTTGTTTGCTTATGTTATGTACTAAGTGCAAAATGGAGCAATGATAGCCCCTACGGAAGAGAGCTAGCGCCTCAATCCTGAGGCCGCGGTTCGATTCCTGGCCTGTACCACTAAGTTTTTCGGAGTTGTATTTATTATTTACTAGCTCGGCGGTGAAGGAAAACATCGTGAGGAAACCTGCATTCGCGAGGATGAAAAGAAAATACCATAAGTTCGGAGGTGTGCGTAAAATATGGGTGAGGTTGAGGCGAACACAAAGGAACAGCGATGGTATCAGTGTTACAACGACCCTTGCTTGCTATAGCCCAACCACAAATAATCAAGTGCAAAATGATTGTAAACAACTGTGATGTCAGAAGAGAAAGGCAATAAATAATTTTTTATTTATTTTAGATATGGGGTGGTCCATTCTAACCAGGATACAGAATAGTGCCATACCTGCTCCTCATTTGCTGGACAGCAGCAGGCGGCAGTTTCCCAGACACGACAGATATATTAACGCCAGCCTTCTCAAATATCCTGCCGTCCTGCAGCACGCACGTTATGCCGCCGCCGCCCTCCGCACGCAACCATCGGTCCACTTTGAACTTCGCCTCCTGAAAATTATGTGGTTCGAGTGCTGCTCTGATTGGTGATGGAGAAAATAATGTACAGGGTCTAAATTTGGAGGTTTTTTAAGAGGAAGATCAGACCATCAAACTGAACAACTTTCTCTATTGGACTAACATCGAAATCGCGAAAAAAAAATACTGCTGTACCATATATTTTGGATTTAATAGATTGCAGTTTTGATATTTTTTTCGTGATTTCGACTTTGGTCCCATAGAGAAAGTTGTTCAGTTTGATGGTCATTAAAAAGCCGTCAGCATTATTAAGAAGGACCCTACATGCTATCGTTAGAACTTAAATAAAAAATAATTGGTCATCCATTCTAGTTTAGAGGTGATTTAGGGGCTGCAATGCCAACTTGCATGCATATGACGTGTCTGAAACTAGAGGACCTAGCATGACGTATACGACAAAGTTATACCGCGCTTCTCCTCTTGCTCTGTCACGCGACAAATAGAATAGATAGTTGCGACTTAGCTATATCTTGCTGACATGCTTGCAGCTAAATAACAATTTATTTTCCGTACTGTACGTTTTTAATAAATGACAACTATGGTGCTAGTATGGCAGTACGACATAGCAAAGTCGCATCACCGAAATTCTCTTTCACTTGGCGCGTAACAGGGCGAGAGAGAAATGGCTCCGGGATAATGTCGCGCGCATCAAACTAGGCCCTCTTCTGGGTGCTGACCGCAAGATCTAGCAAAAAGTGCTACAACACTAAATCTAAACCTAATGACAAGTTCGTTTCTTAGTGATAAAACCACCATTTTTGTATCCTTACGTTCATTTTATTTTCTTTTTTGGTGTTGCTTTGTTTTTGAGTGGAAATAAATAATAGTTAACTATGTTACATTGATTTTAAAATAATAATTATAGATACTTAAAAGCCGAAACTAGAATGTAATTACAAACTACCCTTCAAAATTCAACACTAAACACAAGATCAACTAGACCAGTCATGGTGGAGAATGTGTCAATAAAATAAATGAAATTTAACCTTAGTCTTGCTTAGCATGATAGATCTAGTATGATGAAAATGACAATGAAGGTAATTTTGTACTATTCAATGAATGTTAATAATAAAACATGCAGTTATAATGATTAGAATCATACCGGTGCCATCAAATACACGTCCTTATCAAAATCATATTCATCTACTGATTTCTCGTCATTCCATGCCTACAACAAAAAACATTTGGTCACAGAACGGAGCACAGTAATAATAATAAATAACAGCAAAGCTAGAGCGCGATAGAAAGCTAGCTAGCGACGATATCTGGAGTGCGATTTTTTAAAGTTCCACACGTTCAAATCAGCCGTAGAAAATTTCAAAATCACTATGGAGATTATGCATCATTCGACCACGATTTTGAAAGTGTGACTTTCAAATGTCGCACTTCTGAACTATGATATCGCAGGAGCATGCCTCGCTCTCACTTTTCTGGGAAAAAAGACGCTAATATCAAGCCACATTATAGATTTTGTTGAATTATATCGATCTTTTACTTGCAGAATGTCGCCTCTGAGAAAACGTCGAGATATGCCTCTGTCTTTGTCATTGTACGCATCCTATTAATGAACGCCCATGATAGCTTTCTCGTCGCTTTGTCGTGGGTAGCGTGCTAGTCCTACAAACTTGGAGTTTTAAATCAATGTCCCATACCTATGTCAGATAAAACTTTTTATTGTTATATGAACTTTTATTTTTATAACCCCAACAATGGTGAAAGAAAATTTAGAACAGCGACACCATGTTAGGCCTGCTAGCGTAATTTACTATACTAGGTAAGTAACACACATGTAACAAATAGTGAGAAATAAAGACACCCATCACATAATATGTATGATAATGCTATTTGAGTTGAACGTAGGAATGAATGTAAATAAATATCTTGGACATTGTCACACAAACAAAAAGTTTTTTAAGTAGAAGTAAATATTTGAAAGGTTGTATAAATAAAGAAGCCTTTGCCCAGCAGTGGGACACTATAAATTTTATGATACCAAAAACGGGCATGTATTGATGTCATCATGCATTATTATTACTAATGTTTCAATAGGTGGGTGTGCTAAACGCACTATGTATAACGGGTCTCTGCCCCCTAGTATGATTCCTCTAGTTGTGCGCGACTCGGCTTTTTCCCATACCACTTCTGGCGACGTTGGCTCTCAGCCACGCGCGGGAAGTGGTCATTTTCTATGCAGTGAAAGCGCGTCGCGCGCCTTATAGAAATCATAATACTGGGGCAGGGTTGTAGTTAGAACCGAGTTTCAAGGGCTCACTTCCCGTCACACTGAACAGTTTTTCATTACTAGTGAAATGTGGATGTTATGAGTTTTAAGAATATCTCTCTGACTACCCCCTCGGGGAATATAGTCGTGAGCATATACAGGGTCAGTGTTTTTAAAGGGGATGACGAGACCATCGAACTGAACAACTTTCTATATGGGACCAACATCGAAATCGCGAAAAAAAAAATCAGCTGGCCATTACATTTGGCTCGAGGTTTGCACTTTTGTATGGAACAGTTGATCTTGATTCTTATGTTGGTGCCGTAGAGAAAATTGTTCAGTTTGGTGGTCTGATCATCCCCTCAAAATATTTTCAGCATATTTAGAAGGACCCTGTATGTATGTATGTAGGTATAGATCGAGCTGTGGTTGGAAAATTATCCTTACTTTATCCTCTTCCGCCTCGAGTGCCCGACAGAACTCAGCCTGTATCCTCATTATGAGCAACTCCATCTGGGTCTTCATATCACTCCGGTTCTTCTCCAGCTGTTCTATAGGTGTGACTGGCTTGGCCATGTACTTGTCCAGTTGCATTAGCTCCTTCATTTCAGCCTGACTCCTCTTGTGCTGGCTGTATGCCATATAGCCTGTGCCTATTATTGCTGCGAAGTATATTCTAAAAAAAAAAATTTCAATTGAAACCCCATACAATATAAGGTTAAATCTAATTAGTTGGCGAAACTTAACAAACGCATTTGGTATCTTTTACTAAGTACAATAGCGTGATAATGACCCGCCGCCCGTTCATATGATTTACAGGTCAATGTCCGCCCGCGCCCCGCGCACTGCAGCCTTACGTATTAAATCGTTCTAGCTTACGTACGTTAATAGTAATTGTGTTAATCATCAATAGGTACTAAATACCAATTATAAACATTGATAATGCATACTGTTATCATTAACAAGTGCCCTTGATCAATTTCGCCAACTATTTTGAAATAACCATATATATTATACAGGGTGTTACAAAAATACAAAACATTTAAGGGGGTGGTTTAGACTATCAAACTGAACAACTTTCACTATGGAACCAATATTGAAATCACGAAAAAAATATGATGATCCATACTAAACTACAAAAATACGAGCTAAAAGTATGGGCCAGCTGATTTTTTTTTCGCCATTTCGATGCTGGTCCCATAGTGAAAGTTGTTCAGTTTGATGGTCTAAACAGCCCCCTTAAAAGTTAAAAATTTTTATTGTTACTTTTGTAACACCCTGTATAGGGTCCTTCTTAATATGTTGACACTTTTTTAAGGGGATGATCAGACTATTAAACTGAACAACTTTGTCTATAAATTTGGCACCAACATCGAAATCGAGGTAAAAAAAATCTGCTGTTCCAGACAAAACTGCAAACTTACTTGAGCCAAATGTATGGGACAGCTTATTTTCTCGCGATTTCAATGTTAATCCTATAGAAAAAGAGGTTCAATTTGATTGTTTGATCTTCGATTTACAAAACTGTTAAGTTAGACCCTGTAGGTGAAGCATCAAAGGTGAGCATTGCTATAAGTTGTCATTTAAGGTCCGCCACATACATACGGAATTGCAATCCGGAATCCTGTTTCAGGATTCAGTGTTGTCAACTATGGTTACAGAAATTAGTTGGAGTGCTTTTTAAAAATTGTCTAAAATTAAAATTAATGAAATGCCAAATTAATGACGGTTGTATTTTTAGGTATTTATTAATACGAAACAAACAATTTCTATACATGATAATTACTATCATGTGATGAGGTCATGACGTTACAAACGTTATGATGATGGTTTGTAAATTGTATTCCAATATTAATGCAGCTATATCAAAAGACTATCAATTTTAACATTAGACATAATCTGCATACCAAATGGCATGAACCATTATCACACAAGTGGTTTTTGAGCGTAGGCGATTTCGCAACTATGACGCAATGAAGTCGCAACTGCACCGTCACGATACGGTATCGTTCCATCAACGCCTACGCTCAAAAATCACATTAAAATATGCCACCTAAGACATCAAAAAATCACTAGATCTAGTGAAAAAGTCTCTAAAAGCGGCAACACTCCATCCGGAATCTAATTCTGATTCAGGTTTATCCCCGATGTATGTGGTGGACCTAAATAAGTTACCTAGTTGGTAGGAAGTTTCTGACTATTCCAAAAGGTAATATTTTTAATGAGTCGATATGTTTGTAACAATTATAATTAGAATTTTTGATGCTGTTATTAATTAGGATTTGAGTTGTTAGACAAGGTTAACAATAATTACTCAATTTCCTATTCTAGTTGAATGTAAGAGAAATCTTCAGTTTTGCTTGACTGTTAACATATACAGGGTGAAATTGATATCATTAGCAGCCTTTTAAACCAAGAGTCTACCCATCAAACTGAACAACTTTTACTATGGGAGCAAACCGATCGGAGCAAAAAAAAAATCAGCTGTTCTATACATTTGAGTCGCAAACTCGCACGTTGACATTGCAGTTTAGTATGGAACAGCAGATTTTTTTTTTGCTCCAATTGGTTTGCTCCCATAGTAAAAGTAGTTCAGTTTGATGGGTAGACTCTTAGTTTAAAAGGATGCTAATGATATAGTCATATTATCTATACTATTATAAAACTGTAACAGGAAGTGTGTCTGTACATTGAAGATATTAACAAAAAAAAGTTACGATATGGTTTTTAGGTGTCCCTGATTCAATTTCACCAATTTTTGGATTTTTTGTCTGTCTGTTTGTTTGTGTGTTTTTTTGTTTGTTTGTTTGAACGAGTATCACGCAAAAACTACTGAACCGATTTTGATGAAACTTTTTTTAGTTTGATAGCTTATGATCTGACTTAAAATCTGGTATATAATTTGTGCGGACGAAGTCGCGGGTTAACGCTTGTTTGATATATTTCTATACTGCCAGTCTGAACTACTTTATTTTTCTTGCGTCTAACATTTTCCTTGCTGTAGTGAGGTGGAAAGTTGTATGTTTCGCTCGGCTGCAAATTTATTCTGTGTCTCGTTATCTCATACTTTTCGAACCTTTGCTACGCTCAGGATTCTATATTTGAACCACTCATGTAGCTCGTGAACTCGTGGTTCAATCCTAGAATCCTTCGCTTGCTCAGGTTTCAATAAAAGTACTCCAGCCAAAAAGTAACTTTGCAGCCTTACTAATAACTAAGTATGTATACTTCAAATGTATGTATACTCAAGACTTTGACTATTTATTATAAGGACTAGCTTTCCGGTAGCATTTCCCCTCTGCCATGGTATAAGATTAATTGATCATGTGCATTTTCATTCAATTTTATACCTTATCACTAAACGAGACAGCCTATAATTGCCGAACAATAATTTCGAACTTAGAACGTTTGGGGTTCACATGAGACTTTTTTTCAATGACTTTTTAAGTTCAAAATTAGAATCTAAAGTTATGGGGAATAAAATCTAAAGTTGCGGATTTCGTGTTACCTCGCCTCCTGCAAAAAGTGGCAGAAATGTTTGTTCGTAGAATTACACATGTAACTAGTCCCTATTATAAGTAGTTAAAGACTCAAGACCATACCTAGTCATTTTCTGAAGCCAGAAGGACAGAATAAATACTAGTACTACCCGTACCAGAAGCCCTGTCACAACCTGAAAACTCTTTTAGAGTTAAGTTCGCATTTGTACATCACAACTTGTTGTAATTTTTTTCATAATTATGTTTTTGTGTACAATAAAGAATCTAAGAACTATATTTCATTCATTCAACTTTTTTATTTTATTTATAACGAGCGTTAACCTGCGACTTCGTCCGCACAAATTATATACCAGATTTTAAGTCAGATCATAAGCTATCAAACAAAAAAAGTTTCATCAAAATCGGTTCAGTAGTTTTTGCGTGATACTCGTTCAAACAAACAAACAAACAGACAGACAAAAAATCCAAAAATTTGTGATATGGAATCAGGGATACCTAAAAACCATATCGTAACTTTTTTTTTGTTAATATCTTCAATGTACAGACAAACTTCCTGTTACAGTTTTATAATAGTATAGATTTATGGACTCTTGCTTGTGCGTTAGCACTGCATTTCCGCCAGTGTCAAGTGTTTATGGGAGAATCTATCCCAATCTCAGGGATTGTTTTTGGTCAAGAACAAGAAGAGATTGAGGATTGCAGAGCCTCATGGCAGGCAAAAACGCGACGCGCGAAATCCACGTGAGACAAGTGCTCGGGTCAGAACCTGCAACGTGACTCCCTATCACAACTTGATGGTAAACATTGAAATGAATTGTTATGATTATAATTACAACAAACAAACAATATCTACGTCTTATGGCAGAGTCAAGATAATTGTTTACACAAGTACAATAGTGATAAGGTAAGTTTTATCACCACTTGAATGATTGGAACACCACATGGAATGGATTGCTAATTCACTGATATTAAACTTATATGTAAGTCATAACATTGATCTAATTTCTGCGGCATGCATTCTTGGTACCTACATTTAATGTCTTAATAATTGCAATGATATTGAATAGGGAAAGTTTTAATTTTAACCTACCGTACCGACAGACTCACTAAAGTAAACAAACATAACTACGTTTCACACTCACTTGTAAGGACGATCTCTCAGTTTCCTGTAGCTGCCTAGGTAGGTTAGCGTCCTGAAACTCCTCACTAACACTTTGTACGACATTTTCACGGAAAATATTTGTATAAAGCGACGGAAAAACTAATTTTCTTGCGGTTATTTTGACAGCGCAGCGCGCACGTACGCCTGTCACTTGACAGCTGATAAACGTCACTCGCTCGCGACTATAGCGCCACGCGGCAGATATTCAAACTAGCTATCAGCTGTAATTTTTCCTCCGCAAGGCCCGCCTCCTTGCGCAATATGCGTTCGTCTCTTTTCCAAGCGCGGCTGCAGAGTTCGATCGGTCGCTTCGCACTCGTTCCGCCAGTTTCGGCCAGTGTGTCGTCCTCCGTGGTCCTCCGTTGACAGCAGTGCGCGTGTGTGTAGCCGTGTATCGATCGGCAGCGGGACCGCATTGCCGTACATTCCGGAGGCGGTGCCTCGCCTAGTTTTCGTCGATCGTCGTCGTGCCCGCGTGGCGGCGTCGGCGGCGCCCGGGGCGGCAGCGGCGACGGCGCAGTAGAAGCGGAGAGCGCGGGAGCGAGCGACCCTCCTTCCGCCAAAACCGGCTCGCGGACCGCGGCGGACGGCTGTGATGTAGCCGGGGCCAGTGACAGCGGCCCTCGGACAAAGGATCCGCGCTACGAATTCGCGATGAAGAAGTTCACGTTCAAGGGGGTGCTCGACGGGTTCCGCAGCTCGGTGCAGGCCGCGCCGCGAGGCACCGAGCAGGAGATACAGGAGACGCTGCGTCCCGACCACTTCCAGATAAAAAAGGTGAGTGTTTATCGCGCGCCCAAGGTCCCGCTGATAATGGCGATGACGGCCTCCGCGGGACGGGACGGGGGGCCCTACTACGCTCGAGTGGGCGCGTATTTATAATAAACCGGCTCAGGTGCGCTCGCGTGCATCTGTGCCGATGTAAACTATCAACTATCGAGACGTTGACACTGACACGGCCGCGCACCAAAACAATATGCCGCAGTCTCCGCTGTTTTGCTTTTATTGCAGGTTATCGTGCAAAATTGAATGTTTTGTATCGCGTGATTATTCCTACTTGATAGAAAATTGAAGGAGACGTGAGATACCTAGTGGTCGGAGAAGCAGCGGCAGCGTTGTAATCTGTTACCCTCACTAGTTTGCGTCAGTATGCAACCTTGACCATCTAATCAGTTAGCACGTGAACATAATCTGTTTAGAGTACCAGCAGTAATAGTTGCTGGGTATATAGAGGCATTTCCTGTATTGTTTACGTAGAAAGCGATTCCGACACCTGTGGAAAATCGTACTGTACGTAATATCAGATAAGATAAGTCGGCGCAGTAATATTTAATACCTTTTACCCTTCATGTCGGTATATCGATGGAATTGCTCTTTCGAGTTTCGAGATAAATATGAAAGCGAACACTGATTGATTGATATTATTGATGTTGTTTAACCACGTTCAAGACTTGCACATACCTACATAAAGGTATGGTGTAATACTCACTAGGCAGGGTCATCAGATTGCTACTGGCTATGGCCCTGACACACCTCTTTCGTTTCGCCTCTGCCACATTCATTAGTCGTTTCATGCATGCTCGCCTGTTTCGGGTACATTTGACCTGGCCTTTTAGCACGTCACCTGATAATTTAAGAAGGTATGGAGAAATAGAGGCATCAACCGCAAAACAAAGATCAGGATCACAATGGGGACATTTATTTTCTTCATATTCCTTTATGCACACGAATCCTGGACGTTGAAAGCTCGCACTCGTCAAAGGGTTGACGCATTTGAAATGTGGTGCTGGCGCAGAATGCTCCGAATATCATGGACTGAACGCCGCACAAATATGTCCATCCTCGATGAGTTGAACATCAAGTAGTGGCTCTCCACATCTGTATGCAACGAGTCTTTAAATTCTTTGGGTTTACGGTCAGGAGATCAGATAGTTTGGAAAAACTCATGATCACCGGCCGTATGGAGGGAAAGAGAGGTAGAAGTCGCATACCTACGAGATGAATCGATGTCGCAAAAGAAATAGTCAACACTACAGGCCAGCATACACCGGGCGTAAGATCGAGCGGCCTGCCGCCGTAGTATGCCACCTTGATAAGGGGCTATCGTACCTTCGCTACCTGTCTGCCCATAAAAGGCATGATATAGCCGTATCACGTCATTGAGAGCTGTGGTGGCAGAAGCGGTTCATGATGGTCACGTCCCTCAGCCATGAGGTTACGTTACGACCAAGTCGAAGCCAAGTTAAGAAGGAGAAAATTTTTTGGTCAAAACAAGGCCCAAAAGGTTTACCGAAAAGGGAAGATATTTTTTGCGATTCAGGGGCATTCAGGGCATTCGTCTAAAATTCTTGTATATATGGTCATCCGTATCAAAGGGCATTAGACAAAAGTTTGTCTAGTCTTTTTGAGGAAAAATGCTGCTTTTCTTTCACAGAAAGACATGTTGCAACGAAATTGTCAGTAAAACGGAGAAGCTCTTTATCTACGAATCCCGTATTAAGTCCATGTGTGTCTTTTTTAAACTTCAAGGCACGTTCAAGTAAATTACGTCAGGTTTCGTCGACGTAATAAAATAAAGCAGGAAAAGAAAGGTCAGGGGAGGAATCAAACAACGCTATGTGGCTCAAGGTCCGACCACAATATAATGACGGAAGGAAGGAACCAACTTTTAATAACAAGAGGCAAATAAGTTTTCCTCCCAAGTTTTTTCTATTAAAACTCGTCTGAAGTATTAAGAAGCATTTTGCAAATAAGTTTCTCTTGTAAGTAGAATTAATTCCTTTGCCCTCGTCTTTTATTTAATGTTCAGCAAAAGATTTTAAAAAGCGAGTGAATGGAAAGTCTTTTTTCAGATTGATGATTTACTTTTTACTTGATGTAGTTTGGGTAGGTACCTATATCATCTGTACCACAACGGAGGTATTTGCGGAGATAGTTCGGAAACTGTGGAAGATTTCTAAACCGAATGATCGAGAACATCCAGAAGTTTCCCGTCGCAACAATGCTTATTTTACTATGATAGTAACGAAAGTTCTTACAAATTACCTAGTAGGTAAACAACAACTAGCAGTAAGTAAGTAAGTGGTATAGTAATAAGTAGGGTTTTTTCGATTACAAAAGAAATGAAAGAAATTTACTTGCAGTTTTTATTGAAAACTTCTTTCGACCAACAAAGGAAAGCTTTTAAAAGTTCCTGACCTCAATCGTCATGTTCCAAATTACATAGGAAAAACTTATTTCGGAAAATTCAGCAGCGAATTCCAGTAAATGTCCGGGACAAGTAAAACATTGGAGAATTCTTAAGGGCCACGTAATGTGATCAAGTTCTAAAGATATACTTACTAGCTTTCAAAACTTGGTCAATTTTGAAACTTCCTACTAATTAGCCTTTCTTTTTAGGACTTCTGGCTTCAGGCTGATAATTAAGCAGTTTCTTTGTTAAGAGGCTTAGTATAAATTGGATTATTACCTTTATCGTGACTACAGGAATCCAGGAAATGCTTGTTTAAAGCATAGACTTGTAGTTTACGACACACCTTGTTGTAATTTGAAGAAATCATTCGTTACCTTTGGTGAATTTTCTTGTATTTCGATCGACGCGTCTCTAAAATGATAAAAATAAATATCCTCACATCACGAAACAAATCCAACAAGACATTTTGTGAATTTATCATATCTAGGTAGGTATGATGATAAAGTTTTTCACATTGAAAATCCCACCGCTGTAACTCCTTTAAAAACAAGATAAGAGAAGAAAAGCGGTGACCACTCATAACACTAAACAATGAAAAACAGAACAAAACACACAACATCATAAATATGTTGTAAATCAATAAACTACCTTACTATAAAACTGTGTCGTGTATTAGAATTTAGCAAGCAGAACATTAATGGAAAATTCAATGCCGCGAACATGAAAATGACGTAATGAACTGTACAATAACTAAATGTTATGCGGATGATTCACTATTACACGTTTCTTAAGATACACCAAGGTTTTCTTCTCATTGTATCGGAACAAATACCCTGTCTGTATTTATACAGTTTTTTTAATATGCTGTAAGTTTTTTAAGGGGATGGTCAGACCATGAAACGTGGTCATACTAAACTATTTTCACTTTGAGATTAACATCGAAATCGTAAATTGTATTGTAGTCTATTTTGAAGATTCCGATTATATCGTTTACAAGATCGATAACGTAGACGATACTAGGCAATTTTTAAGCATAAGCTAAAGCATATGCTCACGACTATATTCCCCGAGGGGGTAGTCAGAGATATTCTGAAACCTCAGAACATCCACGTTTCACTAGTAGTACCGAAACTCTGTCCAGTGTGACGGGGAAATTTTTAAGTACACCTGATATTTTCTCTCTCTCTATATTCTAAACTCACTAAATATAAAGAAGCAGAAACGCAAAGAACGCCTAAAAGCATCATGTCACCACCCTTGATTTTTTGGAAGTCGGTCATGACAATACTTAAACCACGCGGTCCCAGTGCGAATTGTTCGAGGCAAGGTAAGAGAAGACAATTTGGGTTAATATAAAGATAAACAATGCCTAGTCTTGTTTATCATCGTCATGAATGAAGTTATCTCGGCTTGAGATAATTACAAGCGATCGGATCCGTCGCGTGGCCTGCCCTGTGATTCATTTAATTAATCGTAGACAGACTGTCTACTCATTGTTATTTTATTATGTAATCTGACACTTGTTAATTCACACTAATCTATGACATATTATAATTGTGAACTTTGCGTGTCTTCTGTACAGTGTACACATGACGACAGATCAACCTACCCGTAATTTAACTTTATGTTCATAAACATAGAGTTCGACTATAAGTAGGTTGATCCCTCGCCAACTCTTCATGTGTAATTGAAAAATGTTTCGGATGGAAAGATTGTTCTTTGCAGTAACTTTTTATTTCATCGCAATCGATTCACTCAATTAGAAGATACGCTAATAATTTAAAGTTGTCAAAAAATCTACGCATACTATGTCGCGGCACATCCCTATTTACCTAATAGATAATAATACCTAGGTCGCGCTTGTTATAATTAAATGGGAAAGTTTGTAGAGAAAGAACATAGGCTATACTCAAATACTTAAAGTCTCGAATCGGATTAAGAAAAAGCTATAAATGTTAATTAATATAATAATATTCGTTTTAATTACAGAACATACTCAAAAGTTATAAAACTATTTAACAGTAATGCGGTCACTATGTAAACATTTTAATTACAAACGCGATAAAAACCAGTAACAATGTTAAAATTAAGTTTATCTAACAATGGGAATTTTCGATTGGTATTTAAACGGAGCGGAAGGAAAACCCATTTCAATGTCAATAATTTCCTAACATGTGCTATATTTATTGGATCAATAATTTTTTCCTGCTCATTTGAGTATTAGTTCGATATTCTTTTGACCAGTACGTAATCAATTTACTGCATTCATCGTCCACTTTATATCTTTTTTGACGAAGAAAATAATTCATTCACTTACATCCCTGACACACCATTCTCTCTACGCTCAACATTTTGACAATCGGGCCAATCGGTCATTGTTCTTTCATCATCATCAGACACCAGATGTGTGAGTCACAAGTGTCGCCAGACGTGCGATAATTATCCTAGATCCACGATATTTTTGAGGGGCAAGAGATAGAAAATAAATGTCGGGCGTCGCACGATAATTCACAAAAATTTCAGGATAATCCACGATAATTTTGTAATTTAATGAAATCTATGTATCAAATCACTATTTTCAACCATATTATCCGTCTAATTCCAATAACATACATCATTTTGGCGTTAAGTATCGCGTAAAACAGTTTTCAAATACCTTTTACTAAAATTGAAGTTCTAATGAGAAAAATTGAGATAGAAAATATTTCCTCACTATGTCGTTTCAATCTAGAGTTTATACTAAAATTCCCTAAAACCTGGTACATGCCTACCTATAAATAGGTAACATGAACACATTAAATAGTGGCATGCAATATAGGTAAGAATGATTGAATTTCACGCATCATTTCACACTCGTTTAGGTTATATAATACGAGAATTTTTGGAATTTTTGATGCGATAAAAACACGATAATTTTGCTGTCACTCTGGGATAATTCTTAAATGTAGATCTGGCAGCACGTTACAGTAAGGTGGAGCTGGGTTTCCTTTTCTATGTTGTGAGTTTTGCTACATATTCTTTGATAAACATGAAAGTCTTTGACTTGAGTTGGCTTCGTAGTAGCTCTTTTCTACCCTGGGAATTGAAATAAAGACCTTTCTTTCAATAAAACTAGAAAAATACATTTGGTGTTATCCACTCAAGATTCTCCAACTAGGTCAAGTTGTCCACCATGATTAAATTAATCCCCTATAGCCCCCTTGGGTTTTGTGGCTGTTTTCCTGAATTATTTGGTTTCGTTTAGCTACGCTATATTTTGATAGTCATAACACACAATGACATTAGTAAACTGTACGTCTGCTATAGTTCTTTTAATTGTATTTGCGATGTTTTGACACTTTTTCTGCGAGGAGAAGAATGCTCGATTATCGTTTTAGCTGCATCCACTTGGATACAATCTTTTATGAAATTTTTCTTGAATTCGTTTTTACAGTTTAATGTGTTTTCAGTTATTAGTGCCTCCGTGGTCTAATGGTTAAGAGCATTGGGCTCTCGACACCGAGGTCGTGGGTTCGATTCATATGGGGGACACTTTGTGTGTTTTTCATCAGTTTTTTTAATATCTTCAATGTACAGACAAATTTCCTGGTACAGTTTTATAATAATTTAGATATAAAAAACTTTGGGGTTTCTTTCCGCTTCTACGTTTGTCTGATAGAATATCACCACCGCTTTTCCTCTAGTGTTTCTTAAGAGACGACCAAGGTATAAGGTTTCTTCAGCAGTGTTGGAGCAAAAGGCTGGCAAGATACACCACTTGACTTGTCATTCCACTCTAAATATAATGGAAGTAATCCTTGCCTTGCCTTGTAAATGTCACTTTGTGCGTTTTTCCCCAGTTGGTTAGGACATTGCAGGCTGAATCACCTGATTGTCTGAAACGAAAGATGATTCCGTGCTTCGGATGGCACGTTAAGCTGTTGGTCCCGGCTACTATCTCTGGTGGTAGTAGTGGTTACATAAAAACCACGTCAGAGGCCGTAAGGCGGTCTGAAAAAACTCTGGCTTACTTGTTGCTGCCTACACGATAAGAAGAAGAAGTGTATTAGTAGGTACAGTTTGAATTGTGTGTCAGTTCAGATTTGAGTGCTATTTTAAACCCTGCTAAAATCAAATCAGAAGTTATTCGTTGTTCTACATTTGGTAAATTAAAAATCAAACTGTTCCAACACTCTAAATGTTGCCATATTGTTTTTCTTCTTTTCTTTCTTGATGTGGAATAGATTTGGACAGAAAGAAACGTTCAACGTTTTAACCATGAATCGACATTTAATCCCAAGTTTTACGAAATTTCTTTTGTTAGAATTTTAAATATAAAATATTTTAAGAGAAATTCTGTTTGAAAATAATAATGATCATTCTCTTTAGAAATTTAGATGAAAAACGAACTTGTTCAGAAATATGAGACGTAGATTCTGTCAGACATGATGCTGAGGTAAAATAAAGCAGAATACATCAAAGTTCAACGAACTCGTGGTTCAATTACAGTGCATTGTAATAATGATGGAGTAACTGAGACACTAGACAATGTTACACAGAAACTACAACACTTCTAATTGATGTAATCTTGTTATTAATTATCATGTCTGTGGCGTTATAACGGCTTCCATAGATGGTCCGGCCGATAAAACAAATGACGATTGCTGTACGTACACGAGATCAGAAAAGGGTATTCTTGTATTAAATTGCATTCTTTCTCATCATCAAAGACACTGAATTCTTGCAGTCATTGATTTTTTGTGTTTTTGTCGTGGAATGGTTGGATTCGCGGTCAAATTGTTCTTGGTTATTGTATTTCTGCAAACACTTTTAAGTTTATTGCATGCTCTTTAGTTGTTCGTCGTTGGCGTAAAGACAGCGATACAGTAAGTTTTGAACCTTGAAGTTAAGATAAAAAGTCAGAGAAATCGAAAGTGACGAAACAAATTTGAAATCAGGTCCATAGAGCATCTCACAGACAGATGAGACATACCAATGTACCGTTAATATAATAACAACTAGCTTTATTAATTCAAATCACACAAATGGTCATTAATCAAGCCGGCCGTGCCGTGACGTCACCAACGATTCATCTGACAGCCCGCCATTACGTATTTACCGCCATTTTGAATTTGCACATCAATCGTAAATTCGTACCTCGCTACTCTCGTTGAATCGTAATATGGTTTCTGTTTTGCGATTTTACTGTTGTTTTGAGATACTGAGTTTGTTGGCACGGTATTGGGGACACTGGGACGCGATGAAATTTTCATGGCAGGACAGCCTGAAAGTAGGCCATGAAAGGCAAGTACATGAAAGGGAGCAGGGCAACAAACTTAATGTTATAGGAAGACGGTTGGTTTACCAAAGCTGTAACAGAATCTTGTCAAGATCAAATCACATCACACACTTAGAATATCGGTAAAGATGTTCTTAATAATCCCAGCGTCTCCCACTTCTGCGTCACTGGCCTGGCTCCCTACTCCCAGGCGCCTTTAGACCTGCTGCTTGACTTTCTTTCCCACTTTTTTGATTGACTTGGCCAGATATTTTGTTGTCCGCGTCAACATTGCAACGGCCGTGTACCTACAAGTCCATTAAAACAGTAAAACAATGCGTGAGGCTGGAGAAAATGATGTAAGATTAAAAGGCCTACACATTTCAAGAGGCTGGATATGGTGAAATGGTGATATAGATAACTCGTGGCAAAATGCCAAATTATATCCATCAAAAGTAAATCTGAAAGCATTATTATTTTATTATTTGGTTATAAGGGCTTGGTCGATGACCAAAAGCTACTGCGACCTGGATAGATCTATTGTAGCTGTCACCCTAGACCTAAAGGTCATTTCCTAGGCCCACGGACTTCATGAACCGTGTTATGCTTTTGGAGGGGAGGTCCCTAATGTCAGTAGGTGTTATTATGTATCCACCTAGATGGCGACTTCTGCTATGAATGAGCACTTCGCATTCGCAGAGGAGGTGTATGGGCGTTTCCTCTGCTTCACAGCAGAATCTGCAAGTGGGTGAATCTGCAAGCCCCATTCTGTGTAGGTGTTTGTTTAGCTTGCAGTGTCCTGTTAAGGCTCGTACTAAGAGCCTTAAGTCGTTGCGGTTTGAATTGATGGCATCCGAGGTATGTCTGTTTGAAAAGCCGGTCACAAGTTCTTTCGCATGCCTCAGTCCTGGTGTATCCGACCAGAGCTTACGGCTTTGGTCCACGGCCCATTCCTTTAGCACACGTCTAGAGTTGTTGTCGGAAAGCATGTAATGAACGCTTATTATTACAGGCCTAACCATTTGTTACAGATGATTTAAGCAGTTCTGTAAGAAAATTACTTTTTCTCATGGCTTTACAGTCCTGTACGAGAGCGGCGCACATATCCGCAGCCCCAACAACAGAACTGTACACCGGTAGACCACTATAGAATTGTGACAGCATTATTTCTTCTGACACTTTTCTCTGCCAGGTGTGCGAACCAGGCTTCGTCATGAGCAGTCCGACTATCTCTTGTTTTCTTTCTTCACCCTCCTTTATTTCCTGAGAGCTTTTCCCAATTCGTGCGACCGATTCCGAAAGAGGTCAGGCCCCTTTTTATCCGACTGCGCCAGAAAGAGGTTTATATTCTCTTCTTATTGAACGCTATGCCGTCCATAAAATTATGCTGTGGACATCTAAAACGAAGCTGGCGTATTGTATGTTTGGTGTTATTCGATGTAATTTTCAGCAGAACAATCGAAAGCCTCACAGAAATCTAGTCATTTGTATGCAACGTGCACCGTTTTCTCATTACAGGTGTTACAACAGTAAAATTTTATGGAAATTGAAAAATAGCCGACACCTGTCCGTCGAAGTTTTTATAGCGTAAGAGACGCATATTGCACCGTTCTAAGATAAATCAAATCATAGATTCTTACTCCGAGCACGTCGCTCCAAGGACGTGCATTGTGAATCTCGCAGACAATGCAATTGAAAGAGAATTACGTTTTATCGTCTTTTCCGATCGATATCTTAACCTCTGATATGTTGGGAATCTTTAATCGTTGCATTCAGCCACTTGCTACGTTAGAAGATTTTTTTTTTAAATATCCGTAGTTACGTCGATGCCGTGCTGTGTCCGGCATCCAATAGCACTAACCCTGATGAGCATCTTAAGAGGCGACTAATCTCAATTGAAGATTTAAATCCTCAATATTTACATTACATTACATGGTGTATATGTTACCCAAACTTTTGTTATGGTGTGTACAGTTTTAACTCTATCATGGTCCGCTCATCAAGCTATGGTCATTGACTAGCAGACCAGAGATATATTTTTGTCAGCATTTCAACGGATTCGATCACAGTTTCTTCCAAAAAGACATATCCCGCACAATAAAGTACATTTGTATTTATTTTCCTGGTCCTGCGTTCAATTTGAAAGGAAGTCTAGCTAATCGCGAAAACGATACGTTTCGTATTTATCAGGGCTGTGTAGTGGAGATTAGGTGTATCTGTCTGTATCCTATCCTATCCGCAGCTGGCAAGGTCGCGGTCCACAGATACGCCGTTAAATATTAAACGATAGTACTTGTTCGAATTTCGATTGCGGCGGTTTTGTTGTTGCTATGTATTGTTTCAGTTACACGTTTTGTTTTTTTATTTTTAAATTGGACAGATTGTAAAGATGGATGATCTATTTTTGTTTAATATGTAATGACGTTGCATGTTTCATATCAGTAATGTTTTATCTTAATCTATATTATATTATATCGTCTGGATAATTGCCAAGTGCACTCATCTATTCACTCTCTCATCATGACATTTCCAAAATTATGAAGCCTAGGTACGTATGAAGAGATATATGGCTGTGAATGAGGCGAAAGAGGTATGTAGAGGTGTGTGGGGTTGTAGTAAATTACATACCCTAATCTCCGCTCACCCCGCAGATAAACCAGAAACAGACATGGCAAATCTCTCGTGGCTTCTAGGAATATATTTTTGGAAATTCAAGATTTTTTGTGTCAATATGAGTTATATTGCATTACTATCATTCCGGTTGTAGTGGGAAGATTAGCAAATGAGTAATAATGGCAATGCGGTTCAAGGAAAGAGCTTCCTCGTGTCACGAAATCCACCCTGGGCAGTCGTTAGAAAGTTGTTATAAAGGGTCGGAACTTTGTATGGAAGCGAAGGACAGGAATCTAGGTTATAATGAATATAGGACTGAAAAAATAAATTATATCCGACGTAACAGAAATAACTGAGCTTCATTGTTATTCAATTCTGTGAAGTCAAAAGTCAAAATTCGAAGAATAGTAGGTAATATGTTGCGAAAACGTAAAGGTACAAGGTTTTTGTCTAAAAAAGATTAAATCTTTTCCAGACGACCTTCAGACTGCATTAAGTTTTGTAAAAGAAACCTGTTTTGGTGTTGGTAAATAATGTCGTCCTTACTTTCTTTCTCAAGTCTGGTCTTGTTAGTGTTTCACTTGAGAATAATACGGAAATCACATTTGGTTAAGAGCTTTTTCATGCTCCTTTTAAAACTTTATTTCAAGCTTGTTTTAGTTGGTCCTATTTATCTTAACATGCCTTCTAATGCGATACTATGACACATTTTAATTTGTCTGTTAATGCTATCTTTGGCCGCATAATATTATGGTCTTAACATTAATCCTCATCTTTTTTAAAGAAGGGTCAATTTTATACAAAACTTTGACGCACAATACGCGTAGACGGTATTAATATAAGTAACGTTGTATATATGGAAAAATAGTTTAGAAAATCTAGATGCCGCGTAACGAATAACATTTGCAATTTATAAAATAACTACGAAGATATAAAGCTTTTAAAATTTTCATACAAAATTTTAAAAGCTTTATATCTTCGTAATTATATTATAAATTGCAAATGTTATTTGTTACGCGGTAGCTAGATTTTCTAAACTATTTTTGCATATATAAAATATTACTTTTATTAATTCCGTCTTCGCGTATTGTGAGTCAAACTTTTGTATGGTCTGAAACCACCTTAAGCCTTCTTTTTTAGTTTCAACAGGCTGTTCTTTTACCATGTCCTTCCTCAGGGTTAAAGCATGTCTATGACAAATTTTGTCAAAGTCGGGTAAATCAAGGGTAGCCGTGAAAACGTAACAAACAGACACTAACGTTAGAATGGTTAAGACTTTAATGCCTACTCGCCCCTAATATATAAATATAAGGGACAGCAGATTTTTCGCGATTTCGATTTTTATTCCATAATTAAAGTTGTTCTGTTTGATCTCACATTCTGAAGTTTAACTAAGCTTCTTAAGTACGCTGCCAATTTGGTTCGCATACGTACGTCTAGGGCGACCCCTGGAATAGTAGATTTGTTTTTTTCGTAGGTCAGCAACAAAGGGCTGCAGTGCGCACGACTCGCCCGGTGAGTCAGAATTGTATTGTATTCCACAGTGTCAGCACTGCGCGAAGATCTTGCGCTTAGCAGTGAAAGTGTTAACTTTCAGATAAAATTCTCGCTTACAAGAATCATATCTACTTTTTTGAAAAGGTATTAGCATCTTTATACCATTCGTCGTTCAGACATTGAAGACCCAGTTCCATTCAGCAAGTACCAATATCTCCCCCCATAATAACCGAAGCCGCGAAAAGAGCCCCAAATACAATTGAGTTGTGAGTGGAACGTCGCTGCGACCTATATTTACTGTTCGTGAAACGGGTGGGTGCGGATGATACGGCTATATAAACCTTTCTCTTTCGAACGGGTTGGGAGGGTTGCCAGATTAAATATCCTGATTGGTGATATCCTAAAGTCAAATAATATGGAAATGTATGGTTAGAAAAGTTGGGATGAATAGGTTTCAGAGATCTGGAACTATGGTTGATTCTATTGTGATCCTTGGTGTAGTTTCCTTATTGTTTTAAAAGGGAAAATGTATAATTCGTGTGACAATAGACGTACTTATTAATGGACTATGTTATTAATAGATACATAAACACATAGTTGGTTATTTCATTATTTGACTAAGACTTAAGGGAAACTTCTTTACATTCAAATGCGTGTTTAATTAGCTTACATTTATATATTTACAATATTGTTTGATTGTATGAGAGGTGGTTGGTGGTTGCAATAATATAGAACACTGGTGCTAGCTTTCATACAAAATTGTCTATCCCCTTTAAAATCACATTTTCTTCAGACAATAAAAATGCCACAAAAAGCTACATAGAAAGTTCCTGACCACCCCGAAAGGACTTAAAGTTAATTCACTGGGTCGGTTGGGGGCTTTTCGACGTCCTGTTGTGGTCACATTTGCTTGCCGTAATAAGCAGTAGCTGCTGCTTCCTGAACAATGCTATATTTGGACTCTCTAACTTAAAAGTCCTGAAAGGGTTGTGTTGTAAGTTAATGTATGTTTATTTGTTAACATCTTATATAAATCCTTACGTGTGACTTGTGGAAACATTCGACACATTTCCAGAAAAATACGCGTCAAGTATTACTTCGGATAGATGGTGAGTCTGCAGATTATCCCTCCACCGTGTTTCGTATTCAACATGTTTTTGACGTCTCTTTTTGCGACTGCCATCATCGGATACGAAACATGGCTCAGCTTCTTAAATCTACGTGTCTACACTTCCCTTTGTAGGTTAATCTGTGTTGGGGGTTGCGGAGTATTTGGGTATTTTCGGTGAGCTTATTTTAGTATTGTATTCTGGGTTGGATTTTACTGGGTTGTTTGATAGCGTCTGATAGCGTGTTCTCGTCCTTGTTGTTTTAGTGAAGACTCTAAGGTGTGTGGGAGTAGGTATTGGAAAGGTGCGGCTTAGGCACAATTTTGGAGAGAGGGCACAGTAAGAGAACTACGCAAAACTCTGTACTGTAATGTTGCCCACTGAGGTACACCAGCGTTCCGTGTATATGGCCTTCGGCTGTGTCGAATCGGGCGCTTGGTGAAGTCTGTCTACTATTTTCTTTCTTTTCTGTGGCTTAGGTATGCTAACTCCTGTCTACAGGGTGAAATTGATATCATTAGCATCCTTTTAAACTAAGAGTCTACCCATCAAACTGAACAACTTTGACTATGGGAGCAAACCAATCGGAGCAAAATTAAATCAGCTGTTGCATACATTTGAGTCAAGTAGGCAACGGCGGCGGGTGCAGTTTAGTATGGAACAGCTGATTTTTTTTGCTCCGATCGGTTTGCTCCCATAGTCAAAGTTGTTCAGTTTGAGGGGATCAATTTCACCCTGTATAGTCTGACCACTAGGGCTGTACAGCGAGCGGGCTGTGGAGGTCTCCGTAGGTAGCTGTATGTCTAGATACGGGGGCAGTCCGTTCCGCTCTGCCATTCGTAGACTTTCGCGGCGGCTACTCGGTGTATTTGCACCGGACTGTGTACGACATACGCAAATTACTTATTGTGACATGGGATAAAATATCCAGAGCTCTGTCGCATCCAATGAGCTGGTAAAATCCTTGTGGTCAGATCAGATTGTCAAGCCTCGTGAGGCCGTTTTATAGAATGCCGAAGATGTGCTATTACTACACTGTCTCACTGGAGATTGGAAACTATTAGCTTCATATTCATAGCTACCTTCATACAAGCGGCCGCTGACGACGGTGCACTCACATAGAGAGTTTGTGGACGTACGAACAGGTGCACACACTCAGCCGAGGTATATGTGCGCACCTGTTCGTACAACAGCGGCCGCTTGTAAGCTTTCCATCTAGGATTATTTATCCGTGCTATTAGTGAAATTTTGGTATTCTGAATATGTTATAATAATATAGCTGTAAGACTTGTAAGCATATCCTAGGTATGCTCTAGTTTAGCCGGATTTTTTCTGTGATAAGTCGGTTAGCGTTCTTGATTCGAAGCTTTAATTTGCCCTTATTCCTGGTCACGCCATTTCGTCGTATACCTATAAAAGAACATTTAACTATTAATTGCCTCAAACATTTTGCATGCTCAAACAACTACGTTCGTTCGTTATTTTTAATATAAGAGTGCACGAATTCTGTTAAAAGCTTTTGCGCCGTAGTATTGGTTCCACCACAATCCGAATTTTAACTTATTGTATTCTTTCTTCTAGTGTAACAGAATTTACCATAAAGCAGAAACTTTTTTGACGACCCAATAACTCTGTTGGTACCTAGTAAAATTGCCTGCTGATGCAGTGTCGCGGTTTCGAATCCCGCGAGGGGAAGATATTTGTATGATGAATATGAATATTTCTAACCGAGTCAGGGTGTTTGTAACTAAGTATCTGTATTTGTATTCTATATCGTTGTCTAGTCATCGTAAAATCTTAATACAAGTCCGGTTTAGATTCTGGAACTTTAAACGAGACTAGATAGATGTGTGATAATGTTCAAGATATATTTCTTTACTTTATTTTTTTTGCTGAACAACACAATAAATTGAACATATTAACTGTATTTTTTTAAATTATTGTCTACCGAATATAATATGTCATCGACAAAAATCCGTAATCCATACTTGGCACGTTCATAGATTCTGTGGTTATCTTTGTCCTTGTCCTTTTATCCTACCGACTGCGCCACACAGCGCACGCTCTTAGCGACATAACCCAAACTTTTTCACTCACGGTCCTTGTCACCAAAAGGCTAATTTCATCGCAATTTTCCCCTTTTCCCCCATTTCAGCCGGTAATTACTTGTATTAAGTGTTGAATGCTCCAAATAATTCTCTGTCGCAGCTTAAGGCTCGTAAGAAACCTTTTTGCTTTCGCAAAATGGGTTGTGAAAAAAATATGAGCCGCAAAGAGCTACTTTGGATGAAAAGTTTCAGACTTCGAGATAATTGCCCTCATTATTGTTGACTCGGAAAACAAAGACGTAGACTTTGATCATAGAGGGGTTGACTAGGGTTGACAATATAAAGGTTGCGACGCTAATTGGTTCTGAACAGAACTATCGTAATTCAGTGGCCTGTCCGTGGTTCCATTATCATCGTCATCAACCCGCTCGCCCGCGCGAGTATGGCTCTGTCTCGCTTCTTCTCATTCTTATTCCTGACGGGTCTCCCCCGCTATAACTACTCGATCTTCATAGCTTACCCTTCCTTAAGCCTTTATCTGCGAATTGACCACAAGTAAGGAAAATGGAAAATCTATTGTTATTGTGACAGATTGCGTTCAAAGGTACATCTTCTTTCTTCTTTTCCTGCCAGCATGAGCTATTTCGCATGGCAATCACTCATGCACTAAACCTTGAGTTTTAAAAAGCGCAAGACATCAAACACTCAGAATCTCGAAATGCTCCGATTTTTGAATACATTTTCTACTATAATAGACTTAAGTCCGTATTCCCATACGGGTGGCCAGAAACTCTGCCATAGCTACTAACAAACTATGAAGAAAGTTTCTCGTGTTACGTGTTTTCAAGATGAATTGACACATAATAGTATCTTAACGTGAACAAGACAGTTCGAAACAAGAGAACGTAACCAATTACATCGTCACCCAACAACGTTAATCCTTATTACGTTTGGAAACCTCCGACAACGGTAGGATTATCGTGTACTACACCACTACGTGGGATACTATACAAGATGGTTATTGTTATCTGATTTAGTTCACTAATGATTTCGTTATTAGTCCCTGTGGACAGATTTAACTGATTGATTAATTGATGTTTTGATTTACAAGCTAATTTATCTTACCAAGCTAATTTATCTTACGAAAATTATTTGGTTAACTTATTTCACTTGGGTAGGGTAAAAATGCTTGAGCCGAATTCACCATAGTCCATTTCATTCAAAAAAGTCTTAGTACTACCAAATAATTTTTGGTGCAGATCATACTAAAAAAAAATAATATTGATCAGCATTTATCTCAAGGCCATGCTCATGCACATTCATGTTTTAAACTGATAAAATTCGATTGTTATATTCTTGGTACTTAAAGCTATCTTTTATCGCGCGCGCCTTTTTATGTGCCCTTTGTTCTCTCTACTAAAATCTATCTTCAAGTGCGGCCTAGTAAGGGGAGGTGTCTATAGTTATGTGAAGATAGTGAGGAGCAAGAATTGGCCATTCTGTTCGTAGTAAATATATTATGTGTTCTCGCCAAAACAAACCTTATTCCTTAGTCTTCAGATTGACAATGATGATTGAGATTGAATACCTCCATCAATAAATAACGACCGTTATCTGATTGCAAAGGCAGACATCAAACCGCCAGAAAGTGAAATTGGTTTCTATCTTTGAAGTCCAAAATATTCTAACTATCCATATCCTATCCTATCCTATCTATAAAAGTAAAAGTTTGTGATAAATGTTTGGATGTTTGTTATGTTTGTGATTAATCACATATAAATGGCTGAACGGATTTGGGTGAAAAAATTTGGCACATCGAAAGGATTTGTTCTGAATTAACAAATAGGCGTCATCATCAGCCTAGATACTTCCCACTGAAGAGCACAGTATGTAAGTCTTCGAGACGAATTGGACACGCGTGGTGGACGTTGGTCCACGTCTGGTAGACTTTATATCAGAATGTCCATACACGATGAAGACATTGAGGTAACTAGTAGAGGCGATACCAAGACAAAATTTTTAGTAACACTCGTTTAAGCTAATTGACGCTCCCAGTGCGCGCCCCGCACTACTGATCGTGGTGCACAGATTTTGTTCGCGTTGTCTGTTCTATACATAATTATTCAATGGATGAAGAAGGATAGTCACTATTCTTCAGCAGAGAGTACTATATATTCTCTGGTAACACCAAAGATTTAGACTCTTAAAGTAAAATGTTAGCTTCGTATATTCCGGTAGGCTTTAATCATAAAACTAGCAGTAAAAGCGTGGGCATAGCATAGCAGGCACATTTAGAAGGCGTTTTAGGCAGGATCGCGTGCGCGAACTCGTTGCCCCAGTTGTGGCTTATGTTAATACAGAGATAGCGGCCCGTGTACTGTTTAATGCATTTTGTCTACTGTTCTAGATTTTAGGTTTTAGTTTTTTAATCTAAAACGTGCTTAATTATGTTTGTGGATAGAGTTTTTGTGACATTGTGTTGATATCATTTCGGTGGGAACAGACACGACCTCTACCTCTACCTGCATACAATGGAAAAGGGGGTCGAAAAACATAGTTCTTTCTTTATTCATTAATTAAAATCAAAGAACATTATAAGAGGAGTTAGAAGTGCAAAGTAGGCGTGGAACGCGTGCCACACGGTTATGCAATGATTTGCATAACATCGTATGGCGCGCGGCATGGTGCGACCGACAGCGGGAAGAAAGTGGCGACAGTCGTCTCCGAAGCAACAGCGCTACTTTGCATTTCTAACCCCTCGCTCTTATAATGTTCTGTGATTCAAATTCTGTTTCTGGGTTCTTTGTCTTTGTGCTAAATTATTTCAATAGATACAAGACTGTGGGGTATACAGACAGACAGATTGGACGAAAACATAAGCCACAAGGGTTACTGCATCCTAAAAATGCTCGCTGCTACAATACAACATTATTGTTTTATTACTCGTTGGCCACCTCATCTTGACTCACCCTTTCCTTTTCAAAATTCATAAGACGTTGTCGATTTGGCGAACCGGTGCCAGTTTCGCCGGTGTCAGAAATATTTCAATTCACTTCAGTTAAGTTTCTGATTTGGTTAGCATACAAAAGTTTTGCACAATGGTCCCTTCCGGTTCCCTTACATTTTTGGTCAGAACTTTTAGAATGAAATTAGTAAGTTCGTTTTGATTATAATAATACGTGTACGCGTATACGGAACGTGTAATTTTCTTTTCAAATACTTAACGAAAACTTTATTTTAATGGGGCAAACTGCTACAATTGATGCGAAGAAAGGGCTATGTGAAATGTGACTAGACTATTGGTGCCAAAACGCCTCAAAATATTATCAACCGCTTGAAATAATTGTAAATAATTATGTTTTTGACCTAATCAAATAGTTTTTCATTGTTTCACATGTGTGTCGTTAAAGACTCTCATCTCGCTTACGCACTGCAATCATAAATCCTTCTTTCTCTATTGTTACTTCTTTGCCATATTGAAGATCCTCGACCTCTAATATCGTTTTCATGACTAAAAAGGGTGATAAAAAGGGATGGATTTAAATTGGTGTGGGCGGATATGGGTCAGTTCTTTCCCTTATCATTATGCGCATCAATCTTGGATCTTGCCTGATTCGATTTTAGGCGAGCTATTAAAGGCTCGTCCCCTCTCTCCCTAGATCACTCGCTAGTTGAGATACTCAATTTCTTGTATACTTTTTTGGTTTTTATTTTATAACGTTCATAATTACGTGGAAGTTTAAAATTTTTTTAAGTTAAACCTACTGCGCTTCGTGTGTTAACGTACCTTAATTATAGTTTGACGTTTTTCAATTAAATAACAGGCGGGGAAGAGTAGGTGAGGGAAGTAAGGTCAATTTTAACTTCGTGTTTTGTTTGAACATACGTAAAGCACATGCAGATTTAAAGATGTTGTTATCCTGTTATGAAACTAATTACATATTATCAGTCAAGGCCGTCACGAACGGGAGCTACAATGTAGGTATATGGCATATTTGCAACACAGAATGTGTTTTTTTAACGCAAGCAAGTTGTAAATAGCTTACTTGCACAGGAATGAGACGAGTTTATGTTTTTTTGGGTGCCTTAAATAAGGATATAAAGGGATTTATGTTATACACATTATAGCTTTAGTGTGTTACGGCCTCTGAAAACACAAGTTTGTTAAAGTTACTTCAAGTTATAAGCCGATGACACAGAGCTTGTTATCAATTCTGTACAAAAGACTTTGGCATTGCGTTTATTTGTATAGTAACAATATTTGGTATGTGTTTATAAACGAAATTTCATAAGATATGGACTAACTAGCCCAGTCATTTTACGGAGTTTTGTTAGGCGGGGTAGGGAGTAATTACTAATTGGACTTTTAAACTGTAACCGGAACCATTAAGTGACAAAAGGATTATCTTAAAGCATATTTAAAAAAAAATCGCTACGCAATATAGAAATCATAATTATGTGTCCCAAAAGGATTTTAAATTATTTATATTTAATACCAATGCACTCATTTGACTTAGATTTAACAATATAAATTATTTTTGAACAATAAAATAGGCAATGAAATTTAAAAATGAGGTATTTATTAGAAAATACGAATGTATTTTTCAAAACCTTCTAAGTAGACAAAAATATTCACACCATGTTTGTAGTATGTATAATGGTAAAGACTGATATGTGCAAAAAAAAATTTACCATCAGGTTCTTTAGAACGAGATTATAGCTAAATTCCAAATTGGAACTTTTGCTGACGCAATTTTTTTTTTATTTTGGTACATTTCTAGTCTCAAATTAGCTTTTCAATATTATACCGAAAAAAAATGGTAATTACTAATTAGTCCCGGCTGAAACCGTAAAATGACTGGGCTAAACTATATCTAGGTCATCTGGACAATGACAAGTAAGTGTTATATTTCCGCTAAAGATAGATTTTTAGTGGAAATAGGAAGAGCACTTTCTGGTCTATTTCCACAGTTCGCAAATTTGTACTCTAACTGCAGGCTTCAAAGTATATTTACAAAGCAGTACTTAAAATTTAGCAAGACCCAGTTTCAGAAATCGAGCTCTGGGGCGCGTCCTATGGAAGCACGCCAAGTTTTGTGACCAGGTGACCTAACCTTAACCTAGGTCATACAGGGCCGTTAATAACTCTATTACGAGCAAATTAAAGTTGCCAAATTGTTCTCTGTTTGCTGCCAGAATCGAGATTCATGAATGAGTTTCCGAATTTTTGCAAATAGTGGAAAAGTATTTCTCAAATTGTTTTCGAACGGTCTCTAAAGTGGCGGCAACGCTTGCCAACGTTTCGATGTTTGTTAATTTGATTTGCGTGCCTTGGTGGATTTTTGTATAAGCAATTTTGAATCTTAATAGTTGAGTGTAGATTTGAGACAGTGAATAAAGTACCAAATTATTGCTTTAAAGGAAAACATTTTATATCATTAGTATTTTTATTACAAGAAATTTCATAATCACCAAGGCAATCAGTCTTAGCGCTCTTACAGACGAGCGACACTTTACGGTCGCCGTGGGTCGCGCGACCCTCGCTCGCGACGCTTAGTGTTGATGATTTCTTATAACATGAGTCATAAATCTAGGAACGGGATTGACTCACATATCTAGAAATCGTCAGCTTGTTCCACAAGGTGGATCGACCACCTGGTGAAGTCGGCGGGAACGTGTTCTATGAGGGCAGCGCAGGACCGTTCGTTGTGGCGATACTTTAGGACGTCTATCGGCTGAGCTGATTATGACACGCCAACAGACCTGTCAGATATGCTATTATCTTAATATTATAGATCTTATCCAGAAGTGGCGAAACAACGCCCGTTTTATTTTTTTTGATATCGAATTGCTTGCTTTATCTTTAAACTAAACACAGTTCACTTTGCAGGGTGTTTTTCTAGAATCTAGAATAATCTATTAAATTGTACCTAAACCAGTGACCTTGTCGCATCGCAGTCCCGGCCCGAAACCATACCTTACTCTCTATCTAGGCTACGTTACACTTTCATTTGTTTTAATGCAATTCGTTTGGCTTCCGTCCAAATAACTTAGTCAACCGAGTCACTGTTAAGCTTCGTACAGATATTAGCACAACATGGAATGCGACATGGAATGAAACGCGGATGCATGGCGCTTAATTAGCATCTACTATGATCTTAAACTTTCTGATCACAGCTTTTTCAAATAAACAATCGTGAAGTGACCAAGATGATCTAGCACTGCCACTTGCTGACTAGTGCTGTTGAAATATAACATCTTACGAGAATCGGATTAATGAAGGAGAAGGAATATAAGTCCAAGAGTCTATCTCAGTCTTTATCCAGCCTGCCTTCCCTTTTTTAATTCAAGTAGGTATGTATGTAAGAGTTTTAGAATAAAAATGGTAAGGTGGCCAATTTGTAAACTCATCAGATATATTCTTTTACGAAGAAGAACTTGTCAAGAAAAGCAATAATATATTTAGCCCAGATTCAGACATCCTAATTTAACAGTGGTAAACCTGACTGCGGCGGTATTTTTGTGCGCCCGATTTACTTCCTTTCTAATTTCTATGCCGTGTTGAATATCTGCCCGCTTTAAATTAGCAGAATCTACTCCTGACATACAAATTCCTTTTGAACACGAAGTCGAGCCAATCGAGTCATTTTAACATTTACCACCTTGCCGTAAAAGTAACAGCAAGTGACTTCTAGAGGGTGAAATTGATATCATTAGCATCCTTTTAAATTAAGAATCTACCCATCGAACTGAACAACTTTTACTATGGCAGCAAACCGATAGGAGCAAAAAAAATCTGCTGTTGCATACATTTGAGTCGTGAACTCGCGCATCGACATTGCACAGCAGATTTTTTATTTGCTCCGATCGGTTTGCTTCCATAGTAAAAGTTGTTCAGTATGATGGGTAGGCTCTTAGTTTAAAAGGATGCTAATGATATCAATTTCACCCTGTATAAGGAATCTTTTCAGTCGAAGTCTTAGAAGACATGGGAAAATTCATGGGAATCTCGCCCGTGACCGTCGCAACTTTGGCTTGATTCCAAGTGTCATGTTCTCATGTTGCGTGCTATAATCGTTGGCAAGCTTTTGACTTTCTCTCCGTGAACTTTTGCGTTTGAAGGTTAAGAGATGCGAAGGAATGAACGACTGTTTATTTTATTTTGACACTACATATATTGTAAACACAAACATAAACATTGAATACAAATACTGTTAGTCCTTAAGTGGATTGCAGAAGTTTAGTTTTATTTGAGATAGTTCAGTGAACTTGATGAACCGAATCGTATGGGATAATAAGAAAGATAATGTTATCATTTTTGATCGTTTAGATTGATAGAATACATACATAAATTCTCGCTCTTTATGCTTAATAGGGACCTCGAGCGAGAGTGCACTTGATTGTGTGCGATTAATAATGTGAGTGTAAGCTGTATAGTTTCTACAGTTTTTGAGAGTTACGCGGTTATTATTTAATCTAGAATTAAACATTTTAACGGGTTCGTACCGCGTTTTGGTATATTTGAGTTGAGATATTGAGAATGGTGAGAGAAGCGATTGAAATTAAGAAACATCGAAATTTCAACACAGAGGAGAGTTTCAAATTGTCAAGTACGTGGAATCCAGTGGTTAACTTAGGTATTAGTGCTTCACCGTCATACTCGGGTTCGAACAAACGTCTCGGAGTGACACATTCAGTGTATTTTGTCGTGCTGGACCAAGTAACAAAAGTGACAATGACAATAGAGTGAGTTCCGATAGTAGTGGTCGGAGGAAATGACGAAGATTGAGGGTAGACAGATTTGTCTGCTCTTAAAAATCTACCTGCAGTTCCTCAGTCATCCTGTGATCATGGTAGTTGTAACACTGCCGAAATATCGGGAACTCAAATATACCAAAACGCGGTAAGAACCCGTTAACATGTTTAATTCTAGATTTTATAGTTTCTGTCCTTATCTTCTCCACAGAGCCAGCACTTTCAGACGCGGTGGTATCTTAAAAAAAAATTATTTGACATTTGTAATAAGTGATCTTGCCTGATCTGATCTGTGCCTTTATTGCAAAAATAATTGTTGCGATTGAAGTAAAGGGATTGGGAGTGTAGGACTGAAGTAGGCCAATTTGGTGAAGTACTTACTCTAAAAGAGGTTTGTCGCTGCTGCCTAGTCCAATAGGATAAATAGGTTTGTGTGAGTATTGAGTATGTATGTGTCATGCGTGTCTGTACCCAAGCGTAACGTAGTCTAACGTGTTTAATTATGGTCAGTGTAATTTTTAAAAAGTTGAATAAATTATTATTAGCCAAATAAACATTTTGTGACTGATTGTGATTATAAAGTTGGTACGATATTCGTTATGTTAACGATTGTGTCCATTAATTTAATGAAATTAATGATTATTATCTCGATATGAGTTCGTTAACATGATTGTTGTGATTATTTTTAATTATTCACAGATTGTAGTGCAGTTTTAATTAAACATTTTTATTTAACTACCTGATAAAAGGGTGAGGTTATCAGTATCGTTATACTATTTCCTGAATTTAATCTTATCTTTTATAAAAGCCAAAACAATCTGTGACTCATATTATTTTTATTCGATGTGCTTTATCTCGGCTTCGTATCATCTTATGCAGGAATATTCAGAACTTCAATGCTAACATAAAACTTGGCACATACCTTTTTTCGCTCTTGGTTTGTAGATGCTAAGAAATAATTTCCCTGACTGTGTGAAAATGGGGTCGGAAGAATGTACAGGATTCCGAAATAATCAAAGTAGCATAGCATCATATCAACCATTACCATCTTATTCTTCTTCCGTGTCCGCATGAGCTATAATGCATGGCAATCTCTTACTCGTTAACATTATTTAATGAAAATAACAATTTATTTTCTTGAGCCTGTGTAGTGTACTATGGCCAATTCTCTCTCTCAACCTTATTAGTGAGAGGAAGCCTTACTTCTATTTACTAATTGATTCTATTAACATTTGTCAACTTTTCATCAATCTTTTTTTTTACTAGCCCAATTCATCCCACTGCTGGGCAAAGGCCTCCCCTTCATCATCCAACCATATCTGTACTGGGCATGCTCTGGCCACGCGTCATCGAAAGCATCCAAATCGTGCCTCCACCTCTTCCTAGGACGACCTGGACGCCGACGACCGTTTTCTGGGATCCAGGGCATTACAATTCTTGCCCACCTTTCCTGGTGCATATTATACCTATAAAAAAAAAAACAACAACTCCCACTCTTTGCCTTTTCATATTTGCTTTCATGACTCTGTCACCCACAACTGTATCTAGGTTCATGTTTATTCATAAGGCGGTCAAGTCGTCGTCGCTATCTGTACTGACCGTTGCATTGATGTGCCAACTCTCTCGATGTCGCATCACCTCGATCGATACGCCGCAATGCAAGCAGTATTCATTGTTTGTACCGTTTGGTTTACTGTACAGGTAGGTTGATTGTTTGCGTAGTACAGTGCTACTGTGACAGTGCTGTGTGGTTTCATTAGGGGTACGTGTTTGCGCCGAGTTTGGACGAATGTTTGGGATGTGGACGTTTTTTTAAAAGTTGTTTTGTGTAGGTAGCAGAAACTTTTATGTACCTTATGGAGAAACGAGGTGTGAATAGCTCCTCCATTTTGATAGGAAATACGAGTATCTTCCGCCAGGCTAGGCTAGGTGTGATGCCTGGAGACCTGTCCTGGTACGACAGTTGTTAGTCTTGTATTTATGTCAGCGCGTATGAGATTTTTAATAGCGCGATTTAGGTTTCCACGGTTTATCTCGATATGATTGGTTGATAGTGTGGCGGTAGCGCCTCTCTTATGTGTCTGTGGTCATGCCCACAACCTAAAAAGCATGTTATTAAAAAGCTATTTATTTAGGAGCAATATTGACTGTTTTAGAACGACACCCTTTGTTGAATTTAGGCCGTAGGTAATGATTTCAATATAGATAAAATGTGTAAGTTTCATCACATCAGTACGACGTTCGCCACGGTCGTAAGTCCACCTTGTATTGGATATTGAGCTTCCTACAAAGGTCGCTTCTCTTACCTATCGGTTATTTATTCTACGAGCTAGGCCCAGAAGCAATATTGAAATTGAAAAATAAATCCGATCCCCTAAAATGCCTAGTTTTTCTATCAAGTTTTCCGAGGTAAGACATAAAGAAACGTAGTTTCATATAGTTAGGCTAGTTGGATTCGAACTCCAACACCCGTGATTGAAAGTCCTCGCATATCTGCAACTCACCATCAACGCTTTCATTTTCTTAATGTAAAGATCACAACATGAAAGAAAATGTGACTAGCCACTGGGTAGGAACAAAAAAGTCTGCAGGGAACTATTAGGGTTTTGGACAAAGGAAATAGGCGTGTACTAATGAGCTAATGTCGACTTCTGTGGGCTGGAGGGCGCTTTATTTTCTTGCACGAAGCTAATTTCGGCTTTGTTCTGCTTATTTGGTGGCCAGAAATGTATGTAGGTAACATACATTTCTGCCCATTTACCACACACGTAAATAACTGACTGCAAAGTAAGATTAACTTTTCTTTTGCAGTGTCATTTTATGAAAGCAAGGTTAGTCGCCATTTATTCCAATCGGAATTCATAAATACACTTAAATAGGTCAATGGATGCTCAGTTACTAACCGTGAAAGTACGTTTCCGGTACGATTCGTGTCCGTTTCTATACGTTCATGATATTATTTCCCCGAGGGGATAGTCAGGAATATTATAAATATGAGTTTAGGTATTAAATCAGTCCATTTAAACCCACTGCTGGTCATACGCATCCTTTTTATCCGCTCCTCATGTAAGTTTCCGATTATATCGATACAAGATCAATAATGTATTCACTCTACTCTGTACTGGACTGGAGGGCGATCGCGCTAATTTAAAACATCCAAGTTCCATCCTAATCCAATTTCAGTTCTAATCACATTGCAATTCAATTACTATTCAACTGTGTTTAATTCCGATCCGCACTAAACTTGACGTATTTACTATGACTGACAGCCTGTAACGTCTATAACGTCTGAGTGATCTGTCAAATTAATAGCGCAATACCGAATGTGTTAAAAGTTGTGGTTCGCACGCGGTCAAATCATTGTTCAGCAATTTATTTAGCGATATTGTGTTTCTCCGATAAGTGGATGAGGCGAGAGAAGTATTTCAGAATCGTAGTGTTGTAGCGAGACGTAGTCTCTGCCTACCCCTGTGGGATAGTGGCGTGAGTATAATTATGTATGTATGTGTATGTGTTTGTGTTTCTCTGATCATCATATCCATTGTCTGAAATTGATCTGAAAGCGAATCGACAAGAATTCAAAATATTCTCCCCAAGAAACCAAACACGCCATGTTGATTTGATACCAATCGGAATCGGCCCTATTTAATAATCGTGACAAATTGTAATCTAAACTATTATAAAACTGTAGTAGAAAGTTTGTCTGTACATTGAAGATATTTACAAAAAAAAGTTACTATATGGTTTTTAGCTGTCCCTGATTCCATATCACAAATTTTTGGATTTTTTGTCTGTCTGTCTGTTTGTTTGTTTGTGTGTTTGTATGTGTGTTTGTTTGTTTGAACTAGCATCACACAAAAACTACTGAACCGATTTTGATGAAACTTTTTTTGTTTGATAGCTTATGATCTGACTTAAAATCTGGTATATAAGTTGTGCGGACGAAGTCGCGGGTTAACGCTCGTTTAGAATAAAAATTCAGGGTACATATTGCTGAGAATTTTAGGATACGTGTTAAATACCTACTGCACGTTTAGCGTCATTTGTAACCAGCAAAAGTATCCTGAATTGTCAGTGTGAATAACAATTGCCACGTTATTAAACAGAGCCCTGGTCCAATGTGAACCCGTCACCCTTACAATGTGATCGGACCAAGGTGCTGGTGGGTCTACATACCTACTAACTGGCATCATCTTTCTTTGCCATCTGAATTTGACACTATCTTGGGCCACCCAATTTAAATATGTATATTTTACGAAATTGGTTATAGTTCCTTGGTCAAGCTTGGTAGTTTTTAGATTTCTGGAAAGTTTTTTTGGAAATATCTATTCATTTTAACTTCTTCTTCTTCTTATCGTGTCGACTTCAAATTCTGAACAAAGTCGCTAAATAGTAGCTTGCCAGAATCGGGCAACCGATACTGCACCGTCGCTACCGGTCATGAGCTCCTCCTGCGTGCAGGTGTTAGGGCACGCAGGGCACGATGTGAGATGGGCCATCGTTTGTGGAGCTCCACACATGCAAGTCACATTTTGCGCATCCGAGAACCCCCACCTGACCATGTTGTCCTTACTGCGACCGACCTGGGTTCGAAGTCGGTTTAAAGACTTCCAGGTCGCCCAAGGCAAGTTATGTCCAGGCGGGAGGGTCTCAGACGGCGACACAAATGGAGTTGGGATGGACACTTTTTGTCGCCATAGAGTACACCTCGCTTGCGCTGGTAACTTACTATCTATTTTAACTATGTTGGTATGATCATAAACTAATAAGTTATGTGAAACGTAAAGTTAACTACGAAGGTTTATTTAAATACAGCTTCAAGGTAGTTGCATCTGAGACCGATACAGAGCTAGTTATAAGTCCCCAGTAATTAATTATGCTAAGTTATAATAAATCCGGGATTAATAAAGGATGCCAGGATTAAACGTTTGTTATTTTGTCACAGGTAAGAACAGCTGGGTCTGCTGCCTCGCTAAGCTATGTACGCTACATGCTACGTCGCCGGCGCGGTGAGAGGACTTCGGCTGCAATCGCGGTAAATATTCGGTGATTGAACCGTTATGGGACTACGTACGAACCATAACTTTTGACACATTTGGTATTGCGCTAATCGCGGTACAGCCGTTAGAGCCGTTTTGACAGATCGCTCAGACGTTATTGGCTGTCAGTTACATAGAGTTTAGTGCGATGCGGAATTCAGCACAGTTGAATAGTTATTGGATTGCAATGTGATTAGAACTGAAATTGGATAAGAATAGAACTTCGATATTTTAACTTAGCGCAATCGGGCACCTGGTTATGGTTTGCTTGACTTGACGTAAGGTTTCTGTTCTTGAAAAAGATTTTGAAAATGTATTTAGCTGATTTTGAATGCCTTATTGATATTATGTCGTTCTTAGTTTATAATTTACGAGCTTTTTACCCGCGACTTCGCCCGCACGAATTATATAACCAGAGATTAAGTCAAATTATAAGCTTTGAAACAAAAAAGTTTCATAATAATCGGTTCAGTAGTTTTTGCGTGATGTTCGAACTTTCGGACAAACTAACAGACAGACAAAAAATGGTGGTTAGCTTTAGTATTCAGTGTTTCGAAAAATCATGAAAAAAACACAAATAAAAACCCTTTGATGTTTACTTTTGATAAGAGAAAATAGAAGGTCATCGTTCGATAAGGGTACGCACTAATAACGTTAAAAATAACGCGTTATTTTTAACAAAACGTTACTATAACGAGTTAATTTTATAGGTCTTAATACTTCAGCGATTTTAATGAGATATATTTGATAAAGTCGTTTAATGATGTTAATTATTTAAATTATCGTTGTTTTGATATAAAAATTGGTCGTTTTGTGTTATTGTTAATTTGCATTCGTTAGTGGAGTGTTGTTTGGGCCGTGTGATGTTGACATTTAATGCTGTTATCGTACGCATCGTTTATATCAGGTGAGCTTTTTAAGGTTTTGTTTATTCTTTTAAACAACGATATTTTTTTTGTATCATTTGTCAATCAACAACCAGCTACCATCTGTATGTTTGTAGGCCTGTAGATAAAGATTTATCAATAAGTACTTACTAAGCCCTTACCACGTCGCTTACCGCGCAGGACCGGTCGTTGTGGCGATCCTTGGGGGAGGCCTATGTCCAGCAGTGGACGTCCATCGGCTGAGATGGTGATGAAACACTTACCTATCTTTATTGCACTCACATTGTATCCTGCAAACGCACTGACATTTTTGAAATTCGATTGAGTATGTAAAATAAGTGAAATTGGCAGTAAACTTACAAAATAAAAATGATTCAATTGCAATTATCAGATAATGATGATTAATAATTATTTAAAAAATTTTAAAATTATTTAAAATTTCAAAAATCATAATATGTTAGATTTATGCATAAATTATAATGATGTTTAACTTACTACAAAAAAGCAGAAAGCATCGCCATCGGTACAATTTCGCGATTTGTACAATTCTCTGTTTACACAAATTATCAATTCGGACAAATCTAGTATCGGTACAATATAGACATTCGTACAATTTCTCTGTTCACACAAATTATGAATTCGTACAATGATCGATTGGAATTGAAATTCCGGAATATAAAATCCTCCAATTTAATATTGGATTTTGATACTAAACCTGAAACTAAAAAGTGAAGTAATAACAACTAACAAAACACCCACCCCCTAGACAGCCGAGACACCTAGCACCCAGACAGAAAAGCCAGCTCAGTAAATTGTTTACGCCAACCTGTCAGACGACCCATGAATACAAAGTTACCTAATAGCCGAACGAGACAAAGCTACTGATTGATTTAGTTATCTCTAGATCTATCTATCTACCTTTGTGGTTCTGTGGTAAGGGTTGCTAACGGCCTTTCGATAATTTAGTTGAAATCAGTGAATTAAATTAGATTAAAGACGCAAGAGATTGAAGAATTCAGAAGATAAGATACCTATATACGATACTATCGGTATAGTGTCGGCAGCTTAATAAGATTAATACAGAGCCCGGATTTGCAGGTTGGGGATTCAAGTCCCGTCCAGTACTAAATTGTTAAATTTTAAATTTGTTAAATTAGTATCAAAATTGGCGTGATTGCTCATTGACAATATTTGGAAAATATTATGCATGAAAGCAATTTTTAGATCTGTTTGACGAAAATGCCGAAACAAAAGTTGTTAGTATGAATGCCAGTGCATTAATAAAAAAAACAAAAATTTTAATACATGCTTTTAGTCAAAAAAAATTTAGGGACAAAAAACCACGTTCTTACCACGATGGAAATATCTTGATAATTTTGAAACCACAGACTACTACAATCCTCAAACTATCAGTAACCCTGTCATACCGACTTACCGACAGACAAATTGTACCAGTAATCAATCAACATTTGGTACAATTCCGTCCCAATTTTGTTTCCAATCACTCATAGTGGAGCGTTGAGAAGAAAGCTTATCGTTTGCGGACAATCGTCAGGAATAATTTTATAGATAATGTGATTTTGAAAAGTGGACCAATTTTAGTATGATTGACTCGAAAGTTGATTAAAAACGTCTTTACAAAACTAGATAGCTTTTTAAACTGAGCTGCTTTTCCATTTGTTCCTGGCTTAGAAATCTTATCATAAGAAAGTATTTACATGACATCGCAATTGGTCCTGGATAGTTCCGTCAAATGGCGGTGCAATTAACTATTCTTTAAGCCAAGTCAAAGAATTATTAAGGCGACTTGAAAATTTTGACGATTGGCAACTTGCCTTCGACAATCCGTACTGGGCCCGCGTAGTGGAGTATGGTCCACTCCCTCTCACCTTTATTCGTGAGTGGAGGATCCCATGAGTTTTCACTGCACGTTACTTGTACTCTTATAAAATATTCCGTGACGTTACTACCGTAGTTGCGGTGTAGCCCAGTCATTTTACGGTTTGAGCCGGGACAAATTAGTAATTGATTTTTTTTTTCGGTGTAGTATTTATATTATAAAAAATACAGCTTGTGTAATGTACAAATATTTAAAAAAATATCACTTCAGCCCTAAATTTTTAATATTGCATTTAGCTCGTTGTAAAGAATGAATTTTTTTGCAACCTTTTAAGGCTTTACCATTATACAGTCGCCATCAGATATATCGTAGCGTACAAGGTGTTCAAATATTTCTGAACAGTGCCATTTTTCAATAAATTTCTTACAATAAATGTTACCAATTATATCTAAACATGTATTTTGGTTACTACAATCTGGAGGTTAGGAGAAATATTGCCCTCACTACATATGTTTTTAAAGTGTTTCGCGGCATACTTAATAACCCGCAAATACTAGAAAGTATTGGTCTGCGCGTCCCCAATACGAGAATGCGTAGAGGCCCCCGAGATCAGGTGTTTGTGATACCAAAGTGCAGGACCAATATATTAAAGTACGCTCCATTAACCACAGCACTCAGAATACTAAACGCGATATCTAAAGAGGTAGATATATTCCAGTGTTCATTGACAAAATTCACAGAGGCCGCTTTAGATTATTTAAGTAAAGGCAAGTTAATTAATAAGTAATTATATTATCAATTTGGGTGTAAACCTGTAAAGATAATGTATTTGTATTTTGTAGTTTAAATAAATAAATAAATAAATTTTGTCATAAATATCTGAACAGCTAATTTTCAATAATTTCTTCACAATTTTATTTAAAATTGAAGTGTATAACAACGGATTAAGGTCTTTTTTCCTACATTGCTCAGATGTTTATGATCACTTGACTGCGTTGATATATTTTATGTTCTAGGCGTTCAGATATTTTTGATTGGTTATGAGTGTAAAGAAATTATTGAAAATTAGAACTGCTTAGAAATATTTGAACACCATGTTTGCTATGATATGTCTGATGCTGACTGTATATACTTTATACATGGTGTTAATATTTATGTCTACTTAGAAGGCTTTGAAAAATTAAATAGTATTTTCTATTAATAATCTCATTTTTAAAATTTCAATAGCTACTTTACTGCTCAAAAATAATTTATGTTTTTAAATCTAATTAAAATGAGTGCATTGGTATTAATATTATTAATTTTAAAGCCTTCTGGGAGATACAATTTTGATTTCTGTTTCGTATCGATTTTTTTAAAAATATGATTTCAGATAGTCTTTTTGTCACTAAATGGTGCCGGTTACATTTTAAAACTCCAATTCATAATTACTCCTCACCCCTCCTAACGAAACTCCGTAAAATGACTGGGCTAGTAGTTGCGGCGCCAATTTTGTATGACACAATTAGTTTTCAACATTACCACTAGGTGCGCTGTACGAAATTCAATACAAAAACTGTAGTTTATCACAGTAGTTTTACTGTAGTTTACTACTGTGTAAACTCATGGTGGACCTACTGAAATCGAAATGTCCAGCATTTTCTGCCGCATTAAATAATTAACGCAACTACACAAAATAATACCGTCAATCAATAATTTCTAATAATAGTTCCCTAACATAACGGGCTTTTCGGGGAAGTTTAACATCGTAGGTTTTCTCTTCGACCAAATAATAGGTACGAAGAGTTTGCTACGTGATTTTTTAGTTTCGAGACATGTTTTGTGTCGAAGATTCACTACCCGCCACACTTTTTGCGTTTAGAAGCTTATGATTTGAATTAAGGGCCTATTTACAAAAATAATTGAAGCGAAATGGGCGTGTGATAGCTTATATTACTGCCTGATGCGAGAGAAAGAGATAGGAAGGCGCGCGCGCCTGAAACGACGCAAGCGTAAAACAAACTTTATTTAATTGTGATTGTACTATTTATGTAAGTTCAATCCTGCTCTTATCAAAATTTGTAAAATATCAATCTCTTTTTTGAAATCAAGTCTCGTGTTTCTATTATTCACCGTTTAGCAGTTCCAAGCGTTTATAAATAAAAACGGAGGCTACTTTGGCTTGTTTTTATATAGAGAAAATGTGTCTTAATCGTGTTTTGGCTCTTGTCAATACTTCAATTATATGTTCAATTTACACATATCCGCTAATCATACTCCTACTGTTAGTACTTCATGATAAATGACGCTTTGAAGAATTCTATTTTGTTCATATAGCCTCTTAAAACTAGTATATATATTAACTCCGTTCGATGACGGGATCTTAAAAATATTTAAGGGAAAATAATTCGAAGCGCCCTCCATACAAACGAAGTCTGGAGAGATTTTCTATACTAACGAATTAAAGTCAATGATTTTTCAGAAACAATCTAGAAACTAATCTCTATGTTTGTATGAAGTCCGATTCTCGTAACATTGGCTTTATCAAAAATAGTAGGTGACTCAATTATTTTTCACTTTTTAAATGTTTGCTTTTAGCGTAGGTGTTTTTTTCTTAAAAATGTATAGTTTCAAAGTTACAGTGCCTCAAAGGTTTCCGTACAAATCTTAACACGTTCGCGGACAGTGACCGGCTATAGCAGTGATAACAATAAAAGTTCTATCGTTCACTGTCCGCGAATGTGTTAAATTACCAAATCCTAGCATTAAAACGAAATATTAAATTAAAATATTTTAACGAAAATCTCACTTCATACAAACATAGAGATTAGTTTCTAGATTGTTTCTAAAAAAAATTCATTGACTTTAGTTTGAGAGTATTGAAAATATCACCAGACTTCTTTTGTATGCAGCGCGCATATGCGCTCTCGGAATAAATTTCTCTTAAGGCGGTTGCAGAGGGGTCAATTTTGTACAAAACTTTGACGCACAATACGCGTAGACAGTATTACTATAAGTAACTTTGTATATATGGAAAATAGTTTGGAAAATCTAGTTGCCGCGTCACAAATAACATTTGCAATTTATAAAATAGTAACGAAGATGTAAAGCTTTGAAATTTTTCATACAAAATTTTAAAAGCTTTATATCTTCGTAATTATATTATAAATTGCAAATGTTATTTGTGACGCGGCAACTAGATTTTCTAAACTATTTTTCCATATTTAAAATATTACTTTTAATAATTCCGTCTACGCGTATTGTGCGTCAAACGTTTGTATGGACTGAAACCACCTTAAGGGCCATAGGTTCAGTTGCCCAGCCCTCCGAAAAGTGCGTGCGTGTGCCGTATTTCCGATTAAAAGGAATTAATAAAAGTACTTTTTATTTTTTTTTTATGATTTCACTAGATAAACTAATGGTGAATATGTGAGTATAAATACCTAAAATCGGAAACTATTTTATGTTCTTCTAAAACGAGAAAAAGGTTTAAAAATACAAGAAAATAGGTAAGTCATCTTTTTGACGATTTTCTATCGAGTGCAGTAATTCCAATCGTGTATTCAATTGATGGTTCCACTAGATAAACTATCAAAAAATACTGAGGTATGACTTTGGTTTCGATAAATTGTATAAATCTAGTCGAAAAATGAAAAATAAAAGATGCCTCCTAGGTGTTTCGGCTTTAAGTATAGAAAAGTTAAAAAAATATGACACAGCAATCACTATTTGAATAACCGCCCCATCTTGATCCCGTCTTCCTCTAATAAAATAAAAAAGCTCCTAGGCTCCACCCCAAATTGATAAACCTGTATTAGTATTCATAGTCCATGTTGTTCTTATGGCCGGGGGGGTGCTATAAGATGTCCATTGTTACGGGGTTACTAGGCCATGTACAGGGGGATGGGGGATGATTTATGCTCTGTGGAATTTCTATGGCGTATGATAATGGGACTTGATGACGTCATGGTCGTGAATACAGATGTAATGGGGGTAGCGGAATTTAATCTTTAATGTTTGTTATGGTTTTAGTACGTACTTCGTTTCAAAACATGATTATACTTAAGGCGGTTGCAGAGGGGTCAATTTTATACAAAACTTTGACGCACAATACGCGGAGACGGTATTATTATAAGTAACTTTGTATATATGGAAAAATAGTTTAGAAAATCTAGTTGCCGCGTAACAAATAACATTTGCAATTTATAAAATAATTACGAAGATATAAAGCTTTGAAATTTTTCATACAACATTTTAAAAGCTTTATATCTTCTTAATTATATTATAAATTGCAAATGTTATTTGTTACGCGGCAACTAGATTTTCTAAACTATTTTTCCATATATAAAATATAACTTTTATTAATTCCGTCTACGCGTATTGTGCGTCAAAGTTTTGTATGGACTGAAACCACCTTAAGTACCTTTATATAGGGTGAAATTGATATCATTAGTATCCTTTTAAACTAATAGTCTATACTCATCAAACTGAACAACTTTTAGTATGGGAGCAAACCAATCGGAGCAACAAAAAAAGTTAATAGTAAAGGTTGTTCAGTTTGATGGGTAGACTCTTTGTTTAAATTTTAAATGATATCGATTTCTCCCTGTAGACATAAAGTCACGAGTCAAACCTTTTTCGGGGTGATGAGAAACATTCTCGTGGTAGTGGTGGTCACTTTTGAAGTCACGATTATAATATTCCATTTTTGTTTTAGTATAATTTTTTTTTAACTTTTGAAGACTGTAGTTGTAACAAGGTTCACCAACAAGTATATTTAAGTTTTCAGGAATGACGTAGGTATCAAGTAGTGATAGGTAGAGTTGCTTTTCTTCAAAAGAATTTATCCCTTGGTCGCCTTAGATAATAGTTTACGATGCCAACAAGCAATGCAACTACATTTTGACGATATTGTAATTAAATGGTCAGAATAGAAAGCTATTGGATCTAATCTTTATACGCTTCATAATAGAAAACATTTTAGATCGAAGCCCGATAAATTCTATACATTAGCTATAGTGAACAATGAATGACATAATAAGCCATCCAATGTCACTAGCACTGCACCCAATTTAGATTATGAAATCACGAATCTGTTTTAAGAGACTTTTTTGTTATTGATGGGTTTGCTCTTGACCTCAATCCAGACCACGGGACAAAGATGGGGTCGAAGATGTAGCGAGCTTACCCAAAAGAAGTCTATTCACTCGTACTTTGAAGGAATTCGGGTTGTTAGCGTTCGGAAATACTGACGCAGGCAGGGCATTCCACTCCTTGGTAGGGGTGATATCCCGCGGTGCGCCTGGATGTCCGATAGTAGAAAGGGGAAGAACGAGCTCATGTAGCTCCTGGTAGACTTCGTTTGTATGGAGCGCGCAGCAAAAACTTTCCTCTTAATTACTTTAATGATTTATTCGTAGGTGACGAAAGGACACTAAATAACTAACCTATTATATTTTAACACACCATCCGTGTAATAATTAAATATTAAACACACTATTTTTATAAAATATCATGTTATCTGCAAAACAAAACACATTTACTAAGATTGTCGGATAGCGATGGTTTGATGAGTCAGAACGTTTGCGAATTCTTGGCTTGTTTATTTTATAGTTTACTGATTCGCAGTGATGTCATCGTCTTGTCTTGCTCTTGCACGTTAGTCTTTGGTACAATTAAGTTAATAGATAAATCTATTAATATTTCATCGGAGGATAGGGTTTCCTTATTTTCCATACGAGGCGTGTATTATGTCAATTAGAGGTAGCGACGGGCTCGCTATGTAGATACTTGTCACGCTAGGCATTCTGGGCACTGCTAGTAAAATATGAATGTTTTGAATAATGATTATAATCTCGAGACTATAATTTTCCTTCATATCAATAAATCGTCAAGTCAATCTATCTATATAATTCAAATTCTATACGGAAAAACCGTTAAACTTTAAGGTCATCGTACAATTACTGTATGCAATTGAATGCGCTGCATTTACCTAACTAGCCTAGACTTAAGATTATTTTAACTCTCGATATGACTGCGTTCTTCTTCTTTTCGTGTGGAATCGTCATGTCTTCCTCAGATCATCCATTTCCAGATCAGCCTCGATGCGCTCATTCGGTCCTTCACACCACATTGTAGTCATCCTGACTGTTGGGTTAGGTTCATCATGTAGGTAACTGTGTGAATCTTAAAGAATAACTCGCTGAGCTTTCCTTATTTGGACCACTCGTAGCAAGGTCATGCCGGACGGTGGGTCTGATTGGTGACTCGGGCACACCCACGCGTGGCCTAATTTATTGTTTCGTCACTTTCAACGTGGTTCATTAGTTACGCGTTCGTGTTTCTTAAATGCATACATACATATTCTCACGCCTGTCTCCCACTGAGGTAGGCAGAGACAGTGGAACGACAACGTCACCTGCTACGATCCTGGACAAACCTCTCTAGCTTCCTCTCTAGCTTGTTTCATTCTTTGAAACATTTGACCTTTATTTCCTTTCGTCACATTCGTTAGTGATTGAATCTGCTGGAGTTGTAACTTTATGGCCAAAAAAAGTGCTGGGCTTTAATAATAATAAAATGTTTAGTGTTGTAAGACTTTACTGGTTTTCCTATAAAATAAATGATTATTTTCTTTCGCGTGCGTCCATTTAACTAGTTCAATCAGAACACGAAGCGAAAATGAAGTCGGCGTCGGTTGTAAAAAAAAAACTTATTGATGTCGGACGTAGGTACTAGGTTTTATAAAACACCTACGAGGCTGTGTAATAAAAAAAGTAAATTGGATGCATATGCGGTGCCTTCGCCACGTCACATCCATGTTGATAAAAAAAAAGATGACATCATTATGGTAATATTGCAAATGGCGGCTCGCATAACCGCGCAGTAAAAAATATATTGGCGCCAAAACATTGAGAAAAAAATATTGGCATATTGAGATGGATTGTTATCAGGATATTTTTATTGCCATTGTTCGATTTTAGGTGTTTTTGTCGTGTCATTGTGAGTAAAATGGCGGTGTTTTATAGGGGCTGGTGATGTTTGCGTTTCGGCTCGTGGAACAGCTGGTTACATGTTGACTTGGTTGAATGTAGCCGGCACTTTGCCGATTGTTTACTCTTGTCGACGAGGACATGTAAGAGATTGTGTTGTACTGCGCTTGTTTGTGTACGTTGATTACAAATATGACATAGATATTGCTTCATAAAGATAGTCTTGGGTATATTTTGGAATATTGTCTTATTAATCTGCTAATGAATAATTTATTTATAGTGACCAAAATTTTTATGATGTTAGTTTTTTTTTATGAGTTGCTTTGTTAATCATCATCATCAGCCTATCATAGTCCACTGCTGGACATAGGCCTCTCCCAAGGCGCGCCACAAAACTCTGTCCTCGGCCTTCCTCATCCAGTAGCTCCCCACTACCTTTTTTTATGTCGTCTGTCCAGCGGGCAGCAGGACGTCCCACACTACGTCTACCAGTTCGCGGTCTCCGCTCCAGAACCCTGAACCCCACCGGTTGTCTGTTCTTCGGCAGATATGACCAGCCCATTGCCACTTCAGCTTGCTAATTTTCTGAGCTATGTCAACCACTTTCGTTCTCTGACTTATCACTTCACTTTGTTAATACACAGTGTTAAATAGAAGGCAAAACCATAGAATTCTTTTGGCTAAACCTGAAATCTTATTTTGATGTATGTCGCAATAAATATTTTCATCTTCATGTTAATTGGCGAAAAGCCGGTTTTAAATACTTAGGTTACAATTGATAGACATTTATTTACACAAACAGAAATCGATCTGTTATCCAATCTAAAGGTTGAAATTGATATCATTAGCATCCTTTTAAACTTAGAGTCTACCAATCAAACTGAACAACTTGTAGGTACTATGGGAGCAAACCGATCGGAGCAAAAAAAAATCAGCTGTTCCATACTCAACTGCAATGCCTACTTGACTCAAAAGTATTCAAAAGAAAATTTTTTTGGTCTGATCGGTTTGCTCCCGTAGTAAAAGTTGTTCAGAGTTTGATGGCTAGACTCTTACGATGCTAATGATATCAATTTCACCCTGTATACAAATAATTTGTCTGGTTCTTATATGAAACTGCATTCCTATTCCACTTGCACTGTACCGTTGTCGGTCGGTCGGTCAATGCCTCCTTTCTTATTGCTCTCATTTTAATTCTTATATCTCGATAAAGAATCAAAATTGAAACATTTTTGCTTGGAAGCCAAAAAATGAGAATACCGATGGGGATTAGTAGTCTTAATCTCAATTATTCAGAGTGGCTCGGCTCGTTCCCTCGGGATCGTCTCCGTTACACAGCACTTATTGAAGATGCAAATCTTTGAGATTTGACGTATTTGAAATCTCGCTGAGGACTTAAAACTAGAACATGATTTATGTACTTATATTTTTATTGTCTTGGCGATTAGTGCAGCGGTCTCCAAACTATATATCTATACTATTATAAAACTGTAACAGGAAGTTTGTCTGTACATTGAGGGTATTAACAAAAAAAAAGTTACGATATGGTTTTTAGGTGTCCCTGATTCCATTTCACCAATTTTTGGATTTTTTGTCCGTATGTTTGTTTGTGTGTTTGTTTGTGTGTTTGTTTGTGTGTTTGTTTGGGTGTTTGTTTGTTTGTTTGAACGAGTATCACGCAAAAACTACTGAACCGATTTTGATGAAACTTTTTTTGTTTGATAGCTTATGATCTGACTTAAAATCTGGTTTATAATTTGTGCGGACGAAGTCGCGGGTTAACGCTCGTATATAAATAATATCCTACGTGTTTATTTAATGATCAAATTAAAAACTTACGTAATGAAATAATACATGTTACTAACTGCAATACCCAAGCACTACAGTTTAGTATGGAACACCTGATTATTTTTTTGCTCCGATCGGTTTGCATCCATACGAAAAGTTGTACAGTTTCAAGGGAAGATTCTTAGTTTAAAAGGATGAAGAATCATAATATAGTCACGTTAGATACTAGAATTATCTTATAACTAAATGTCTACCTCCTATACCTACTACTTGACACGTTATTCCATATTGAAACTGCAAATATGGAATTAGTGAATGTTTTTATACTTAAAATGGTAGCTGCAGCTGCCGTATTTAGGAATTTAGGTACATAAATTTTCATTCATGGTTCCTTGGTTATATGGATCTGCTCTTGTATAGTGGTATAGTGTTTCAGAGGCTTGCACGTCTCTCTCATAAACGCGCTTCGGTTTTATGATCCATCGTTTCCTTATAAAACTTATATTTCTTTTGCATTTTTATTTCTCTAGGTACTTTAATATACAGAATGTAGATATTACCTTTTTACCAATAAAACAATTCTTCTCACTTAACCAGGCGGACAGAAACTTTGCTCAATTACCGACCAAAACTAAAAAGTGTAGTCGTGTCAAGTTAAATTTTTAAGTATTCAGTTTTACAGTAATTTTGTAAATATTGGGTTTTAGGATGGAATGAACAAATACAAAAGAAACCTAATTTTTCCAGTGCCTCGAAAGGCTAGTTGATGCAGAAAAATATTGTTGTTCTATTAGTCCGAAATCTATTACTATTATAAAACTGTAACAGGAAGTTTGTCTGTACATTGAAGATATTAACAAAAAAAATGTTACGATATGGTTTTTAGGTGTCCCTGATTCCATTTCACCAATTTTTGGATTTTTTGTCTGTCTGTTTGTTTCTGTGTTTGTTTGTTTGAACGAGCATCACGCAAAAACTACTGAACCGATTTTGATGAAACTTTTTTTGTTTAATAGCTTATGATCTGACTTAAAATCTGGTATATAATTTGTGCGGACGAAGTCGCGGGTTAACGCTCGTAAATAATATAAATATAAATAAATATAAATATCTTGGACATTGTCACACAAATTATCTAGTCACATTTAAAGTACGCACGGCGACACATCAAGCTATACAAAACCAACATAAGCTGACCTACGCGCGGCCATCTTATGTTGGTTTTGTATAGCTTGATGTGTTGCCGTGTGTACCTGGACTGGTATTATGATGACAACAACGATATAGAATACATATATAGATACAAACATCCATGACTCGTGTACAAATATTCATATTCATCATATAAATATTTGTCTTTTACGGGATTCGAACCCGCGACCTTTGGCAGAGCAGGCAGGTTCACTACAGATTGTGCTACCGGGCCGTCAAAACTTGCCGTCAAATAACGCAAAAATTCGTCATTCTGTTACAGGGCAGGGAAAAACAGTCCCGAATTTCGTTCAAATATACCTCCTACCATCAATATAAAATCGTAATTTCCGTTGACTGTTTCTAATTTGGAACCAATGAACTCGACATAATAAGCTTCACATAGATCTATATAGCTGTGTATATATGACATAGTATACTACGCAGCTCAACCACTCGTTACTTCAAATAAGTTCATTCAAGTGTTCATCTTCTGCGTCAAACAATCTTTTGAGAATGCTTCGTTGTTTGGTTCTTTCTTTATTAAAAATAATGAATGTTGATATTGTAAAGGTTGCTTATGCTTACCTAGAAAAAGATTCTTTGTTACTCTTCGTTATCAATCTTTCTGTATGTCCGTGTGTGCTGTTGATTTGAAAAGTTCGTATCATACTACACGCAGATGGAAATCCCCCCTACCTCTCACAGATCCCCAATCCGCCGCATAGTCCCAGCAGCCAGCAACGCCCGCTACTGCTCAGCTTCGTACCCTTTCGGTCGGGTTGCCCTTGGGCAGGTTGCGAAGTAGTGTATGCTTCGGTTGACCTACCACTGTAGTTCGGCGTCTCTCGTGTGGTCTCCCAAAGTCCACAGTAATAAGTAGTCGATGCTGCTTAAGTAATGCTGCAATTGTCATTTCCAAAAATAAAAATGTTCTGGATTAACATGTAGAAATTTTAAAGTCAACCCAGACGAAGTCGCAGGTAAAGTATGGATTACTTATAATGTTTATGATTTTAAGTGTTGTTAAACTTAATCAGTTTATCAAATTGAACAACTGTAGGAGCAAAAATCACAATTACGAAAAAACATCAACTGTTCCTTTCTTATGGGTCGAGAGTCGTGAATGTTTTTGATGATTTAACTTATATTTGGCAACAGTTAACATTGAAACATAGGCCCATAGATTAACAAACTACTTTAGATTAGCCTGACAAGTGAAATGTGTTAATTTGATAAAAAGTTCAAAGGGCAGTAGTCCCTCTGTTCCTCAGCTGACAGAGTGAGATTGATTTGCTTATAACGAGGTCAGTCCAAATGGCCACTTCATTTTCATTCTTGAGCCATCAGATTCTAGTTACGATTGGCTTTTATTTTTTGTTTAACTCGGTGATTAATTTCGCTCTTGGTTTACGAAGAGGTATTCAAGCAGTACCCAAATTCTGTCTAGTCTTACAGGTTGGATAGTGGATACAATACACATGTAAATTGAAGCATATGGGTTTCCTCTATCGAAAAGCAAGATAATCATCATAGTTTTGCTTCACTAAATTACACACATCTCGCCACTTCGATATCCATAATAAGGTCTCTTCCGAGTACATTGTATAATAGCCCTTCTTCAGTACGCATCTGATTTGATCAGCTTACGTGCGTCTACGGCGATGCCTTTCAACTATTCCATTCACACTTGTCTTCATTACAATTTATTCTACGAGAGTAAAATACACAAAAAAAAATCGGTGATTTATTGGAGTCGGAGACACCTTCTTCTTCTTATCGTGTCAGCAAACCCTTGGTGCCCGAGTTTTTTCAGAACGCCTTACGCTTACGTTATGTAACGACTACTACCACCAGAGATATTAGCCGGGACCAACGGCTTTCCGAATTCATCAATCACTAACTACTAACTGACTAACTTTCCGAATCCATCAATCACTAACTACTAACTCGGGAAAAACGCACAAAGTGACATATCACTGGGTGTCCCCCGTGGGAATCGAACCCACGACCTCCGTGTCGAGTGCCCAATGCTCTTAACCATTGGACCAAGACCACGGAAGACACCTAAACAGTATGGTATTATTTTCTTTTTGTTTTCTTCAATGTACAGACACTTCTTTGTTACAGTTTTATAATAGTATAGTTAAGTTATTGTTATTGTTTCACATTTGCATCACAATAGCTGAAACGATCGGTTTGACATTTGAATCTCAATTCCGCATGTGACTAACTCGTATGCCTCTCGTGTCATGTTAGTCCCTAACGTATCTCACGTAGATATCCTATTGGTCCACTCTGAAGTCAATCCTCCTGAGAGGTAACCTTGACCTAAAGCCTATCGCATCGTCTCCGCTGTACGTTGACTGCTCACGACATGTTACAGATTGCTTTGCTGCAAGGGATTATGGCTTTTGAGATGTACGACGACTTTTAGGAGTGGTTGTTTAAATGGGGTATTTTGGAATATAATATACATGGAGTATGAGACAGCCCTCCACAGACTGAAATGGTGGACTCAGACCATCAAACTGAACAACTTTCACTATGGAGCCTACTGCTATACAGGGTGTAAGTTACAGCCTAGCAAATACTGAAACGGTGAACTCAGACCATCAAACTGAACAACTTTCATTATAGATCCTACCTCAGGAAACGCGAAAAAAAAATCAGCTGTCTCATACAAAACTACTGTACCTACTCGACTTAAATCTCACTGACTGAGACTTAAGTCTCCTGAGGTAGGCTCCATAGTGAAAGTTGTTCAGTTTGATGGTCTGAGTTCATGGTTTCAGTATTTGCTAGGCTGTCATTTACACCCTGTATAGTACCTACCCGATTCAAATTTATACTACAGCTGATTTTTTTTTCGCTTTTCCTGAGGTAGGCTCCATAGTGAATGTTGTTCAGTTTGCTTGTCTGAGTTGACCGTTTCAGTCTGCGGAGGGCTATCTCTTACTCCCTGTATAGTATTGACCTGGTTGGTTACCACGCCCAACTAGTGTCCTGGGTTGTAATCGCGGTTCGGTCATGGATGTTATATGTTTGTACCGTTCGTTGTTGTATGGTTTCCCTAATACTAAAGCCTAGTTAAAGCTTTCTAGGGATCATGACGATGTATTGTGCATGTGAGCGTTATTTTATGTTGTAGGAATTGTTGAAAATCTTGCTTGGCAAATGCAGTTAGGTGCAACGTACAAATTAAAAAAAAATTAACCTTGCTATAATAATCAATCACAAGTTCAACCTCAAAAGGTGGTTTTTAGTTGTAGTGATGTTTCTGACCACCCCAAAAAGGGATTCGGTGGTGAGTTAAAGTATGCTATTCCTCTTTTGGACAAGTTCGGACCTCTTCTTATTTGTCGAAGTTTGTGTGCATGTCCAATTAATAACAAACATTACATTCCTTTTGGCGGAGTCGGGTAAGAATTCCCAAGTCGGCTTGTCTGTATTTCAGTCCATCCTATGCCTTATCTGCGCTTTATACCGACGACGATACTAAATTCCTTAATACCTAGGTACCTACAACAAAACCCAATTCAAACTTAAGAGGAAAGACGGGTTCCGTTCAGTCCTTACAAACGTACCCCTGTTTCATCCCTGGATAATGACACTAGAACAAATATTTGTTTTACCATACTATCTATGTTACCTACCTGTGCCATGTCCCTATGTTTTGTTTTTTTCCATTAACTATTTACTATAACAACTAGGAGCCTTCGTACGTTCGAAAAATGTATCAAATTTACCGCTGGGTTCAGACATCCATCAAGCAAATTTGAAGAATATAAACACTTTTACCCTTCCTTTGCGTCGCGCAGTCGGGTAAAAAGGAAAACATATAGACAGACATAGCCAAAGTAGGCATTCTCATTCTTGAAATAATTATTAAAATCGGATTAGTTTTGGAGGAGAAAACAGGGGAATACGAATTCGTGATATTGTCCATTTTATCTAGGTACTTTCACACTGGTAGCTCGGTTGCTCGGGAACAGCGCAACAGCAATAGATCTGCTAAATAACTTTTCTTCTCTCGTAGACCACCTTTCCTCTTAATCATCTTCCATATTACCAAATCTCAATGTTCCTCAACTTCCCTCAACTAAACGCGTAATAAAGCAACCACTAGAGCAGCTTCTTCCCCCCTCTCTTTGAGAGCATCATTAGAAAGCTGCGATAAATCTCCCGGCGATATTAGAGTGTCGTGAAAGCGCTAGCATTATCCGTAAACGCTCCTATGACGTCATATGTCATGCTTTTAAACTGGTTCATTTTCTTGCGGGCGCCATTTTATTTTATATTACGCTTGAGATGGTTTTTTGACAATGTAGAACATTGTGAATGAATTCGTTTATTAGTTTTATTATATTGCCTCCGTGGTCTAATGGTTAAGAGCATTGGCTCTCGACACGGAGGTCGTGGGTTCGATTCCCACGGGGGACACCTAGTGAAATGTCACTTTGTGCGTTTTTCCCCAGCTGGTTAGGACATTGCAGGCTGAATCACCTGATTGTCTGAAAAGAAAAATGATTCCGTGCTTCGGATGGCCCGTTAAGCCGTTGGTCCCGGCTACTATCTCTGGTGGTAGTAGTCGTTACATAAAAACCACGTCAGAGGCCGGAAACCTGAATTGGTAAAAATAAAATCTGCTGTTTCTTACATTTGAGAGAGTAGTACGCAGGCTTTCCAGCTTAGTATGGAACAGCTGATTTTCTTTTTGCGATTTCTGATTTGCTCCTGTAGTAAAAGTTGTTCAGTTTGATGGCCTGAACCACCCCTAAAACTTTGGAACAGTAAAAAAACCATCAGGTATTACCATATAAGGCGTCTATAATCTATACTATTATAAAACTGTAACAGGAAGTTTGTCTGTACATTGAAGATATTAACAAAAAAAAAGTTACGATATGGTTTTTAGGTGTCCCTGATTCCATTTCACCAATTTTTGGATTTTTTGTCTGTCTGTTTGTTTGTTTGTTTGGGTGTTTGTTTGTTTGAAAGAGTATCACGCAAAAACTACTGAACCGATTTTGATGAAACTTTTTTTGTTTGATAGCTTATGATCTGACTTAAAATCTGGTATATAATTTGTGCGGACGAAGTCGCGGGTTAACGCTCGTTTTATATTATTCTTTGATAAAAATTGACAGCTGATCTTGCTAAAGTTTAGTGATTATTTGTTCAGTGGCTAAAGCAGACGCTGAAAAATAGAGTGAGAAATTGTGTAATAAGAGATAGATGTAAATTAAAAGAAGATGTAGTGACAAGAATAGAGAAAGGTATGCTTCGTTGGTTTGGTCATGTGGAGAGGATGAGTGATAGCAGATGTACGAAAGAGATATATGTTGCTAATGTGAGTGAAAGCGTCGGCAGAGGGCGCCCTCGTAGGACGTATGCTGATCAAATCAGTTGCGTCCTACAAAAAGTGGAGGTGCGGAGTACTCGAAACCGACGGGCATGTATGAAGAGATGTATGGATGTGCATGAGGCAAAAGAACTTCTTTTGCCTCATGCACATACGTCTCTTCATAAATCCTTACATACTTATGTAAGGATCGTAGTAAGTGGCGCGCCCTGGTCTCTGCCTACCCCACTGGGAAAGAGGCGTGACGTTATAGATAGATGGCTAAAGCAACAACTAAGGCAACAACAATCAAAAGAAATAAACTCTCTGAACTACTCGGGGATACGTTCGTGAGTTTTATGTCTGTATTTTATATACGTAGATCAACATTGCGGCAGCTAGGTACCAACTATTAGTAGGAATGACAAGTCAAGTGGTGTATCTTGCCAGCCTTTTGCTCCAACACTGCTGAAGAAACCTTATACCTTGGTCGTCTCTTAAGAAACACTAGAGGAAAAGCGGTGGTGATATTCTATCAGACAAACGTAGAAGCGGAAAGAAACCCCAAAGTGTTTTATATCTAAACTATTATAAATCTGTACCAGGAAATTTGTCTGTACATTGAAGATATTAAAAAAAAAAGTTACGATATGGTTTTTAGGGTTACCTGATTCCATATCACCAATGTTTGAATTTTTTGTCTGTCTGTTTGTTTGTGTGTTTGATGAACCGATTTTGATGAAACTTTTTTTTTTATAGCTTATTATCTGAATAAAAATCTGGTATATAATTTGTGCGGACAAAGTCGCGGGTTAACGCTCGTAAATAAATAAAGTTCTCGTTCAAATAAAAACCGAAATGATAAGATTGCTTTCAAGAATGTCCCTTTATGAAATGTCTTATTTAACATCGTTGTTAGAGTCGGTAAATAAGCTCTTCAATAATAGATTCTATGATGATAAAAATAAGACTGAAAATGTTGACAAGCTTACATGTAGTTGATTGTAGGGAAGTCAATGCGACGTTTCATTACATTACGAGACATCTGCGACAAAAGGTTGACTTTTTGAGTAATAGAGTCTAATGGTTGTACGTAACTATGTAGGTATGTATGTAATGGCGGTAGATATCATGTCGTTGTTTGTAAATAATTGTGTGTTTAGTATGGTTAGTAGGAAAATAAATTCTTGGCATATCCCCAAGTATTATTCAAAATAAAGCATATTCTGTTTATCAACAACTCCCGCCCAGCCAGATGTATAGAGGCGGCTTGAAAACACTCTGAAAGCAAAATGATGAACACATGTTACATACATAGGTACATATATGTTGATCCTGGCTTACAGGAGTTACAGCGGTGGGAATGTGTGGTGGGCCTATGCCCTATTTTAAAAGTTACATACATATACTCACGACTATATTCCCCGAGGGCGTATTCAGTGATATTCCGAAAACTCAGAACATCCGCTATAGTAGTAACGGAACTCTGTTCAGTGTTGCGGAGACTGAGCCCGTCGCCACTTATAATGGACAGTGGGTACAATACATGCTTCGAAATTGAACCATGCAGGTTTCCTCACGATGTTTTTCTTTACCGTAAAGCCAGTGGCGTTGCAATCAATCCATCAAACTAGCCCACATCAACCCACCGCTGGGCATAGGCCTCCTTTTTATTGCGTCACTCACAGTCCTGTGCCAATCTGATCAGTTTCCGACCCGCAACCCTTACAATGTCGTCTGGTTGGTTCACCAGCCGTCTTCCCTTCTAGCCAAATGTCCCGCCCGTCTCCACATCAACATTGTAATCCGGTCTTCAACGTCGTCGACCTTAGTTCTTCGACGAATCTCACGTTGGGTACAAGGTCCACAAGCGATATGCCCAGCATGGTACGCTCCATGCTTTGACTACTTATATAGGGACTGGTTAAGCGTGATATTCTACTAACAAACATTTCTGACACTTTTTGCGGGGGGCGAGGTAACATGAAATCCGCAACTTGGATTTTATTCCTTATGACTTAAGATTCTAATGTTGAATGTTAAAAATCATGAAAAGTAGTCTCGTGTGAACCCCAAACGTCATAAGTTCGTAGTTATTGTTTCGTAATTATAGGCTGTCTCGTTTAGTGATAAGGTATAAAATTAAATGTAAATGCACATGATCAATTGTTCTTATACCGTGGCAGAGGGGAAATGCTACCGCAAGGCCAGTCCTTCTAATAAATAGTCAAAATGGCTCTTTGTGCGACTTTTGTGCTTATTTTTTGGCGTTAGAAATCGTACATAAATTCCGAACAACGTTACTATAAAAGTGACTATTAATGAAAATGGAATCACACTAAAACTAACATTACATGCTAGCCCGTCTCTGTCGATGCTTCGACCTCTAAACACAAAGTAAACGTAATCTTCTTGGTTAATACTTAAGACCTAGACCGAGGATATATCTTGGTTGTCAATGACGCCCGGACCTTCCACATCTGACCCTCGGCCGGCTAACTTCAATATTGACTTAATTGTTACATTATCAGGTTTGTTAGGGCTTCACTCGGTTTAATGTTCTATCTTATATTTATATAGTTACATTAATTTTATTAGCTCAGGACTCTAGAGGTCAGAAACTTTTAATTAAAAACTTTCTTTTTCCAGCAACTACATTTTTCTACAACGTTTCTACCAACTCTCTTATATTTATACAGGGTGTTAGGTTTAAACAGTTGCATTACTTTAAGGGATGATTGTACCCATGATACTGAACAACTTTCCCAAAGAAACCTATAGCAAAAAAAATTCGCAAAAAAAGGGCTTTCCATACTAATTGCAATCAGCTGATCGAAAGTTTGTATGAACAGTCGAAAAGTTTTTTTTTGCGAATTTTCTATAGGTTTCTTAGGGATAGTTGTTCAGTATCATGGGTACAATCACCCCTTAAAGTAATGCAACTGTTTACCCTAACTGCTTGTATACAGGTGTAAGTTAAAATGCATAACATATTAAAGAGGGTGCTTCAGACCATCAAACTGAACAAATTTCACTATGAAGCCAATATAAAAATCGCGAAAAATCTGCTGTTCCATACATTTGGGTCATTGCCGTTTTCTATAAAACAACACATATGGACAACTAGGTTATTGAGCTGTCAATTACTGATCCTAACACTAGATATTGCGTTAGATAACTAGCGGTCAGTTGCAGAAACGCTCAGTAAAGTTAATCCTCCATTAAATATCTTGCAGTCACTTGTTTTCTTGTTGACGTTGTAAAAGCTAGCAAGAAATTTAATGGAGGATTAACTCTAATGAGCGTTTCTGTGAGTGTTAACCTACATTATCGTGCACTCAACTTCTAACTACACCTGTCTCAGCGTATAATTTACGCACTGTAACTTTAAACCCGTCCTCTACGATGTTCCTTACATGGACAAATTGTGTAAAAGCTTACAAGTTGCCTACGTCACTTGTCATGTCCATTTAGAGTGCCATATGACGTCACCGCTACCTGCTACGTTAGGGTTGTCATCTTAATAATTCCCGGGATGCATAAAGCCAAAGAGATAAAACGAAAAATTATTATGAGTGTTTTCAATTTTGATGGTTAGTTGATATTGAAGGAATTTCTAATTTAGATTTTAATGGATAAAGTTGGATTAAATGAAGTTGGATCAATGAATGAATGAATGAAATATACCAAATTTAAACCAAACACATAAGTACGGTACAGAGCAGGATACAAAAATAATTTGTATCCTATAAGGCGTTCTTATCGCTAACAACAGAGCGTTTGTCACAAATAGCTTGCTTATGCATACTATAAGGTCACAAACATCAAATAACTTTTCAACTTAATAATATTAAAAATAACATTTTCTTTTTATGAACGGGTTGAAATGAGTTTACAATGTTTGAATGGTACGATTTCTTTTAGTTCTTATCGCTAAAAAGCGATTTCTTCCACACAACCTTGGGGTAGAGAAAATATTAACTAAGATTACGGGTCGGTGTTACAAAGAAAAATTAAAAGAAAAACAATAATATAGATACCTAACAAAAATAGATAAACATATAATTCTTATTTTTTGTTATCTGGAAATAAATAAATTTCTGAATTTTAATTAAATGTGCGGCATAAATAAGCAATAGGGCATGCATTTTTAATTAAAATATTTATCAGTTTCTAAAGATAAAGATAATTTGTTTGTAGAACATGAGTAAGTATTAAATACATGCAAATATCAGTAGGTTATAAAAAAGTCCTTCATGCCCTGCATTCCCGCGTACAAAAAAATTTCAGTTTTGATTCGAATAAAATTTAACAAATAATAGTCAGCAGCCAAAGATTATGTCACAATCCAATAATTCAATTCAATTCTTTTCTGATTATCTGAAACATCTAACTTGGTTGTTCTATTCTATGCCCAAGGAAATACATAATCATAATCATTTATTTCATAAAGATATTTTTACATGTCAAATGCGGAGTGCACTACATGTAATTATACTTATAATTATATTATTTATATTACAGTCCGGTTACATTCTAATAACATTAGGTACAAAGTTATAAAATTCATCAATGTCATAGAAAGCACGATCTAAAGGTACAATTTTCTTTGCACTGTTTGATATCGTTGGGGAGTTTATTGTAAATTTTAGGGCCTATTATATATATGGATTTAGTCGATTTTTCTAGTCTACAATTTGTAACTATTAACTCCGATTTATTTCGAAGTGAATACTTGTTAAACCCAGTTTTATCTGGAAATTTGTCTATATTTTTTCTCACAAATTTAGAAATGTCTAGTATGTACTGAGAGGTGAGTGTTAGAATTTTTTTAATAACAAAAATACTTTTGGCTGGTGTACGCGTTGGTACACGGGATACTATCCTGATTTCTGTGACCAACAAGAAAATTTGATATATGAATGAATGAATGAATGAATGAATGAATGAAATATACTTTATTTACACCAAAAGAAAATACAATGCACAATAGAAGATATATTATGATAACAATCATGAACTGGGATTCGGAACGGAAAATTTGTTTTGACATTCTGGCGTTCGTGATTTATCGTTATACGATATTGATAATGATAAAAAAGGGCGGGAGAGAGGGGGGTGCGGGTTCAAGTCCCGCCCGAGACAAATTTTTCAATCTTTAATTTGATTCGAAATAGCACAACATGGCTGTAACATGTTTAAAATTCAATAATAATTGAAATTGGAACAGGGTGTGTCATCTATATCGTATGAATTCCAGTTGTAATGCTGTACTTGCGGGTTGGTTAGTTTGTAATAACTACCAGTAGATGGCGCTCACGCCCCCTTAAGACGCAACAGATTGAAAATTTCGTTCTCTGGGGAGTGGGCTAGGTGGCGAAATTGGATAACGCAGTTACCCGGTTTGGAAGAGTGCGGGTTCAAGTCCCGCCCGACACAAATTTTTCAATCTTTAATTTGATTCGAAATAGCACAACATGGCTGTAAAATGTTTAAAATTCAATAATAATTGAAATTGATAATGATAATACATTATTATACTTCTCCGTTAGATCATAGTAACTAGGGACCAGACTTGCGTTAGCATTCCCCTCTGCCAAGTTACACTATCAATTGACCACGCAGGACTGCCAAACCAGGGTCCTGGATTCGAATCCCGGTTCGGTCATGGATGTTTATATGTTTGTGCCGTTGTTGTATGGTTTCCATAATAAACAGTCTATAGTTCTTGCTTGGGATCATTACAATGTACGTGCCTATGAGCGTTATAAAATTGTATACCTTATCACTAAAAGAGACCACATATAATTGCGGAACAATAACTTCAAACTAGTCTAGTTTGGGGTTCACACGAGACTATTTTTTAAAATTTTTCATGCTACCTCGTCCCCCGCAAAAAGTGGCAGGCAAGTTTGTTAGAATTACGAGTAAACGTCCATAGTTATATGATCTAAGACTTTTAGACACATGCACGTGTGTTTACACTTCCAGTTAAACCCTTTACCTGGCAGCCCTGTCATGATTACCATATTGAAGTGAAAAGCGCCTCGTATGTGGATTTGCATAATCGATGCAAAGTTATGGCTTTCTGTTTATTGTGTGCTTAGGACTGTGGGCTCTGCTGGCTTGTCATTTATTATAGGGTTTGTGAAATTGATCTCTGTGACAATAAAATTCATGACCATAATCCCTTTCGGATTGGTCGGATCTACCTTGCTACTGAATAACACAGGTTTAATAAAAGGAATTATTTTACAAAAACACAATTTTCCACTTACCTGCACTTAAACTAAACATTTTTAGAAAATATAGGGAACAAAGTCAAGGCTAAAACGTTGTTTTCAAATCGGCATGCTTATTCGCGGTGTGGTTCCCGGTTTAAAACAGACCACCATGTTAGTCTATCTATACTATTATAAAACTGTAACAGGAAGTTTGTCTGTACATTGAAGATATTAACAAAAAAAAAGTTACGATATGGTTTTTAGGTGTCCCTGATTCCATTTCACCAATTTTTGGATTTTTTGTCTGTCTGTTTGTTTGGGTGTTTGTTTGTTTGTTTGAACGAGTATCACGCAAAAACTACTGAACCGATTTTGATTAAACTTTTTTGTGTGATAGCTTATGATCTGACTTAAAATTTGGTATATAATTTGTGCGGACGAAGTCGCGGGTTAACGCTCGTACTATTATAAAACTGTAACAGGAAGTTTGTCTGTACATTGAAGATATTAACAAAAAAAAAAAGTTACGATATGGTTTTTAGGTGTCCCTGATTCCATTTCACCAATTTTTGAATTTTTTGTCTGTCTGTTTGTTTGTTTGTTTGAACGAGTATCACGCAAAAACTACTGAACCGATTTTGATTAAACTTTTTTTGTGTGATAGCTTATGATCTGACTTAAAATCTGGTACTTATATAATTTGTGCGGACAAAGTCGCGGGTTAACGCTCGTATCAAATAAAATCAACTTTCATATGCTACTAGAGTTAACCCGCGACTTCGTTCGCACAAATTATATACCAGATCAATCAAACAAAAAAAGTTTAATCAAAATCAGTTCAGCAGTTTTTGCGTGATGCTCGATTAAACAAACAGACAGAGAAAAAAAATCCAAAAATTGGTGATATGGAATCAGGGACACCTAAAAACCATATCGTAACTTTTTTTTTTGTTAATATCTTCAATGTACAGACACACTTTCTGTTACAGTTTTATAATAGTTTAGATGCTTAGTATGTAGTAACCTGTAACTGTAAGTTATCTATGCTTAGGGTATTCTCTATTATTCCCCTAAAACCTAACCAAACAAAAACCTTTCTTACATTTACTTTTTAACAAAGAGTACACGAGTCTACGCCGCCGTAGCGAAAAGCTCTACGCCGTAGCGGGCTACGATAGTAATTGATATGGAGTGAAAGAAACAAGGTCGAAGGAAATCCTTTATTACGTATTGATATTTGTTTATTTAAGTAACTTTGTATGTTAGAGGTAACATGTTCGGTTTTTTCGTAATTTTATGTCTTTGTGTGTTTGAAATTTGATTTTGTCTTTTAACTGCTGATCTACTCGCTCTGTAAATGCATGCGTTTTTTGGAAATAAATGTTTTTATGTTTTATGTTTAAAACTGCCTCCGTGGTCTAATGGTTTCAGTTTCAGTTCTTGGTTAAGAGCATTGGGCTCTCGACACGAAGGTCGTGGGTTCGATTCCCACGGGGGATACCTAGTGAAATGTTACTTTGTGCGTTTTTCCCCAGTTGGTTAGGACATTGCAGGCTGAATCACCTGATTGTTTGAAAAGAAAAATTATTCCGTGCTTCAGAACCACGTCAGAGGCCGTAAGGCGGTCTGAAAAAACTCTGACACCAGGGCTCTGCTCACACGATAAGAAGAAGAACTATCTTTTTAAGCATATTGAAGGTTTCATGATCGAACATAATGTGTCTAGTACTTAAATTTCGCCCATAATATTGTATATGAATCCTTATCCCTTAGTCGCCTCTGGGCCGCTCCGAAATAACCCGAAATCACACTTCTATTCTATCTTGTCTATGATCGCTATACAATACAACATAAAAAAATACTTAAATAAAATAGTACCTACTCATGTCTCTCAGATTCTTAGATTATTTATTGTACACAAAAAAACATTATTATGAAAAATAAAAATCTATCTGAAATAAAATGGCTGCAAAATATGTAAAATCATAATAAGAATGGATTCTGATAACATTAAACCCAATTAGGTATTTTCTCTTCTTTATAACATGAAACAAAGAAATAAAATGAGAAAAATAAAAGAGTAAACAATAAGTCTTTGGCTCACTGAACAATGAGGGTAGTAAGAATTGCAAATAAGAATAAGGAATAGAGAAAATATCCTAGACGTGTGGTGCTACTGATAGCGTTTGTGGTACGTGTTCAAATAAGTACTTTGCCGAGCGCGTTACGGACCGGCGATTTCATAAGTCGTTTTGCTACTAAAATTATTGGATCTTTGTTGTCCTTAAGGTGGTTTCAGTCCATACAAAAGTTTGACGCACAATTCGCGTAGACGGAATTAATAAAAGTTATATTTTATATATGGAAAAATAGTTTAGAAAATCTAGATGCCGCGTCACAAATAACATTTGCAATTTATTTTACAAAGATATAAAGCTTTGCAATTTTTCATAAAAAATGTTAAAAAGCTTTATATCTTCGTAATTATATTATAAATTGCAAATGTTATTTGTGACGCGGCAAATAGATTTTCTAAAAGTTTTGTATAAAATTGACCCCTCTACAATCACCTTAATACAACGTTTATTTTTAGGGTTCCGTAATCAAAGAGTGAAAACGTTCCGTCCGTCCTACCTATTTAGGGCTGTAACTTTTGAACGGTAATAGCTGGACAGTTAAAATTTACGCAGAATGTGCGCTATTAGAGCGAATTTGCTAAAAAATAATAAAGATGTCAAAAAGTTAAAAATTAAGGGGGGGCCTCATACAAGAAACTACCTTTAAGCAACGTTTTTTCTTCTCGTTCTATCTTAAAAACGGTAATAAATACAAGCAACAACATACAACTTTGTGTGATTAAAAAGAATCAACAAAAGTACTTTTTTATGATTGCACTACATAAACTGATGGTGAATATGTGAGTATAAATACACAAAATCGGAAACTATTTTTAGTTCTTCTAAAACGAGAAAAATGTTTAAAAATACAAGAAAATACGTCATCTTTGTGACGATTTTCTATCAAGTGAAGTAATTCTAATCGTGTATTCAATTGATGATTTCACTAGATAAACTATCCAAAAATACTTTGGTTTCGATAAATTGTATAAATCTAGTCGAAAAATGAAAAATAAAAGATGCCTCTAAAGTGTTTCGTCCTATGTTTCGGCTAGGTCCTCTGGATTATTCCTCGGTCAACCTTTTATTTATACTCACTATCAAACGATTAATGTTTTGCTGACGACCACAAACAGATGATTGGAAACCTAACTCATCGGAATGTCTCATCACGGATTCCAGTTCCGTTTCGTTTTATTCGTTGACAAAGGCACTAACTGTCGTGTTATATCGTAAAATTTGTCGCGTCCTTGGCCCGTGCCTCGAATTACATCGTAAAATGGAACAATTTGCACTATGGGATAGTTGCTGGAGCGTATTCGACAATTCTGAGGAGGATTACGTTTTTATTTCGTGGCTGGTTCGTTTCCTATGTTAAGTGTGATGTGTAGGTATTTAGGCGTAAATTGTATTTGTTTGTAACCTTTGATATTATATTTAACTGTTAGCTACAGTAATGGTATACGCCCGTCGGATTCATCCAGGAATATCAATTATGGTTTCTCTGTCTACCTACACACACACACACAACAATCCTACTTTTGGTGTGCAAACACTTAGAGGTAGGCAATAACACCACGGACCTGATTCTCCAGAGGGCCCGGATTGATTTGGCCTTCACCTCCTGTCTTGCCTTAACCGGCCGGCCAGGAGTGGAGTCGCAAGAGCGGAACCTATGCTCCAGGTGGAAGTGTAAAATGTCATAACGCCGGGACCTGCTGACTGGTGCGCTTAGCACCGGAAACCGGCGCCCGCAGACTCACCTCTCTACAACCTTAGCCGCTCAGTAAATGTTGCCGCCTTTTCGCTCCTTGCGACCGGCCTTTTTGGGGGGCCCATCAAATGAGTTGGCAAGTCACCGCCTGCCATTTTTGACAAACTAGAGACATTTGTTACGGCGCAGGCGTCCCGAGTCTCTCCGCAATAACCCAGATTCCCGGCCCACCCAGTTCACCCCCATAACCCTAGTAGTTTTCTGTCCTTTCTACAATAGTCTCTGCACGGAATGTGGTATGTCTTCTGGTGCACTTCCATAATGCATTCAGAGATAGACCACGCTTGGTGCATCCCATCGCATTCAGATAAAAGTGTCTCAAAGGGGCCTCTACGTGTTGGACCCCACGCAAGCCTTTCAAAGGTCCGGGCTACGGCCCGTGAGTAAGCCTTTTACAGAGATACATAATAATAATAATAAATAACGCTCACATTGTAGTGATCCCAAGCAAGCACTATAGGCTTGTTAGTATGGAAACCATACAACAACGGAACCCAGGACCCTGGTTTGGCAGTCCGGCGTGGTAACCATTACACCAACCGGGTCGTCAGGCAGGTAAAAACAATGAAAAACCATGAGTGTATTTTTGGTAGGTATCTAAATTGAAGTGTTTATCTCTAAGTCTTTTATATTCTTGTTTTATTCGAATGTAGGTATATTACAATAATGTTACGACATTAAAACTGTCTTGAGTGAGTCATGACATTCTTATGTTACATCGGGCACCTAAAAATTGGTGTAAATGTATAATTGTTGAAATTATGCATACTGTATGTATGTAATATTTACAGTATTATGTTATTATCACAAATAATCCACTGACTAATAGTTCCTCACTTGCCAACTAAATCCGTTCAGCACGAGGAAGCGCAGTGTAATTAACTAAATAAACAAGTATCTCGCTAGCACTGGGGCCACACCACAATGTGCATCCGGCCAATTAGATTTACGCTAAGCGGAAATAGTGCAAGAGGCAATTATCTACCCCCCACCACCCTTGAGAGGGGGGTAGATATCTCACAGAGCTTCGTAACAGAGGATGGGGATTTTTTTATCGATAATGGAATTATTAGGATTGCGTTTTGTTTTTTGTAGAGATCAGAATGTGTTTGAAGATGATTTTCTTGTTTTTATTTGTTAATAGCCTTTTTTATTTGATATCTTCGTGTGGTTTAATTAGTGGATTTAAATTTGATATTAGAAGAAATGGGACTTTTTTACTCATCATGATTATAGGCACACCACACATTCCCTCCACAGTAACTCGTGTAAACCAGGATCAACAGCGTCGACCAATCACAAAACTAGACAATGAAGTCCAGCAAGCACGGAGGATGTCTCTACTCTGTCTTAAAACTGTTAAAATAAGAAACACGACTGTACTTATATTTTTAAAATTGCTTTAGCATGCCGTAGTAGGTCGTATTAGAATAGTATGAAAAATACATAGGTACCCCGCTTTTATGTAGCCTATTGTTCAATATATCTATTCAACTTGACCCTACCGAATAATTTAACTGCGTTATTTGTACCTACTTGCATTTCCTTATCTTTATTTATAGATTTAATTTTATTTTTGGGTGCGACTTTGTTTAGAATTGGAAGTCGACACGATAAGCAAGCAATAAAATATAATTGATGAAAGAAAAATAATGTTCCGTCAGCAAAGATATTTGCCCATTAGCCGATATCTCCGGCTCAATGCAAGTAATTGGCAAGAAGGGCATGGTCCCGACATAGACCTTGTACGGGAAGCCTGCGCAATGCCGCGCGTCGCGTAATCGCATCTAATACCCGGGTGATAATGAACTGCCGCTATAAATAGATCGTAGGTCTGGATACGACTGTTTTCAAGCTGCTGGCAGGATATAACTGACTATAGTTCAGCCACAGTATCAGAAAGAGTACCTAATTAAGAGTATGTATAATCGAGCTATAGTAACAGAGTATGAACTTTGAGCACAGGTATAAACACAAAAACGTGTCGATTTCTCGCTTAATTCGTACCAAAATAAAGGGCGTCTTGATTGTGTCAGGGCGAATATTCAAGAGCAATATTTAACTATGTATATTTTCGCATAAACGTCTGTCTATAAATCTAGATGGAAACGCTAAGAAAAAAATGCACAAATTTGGTGTCAAAGGCGGTGACAGATGCGCTCTATAGGTTGCTTATTAAGACCTCTGTGTGCTTTCTACGACAGGTGGCCAAAGCTTGGTAAGAGAATTTAAGGGGTGGCCTTTGCCTTAAATATTAGAAAAACCAATTATTAGGAATCGACACTTTATTAAGGCGGTTGCAAAGGTGTCAATTTCTTACAAAAGTTTGACGCATAAAACGCGTAGACAAAAAATACAAAAAATGGTGAAATGGAATCAGGGACACCTAAAAACCATATCATAACTTTTTTTTTGTTAATATCTTCAATGTACAGACAAACTTTCTACTACAGTTTTATAATAGTCTAGATGCAAATGTTATTTGTGACGCGGCATCTAGATTTTCTGAACTATTTTTCCATCTAGAAAATATTACTTATATTACTACTGTCTACGCGTATTATGCGTCAAACGTTTGTATGAAATTGACAACTCTCGAACCACCTTAAAACTCTTAAAATTTTGTAGAATTATTTCATCGGCTCGATTTATCTCAGGTTTTTGACTTGGCTTCTAGTGTTTAGTTTATACTTCTTATTGTTTATTAGCTTTACAGTTATTAATTTATCATAACAGTTGTAAATATCTTATTACAAAACCCATAACAATATTTAAGTCTCGTTTGTCCTGTATAGTTGACAATATCAATAATATTTCTCATATTACGTCAATAACTTTCCCAAGAAACAACAATAATTGGATCTCACAATCCTGCATTATTCCTAAGAATTCTATCAAGAAAATATATTTCTTTTAGTTTTATACGTTATTTATTGTTTCAGGTAAGGCTGGAAGTTTGGGTGAAGTTGGAAGATAACCTAGATGTCTAGGACAAAGGCGGATAAATGATACGACTGAAGACAATTTGTCGGGCGGACTTATCGCTGTTTACTAGGGCGATAAAGCTTTACGAATTGTCCGCCATGATGGGTAAGGCTTCGGGCAGAATGGAGATAAGGACAGACATCTTCAATTTGTCAACAAATTAACGCAAAACTAGGAAGATGGATCTACATAATCGATTACTAAAAGACATTGGGATCTAATTTTCTTTGGCGCATTTTGATAGTTTTTTCATACTAACTCGGTAACCGCCGCGGCTGAAAGTTATATCACAATTTTTTTTTCGACTTTTCATACAAACGTTCTATCAGCTAATTGCATTTTGTATGGAAAGCCCAATTTTTGTTTTTGCGTATTTCCTATATGTTTCTTTGGGAAAGTTGTTCAGTATCATGGGTCACCCCTTAAAGTAATGCAAGTTATGCAATTTACTCTAATAGAATACTTTTAAAGCTAGAGCTTTTTTAGAGTAATATTTACTTTCCTGGACTAAAAATCTGCTGCGGTTCCGTTCTCCAGTATGTTTGCACCCTAAAATAAGTTAACATTTTTTGTAAAAGGATGAGATAAGGAGTCTTGGAAGTTTCTTAGGAACTTGGAGCGGTACTGATGAAAAAACTTTTGTGATTAATCGATTTCGTCTTAAAAGTTATAATTTGCCTTTTTTAAATTTGTTCCAGGTATTTAATTAGGCATGTAAATTCGTTCGGCAATCGGGATTCGATTTTATGTTAAAATACAGCAGTAGATAAACTCACGACCATTATTCCTATTAGGGGTGCTCAGAAGCTTGGCTACATCTACCTGTCTCATTGGAATTGTTTACCTTTAACAAATTAGTTTTAGGATTTTTGTCTTTTCGAGAGTCTCTCCTTTGGAGAATCTGTCCCTTTGAGAATCTGTCTCTTTAAGATTCTTTCCTTTTGAGAATCCGTCATTATGCGAAGAAAGAAATGGAATGACGTGTCATGTGCTGACAGATAACTTACCTTTCGCTTAGAAATAGACTGTAAAAGAACACGCACTGGAATAGAATGTCACTACAACGGCATATTAAGTACTATGTTCCACATAGTTAAAGCTCTAATTTCTCTGCCAAAATACAAAGGAACTAACAGCTAATATTCCTTCCCACAATTATTTCTCCTACATATACGAGAACACCGTCATGTGTATATAGGGATGTTATTTCGGAAATGAACTAATGTGTCCACTTTACTCGGCTAAGTAAATAAACCAGTAGTAACTGTAGCTAATAACGTTAGGTTTGTAAATAATAACATTATTATTTCCCGTATACTTTCCGACGTTGTATAAACAAACTTATTTTTTTTCTGCGTCATCAGAAGTGAAGGTATAACGTTCATATTGCAGTATTACTTATATTTATTTATTCTTACTGTAAACATTACATTACACTGGAGTCGCGCTGCAAGTCTGGGGGAGGTCAGACGCGTGCGTATTGGCATCTGTTAGGCTTGCACGTGGCTCCGCCATTTCGTAAACTCTTTTATGTTTTAACTATAAAACGTTAACTTGAGATTATAATAAACTACTTGACATTGGCAGAAATGCTACTAATCATTTTCCTACATGTACTCTCCACATAACGGGACATTGGCACAATTGTGATAACGCATCGGACGCCATTAAATAAAAATAGAATAGAATACATTACACTGATACATATTATATCTTAGGAAAAGGTCAGCAACCTATCTCCATTTTGGCACAATTACATTCTAACCCGGAACGCAAAATACGTAAAAGTACCACCAAAGCGGAGCGGATCAGAGATGAGCATAGTTTAGTATGTACTCGTACTGGGTGAAATTGATATGAATAGCATTCTTTTAAACTAAGAGTCTACCCATCAAACTGAACAGCTTTTACTATGGGAGTAAACTGATCGGAGAAAAAACAAAATCAGCTGTTGCATACATGTGAGTCGAGTAGGCATTGCAATTTAGTATGGAACAGCTGATTTTTTTTGCTTCGATTGGTTTGCTCCCATAGTGAAAGTTGTTCAGTTTGATGGGTAGACTCTTAGTTTAAAAGGATGCTAATGATATCAATTTCACCCTGTATACTACCTTAGATCGGCTACGGATTATCCAAGGCGAGACCAAAAAAAACCTGAGATTTTGGGGAAAAAAAGCGGGATTCGTTCCGATGACAACTGACGCTAGGTCCATACAGGCTCATAGCGTGTTCGTGAATGGTCTCGTCTATCTATCTCGCTCTAACATACGTTAATCCTATTCCCATTCTCTTTGGAAGGTTTTATAAAAATAAAAATAAAAATTTAAAGGAGTTGTTTAGACAATCAAACTGAACAACTTTTACTATTTTACAGAGACAGGGTCCAACTTAATATGCTGATGATTTTTTGAGTGGATGATCACACCATAAAACTGAACAACTTTCTACAAGGTGTTAAAAAAGTAAAAATAAACATTTTAAACTTTTAAGGGGGTTGTATAAACCATCAAACTGAACAACTTACATTATGGGCTTTGAACAAATTAAAATACTATGGGAGCAAAACTTCGAAATCGCGAAAAAATAAATCAGCTACCCCATACATTTAGCTCGAGTACATTTGTAATTTAGTATGGAAAATCAGATTTATTTTTTCGCTATTTTGATGTTGGTCCCATAGTGAAAATTGTTCACTTTGATGGTCTTAACCACCCCCTTAAATGTTTATTTTTATTGTTGTAACACCTTGTATACTAAATCTATGGAGCTGATTAATATCCACCAATAGCTTGCTTTATTTTTATTGATTGATTTTACACATCTTCGACTCGCTTTGGTGGATTCTGGGCTTAATTACAGAAATCGCCCCTCACTCCGCACAGGCCACCACTTGAGGGAGATGAATGACAAGTTTCTAAAAATTTCATTCTGAAACACAGAGGGTAATAAAACGTCACTTTTCATACGTTTTTTATCAGGGCAAAATCTTATTCGCCAGACAACCCTTTCAGACACTAAAATTGCCCCAATTTTCGTTCTCTGTCCCGTCAGAATCTCTAGATGTGTCACATCACAATGATAAATAAACATCATACATCTCAACCGAAACTTTGTACAATAGTTGGTTCAACACAATGCCTAAGGCCTGAAAATTACACAACTGTCATGATTCTATAATATATATACTAGGTCTTTTCAAGGTTGTGAAGCGTAACACTAATATGGAAACTTTTTGAATATCCATTCAACTTTTTGCAGTGAATTGCTACATTCAACTTGATATAGTTTCACGTAAAAATTAAACGGTAAAAATCATTTCTCATAGAACCCCGATAGCATGTTGACAACTAAGTTTCCTCCACCAATCAGCTTGCGTGGTTGTGTTTATCTCCTTCTAACTGTCATTTGCTAGACGAGGACTTGGTTCCTCTAAAATCGCTCCTGAACTTGCGGGGTGTAAGGTGCGGTATCTGAAGTTAGGAACGGACAGGGGGTGGCCATTCTGTATGTAGTAACTTTAATAATATCTATGTTCTGTGTTAGTATACCTAATAAACTCTTATCAGAGCATACGTCAGCTGACAAATGAAGTGTATTATTCGAGTGGAAATGTAAAGGTTCGTAAAACAAATACATTGGGATGTCAGACGATTTGTCGCCGTGACGGGAGGCTGGTTGGATACGCGTTGTAAATGTACGGCCATCAATATCGGTTGCGAATAGGCTGTGTGTGGGCACGACCTTTGCCCGAAAAAGTTGTATATTGGTTTTAATTCTTTGTATATTGGATTGTTATTCAAAGCTTGCGGGAGTAAATTGTTATGAGTACATTTTTGACGTACCTAAGTACCGTTTTCTGTTACACATTTCTCTCAAACTGAATACCTTACCTACTGGCGTTTAATCTGATCTCAGTGTCAATGTCAAATAGTCAATGTTTGTGACTGTCAAAATATTTTACGATATTTGCAAATCTATAGAAATATAGTTCCGTGAGTGACTGACTGACTGAGAGACAACGCATAGTCTACTTATATTCGACAGAGGATACAGGACAGCTCTAAGAAAGGATTTATCGAAAACTAATTGAGATTGAGAGAATGAAATAGGTTGTAAATATTTGTAATCCAACGTGTACGAATTCGCGGGTAAAAGCTTAGTGTCTCATAAATTCAGTTCTTAGTTCGTTCGTTTCGTTCTTTGTTATATTTCCTCTACCCTAAGGTTGTCTGGAAGAAATCGCTTTTTAGCGATAAGACCGCCTTATTTGTACCATATTCAGTTTATGTTTCCTATTGTGCATTGTATTTTCTTTTTGTGTAAATAAAGTATATTTCATTCATTCATTCATTCAAATTCTTAGAAAAAGTACTGGCCGATTAATGCGTCAAATTCTCTGTCAAAAAGTTTAGCAATAACTTGCCTTCACCAATCCCATGGACAAAGAGTTTTTCGCTTACGCTGGTAGACGGAATATCAGTGTAACCGTGTATGAGATAGCGATAGTCATAAAATCCTATACAATTTATATGAAGTGACATTTTATAGTCAGGTGGCCGTAGTACAAAAAAGTGGTTACGCCGATAAGGACAGCAATAAGGTAGCAATCTCTTTTTTTAACTAGAGCGAATTTATTTGCTATGTGCATCTCTTATTGAGTGAGTACGACAAGACATGTGCTTCCTTCTAGTACCTTCTCTTTCTACGACCAATCACACTGTGCCCCTTGGTATATCTCACCTTCATTCGTGAGAGTGAGTGATAACTTGTTTACTTTTACTTAAAAAAAATAAAAAGGTATTATAAAGGATCCTTCTTAATATACTGACGGTTTTTTAAGGGGATGATCAGACCATCATACTTACCATATTTCTCTATGGGACCAACGTTGAAATCGTGAAAAATATTTCAGCTGTTTCACTGCGAACCAACTCGACCCAAATTTATGTGACAGCTGATAAAAGGTGTTACAAAAATACAAATAAACATTTAAGGGGGTGGTTTGGACCATCAAACTAAACAACTTTTACTATGGGACCAATATCGAATACGTGAAAAAAAAATCTGATGTTCCATACTAAATTACAAATCTACTCGAGCTAAAGGTAGACAGCAGATTTTTTTTTTGCGCTTTCGAAGTTTTGGTCCCATAGTATTTTAATTTCTTCAAAGCCCATAATGAAAGTTGTTCAGTTTGATGGTCTAAACAACCCCCTTAAAAGTTTCAAATGTTTATAGTTTGATGATGGTCTGATCATCCCCTCAAAAAATCATCAGCATATTAAGTTGGACCATGTCAGTCCCTGTCCCTGTATACATCTTTGGTGAGTATTCGATACTAAAATATTCTGTATTTACGATTCCGCCTGCCGCTGCCGACATTGAAGCGCTATGACAATTTGACAAGTGACAGATGACAGATGTCACTGGAACGCGCCTTTTCGACGCGTCAGTACTTTGGTCGTATTTCGTCTTTCGCTTGCGCTTTGGGACTTTTCAATTTTATTGTACGATTGTTTATTTAAAATCAAAACTTTATGTTTTCTGCCTTTTTAGCCAATTGTTTTATTTTCAAATAATTTTGGGAATGTTGATGAGAGACTTGTTACTAAGGACTTTTCTAAAAGAAAAGCTTCGAAACAGAGTAATCATTTTTCATCTTTGTTTTAGGTCTGCCTGCGCCCGTAGCATGATGCGTGATGATTCATCTCGATGCAAAGAGATCTAACGCGCGATAGCGATATCACGCTGCCATGCTACGGCTGCAGGTGTTGGTATTAGACGATGCCCAAAGTGATGAATGTATTATTATTGTGTATTAGAGTTTCATTGTAGTTTTACTACGATACAGCCTTTTAGCAAAGAAATATAGCTCAAAGCCTCAAATAAAAAAAACCTTCGCAAATAAATAAATCAAGAAATATTCAAAAGAGAAATCGAACTTGATAAATGGTGTTGCTATTGTCATTGAGCGATCGACATTCAGCTCGCTAAACACACAAGACCAGATAAATCTGAGCTCTTGAACATTATTATTTTACCTCCTCGCTGCTCCTGATTTGGTAGAAATGGGGGGTTTCTTTGAATGGTCCGATACGATAGGATTCGATGCGAGACAAAAATGGTTGGTTGCGTTTATGGAAATTTGTTTGAAAAAGTGGCGATATTTATGTCATTGCAATAAAGAAACATTGAAATATGATGCGGTTTCTACATTTTGGTTTATGTCTTGCTTGGTGATTTGGAAACATGGATAGGTTTACTAAATTCCATTAGATTCGATTCTGGAGTGCGATTTTTGAAACTCATATTCTGAACTCAGCAGTTGAAAATGTCAATATTACTATGGAGAGATATGCATCTTTCTACTGCTGATTTGACTTTTAAAAATCGCACTCCAAGAGTATGATCTTTGAAAGTCAAATCAGCAGTAGAAAAAAGCATATCTCCATAGTCATTTTGACATTTTCAACTGCTGAGCTCAATGAATGAGATTCTAAAATCGCACTCCTGGAACCTCTAATGGTATCTCAGATGGGCATTTTCATCGTCATCGTCAGCCTGGGATCTTCCAATGCTGAAAATCGGCCTGTTGATATTCTTAACATGGTGTTTAAGGTACACCAAGATTGGTTTACTGGCCGAATTTTATCGCGAATTCATTGTTGCAGCTATGAAAAACAATATGAACAAATCCTGATCAAACTACCGCAGAAAATTATGTAAAATTTTGGCTTGCTAAATTACCCAATATTTTTTACACTTACAATTTTCTCTGACTTTTTCGATATAAAGTTACAAAGTATTCCGTTAAGGTGGTTTCAGTCCATACAAAGGTTTGACGCACAAAACGCGTAGACGGAATTAATAAAAGTAATATTTTATATATGAAAAAATAGTGTAGAAAATCTAGTTGCCGCGTCACTAATAACATTTGCAATTTATAATATGTATAATTAAGAAGATATAAAGCTTTTAAAATTTTGTATGAAAAATTTCAAAGCTTTATATCTTCGTAATTATTTTATAAATTGCAAATTATATTTGTTACGCGGCATCTAGATTTTCTACACTATTTTTCCATATATACAAAGTTACTTATATTAATACCGTCTACGCGAATTGTGCGTTAAAGTTTTGTATAAAATTGACCCCTCTACAACCGCCTTAAGGATAAGTAAAAAGAGAAGTAAGAAACTCTTTACAGGAATAGCAGGATTAAATTACATTTTGGCCTATTCAGAGAAACAGCTATAAAAGTAAGATAAATTAGGGATTTGAGTCTCAAGATTATTGTGTCACAATCCGTTGTTATTAATTATATTTTAGTAAAGATAAATAGCAGGCTTAGATGGGCACAATGATTTGATTTGATTGAATTTTTTAATTAAATTTTGGTTTGATTGAAGAACCTCAACATCAATATGCAATTTATAATAGCAAAATCATATGTAGGTGTGCTCTCCAAAGAGAAGTCGGAGATATTCTAAATATGTATATTAACGTCTTATTGGAATTTAATGTTTTTTTAACCCTTTGTAATCGAAAGCAAATTTTTGCGAGAGTGTTCTTACCCATGTTTTTATCGTATGTCCTTCAAGATACAACCCCTGCCGAATTTCATCTAGTCTTTTAAGTCATGTAAAGGTAGGTAACGAACTTCAAGACACACTATAACTTTTAGAATAATGAGCGCGATTAAATATCCGCATTTCACTAGCAATACCCAAACTCTATCTTGCATGACCGTTAGTGAAACCCTCGCCGTCGGTCGTCGTGAGTTTATTTATAGGTAGGAACAGAATGTACAATACAGAATAGCCACTTCCTGCTCCCCACTAACTTCAGATACCACCCCGCACTTCAGGAGCGAGTTTAGAGGAGCCGAGCGATAGCTATGAGCTCGGGTGCGAGCGGGACGACGCGCGTGCTCACGCAACCACCTAGTTTCTGTAGCAGTACTATAAGAATTGTAAGGTCGTGCCTGGGGTCTAGTATCATCATGGGCCTTATTTCATCTAAGTAGATGGTCCAAACAGCGTCTGTTTGGCTAAGACACCGACGTCCATGGCTGTTTAAGCCGATTCGGGAGCGGCAATGCCTGCCGCATTTACGGCATTTGTGCTGTGTCGCAGTGTTGCCAGAAGGTTACTTTTGTAACCTTTTAGGTGATTTTTAGCTGTGCCAGGTTTCTTTTAGGTTACACGAATCAAAAGGTTACTTAAAGGTGATTTTTCGGAATTTTATTTTATTTATTTTATTTATTTATTTGATTCACTTACAGTTATTACACTCATACAATCATTGTGATACTTAATTACGTCTTAAGCTAAATGCATAACCACTTAAAAGTGAACACAACATGCGTAATTTACAGTCACAAAAGGAAAAAAAAACAGAACGTTTCACCCAATGAAAGAGAAACATTGACCTCAGATGACAAATAACTTAGGTACTGTTTATTATTATATTTTAGAAAATTAAAAAGTAAAATACACGAAATGAGAAAGTGACAAATAACTTTTGCAGTGATAACGTGGTGGAGACAATACAATGAGCAAACTCCCTTCCGTTATTCTTCTCCTATTTTCTCCTTTCTTCCTTCAAACTATGTTCCTTCTGAACCTAGCGAGAGAGTCAGAGTAGATGTCTGCCGACTTATCGCAATTATTATTATACAGTCTACAAAGACCAATTAACCAATTGTATTAACCAATTTTAAAATACTTATTTTTCCATGAAACGCTCTTTCATATATTTTGTAATGTTTCATAACGCAAAACGTTCGTAACGTAGTGAGTACAACTTCTTAGAACACATTTTTCTCTCTACCAAATCACAAATGACTAAAATGGTCTAAGTAGGTAGTCTCACTTACTCGCTCGATGAATAAGTCGGATGAAAAATACAGTACGCACATAGAAAACGCTAACCATTGAATTGTTTATATTTCTGTAAGTTAATACAACCAACATCTGTCTATCAACTTCTAATAGCAAATATATAACTGCGAAAAAAATATGAAAGGTTACTTTTCACACCAAAAGGTTTCTTTTTAATCTATTTTCGGTTACTTTTGACATGATCCAGCTGGCAACACTGGTGTGTCGGTTTGTGCAGGAGCCTGTTCGTCCCTGTGTCTTTTTGCTCGTTTAACCATCGATGATAATAATTCCTTAATTCTCAATGCAACTGGAACCAGTATTAGTTTGTGGACTAGCAAACAACGCTGACTCGGGTACTGTTGTGATTCCATTAACTAGACAAACGAATCTATCCAACTCGATTGGATCCCGTCTTTATGTTTGTTGTCCACCGATTGGTTCGGAGACATTTGGGGCTAATAGGAAGTTTTATGCAGAGGTCATCGTAGAGGGTGCCACATGAAAATAGATAGTAAATAGAGCTGTCGTAATATTGTTCTTGACTCGGTGACTTTCATTGGTGGTAAAAAAAATGTTCTGCGTCAAAACCTAGATGTTTAGAGGAGCTACGCAGACGATGGATATTTTGAAAACACTACTGGTCCCACTAGGGGAACTGAGCAGTAGGACCAACAGTCGGCAAGGATACAACCGAAGTTCTATTTTATTTTCAATACGACGATGAATATGACGACATAGATTGCGTACACGAGAATCTGAAAAGATGCCCAAAGGGGAAACATATTGTTATTTTATCAGATAGCCAGGCTGCTCTAAAAGCGCTAGGATCTGATGAAATAGAGTCGAAACTAACATTAGAATGTGCCCGAGCACTCAACCAGCTAGGACGGACAAACTCTGTCACCCTAGGCTGGGTGCCCGGACACTGCGGTATTGATGGAAATGAGGCTGCTGACGAGCTGGCACGAAGAGGGGCGGAAGAGGACGCCATAGGCCCCGAGCCTTATTGCGGCATCTCCCGCAACACCTCTAGACGTGTGCTAAAGGAATGGGCCGTGGACCAAAGCCGTAAGCTCTGGTCGGATACACCAGGACTGAGGCATGCGAAAGAACTTGTGACCGGCTTTTCAAACAGACATACCTCAGATGCCATCAATTCAAACCGCAACGACTTAAGGCTCTTAGTACGAGCCTTAACAGGACACTGCAAGTTAAACAAACACCTTCACAGAATGGGGCTTGTAGACTCACCCACTTGCAGATTTTGCTGTGAAGCAGAGGAAACGCCCATACATCTCCTCTGCGAATGCGAAGTGCTCATTCACAGCAGGAGTCGCCATCTAGGTGGATACATAATAACACCTACTGACATCAGGGACCTCCCCTCCAAAAGCATAACACGGTTCATGAAGTCCGTGGGCCTAGGAAATGACCTTTAGGTCTAGGGTGACAGCTACAATAGATCTATCTAGGTCGCAGTAGCTATTTGGTCATTGACCAAGCCCTTATAACCAAATAATAATAAATAATATGACGACCCGGTTGGTGTAATGGTTACCACGCCGGACTGCCAAACCAGGGTTCTGGGTTCGAATCCCGGTTCGGTCATGAATGTTTATATGTTTGTGCCGTTGTTGTATAGTGTTGCTTGTTGTTGTAGCCTATAGTGCTTGCTTGGGATCATTACAATGTATGTGCCTGTGAGCGTTATTTATTTATTTAATACTAACCATAAAAGTCAATGAAATATTTTCAACACGATCTAGATACTAATATATTTTCGCTAAAATAATAGGGACACACCCTGTATAATTTCAATGCTTGGAATTAATTCAAGATTAGTATGGAAATCTTTGAGCCACTGTTACTTTGAAACTTAAATTTTAACGAAATTCTGAGACAGGCACAGATATTAGTTTCTAGATCTTGATTAAAAATATTAATGACTTTAATTGGTTACTATTAAAAATATAATCCAACTTCGTTTGTATGGAGCGCGCTGTAAGGACTATCCTCTTTAAACGAAAACAGAAACTTCACTACAAGACGAGATCCATTGGAATTCACTTAGCGAGTTTCACCTGGAACCAGAGATACTTGCCGCAAAACTTAAGTTCAGACTTAACTTCTCTTACTTAACTCCTGCGAGTAAAGTTTTAAAGCAATCGGTTTCAGGTACAGATGTCATTGGATATTGATTATCTACAAGTTTATTAACTATCGTCTTAGATACTGGTGCGGTTTGCTTCCTGTTAATTATTTACCTAGGAATAGAAATAAATACATACCTATATTTCTACAGGGTGAAATTGATATCATTAGCATCCTTTTAAACTAAGAGTCTACCCATCGAACTGAACAACTTTTACTGTGGGAGCAAACCGATCGAAGCAAAAAAAAAATCAGCTGTTGCATACATTTGAGTCGCGAACTCGCGCGTCGACATTGCAGTTTAGTATAAAACAGCTGATTTTTGGTTTGCTCCGTTCGGTTTGCTCCCATAGTAAAAGTTGTTCAGTTTGATGGGTAGAATCTTAGTTTAAAAGGATGCTAATGATATCAAGTTCACCCTGTATAATAAGATTTCTTAGGTATTTAGTGTTTTAGTAGGCGAAAGATCGGAAAAGGCGAGCAAATTCCATACAGACAGACAGACGGACGGACGGGTGATCCTATTGTATTATTCTGTATCTTAATAAAAATCTTCTATAAATCTTTAGTGGTTTATAAATATTATATCACCCAAGATTGATGTTTAAATGCGTTCTGCTACATCTACAGGGTGAAATTGATATCATTAGCATCCTTTTAAACTAAGAGTCTACCCATCGAACTGAACAGCGTTTACTATGGGAGCAAACCGAGCGGAGTAAAAAAAAAATCTGCTGTTCCGTACTAAACAGCACCCGCTGCCTCTGCCTACTCGACTCAAATGTATGGAACAGCAGATTTTTCAGTTTGCTCCCATAGTTAAAGTTGTTCAGTTTGATGGGTAGACTCTTAGTTTAAAAAGATGCTAATGATATCAATGTTACCCTGTATAAGGATTCCTTTTTCTTCCCTTTGATGTACGAAAACCTAAAAAGTGCTAAAAGTGGAAGGTACACTTTTACAACCTTATGAAAAAGAATATGGTCGTGAGTTTAATCAAAACATTCGAAATAATATGTATTAATTATGAAAATATTTTCCATTATACATTGTAAAGGCACCCGAACTTTTAAGAAGTTTAAAATGACTTTGGTAATAACAAGACAAAGAAAAAGTTTAAGAGCTCAAGTTTTGAATAAATAAGCTAACTAAAAGCTAAGTATTTAATGCAAGTTAGTCTAACAATACCTAAGTTAGACATCTAGCCGTCATCATAAACATGCACAGACTGTATTATTCAGAGGTAAATAAGTTTTACAAAACTTAATCAAACTCTGGTAGAACCACTCAAGTTGTTTTACAAAAAAAGATATTCTTATTACTGAATTTGAAGTAGAATTTAAATTATATATTTAGTAGCAAAGCATTATGCTCATAGCCCAGTCATTTTACGGTTTGAGCCGGGAATAATTAGTAATTGACATTTTTTTCGGTATAATATTGAAGAGCCAATTTGAGCATAGAAATGTACCAAAATAAAAAAAAAACACGTCAGCAACAGTTTCTTGCCATTTCGAAGTTGGTCCCATAGAGAATATGTTGTTCAGTTTTATGGTTTGATCATCCCCTTAAAAACCGTCAGCATATTAAGAAGTCTATATTCATATTATTATCTAGATATCCACATAACACTATCGATACCCTATCTGTGCAGTATCATGAGTGAACCAATACCTTACACGCCTCTATATAGGGTGTCCCAGAAGTGGTAGTTTAAAATGGACGAGGGGGTAGCGGTGATCATTTCCAACAATTTTGGTCCCATATACATAGGTCCGAAAATGAACGGTTCAAAAGTTACACTGAATTTTCAACTTTTTGAGAAAAACTCGACTTGTCACTACAAAAATGCTAATTTAAAAAAATCTATGAAAAATTTCCAACATTTTTTTTAAATTTCATGTTCCTTAATAGTGTACCTTTGTAACGAGATCATTTTTAATAAAATCACGATCGTGTATGACGAGCAGGAGTCGATCATGTGACAGACTATCGTTTTCTTGCAAATAATTGCCTGACTTCAGAAGCTTGCTGTGAAAAAAAAAATGTACTACGAAAAAGTGACCCTGTATTACAAAAAGTTGCGCAGCTCATGCAGATTCTAAAACTGTAAAACACATGCATTTTCATTTTCTTTTGAAGGTACCTTTGGAGTAGACTATTTCTCCAGGCAAGTCAACTTTGCTAAGAAATTTTAAGAAAAAAAACTTACTTTGGTTATCTTACTCTTCCAATTATCGCAAACCCAAAAAAGATTGCACATAAAACAACCGTGTAAACGACGTAATCTCTAATCGTGTAACGGAACGCAATACCTCCCCGCCCTGCCCCTCCCTACCTCACCCCCTCGCGGTAAACAACTGGACGTCGGCATCTCCGTATTAATCGCGGATTCCATTTTAAGCCCCTCTGATGTTTCCCTCATAGGTTTTTAACCTAAGATACATTTACCTATATATAGGTAACGGTGCGTTTGATGTTACCGTCATTTTTGTTTTAATGGCATTTTCACTGGTGTTACTTTATATAACGAGGCGTAAGAGCGTACAGGTTGCAAAATAAGTGGCTTGGTGGGTAAATATTAATCGCATCGAAAATAAGAAAAAAGCCTGGTAAATATGAAATATGTTTTGTTTATAAACATGATTAGATTAGATTAAATTCATTTATTTCATATTATAAACATGTCACATTCTTACATAAATATTTATTTTACATAAAATATCCATTCATAACACGATCGTCAAATTGATTTGATATTTTATTTCAGGCCACTATATTTTATTACTAATTATGATTAGTCATTACAGTACGGAACCCTATGTGCATGATTCCGACTCATACTTGGCCTTTATAATTGTGCATAAATCGTACGTGGTAGTTGTAGCGATGTTCTGACCACCACAATAGGGATTTTGGTCGTGAATTTACATATACTAAAAAAATCTGATTGATTCCTTCTTCAAAAATTCAAATACGTACCTATTCGTAATTATTATCCATTTTGTCCATAAGGCGCTACGCGAACGATGGACAATTTTTCTCGCCGTCTGTACGATGGAGCTCTACAGAGGTGTGTGTAGATAAAGCACACATCTGTGGTAAATTCCATACTGATACGGCTTGAGCGCTGGTATCCGCAGGCAAAATATCCACCTTACGGACTGTTCCCGTTCCTGTGGGTGAAACTATCAGGATTTGTAAATACTACTGGACCCATATGGAGCGCGCTGCAAGGACTATCCTCTCAAGCAACGTATACCGGTGTATGTTTTTTCCATACATATCATGTGCACGGCACATCCTGGACCAAACTCTTCATACAAACAGCTAACGATGGTCCACCTCCCTTACCGACGACGGTGGTGAGATAATAGCATAGCACGCATAGCATATGCTCACGACTATATACCCCGAGGGGGTAGTCAGAGATATTCTGAAACTTCAGAACATCTACGTTTCATTAGAAGTACCGAAACTCTTTCCAGTATATTAGCCAGTGTGACGGGGAGTGGGATACATGCCTCGAAATTGAAACATCCAGGTTTCCTCACGATGTTTTCCTTCACCGAAAAGCTTTTGGTGTTACAAATCGTACATAAATTCCGTAAAACTCATTGGTACGAGTCGGCCTGGATGCGGATCGAACCATTTGCCTCCTGCACGGCAAGCAATGTTGCTCGCCACTGGACCACCACTGCTATACGAGTGAGATAAAACTCTTTCTTATACTGTGCTTCACAAACAAGTATCAAAACACCCCTTAGCTTTCAAACATAAAAGTGGATCGAGATTACAAAGCGTATTATATTCCACATCCACGCGTGTTTGCCATAATGATAACTTTTTCAAAATAAAGCTCATACTTATCTCGGGGACGACAGATAAAAAGCTGAAGCCACGTAAGAATATACGCGATGTTTTAACGCACCCCTCTTAAGCTTGCTATTATCAGACCTCGTAAATGTGTGGCTTGTCATATAACGGTAATGTTGTTTACAATACAATATACCTACATGTGTTCAGTTTCGTTTTATTTAAATAGTGATTTTAATTTACAACCCCATTTCTATCTGTGAGTTTCGTACGAGGCAACACAGGGATACGGGTTTGTAGTGTAATTTTGGGTGAAGGGCTGGCCACTTCCATCACCACTTCACATGCCATTTTATCCCAAAACCTTCAATAGCTAAAGTGAGCCTCGTCACAACTGATGCATGAAAGCGGGTATTTTTTCGCCCCGAAAAGGATTATGTTCGTGAATGTATGTACGTATATGTATGGCGTGATTAAAATTTAAATTGATTCCATTAATTCCATAGCCGTCTATTTCTGGATTCATCTTTTTCTAGATGTGGGTCCTTCTTAATATGCTGACAGTTTTTAACGGGATGACCAGACCATCAAACTGAACAGCTTTCTCTATGGGACCAACATCGAAATCACAAAAAAAAAAACACCTGCCCCGTACATTTGGCTAAAGGAGAAGGTTATCAATTCGACTGTTTTTAAAAAATATATAGAACAGCAGATTTTTTTTCGTGATTTCGATGTTGGTGATATAGAAAAAGTTGTTCAGTTTGATGGTATGAATATCCCTATAAAAAAGTGTCAGCCTATGAAGAAGAACCCTATACAATATCAATTGAATGTGAGCGGAAGGGTCGGGACGGGAGAGAGAGCGTAGAAAACTCTTCGTAAATAACTTCTCGTTCACGCCATATCCACATCATTTTCCATAAATTCCCTCATTATTTTATATCACGTAAAGCATAAGTACATTCACGCGTGACATGCAATAGGCAGTCAAAAAGAATGGTCTTCGTTACGGCAGGCGTCAAATTATCCACTCGCTTCACTCCTCGTAAGTGGAGTGTGAAATTATTTCTCCAGAACAACGCTCGAATTAACCTGAAAAGAAATTGGGTTTCTTTTAAGGCTACATTTGTACATAAATAAACGACCATATTAGCTTTAGAAATAGTCAGACGCTTTGCTACAACTGCTATTCATTTTTAACCAGGGGTTCAAAAGTGAATGTATATCGTTCTTTTGAGAAATAGATGTTCTTTAACCGTAAGGTTTAAGTAGTGCTGGTTTAAACCATTAGGATATTAAAAACATTGCGGATGAACCTTTTTCTATTTTGGTCTCATTCGCACATGCCTTATTCTAGCGCGCGATAAGGCCTTTCTATATAAGGTCTAACAAAATTCGCTGAAACTATTTTAAGGGGATGATCAGACCATCAAACTGAACTACATTCTCTATGGGACCAACATCTAAATCGCGAAAAAAAAATCTATTGTCCCATACAAAACTGCAAATCTTACTCGACAGAATGTTTTGCGATTTCGATGTTGGTCTCATAGAAAACGTGCACTGATTATCCCCTTAAAATAGTTTTAGTTTGGTTGTATAATTTCATTAGACCTTATGCCTATATAACTGCCTCCGTGGTCTAATGGTTAAGAGCATTGGCTCTCGACACGGAGGTCTTGGGTTCGATTCCCACGGGGGACACCAAGTGAAATGTCACCTTGTGCGTTTTTCCCTAGTTGGTTAGGACATTGCAGGCTGAATCACCTGATTGTCTGAAAAGAGAAATGATTCCGTGCTTCGGATGGCACGTTAAGCCGTTGGTCCCGGCTACTATCTCTGGTGGTAGTAGTCGTTACATAAAAACCACGTCAGAGGCCGTAAGGCGGTCTGAGAAAACTCTTGACTCCAGGGCTCTGCCAATACGATAAGAAGAAGAAGAAGATTAGATCTTATGTTTGCCAATTGTTTTCTATGAATCAACTAGCAAACCCGGCGAACTCCGTTTCGCCACCAGATGGCTTCGTTTTATGTAACATTTCGTTTGGTGATTTAAAGATGAAGAAAATTTTTTATTAAGAAAAGGCGTGGTCTGAGTTGAACCGAAAAGTACACATCTTAAAGCGTGTGTATCATATACCTGATTCGAGTCTTTTCAGGAATAAAAAGCAAACTCAACCTACATATTTAGCTGTATTCCTTTACCTTTTTCCTTGGGTTCAATCTCGATTGGCATATTTTCACAAAGATTAAAGCAATTTTCACAGTAAATGACTGTGCTAAACTTTTAACAAAAATAAATTAACCGTCTAAGTGGTATTTATTTTCTTTGAAGAAGCCTGTTAGGGATGTGAGTGATGTTTTACCTTTGACGAAGCCTGTCGTTCTTCTTATCGTGTCGTTCAAATTGTGAACAAAGTCACTAAATAGTACTTTGCCAGAATTGGGCAACCGATACTGCACCGTCGCTAGCGGTCATGAGCTCCTCCTGCGTGCAGGTGTTAGGGCACGCAGGACACGATGTGAGTTGGGTTATCGGAGTTCCACACAAGCAAGTCACATTTTGCGCATCCGAGAATCCCCACCTGACCATGCCGACCTGGGTTCGAAGTCGGTTTAAGGACTTCCAGGTCGCCCAAGGCAAGACATGTCCAGGCGGGAGGCTCTCAGACGGCGACACAAATGGAGTTGGGAGGGACACTTTTTGTCGCCATAGAGTACACCTCGCTTGCGCTGGGCCAATATTCGGTGGGTCGACACACTTCATAAAGCTGCGTCGGCTTGGCAGGCTTTGCGGCGCAGGAATGAAGCCGTGCATGGGATGTCGTGTGTCGTCCACCATTTTGGGTCTCTCTGAGGAACCTGCCACAGCCCTGCGGACATCTGGGGGCGCTATGTCAGCCAGTGGATAGAGCAACTGTACCGGAGTCGGTTTCAAGCAACCAGTTATAATAATCCGACACGTTTCGTTTAGTGCCGTATCCACCAGCTTGGCGTGTGCAGATCGGCCCCACAGGTCAGCTGAAAGTACGCATTTTGTGTTTTTATAAAATAAAGCCCGCAGTTTTGTAAGAAATGATTGTCACAAACAAATATCCGTTTCTTCTAAAAAATATCAATCGGCGATTACGCTGTTTTTCCTGAAAATACTTGATATGTAGTTTATTAGTCTGTTTATGTTAAAATCAGTTTGTTCTTGATATATTCTGTAATTATGAGTCTATCCTGCAATGATAATCGTTAACGTACCTCTTACGAGAGAACTACGACAAAAACGGTGATACTAAAGCTAACTGCTGGAAAATTGGGTAGGAATCATTTACCCTAATAAATAACGTAATCAAAATTAATCCCTACATTAAGAACGATAGGGTTTATCTTTCATCGTATAACTTTGTTCCATAACTTACTAACTTTGTTCTTTATAGCTAGTTGTGATCACGATGCTCTGTGAAACAAGGTATTTTCTTCCTTATGAGTGAGGCATACGGGTTCTGTAAGGGGACTTAAGTGGAATGAACATTAAAAGTATATCATGGAGGGTAAACCAAAGTTATGCCTCTAATAAGCTTACTTATCCAATATACTTGTAAAAGCGGTTTACGGAAAGTTATGTTTTGGTAATATTCATTTGATTCACAAGCATGAGTGTTTTATTTTGTGTGTTTGTAAATAAATTACGCGGTAATTTTTTTATGGTTGTCTCGAAAATGGTAAAACATAAATCTTGAAAAGATTTTGTCTGTCTTTCTCTGTGTTATACAGGGTGTTAGGGTAAACAGTTGCATTACTTTTAGGGGTGATTGTCGCCGTGATACTGAAATTCTTTTCCCTAAGAAATCTATAAGAAATTAGAAAAAAAAATATGTTATCTTTTCATACAAATGTTCGGTCAGCTCTTGGCATTTAGTATAGAAAGTCCAAATTTTTTTAGCTTACCTATAGGTATACCTTAACCTATAGGTTTCTTAGAGAAAGTTATGCAGTATCATGGGTATAGTCACCCCTTAAAGGAATGTAACTGTTTACCCTAATACCTTGTATCCGTGAACCTAGACATAGACTAATAAACGTACATCAAGATTGTGTTTTTTTTTCATAATTATGTTGTTTTTGTGTCAGTACAATAAAGAATCTAAGAATCTAAGTCATCTTATATTATCTTTTTGAAACAGAAAACGAAAATATATCCCTCCCTTACTTGCACACTCAGTTAACAGCTCAATACACTGTAAATAAAAATGTATCGTCCTCAAATTGCCATTTCTCTCAAAACTACCCTCAAACTGTCATTTAAACGCTATAAAGTGCCTTCATAGAGTCAATACCAGTTGAAACGATTTAAAACTTTACGCATTTATTGTCGATTCCCATTCGGACCCCGTCGGATGTGGTGGGGGAGATATCGGTCAAGAGGGGAGGTGTAGTATGGGAGGTTCACGCTCTACTTCCTGTAGGGTGGGCAGGGCAATGGCCATCTTTGTTTTTATGATTACAGCTAGATTGCTCTTTTATTGGTTTAAATTTAATTTGAATTTCGAACAGATTTTTATTATCATAGCAAATAAATATTTATAAAGGGTCTATATTAGAATCGTTAATGTCAATTTGTTAATTAATATAACCATTTAATTATAACTGTTTTCATTGGAAATTCATTAAAATAATTTCATTTTTAAATTACCTCCGAAATTGTATTTTACAAAATTTGCAGGAAGACAGATTTTTAGTTTACAAGAAACTGTCCAATAAAAAAGTCTTCATGATTAATATGAAGTACGGAACCTTTTACACGAGTACCTGTCGCACTTGGCAGAATTTTTTTTTGCTTCAAAAGCGGAAAGGAAACTATTCGCTATTTCAGTATTATTAATCAGTCAGTACTAAAGTGTACTAGTACGAAATGCTTCGAGAAATAATAGTCAATGCTTAAAATTACTATTCTTCACAGCTTCCTACCATCCCAACATTTCTTTAAGCAACGATATCTAACATAAAATTGTGGACATTAATGAAAACGTATGAATTAAACATTAGGCTGAAAATGCATGGTTTGCGCTCCATAAAGCTTTGAAAGCTTTTCTTTAAAGCTCAAAGTTGATGTTATTGCGGCTTAAAGCCATGTTATGAATTTACTGGATTATTAGCTGAACGTAATACGCCTTTATTTACTGGTTAAGAATTATGAATTCTACTTGGGCAGGTAATAATAAAATTATGAGTTTAGAGTGGTGATTAGGGGAAGGACAGATGTCAGTGTAGACAGTGTGTTTTGATTAGATTAGCCTCCATCTTCTGACTTTACGGTTTGGTACTGCAATTTTATAATCAATAATAATAAATCGATTTCAATTTCGATTTCTATTTTTTTTTCTGCCAGATTAAAAAGTATTTTATGTATATTATCGAAATTTAAAACTAAGGACACGAACTCGTAGCCTTGTTTTGAAAATATTTAATATAAAAAATAAATTGCGCCCGCTTCAAAAAAAAGGGTTAAAACTTTTATAAAGTAACCTAGATGTCAAGAAATCTGAAATTTCTGACGTTTTCTTAAATCCTGGAATTTTAAAACGAAGTTAACTGACAGAATGTCTGGACTCAACTTCATTGCTCAAAGCGAAAGAATCTGGCTGGTGAGAGTTGTAATTAGGTCATAGACTAATTAACTTAATGTACTCTTAAATTAACTAAGCTTGTAAACAAGTTAACAATAATATTCGTAGAATAACTTCCTTTTTGTTTAATTTGTTTTTTATTAACTATTTAATAATAGAATATAAATTAATTTCATGTAGATATATTATTGAATGTAGATATTATAATGAAAGATATTTATAAGCTATAGAAAATCACAAGAACTATTTAATAGTATATGAACTTATTACTCTTGGAGGAATATTATTTGATTTGATTTGATTATTAATAATTATTATACAGGGTCCTTCCTAATATGCTAACACTTTTTTAAGAGGATGATCACACCATACAACTGAACAACTTTCTCTATGGCACCAACATTGAAATCGCGAAAAAAAAAACAGCTGTCCCATACAAAACTGCAAACCCACTCGAGCCAAAGTATGGGACAGCTGATTATTTTTTGCGATTTCGTTGTTGGTCCCATAGAGAAAGTTGTTCATTTTGGTGGTCTGATCATCCCCTTAAAAACGTGTCAGCATATGAAGAAGGACCCTGTATATATCTTTTTTATCACTAACCGTGTGATTCTGGCACAGAATGGATCACCCCGTTTCTTCTCGGTGGTGTCCTACGAGCACAGATAACCCCCAATACTTACCGCATACAAGGCCGCCGAAGCACGCCACACATCTATGATTTTGCACTGATAATAAGCAACGCGAGTGAGTGAGCTCGAAGTAGTGCGACCTTGAAATGGCCAATTATGTTGGATTGTTTCGTGCCCCGCTACCCGCACCTACCGCCAAAAATGGCGACTTCGGGCCTGTACAAAATTTTCATCATGCCGTATCTATTGGTGGTAATCTGTGCCTACGAGACACTAATGGACTAGGTGTATTATGGAATGTTTTTGTGCTTAAAAGGTTAACCATGTCACAAATCTAAATGCCATAGCACGTTATTGTACCAAAATTAACGGTACACATTTTTTTAATAGTTTTTATTCCACTTTGACTTAGACACTTTGATGATAAGATAAGATTAGATGCATTTATTTCGCACTATAACATGTCACATTCTTACATAAATATTTTACATAAAATGTCCATTCATAACATGACCGTCAAATTGTACTATGAACTTAACAATGTCAAATAAACAAAAATAATAAAAATAAAAATGAAAATATTGACTATTTCAAAAATTTAAAAAATTCCAAAGTGTACCCGTACAAACAAATTTACTAGTAGAATGGATACACAATACTTAGGTACTTAAAACTTTCAGTCAAAAATTCCTCAACAGAATAGAACTGATGTTGTTGCTCTTACTGGGTTCCAATTTGCAACTCCTCCGATCCCTCTGGTAACCCCTACCAAGTAATTCTACCCATTTAAGTGGCACTCAAAACGTGCTTCAGTTCGTTTGTACAGGAACCGGAAGTAACAAGTTTTAGTTTAGTACACAATAAAATAAACAAGCTTATAGTCTGTTTTACTCTGCTTTGATTAAAGTTAAACATTTAAGTGTGATGTTATATTCTGTGCTATTAGATCTTTTCCAGCAGATAAATTGTTGCACTGGAAAGTAAACAAAGTGTGTGTGTAGCTTGAGGCACGGAATATTTAAGAGTACTTTGAGGTTTGTATAGTAACAAAGAAAATCGCATATATGATCCCACTGCTTGGTAAATCCTCCTCTTTGATTATCTCTGTTCTGGGCAAGCTCTCGCCACTTGTCATCGAAAGCATCCAGATCATCCCATCACCTATTCCTAGGACGACCATTTTCTGGAATATTCGAAAGACATGCCTGCCTTGTAAAGTAACAACAAAAAAAAAATTCTAAGGCGAGCCTTGTTAGAACTGCACATTTGAATAGACTGTTATAAGTTGAAGTAAAGTGACCTTACATGAATTAACACATTAAGTATTCCTCTGCAGCTTCAGCTTCAATCTAATGACAAATACTAAGGGACAAAACCCACGAAAAGACAATCCCGACTACAAAAAGGTAGTTAATGACATCATCGATCGCTTAGCTAAAGTGTCAAATAAGCAGAATCTGGAGCAGTATCCGGTCTTGTGGACTATGCCGAAAACCGGATCGATTGCTAAGTGCAATGCTAACGTGGCACGTTTAGTTACCATTCTGTTGAGTCTGCAGACTTTGGACATTATATTCTGATGGTTAATCGAGAGTTACGATACGATAATATCGGGATTGTTTCCGTACAACGTACTTACATCAAAGGCTACAGAGCCCTATCGTGCGCATCATACTAGCCTGTCTAGTGTAAAAAGGTTTTGGTGTAAAAGAACAATAGACAACCAGAATACTTGGAGTCACGTTGCAGGTTCTGACACGAGCGCTTGTCTCACGTGGTGTTCGCGTGTTTTTGCCTGCCACAAGGCTCCGCAATCTCTTCCTGTTCTTGAGCAAAAACAATCCCTGAGATTGGGATAGACACTTCCACAAACTATTTGACACTGGCCGAAATGCAGTACTAACGTATGCAGAAGTCCATTAATTAAATAGAACTAGAATACTTACTCCACCATCTGTATGCAACGAGTCCTTAAATTCTTTGAGTATACGGCCAGGAGATCAGAGATAGTTTAGAAAAACTCATGATCACCGGCCGTATGGAGGGAAAGAGAGGTAGAGGACGCATGCCTACGAGATGGATGCGGTGAAAGAAATGATCGAGACAACCATAGAGATCTAGAGAGATGCCAACCAACGCGCTGAGTACGAAACCTAGTGTCGCATTACCACCAGTACCACGCGATAGAAAGTATTTTGTTAGCTTGAATGTGCTCATTATCCATTGCGGTATCAGAACTCAACGTTCGAATAATCTTTAGTACTACGCAAGCATTGTAAACTATTTACACATAATATGTCGACTGACTTTCAGCCTCATCATCATATTGAATCCTTACTGTCGCGAGCAATGTGTTCCGTTTTTGCGCATATTGCTTCGACACTGGCCCCGCCCCCTTTTCACATCTTCCTTTAGTTTTTGTTATCTGTGGAGACAACACTACAGGCCAGCTTACACCGGGCCCAAGATCGAGCGGCCTGGAGAGCTGTGGTGGCACAAGCGACTCACGATGGTCACGTCCCTCAGCCATGAGGTTACGACCAAGAAGAAGAAGAACAATACTTACGATGTTTCCAGAACAATATTTTTGGACGCTTCAAATCGAGGGCGAGCTTCATAAAAGTTTACAAATATTTACCTGATGCCGACGAGTATAATTATGTATAAAACTGTTTATGGAGAAACGATCGGTTCCTACGATCCTGAAACACGACTTTTGCCTCTTTAAAATTCATGAATTGCTTCACACTTACTCATCGATTACAGTTACAATACTGCCGATATATCAGAAACTCAAATTTACCTTAAGCTAACAAAGAATGATCTTTGTAAATCCAACGTAACTTACAATATAACATCAATTCCAATACAAGTCGGAATACCGTTCGTATGAAGCGATTCATATTCATATCGGAACGGTGACGTTACGATGTTGACACAGCACGAGTCAGATATTCTGCATCTCTTCCCGAGTTTATGTACAGATACGTTTATACTGTGCAATTGTTCGGAAATTTCCGTTTTGAATTCAGACAATGGTTCTTTGTTTTCTGGTTGTATTTGGATATCCATAGCTCAATGTTCACATGATCGGTGGTTGTGGTAACTGAACGACTTTACTGTAGGTTCAAAAGTCTGCTGTTTAACTTCTTGACTCAGACTTGACTTCTTGAACAGCTCAAGTATTCGCTTTCCCTTCTAAGACGATATAACTTGAGATTCTATTTTCAATTCTAACCACAGAAAATTATTTGAACCAATTAAAGTCTATTAAATTTTTGAACACGTTCTAGATTCTGAACTCTGTGCATATGGATTGTCAGATTTTCGTTAAAATCTCCAGTTTCATTACTAGGATTAATTTAAGATTTGTATGGAGATCTTTCAGCCTGTAAAGAAACTAAAAATTTAAATGAAAATATGATAAAATAAAGTCACATAAATAAGTTTCTAGATCGTGATTAAATAATAATCAAATTTTAACAAAAAAAATTAAAACCGCCTTCAAAAAAACTAAAACGTTAAAAAATAATATTGCAGCCGATGTCTTTTTCGAACGCATCATAAGAACATTAATTTGTTTTATCGAAGTCGCTGTCAAGCTTGTACGCTTGTTCGCGACAGGGCTTACATCAGTTTTTTGTCTTGGCTTGACAGCGACTTCCATAAAACAAATTAATGTTCTTATGATGCGACCGAAAAAAACATCGGCTGCAATATTTTTTTTTAACTTTTTAGTTTTTTTTGAAGGCGGTTTTAATTTTTTGTTAAAATTTTGTTTATTTCAAAATTTTCAGTGGTGAATTCGTTGTTACTATTAAATTTAACATTAGTTAAATTTAATAGTAGTGCTTTAAATTAACAAACGCACTAACCGGCACTACGATTTTCAAAGGTTCCCCTCGATTTCTGTGGGATGCCATCATCAGATCCTGGTTTCCTTATCATGATACCACCTTTGGAATATCTTCTTTCCAACAAAAAAAAGAACCATCAAAATCGGTTCATAAACGACGAAGTTATCCGCGAACACACATAACCTCCTCCTTTTTTTTAAGTCGGTTAAAAATTATATACGGTCGAATTGAGAAACCTCCTCCTTTTTTTTTGAAGTCGGTTAAAAATAGAATTCTTGTTTGTATGGAGCGCAGTAAAGGGCATATCTCAAATCTCCCTTTAAATAGTCTTCTGTTTGAATTTGCATTCTAAATTGCATGTCCATTCAGACGATTTTGTCTTTACCGAAATCTAGTTTAAATAAAATGAGATTCGTAATCCGCCAAATGGCATCCATACACGTCAGGTTTATAAAACCTTGTCTAAGTACATTATGAACACACAATTATAAACTTTGTTGCAATACTAATAAGGTATAAAAGTGTCGAGCGCGTGCATTGGCAGCAAGGTCAGCACTAGTTGACCCCAGTTAAACACTGTCTCTCTCGTAACGTGATTGTTGATAATTTAGTTTTCAAATTAGCTGACAGATAGACACAGATTAAACTACTTTTCGGTTTGATTAAAATGTGACGTGAGTACATAAACTGGGCAATAGTTTTGTCACCGGCCAACCGAATAGATCAGTTTTTGGCCGAAGGCGAAGGTTAAATCATAAGTAGAAGTACTACAGTACAATACACGACTAATAAAAAGTACTAAAATAACAATGCAAAATCTATAGTACTGTTTATTTTATTTTGTCGCCAACGTGTAAGGTATGCATGTAAGGAGTCTAGATTACCTTAAAAATCTTGAAATGGAAAGAATTTATGAAATTCATGAATTAGGATTCAATTTAGCCACACGAACCGGCAATTTCATGTGTAACGATTTGATTAAAGATAAATTTTAACAGTAACATTGTACTGTTTATTTCATTTTGTCGCCAACGTGTAAGGTATGCATGTAAGAGTTAGAGTACAGTGAAAACCTAAATTCGTGAATTAGGATTTAATTTAGCCACACGAACCGGCAATTTCATTTGATTAAAGATAAATTTCAATTTTCTTTTTCATTAGTGTCTTTAACAGTAGCAAACTAGGTGGCTAAATATAATATAAAGCTTCGGTTTCGGCCAAAACTTCCACTGATTTTGGCTTTTTGGCCGAAGATTCGGTCGGATACTATGGCCATACCTACAGGAGATGGTTCAGAGGAACAAACTGAAGTCACGTCTTCTGTGGAAGCTATTAAAATCGTGAATAAGTCGGTTGTTATATACTATTCTTTACTTCAAACCTCTACCAAAGAACTTCCAAAGAACTTTTTTACTAAAAACAAAGACCATTCGCTTTAAATTATTTTTCTGCAGCGTCTCTTAACTTGTCTCCGTCTGCAACTTTACTGTTCCATTCCTTTTTTTATCTCGAAACATCTTTTTTCCATTCCCACTTAAAATTGCACGTTCTTTAGTTGCTTCCCTCGACTGCAGTAAGTATAGTTGGAAGTTGTAAAGTTGTATAAGTTGCTGGCTTGTGTCTTCGTGCGGCTTCGAATGTTACTTAAAGTTGGCGATGTGGTTTCAATGCTGTATTTTTGTAAGACATGTGATTTATGTTGACACATGTTTGGACAGATTTAAGAAATCTTTCTAGCGTATGTTTCGTAAAACCTAATCTGCTGGGTGTTACAAAAGTAAAAATAAACATTTAAAACTTTTAAGGGGGTTGTTTAGACCATCAAACTGAACAACTTTCACTATGGGACCAACATCGAAATCGCGAAAAAAATCAGCTGTCCCATACATTTAGCTCAAGTAGATTTGTAGTTTAGTATGGGAACATCAGATTTTTTTTTGCGTTTTTGTTATTGGTCCCATAGTGAAAGTTGCTCAGTTTTATACTCATATAAATATGAATATCAGTTTGATGGTCTACACCACCCCCTTAAATGTTTATTTGTATTTTTGTAACACCTTGTATAATAATTCGGACCGTGTCTGAAACCAGACAGCCTAATACTTTATCAGTAGGGCAAGACATGCATGCCATGCACGACAAAGCGTAAAAATGAGAAAACAACCATGCTAGCACTCCTTGTTTTGCATACCCACACAAAGTAATAACAAAGACAGGCACGTCTCAAATTTTGTCGTTTTCTCGGGGGCCGCATGCTCAGCCTCCTGCAATACAGGACGTTAGGGTAAATAATTGCATTGCTTTAAGGGGTGGTTGTACCACCCCTTAAAGCAATGGTTGTGATACTGAACTGATACTGAACAACTTTCCCTAAGAAACCTATAGGAAATTCGCAAAAATTTTTAAATGCAATCTGCTGATCGAACGTTTGTATGAAAAGTCGATTTTTTTTTTAGAATTTCCTGTAGATTTCTTAGGGAAAGTTGTTCAGTATTTTGTGTACAATCACCCCTTAAAGAGTAGTGAAACTGTTTACCTGAACACCCTGTATTAACGCCTCGTCACTATCTCGTCGCACGGTTTCTTAGAAGCTTTTATGCCCTGTGCTGAAACCGTTAAGGGTTTTTAAACACGAGGTCGTGGAGACACTGTAGTGGATGAAAACTGACTTATTATGATGATGGAATAAATTGCTGCTATCAGAAGAAAATCTTTGTAACCTCTATACTAAAACTTTTCGACGACCCGGTTGGTGTAATGGTTACCACGCCGGACTGCCAAACCAGGGCCCTGGGTTCGAATCCCGGTTCGGTCATCAAAAATCAAAATTCAAAAATTTTTTACTCAAAATAATATCACATAGATAGCTGTTTGACGTCATTTTTTGACTCTACCACCGCGTCGGAAGGTGTTTCGTTGAGAGAAGATGCGGCCAGAAACTCTACAACACACATCTTTTAAACAAAACAAAATATACAAAGTACAATTAAAATACAATATTGAATTACATAGAGTAACATTGTCAAGACCAGACATTTTGGTCATTCAAATAGTCATCGAGTTTATAGTAGCCATCATGGATGTTTACCTATATGTTTGTGTCGTTGTTGCACATAATAAACAGCCTATAGTGCTTGCTTGGGATCATTTCAATGTATGTGCCTGTGAGCGTTATTTATTTTATTTATTTCGAAAAAGTTTATATACAATTTCTTAATGTTTTCGTGTTCAAAGGAATAATTTCTCGTTTCAACGCTAAAGCCGGCATGTTTCGAATTATACATTAATCGGGGAGCTCCGGCAGTAAGTTACTGAATTAAAAAGGGTTCCGATGATTAATCTGACATCGGTCCTCGTAGATTTGGGAATTAAAATAAAACTGGGGCAGGATGAGTATTTATGAAAATACGAAGAGAAAAGAGAATAGTGGTAGTAAAGTCTCTGACTACTCCGAAATCCTTTATGGGGGGTTCGATTATGATCGGTAATTTTTGTGTGTGTGTCATCATCTGTCATTTAGTATACAATTGGTCAAGTCTGATGACAGTCCCGATTCGTCAAGCGGTTAAAAACCGCCCGGTCTGACACACTTCAACCACAAAAATTGTTACCCGATGTGCGTTAAAACGTATAATGCTCTGCCGGATACAATTAAGAATTTGCCTTTAAGGTGGTTTCAGTCCATACAAAAGTTTGACGCACAATACGCGTAGACGGAATTAATAAAAGTAATATTTTATATATGGAAAAATAGTTTAGAAAATCTAGTTGCCGCGTAACAAATAACATTTGCAATTTATAATATAATTATGAAGATATAAAGCTTTTAATATTTTGTATGAAAAATTTCAAAGCTTTATATCTTCGTAATTATTTTATTAATTGCAAATGTTATTTGTTACGCGGCATCTAGATTTTCCAAACTATTTTTGCATATATACAAAGTTACTTATATTAATACCGTCTACGCGTATTGTGCGTCAAAGTTTTGTATAAAATTGACCCCTCTGCAACCGCCTTAAAGCGTTTTCGGTCGCAGCTCATAAAAATGTTGAAAGAGCGATGCTACTATACGGTTGGGGAATTGTTGGAACCCAATAATATGTAAGATTGATGTTTTATTTATTTTTATTGTTTAATTTCATAGTTCGGTGAAATTTTATGCATTGACATCTTACTTTTAAATTAATATTTGATTATTTTTTAATGTCTTGTATTGTAAGAGCGAACTTAGCATGCGTTTGAGATTTCCAAGTATTGTAACTTTCATAAGTTGTTGTATGTCAGTAATGACTAGATGTGTTAAGCGATTTTATAAATATTGACCATCATACATGTACAACATTTAAGACATCAATAAAATTTATTTCATTATTTCATTTCACTTCTCTCGTCTCCTCAACATCCATAAGTCTATTCATACAACCTCGTCGGTTCCCGGTACATTTTATTTAATTCAAATAGCAAGATAGGTGACTAGCCTATAGCGCATGGACCGCATAAATTAGGCACCGTCGCCTAATTTGCATAGAGCGCCATAGCGTGATTGAGATACTTTTTTGATTTTAGGCGGGTACCACAATGCCTTCGCGTGCTTAAAACTCGCTTTACAAATCTTTCAAAAAGAAAACACAAATCACACAGCATTACTTTTCAATCGTTATTGTAGTGTAAGAACGTCACCTATCGTCCGCTATTTTAAATTAATCAAAGGCTCAATTTCTTCAGTATGTATCCGATTTGGTCAGATATGTGTTGTATAAATTCGTCACAAAGTTATACACAAATAAAAAAAAAAACAAAAACTTTCAAATTTTCAATTAGCAGCCCTTTCAATTGCTATTCAATTCCTAAAATTGTTCATTCAAAATTCATATCTAACTTTTTAAACTAAAATTGCCTACTAGTAAACTAATTGCCCTTCCGTCCTCTGACTCGATAGAGTCGAATTTGAAATGACTGCACGTGCCACGATTGCTGCACCGTGAATTCGGATTCCAATTTGAATTCGCATTGCATCCTTCTCAGGGTTCCGTAGGCAGATCTACCTACATCGTTATCTAGTTACCAATCTTTAGGGGGTGATTGTACCCACGATCTGGACAACTTTCCCTAACCCACAGGAAATAACCAAACAAAAAAAGATCGAATTTTGTATGAATATTTTGAATGTTTATTTTCCGGTGGGAAAGTTTGTTCAGTATATTATGAATGAGTCAACAACGATCAACCATTCTTCTTCTTCTTCTCGTGTGGGCAGAGCCCAGTAGGCCTTGCATGCCACCACCGAGAAAACGATAAAAATCGAGATGTTTTCTCGGGGGTGGCATGCTAGCTAGGCTGGTGTCAGAGTTTTTTCAAACCGCCTTACGGCCTCTGACGTGGTTTTTATGTAACGACTACTACCAGCAGAGATAGCAGCCGGGACCAACGGCTTAACGTGCCATCCGAAGCACGGAATCATTTTTCTTTTTAACTGGGGAAAAACGCACAAAGTGACATTTCACTAGGTGTCCCCCGTGGGAATCGAACCCACGACCTCCGTGTCGAGAGCCAATGCTCTTAACCATTAGACCACGGAGGCAGTTAACCATTAAAGTAATGCAACTTTCTAGCCTGTACCTTGCACCCTGTATATGTAGATGTACCTACGTATGTAAATAAAAGTAAGAGCATATATTGTAATGGCCACAAAATATTCAGTGAAACTTTAAATAAATCATAAATGTAATGTAAAGGCAACCATATTGCATGCAACTGGCTGTTAGGAAAACAGGTGCAAGCTACGGAACCTTCTCAAAGTTTTTCCAACACGTCCTTGGTCGGTTTTTAACTGAAACATATTAAATGTTTGTAACTCGGAATATTTTGCAAACCTGCTCATGTACCTATGGCATATTGAAAAATAGTTTACGTTTTGTGTTCCAAATCAGTTCAAATACACGGTAAATTTTTTTTAATGGGTATTGAACAAGCTTTCATGAGTTTCATTCAAAGTCACAGTTACGTACGGCGACACATCAAGCTATACAAAACCAAAAACAGCTGGCCGCGCGCAGGTCGAGTAACGTATAACGTCGCGCGGCCAGCTTATGTTGGTTTTGTATAGCTTGATGTGTCGCCGTGTGTACATAATAAGGTTTGGATACTAAGATACTTGAAATAATGATTGTCATTCTTTTCGATCGGAGTTTATACTACAACTAAATATATGAACTATATTTTATCTCACGTTTCTTAAATACGAAAGAGGTTGAAATATTCGAAAGGTTCGAGGTATCTTGGCCGCCATCGTCATCCCATGTAGAGCTAATCTAAATGACATAATATTGCAGCCGATGACTTTTTCGTTCGCATCATAAGAACATTAATTTGTTTTGTAGAAGTCGCTGTCAAGCCGGTACGATTCGCGACAGGGCTTGCATTATTTTTTTTCTTGGCTTGACACCGACTTCTATGAAACAAATGTTAATGTTCTTATGATGCGAACGAGAAAGTCATAGGCTGCAATATTATTTTTTAACTTTTTAGTTTTTTTGATGGCGGTTTTAATTTTTTGTTAAAATTTTGTTTATTTCACAATTTTCAGTGGTGAATTCATTAGTTCAAATTAATAGTAGTGCTTTACATTAACAAACGCACTAGTCAGCACTACGATTTTCGAAGATTTCCTTCGATTTCTCTGGGATGCCATCATAAGATCCTGGTTTCCTTATCACGGTACCACCCTTGGAATATCTTTCAACAAAAAAAGAATCATCAAAATCGGTTCATAAACGACGAAGTTATCCGCGAACACACATAAAAAAAATGTATATACGGTCGAATTGAGAAACCTCCTCCTTTTTTGAAGTAGGTTAATAATTAATAAAAATGAAGACCGAGATGTAATTCTGACTTATAATTGCCTCTACATGGGATGAGGATGGCGCGGCGGCCAAGCCTTTTACCTTTATTTGACCGAGATGAACACTTACTCAAGACTTGGCTTAAAATTGGATATCATAACTTTTTATGAGTATAAAAGGGTTGTGACAATCTTGGCTACTTTTTAACCGACTTCATAAAAGGAGGAGGTTTCTCAATTGGACCGTATATATTTTATTTACATGAAATTTTTCGATGGGATATTTTATTTGAACTATCTTTTTAGTAGCAAGGCACTATTAGTGTATTGATGGATACTCAATTATGTGAATACGTTTAAAAAAAATTAATTCCTTACAAAATTAGGTAAGAAAACATATATTAAAGAGTTTGAAAGTTAGAGCGATCGACGCCTCTAGTATTCAAAACTACCAATAGAAATGCTAACATTTTGCGTCGAAAAAATTTACACCAAAACATAAACAGTAAAATACAGAGAAAAAATACAAGCGGCACAAAATAAGCAATCAATCAAAAGCAGTTCAGAAATCAGATAAGATAAATCTTTACGTCTATTAACCCGAAATTGGGGCGGGGTGGCCTTCTAGTGGGCCCACTTCGAGTGGGTGTGGCTCTCTTAATGACATATGGCCCAGTCGGCTCTAGACATTTCTTTCAGCATACATTAATTATTCTCAGGAGCATTTCACAATCCGTTTGATAGATTAAACGGCCCAATTAGCAGAGCAAGCATTTTGTTAATCTTTTTGGGATTGTATTATTTTGTTCTGTGATGGATAATTGGTATTTTAGTTGATATTTTTCAAATTGTGAAGGGTAAAGGTCCAGTTGACACGCAACCTCATGATTAGGGTACGTGTGGTCTTGTTAATTTGATGATTAAATGTATTATGTTACGTGTAATATCCGCAAAGTCGCATGTCAGCGATGTCCAACGTAATGCGCGTAAGGTTGAACCATAGCGGTCTGCGTACAGTTTTGATAAAGGAGATGCAAATTCATTGTTAATATTAAACATGACAAGGAATAACAGCCTTAAGGAAACAACACTGTAGGACAAGGCGTGATTTCGCTATTAAAAGTTATAGAGACGTGACATATTCTACAGAGCATGAAGCAAGTTAGTGGTTTATTTACTGTCGAAGCATTTTCAAGCCGCAGGAACTTGGCTTAGCGAATACTGTCATCTGCTTAGCATGTCCCAAAGTTTCGATGCACGGATGCGATGTTAAGGTACGAGTATACAAATAAAATGGCCACTTTTCCCAAGTCGCTCCTTGCTCAATGTTGCTCAACTTGCTGACCTTTACGATTCTCAAAGCAGCACTAAGCCACGAGCGCCATAAAGCCTTAATTACTTTGAGTAATCGCCACTTATCAAGTAACGAACCTATTCCGCGAACCAGCACATTCGCAGTTTTGTTCTCAACCTAGTTTTCACGTAGGCATTTGCTTATGCAGATTTTTCCGCCATTTTGTTTTTATTTCCTCCGCAGTAAACTCTGAGAGGTAAACTATTAAAATTAAAACCTGACTCGTGTAGGATGCTTGCGGAGTTTCAGAACAAATATTTTTATTTTACTGCCGCGCCGGCCGAGGGTTAAATTATCACGTTTTTAGTTTTTAAGTTTAGCTGAACTGGGCATTGTGCGGTTTTTGGTTGTTGTTAATTAATGCTGCGGTTCGTATCGGAATTCGAGTTTGTGTTCGGTGGATATTCGAAATTTGTGGGCAAACGTTGAAGTGCATTAAGCACTGTTCACACAGATGCTTCGGAACTTGATGATGATGTTATCTCGTACGATACCTGTCAAATACTATAGTACTTACACGCATCCTTGTCAACTCCTGTCCTGAGAGTCGTTACTGGAAACGACGCAAGCGAGAACATGAGATACGGCCCAAGCGATGACTATAGTCTGACAAGTTATTGCGAGACCGCCCCGCAGGGTACAGACGTTGCGGGAGGCGAGGTAGCAGGTGCGTGCCTCTGGCAGCCAGCGAGCGGCGCGGCGATACAGTCGCGACGAACTAACCCTGACTATAGCAGTTGCTTACAAAAGTGATAAACAATATACTATTGTCTCTTAATATTGTTTTAAACTTAGTAGACTCATCAGCAAAGTTCATAGTTCTCTAAACGGCCTCCGTCCTCCCAGGGAGTAATATTGTACCCTATTGTTGCAGGTAAGCCGCTGTTTAACGAGTTATCTAATATTCACACGGCGGCCCGAGTCTGAAGGTAAGTTTATGGCTTGATGCTTATTTTGACGGTTTTACCTATATGGGGGTTGAGAAAAAATTATGAGCTATGTCGCTCACAGGAAGAGACTAGTGTCACAATATCCTATGATCGAAGGTCGGACCTTTGAACACCTGTAGGTATCTCCTAAACCGACTGACAGACCATGTCAGTTTTTCTTCTGTTCACAAAGCTATAGTGCATACTACAATAATATCATAGGATCAGCCTTAATTTTTTACTGACCTTTAAATATCAGTAACTCCTAAACCGACAAGAGTAATGCAGGCAGACCTGGTCCATCCCCATCACAGAGATGCTCTACACCCTATGAATACTGAATCAGCCTTGCAGCTGATAGTTACCAAAAGTACGCTTATCTGTTATAATAGTATGTCTGTGGTAACGGTGGCGCAATGACGTGGCTCACCTGTCTGTGTGCCCTTGCTTAGCGCCACTCAAACCTATCTTCAAGTGCGGTGTGAGGTGCGGTATCTGTAGTTAGTGGGAGCAGGGACTGGCCTTTCTGTGCTTGCGCTCAAAGAGAAAAAAACATAATACTGAAAGGATCTTTACGAATTCATCGCACGGAAGACACAAACTGCTGAAACAACTTTTTCTGCACAAAACTAGATTTCAACTGTAAAGTATTATAGTCTCACTTGCAATTTCACAGTTCCGCCGCGTGTCGGCAACGGCACGAGAACTGCACGACGACCAATACACTGTACAAGCAGTAGCGACAAAACACCCTACCTTATTATCGCGTATAGTGAAAAAAGATAGATACGGATGTTTCAACAACCGTAATTTTAATAGAAAAATCTAACTTTAAATAAATCACATCCAACCACTGCCTGGCATAGGCCCCTTTTTATTGCAGTATTTGCGGATTGCGGATTGTGGTTCGCAAATCTGATTCATTATCAGTAGGTTTTTGGAGTGCACTCATTTCGGTGCGCGCATTCAGAATGCTATCTGGCGCGTTCGCAATTAGTGTCATCGAGCGAGCGTGGGTAATTAACAATGCATACAAAATTAGCAGAAAAGTAAATACCTAACGTGATTACGCGTGCAGTTTTGTTGGAACATTTTATTAATTTGAATTTGATATGAAGATGATATGCAATTGATTTGAATGTAATACAATCCAATGAAGTTGCGCGCGTATAATCCAGCCAATTTATCCACTAGATTTTCCCCTACTATATCTCGTGAGCTTAGTGTCGGTACTGCTGGTTTGATGTATTGTGACGTCGACGTGAAGTTTGCCAAATCGCGTGTTCCGTTTCGTTCTGAATGCAATCTTGCAGTTCTTCTAGTTCACAGCTTGTTAGCCGTTAAACTGAGTAACGTTTCACGGTTGACTCTTTGTAGATGATTTGGTGTTGTTAATCATGTTTACCTAATCTAGACGGCCCGTAATAATAAATAAATCCCATGCATTCGCGGGTATTTAAACTCACGTTTTAGATGCGTGAGAGGTGAAAAAACGCCCAAGCGTTAAAGTTTAACACGGGCCTAAATATTCTACTTTTGTGTATAGTAAAGTACAGTGTAATTGCATCTTTCATACCTAATTGGTGACATAAATTCACTTGGTTATCATCAAAGCTGAAAGACGTCCTCTGCTGGACATAGGATCGCCGCATCGACTGGTTCCACGCCGCCCCTCATCCATTTGATTCCCTCAATCTTTATCAGGTCGTCGGTCCATCTTGTTGGAGGCCTAACCACGCTGCGCTTTTCGGTACGCGCTCGCCACTCGAGAACTCTTCATCCCCATCGGCCATCTATTCTGCGAGCAATATGCCCATTGCCACTTGACTTTAGCAATTCTTCGGGCTGTCTCGGTTATCTTGGTTTTGCTAATCTTTTCATATCCGATTCGGTCTCGCAGGAAAACCTAGAGGATAGACCTCTCATTTGAGCGACTTTGAGCTTTTTTTTGTGCCACCTTTCCATGCTATATGTCAGCATTTTCGGTCCACACTTTCACTTTAACCCCGCTGTTAATTTTTATAAATTAATTTATAAATTTAACTATATCGTTCTAGATAGTCATACTCAACATTTATAATATCGTTATAAATTCGCCGCTACAATATCATTAATCATTATACATTGTGTACATTATCTCAAAGTGTCTTAAAGTCCATAATTCACGTACGAATTCCCAAATGATACATTCTGCGCGACGAATGTCGACCGCTCGATAAGGGAGTGATATCGGGAACGCGTCTCGATTAGTTATTCAGTTCGCGCGCGCAACATTAATCTCTTTGCTCGCAGATTTAATAACACGACTGCGAGTTGATCGGCTGAAGAGTGATTGTTTTAATATTACCGTGTAAAGGGGTAGCTAGGGAAGTGGATTCGGGATGTAGGAGTAGGTATAGTTGTTTTAAATTACTACAGACAGGACCATGTCATTTATCAAGGCGCATAAACAAATGCCTGAGAGCTAGTTGGTGGATCCGTAAAATCTGTCTACTTTAGGTTATTTTTATAAGTGTTGGAGTGGATATTGAGATTAAAGAGTTCTTTCTATCTTTGTTTTTATTAACATAACTAAATGACGTACCATGCTGCATTACCATGATTCAAAGGGGCAAAGATCCTATTCTATGAGTTCCAAAATTATTATCTTTCTATGCCAAGGTAATTATTTATTTCTAATAATTGTATATGGTCGCGCCTGTTTCCTATTAGGGAGTGCAGAGACAACATACCATGACTTACTACAAACAACTTTTGATTTTTCAATTTTCATTAGAAGGTTTTCATGCACCTTTTGCTTTCTGATGATTCTTAAATTTTTTTTTCGGTATTTAAGCATGATGCAGATAGTGCTATTCGTGTGGCAAAATATTGGACTAGAAGAAATTCACCATCACAGTAGTGTCACAAAAAGTCAGCATATGGCGCCTCATTTTTGAAACATAAAAACCCAAACCTGGCAACACAGTAATCCTCAATAACATCGTGTCTTACCAGCAAGACATATAAATACAAATCTCCGTAGTACCACACGCCACACGCCAGTAGGCGATAAGCTTCGGATTTATCTCCAGGGTTTTATCTCCGAACACCGCTCTATCCGGGTCTTTACTTGTCGACGGAATTAGGAACCGAGCGATTCGGTGCTACTGACAAAAATAATTTGCCTTCAAAGTGTTGAAAAATGTGGACCTCTTACGTAATGGCACGGCACGAAAGCAAAGTTTAGCAGGTAGCGGGTTCAAGTCCTGTGCTAAAAACTTGTTTATTTGTTAACTTTCTTATTCTTAAAGACACACAAAGACGACTTTTAAAAGTTGGCACTTGTAGCAAGGTTTATGAAAATTAAATCAAATCACAATAATTGTATTTCAGGCCATAGATTGTTACTATATATTTAAAAACTATGTTAGTACAGTATAATACAACAATAGCCTATTTTCTGACACCCGGAAAGAAAAATGGTTGTAAGTTTAAATAATAAATAAATAAATACATAACGCTCACAGGCATATACATTGTAATGATCCCAAGTAAGCCGCAGGCTTTTTGTTATGGGAACCATATACAACAACGGCACACATATAACATCCATGACCGAACCGGGATTCGGACCCAGGACCCTGGTTTGGCAGACAGGCGTGATAACCATCACATCAACCGGGTCGTCAATGTAGATGCTCTGGCCTAATTTGGGTCACCCCCGTCTCATTGGGTTCATTTTAGGCAGCGTCAATATTAATCACAACCCCCGTTGGTTTTCGGTACTATAGTGAAACGTGGATGTTCTGAAGTTTCAGAATATGTCTGACTACCCCCTCGGGAAATATAGTCGTGAGCATATGCTATGCTATGCTATGCCCGTTGGAATCCTGGCACTTATGGAAGAACGAAGTGGGACGTTCCTCTGACGAAAAGGGAAGATCTTCCGCCAGGCTATGTTTCCCTGTTACAGCTGCTGAAAATATAGATTTAAAGCCTTCGTCTATACATTTTAAATGTCTGTCTGTAACTGGTTTCACAATGAAAATACTTTGACATAATTTTTAAGGTTTCCTTTTAACGATGGTTCGATGGATTGGTTTGAACTTTGAAGGACTTCCGTAGTCTTTATAGTAAAAGAGAGGCAAACTTGAAAATTTAAATATTTCCGTCAATAACTTGTATAGAGAACCCCTACAGTGCGAATCGACTCGTACTTGCAATTTTTTGTCAGCTCTCTAGAAAGCTATGAATGTGCTAGAATTTTATCTAGATAGGTTTTTTAAGAAGCTTTTGTGATAAGTTCTCTTTTCTTTATTTCTTTAGAGTGCTGAGGAAGGCTTTGTTTGTAGAAGCAAGAATTATTAAAATGTTCTATCCTTGAAATTGCGAAAAAAAGTCTGTTGTTTTATTCATTTCGAATGAATAGGTATTGAAGTTTTCTTTGGAATAGCTGATGTTTTTATGAGATTTCAGAGATGGAGGCACCGGACGGAACTAAACCTCCCCGCCGCCCCCTCTGTCAGAATATAGGCTAAATAGAGGGCAGGGCTGGGCTGGGTTATACAGGGTGAATTGACAGCCTAGCAAATACTGTAACGTTGAACTCAGACCATCAAACTGAACAACTTTCACTATGGAGCCTGCCTCAGGAATCGCGAAAAAAAATCTGCTTTCTCATACAAAACTGCTGTACCTACTCGAGTAAAATGTATGGGACAGCTGATTTTATTTCGCGTTTCCTGAGGTAGGCTCCATAGTTAAAGTTGTTCAGTTTGATGGTCTAAGTTCTCCGTTTCAGTATTTGCTAGGCTGTCACTTACACCCTGTATTATTTTACTTTGTTTTAAGTGTATACTAACAATCTATGGACTGTGTCTGAAATGAAATTATTTTGATTTGATAATACACGTCCATCCCAATTACCTTTTTCCTGAAAGGGAATATTTATCCTTTTATTTTTGTTTTACTTCCTTTCTTTAATAAATTAGTCCGTCCGTAGCTTAATTTTTTTTTCTTGTTAGTGTAAGCAATTCTAGCCACTCTCACACTGCGTCCAATATGCAGGCAATTTTAACAGAGCATCGTGTGTGCAGCGCAGCGAGTGGCGGAGTTGCACTTTTACGCTCCAGTAACTTTGCAATATTTGAGATGTGGTTGTGCTTTGTGATTGTAGCTTGTACGTTTCTCGTGCTGTTACGTTTGAGTTTTGTTTGTGTATTGGTGCTTTTTGTTCCGGAAAAACAGCTTCTAGATTTATCTGGAAAAGGAATTAAATGTTTTACTGACGTTTGGTGTTTCGAAAGTCAATGTCCTATGAAAATAGATATCCGTAACAACCACATAAGAGCGAATCTAACTTCTCAATCTAAAATCTTAACCTGGTTCTGTTTTCTGTAAATACATTGCTACTACGGGGATAAAGATTGAGTTCATCTATTGTATTACTATGTAACTAATGCTTCTTACTGGCCAGGCAAGTTTTGATTTAATAGCTATTGTTTCGGATAGTTCCGTTTGTGAAAAACTAATCGGTTGATTAATCTTACGTGGATACCTCAATACTAACGTGTTTGGTTTATGAAAAACAGAAGAAAGTTTCAACAAAAAAATCTTTTTTAAATTAGGCATAAACTTTTCAAATTACCTGACTAGGTGATTTTCAGAGTATAAGATCATCGTCATCAGCAGGTTTCCTCAAGAGCGATGTTTTCATGTTTGATAAGTTATATGTCAAAATCGACAGTCAAAGCTACAGCGAGTCGAAAAAATGATAAACCGTGTCTGTATACACCCACACAGAGATAAGTTCTATGGCGCCTCACGCACACCAACCTAAGAAAGTTGGCTCCTTTTGTTTTATACGGTAGAAGCGTGAGGTCCATTCTTTTTTAAAGGTTCTCATATTGAGAGCAGTCGGTATTACGTACATAAGCTAGAAATATTCATTAGCTCATGGCATGTCGTCCGTGCAGATTCGAACCCAAACCCTCATGATTGCGAGTGCCGACCTTTCCACAACACTCCACGGAAGCTGCTCTCATATAGCCCAATCCGACGTTAAATTTCCAGCAAATTGAACTAAATTTAAAGACATTTTACTCTTACTAAGATAGTTGTTCACCGCAGACTGGATCCTTCGGTCGTTTCCTCGTCCACTTAACCACTTATCTTTCTTTACTGTTCGTCTTAAGTATATTAATTCCTGTTTATTGTCTCTTTACTAGCTACTTTATTACCTTCCTTTACTTCTAGGTTTTAGGTTATAAACTGAATTAGTTCTACATCACTTTATTGTTCTTTTTGTTTCGGTTTATTTGTTTTATAAATCGAGTTAAGATGTTTAAGTTAGTTGTGGGTAGTTAAGAGATTGAACGTGTTCACTCAACGGGGTGGGTTGAAATTCGGATAAATGATTGAGAAGCTTGTAAATTCAACAATCTTAAGGTTTGATCATGTCATGATAGACTTGAAAACTATAACAATGTTAACAGCATATTGGAGCGATGATAGCCCATACGGAAGAGAGCTAGCGCCTCAATCCTGAGGACGCGGTTCGATTCCTGGCCTGTACCACCAAGTTCTTCGGAATTTATATACGGTTGTATTTATCATTTACTAGCTCGGCGGTGAAGGAAAACATCGTAAGGAAACCTGCATTCCCGAGGATGAAAAGAAAATACCATAAGTTCGGAGGTATGCGTAAAATATGGGTGAGCTTGGGGCGAACACAAAGGACCAGCGCTGGTCTCAGTGTTATAACGCCCTTGCTTGCTAATAGCCCAACCACAAATAATAAACAGCATATTGTGTTTCGTTGCTGATATTTCCAATGCTTTGAATTGATATTGAGTAATGTGTGAAGGATTTTATTTGATTTAAAGGTTCCTTGGCTTTACTAATGAATGCCAGACCGAAGTCCTAACGTGCCGTCCAAATCAAAGAAGCGCAAGATACAAAAAAACGTTTTTCCATTAAAAGATCCCACTGAACAACCCTCCCAAGTCAGATGGAACACAGTTCCAACAGACACATAGGACTTATCCTGCTTTTCCATACAACTAGGAATCCATCATCATCATAAATTAAAATCTAGGAACAGTAGGAATATAAAATGAAACTAATTTCCTTTAATGTTTAAATATCTTTATTATTGTTTTCGTCGAGTGCTGTGTTCGACCAGCTGTAAACAGTTTCGAAGCTTCTTGTTCTATAATTTCCATCCTTTTTTTGCATTAAATCTTTTTTTATTTGAAAAGTTTAATGTCTGTTAGGAGCAGAGGTCCTCAGAAGCAATGAGACGACAGTATTGGTTTTAACCAGAAAGTTTAAGTACTTTTTCAGTTTGATGATAATGGAAAGGTCTTTCTTTGTGAATGTGATCATCTGAATTTAGATGTGGATTTAAAACGTTTTATATAAATATGCTCATATCCCCCCATATTGTGCTACTGGTGTGTCGGAGCTTAGTAAAACGACCGCTCGGGTGCAAGGATGGTTTATTACTGACTGAGTTCTCATTGGCCGATACATCGATACAGCGCGCGTAAGCATATCCGTCCAGGCTGCTGTCCCCCAATACACTATGCTTGTTGATAGAAGAGAAACACGTAGTAGGAAAATGATGTGATTTATTGCCGATTCTTGATCACAACGATTTGTGCTAGTGAGTTCACGCGACGTGTATCGATCGTGAACTTAAACAATATAACTTGCGACTTTTTTGACTCGCGACTACGTCTGCGTGGATTACCCCTTTAGGGGTCGATTTTCAAAAAATCCTTTCTTAGTGCACCACTACATCGTCTGTAGAATATATATTTCAAATGTTGTTGTATATGTTTCATGTTTCTATCTGCAGCTGTTTAGGGTTTCCTCAGTCAGTCAGTCACGGAACTCATTTATAAGTATACAGGGTGAAATTGATATCATTAGCATCCTTTTAAACTAAGAGTCTATCCATCAAACTGAACTACTTTTAATATGGGAGCAAACAGATCGGACCAAAAAATATCTGCTGTTGCATACATTTGAGTTGAGTAGGCAGCGGCGGCGGGTGCAGTTTAGTACGGAACAGCTGTTTTTTTTTGCTTCGATCTGTTTGCTCCCATAGTAAAAGTTGTTCAGTTTGATGGGTAAACTCTTAGTTTAAAATGATGCTAATGATATCAATTTCACCCTGTAGATAGATAACGTTATTTACATCTAGCATACTGTTTATTTAGATACCGAAACAGATTTGCCAGTGACAATAGTTTGTCCATTAAACCGTATCACGCAAGACACAAATTAGTTCTTATCTGCGTTTAACTAAACCAATGCTACCCGCCGCGCCAGTCGACTGTATAATAAACCAATATAAATGTTGCTTTATTAGCTTTTTCCTGAACCTAATGGGTTTTTTAAATCTTATTTTAGCCAAGCTTTGCTTGACTGAATAAATTTTAGTTTTCTTGTGTCTCTTATTTTATTACATAGATATTTCAGCAATTATGGATAACTTACGTGCGATCAGATATTTACGCCATATAGGCATAATATCGTGGTAAAGGCATGTAATGCGGAGAGACGAGTGTCTTATCACGAGACGAGTGTTAAGTATGAATGTGGATGGCTGCTGTAGGAGAGGAACGCCGAAGAAAAGGTGGATGGATTGTGTGAAAGATGACATATGTAAGAAAGGAGTGAGTGCTGAAATGACGTCTAAGAGAGATGAATGGAAGAGGATGGCATATTGCGCCGACCCCAAATAATGAGAAATGGGCAAGAGAATGATGATGATGACTAACTGAAAGCAAACCAGGTCATAGTATCAGCATCACAAGAGATAAAGGCAGTGTTTTTTTTATCGTCAAAAAGAGGATAAGTTTACAAGTTTTATTACGTTTAGTTTTAGTACGTTAAATCACTCAAATTGGAGGCCAACCCTTACAGTAAATGAAACTAGTAATAACTTGATAGTTAACGCTCGCTGTGGCCAAGTGTTCCGAATTATTGATGAAGTACAACGCCGGGGCAAGTATGGATTGAACAAGTTATGGTTTAGTTTAGTGTTGTAACTTTATTAGGCGATAATCACCACCAAGTCTATGAAATAGGTATTTGTAAATAGTTATTTATCAGATACAATAAAACACTAAGAGCCGTTCACCACTTCTGATGATGTTCTTAAAAGCTTATCTGACGGATCGTTTGATATATCTTTCATACGACATAAGTCATCAGGGCGACCAATAATTAAGAATTTATTTAACAAAATACATCACTCATATCCACAACTCGTTTCGTCAATAAATACATCCTGAATATCTGCAACAAGCTTCGTCAACTTCCATGTAAAAATATATATTTAAAAAAAATGGGGGGGGGGGACCTACAACCTATAAACCTCCTCCAAAGCCTCAGCCTGAGGGAGAGCGGGGGGGGGGGGGGGGTGAGTCATCAGGTAAGCTATTAAGAAGTTATCTAGAAGTAGTGAACAGGCCCTTATTAAATAATGCCAGCCACTTACGCTGATAGGCAATTATCTTCACCATGGTGGCAAGTCATCGACTCGATCGAAGAACAAAAAGATAATTTAGCTGGCTGGTGATTTTGATTGAAAGTGTTAAGCGTGACATAACAACGTAGCATTTAGCTATAAAATGATATAACGATATTGCATGTACCACTTTAAGTTTCCTAGAAACGGCCAATGATAGACAAAGTCATTTTCGTATCACAAACTTTTTGAACATGCTAGTCGGCGGAGTGACTTTGTCGCGTCAAAAGGGTAATAAGCTATGAATACTCAGAAATCTAAACAATTGCAAAGTTTTTAAACATGTCCATGTTTAAAAACTTCAAAGGGTTCAAATGCTTTTGAATTCTATAGGTATCTTACTCTGGAGTCCTTAATATAGAAATGAACCTACATTTTTGCTCTCTTGAAATTTGTTTTTGGCAAAGTATCTAACCATTCAGTAAGGGAAATATTTGAGTTTGGTTATGAGTATATGTAAGTACTCAAACACTCAAAACAAATAAAAAAAGTTGCTTCATCCTCCAAGCAAATATTCCCCGGTGCCAAATAAAAGGAAGCAATCTTAAAAAGTTTCATAACTGGTAAATCGAATACGTTCTAACTTGAGATAGATATGTAGCAAGTTCGGGACTTAAGTATGGCTTAAGATAAACGATCTTAGTTTACTTAACTAAACTTCTGAACTCGTTTACCCGATTCCATTCCAGAAAAACTGGCCAAGTGAAAGTTGAATTGGGCAATTAGTAGTCTTTAACCAAACGTAAAACAAATGTTATTTTTTTGTTGATCTTATTAAAAGATCTATTTAAGTCCCAAAGAGGACACTGCAAGTTAAACAAACACCTACACAGAATGGGGCTTGTAGACTCACCCACTTGCAGATTTTGCTGTGAAGCAGAGGAAACGCCCATACATCTCCTCTGCGAATGCGAAGTGCTCATTCACAGCAGGAGTCGCCATCTAGGTGGATACATAATAACACCTACTGACATCAGGGACCTCCCCTCCAAAAGCATAACACGGTTCATGAAGTCCGTGGGCCTAGGAAATGACCTTTAGGTCTAGGGTGACAGCTACAATAGATCTATCTAGGTCGCAGTAGCTATTTGGTCATTGACCAAGCCCTTATAACCAAATAATAATAATAAGTCCCAAAGAAATTATTAAGGCTAATGAAGTACAATTTTTTTTCAATATTCGCTTATACCATAAAACTGAACAATTTTCACTATGGAGACTACAACGAAAAAAAATTAGCTTACTTATTCTATTAAATTACGAGCTTTAACCCGCGACTTCGTCCGCACAAATTATATACCAGATTTTAAGTCAGATCATAAGCTATGAAACAAAAAAGTTTCATCAAAATCGGTTCAGCAGTTTTTGCGTGATACTCGTTCAAACAAACAAACACACAAACATACACCCAAACAAACAGACAAACAAACACACAAACAGACGGACAAAAAATCCAAAAATTGGTGAAATGGAATCAGGGATACCTAAAAACCATATCGTAAATGTTTTTTTTGTTAATATCTTCAATGTACAGACCAACTTTCTGCTACAGTTTTATAATAGTTTAGATGGTTTGAGTTGAGGATTGCAGTTTTGTATGTAACAGCTGATGTTTTCTTTTTTTTTCTCGATGATGGCTCCATAGTGAAAGTTGTTCAGTTTGATGATCTAAACCAGCCTTTAAATATTACTAGGGTATTTTGGTACACCCTGTAGAAAACGATTAGTAATTGTAAATACTCAAACTCTCCATAACATCCATTACTTAACCGGGATATGAAACCAGGGCCCCTGGTTGGACAGCCCATCATTGTAACCATTAGACCAAATGAGTCGTAATTTTTTGTTGTACTATTGAAAAGACAGACTGTACAGACAGAGTGTTCTTTTAAAAGTGTTATCGAATTTTAAATAGTCGAGTGCATAGGCGACAGGAGAGCTGACAGCTTCCTCCGGCAGCGGATAAGCCCAGCAATCCTGAGGGGGAATGCTGCCAGCCTCCTGGGTACGGTGTCCCAAGGTGAGGCTTTAAATGAGGTGTTTTGTTTATAGGGTTCTTATTTAGTTTATTCTTTTTTCCTTGTTTTGTTTTACCTATGTATAAGACCCCCTTTATGTTATGAACCTAATAAAATTTCAGATACATAATTTTAAATTGTATAATTTTCTTTTTCACAAGCTTTTCTTTGAAACCCTGCTGAATTTATTTTTGCATCCAAAGTTGAAAAAACAGTTCAAGAAATAACATTATCTTTTATGTCCTCTTTCCACCATTGTCTCCATAAATCACGATTCCAGCAATCCCATCTACAAATCTAATTTTAAAAATTTCCACAAAACAATTTCGAATCAAACTTCTTTACAGAACTAAAACTAGTTAAACTAGATACGGCAAGTCGCCGAGCGCACTTCCTTACAAGTTGGGAGCGTAGTTGAGAACAAAACTGTGCCTTTTGTGTATTGTTCCACTTCCACTTGCAGATTGTACTCGTGTCGGGAACTTAATATCATGACGTGATCTGCATGAAGTCAGACTTACGAAGTTGTTCGAGTTTGTAAGGGTGTCGCTAGATTTGTTAAGTTGGTTCTTGTGTGACTGATTTTAGAATTTGATTTTGACTGTGAAGTTATGTACTTGTGTGATAAATAGTTTTGTGGAAAGAATTTAGGTTTGGTTTTGTACTATTTTCATCCTTTTTTCTCAATAATGAGCGTTTTTCTTGTGGTTTTCTAGGGGATCGATAGATGGATCATAATTTTCAAAATGTGTTTGTTTAAAACAATAAAGACGGAAAAGATACCAAAGCATCTTTTAATGCAACATTTCATTATTTACTAATAATTTTCTAAGAAAACTTTGAGTTTGTATGCATCTGAAATGGCTGTATGGGCTCGATACCTTGGCCTTTAAAAAAAGGTAGGCTTAGTCTTGACGTGATATCGCATTTCCATATAAAGCGATGAACATGCTATCTGTTGGGGAAGTAAATTAAACAACAAAAAGCTCTAATTTCGACTAAGAGCAATAATTTCGGGAAATCCTAAACTCTTCCATTGTTTTAAAACGTATCATATTAAAGTTAACAATTCTCATCTACGTCCATAACAGTAGTTATGATAATAACCGCCTCCAGTCGGATAACTTTAAATACATTATTCATTTTATTACCGACTGCAGTGGGTAATGAATATTTTGTAGTTCTAGGTAATCTAATTCAACTTGTAATGTATAGCACTGTTTGTATATAAAGTTATTTAAAAATATAGCGCACTCGGTTAAATTTGCAATTTAAAAGACTAGAGGTCCTTACCAAGTATTTTATAGGGCTCCGTAGTCAAACAAGGAACTGAAACTTTAAGAGGCTATGTGAAAAAAATAGAATTCTCCAAAGCGTCATATATCATGAAGTACTAACAGTAGGAGTATGGTTAGCGGATATGTGAACTATTATTAACTAAAGTGAACATATAATTGAAGTTTTGACACGAGCCAAAACACGATTAAGACACATTTTCTCGATAGAAAAACAAGCCAAAGTAGCCTCCGTTTTTATTTATAAACGCTCGGAACTGCTAAACGGTGAATAATAGAGACACAAGACTTGATTTAAAAAAAAGAGATTGATATTTTACAAATTTTGATAAGAGCAGAATTGAACTTATAGAAATAAATAAATAAATATCTTGGACATTGTCACACAAATTATCTAGTCACATTTAAAGTACCTGGACTTATATTATGATGACTAGACAACGATACAGAATACATATATGGATACAAACATCCATGACTCGGGTACAAATATTCATATTCATCATATAAATATTTGTCCCTTACGGGATTCGAACCCGCGACCCTCGGCACAGCAGGCAGGTTCACTACAGACTGTGCTACCGGGCCGTCTAAGTGTAATATAAATAGTACAATCACAATTAAATAAAGTTTGTTTTACGCCTGCGTCGTTTCAGGCGCGCGCGCCGCCCCATCTCTTTCTCTCGCATCAGGCAGTAATATAAGCTATCACACGCCCATTTCGCTTCAATTATTTTTCGACATAGGACCTTAATTGTTTTTTCTGTAATGTATTGTGTACAGTAAAGTGTTAAATAAATAAATAAAATAAGGAACCCGTGTTTCGTCGATTATATCTGTCTGTATGCCCCACTATAATTTCTTTAACATCTTTGTACCTGTACATATTTGGTTTGAAGACAAATAATGCGATTTTTTTCCATATACAAGGGTCAAAAACACCCATATTTTACCTACCCCAACAAAGGTGATCATAGTGCCGTAATGATCAAGTTGACAGAAATAGATGGATCAGGCGTAGAATGTCATAGTCGCAAAATGACATTTTCTTGTCGCAAAATGTCACATTCTGAAAAAAGGTACCTACGCATAATTTTACATTCTTAAAGCAAAATACTTTTGCGAATATGACATTTTATGCATGTGCACTTTTACATCTTGTACCAATCTCAAAGAATGCTGCTTTACCAAAAATAAATTTTAAACAAGTTAACTACAAAATAGTTACCTAGTTTAAAACGTTCGCATTGCAGCAGTTTGTGAATATATTTCGATAATAAAGACACAGAGCTGAATTTATAGCTATTGCAGTAGTAATAACCAAACGCTGATACCTACTAAATGTAACAGGTATTATTACCTTTGTGGAACTGTGAACGTTTCACTGCTACGTTTACGGAATTAACTCAGTGGAAACTGTAATGGAAGCCAAAAAGAGAATTTAATTTTAAAAACTATTGATGAACTACTTATTGCGTAAGAAATTCATGTATATATTGTTTATTTGGCAGACATTTGTTTTCTAAAAATATTTTAAATGGTTTATTTTATTCTATTAGTAATTACTTTATTAAAAAAGTGTCATCTCAATATACATATAATCTGTTTATTGTTATGACATAATATTCGGTACGTTAAGGCATCGTACTTATAGAACGCGAATGCGGGTGTCCTATGATCGCGCGAATTGACGACGCGAGCGAGCGAGTGACCGTGGTCGAAGAGCAATTATCGCGCGAATTTCAATTAGGACACCTATTCGAATACAATATGTTTGATCGCGCGTTCGTACGAACTAAGTTCTCGCGAATAGATTTAGAAAACATTTGAGTCGCGCGACCGCGTCGTGCGATTGTCAGTTAGGACCCCTATTCGTGTTCAATATGTTTGATCGCGCGTTTGTACGAGTAAAATTCGCGCGAAACTACTATTAGGACGACGCCTGACGCTACAATAAAAAATTCGTACCCAAATCGTCTATGGTTTAAAATGTAAATACGTTTGTATTTTTAACCACAGACGATGGTGTAAACTTTAATACCTTATGCACCTGGCACCTGGTGGCAGTAAGGCGTACAATCTGATATGCAGAATATGAATGAAGTTATAAAACTTCTCAGTCGTTCTTTTAGTTTCTCGAGTCTTGCAGGGGTTTAAATACAGGAGGGGGTTGTAAAATGTAATGGGATTTTGAAGGGTTGAAGTTTGTTTGCATTATTATAAAATACAGTACATGAAAGAGATTTTGCTCATTATATTGTATGGGTACCAGTTCTGTTGGAACGAACTTAAAATGTTTGAAGCACTGAATTTAAACTACGTGCAGAGTTTTCACTTCCACGCTTTAACGCGCACTAAAGTTAAAATACCTACAAAATAAATAATGTAATTGTGCAGTTTGTATATCTAAGCCATCATCGTCATTTTTGTTGTGTTTTATTTATTTAAGTTACAAACTGTGTAATATATTATTTTGTTAAAGTTTTTTTTAAAACAAATTAATGCCAGAAAGTAACTAAAATTGACGAGAATGTATGACAAGACAAGATGGACCCAGAGGAAGCAAGAGAGATATGTCAGAACCGCCCAAGGTGGAGATCCATAGTCTCTGCCTACCCCTTTGGGAAATAGGCCTCAGTTTATGTATGTATGCACAAATAAATAACTCGATTATATTCTAAACTAGCTGATCCGGCGAACTTCGTACCGCCTGAAAATCAGTTTTACCCGACACACACTTGGCTGTTTTTTTGTTTATAAACCTTCCCGGGTATGTGCACAACAACCAAAGTTTCATCGCAATCGGTCCAACCGTTCCCGGGTGATATCGTGACCAAGGGAAATAGGGAATCATTTTTATATATTCTTAATAATTCTATTCTATATTGTTTTTCTGTGGTATATTGATATTAAAGTAATCGTTCTATGGAGCGCCCGAAGTGTGAGTGTGACATTGTTCTAGATTTATACTCGGTGTTCTAGATTGAAAAGGAAGGACTAAATCACGTTGTAAATCTCTAAGGCGAATAGCTTTCAGGCCTTACATGGTATCTTTGAAAAGGGTACAGTTGTGTGATGCTGATAAGCCTAGAGAATCCCTTTGAGACCCTTCTAAATTAAAGAATTACTGTTTACAATTTTGCCTACCCACGTACTGAATTTCCATTACAAATCTTCGTTATTTGAAATTTGTTTTGTTTGATACTTGTAGGTATTGTAGGGTAAACAGTTCCCTTTATGTCTTATTTGTTAGGTAAAAGAAGTTAACATTATAATGAAAGCAATAGCGATAAAGAATAGATAACTCGTTTTTGGTGTTGAACTTTTTGTAATTTAGAAGAATTATTATTCGACTATTATACAAACCTAAAAGTCGACATAGTTGTTATGTATCAAAAGTAGATATTTTGTCGTAAATTACAAAATATTGAATTTTTAAACAGCTACAAGTGACAATATTATGTTTATCAAATGCTGTTCAAGTTTGTTTTTATGTGGTTCTGTAAAAACGTATTAGTTTACAATTAAAAGTGCTCTTCAATACACTCTCTTACTATAAATACGATGTTGGATCTTTCTATGTTTATGACTCAGTCACGTATGAACGACTGAAGAAATCGTAATCGTAAATCAAAAAGTCATAGTGGTATAATAGTAGCGCGTAACAACGCCTGCCTTGCAGAAGGCGATCGATGGTTCGATCCCCGTCCCAGGAGTGCGTTTGAATTTTTTTTCGTTTTTCGACTTATGTTACTTAGGGAAACTACTTTCCCTAAGTAACATAAGTCGTATTTAGTCGTATTTAGTTTCATTGTCTGATAAAAGGAAAGTCTCTCGTTCAGTACCACCCAGTATATGTCTGAGTATGTGTCTGATCATGATTTTGAATCTCTAGAACGACTCGTTCCAATAAGTTTTTCGGAACGGCTTTTCGGTGATGAAAAACATCGTGAGGAAACCTACTGTATGCTTCAATTTCGAGGCAAGTTTTATACCCACTTTCTATTTTAAGTGGCGACGCGACGGGTTTTCGATGAAAAAGAAACATTAGAAGAAACATAAAAAAATTGACAGCCACTTGACGCATTAAATCCTTGACCTGATAACGATATGAGAGAAATTGCGTATTTCTATCTTGGAAAGTTTCTGTCTTTCGAGGAAAATATTCTTTCGATGTTGGATTAAAAAAATAACCAAACATTTCTTCTGATTTGGATTAAATTTGGCACATAGATAGAATGTGTTCTGGATTAACACATATAATTATTTTAAAGTCAACCCAGACGAAGTCGCGGACATTGAGCAGTAAATTATTAACGGAACGCAAACTGAGGTAACAAGTCGCCGTAAGCAAGATAAAGTTTACATCTGGTAATACTTTGTGGAGTATCCTCCTTAACAACTTTCTTGTTAATGTTGCACAAGTTTCGTTTGAGGACCTTTGATGGCTAGTTTATAAAGGTGCAGTTTACTAACTGCTGCTTTTGAATGGCGCAGGAAAATGATTGGGGTAGTGTCGACAAATAAGTAACAAAACCTTGCAACAACTGCAGCTTATGGTACTTATTAACACGTTCCGGGGCGGTGAACGAGACACAATAGAACTTTTATTGTTATCACTGCTATAGCCGGTCACTGTCCCGGAACGTGTTAAGCAATGTTCTTGATCACCTTGAAAGAGTGGTGTTTTTATCTATTCTTGTAAATAACAATAATAAAAATACATAATCCGCAGTCAGTTCCTTGTAGGTAGAGACTTTACGACAACTACCATACAGTCTTCCAACCACATTTTACGGGGGTGCAATTCGTCGTCTACGATGTAAAGGGGCGAACCTTAAATGAGAACATTTTACAGAAGAGCCTCAGATTTTTTCTGATTACGCGCTTATTTCGACTGTATTTTGAGATAAGCCGTTACGCCGGTGCCGTCACGTCAGTCTATTTTTTACCGTTTTTTTGTGTCGACATATTAATTTTACTTTGATCTAAGACGACATAGAGCTCGATAAATGGAGCATTTTTTTTAACCGTTCGGTTCGCCTTTTTGCGTCGGGGCGTTGGCGACGAATTGTAAGCCTAAGGTTCACTTTAAACCAGCATTTCACCCACAATAGCACTAATTATAATTATGTTGTTATGTATATCTCTTACTGAGAACTTCTTTGAAACATACAAAAACGTTGTTGTACTTCTTGGTCCGGAATACTCATTTCATAAGGTGAACTCGCGCTTGGCCGCTTTTTGCCGTACATCTCTGTGGCGGTAGATAAGTCTCATGTAATATTACTTACTCATTAGTAACTTGAAAGTTCTGCGAGAGAACCACAAAGGAATTTGAAACAATGGCTCAAAATAGTTTGAAAGGAGATGCAAAATAGTTTGAAACTTTTGAGCGCTGCATTAAATAATTTTTAGTTCGTTGAGTAGTTACAATTATACTTATATGTACCTTATTATTATATATTTAGGTGATATTTCTAAATAAAACACGAGCTTGCACCAATAACTCTTCACTGTCCGGCTACAGAATGACAAACGTCAAAAACAATATACAATTACCCCCATAGGGTAGTGAGAAGTATACCTTCAAATACTACAATCCCTCCACCATAAGTTGAAAATAATAAACAAAAGAATCTACATCTAAATACAAATTCAGTTTCTAAGACTTATAATCAATATTTTTACGAGTGGATCTAAAAGGGTTCCGTCGTGGAAAGGTTTGATGAGTCTCTGAGCTCTGAGCATCAGCTGGTTGAAACTGGGGTGGGTCCTCGCTCGACTCCATGGTACAGTGCTCTCCGTGAGGAACTGTTAGCGCTGAATTAGTCGATGCGCTTGTATGACCGTGCTCTGGCACATCTCTCGCCTCTCTTCCCCTTACATCAAATAAAGTGGGTGACAGGACTAACTGGTCCCTGTCACTAGTTGGTGACAATGTCCCAGTGTCTGTGAATGATAAAAATGAGTCATGTTCATCTATGACCAGTGGGGTATCCACCTCTTCATCCCGCAACGACCGATCGTTGCTCTCAAAGTGTTCGGACGCAACACCACTCTGACTGTCACTGCTCACATCCCCGCTAAAGCTTATCTCACCATCCTGGTCCTCATTTAAATCCACTCCTTTATAAAGTAACATCTGATCTATATGTTTCCTTAAATTTAGTCTCAATTCTGGGACGTAAACTACAAACATGTTTGAACTTATTTTCTGTTTTACAATACCCCGTTTCCAGATATGTGTAATACCATTATTGAAAAAATGCTTAATCAATACATTACTTATATTATATGTGATTAGTTTTTTGTGATTTCTGTGTTGGTCATATGGTGAAAGTTGTTCAGTTTGATGGTCTGAACCACCCTTGAAGATTTGGAAAGTGTTTACAAATACACCTAGTATTTATGGAAAACAAATAGGTAACAGAGTTTTCTTTTACTAATAATTAAAGATTTTTGTAAAGGAAATTACAGGTCAAGCGTTTCGTCAAGTAAAATAATGTTTCATTCGTGACAAAAAAAAAATGTTTTTTTTTAAGGGTGTCATGCCATGAGTCAACCAACCTTATTCCGACGAACTCTAAAAGTTACATTAAAACTTGTTTAAGAATTTAGCTTAGCCATAATTAATTGGCCTCTTTTATATGGCACGACTTTTGCGCAGAAAAGATATAAATCAAAAGAAGTTTCTCTTTTTTTGAAGTTTTTATCTTTCCCTTCTTACATTATTTTTGACCTAAAACATAAATTATTCAAAAATCATGCTACTGAAGAAAATTTCAACACGTTACGTGAATTATTGAGACGTGGTTGAAAGTAGGTGCTCAAGATTTTTTTTTTCGCAAAAAAAAAAGGTTGAATGGCATTGAGGCTTTAGATTCTTAAAAAAGTCGACCGGTGATCATGACAAAAAGAAAATAAAAGGGAAGGAAAGGTGAGCTATTCAGCTTTAACTCCGCCCGTGCAATGAGCTCTCCGTCACTGTCACTTTTACCCGCCTTTTTATACTTTTTTCGCCTGGCAACATTTTCACCTGAAGGTTTGCGAATCCATCGCAATGCGGACTTTTGCTTCGCTAATTTAAGGTCAGATTTTGGGGATCCGACGCAGTTTTACTAACAGACTGTAATTAGGCAGCTGAATTTGCTAATTTCTAAATTTAATACTTAGGTCGTTGTAGTAATTGCAGAGGTATTTACCTGGTGGTTTCTTCGTGTTTTTAATTACCCTGTTAGTTGAAACAAAATACGTTAACTGGGTAATTGTAATGTTTTACTATTGTTTTATTGCTTTTACATTTTATTTTACCGTTGAATGTTTGTTTAACGCTCTACAGCTTTGAAAGTAATTTTTTTTACTGTGGAGTTAAAATGAAAAAGGCCTCCTCTTATTGAATAGGGTGAGATGGAGTGGATCATACTTCACCACGCTGCTGGCACAATATAAGAAAAAGTACTAATATCTACATACATTACGAACACTCCCTGCCCCCAAGCAATTTCGACCTTACCCCCCTCTCGGTGGTAAGAGAGGTGGACGACAATAAGTTGTAGTGAATTCCTCTTTCATTCGCACTTACTCAGCATACATGTGCTAGTCTTTTCTTGTCAGTGCGAAGCATGAAGTGGTTTAAGTGTCGGTTGGTGGAGGCAAGATTTTTTTCAACCTTGTGTATTATTGATTAAGAACTGTTCTGAGTAGACCAAACCAGTTACACTAATAGGGTATTTGACTAGTTTTTAAAAACTGTTGTACGTTAATCACTAATGTCTAAGGACTCTACAAAAAATGTGTATTTTACGTTCCATTACATAATTATACTGCAAGAAAAAACAAAAACAAAAATTATTTAAATATCCCCCTACACTCATACTTTACACGCAACTGTCTACATGCAGTTGACGTCATCAACCATTCGGCCAATGACAGTCGTTTACGATCACGTGACCAAAGTAGACAGACACGATATTTTCTTTGACGATTTTCTCTTAAAATATCCAGTATTTTTCTTAACTGACTATATAGTTCGCTTCCAAAATTCATATATTTTATTCATATATCCTATATTTTATATGCTGTCAAATACCCTATTGTTGTCATCGTTCTTTGAAGCGCAAAATTTCTTTAATTTTAAGGGGCTGTAAAATAAAATAGGTAATAATGGGATTACTAAAAGCGAGGCCACTAAAATAAAAAGCACCTTGCCGCCTTGAAACTTAAACAAATGAGTGCTGGTTAATCTCAGCTCCTAGTTAAATGCACGCCGTTCCCGGCTACTGCACCTATTAATCCGGGAGAGACAGGGTTGGATTTAGGTACTTTGTTTGGGGCGACACATGAGGCCGTTAATATTTGTAATGTGAAACATGGCGAAATTTTATTAGGTATATTAAGTGCAGTGTAAGTAGTGTACTCTCAATTATTATAGATCAGAAAGTGAGTTTATTCGTTGTTGTTGTTGTTTGATACATACGCGGTCATAGCCTTAATGCTTATGAAATAATACAAATTATTGGTATGATTTAATCGTAATTGATCTTAAAATCCCTACATTAATCCACCAATTTACAATGAATTATCAAAGGAAACTCCATACTATTACTAATACTTACTATAATCATATTTGAGCGATTTTGCTCTCAACATATAAAATCTGTATTGCGATTCCATTCTATCTTTCTCATTAATTTTATTTATAACGAGCATTAACCCGCGACTTTGTCCACACAAATTATATACCAGATTTTAAGTCAGATCATAAGCTATCAAACAAAAAAACCCGAACCCGAACCCGAAAACAGAACCCGAAACAACCTCAACCTCAACCCGAATCCCTTTAAAGTACGAGTGAATAGGCTTCTTCTGGGTGAGCTCGCTACATCTTCGACCCCATCTTCGTCCTGAGGACTAGATTGAGGTCAAGAGCAAACCCATATACGTAATAAAAAAATAAAAAATTTCATCAAAATCGTTTCAGTAGTTTTTGCGTGATGCTCGTTCAAACAAACAAACAGACAGACAGACAAAAAAACAAAAAATTGGTGATATGGAATCAGGGTTACCTAAAAACCATATTGTAAGTTTTTTTTTTGTTAATATCTTCAATGTGCAGACAAACTTCCTGTTACAGTTTTATAATAGTTTAGAAAACTGAATTGTGACACTGGTTTTTATATCTTCGATTTTTCGATTGATGGATCTATACGTACTTTTCCATTAAGAATGGCCTTCAAGGGCTCCTTAATCCATCTTAAGGCGGTTGCAGAGGGGTCAATTTTATAAAAAACTTTGACGCACAATACGCGCAGACGGTATAAATATAAGTAACTTTATATATATGGAAAAATAGTTTAGAAAATCTAGATGCCGCGTAACAAATAACATTTGTAATTTATAAAATAATTACGAAGATATAAAGCTTTGAAATTTTTCATACAAAATTTTAAAAGTTTTATATCTTCGTAATTATATTATAAATTGCAAATGTTATTTATTACGCGGCAACTAGATTTTCTAAACTATTTTTCCATATATAAAATATTATTTTTATTAATTCCGTCTAAGCGTATTGTGCGTCAAACTTTTGTATGGACTGAAACCACCTTAATACGACCCTGTACACCAGGTCACTACCCAGGACCTTGATGCATTTTGTAGCGTAAGTGATTGAAAGTGTTCCCCTGGAGATAAGTAGGTACTTAACTTTATTGAGTATCAACTTAGTTACATGGTTAAGAACTATGAAGAACGCTTGACCTGTGATCCAGTTACCAACGATGGATGCCCTTGAATTTTGATAAGGCTGTGGAAAACTTTGTATATATCGTTATGGGCGTCATAAAACTACAAGGATTTTTCCTTGCAAAAGTATTGTGCCATTTCTCTCATAGGGACATAGATTAGTTTACGTCTTATATTCTTACATATGTTATATATATAAGGTCTAACAAAATTAGCTGAAACTATTTTAAGAGGATGATCAGACCATCAAACTGTACAACTTTCTGTACGGTACCAATATCGAAATCGCGAAAAAAATTTTGATGTCCCATACAATACTGCAAACACAACTTGACTCAAATGTATGGGGCAGCAGATTTTTATTTCGAGATTTCGATATTGGTCCCATAGAGAAAGTAGTTCGGTTTGATGGTCTGAGCATACCCTTAAAATAGTTTCAGCTAATTTTGTTAGACCTTATATAATTAGATCTAAGCTTATGTCAAACTCATTTTTTCTAGAAATAAACTGTTCGTTTTTTCTACATCCAACGCTGATGATGATGTGATTGATGTTCTCCAGACCGATGCAGGTGGATATCATTTCGCGCACAAAAACGATGCATATTAAGAAGTCTTATCCTTTAGTCGCTTCGTTACTTAAATGAAAAACTGGTGTGGTCATTCTAAGCTGAAACCACACGTCTATGAAAGATCAATTTTACGACTGACAAAATTTACGACTGTAAAAAAATTACCGGAGTCCTCTGAGTGACTTATCTCATTTCACCCCGGTCTTACGACATAGAATCATTAAACTTTAGGGACGGCCTTCCACAGCGTCAGTAGTAGTACCTATTTACGAAGATATTTCACCTGGGACGAGTACACCCTAATTTTACGCAATCGGGTCACTATCACCTAGATAGCATTTATAAACTTATATTATACTTACTTACCCTTATTTACGTACATTCAGAGGTGACAAGTGTGAATGTGTGTGTGACCGTAAAACAGCACTTATTAATTCTGGAAAATGTTTACTATTATTAATGTAAATTCGTGTAGTGCTTATTTTTTTCTGATAAATAAATATCGAATTAATTTTTTTCTTATTCAATCGAGTGTCGATACAGACTGAAACTATATGACGTGGGTACAGTATACTATTTTGGAGTTAATTTTTAGGTCTTATATGCTTCTTCTTCTTCTATCGAGTCGATGGCATGTCATTTTATATTTTTCCAGCCCAGTATTTTGCCACGCGTATAGCACTACCAGCAGCGTCCATAAGCTCCATTCGCGTGCAAGTTTTCGGGCAGGAAGGGCAAGATATGAGATGGGCCATAGTCTGAGGGGCAGCACCACACTCATACCTCAGGTCTGATCCATCGATAAAACCCCATTTGGGCAGGTTCTCCTTACTCCGGCCGACTTGAGTTCGGAGCCTGTTTAAAGACCTCCAAATCGGCCTGGGTAGTTCATGTCCTGGGGGAAGGCTTTCAGAGGGGGGACAAACGGGTCGGGTAGCGTGCCCTTTAGGTCTTATATGCTACAGTAAAGTTACAGATTAGAACAATGTATGTGCCTTTGAGCGTTATGTTAATCCTGAATAAACAATTTGAGTTTCTGAAACAAAAACAAGCAAAACAATGAGACTAAACGTAACTTCGTTTCACTGCGGCCTGTCTAACGTTACATACAGCTCTGAAAACCAAAGCTTTTCAACTCAATGGGAATTTACCGACGTTTACACATTCACAATGCACGAGAACAAAGCAAAATATACCATGAAATTAAACTGCAAAACGGGAAAATCTTTAGTGAATGCAACATTACACTCAAAGCAAAATGGATATATACGGTACCTAGTAGAATTTAAACAAGTCTCATCTAGATGTAGATTTTATCATAGGCTAAATAGTATAACAGAACATCCACGTTTCACTATAGTACCGAAACTCTGCCCAGTGTGACGGGGAGTGAGCCCGTCGCCACTTGTTAATGGACAGTAGGTACAATACATGCCTCGAAATCGAAGCATGCAGGTTTCCTCACGATGTTTTCCTTCACCGAAAAGCCAGTGGTGTTATAAATCGTACATAAATTCCGAAAAACTCATTGGTACGAGTGAAACGTGGATGTTCTGAGGTTTCAGAATATCTCTGACTACCCCCTCGGGGATTATAGTCGTGAGCTTATGCTATGCTATGCTATGCTATGCTATGCTATGCTATGCTAATAGTATAAAACAAAGTCTTTAGTTCGGTTTGGGTGCTCAGTTCTATTGAACTAAACAATAAATTTTACCATCATTTAGATAATTTCATCTCGAAGATTAATAATACTATCATTTATTTTATATTAGGTATGAGATCTCTCTACTTTAGCAAAGAACGTCAGATTCATTACTTTTCCGTCTTTTGAACTTTTCCGTAGAAATAAAGTATATTTTAAAATTGGAAGCGCATCTAAAGCAAGCAAACGTATTATTAGACTGTAGTGGGCTTTTGTGCTTGGTGTTCTAGGTAAGTCCACCGTCCAGTAATATTGTGGAGGCCACAATCGAGTTTGCTTCAATTTTCCGGCGCCGAGTCCGCGTCGCGCGGCCTGCAGCCGGACTAACAATAGTTTATAAAGTTAGAGAGGCGGCTCAAGTGACTAGCGTCTAGCAAAGGAATGCTTAGTGTTTCTTGGATGCATGCATGCTGCACTATACTCCCCGAAGGGATATCCAGAGATATTCTGAAACTTCAAAACATCCACGTTTCGTATTGTATGCAAGTATGACGGGGAGATACCGGAGATCCTACTAATATTATAAACACGAAGTTTGAAAGTATGGATGGATGTTTGTTACTCTTTCACGTAAAAACTACTGAATGGATTTTAATGAAACTTTGCAATAATATAGCTTATACATCAGAATAACACATAGGCTACAATTTATAAAGATATTGTGTGAATTGCCCAGACGAAGCGCAGACGAAGTCGCAGGCACCAGCTAGTTACTTATATTAACGACAGAACATTTTCATAATCACGTAGGTACTTGATGTTCTTATAATCCGATTCACATAGGAAGATGCGTGAAACACACGATTGTCGTACTTAGTTTCTTGACATAAGAGTCCTGTCAGAACTCATCTTATGTGAAATGCGGTAACTATAGTAGAAATATTTCTAGTCTGCTTCTACTAGCAGTATCCAAACTCTGCGCAGTGTGACAAAAGGAATAACCCAAATTTCGCCTTTTAATGGAGAGTTGACACAATATACGCCTCGAAATTGTAGCATGAAGGTTTCCCGACGATGTTTTTCACTACACTTTTCTACACTAACATTTTATTGTTCTTGATAGTAGTAGTAGACTTCGAGAAAGAGATCAACCGTCGAATCCAACTCGGTTGGGCAGCGTTCGGGAAGCTACGTAGTATCTTCACGTCCCAAATACCGCAGTGTCTTAAAACGAAAGTCTTCGATCAGTGTGTGTTGCCAGTGATGACATATGGAACAGAGACGTGGTCGTTCACTCAAGGCCTCATAAAAAGGCTGAAAGTCACCCAAAGAGCAATGGAGAGGGCTATGCTCGGAGTTTCCCTGCGAGATCGAATCAGAAATGAAGAGATCCGCAGAAGAACCAGAGTGACTGACATAGCCCAAAGAGTTGCTAAATTGAAGTGGCAGTGGGCGGGGCATATTGCTCGCAGAACCGATGGCCGATGGGGCCGAAAACTTCTCGAGTGGCGACCGCGTACCGGAAAGCGCAGCGTGGGTAGGCCCCGCACACGGTGGACCGACGACCGACGACCTATCTTACCTTTTGCTTTAAAACATTGTCCAACCAAACAACAAATTGAGTTACGTTGAAAAGAAAATTTGTAATAATTTTATACAGACTTTTTCCACAAACTGCATCAGCTGCAGACTTGCACTGAAGACTATTTTGTCAAAACAATCTCTACAGTAAAACATAAGGTGCAAAATGCAATAACAGAGATTTGTCGTTGCAATTTGCGCGGGAGCTGGCAGCTGGAGGAGTATTCAGTTTTTGTTTTGGCGCGGAAATGTTGCGGCATTGTTAGTTTATTTGTGACCTAATTGTGTGGTTTAGGCCTTTTGGAGGTCTTATTAAATGTTTCTGAGGTTTGTTCTGTAAATATATTGGTGCTCACTGTATTAACAGTAGCGCCGCGCCACTACCAATTAGCATACATACATAAACTGACGACCATAGTCCCTTTTGGGGCCGTCAGAAACTTTTCTACATGTGCCGACTATCTTTTTAAGTCTCGTATGATACCCATAATGGATCGGTTTATTCTAAGCCGGAACCCATTCGCTGCGGGTTCCAACTTTCCAAGAATCATTATAGATTACCGCTAGTTCGCTGGACTTCATTGTCTAGTGTTGTGAGTGGTTTCCGCTGTTGATACTAGTTTACCCGAGTTACAGTGGTAGAAATGTGTGGTTGGCCTATGTCCGTAAAAAAGCCTGAACCACTCTGCCACCAGTGCAGTGTAGCCTCAAGTCATGACAAAAAATTACTAAACAACAATCTCAGTGGAACCAATCCATCCAACATTTTTTCCTCACTGCAAGAAAGCTGATATGAAACGATACTAGTCGGAATTTCCTGCAAAAATCGTATTACTGCTTGTATTATGTAAAATAGAAAAGATTTGGCATAGGCCAGCTCAATCGGAAAAGTGCTTAAAAAAGACCCAAGTTAAACGTAGCAGAAAACGAGTGCTCATGAAATGGCTTATAAATGCTCAGAAGGTAAACATACATGCCGGAAGGTAGTGTCTGTGTTTTAGGAGGAATTTGTTTTGTTACCACAAGCATTATTTTGGATAGCCCTTTGTTTATACACAGAATTTGAATACACTGGCTTACAACGGTCTGGATCAGACATGGTTCCGAATGATACCAGCAGCCCAGAGAGCCGAAGAGGTGAATATTATTCTATCAGGCATATCTTCAACATCTCTGATGCCCGCATCATTTATCAATGTTATGATTACTTTCTTATAGTGTGATTGTTATTCGTCATGCGTAAAGCACGAAATAAATTAACCAATAGAAGCAAAAAAAAAATAAAAAAATAAAAATACAAGAAAAAACGTTTTTTTTTATTTTTTTATTTAATTTGCAAGTCACAAAAAATTTACAAGCAAAATAAAAGAGGATAATTGTTTTTATGCAGTTTTTTTTTTTGCCTCGCATCCTCACTCTCAGAGCATCTTGATTGGTTCACATAGTTTTAAAAATAGTTAACTGCGTAGTTACCTCTATAAAAGTGGTAATACTGTACTTTTGTACATTAATCGCTGTGGCATACTTCTTTAATGCATGTTTATGATGGTGCTGTTATATGGATCCTTTTTATAGGCAGTTTCAACTGTGTGAGTTTAAAGTTTAAAATTGGCATCACGTTTTATATTGAGGTTTATCTTCGGAGTTAAGAGGGTATCCGTGTCGGTCGGTGGTATAATATGAGCCCGACGACCGCTGGGTGCTAACATTTAAACAACATTGTTGATGCTTCAATTTTATACAAGGTACAACTTTATGTGCCGACGGTTTTTTGAGAGGATTATCAGACCATCAAACTGAACAACTTTCTCCATGGGACCAACTTAGATGGGAGTAACTATAGAGCTCCCGCTAATCTCAAAAAAATATTGTGGAAATTTAAATTATTGAAAAAAAAATGATATCGTGAGATAAAAATCTGTTGTCTCATACATTTTGGTCCAGTAGGATTGCAGTTTTGTATGGAAAGTTGTTCAGTACTTTAGTCTGATCCATCCCCTTAAGAAACTGGTATTATATTAAGAAGGATTATTTTTCATAAAGTCTTTGCGTCTCCATTGGCCGATAAGTAGTCTTCTTTTACGTCATCTATATCTCTACCACATTCGCCAAGCGTTCATTACCGTCGCGCATCCTTCTAAATGGTGGTCGTGTGTTTATGTATCGTATGGATACTTTATTTTATCTTGTTCGAAAGTATACCGCGCACATTAGAATGTTAACTCGAAGAAACGAACAGTTCTAGCCCTTTGTACATGTTTTCTCAACTTTGTGTATTATTATGTCCGTGTGTACAATAAAGTGTTATAATAGTAATAGATCAGAAACTTTCATTAAAGATACACTCGGTCATCCATTAAATTATGTTTGTGTGTTTGGTCAGGGTGGAAAATCGGTACTTCTAAATGCCTATATTTTTATTACCAATGAAATTTTGAAGGTGTATTCAGATAAAGAAATTATCAACAATCAACATTTACAAACAATCAACTTTCCCCAAGGAGCGAGGGGGGAAAAACAAGAAAAAAATGTAGACCTCTAGAAAATCGATCGGCTGATCCGCACTTATGAATGGAATGTTTAAATGTTTTTCTCTTTTTTCGATCCATATTCCTTAGAAAACTCATTACCCTAAAATTATTAAAAGTAATTAAAATAGGGGTGTATTGTTTATCTAATTATACTAATAGGTATAATAAATGCGAAAGTATCTCTGTCGGTTACGTTTTCGTTTTTACGGCTAGTCTCAAGCTAGACCGCTAAATCGATTTTGATATAATATGATATAGAGATAACTTTGATCCTTATAATAAGGAAGGGCATTGGCATAAAACTTCTACGCAGTCAAATAACAGCTAGTAAAGAATATAATGTTTTTATTACATAAAGTAATTGATTGGTATTTCAGTCCAAATGGATTTATTCTAAATTAAAATTATACCAAATCACATAACAGTAATGTGGCCAGTAACAAAACATTCCCAGTTTCTTGCTCAGAACATGCGCCACTTAGGTATACCATTATTTCCACTCACTTTTTCCCAACTTCTTTGACTGCTATATCAACTACTTTAAAGAGTGTCACTAACAAAAGAATGTTCTTTTTCTCAGGTAAATGATGTGCATCGAAACTCAGTAACCGCCGGCTACAGAAGCTCCCGAACTATAGTAAGTTCAAACTTTAAGCTTACAACTATACCAACTTGGGGACAGCTTCTTTAAACTTTCCATCTGGATTACGTTTCATAGCGTTTTCAAGTTTTTAGTTTGGAAGTTTTTGGGCAAGTTGAAACGTTATTTGATATCTGGTTTCGAGCTGGATTAACTTTACAGTGCATCAAAGTTTTATCGTTATTCGTTCCTGGAACTTATCCGCGGATTCTCGTCTAGTTTTCTGTTAATTGTTTTAATTTAGTTAATACAAGGCGCTCGTTTATAGCGTAGCAAGCTACGGCATTGGAAACGATTACCAAAGTTAAGCAACGTCAATCAATCAAATTTTACACCAAAACTTGAACAGTACAATAATACAGAGGAAAAAATACAAGAGGCACAAAATAAGGCGGTCTTATCGCTAAGAAGGGATTTCTTCCAGACAACCTCAACGTCATGTCCGATCAGTCTTTGGATGGGTGACCTTAAGTGAAATTTCTGTTGAAAAGTTACGAAGATTTAAAGCTTTTGAAATTTTGCAAAGCTTTATATCTTCGTAATTACCGTCTACGCGTATTGTACGTCAAAGTTTTGTATAAAATTGACCCCTCTGCAACCACTGCAACTATTCGGACCTTGATGTGTCAACATTCTCATCAGCCTGTTATCGCCCACGCCTGAATATAAGTATATCCTAAAACGCGCGACAAATCTCTGTTTTGATACAAAATGTTGCCCACCTATTTTGCACTGAGATGTACCCAGTTTCTCGCCCGTGGGATCATTCCGTTGCATGCGAGGGGTGTGGGGGAGGATTTGGGTAAAGCATAGACGCACCATAAATCTTCTCAGAGCTGCAACGTTTAAAGTTTATCGATTTAAAAGCGATCGCTTGCTTTTAAAGCTAGCTAAAGATCGGGTTACGTACGACAAAATATACTTTAGTCGCAATGACGTTGAAACATTTTAGACTTTTCGAGAGCACTTCAACTGAACACTCTCCCTAATATAAGGTAAAAGAAATTAAGTGGTTCCTTCTAGACCCGAAGCATACGGCACATAACAAAACATAACAGCATAATTACATGCCTCCGTGGTCTAAAACTGCCTCCGTGATCTAATGATTAAGGCGGTTGCAGAGGGGTCAATTTTATACAAAACCTTGACGCACAATACGCGTAGACGGTATTCATATAAGTAACTTAGTATATATGGAAAAATAGTTTAAAAAATTTAGATGCTGCGTCACAAATAACATTTTCAATTTATAAAATAACGAGCGTTAACCCGCGACTTCGTCCGCACAAATTATATACCAGATTTTAAGTCAGATCATAAGCTATCAAACAAAAAAAGTTTCATCAAAATCGGTTCAGTAGTTTTTGCGTGATACTCGTTCAAACAAACAAACAAACAGACAGACAAAAAATTCAAAAATTGGTGAAATGGAATCAGGGACACCTAAAAACCATATCGTAACTTTTTTTTGTTAATATCTTCAATGTACAGACAAACTTCCTGTTACAGTTTTATAATAGTATAGATTAGGGAGTTATAAAGCTTTGAAATTTTTCATACAAAATTTTAAAAGCAGCATACTAATAAGGACCCAGTAGAAGAAGATAAATATCGGTGTGGTGGCTTTGACCTATGGACCTATTTGACCTTGTTCGTTGCGTACATCTTCTCTTCCGGCAGTTCAAGGGTTAATAGGCTTACTAAAATCAAGCCTGATTAATCACTAGGGATTATTAACATCTCGGCAACATTTCGTACAAAATTACCTTTGTCAGCGTATGTACGGATTATAAGCCCGGACGGCCGTAATTGGGCCGTCCCACCGGACCGAGCCGGACGTAAAAAAGACCGGATGGTCTAGACCGACGCCGTAATAGTCTCTGTGGTGTTAGCATGCATTACTGCTTTACCCGGGCAAAGCCGCAGGGAGGTTTAAGCTTATTATGTGTTAATATTACAAGTTAGATAGCGAAGGTTTTAGGATCAAAATGGGTATTGAGTTTTGGTAATAATAAGTGCCCAGAAATAGGTCACGTTCTCGTTCCTGGTCTTATTTCTTGTCTCTTATCATCCATTATAAGCTCACCGGCCATGCCGTGTACAACTTCGAATTGCTCGAACCCAGTCGGGTGTCGTAAAGGGAGACTAATTTCTTCAGGTGTCATGCACATCTTTGATGCCCAAACTGGCTGCCGGTTATAGCCACTGCATCTGATCGTATTGGTCTCCCGTTCCATCAGAGGTAAGGACAAGAGACGTATGTGTTTAGCACGTATACTTAGGGACTTCGAAATATCCTGCGTACCTGACTGCTTTTCTATAAAGATGAGCAGTCTCCGTCGCCATGGATTCCATCATCATCATCTCCTCATCCAACCAGAGATATTCAGTGAGAACTTAGATCTCACGAAACAATAGAATAGTATTTCATTAATTTACAATCGAACATCTAAATGCACTTTGAGGTTTCTACGGTTATTATAATTAGTTGAAACTTGTTCGTTTGGCAGCGAAACTTTATTAACACATTTGAACCTTATGAGCGTAGAAATAAAGGTGACATATGCTATTTAGTTTTTAATAACAAACCACTGAAAAGTTTAGTTTTTGCATTTATTTTGCTCTTAATTCTTATCTACATTTCGTGTCACATAACGAACGACTTTTCAAAGGTTATCTTCGGAGCTAGATTCAAGAGATTTGGACAGGACATTCCTTTTTTGACATCGACATATGAAAGGTAACGACATATAAAGGAAAATTAAACCTTTTAGGTATATCGTATATCCGCTACTAGTCACTTTAATTATTTTCGAGTTCTGTCAATAGTCAGTGTTGCCAAACATTCCAAATTGGCAAGTAGACTATAAAATTGCCTCCACCAATCCGCACTGGAGAGGCCGTGTTTTGAAGATTGTCCCGATCTCTTTTTTTTATGAATGATGGTTTTATGTTGACCTCAATCCAGTCCTCAGGACGAAGACGGGGTCGAAGTTGTAGCGAGCTTACCCAGAAGAAGCCTATTCACTCGTACTTTAAAGGTATTCGGATTGAAAGCGCTCGGAAATACTGACGCAGGCAGGTCATTCCACTCCTTGGCTGTGCGCATTATAACAGATTGGGAAAGGATTATAGGTAATAAGCTCATAAAAATAATATAGAAATTGCAATATAATTATCGCATAGTATGAAAACAAAAATTGTTCTAATATTTATTAAATTATTAAAGACGTTATTAATCAAAAACAGTCATGTTTACACAATAGGAATGCCTACTCGTACAACTTAAGGCCCAAAATCGTGTTTACAAATAAACATGTTTCTCATAACGGCTATTAAACGATAAAACAGCAAATTATTTTCGCAAACAGATTCGGAAGCTTCGCCGGGCAAATGTAAACAATTCCAGCTGGCCCTTAGAAAGGCAATTTTTGTGTTTATTTTCGTTTTAGAAACTTATCTGCTTTTGCCAGTTCTTTTAAACGGTTTTTTGTTTGTGAATAAACATTGTGAAGGTTGCCATGTCGGGTGGAATGCCCGATCGAATTTAGATTGTTTTTCCATTCTAGTGATAGATGTTATGTATTAAGTACGTTATAAAGATTTTACTTAATTCGTACTCACGTAGTACTAAAGGTAAGCACATATTATGAAGGGCCGCATCGGGGTGGGCTGCAGCGCAAAATTAGACCAAATCGCTTCTATACAAATTATTATAATCTAACGCATATTACGCCGGGGCGGAGCGGGTCGCATTGTTCGCGGCGGACTTTCTTTCGTGCGATGCCGCCCGCTCCGCTCCGATGCGGTCTCGTTACGTCAATTTAAAAATCTGTCAATGCATTGCGACCTGAGTTGAGCCTCATCTGGCAACACGGGATCGCATTTTTTCATGCTCCATTCTTTTCTGTCGCTCAGAAACGTCATTTGCTAGAGCGGGAAAGGTCGCAGCACTGCCGGTGCTACCGCATGCTGTCGCACTCTCCCTATCTTTCTCGCTCTAGCAAATGACGTTCCTGAGCTTCAGAAAAGGATGAACCGTGAAAATATGCGATTCCGTGCTGCCAGATCAGGTTCCACCCCTAATGTGCGAAATACGCATTTTCCGCTGTGATGCGGCCAGCGCTAATATTCGCATACCTAAAAAGTAACTAAAAACATTTTTCATCGAATCCAAATATACGCAGAGGATTTTGCGACTCAAAAACGAACGAACTAGTTATTCGGGGTTCGAATCCCGCAAGGGACAAATATTTATGTGATGAATATGAATATTTGTACCCGAGTCATGGATGTTTGTATCTATATATGTATTCTATATCGTTGTCTAGTTATCATAATACAAGTCCAGGTACTTTAAATGTGACTAGATAATTTGTGTGACAATGTCCAAGATATTTATTATTATTATTATTATTATTTCTATTAAAAAAAAACAAAATTCAAACGCGGCTTCCGTCGGCCGTGTCGTCGCATGTAGTGTTGTCGGCGCGGCGTCGCTTGCAGGCCCGCGCCACTTCGCATTTCCAATTTTGAATATTCATGCGCCCGAGATACGGGAATCGGCTTATTTTGCGCTTTTAATGCCCCTTAGTTGAAGCAAATATTTGTTGCTATTCCAGCTTCGCTTATCGAATGGTTTTTTAAAGGGTTTAACGGTTATTACTATGAGTATGATTAGGGATTGTCATTTTCTTTCCGAATATTTTTACTTTAGTTGTTATAATTGATATCACAGCACAGTCGTATATATTCGAATAAATATCCGAGAGCACTATGTTCTTAGGACCTATCGCTCTATCTCGCCACTCCTTGGATCATTCTGTCATTTCAAATGGAAGCATGTGTCACAGGTAAGCATGTTCGATATTAAGTCTTCATTTTACGCCACAATCCACATTCCTGCCAGAGGGGGTGACGTTATAATTTATGGAGGGCAGGGAGTGTCCGTACTGTATGTAGTACTAGAAACTCTTTCTTTTACTGTGATCTCGCTGACATGTCAATTCGGATATAGATTTTACATAGGCTGACACTCAGCTGCAGAAACGCTCATTAGAGTTTATCCTTCATTAAATCTCTTGCTAGCTTTAACTACGTCAACAAGACAAAAAGGGACAGCAAGAGATTTAATGGAGGATTAACTTTAATGAGAGTTTCTGCAACTGAGCGTTTGTGTAGTGATCGAAGATATTGGTTGAAGGTAACGTGATGTCGATAATAGCCTCGGTATTATTAAATATGTAATATATTACACTAATGCACATGTATAAATACAGCTAAAGATAGTGTAGTTAGGTTTATAATGGAGTACAAGATGTATGTATAAATTACACGGCATGACTCCACAGTACACCGAGAGCGAATGCACTCTGCCTCCCGGCGGGACCTGTTCATATATATAGCTCTATCTACAAGTATTCTCGTTTAGTACTGAATTATTAGTTGATGTCTCTTGAATGAGATTCAATAAGATTGTTAACGTCTAAAGGTTGACTTTAGAACCGCGCGACACGTTCTTTAAGTATATACATTTTAATCTAGAAATAAACATTTTAACGGGTTCTTACCGTGAACATCGGGAACTCAAATATACCAAAACGCGGTAAGAACCCGTTAAAATGTTTATTTCTAGATTAAATAATAACCGCGAAACTCTCAAAAATTGTATACACATTTTAGGTTGACTTTCTAGTGTTTTTTGCCTCCCGACCAAGTAGGAACCGCGTGACACGTTATAAAACACTAGAAAGTTAACCTATACTTAAGGAACGTGTCACGGGGTTCGTAAGTCAACTTTTATATTAAGGTATCAAACTGCATCATTTCGGAGCTGTAGCTCCCAAAACTCAGTTCAAAATGAAACAAATAATTCCCATATCCATAGTTACAAAGCCGGAAACTAATTTTCATAGTAATTATTTTCTTTCTCTAAAAAACCGCCATCGTCATCGTCGCCAGAATTAATTGCAAAATCACTTGTGAAAACCATATGTAACGAAATGTGTTATGACAAGATCGCTTATTACTTTGGAAGTATATATATTATTTTATGACCATTATTTAGAGAATAGAAGCCATTACTCGGTACAAGTCTTTTCACGTAATGCACTGCCCCTGCGTCCCTGATACAGCCTACCCGATTTTTTAGGGTTCCGTATCCAAAGGGTGAAAACGGGACCCTATTACTAAGCCTACGTTGTCCGTCCGTCCGTCTGTCCTACCTATTTAGGGCTGTAACTATTGAACCGTAATAGCTCGAAAAAAAATTCACATAATGCGTTATCATGGCGGATTTGCTAACAAATAATAAAAATTTTAAAAAGTTAAAAATTAAGGGGGATCCTCATATACTAAACTAGTTTTTATCAATGTTTTTTCTTCTCGATCTATCGTAAAAATGGTAATATATATACAAGCGTCAAGTTAAAGTGATTATAGAGCAAACTTCATAGTATAATAACAAAAAATAAAAACCGGCCAAGTGTGAGTCGGTCTCGCGTTAAAGGTTCCGGGGAACAAAATGTTTTTGTAAGTTAATATGTTGTGTGGTGGAGTGGTACGGAACCCTCGGTGCGCGAGTATCCCAACTCGCATGCGCGAGTAGCCCGACTCGCACTTGACCGGTTTTTTTTTTTATGTCATTATTGCCTCTCGGTTTTAAAATATGATATGTAATACGACTATTAAAAAACGACGCTTATAGCCTTCATACTGCCTTCATACCGTAAATACAACAAGGTTTTATAGCGTGGTTTTATTTACATTGGGGAATAAGTGCGGTTACTTATTCTATAAGCCGATGATAAGACTATCAGTTGTATAATTGACGAGCGTGATACTCGTTCAAACAAACAAACAAACACACAAACAAACAGACAGACAAAAAATCCAAAAATTGGTGAAATGGAATCAGGGAGACCTAAAAACCATATCGTAACTTTTTTTGTTAATATTTTCAATGTATTATTATTATAACACTTTATTGTACACACGGACATAATAATACACAAAGTTGAGAAAGCATGTACAAAGGGCGAGCTTATCTCTGAAGAGATTTCTTCCAGCAGACCCGTAGAAGAGACAGTTAACAATTACAAGGCAAACTTATTGTGTACAAGCAAACAGTATAAATAAATAAATAAATGTAATGTACAGACAAACTTCCGGTTACAGTTTTATAATAGTATAGAAGCGTGTTTTGCTTAGCTACAAGGTTCTACATCTACAACAAGTTGAACAACGTCCCCTAATCCCATCACCATTAACGTTATTGGCATCGCGGCTGTATAAAGTAATTTGTAAAGCGACCTATTGGGAAATACACTGGCTTCTTTATAGCTCCTTTGAAAAACGTTTCCTTTGAAATAGAAATTTGATCGAACTTTAATAAATTATTAAAATGTTTGACGTACTATATTTTGTAATGTTTCTTTTGCTACGATATACGAGATTCCACGAGACTTCATATTTGCCACATTTATAATTTGATTTTATCTTTAAGGTGGTTGCAGAGGGGTCAATTTTAAAAACTTTGACGCACAATACGCGTAGACGGTATTAATATAAGTAACTTTGTATTTATGGAAAAATAGTTTAGAAAATCTAGATGCCGCGTAGCAAATAACATTTGCAATTTATAAAATAATTACGAAGATATAAAGCTTTGAAATTTTTTATACAAAAATTTAAAAGCGTTATATCTTCGTAATTATATTATAAATTGCAAATGTTATTTGTGACGTGGCAACTAGATTTTCTAAGCTATTTTTCCATATATAAAATACGAGCGTTAACCCGCGACTTCGTCCGCACAAATTATATACCAGATTTTAAGTCAGATCATAAGCTATCAAACAAAAAAAGTTTCATCAAAATCGCTTCAGTAGTTTTTGCGTGATACTCGTTCAAACAAACAAACAAACAAACACCCAAACAAATACACAAACAAACAGACAGACAAAAAATCCAAAAATTGGTGAAATGGAATCAGGGACACCTAAAAACCATATCGTAACTTTTTTTTTGTTAATATCTTCAATGTACAGACAAACTTCCTGTTACAGTTTTATAATAGTATAGATTACTTTTATTAATTCCGTCTACGCGTATTGTGCATCAAACTTTTGTATGGACTGAAACCACCTTACTTCAATGTCAACTCTCTCTGAAGTCGACTTACACCCCATGTTTTATCGAATGTAGGCTTAAATATGATTAAATAATGATGCTGTCACTATCATCAGTATGAGCAGAGTGAGAGATAGAACGTCATTGCAAAATAATGCACAATATTTTAAGGGGGTGATCAAACCATCAAACATTACCCTTGGAACTAAGATCCAAAATCGCAAAAAAAATGCAATCACTTTTTACATTACGTTTATATTACACCAAAAACAAATACAGAGAGATTAAAATCTGCTATTCCAATAATTTTAAGCAATTTCTACTCGACTAAATGTACGAAGTTGCTGACTTTTTTCGCGAAGATTTTTTTAATGTAGAGAAAGTTGTGTTTTGTTTGATGGTCTGATAAACCCCTTAAAATATTGTGTATTTTTTCAAAAACACCGTTTACAAAAATCTATGTTCTACTGTTAGTACCATTCTTTAGACCGACCTTGTTCTACTACCTATTTAAATCAAAACAAAGATCATAAACAATCCAGTCAACCATTTATCATCCCAAAAAAACACCTCCAACCTTCCAAAATTCAAGCTAAAACGTAACTAAAACTAATGTTACTAAGGACTACAATAGACTGGAGGTAACAAATAAAAAGCGTAACATCGGTCATCACGAACAGCTGTTGAAGTTTTATTTTGCGTCGGTCTCGCTCCGCAAGAAGAAGGTACCTACTAAATAAAAGTTGATGTGGTCCGCTGTACATTACTGGGGGAGATTTTTTTGTGTCTGGCGTGGGAAAGACGAGCTTTGTTAATGGAGATGACTAAAATGTTGTTAGTGTTTTGTTACAAAGAGTTTTCTAACAGTAACGCAGTATACTAGACAAAACTGTGGAAACTTGGAAGTTGGAAGAAATCAGAATTTTATTGGCCTTATAACAGAGAATGCTACACTAGTTACGTCAAGTTTACAGAGTGAAAAATTGGAACAAATTAAATATTACAAATAAGCAATTGATTATAAATTATAAAGTAAAGATCAATTTCTATTAACAATAATATAACTACATCAAATATACAGGGCGTCCCACGGCGATGCCACACGGAGGGAAAGTACCTTAAATATTAAAGATAGGATATTTTACTGAAAGAAGACATCGTTTAATTTTTAATAATAAGTAGAACTGCATTCACAAATTTTTTTAAAAATTGCCTACCTCAACCGTGAATCAAACCCGCCAAATGTGATAGTAAAATTACATGTATTTTATAATAGCGTTTGAAAGGGCTACTCATAAGCATTATTTTTTCCTAAATAACCTAGCTTATTAAATGAAACTAAGATCATAAAATTTTACGTTTTATTTAAAAAAAAAATTATTTATCAAATGCTCAAAATGTGATCCGTTCTGTTGTATACAAATTCTCACTCTTTTAATAATTTCTCTCCCTGTCGATTTACTTATTTTTGCATGGTGGATGTTTGAAATAATACGTCTAAGTTCATTTTGTAACTCCTGCACACTGTTGTACCGGTTCCTGTAAACTAAATCTTTTACATAACCCCATAAAAAAAAATCAAGTGGGGTTAGATCTGGGGATCTCGGTGGCCATCTAATTTGTCCAAAAGTGCCGATCCAGGAAATTTTAAATAAAATTTTATGATCTTAGTTTCATTTAATAAGCTAGGTTATTTAGGAAAAAATAATGCTTATGAGTAGCCCTTTCAAACGCTATTATAAAATACATGTAATTTTACTATCACATTTGGCGGGTTTGATTCCCGGTTGAGGTAGGCGATTTAAAAAAAATCTGTGAATGCAGTTCTACTTATTATTAAAAATTAAACGATGTCTTCTTTCAGTAAAATATCCTATCTTTAATATTTAAGGTACTTTCCCTCCGTGTGGCATTGCCGTGGGACGCCCTGTATATACATAACGATAAACTCTTGTACCTTCCCGGGCAGTTCGTACAATTCCTAATTTGTACAGCCCAACGGATAATTCGTTCTTATTATGTTCGTTATTGCCAGGAAAAGGTTTGCATCAACGATTTTTTTTTGGTCTATACGACTAGATTCCGCCCTTCCTAAGAACAAGGACTCCTAAAATGCGGCAACTAAAATTCGAGCTTCAAAAAATAATGTTGCAAACTTCTAAACTGTTACCCGAATTATATGAAAATTTACTATATACAGCCCAGTAGTTAGGCTACTTTTTTATTAGGGTTCCGTACCCAAATGGTGATAACGAGACCCTATTCATAAGCGTACGCTGTCCGTCCGTCCGTCTGTCCTACCTATTTAGTGCTGTAACTTGTGAACTATAATAGCTAGACAGTTGACATTTTCACAGAATGTGCGTTATTATGGATTTGCTAACAAATAATAAAAATATCAGAAAGCTAAAAATTCGTGGGGGGGGTCGTGACACTATTTGATGTTGTACTGAAGGAGGATAAACATTTATCCGTACTTGGAGTCTATGGTATCATTATGTTTGTAAAAAGTGCTCTCTATGAAGGTATGCCAAATTAAGCATTGTATTCTATTCAATCCTATTCTATTTTAAATCAATACGGATAATGTAACGGATGATACGGATTGTATAATGAAATTGATTTGATCGACGATTTCAAGCTTTCAAAAGACGTGTGTCTGTGGGTACACACCCGTACGATTTCCGAAATCATGCGGTTGGCAACACTCGTTGCTAGAAGACGGGAAATACTACGCCTCACAAGTCATACAATTTTATACAGTAGGTACACATTTTGATATACCTGTGAATAGAACAAACACACACAAGTTGGTGATGAGTTTGGATCGAGTTCGAAGGAGCAGGTTACGTCCGAGTCGAGAGCACAGTTGAGTAAATAACTGATGATTAATAAAGTTTTGATATATTTTGAGAATGTAAACTGCGGCTTAGAATAGACTAGTGATTTTATCGCTATTTCCTGTTCGATGTTGGCTCGATAGTTGTTCATTTTGATGGTCTGAATAACCCTTTTGATATGTATTTAAGTTTGCTCCCTGTATTATGCACTTGCCGCTGAATCTACACTTGCCAAGTTCTCGTTTAAGAGGCTATGTGAAAAAAATAGGATTCTTCAAAGCGTCATATATCATGAAGTACTAACAGTAGGAGTATGATTAGCGGATATGTGTAAATTGAACATATAATTGAAGTTTTGACAAGAGCCAAAACACGATTAAGACACATTTTCTCGATAGAAAAACAAGCCAAAGTAGCCTCCATCTTTATCGATAAACGCTTGGAACTGCTAAACGGTAAATAATAGAAACACGAGAGTTGTTTAAAAAAATGTGATTGATGTTTTACAAAGTTTGATTAGAGCAGAATTGAACTTACATAAATAGTACAATCACAATTAAATAAAGTTTGTTTTACGCTTGCGTCATTTCAGTCGCGCGCGCCGCCATATCTTTTTCTCTCGCATCAGGCAGTAATATAAGCTTTCACACACCCATTTCGCTTCAATTATTTTTCGACACAGGCCCTTAAGGGTCAATTCAAATTAGGCGGGAAATTGCTCGAGCACATAATAAGTGGTTATTAAATAGCAACCTTTCAAACTGAGCTGAATATATTATGCCACAGTTAAATCTAATCCAGCGGAGAGCAGCGTCGTTTTGCGCTTAAGTGTGAATGGCGGCCGAGAACATGCTCGAGCATTGTTCCGCTTTATCTGAATGGACCCTAAGTCAATTAAGGCAAAAGGTACCAAGTTCGCCTAAAAAAAGGCTGCAAAAGAAACCTTATTTCTTAATCTTCTCTTACGTAAACCACGTTTTAGTTTATTCCTAAACGGGAATCACTCGTCAACAAATAAAAATAACGAGCGTTAACCCGCGACTTTGTCCGCACAAATTATATACCAGATTTTAAGTCAGATCATAAGCTATCAAACAAAAAAAGTTTCATCAAAATCGGTTCAGTACTTTTTGCGTGATGCTCGTTCAAACAAACAAACAAACAAACACCCAAACAAACACACAAACAAACAGACAGACAAAAAATCCAAAAATTGGTGAAATGGAATCAGGGACACCTAAAAACCATATCGTAACTTATTTTTTGTTAATATCTTCAATGTACAGACAAACTTCCTGTTACAGTTTTATAATAGTATAGATATACAAGGTGTTATAAAAATACAAATAAACATTTAAGGTAGTGCTTAAGACCATCTAACTAACAACATTAACTATAGAGGCAACTCTGAAAAAGCGAAAAAAATCTGCTGTTTCATACAAACTGCATTACCGACTCGACTCAAATATATGGCACAGCAGTTTTCTCTCTCGATATTCCGATGTTGGCTCCATAGTGAAAGTTGTTCAGTTTGATGGTCTAAACCTTCTTCAAATGTTTATTTGTATTTTTGTAACTCCTTGTATGTATACTTATAACAACATCTGCATAAAGGTTCAAATAGCTTCAACTCTGTTAGATGTTAGTCAAGCCAATTCTCCAAATCGCAAACTTTACGTCCGTAGCGGTTTGCTACGAGCTACGCCAATGTAGCCGTGCTACGACGTAGCAGTCACCTGCTACACACGTCAACAAGTTTAAAGACACTGTTCAATATTAGGGTTGTCACCCGATTGTACAGGAACACATTTGTTTTAGAATTGCTGTGCTAAGATGACAAATTATCCCAAAGACTAATCTATACTATTATAAAACTGTAACAGAAGTGTGTCTGTACATTGAAGATATTTACAAGAAAAAGATTGCGACATGGTTTTTAAGTGTCCTGGACTACAAATTATTTTCCTTATAATTTTTGTCTGTCTTTTTGTGTGTTTGTTTGTTTGTGCGAGCATCACGGAAAAACTACTGAACCAATTTAGATGAAACTTTTTTTGTTTGATAGCTTATGATCTGACTTAAAATCTGGTATATAATTTGTGCGGACGAAGTCGCGAGTTAACTCTAGTGACAAATAAAATTGAATTATGTTACAGTATAAGTATGAATATCTAGTAGTTCTCCACAAATTTTAACCTCACCTCCGCTTGTTAGGAAGTGTGGCGGAAAATGTAGGCAATAGCGTATTCCTGTCTCGCTCGCACTCACTAAGAATCGCACAAGCCTCTCCGTGTTACTTTTCCATTTTTATGAAATAACAAATTGGATGATGTCTTTTTAATATTAATATTTTCAAGTCTTAAATTACCATATTCTGGAAAATAAAGTAAAACCTACGCTAAAATTTTTCTGGTCTTTCCATACTAAATGCAATCAATTGATCGTTAAACGCCGAATTATTTTTTTTGCTATTTCGCTTATGTTCCTTTAGGAAAATTGTTCAGTATCATGGGTAAAATCACCCTTTAAAATAATGCAACTATTTACCCTAACATCCAGTTCAATATATTAAGCTTGTGACAACCCTCATACATATTATTATGACTCTGTAAGTCGGAGTACACAATACATAATTAATATAACAAGTAAACTTGTGGCAACCCTCGCTTCTGAATATTGAACAGGCTACGGTGTAGCTGCTACGATGCATCGTAGCGCTACGCCGTAGCTGTTTTGTCTATAGTGTGTTGTTGGCTTAAGGTGGTTGCAGAGGGGTCAATTTTATACAAAACTTTGACGCACAATACGCGTAGACGGTATTAATATAAGTAACTTTGTATGTATGGAAAAATAGTTTAGAAAATCTAGATGCCGCGTAACAAATAACATTTGCAATTTATAAAATAATTACAAAGATATACAGCTTTGAAATTTTTCATACAAAATTTTAAAGCTTTATATAAATTGCAAATGTTATTTGTGAGGCGGCAACTAGATTTTCTAAACTATTTTTCCATATATAAAATATTACTTTTATTAATTCCGTCTACGCGTATTGTGCGTCAAACTTTTGTATGGACTGAAACCACCTTAAGAGCATTAGTGTTACATGCATTTTTTTGTTGCTCCGATCGGTTTGCTCCCATAGTTAAAGTTGTTCAGTTTGATGGGTAGACTTTTAGTTTAAAAGGATGCTAATGATATCAATTTCACACTGTATAAGGTCTAAAAAAATTAGCTGAAACTATTTTAAGGGATGATCAAACCATCAAACTGAACAACTTTCTCTATGGGACCAATATCGAAATCGCGATAAAAAACAGCTGTCCCATACAAAACTGCAAACATAACTCGACTGAAATGTATGGGACAGCAGATTTTTTTTCGCGATTTCGATCTTGGTCCCATAGAGAAAGTTGTTCAGATTGATGGTCTGATCATCTCCTTAAAATAGTTTCAGCTAATTTTGTTACACCTTATATATTATCGTATACTGGTACATAAGTTAGAAAAACTCATTGGTACATGGCATGCCCTCATTGCTGATTTGAACTCGTAAGGAAATCTTGATAAGTGTGCGAGGTTTCATAGAATTCCTTTTTTGGTTACCAACTATTTCTAAAATTCTATTCGGTTCGGTAGCTTTTACAATTACTGTTGAACGTTGAAAATATTTATCCTTGACATCCATCCTTGTACGTATTCGATTCTTTATAATAAACTTATTTTATTCATTCAATTCCCACTTTTGACATTTTAACTATAATCCACAGAAGAACCAGAGTAACTGACATAGCCCAAAGAATTGTTAAACTAAAGTGGCAGTGGGCGGGGCACATTGCTCGCAAAACCGATGGCCGATGGGGATGAAAATTTATATTGTAATCGATATTATGTTGTAGAGTTTCTGGCCAAAAATTAATATTCATTATGAATTATATTTCTTAGTCGCTTCATATCACAACTACAAAAAGGTAGTCTATTCTTTTGTTTAATATTTATTTTCAAAAATAATCGAACACAATATCCGTTTGGTGGCAACCCTGCGCTATCAGAGATACCGTTAACGAGTTAGCAGTGCAACTTGCATTTATTTTAATGGAATGCTTCGCTTTTGTTGTTTCTCTTAGTTCAATAGTTTTGATTCATCGCCTACCAGTTTGCATGTTTAACTAGTTTCAACTGAATATAGAGTTTATTGTAAGTAAAGTAAGGTGTGTTTTTAATTGGAAGTTTAATAGCCTAAAGATGCGTCATAACGAGATGATCATGGGTCTTATCTTTGACTACTTATATGGTTACTGGTTACGGTTATCCGTACTAAATAATATCAATCTGGAAGATACACAAAAATACCCCTTGACTATTTATTACAAGGACTAGCCTTGCGGTAGCATTTTCCCTCTGTCACGGTATAAGATTAATTAATCATGTGCATTTACATTCAATTTTATACCTTATCACAAAACGAGACAGCCTATAATTGCGAAACAATAATTTCGAACTTAGAACGTTTGGGGTTCACACGAGACTTCTTTTCATGATTTTTAACATTCAAAATTAGAATCTAAAGTAATGGGGAATAAAATTCAAAGTTGCGGATTTCGTGCGGGGGGCGACCGCCGCAAAGAAAAACGTTTGGGGTTCACACGAAACTTCTTTTCATGATTTTTAACATTCAAAATTAGAATCTAAAGTTATGGGGAATAAAAATCAAAGTTGCGGATTTCATGTTACCTCGCCCCCCTCAAAAAGTGGCAGAAATGTTTGTTCGTAGAATTGCACGCGTAACTAGTCCTTATATAAGTAGTCAAAGCTGCAGAACCATTGACACGAAAAGAAGAAGAATAATACGTTACCGAATTTGTGAACAGTATAATCAGAAACTTATACAATAGGTAGGCTGGGATGCCCGGGCTCTTTTTGTGCACATTATGAGCGAGACCAAAGCTTACGGTGTGCATTGGGATGAGTGACCTTTCTAGTGGTACTTCATTTCGAGCGTCTCCTTGCTTCGGAAGGCACATGAGCAGTTGATCCCAGATTGTATCATGTTCAGAGGCTTATTGAGGTGGCTTGAATACTCTGACAGTAAGTTGCCCATTAAAGTTGTTTTGTTTGACCTACTCGTCTCATACCCTTATTTGAGAGAGGTATTTGACCCTGCAGTGGGACATTCACCGATCGATTTTTTTCACCATTCCGAACCATTCAGGGGTGTTTCAGACCAACAAAGTAAACAACTTTTATTATGAAAGCACATCTGAATTCACAAAAAAATCTGCTGTCTCATACATTTAAGTTGAGTAGGCAGTTGCAGTTTAGTATGGAACAGCAGATTTTTTTTTGCGATATAGGCTTTGCTCCCATAATAAAAGTGGTACAGTTTAATGGTTTGAACCACACCTGAAAGTATCAGAACGGTAAAAAAAATCACCCGGTATAACCTGTCGATTATGATAATAATAATAATAATACGTGTTCGCTTCGGCCCCACGCACGCCTCCCAAAGGTCCGGGACACTTATGTCCCGAGATAAGGAAAAGACATACAATAATAATAATAAATACCTTGGACATTGTCACATAAATTATCTATTCACATTTAAAGTACCTGGACTTGTATTATGATGACTAGACAACGATATAGAATACATATATAGATACAAACATCCATGACTCGGGTACAAATATTCATATTCATCATATAAATATTTGTCCCTTGATCGTGATTATTTAAATTTAATGACACAGTTTAAGATAGAGTACGTACCAAAGACGTATGCCAGCCTAGGTTCCTTAACTTCGATGGTCAGTGACATACTTTACGCCCAAGTTATTTATACTTCTATTAACTTTAGGTTCTATATTCTACTTGAGGTCCAAGTGTGCAATCGCGACCTCAAAGAGCCCGCAGAGGGGACGTTTACTATTGTTATGTAGATTTTATTACAGCAGTTAGGGCAGTGTCCGTGCTTGTGTGTTCTAAATATATTTAAATTAAGCTTATTTTACATTCTCATTAGAATTTTTCCACAATGATAATTAACGAGAGTCTTTTCAAACATGGGTTTTGGGCGAGGTCTTGATAAGTACAATTTGCACGCTTTTAATATTAAATTAAAAAAGCAGAGCGGTTTTTTTGCATGCTTTTTATAAGTTTTCAATTTTGTGGTTATACAGGGTGAAATTGATATCATTAGCATCCTTTTAAACTAAGAGTCTACACATCAAACTGAATAACTTTTACTATGGGAGCACAAAAAAAAAATCGGCTATTGCATACATTTGTGTCGCGTAGGCATTGTAGTTTAGTATGGAATAGCTGATTTTTTGTTGCTCCGATCGGTTTGCTCTATAGTGAAAGTTGTTCAGTTTGATGGGTAGACTCTTAGTTTAAAAGGATGCTAATAATATCAATTTCACACTGTAGAAGAAATGCATAATTCGAGATTTCTTTTCGAGATCTAATCATAAATATGTTGTAATGCCAGAAATTGTAATACACTACACAGGGCTCCAAAATACAAATCGCCGACGTCGGGGAGAAAACAGCTAGACTAAAATGGAAATGGGCCGGCCATGTCTGTCTAATGCACCAAGAGTGGCCAGAAAATGGTCGTCAGCGTCCAGGTCGTCCCAAGAAGAGATGGCGGGATGATCTGGATGCTTTTGACGACAAGTGGCCAGAGCTTGCCCAGGATAGAGATGGTTGGAGGATTAAACGGGAGGCCTTAGCCCAGCAATGGGATTAAACAGGCAGAAAAATGCTTTAATTATGATAGCGGAATGAATGTGAAAATTCAAAATTCAAAAATTTTATATTCAAAATAATATCACATAGATAGCTTTTTGACGTCATTTTTTGAGTCTACCACCGCGTCGGATGGTGTTTCGTTGAGAGAAGATGCGGCCAGAAACTCTACAACAAACATCTTTTAAACAAAACAAAATATACAAAGTACAATTAAAATACAATATTGCATTACATAGAGTAACATTGTCAAGACCAGACATTTTGGTCATTCAAATAGTTATCGAGTTTATATTAGCCTTTTTTACAGAGGACTTGTTTAACATGAGACTTAAACTTTTTGTCTGGCAAGTTTAGAATATCCTCTGGTAACTTAAACTTTTTGTCTGGCAAGTTTAGAATATCCTCTGGTATCTTATTATAATAGCGTATACAGTACCCCATGAAAGATGTGTTGACCTTACTGAGTCGAAAATGTGGGGATACTAATTTATTTTTATTTCTTGTATTGTAATTATGAACGTCACTGTTTTAGGGAAAGAGATAAAAATTTTTCCGAAATAAAATATAGGTACTCTTATTTTTTTTTTTATAATAAAATAACGTCAATTTTTCTAGTGACCGTCGGACCACTCGATTATATTAAACATTTATTACTGAGCATTTTTTTTAATGTTTTTCTTTAAGAAAAGGAAGGTGCGTAATTACAAAATAGCACTCTCAGCTCCTTGAATACTTGGCAAAACAAATAAAGTTCAATAAAATAATTAATCTCAGTAATAAATGTTGTAAGGTTCCAGGAAATTCTTTCACAAATACTTTAGAAAGGGTTATTCCTTAATTTTCCGCAGCGAACATTTGCTTTGCATAATTTTCTCCAACGGATCTTTTGGAAAGCGGTTTTTCGCAATCTTGAGATTAAATCAGTTTGAGGAAAATTTTTATTTTCATTTCGAGGTGAGACACCGTTCTGTGTGTTAGAAGGGTTGATAGCTTCAGGCGGGGTTGGTGTCAACGTTTCGTTTGTGTACAAATTGTTAGAAATACATTTTTTATTTCAAAAGATAAGTGGGTTGCTGTTTCATGAATATAAAATTATAATTTTATCTTGTGATCCTAGGTCACTATAGTGACCTAGGATCACAAGAGAGCTAGGTACAACTTTTTACTATTTTATACATTTGTTTTTAATTTTAAATCAGGGTCTTTCTTAATATGCTGACGGCTTTTAAGGGAATGATAAGACAATCAAACTAAACAATTTTTTCTACTGAATTAACATAGAACCGCTATTCAAGAAACTGCAACTTTTTTCCGCGATTTTGTTCGTCCCATATACAAGACAAAGTTGTTCAGTTTGATGGTCTGATCATCCTCTTAAAAATTCTTCAGCATGATAAGAAGGTGCTTTGAAATCACGACCATAATTTATTACAGGGTGAAATTAAAATCAGTCGACAAAATGTATGATAGTGTTATACTCGAGATAAGGCTAGTTTTAAAAATAGATTTAGTCCAAATTAAATTAAATCAGCTACAATAAATAATCGGTAGCTGATTTAATTTGTGCCTGACTGTACAGATACCGGCACGGCGTAGTTGAAACAATAGCGTTAGCGTCATCTGCGTCATTCGATTTTATTCTCTTACGATCACACCCGTTGAGTTTTGGCGAAATTAAACATTTAAAGCACGATATTTATCGGTATAAAAATCAATGGTGTACCATTTGGTATACCAAAAGGAGTAGTAAAAGAAAATGTCATTACCTAAGTGTATTTTAACAGATGTTCTAAGTGACCACCTCCGTTTCGTATGCACAATTGAGCCCGGCGACACTGGTTGTCTTTAAATTTTCTATGTTTGTGATTTAGAGTCAAAATGTTTTCTTTCAGTTCACCCCTGTGGTCGATTCAGTTTCATACACACGTCTTTTAATTTCTCCCCACAAATAAAAGTCTAGGGGGTGTTAGATCAGAAGATCGCGACGGCCAGCTGGGCTACTGCCGATTTGTGTACGATATTTTTATACAAATTCAGGTTGAAACTAATATGACACTGCACTGAAATCCAAGTTCAAGTCCAATTCGTTAGGGCACTGATTGATTACAGAGCGGTAACCTCATTCGATCGCGATCGAGCGGGAACTGTTTTTGTTTTGTTTGCGCATGCGACTGTGCAGTGCGTGAGGTGGGGCTCGGCTCGCTGGAGTTGTGAGGGGGCGCCCCTCTTGCGAGGGGATGAACGTTGACCCGGCCGGGCCGGCCGGTAAAATCTCAGATGGTAAAATGTACAGTTCGCTTGAGTAAAATTTTTATTTAAAGCATTATTTAAAAAAAAATATTTTTTATTTTATGTTTATGATACACAGCGTTTATTATGAACACCTTCTGTATGTTTTGTGATGCTCAGATTGTATTTTTTTTTCATAATTTAGATTTAAAGTAAACCCTGTAATATAAGATCTAAATCAGGAGTACAACTTGCCACCAAAATTTGTCGAATGTCTTCGATTTCACCCTGTATAATTAATGGTACTTTTTAGGGGTGTTTAGGCAGTTGGCTACTACTATCTTCTATGTTCTAGTGAATAAACATTTCATTTCATTACCGACTATCTTTTTAAGCATGCAAATGTAGCAAGACTCGTCTATTTGTCTGCATATCGTAAGAATAAAATTATCTTATAAACAACATTGTTATTAAGCACAGAATAAGTCTGTGTTATTAAGGGTGTGGAAATATTGAGTATTCTTGTAGTGACATCTACATTGACACGAGGGAAAAATCTACTTTGTCACCTCCGTTAAGTATTTACGTTGGACTTCGACGCGTCCCGAGCAACTTCACAACTAGCTTGGCATTGCATTTAAAAATATCCGTAAAGTGACAACCCTGACTTTTAAGGAATCCGTGTTTTTAACCCTGTGAGCGGCGCGGCGCGGCGCACGGATCGGCTTCGTACAAACTTCGTATCTCCCTCGTTAGGCATTCGTGCACTCCCATATTTTACAAACTTTTGCGTTATGAACATTTTTTGAACACTTTCTGTATTTTATTTCTAAAGGAATGTTTTAACTTCGCTTATTTTGTTTTGTTTACAAAGTCTTTTAGTTATTTTGTTTTTGTTTGTTAGTTAAGTGTTAGGAACATTGGTGTTAGTTTCGCAATAGATAAGTTACGCATTTTATGTTACGTTATGTTATGGTTTCTTTCAAAAGACTTTGTAGCGCAAAACATCATTTTGCTCTACAAGTTTTGTATATTAAGAAAATTATACGTAATATTCTCTTTCTGAATATTATTGGTTAATAACATGTTATAGCCGTATTGTCCTATTTTAAAAGCAATTTAACTGGGGATCGCTTGATAGGGCCACGGAGGTGAGCTGTGCTAATTTATATCCAACTGTCAGACTGTCGCTACGTGTTTTTCAGAATTCAGCAGAATCTTAAACTCTAACCTATTAAAAACGACTATTTTCTCAGTGCGATATTCTAATATACCTAATTCGACAGTTGACATCATTTTATTCTAGTGTTATTTTAGATAAAGAACCTTTGTGAAACTTTAGTTAACGAATAAAGTTATAATATTGTTAATAATCGTTACGTAATTCTGTAAAACTTACAAGAGCAAATATTACAGTCGAGGCCCCATTGAGCTGAATGATATAAATAAGGTGAAGCGTGTCCCACAATGCCTCCATTGTTCCCGCACAATACAATGTAGCGATGCTATTGAAGGCAGTCGGCAAACGAGTGTGCGAATAAATCCGTTTCATATATTTTCTTTTTACTTTTCTGCGACTTTGCTACTGGACTTGTATTTAGATATAATTATTGTGTAAACTAGCATGAAAGATATGTTACATAAACACATTGTGATGTAGGGACACAATTAATTCGTCGCCAACGCCGCGGAGGAGGGGCGAACCTCAAACGTTCAAGAATGAATTAGGGCTCGGCAAAAAGACGAAGCTCTAAGAAAGCTCTAAGAAAAGAAAAAAGATTGACAGCTTACTATATACTTCAAAATATGGTCGAAGTAGGAGCGTAAGCGTAGCGTGTACACTGATCTTGACGGTAACAGATAGTCAATGCATGGTTTAACCCTAGTAAGATAGACCTAGTCTTGTTCTGACATGATAATCTATCTATACTATTATAAAACTGTAACAGGAAGTTTGTCTGTACATTGAAGATATTAACAAAAAAAAGTTACGATATGGTTTTTAGGTGTCCCTGATTCCATTTCACCAATTTTTGGATTTTTTGTCTGTCTGTTTGTTTGTTTGTTTGAACGAGTATCACGCATAAACTACTGAACCGATTTTGATGAAACTTTTTTTGTTTGATAGCTTATGATCTGACTTAAAATCTGGTATATAATTTGTGCGGACGAAGTCGCGGGTTAACGCTCGTAATGTATAAATTTAATTATATTTCTCAATGACCTTAATATTTGCATGCTACTGACATGGCTAAATAGGCGTGATCAAAATTTTATCTAATTACATCTGAATTGTACCTACCCTATTTATTGGCAAATAAATTATTTGTATTTGTATATTTGTATTTGTAATCGGGAATAAAATTATGATTGATTCTCCTGTAATATTTACTCATTTGATGTTCGCCCCTTTGCGTAAGGGACCAATTATTGGTAAATTATTAAATTTTTTATAAGTTCCCAGAACACAAGACGAATTAAAACAAAGAATGAAGTCAGATCGAGTGAATTTAATAAATAAGTAGTGAAGCAATCTACTTTATCCCTACCATCATCAACCAATAACAACAATAAAATTCAGAGGTACACTTAAAATGTAGTGGATATAAACATAAAATATGATAGCCGGCATCGAATGGGCGGGCGGCCGTGGATTGCTCTCGAATTGGGTGCCCTCGACATCTGTCGTTTAACATTGTTATTATCCAACTAGCCTTTGTATCGATGTCGTATTTAAAATAAAACCGGTCAAGTGCGAGTCGGGCTACTCGCGCACCGATGGTTCCGTACCACACCACCACACAACATATTAACTTACAAAAAAGTTTTGTTTTCTCCGGGACCTATACGCGAGACCAACTCACACTTTGCCAATTTTTGTTATTTGTTGTTATACTGTAGAGTTTTCTATATAATCACACTGAGTTTGACGCTTGTATGTCCGTTAAAAAAACGCTGTTAATAATCCTTCATTGTTTCAAGCTCGAAAAAGCTAGTTTTGACAAACAAAATCCTTTTATAGTCGATCTGTTAGATCACTGACACGAGAGTGTTTGTTTACAGCTAGAAAGAGAGCCTCTTAACTCGAGCCCTCTCGCTTTAGTTGATGTCAGACATATCCGGGCGTACACATCCGGCTCAAAGGGTTGTTTCTGTTTTTTTTTAATGTTCCGTTCTTTTATAAAAAGGATTTTATGGAGAAGTGGTGTAAATTGACTTTATTTCGTTCCTGAAGATACTCACCAACATGTGTAATTTGGTACACACAAAAACAGGTTGTAACAAAGCACCCTAGTAATAATTAAAGGGGTGTTTAAGACCATCAAGCTGGAAACTTTCATAGAGAAAAAATGCCATCAGAGGCCGTAGGGCAGTTTGAAAAAACACTGACATCAGAGCTTGCTGATGCTGCCCACACGATAAGATTGTACGGTAGGTAATAAATATTTGGTGATTTCAAGAAGTTTTTGTGCACCAGACATAATCTTGAGTGAGATCATAATCAGACACAATGTGGAGCATCGTTGTAGGCAGGGGAGGAGGTAACCGTGACCACCCAATAACAGGCCCGCAACGCGACTCCTTGTCTGATTATTATCCAACCTTTCAAGTTTGAGCAAGCTTCAAACCAACAGCTTGTATACACGTGGGTAACAATAGAAGAGTGTTAGACAAAGGGGTTTAGCCTTCGAACCCGTAGGTCAAACTTATGCTTATAAATGGACGGTATTTCGTATCCTCTTGTTACAAAATCAACATGAAAACAAACTTCGCCCGAATGCTCCCAAGCGGGCGATCTGCTCGATATTAGATACCTCTGAAAGCCCTTCATTCATCCCTAAGCCCTTTACAATAAGTGCCAACATAATTGCGATCCAACATGCCGATAACCCGTACTTTGTCGATATGTCCGGGGTACGGGTAATCGAATAAATTAGACCGGATCGTACGGAATCGTCCCCGGTGGGTGTTAAGCGGCGTTTTATGCTCAAATTGCCCCCATTTGGGGCGTTTTTACGCATCTGCGCCTTTTGTAATGTGGTTCGTTTAAATTCGACCTTGAATTTTAAAAGGGTACTTGTGATAATCTTAGGTTAAGTGGTATCATAACTTAAGTATAGATAAGATAAATCTGTGGTGTAACATTTTGTAATTTGCACAGTACGTGGCTGGTTTAATGGGGCAAAGAATAACAATGAAACTTACAGTATAGACTTACACTCAGTTGCAGAAACGGTTATTAGAGTTAATCCTCCATTAAATCTCTTGCTAGCTTTTACTTCGTCAACAAGACACAAAGTGACAGCAAAAGATTTAATGGAGGATTTACTTTAATGAGCGTTTCTGCAACTGAGTGTTAGACGTGTAAATTAATTCAAAAGATCTAATTTTGCGATAATTAAGCTTATTATACAGAATAATATTTTATATCTATATGGATCTATGTCTCGGAATAGAAATATAGTGGCAGTCTCAGCACCCAATACTTTTTTATTACTTTCGTCTGTTTCGTTCGTCTGTCGGGAAATAGCTACTGATTTCGTTGCGGTTTACCGTACATAAAAACTGCGGCGACTACTTTTATACGACTGCGAAAAAGAAATGCGGATAAAAGCTTATTGACGAATAAAGACCTGTCTCTCATCAGAAAGAGTGAGATTGAGTGGGCCATCTCCACTCTGATCTTGCGTGGATTGCGGATGCGGTGTCAGAGTTTTTACAGACCGCCTTACGGCCTCTGACGTGGTTTTTATGTAACGACTACTACCGCCAGAGATAGTAGCCGGGACCAACGGCTTAACGTGCCATCCGAAGCACGGAATCATTTCTCTTTTCAGACAATCAGGCGATTCAGCCTGCAATTTCCTAACCAACTGGGGAAAAACGCACAAAGTGACATTTCACTAGGTGTCCCCTGTGGGAATCGAACCCACGACTCCGTGTCGAGAGCCAACCATTAGACCACGGAGGCAGTTGCGTGGATTGATGATAAGAAACTGAATCTTTTCTTTCCCTATTGGTATAAATGTATTTCGCAAATGTCCTCCGTCGACCGTTATCCAACGCTAATTTTATTAAAATAACTTCTCCAAGTTTCTAGCACCAAAGTTTTAGTGCTAACTTTAATATCCCCCGGTATATACGTGTGGATGTAGAGAGTAAGATATTAAATTATAAGTGAGCGCGGTTCTCAACTATCGCGCAGTAATATCTCACATCTCGGTATTGTGGCAATAACAGTTTTATTACCCTACGTGGTGTGCTGCATTTCATATGTTAGGGTTGTCTCTTTGGTACTTAGTTTATCCGGGCATTATTTTAATCTGAAATAGCCACGCATATTTCTAAACAATAGGGGAAGCTAATGTTTTTTTTTAATTTGTTACAGGTAAAAAAGAAACAGGGGACTTCGCATCTTCGCAACAGGGGACTTTCATTATCATCATCATCTACCGCCTTCACTGCTGGAGCACATGCTGGGGTGGTGAGGGTATAAGCGTCTGTCCATTATTTTTTAACATGCAATGTAAGTATTTTTTGCTGTCAATTCCATTTAAAAGGACGTTGTAGCCGTTTTCTCTTTTTCTTCAAATACAATCCTGGGCGGGATTGTTTCAAATTATATTCATATTCACTGTAATGTGTGTTTTTAAAATTATCCGAGTTTTTTTCAAGATCACTAAAAGTCTAACAAGCATGTTCGCTAATGTTTAAGTACACTCTTTTCTTTTTAAATATAAACGTACTTGTACAGGTTGCAAGGAAATTTACTTTTAAACCACATACTTTACCCATCAAACTGAACAACTTTTATTATGGGAGCAAACCTGCTCAGCAAAAATTGCTGTTCCATACTAAACTGCAGCGCCTACTCGACCCAAATGTATGAGACAGCTGATTTTTTTGTTGTTCTGAAAGGTTTACCGTTTACTCCCATAGTGAAAGTTGTTCAGTTTGGTGGGTAGATTATGTGGTTTCAAGGGTAATGATACTTTTCCTTACACCCTGTATATTTAAATTAGAAGGAGAAGTAAAGTTTTAAAGCTGTGAACGCCTATTCCTATAACTGGGTGTTACCCGGATATCCGTAACATAGTTTTATCTACAATTATACCACGGCCGCCCCTGGTGTGACCTGGCTTCGCGCCAGAGCCAGTGATTTACTTCTAACTGCTTCCTATCTGCTCACATCTACCGAACATCGTTTTTACTTTAATACATTCACTGCAGTGTGGGGTCTAAAATGCCACTTACCTTACTTTCACATAGAGCAATGTTTCCCCTGGAGTGCGATTTTTGAAACTCACAAGTTCAAATCAGCAGTAGACGGATGCATAATCTCCATATTAATTTTGACATTTTCTACTGCTGATTTGAATGTGTATCTTTTAAAAATCGCACTCCTGGTGTGTTCTTATTTTGGCATTGTGACGAGAAACAAATAATGCAATCTAGATTGACGAAAATATTATAAGAGGCAGATTCGACGTAGTTTATTTTTTTATTGAAATTTAATATTGAATATGCAATGGGCTTACCACCAGGCTTGATCATATGTTTGTAATATATCTTATTAGCACAGGACCGTGACAAATAGTGTTATCAATAGGAAACCTATGCCCGGCAATGGTTTTATTAGATTGATTGATGATATGACATTAATATTCTGTAGGTGAAGTTTGGATATTCTGAATATGTTTTTTTTTTATTTTTTTTTTTTTTTGGAAAACCAATAACAATATAATACACGAGCGTTAACCCGCGACTTCGTCCGCACAAATTATATACCAGATTTTAAGTCAGATCATAAGCTATCAAACAAAAAAAGTTTCATCAAAATCGGTTCAGTAGTTTTTGCGTGATAATCGTTCAAACAAACAAACACACAAACAAACACCCAAACAAACACACAAACAAACACCCAAACAAACAGACAGACAAAAAATCCAAAAATTGGTGAAATGGAATCAGGGACACCTAAAAACCATATCGTAAGTTTTTTTCGTTAATATCTTCAATTTACAGACAAACTTCCTGTTACAGTTTTATAATAGTATAGATTACTTACAAAAGTATAAAGCAGAAAGCCAATAACAGGTTTTCACTAATAGATACAGGTATAGTACATATAATCGGTATATCTTGTAACAACCCTCTCGTGGTATGTAGAAAAGGTTTTATTTTTAAATATAAAATTGTCCGCTTATCTAATAGTTAAAGTTAAGTTAAATATGGTCTGTCAGATATTTTTTTTTTCATCATTTTGGTTAGTGGTTATGTGGGTAATGTCAATACTTCTTTTACCCTGTATACGTGACCTTGCTCTACCGGCGTGGCCTGGTTGCGCGGAGTTGGCGTCGCTCCAGGTAGGGTAGTGGGTTCTGTTTCCATGGGATCTGACCCATTTGCAGCTTGAATTATTGTTTAATATCAGGTTGTTTAGTATTAGCGTATGGCAGGTGTTTGAAAGGCATAAGGATAAATAATTATGGAGATGTGTATAATCGAGGGTCAAAACGTACTCGTCTACGGGAATGGACGGTTTGTCCATACAAAAAGCACGATTATTATGGCATTCTTTACGAAACTTCGATGAGAAAGGATGCGTACAGTATTCCATACCATCGTGGTTCCAGTATCGACAAACCGTCGATCGCTTATCTATCAGTTTTTTTTGTGGGATAGTGTAATAAATACGTCGTTAGGAATTATACAGCGGCATATTCAGAAACGTGACTTCAACTCTCAAATACCTCTCGAAGCCTGTTTTAGCAAAAGAGGAATTACTTCAAAAAAATAGAAACCGGAGTGCGTCGTGGCATGGCATCTGCGTGGCATGCGCGCGTTAGCCTGTTGTGGTGTTTAGCTGTAATTAATTATAAATATAATTATATCATATCAAGTAATAAGATCATTGTAATAAATAATATTGGTTGTTGTCTTGATCTAAATAAATGTATGCATTGTAAGTGGTAGGGGCAACACCCGCCATCATTACTAATCTACTCCTTGTACCGAACGGATGTGGCATCCACCAGTTGCCGTGTGTAACAACTAGTGAAATACTGTATTGTTATTTACCCTCTGAAGAACTGTACACCACACCTGTGAACAGCATTATAGTTGGCTTGCTCTTGGATTATTTTCGAAAGACATTTTAAGTATTCTAGAATTTAGGTAACTAATAAAATATAAAACAAATCAGAAATTTAAACCAGAATACATTATACTCGTACAAATATCGGTATGAATACATTTATTTTCAGCTCCAAACAAAGTCCGCAAAGTTCTTTGTAATCCGCTTCTTTTTAAATTACCTTCGTGTTATTCCAAGATTTTATTATTTTCTCGAAAAAATCTTATTTTGCGGTATCCACTTACGATTTCCATAAGAATAAGACGATGGAATTAATCTTTATTTTGTGGCTAAAACAGAAGAGAGCTGTAAATCTGAATACATTTATTAGGTACTTACTGTACTTTTTCCTGCGGCTTCGCTTGCATTTTGGTGCTAAGAAGTGGCCCATTTGTTTTTATTCACTGCATTCAAATTATACTACTATAACTTCGTCTGCTACGCTATCAGTCTTCCAAATTTTTTTGTAGGTTTGAATTACATACTTCAATTTGTACAGTTTGTAAATGAACAGCACCCAGCCACTTCTAGGTATCACCAGTCTACCCATTAAACTGAACAACTTTTACTTCCGATCCGATCCGATCCGATCTACTTACCGATCGTGCATAAACGTAGTATGAAAAGTATTTTTTTTTGCGGATTTCCGTTTGATCCTTCAGGAAAGTTGTTCAGTATAATAAGTAAGTAAGTATGGAACAGAGACGTGGCCGTTCACTCAAGGCCTCATAAAAAGGCTGTAAGTCACCCAAAGAGCAATGGAGAGGGCTATGCTCGGAGTTTCCCTGCGAGATCGAATCAGAAATGAAGAGATCCGCAGAAGAACCAGAGTAACTGACATAGCCCAAAGAATTGCTAAATTAAAGTGGCAGTGGGCGGGGCATATTGCTCGCAGAACCGATGGCCGATGAGGCCGAAAAGTTCTCGAGTGGCGACCGCGTACCGGAAAGCGTAGCGTGGGTAGGCTCCGCACACGGTGGACCGACGACCTTGTGAAGGCGGCGGGATCCCGTTGGATGAGGGCAGCGCAGGACCGGTCGTTATGGCGATCCTTGGGGGAGGCCTATGTCCAGCAGTGGATGTCCATCGGCTGAGATGATGATGATGATAAGTACGATCACCCATTAAGGTAATGCTACTGTTTACCCTAACGCCCTGGCCATGAGATAGCTGTTTTTTTGTCGCGATGAAATTGGTGCAATGGAGAAAGTTGTCCAGTTTTATGGTCTGATCATCCTCTTAAAAATCATCTGCATATTAAGCTGGACCCTGTATAGGTTTGTACTGATGCAGAAAGTTTCCCCAGCAGCATTAAGGGTATCGCATACAGAAGGAGTCGAGGCGGCGTCGAGGCGCGGGTGCGCGCCTTAAAGACTTTGACATACGGTCGGTAATTGTTTATCATACCAATCCGAGCGTCGAATTCTTGCTATACAATTATCGACCGTATGTCAAAGTCGCCAAGGCGCGCCCGTGTTCGACGCCGCTTCGACTCCTTCTGTATGCGATACCCCTTATGTAGTCATATCACATTACAAAAAAACACTGAGCCGAGAGACTGAACTCATCATCATCATCTGCTTCTAAACGTCCCACTGCAGGGCACAGGCCTTCCTTCTTGGAGAATGTATGGGCACCACTCGTGCCCAATGCGGATTGGTAGATTTCACATACACATCAGAATTTCTTCTTCAACGTATGCAGGTTTGATTGTTTCCCTTCACCGTTTGAGAGCAGTCGGTATTACATACATAAGTTAGAAAAAGTCATTGGTATGGCATGTTGTTCGTGCGGATTTGAATCCGTACCCCCATAATGGGGTATCTAAATGCGCAACTAAATGTGTCAAATCTTAACGTAAATATCATCGGCCACCTGTGCCCCCTCGTCGATAAAACAATGATAGATCGTAGGAACAAGAGACCAACAATGGGGTACTATCAATCACTTGGCGACAGCGCTCGTTAGACGAAAACAAGCCTTCGGTGCGTTATTATTGTGCGTATTTTTGCTTTTCTTTCGATGCCTGCCTGCCGCGTAGTTTCGGAATGCCCAGCAGTGCTTTTTTTAATGTAACATACCCCAATTCATATTCGAAAGTGACATACATAAACATAGAGTTTATGCATTCGATTATTATTTTGAGAGTGAGTTTCAAAATAGCTCTTCGGGAGTGCGGTTCAATGATCTTTGTCGCATCTTGATTTCAATACATCTTGATCACTTCGATATCATTTGATCGTTTTGTTATACAGGGTGTAACAAAACATCCTAGTAATACTTAAGGGGGTGCTTCAGATCGTCAAACTGAACAAATTTTATTATGGAGCCAACATCGAAATACGAAAAAAAATCTGCTGTTTCATACAAAACTGCAGTACCTACTCGACTCAAATTTATGGGACAGTCGATATTTCTTTTTTCTTTTGTCTTCATATTGAAAGTTGGTCAGTTTGATGGTCTCAAGCGCCCCCTGTCCACACCAATAGTGTCCTAAAAGCAACCATCGTAATCGACATAATGGTGCAGATACATATTCGGAATTAGAGGTGTGAGAAAATTTTTATAGCTCCATTTTCTCGAAATTACCCGCCATTGTATATGTATAAATGTCTATTTTTCTGTCTGTAGGTTTGTGACCTTTTCCCGGCTAAGCCGCTGAACTGGAATTTAGTTTTTTTTATTCATAATGATATTGCGCTTGGCTTCAGCTCACCTGATGGGAAGTGTAGATGAAGCCGAGAAGGTAGCGCGCTTACCCAGAAAAAAACCTATTAACTCTTCTTCTAAAAATATCCTGATTGTATTTGCTTGGAAACACAGACGCAGGGAGTGAGTTTCAAACCTTACCGGTTCTTATTATAAAAGAGGATGCGAACTTTTTTGTGCGGATTGTTGGAATATCGACTACACACCTAAATATAAAATATTCCACGTAGACGAAGTCGCGGGTATTATAGCTACTCTTCTTTATGCTAGCAGTACACATCCTCGCATATTCGATAGAGGGTTAATAATGTAGTATATTGCAATAGAGTGCTTCATTACATATTCCCTCTAATCTAGTCTCGTCTAAAGTACGTCATCGATACTCCTCTAAGCTCTGCGAGTCTTACCTCGTTATATCTTGTTTCTGAATTAGTTTCATTAAGCGTCTTAAGAGCTTAAATCTGTATCTGCCTTTACAAACAATATCAATGTCAGGTATTGATCTAAATACCTATACAGGGTGTAAAATTAAATGGAACACTTACTTTTAGACCATCAAACTGAACAACTTTCTCTATGGGACCAATATCGAAATCGCTGTCCCAGATACGAATTAGAAACCGATTAGAAATGTCGGTTCATCATCATAGGCGGTATCAGGGCGCTTCGTCTTTAGGTGGGGTCTTTCTTCTTATCGTGTGGGTAGAGCCCTACTGTCAGAGTTTTTTCAGACCGCCTTACGTCCTCTGACGTAGTTTCTACATTAGACCACGGAGGCAGTTCGGAAAGCCCAATGCTCTTAACCATTAGATCACGGAGGCAGTTCAGAAAGCCCAATGCTCTTAATCGTTAGACCACGGAGCAGGGTCTTCTAATACAGCTGTTTACAAGTACATACTGCTTCTTACTGCGGGAAGTAGTAAGTATTAAATATGCTCCCGAAGCAACGCTGTAATGGTCATTTGAAAAAAAAATTGTATATTATTTAAGTGATAAGAGCTCACTTTACTAATGCCTAAGACGAGTGACGAGTTTACTCGAAAAGTTGTGAAAGCCGTAAATAAAAAGCACACGGTGTCCACATCGAGTTCCCTTCGGTAGTTGTCAGGAGTACCCTGCGCGCGCTGTGATGGATGGAGTACGTATTACTGCGAAGCTTGATTGATCGCCCTTCTGTTGTGTACAGGTGTTTGCTGGAGTGACAAAGGCAGAAAGCGTAGATGCCTCACTATTTCTACACATCATGATCGAAAGAGCCCACACCTCTACGTAGGTGCCGAAGTGTTTTCGGAAGTATTTGGTTCAAAACAAATAACGTATAGATATAGAAATTCATAAGATGGCTTTGAGAACGACGTTTGGATGTAACATTATTGAGATGCTGGTGACTATATTTGACTCAGTACATGATGAAACACAATTATCTTGTAATAAAATAGCAATACATTCCACAAAATGTTCTTCAAAAAGTCATGACTAGTACAAAATTAGATATGAGGATAATAAACTATGCAGTTTATTTTTTTTATTTTATTGAATAAAGACATTTACAAATAACGTCATAATAAATGAAACCCGTCTCACGAAAACCTATATGGGTTTATCTGGGGAAGGGGCGTTCACGTTTGCAGCCCAAATAGGTATTATACTTTTACATAGGTATGTTTCATTAAGTAATTTAGGTATGCATTTTAGGTAAATTAATTTGATATAAGTTTCATAACTTTTTAGGTAGGTATTTTACACGTAAAAGATAACTTTATAAAAAAAGGTAGACAGGTTATTTCATTCTTAAACCCTAAACATAAGGTATTATATAATATTAGGATAATTTCTTGCTACAATAATCAGTACATTAAACTTAGTTAAGCAATACACCAATTAAAGCTTCTGGGTTAGGTTAATATAACCATATTATCAAAATATACAACCTTCAACGCCCTGAGAGTTAATTACGTAGCGCTCAATCAAATTGAAACCATTTGTTTCAGCAATAAAGGCTTAAATTGAATTAGTGATGGATGACGACTAGAACGTTTGATCATGATTTGTATGGCCATTGTAAACCGAGGCAGTCGTGGATAGTATTGTGTTTCGAAACTTGTTACTATTTGTATAGGTTTGCAAACAAAGTAGGATTCAATATCAAGGTACCGTTACTGTATTATATACTTTACACAAATAGATTATACCTTTAGAATAAAAAGGTCCTTGATCTTAGACAAAGTGTAAACTGTAATCTTAAATGCGTTACATACTTTAGGGGTTGCTTCAGACCATCAAACTGAATTACTTTCACTATGGAACCAACATTGACTCCTACAGGAAAAATCTGCTGTTTCATACAAAATGCCATGACTTGACCCAAACGCATGGAACAGTTGATTTTTTATTCGCGATTTCAATGTTGCTCCCATAGTGAAAATTGTTCAGTTTGATGATCTGAAGCACCCCTAAAGTATTTAATTTAGCACCTTGTATATCATCATCATCAGCCTACCCCACTGGCCTATTATAAAAGCGTGTGAGGAAGAGGGGTTTATTATAGCACGCGAGCGCGTGGAGGAATGGAAGAGGCAATTTTGTGGTCAGTTTGGCCTCAATAGGCATCTGACCAGGCTTGAAGAATAGTTGCATCGCTATCTAAGGGCCCTATCTGATACTAACAGAGCTTGAAGTGCACTAGAAATTAAATATCACTAAAATGGTCACATTTCCAAGAAATGGTCGGGCGTTGCTTAACTTCGTTATCGTTTCCGATACCGAAGCTCAACTTCACTAATGAGTATCTGCTTACCGTCAAATCGATGTTATTCTCCATAGACCAAGGGGAGGTCCCCTTTATCTGATTCGAAACAGAAATAATTTTCGACACTCGAAACAAAGTGATCAAAACAAAACTTGGACAATTAAGCTCTGCCAGAACTCACACAAAGAAGAGTTTTAAACTTCTTAATACAATTATAATATTGTTTTGTTTCTTGTTGACCTAGATACGGAATAAACGAATTATAAAGGGGCGCCGAATTTAGTAAGAAATAATTGTATCGCAGGAAAAACTTTACCTTCTTCTTCTTTTCGTGTCAATGGTTCTGCAGTGATGTTTTTATATTTTAGTAGCCAGGTGTTCGGCAAGCCTGACAGCGTAAGGAGTAGCGGTATTTAAATCCTCTCTTGTGCAGGTATTCGGGCACAGCGGACATTCCAGCAGATGACCCATCGACTGAATAGGTTCGCCGCAATCACACTGTGTCAGACCAGGATCCCTATACCCCCAGTTACACAGATTTAGTCGGCAACGGCCGACCTGAGTGCGAAGCCGATTTAAGGATATCCACACTTGCCATTGCAGATTGTGTCCGGGCGGTAGTTGTTCCTGTGGGGAAATGAACTCAACTTGTGGGGGTACCCTTTCTTTCCACAGAGTGCATCTTGTAGCAGACGGGTCATTATGTATAGCCGACGTATAGCGTTGGAAGCTCCTGCGGCTCTTGAGGCGGGCATGTGGGCTTTGGTGACCATATAGAGGGGGAACTTTACCTTATAATTATGCGGCGTTTCAACGTTATCCCAAGTTTTTTTACAAAGAAAATAATTTCTCCAGCTATGGGAAAAAGGCCCTCAAAAATGTTAGCGTACTGATGGCGTATAGTTATGGAACTCATGTCGATTTGTTTCTCATAATCTCTACATTATAGTGGTAATTTTAGCTAAACCTCATCTAAACGGAGTGTCGCGTAACCGCAGTTGACGCACATCTTGTCTTGGTAAAATATGATGGTTTTTTTAATTTACATGAAGACGTTCCTATACACGTATAGCTTTACATGTGCCGTTTTAACAGGGAAAAAGAATCTTAACAAAAAAGTCAAAGCAGTGCATTTTTTATATTGATTTCAGAATTCCGTTTGCATTTTTACCTAATCTTTCGTTCGATTACTATAATACATTAAATCAGCAACATGCTTCGTCAAAGCAATGAAATACAAGCTCAGTCAAATAACCCGCCCCTGGTCGATCCCGGCGCAAAGGAGCCCATTATGCTAGCAGCGTTGCATACATTAAATTATGTTTTTAGAGTGTAAAACCATCAATAAATGTTACAATTTGTGGGCCTAAAATAAATTGACTCCTTTGTGTTATCTATTACAGTACTGTTGTATGAAGTACTGTACGTAGTACGTTTAATTGGAGATCTGAAAATACTCTCACAGCAAGTTGACCACTAATTTTTGCTGTGCAAAAATTTAGTGAGTCGACCTTTGACACCTCGCCTGTCAATATGAGAAATTGACTATTTGCGAAGTAGTTACGTAGCACAGTCGTCAAAATAAGAAATTTACCAATTGCGAAGTTTATCACTTCGAGAAGTAGTCAAAATGAGTTTGCAAAGTCGACAAGCTGCACCGGACCCGCGTCTTGAAGAATGACCCGCTCTCCCTCATGATATTTTGTGGGAGGTCTGTGCCCTGAGGTGGAACGTAGGTATATAGACTTATGTGGAAAGCCTAGTCACCGATCAGCACTCGACACCTCATTTTATCCAGTAACCCATAAATTATGGTTGGTGCAATGCACAGATCATAAAAACTAAAGGGAGATGTGAAAAGGGAGCGGGGCCAGTGTCGCAGCAATATGCGCAAAAACGGAACACATTGCTCGCGACACTAAGGATTCGAAATATTATGAGGCTGAAAGCCAGTTAAGATATCATGTGTAAATAGTTATAATGCTTGCGTATTACTAAAGATTATTCGATTGAGTTCTGATACCGCAATGGATAATGAGCACATTCAAGCTAACAAAATACTTTCTATTGCGTGGTACCTGTGGTAATGCGACATTCGCTTTAGTACTCAGCGCGTTGGTTGGCATCTCTCTAGATCTCTATGGTGCAATGGAAGTGGAACACAGGCAGTTTATCACATACCCAGCTGGTTACACTCAAAACATAAATATACATATGCTAGTGATTTATTAAGGACGTCAAATTCACAGTTGGTTACATTAAAATTTATTCACATACGCAATCAATCAATCAAATCATTAAAATTAGTAGTGTAGACCACTTTCTGAAGAATATTTTGTGGTTCTAACACCGTGTCATCGGAAGATGCTGCCAAAAACTACGAAAAATAAAATACAGTTTGTAAATTTATTTATTAATAAAGTTAATTTGGTATAATAGAAGTGAAAAAATGTAAAAATAAAAACAACAACAGTGATACATTCGCAGTTTTTTTTTCAGACAAATGTTAAAATTTTTCCATCCACTTCGTATACGAACGTAAATTTATGTATGTTGTCGTTGACACAAAAACGAAATAAACGAAAATTTTTTCAAATTATAAATTTTTTCTGGTACTTGTGCTAAAAGGCAGTTTGTGAAGTGTACTCGAGTTTCGTAAACGTATTTAAGAGGAGAGGGTCTCAACAGAAACTTATTTGCGTAACAAATTGATCGTCAAACGTCGGGTTTGCAATCTTATTTCTGGTCCGGTCGCCCGGGACTTGTGATTGGACAGGTAGAGGCTTCGGGACGGATGGAGGTGTTTTAATACCTGAACGATTTTACGCTTCGCCAGTTTAGAGTTCTTGGCTTAAGCTGCTTCATGTGTTAAGTGTTTTTCACGATTTTGTAATACCTATTCGTGGACAGTGTTCTCCGAAATCGACTTGAAAATGCATGCAGCGAAAAACGCTTGGTTGAGTTTGAGGTACCTATTGAAATCTCAATTCGAATATCTAGGCTTGCTTGGTGGTTTTGCGTGCGCAAACAGACATCTTAATTCATTTCCGTGTTCTAAATCTGAATGCATCCCTGTATCACCGGCAGTGTAAAGCCGACATCACACGTGGAGTGTCCGCACACTATCTCCATGTCACCCCGGTGTCCCGGCGATGTCCGGACACTCTTTGTCAGTAGACACAAAGGCAAGTTTCGTTAGATACTCAATATCATGTCCTAGAAAAGAATTTGAGGTCAGTAGTTGTTATATTGGTATTCTCGGAAGTAAGGTAGTCTACATGGGTTTAATATTGTTAAGTTGGGATAAGTGGCGGATAAATTCGGTTTCGGTTTCAGCAAAACAACTTTTCTTTGTGATTTGTTTTCCTGTTACTATTCACTCTGTTTTTCCAATGGCATTGCTCTTGTAAAAGTGTTTTTGGGGGTGGAATTTTTTTTAACATACGATCGTTTTATGTTTTTTGTAACTTGGGTTGGGCCTACATTATTTTTCCAAATGTTTTTTAATCTCTCTTTCCCTCTTTATTTCTTATTATTTCTTCAGTTATCTAACTGGCTTAATTTTCGAAAATATTAATTAATATATACAAAACACTCTGAACAAGATAGTTGGTAGTCGTAGCAACGTCACTGACCGCCCCAAAATAAATTATGACCATGATATTGTGTATTTATATTTATCGCAAAATGTCTAACATACTCCATAAGAATTTTTTTTTTTTTTTTTTTTTTACTAGCCCTCTTCATCTCCATAAGAATGCAAAAGTAAAACTGTGTCAGTGTCACTTTCCATAGTACAAGATAACAAGAAGGGGTATGTATTTCCTGATAGAAGGAGGTTGACAGCTGACCAGCAGGGAGGGGGAGGCTTCCTGCACTGCCCACTGACGTCGTGAATGTATTGCGAGCGGTCGAGGTCCGCTTTGAAATTTAAACTCGCTTCACTTTCCGTTCACATGAATTCAATATGCAGTTTGTTCACGGGTGAAACAGAGTTGCTTTGCATGGTTATGTTTTGAAATAAGATTCAGGCTTTTGCTGTAAATGTGGGGCTTTCAGCTTAGTAAAGCGGTCTTGACCGTCAGATTGGTTGAATGCTAGTTGAATGTAGATTAGGTACTGAATTATTTTCTACTAAGGACAAACTTAAAAATCTTATCTCAAAACAGAAAATTGGTAATAATCTACCCAAAAGGCGTGTTTGTATTCTGAATATTGTATACTTATTTATTATATCTCTGATTATGCCCTCGTAAGCATATGCATGCTTTGCAGCTTTACTAGTTTCATTGTTTGATTCGTGACGAAAAGAAATCCATGTCATAGAATACATTTTTTAATTTAGAACAGTTAGTTGTTATGTTGGGATCTCTTTTATTGTTTATAGAAGACGATCTTTGCGCCAGTCATTGTGTCGTAATAAATTGGAGACACCTCCGGGAATAGGGTGTTTTTTACTATTATTTACTACGAGCGTTAACCCGCGACTTTGTCCGCACAAATTATATACCAGATTTTAAGTCAGATCATAAGCTATCAAACAAAAAAGTTTCATCAAAATCGGTTCAGTAGTTTTTGCGTGATACTCGTTCAAACAAACAAACAGACAGACAAAAAATCCAAAAATTGGTGAAATGGAATCAGGGACACCTAAAAACCATATCGTAACTTTTTTTTTGTTAATATCTTCAATGTACAGACAAACTTCTTGTTACAGTTTTATAATAGTTTAGATTATGTTAATCTTTCTTATACTGTGATTAAGTTGTCTTCGTGCTGTTATATTAAAAACGTATTGTCGTGAGGTCACTCATGCAGGGATATATACTAACCTACCTTAATAATTTCACTATAAACTAAATTGGCCTACTATCTAAAACATCTGACCTACACCAATAATTCACAGTCCTACTGCCTTTGCTGTGATTCAAACGTTTTCAATCGGCCCCAACTTACAAAAACATAAACAAAACGAGCAAAAAGACCGCGTGTGGCAGATGGGATGCACGATAGGCAGCGGGTTCGAACCCTGGCAGGCGGCCAGCGGTAAATTAGCCTAATTCCGAGTCGCAGTGCTTGGCACGACCTCGAACCCACTACCGTTACAAACTACAAATGTAGTGTTCAAGTTACAATTGGTTTCCTTGTTGCAGATGGAAGTAGCTGGGTTGTTTGCTTAATTGTCTATTTATACTAATGTAAAACTGTTAAAATGCTGTGTCTGGCCATTATTTAAGATATTCAGGAATAAATACTATGATATCAGCAATTTTTTTATCTTTTAAAGCGTAAACTTTAGGCTAGACTCGCTTTTAGACAAAGATAAAGTATAGGGGTACATAAATAATACATTACATAACATAGGGTACATAATTAAAGCAAGACATAAAAACGATACATGACATCTATTCACCCTAATGACAAACGTCCATTAGAACACGCGAGATGTCAATAGTATACAGTACAGAGGATATTGGTATTTGTATTGGTAGAGCGGGCCTCAGAGTATTCTTGTTTCCTTATATAGTCTGAGGAGCGGGCTCATTTTCCGCAACTCGACGACTTAGGCGCATACTTTGCGTGAGGTGGGAATGACTACTCCTGTCATCCCAACTACTCCAAGAAGCCCACCAGCTTGTTAATGCGGCCGAATGCTTCTGGAAGAGACCCCGGTGATCCGAGGGGTTGTGCCCGATAGTGTGCTAGCTCTTTGCCACAGTATAAGAAAGAGTATATATGACTCGTTGAATGACCGTTGCATTCTAACAGCACTTGCTTCGACCTACATGCAGAGGATATCTTGCATCCCAGATCCATTTGGAGGTATTTCATTATGTCCTTGTGGGTTGATTTGCTTGGGAAAAGTGGTGACATTTTTTAAATACTAATAGTAATATTTATTTGCCAGCCAAAGATACATTGCATTTGTTACATGGACCACTGCACTAAGCAACGCCTGTATCGCTAATCAAACAATATAGTACAAAATTGTACTTAATTAAAGCAATACAATTCATGTTAAAACGCATATTTAAAAATGAGACGAATATCTGGATGTGCGTGAGATGATGATGATGCTGTGCGTATGTAGGTGTGCGTGAGAGGGTGTGTGTATGGATAAATATTTGTAAATGATATTGCCTGTCTTTATTTGCCTGTTATGCAGTTTGGCATAAAATGTGTTTGTAATACTGTACTGTGTTTTGAGAGAAAAATAAATAAATTAAATTAAAAATTGCAGCTTTAAGCATAATGAATATTATAGCGATTACCTTCAAAATCTTTTATGCCAAAAATATGTAAATGTAAATAAATTACCACCGCAGAACTAAAATTAGGAGAATCGACCGCTTCTAACTAAAAATAGAACTATTTAAAACAATCCCCGAAACTCGTGGGCACTCGTCCCCGGCGAGGCGTCACTTGCCCCGTCGAGTGCCCCGGAGTGCCCCAGTGCCGCGAGAGCACTCCGCTCCCTTCAATTACCCCTCGTGCCTTTCCAAGCTCCCATTTTTTGACACTTCAGTATATTTAAGAGTTAAAGTTTAGAGGTGTAGCTTTTTGTATTTGACAGTGGTTTTTCTTGCTATGTCAAGTTTATAGCTTCTATTAAATTCTTCTAATGGAGTTTATTGCTAACCTAGGGTGACGCTATTGGGGCACCGGCTTTTTCTGGAATTTCAGTGACAACTACTTATTTAGCAGACCTTTGCTGAAAATATAAACTCATCTAAACTATTATAAAACTGTAACAGGAAATTTGTCTGTACATTGAATTTATTAACAAAAAAAAGTTACGATATGGTTTTTAGGTATCCCTGATTCCATATCACCAATTTTTGGATATTTGAACGAGCATCACGCAAAAACTACTGAACCGTTTTGTATGAAACTGTTTTTGTTTGATAGCTTATTATCTGACTTAAAATCTGGTATATAATTTGTGTGGACAAAGTCGCGGGTTAACGCTCGTAGCTTATAAGTCTGTTTAATTGTTCTAATTAGATTTAAGTACTTTTCTCACAGAGTCATTTCAAAACTTTATACATATTATAGGGTTTACATAAGTTGAACAGCATTAGTTATTTATTCTTGACCACCAATTGTAGCCGTATTTAAATCAATAAATTTTTTGTATGTTTTTGTGTTCCCACTAGAATATTTAGCAAAGAAGCAAAGAGTTGTTTTTGTAGGACGTAACTAAGTTAATGACAAACTTATTCCTTTCACAACGCGCGAATGGTGGCAAAGATTTGATTGACTAAAATATAAATTGAGTTAATATAACTCGTTTCAAGACAAACTCTTGTTTGTTTTAAATTTTGAACCCGATTTGCAGAAGATGGATGTTGTTTTCCTTAAACTTTCTACGATAAATACTCAATTCATATTACTTAATCTACTAAACCAAAATAATTTCATTAAATAATTTGATTTATAACAATGTCCCTTAAATCCATTGGAAGTAATATGTAGATGACACGATTGTATCAAGACCTCCGCTTCTAAGTACCTAGTAGACAAATTTGTATTACGTTATGCAACAAAACCTGCCCACCAAATAATTTCTACTCTACACGTGTTTCGCTCCACCAAGGAGCATCCTCAGGAGTTAGACCGACGAACGTTCGAAACAGAGTTGTTACTCCGCCGAGCGTCCGACACCGACCGGTCCGGTTGTGTTGCATAACGTAATACAACTTTGTCTACTAGGTACTTAGAAGCGGAGGTCTTGATACAATCGTGTCATCTACATATTAGTCATGGATTTCCGCAAAGTAACGCCTAATTCAATTAATTCCATTGGAAGTTTTAATATAGTTTGTTCAAATAATCAACGTTCTGCAACTATTCTGGTTCGGACTGTATCAGGGACGGGATCTTTGTATCCGAAACTTTCGGATAAAAACTTTAGTAGTACTTAAATGCTCGATGCGATAAATTTTTTCTGTTTTCCTAGTGTACCGCCTCCGGATTGCACGGATCAGGTCGATCATCTGACCTCTATCGTTGAGTGTAGTAGGTTAGTTTTATATCGAATATACATATTCATCCCATCATTGGCCTTTCCATCTTTGAAAGATGATTTAAGCAGCGTCTTGGCGGCACTTACGCTCGTGGCTATAAAGCCCGATACGAGAGCGACAGGTACGGCCGCATGTACGGCAAGTGAAATTTGAGTTTGCTGTGTCAGTTGGGTTTGCTAGCCGATGCATGCCTCTTTTCTCGCTTTTCAGCGAAGGAAGCAAACCAGGCCCTGTCGTGAACAGCTCTTCCTTCCGCTAAATGTGTCCTTCACAAGTCGCGGTTCTCAGCGAGATCCTCCCAGCCGCTGGTGTCGATTGAGAATATGGACATGTCTCGCTTTACGCAGTCCTTGAATCGGAGACGTGGTCTCCCGACATTTCTCTTGGCATGCGCCACTTCACCTATTAGACGTCTCTGTTTGAGAATTGCCGTTACGCTGGGCAGCTGCGCCATTTCTAGCACTTTCTCGTTTGTCACTCGATCCCTCCAGGTTATGCCAAGAATGCCTCGAAGACAGCGCATGTGGAAAAGGTTAACACGTCTCTCCTGTTTTGCGTACGAAGTCCAGGTCTCCGCACCGTACAAAAGTGTGCTTAAGATGCATGCCTGATACACGTTCATCTTGGTTTTAACTGTTAGATGTTTGTTGTTCCACACTCTCATATACATATTACACTACAGGAAAACACCATATTCATTCTTTAAATTATTTTATTCCGGATTGCTATTTGTCAATCTGACTAATGTGACTAGGAGATCATTACAAAATGCGTTCGATTATGGGATCGATTTCAAAGAAACTGTGATCATTTATTTTTGGGAAAAATAACATTCCACAAGAAAAACGACTAGGACTGTTAATCTATTAACAGTACATAATTGAATTTACAAAATTACTACCTCTTAATTTTGTATTCTTTCTTAAATCATACATCATTCATGAAGTCAAGTATAGTATAACTATACACTAGTATAGTTCACCGGCCCAACAGACACGACTAACAATCGCAAACTCACAACACACGACAACAACACGTCGACACAGTAATCAACGTCCCAGCCGGCGGAGACAGCCGCGACCACTGCACACTCCCTTTAATTCTGGCGCCTACAGGCGCTACAGGCCAATCCCAGGCCGCTTCTCACCTATCCCAGCTACACAATCCGCCGCGTAGCCCCAGCAACGTCCTAGGCCGAGGTCCGTACCCCTCTGGGTGCCCCTAGGTTGGTTGCTTAAGTTCATTCAATTGGCTCGGTGACCTTTCGTGGTCCCTCCAATAGCCCGCAGTAAAAAGCAGTAGTTGCTCCCGGAGCAGAGCTGTAATTGTCATCTCAAAAAAAAAAAAAGTATAGTTCGCACACAAAATGATGTTATGCTAGAAGCTTTAATAAAGATACTTATAACTGTAACTACTACTGATAATCGACATCATAGCCGTAATAAGTTATCGCTTAGTCTTAGATTCTTTATTGTACACAAAAACATAATTAAGAAAAAAAATTACAACAAGTCGTAATGTACAAAGGCGAGCTTAACTCTTAAAGAGTTTTCTTCCAGCAAACCGTTGAGTGAGAGGAAAACTAATATGTTTGGGTAAAATAAGTGTGCACACTAATAAAAATCTACTTAATTATGAGATAGTAAAATGAATACCTATAAAATAAATAATAATATAAGATACACCTATACAAATAAATATAATATATAAATATACTTACATAAATAATAATATCAAATATAATAATATGAACCTTAGCTTGATTCCATCCTGAAACTTGAATATTTATGCTAAGAAGTGGACCTCGCTACAATAAAAAGTGATTGATTATTATAGATTTATTTATTAGATATTATTAGAGCTCGCCCAAATGCTTCCGACGCAAGACCTGTGTCCGCCCTATTCAAATTCAAATTCAAATTCAAATAATTTATTTCAGACAAGATGTCCATATAGTGTTAGTATACATTTATCTTAAAGCTAGTGTTAGTAACAAAAAAAAAAAAAAAAAAAAAAAAACATTTTATTTTAAAAACCCAACATGAAGATGCAACAGCGGGGAGTCCCACCGGTCTTTGAACACATTCAGGAGACCGTTAGTGCTGGCTCGGAGCCTGCCCAACATGGAGGCGCACCGTTTTCTCAATATAGCATAGAAGTCGTCCGTGTGCGCCTCCGCAAACATTCCCGACGCGCTACAATGCCGTGCCAGCCCCATCAGTATCCTGAATGCGTTATTATACTGTACGCGTAGATCGCCATTGCCATTCGCTTGCTAATTTATAATTGTTTAACGATCTTCCCTAAATATCATTAAAGTATTGTAAGTAGTAACTTCGCTTCATTTCAAGCCAGAAGTACGCCTATAGCGCCAAAAGCTTACGTAGGCACACACAGTACCCACAAGTCTATTTTTGTCTTAGACTTTATCCGAAATTATTTTAGATCCGAAACTTTTAATCTCGTACATCTAGTGATGAAAGAGACTCGAGTCCTTTAAGTCGTTTATAATAAGACTAGCCTCTTTTTACACGACTTGGCTCTAAAATTAAGACTGTAACTGTTTGTCTTAATTAATATGACTCAGTCGATAAACGTATAAGACTTGTAGACTAAAACGACTAAAAGGCTTAAACGACTGCAGTCCTTTGCAAAAAACTGGCGTTTAAGTAAAGCGTTAACATCATCATCATTATCAGCCGTAGGACGTCCACTGCTGGACATAGGCCTCCCTTAAAGATTTCCTCCTCTCGTCTCGGTCGGACGCGGCATGCATCCAACGCGATCCTGCAACCTTCACCGAGTAAAGCGTGAAAATTGTAATTAAAAGCTCTTTAGGCTGAAATAAAATTACTTTTTAGGATTTTTAGGTACCTCAAATCAAAAAAAAATCTTGATACTTTTTTGAAACTAAGCGATTGAGTTAAAATTACGTTTTATACAAAATGAAGGTACTTTTATACTTTTGTTTCCGGGAGAATACTTTAGACGATTATTCAGACGGTAATATAAGCATTAGTTGCATTAATCAACATACACCTTACGAGTCTCGACTCCCAGGGCGATGAGTCGCCAGTCTTTTAAGTCCTTTAAGCTTGAAGACTGGCGACTAACTAACTGCTCAGTTCTTACATTAAAAGACTTCGACTAAAACAACTAGTCTTATGACTAAAGGTTGGGGACTAAAAGACTGAGTCAGTCGCGAGTCGTCAAAAATAAAGCGAGTCTTTATTAAAGGCCTTAAAAGTCTGAGTCTCTTTCATCACTACGTACATCCCTAGCTTCCACTCATCCACTCTGACTGTACAGAGAGCGGTTTAGCCGGTGTTCCGTATAATAGAGACTGGACTCACCTCTCTCTGTGCTAAATGTACATAGGAACCAAGTTGTACGGCCACGGACCACTGGACACTGAAGCTTCGAGTTAAATCGCTGTTAGTTTGGAAAGTGACAACTATCTCGGTTTGTATTTTAGAGCTTCGCCGAGATTGGATTCTGTGGAGACTGAAAAGAAAAAAAAATATTTTCGTGAAAAGATTACCCAAGATTATAGTTTCAGAAAAGCTTTCTCGCTCTTAGATTTTTAGAAGTTTTGTATAATCAATCATAATGAGTTCGGAAAATGTGCGATTTGGTACTTATAACACCACAAAAATAAAAACCTACCCATATTCGCAAAAATAAATGATATTCTACTCTATTTTACTGGCTTCCCAGTGATGGAAAGTGGATAAACTCACGACCATAATCAATACAAACATAACCCATCGGGGTGGCCAGAAGCCTTACCACAACGAACAATCCTTAGCATGCAGTAGTAGCAATGCTCACTTTTAGCATATTTAATTTTTTTAGTCAGAAACGACGTGTCTAGTGATGGTAAGGGACCAGCTTTTTGTCCACAAAAAACACTCCATTAAAACCTTATTCCTTAGTCGCCTCATGGGAAGCAATGAGGTGGTCTATTCTAAACCGGTACCACACAGCTAGAACTAAACTAATCATCTAATACGTCTTTTAGACCACAAACACCAACAAACAAACTTGATTAATTATGTGCTCTACCAACATATCAACTCTCCTCCCAAAACTATCCTACAACGTAAACTAACGAGAGAGACATCACGGCAACCAGTCAAACAATCTTGTAGTTAACTCTCAGGTAACTGGGCCACTAACTGGTAACTTGGCTTTTAGTTAGATTCGGTTACAGTTCATCAAATATAGTGAATGAATGAATGAATGTTATCTAACACAAAAACAGCCTAGTACAATATCACTAGATAATGCTACTGTTTAAAATTTTTTACAAATCTTATATTATTTTGGCTGACCGATTTCGAACAGGGGGAGCTGCCAGCAACTATCAGCAGGGAAGAACCCTGTGCTGCTAGGTACTGGCCTCTTCGTTCAAGCCACAATAATATATGAATTAACATTAAACGTTCGAGGATACTAGTCACAGATAAAGGTCTGTCTGTCTACCTGTGTAGATACACTGGCACCGTCCCACGTCCATGCGACCTCATCCAATGCGGGTGCGGCGGCGGCTACCGCGGAAAACCTCAAACGGCGCTTATATGTAAACCTCGGCGAGGCTTACATATTTGCACCGTTTGGGGTCGAGACATTGAGTCCGTGGGGGCCAGAGGCACGCCGATTATTTAAAGAATTATCGGCGCGCCTAATCGAGGTCTCCGGTGACCAGAGGGCTGGCAGCTACCTCGGTCAGCGCATCAGCCTGGCCATACAAAGAGGTAACGCTGCCAGCCTCCTGGGCACCTTGCCGCCAAGCGGCGGAAATTTCGAGGACATTTTTTATTTGTAAGTAGTATTAGTTTTGTTTTTTATTTTTTGTTTTTATTTTAGGTTAATGGTTATTGATGTAGTGCTTTAATATGTGTATAATAAATTGAATTCCAGTCACAGATATATGTTACTGTTACTAACCTAACCTAGCCTTACCAGTATGTATGTATGATAATGGCGTCATTTGTGAAACTTGGAATGTTTATTTACCCCTCTTACACCATCATCATTATCATCACACGTATCATGTTGACAGTGAGCTAAGGTCTTATATGTTCACTGCTAATGTCTTAGGACTCATGGAAAAAGACGGCACGAATTTTCCCATTCATCAATCAATTATACTTTATTTGACACAAAAAAAAACAGAGATCAGATCAGATCATCTTTATTAATATTTAGGTATAGCTCAAAAATTTTCAATAATTGTAATTATGTCTTGGTCCAGCAGTGGATGTCCATTAGCTGATATGATGACGATGTCTTGGTCGTTCTCTACTTAAAAACTGAATTACATTATTACTACATTATAATAATTATAGTATCAATTTCGCTTAATCAAATATGATAGATATCACATGTTAAAAAAAAAATATTTTTTTGGTGACGAAACTGTTTTTTAACCGACTTCAAAAAAGGAGGAGGTTTTTCAATTCGACCGTATATATATTTTGTTTTATGTGTGTATGTAACTTCGGCGTTTATGAACCGATTTTGATGATTCTTTTTTTGTTAGAAAGAAGATATCCCAAGGGTACCATGATAAGGAAACCAGGATCTGATGATGGCATCCCAGAGAAATCGAGGGGAACCTTTGAAAATCGTATTGCCGGCTAGAGCGTTTGTTAATTTAAAGCACTACTATTAAATTGAACTAATGAATTCACCACTGAAAATTGTTTTAACAAAATTTTAACAAAAAATTAAAACCGCCTTCAAAAAAACTAAAAAGTTAAAAAACAATATTGCAGCCGATGACTTTTTCGTTCGCATCATAAGAACATTAATTTGTTTTATAGAAGTCAGTGTCAAGCCAAGCCAAAAAACTAATGCAAGCCCTGTCGCGAATCATACCGGCTTGACAGCGACTTCGATAAAATCGTTCTTGTGATGCGAACGAAAAAGTCATCGGCTGCAATATTATTTTTTATTCATTTGAATGCGGTTTTAATTTAAATTTATTTTTTGCAATCTTCTTTTTACGTGTTGGTGCATTTTAGTAAACCTAAAATTTGTTGTTGATGTATATTGTCCATTAATTTCACCGAATAGATTTTAATACCAGTTTATCCTTGGACGTTTCTATCTTCCCGATACCTAGTCATTTTATACGGAAAATGATTCGTTCCTCAAATCCATTGGTACTGGGAGAGGATATGAAACATTCCCAGCTTCAATAGCTTTGAACACTCAGACAGGTGGAATTGGGTCGGTCATTGAAGCGTACTAACTGGTCTAGTGGGCTCTGTGTGCCAACTGGGCCGAGATGGACCAGTTTCAGGACTTGTTTGAGTAGTTTAGTCTAGTTTTGATTCTAGATCTAAAATAAGCTGTTTGTTTTCGTACAATGTCAGTTAGAGAGGTTTATTCCATACTAATCTCTTAGTTTTTACTAACTTATGGATTTAATAACGATTGTTCACAAATGGTGAAGAAAACCTTCGTGAGGATAATCCAACCAATATTACCACCTATATTTTAAAGCATGCAAGTTGTAGGCTCTCTTAACCGACGAAAAAGGAGGAAGTTATTTACCTACCTAGTCTGATAGATAAAAAATCTGGACAATAGTCGCCGCCGTTGATCCTGGTTTACAAAGGTACAGTGATGAGAATGTATGATGATACATTCTCATCACATGACTCTAATCTGTAGCGGACCCCGTAAAGAATAAGAAGATTGGAGGAGTAGGAAAAAATAAACATCCCACTTCCATCCATTGCAAACAGGAAACAGCAAGAGGAAAAGCATCATACACCAACTCTAGAAATAATTTATGACTGAGTTGAGGTGGTACTACCCCAACTCTAAGGATTGATTTGTAACAGGGTTGAGGAACCTATTGCAAAAGCAACCGGTAAATAACAAAACAAAAAGAGGAACCGAACTTAGGATTGTAGACATTATTGAAGGTTACGACGAATACGACGACCAACTTACATGAGTGATTTCCATGCGATAAAGCTGATGCTGACATGAAAGGTAAGATGGAATAACGTGTAAAGTGGCTTTGTAAACCTGTGAGTAAATTGCTCCTAATAACAACAGTAGTGCTAACCGTGTGGTCCGACATAATTGCACGTGCCTGCATCAGTGCCTGCACTGAATGCAATTGCATATAGCTAATACAAATGTGTCAATCTGTCTGTCTTGTGAGGTAGTTAGTTCGCTTGCACGGAGCTCTGTGTAATTGCGTTCAGATTTGTCGCCCTAATGAGAGTACATGATTCATACATTATTGTTAATGCGTTTATTAGTGTAGAATCTAAATCAATAAACGCAATAATCATTATTCATCTAAACTTTAGATCATTTTCTCTGCCTAAACGTTTTATACATAGTCGCGATTGTATTTTCTTGGAAAAAACGTGTTGTATACATGGTATAAGGAAAAGTATCATTGACCTTTAAACCAAATACTCTATCCATCAAACTGAAAAACTTTTACTATTGGAGCAAAACAATCGGAGCCAAAAAGAATCTGCTGTTCCATACTAAACTGCAACCTACTCGACTGAAATGTATGAGACAGTTGATTTTTTTTTGGTCCGATCGCTTTGCACCCATAGTAAAAGTTGTTCAGTTTGATGGGTAGAGTATGTGGTTTAAAGGTTAATGATACTTTTTCTTATACCCTGTTTAAAAGGAAAGTGCCTTACATATTGAACATAGCAAATTTTACTAAGAGTAAAAAAAAATAATCAAATCTGCTTTAATACTTAGTTTAAAAAAAAAACTTGTTTAACACGTTCGCGGACAGTGACCGGCTATAGCAGTTATAACAATAAAAGTTCTATTGTGTCTCGTTCAGTGTCCGCGAAAGTGCTAACGGCATCTTAGTTTTTAAGAAGTTGAATGTGAGAGGCAAAATGTTTTTTCTGAAAAGATTTTTTTTAACATTTCATATTCTATGTTATCCACGCGTTGGAAATTAGGACTCTAAAATAATCCTTCCCGCATTACAATCTAATCTTTCTTGTTTGCATATAAAGTAACTTTTACAGTAAATGTATTCATTTTCGAGCAAACATTTTTTTTTCTGTGGTCCTCTCGCACACATACGAAGGAAGGTATTCATATATAATTAGGGGTTTCGTCTGACCTTAAAGGCGGATACACACGAGACCGGGAACCCTAAAGGGGCCTATTCACGGCAGTCCGCTTTGCCGTCCGCCGCTTTAAAGAGCAAGATCCCATTAACGCCAGATCTTAGCTATTTTATAAAAGCTGAAAATTCCGCATAGCAATACACGCAAGCGCATACTTCCCGTCACTGGTAGGAACGATGAGCGTGTAGTTTGAGTCATCGTGGCTTTGAGAGGTAGCAGTTTAAAATGGGCTGGACAGGGGTTGGAAGTATCAAAACTGTCAAGCTACTGAGGAAACATCTTCTAATTTTCCCAAGTAACATGTATAAAATTCCTTTTTTATACTCTAACGTAAGTATATTAACAAAACTTTTAGTTGGCAATGTTGTTTTATAAAAATGTAACTATCCTGTAATTAGTCCGTAAGTTTTCCTAAAATGAATAAAATAAATAAATAAAATAAATAAATTTATTAAAGTTTAAGGGAGTCTAGCGTGGTAACTATACTAACGTTAGAGTATAAAAGCTGATTCATAGTTGCCCTTCGTTCCTACCTGTGTTGGGAGCATGCGCTGAGAAACTTTTGGCTTTTATAAAATAACGTAGATCTGGCGTTCATGGGATCTTGGACTATTATGCAGGATTGTGAATGTTTTCGCAGCCTGCATGGCGTCAAAGCAGGGTGCGTCTTGAGTCCTGCAAAAAGCTGGCAAGCTCGGCCCACAGTACGGTAGGTGAACGATCCTGCACGGCGGCGGCGGACTGCTAGGCGGTAGGCAGGATAGTGAATGGACCTCTTAACATTTAAAACATCCACAGACGGCTGCATTTTTTATTTATACAGCTTCGTGTAATCCTTTTTGTTACTGTAATCTCTGACCCCCCAAAAACAAGGGTTGGGGGCTGACCCTCTCATGTTTTTGTTCGAGCGAGCGGTTTTAAATTCTAATTTACATGTTTTTAATTGAAACTTTTTCGTTTTTTAATTCAACTTTTTTGTAAGGTCTAAAAATCGTATGTTTAATTTATGATAGCGTCGCCCAAATTTGTTTTGATTATAAAATACTTTGTTTATTTTAATTTACAACTTGCAATTTTAATAAAGTTTATTTGATTTGATTTTATTTTATTTTCATGTCTGTTTTTGTTATTTATGAACGTAGCCACGTGATCTCAGGAATTCAAGGTTTCTGTCACTCTTACCTATCACTGCTCTTTATTACACCACCAAAGCCTGTCAAGCTGGAGATGACTGATAAGAACCGATTAGAATTATTAAAAATTGAAACTTGTTGTAAGTAAGTAACGAGCAATATTGTTGAGATGTCATGCACTACACTTCAATCAATCAATCAATTATACTTTATTTGACACCAAAAAAACAGAGTATACAGAGAGCAAACAATCAGGAAATACAACAGGCACAAAAACAGGCGGTCTTATCGCTAAAAAGCGATTTCTTCCAGACAACCTTAGGGTAGAGGAAATAGTGAAAGAAGATTGGTAGGCGGTGTAGATCATAATAACACAATATAGATAACATACACAAATAATGTTATACAAATACAAACATACTGTAATATAAAAATATATATATAATATAAATACCTATAACAAATACATATTCATACCTACAAATACATATCATACATAAAAGAGTACTAAAACAACAATTATTTAACAAAGAAAAAAAAAAAAAACTTGAACCAGAGAGGTGACCATTCAGGATAGGTAGTCAGTGCTCGAGGAAATGAGCTTTGACCTTCGACTTAAAAACATTCAAGGAGGGTGCACACTTTACAGTCTACACCAATCACTCTAGCATTTTTAATTCTAATTAGTTTTTATGACGGTCTTAATACTATGTGTAGGTACACATCAATGAGTTTTTATAACCATAGAGTCATCATGTTATACAATAACAAAGCCTAAACATGGAACATGTCTCTAATGTGACCTTTTTATGCATCAGTTATGCCCAGCTGTCATACATTGCCGCTGACATTCCAGTCCTTTCAAATCTTTCAAATGTATTCGGTTACAAGGCAGTAATGTAAAACAACTGAGTATAACTTAGTGGTCCCGTTAATAGCGCACTGATGCGAAGTCCTTTGGTACACATACATAAAATCACCCGCCCTTATTTTTCAACTATAAACATTGGCTTACTAACTTATGGACGTCGGGTATAATACAAAATTGACCCAGACTAACCTACATAAACGAAAGTACGTGTTAGTAATATAAATAAAAACTCTGAAACTGACGACATTTTATTTTATTTCGCTTGCTCAGTTTTTACAAATTCTTACAGCACAGATGCACGGCGCGGCGTGCAGACGTGTGCGTAGTCCGTCATTCAAATGATGAAGTGTTTTGTTTATCTTTTGGTTCGGACACTTTTGAGCGCGTACCCTACGTTCAGTAGTAGGTAAGTCAATGACACTGGACATAAGCCTCCCCCAAAATAGGGGGGATTTGCCATAATCGCCACGCTTGGCAGGCGGGTTGGCGATCGCAGTTGGATCGACTCAATGTGTGTACTCAGAGGATGCTGCTGCCCACCCATCAGTAGATCCCTTAGTCGCCTTTTACGACACCCACGAGAGGAAATGGGATGGTGCTATTCATAGCCGACACCACACGGCATGTCACTTAAGATTATTGTTATTTAATATTTAGGCTTCTAAATTCACGTCACAATTTTGTATTTGAAGACAACACAATTTGGAAGCGTATTTTAGTTTATTTGTTATTGTTTTTATTCGCCTGGTGACAATAAAACCCTTGCGCGTGCTCTGATTAGCCAACGCAAAACATGGTGGACACTTCCGTTTTCGAACTAAACGACGCGGTGGTCGATATACGAGCTTCGTGCTAAAAAGAATTTTTCTAACCATTTTACCAGTGATTGTGTGTGTTATTCGTTTCGACACCACACGGCAAGTCAATGACTATAAATGAATAATATTCTAGTTCTTTCTCGTCGAACATTCCAACTATATTTCCTATTCACTATAATTTATAACATGTACAAATCACACAATTAATTAGCAAAAGTAATTATGTCTAGAGTAATAAATTAGCAGTGGCCCCATAACTATTGATTAGAGACACAACTAATTACAACAAACAGTCTGAATTTGAATCTGTCCGTAATAACTGTCAGCTATCAGAATATCGCGGAACTAATTAGTTATGTAATTCGCTAAGCTTTTGCAACTCGTCACTTTACACGGGATGGGTGCGTAATTACGCTCGTGCTTCGAGCGGAATTACGCGAATTACGCGTGTAAACGCGGTTGAAAGCGAGGCTGTCACTTCCATAGCTCCGAGTTTTACATTTGTGGTTTTGTTTTTAATTTAGTTTAATGGATTCGTGTTTCGTTTCAATTTCTCGTGCGTTGAGATTGACTTTAATAGGTGTTGCTGTCAAAACCATGAGAAGAAACAAGACGTATTTAATTTGGAAGGATAATGTATTTTTATGTATATTCTCGTTTTTTTTTGTTACTTACATTAATATTATAAAGCCGTGGTCGTTGAGTGGCAGTAGCCTCGCCTTCCTTGCAGCGAGTGGCAATTCCACACCATCTTAGATCTTTGACTACTTATATAGGGACTGGTTACGCGTGTAATTCTATTAACCAACATTTCTGCCACTTTTTGCGGGGGACGAGATAACATTTAATCCACAACTTTGGATTTTATTGCCCATAACTTTAGATTCTAATTTTGATTGTTAAAAATCATGAAAAGTAGTCTCCTGTGAACCCCAAACGTTCTAAGTTCGAAATTATTGTTTCGCAATTATATGAATGTGGATTAAGAATGAATGAGTTGCTGGTCAAATGTCTGTTGTACGCCGTCGATCAAGTTCTACTTGCATCGTCGGAGAATGACTTGCAGGCGATGGTGACTTGCATGAATGAGTCGTTTAAAAAGAAAGGAATGAAAGTGAATGTAAGTAAGACAAAAGTTATGGTGTTAGACAGGAATGATAATGACGAACGTACCTTATGTAGTATTATGATTGGTGATGAAAAATTGGAACAGGTGAATGAGTTTGTGTACTTAGGATGCATGTTCACCAGAGACGGTAAGTGTCAGAGTGATATTGAGAGAAGAGTGAAAGCAGGAAATAGGGTAAATGGAGCCCTGAATTCCTTTGTGAGAAGCCAACACGTGTCCAAAAAGGCGCGGATGGCAGTTCATAATGGAGTGTTAGTCCCGACATTGATGTATGGAAGTGAATCTTGGGTATGGCAGAAGACGCATGAAAGTAGGATTAACGCAGTGGAAATGCGCTCACTGAGAAGTATGTGTGGTGTAACTGTGATGGACAAAAAAATAGTTTTATTAGAGAACGTTGTGGTTTGAAAGAGGATGTAGTGACAAAAATAGAGAAAGGTATGTTGAGATGGTTTGGTCATGTGGAAAGAATGGATGAGAGCAGATTGACGAGGGCAATCTATAAGGCAAGCGTAAGTGGAAATGTTGGAAGGGGACGGCCTAGACGTACATATATGAACCAAATTGGCGACGTGCTTAAAAAGGGCCAGGTCAGATCTACCCGTAACCGACGAGCATGCATGAAAGGACTTATGAATGTGGAGGATGCTAGAGAGGTATGTCAGGATCGTAGCAGGTGGCGTTCCGTTGTCTCTGCCTACCCCAGTGGGAGACAGGCGTGAGAATATGTATGTATGTATGCAATTATAGGCTGTCTCGTTCAGTGTTAAGGTATAAAATTGAGTGTAAATGCACATGATCAATTGTTCTTATACCGTGGCAGAGGGGAAATGCTACCGCAAGGCTAGTCCATATAATAAATAGTCAAAGTCTTAGATATAGATTTTTAGGACTTTATGTGGGTAAGGTGTTTTGTAACATCACTTTTTCGGTGTCGTCTCGATCGTTTTAGTGTAACCCAAGTCATGACCGTTTCTTTATCAATACATAGATGGATAATGGATAAAATGCTTAGTTTAAGTATATCAATGACTGACATATTGCGAACATAATTTCAGTTTCAACATTAAAATACTCTTCATTTCTACGTATTTTTTTTCTTAATCTTTTCGGTCTTCCATTCAATCAGATTCTGGAGGACCGAGAACGAGCGACTGCATCTCTGTTTAGCACATACATGAATTTAAATATATCCTGTTTACCAGACTGTTTTTATCAGTAAGCAGTCATCATCATCATCATCATTTCAGCCATTTTTATACGTCCACTGCTGGACATATGCCTCCCCCAAAAGGGAGGTTTTGCCAGTTCTCAGTAAGCAGTATCATGAATAAAATATTCTTATCCAATTTTTTCCTCTATTCCTAAATTCCTAAAAAAACTCTAGGAATAGGGTTAGAAAATACAAAATTCATGGCTCATATAACAGGATAGTTGGGGAAGATCCAACGACTTGATATGCTCCTGTGTGATATGAATACCAATACACTTAGGGCATGGCCTTCAAGTTATCATGTTTAGGTAAAAGACACTGTAGTCTTATGTAATAGGGTTCAAGGTCACAGATATACATTAGGCTTGATAGGATCTAGATTAGTTACGGTTGATGTTTGTAACATTTTTGATTAAAAATCTTGTGCCAAAAACATACCTACATGTTGTGTTCTAACGGTTATAAAGGGTGTAAGGAAAAGTATTAATAACCTTTAAACCACATTCATGCTCTACCCATCAAACTGAACAACTTTTACTATGGGACCAAACAGATCAGAATAAAAAAAACTTTCCATACTAAACTAGAATACCTACTCGACTCAAACGTATGGATGTTCATAATTTTTTTGTTCTGATCTGTTTGCTCCCATACTAAAAGTTGTTCAGTTTGATGGGTAGAGTACGTGGTTTAAAGGTTGATGATTCTTTTTCTTTCACCCTGTATAGGGTCCAACGTAATAATTATGCTGGCGGTTTTTAAAAGGATGAATCATACTGAACAATTTTTTCTATGGGACCAATATTTGTATGGAACTGGTGATTTTTTTCGCGATTTAGGCCTTTGTCCCATAGAGAAAGTTGTTAAGTTTGATGGTCTGATCAGAAATGGTCAGCATATTAAGAAGGACCTTATATTCTGTGATAGTAGTGCACAGCATAGTTTTTGCTGCGCCCTCCATACAATAAATATCTGGTTATATTTTCAGTACTAACCAATTAAAGTCAATAATTTTTAGACACGATCTAGAAACCAATAGCTGTGCGTGTGCTTTAAATATGTCAGATTTCCGTTAAAATATACAGGGCGTAAGTAACAGCCTAGCAAATACTGAAAGGGTGAACTCAGACCATCAAACTGAACAACTTTCACTATGGAGCCTACCTAAGGAAACGCGAAAAAAAATCTGCTGTCCCATACATTTTAGTCGGTTTAACAGTTTTGTATGGCAGCAGATTTTTTTTTTGCGTTTCCTGCGGTAGGCTTCATAGTGAAAGTTGTTCAGTTTGATGGTCTGAGTTCACCGTTTCAGTATTTGCTAGGCTGTCACTTTAACCCTGTATAGTTTGTTAGTAAAGCACAGATATTGGTTTCTATATCGTGTCTAAAAATTTGCATTGACTTTAATTGGTTAGTTTTGAAAATATGAGCAGACTTCGTTCGTATGGAGTGCGCAGCAAAAACTATCCTCTTAAACTCTGACCAATGTGACACAGTGAGCCCGTCGCTACTTTATATGACTGATTTTACTACACGCCTTAAAATTAAAAATACTAACGATTAATTGTGATTTACCTATTCTTTACATATCCAAAGTTATTATTATTTGCGTATGGCTTTATTTCCTCCAAAACGTACAAGAAACAAGATAATTACATTTTTCTTTCAACATGATAAATTAAAAAAAAACTACAAATTAACATCTAAATTTTGAAGCCAAACCCTAGCTTCCAGCGTTAGCCTCCATATGTCCCTAAGACCCCCCCTCGAAACATCTTTTTGGACTGTCCTCCATAATATGCTTCACGGTCTGCTCCGGCGCTCCACAGTCGCACTCCGAATGCATGCTGAGGAATGCGCCCTTGTCAACCTCATCCCGGAGCCCTCAGTGATGCTACCAGGTTTTAAGGAACACCGCAAGTTTTGGGTTACCCTTAACAGGATCCGCACGGGAGTAGCTCGGTGCAACAGCAGCATGCACAAATGGGGTATCAGGGCGTCCCCAGAGTGCGACTGTGGAGCGCCGGAGCAGACCGTGAAGCATATCCAAGGTATAGCGCAATTATATGAGAACAATTCTCATCTATTGTAGTTCAACCGAATGTAGACAAAATACGCGCTAACCCAAAAACAATTGTAATACACCGATGTTGAGCAAAATGACCGGAAAGGGTTGAATTTAACCTTTAGTGGACCATTGACCCTACCCAACTGAGATAAGATTCACATTAGCACGAACCTGGTCATCATATTGGATACTCATTCCGGGACCTTATTTCCTTGTCATAAGGTTTAAATTGGAACGAGCACATCATTTGATACGGCACGGTCGTTTCATTGAGGCTCGTCCGGTATCGGAGCATTCGTTTTACGGCTTTTCAAATATTATCGTTTGGTTTTTTTTTTAGTTAAAATTTATGGTGTCAGATGTGTTGGAATGGTACTTATAGTTTTTTGTTTCCTTTCCAATACTGTTTTTATTTCGTAACAGATTTTTATATGAAAGCTTATTTTTGCCGTGTGTTTAAGAATGGATCAGTTGATGTTTTTTCAAGTGTAACACGAGGACACTTACACCTGTAGGGTTAGCATGCCATGCACGACAAAGCGACAAAACGAGAAAATCGTCACGTCTGCTCACAATGATAGCGGCCCATCTTGATTTATCTCGTTTTGCCGGGGATGGCATGCCAGTTCCATTGTAAAAATTCACGTATCTAGGCTACTAGGCTAGGCAAGGGTGATAATGTGATAAATCAAATCAAACATAAACACAGTAAAATACAGAGATAAAAATACAAGAGGCACAAAAAGAGAGTAAAAAAGAGCATAAAGAGTGTCTTGTGCGTATAAATGCCGTCAATCCAATCGGGTCATCATCAGATTCAGAGAATAGGAAAGGTTGTGTGATAAAAAATAAAAGACATACGTCACCTGATGGTCGCGGATACAAATTTTTTAAGGTACGACGTCCGGAAGGGAATTACAAAACAATACAATCAAAGATGAATATGATCAATATATTGCAAGTGAAAACATTGCTTGTATTTATTTCTATGACAAGTAAACGACTTTCAATATTAAGACGCTTGACCAATTTCACGTCCGACGGTACGTGAGCGTAATTTCTTTTTGTTCTTAATGCTGTGGAAATAGCAGCAAAGCCCGAGAGCGTGGTTTACCCGCAACACGCTGGTTTTTGTGTGAATTTCTCATGAAACTTGTAATGGCAGCTGTCGAGAGCAGCGGGAGTTATGTATGCTGCGGTAAAAGTGCAGAGTTTCTGAAGTGTCTGGTTTTACTAATATTGAATGCAGTTCCAAGAGTTTTACGTTTTGCTGTAGTTTTATTAAAATGTACAAGTTCCTTTGTTAGCTCGTATGCAATGCACGGAAGTCTATTAGCTTTTTTCTCATCTAATCGTACTCCATATCCCATGATTTATGGTCGGCGCAAAGTATCACAAACTGTATAAGGTTATGGCAAAATTTATATCGCCTGCCGTGGGCTTGAAACTGGCCCTCGCGGAGATTGCAATTACAACCATTAGGTTGACCAGGGATGCAAGAAGGTCATCATCATCATCATCATTATCATAGGCCTTTACATCTGTTGCAGATGATTTGAAGAAGGTCAACCAATTCACAACGATCCACGATCCCTAACCAATAATGTGTTGATTCTGTGCCATACTTTGCTTCTAGTATTAAGTATGATAATAAGATCTGCCTGCACGCATAGAAGTTATAATTTTTGCAACAAGATCCAATAGTATCTCTAGGAGCTGAACAATGCGAATTAGAAAAACATCAAAAACCACTGATAAAAACCGCTTATTCTATCAGAATCAGCAATGGCGTCACCACCGTCAATCCCGTGATCGCGAAATCCCGGCAACCCGGACACGCCGCTCACAATTATCCGCTACATTATCCCGGGATCCCGGCGCTAGTCTCTTACTCCCGCGGGACTTGCCAACACTCCTGTTTCATTTTAAACCTATTTTACTTCAGTCGATTCATTTGCCAGGATTGGAAAACGATTTAGAGATTAATTTGACTGTTAATTTCGTTAGATTAAACGGTTTGCTCAATGTTAAATACAATTTACATAAACTACATAGAGGTTGCAGATGAATGTTCAAGTTCAATTTGTAATAATCTATGGTGATTATAAAATTTTATGAAGTTTATTTATTAATTCTGCATGAGTTCCTGATCGCTTATTTGACTCATAATTTGATATATTTTTCATATAAAATATGTCAAACGAGCTTTCAGATAAGCTAACAAGACTTTATCCAAAAGTGGTAAACAGGCCTTAATTATTAAATATTTTTCATTCATGTCTGTTTATAGGACCTGTTGATTTTTTTTTATTTCTTTGATTAAATTGTCATTTATACCGTTTGCTTTGCCTTTATCGTCTAATGTAGGGAGTGGTCGACGCTGCTTAGACTTTTGTTTCTGTTCATTTAATTGCGCTGGGTCCTAATATCTGTTTCTTCAAGGTAAGTCTGAATAGGCATCTGTTGGATAAGCATGGTCTACCCTTAGATTTGATATCAGTTTCCATGCATCGAAAAGCGAGCTAGAAGAAAAAGAGAAGCTGTGATAAACCGGAATCATATTTATTAAATGCATAAATGAAATGTACTTTACTTCAATTATTAATATCCTATGAAAGTTTTGACTTTGAATTGTTGAATTCACAAACTTTATCGTCCTGGAAATTCAGCGAAACTAACTCCCATTAGTTGCCAGTCTTACGTATACAAATTCCATTCAACACCTAGACGTTTTCTCTGAATGGTCAACTTTCTGAATGGTACAATTCATTCATTCATTCGTTCGCTCAGCAAGTTTCTCGGTGGGGGTCTTATGGAATGAATAGAAGTTGACTCGATACCTCTACTAGTATAAGTTAATAATAAATGATTATGGCGTACATTTTGCTTTTGGCTGCTATAACATTGATGACTGCTAGATTATTTTAGAAATAACTCTGTACATTTCGTTAGTTTGTGTATCGTCAGTTAAAGAAGAAGATTTTGATATATTTACATACGTATATGATAGATTGATGACATTTTCTATGGACAAACACAATTCTTTTCACGATTTCAATGTAGGTCTCATAGTAAAAGATGTTCAATTTGATTGTCTAATGCGGGGTGCATATGTATAAAGTATGTAACGCATTTCAATTTACACCCTATATACACATAACCCACGACTATAATCTTATAGGATGGTTAGGAACTGTGCTATATCACCGAACCATTTTTTTAAGCAAGCAGTTGTAGCATGGTTCACCTTTAACATTTTTATAGGTTTTAAAATATTGATATACCAAAACACGGGTTTCAAAAACTAACCACGTCTCTAAGTTATGATGAAATTAGAATTTGTAATATAGTATTTGGTATTCCGTTTGAATCGTCCCAAAAATCTTTACTAAAAGTCTAAAATCATGCTCAAAACTATCTTTTCAACACACTTGCTCATAAAATGGCCCTTATTTCATCGCAATCAGGCACATAATGACACCTATAATCAAACTGTGACTTTTTCATTACTATTATTCACAAGGGATTTATAGGTTTTTTATAGTAGGTATCTAAACTTCTTGGTTGAGTTCTTGAGTTGCTTTGTTCTTAAAAAAGTTTCGATACAAAAAAGATCATATTCAATAGTAAAAATAAATTCTCTAAATAAACTTTTTATTTACTAAATAAAATGATTTTTTATTATTATTTTCTTCACAAGTGTGTTGAAAAACGTCGTATGATACACGTGTGTATTGATGATCACCGTCCTCGGCTCTCTTAAGACCCTCGCCTACGGCTCGGGTCTCAATGGCGCCTCAGCGGTGATCACCAACATTACACACTTGTACCATAATTTACTATTATCATAGAGTATGCGATGAAATATTATAATCTAATAATATAGATATGAAGTTAATGAACAAACAAACCTAACGACTAGTCGATAATTATACACAATAGCACGGAGGATGGACAGTGACCGATGGGGAGATGCTTCCCGCCCGATTGCGATGATTTACCGCCATTTTGTGTTACTGACCTACTTGTTTCATTCATTCATTCCTTCCCTCATATTATTCCGTTATTTGCTGATATATTTCTGTTTTCTGATGCATTTTGTTTTGATATCGTATTTATTCAATTCAGAAAACAAACTCTTCGCTTGCAATTTATTTTATGTACCTAAAGCAGCTCTTATGTCGGAAAATATTCGAAATTATTTACAAATGTAATTGAAAACCTTATTTTACACTATGAAACCGTTTTCATCCAATCCGCTAGTATAATCCTCGAAATATCCCGTGTATTGGATATTTTTGCGGACTGCAGATAATCCCTGGGAAAACGGGATTTCACAACACCCCGGGGCTTCCAATATTTCAACAATATTCTGCCAAATCCTTATTATTTATATCACTATGAATATTAAAGTTTACTCTAAAAACAAAAGGTATTTTATAATACACACAGAGTTTGTTGCTCCAATTTTATAAAACTAAAGCTTGATAAAATTTCGGCGGAATTGCACCTTAGCTGAAATATTGTGAAACTAAAATGCAGTTTCGTAAAAGCTGGTCGCTCGTGCAACACTAACACCGGGTCGCGTCTGTGACAAAATGTAATGAAATAATTACAACTTTTCACTGGGTTTAGTTTTAGACTGACACTTTGTACAACAGTTCTATCTGACGCGATCTAAGTTTCAAATTATCATCTACACAAAATCTGAATTTATCATCACATTTTACGAAATTCATTTTCCAGGCTCACTCCCCGTCACACTAGACAGAGTTTCGGTACCAGGCCCACCACACATTCCCACCGCTGTAACTCCTGTAAACCAGGATCACGATTCACAACACTAGACAATGAAGTCCAGCGAGCCCGGGGGATGACTCTAATCTGCCTTTTTTCGAGTTTCAGTTCTAGTCAAACGTGGATGTTTGAGGTTTCATAATATCTCTGACTACCCCCTCGGGGAGTACATATAGTCGTGAGCATATGCTATCTTTTTCCGAAATTAGCAGGCGTACCTAATATAACCGCATTTTGTTTCATATTTATAAAGTGTATTTCTTATCTGAGAGTAAAGCAGAGTATAGATATGCTTTAAACTACTTACTTTACTTTCCCCTGTCTATTTTTTATTTTATAAATTGGCCCACAACAGTTCAACGATTAACTTAACGCGCGTTTTAAATGAACCTTGCCAACTGCGTCGTAAAGTGTTCATCCTGCAAAAAAAAAAACAACTAAAAAAAAACAAATTAAAAAAAACACACCAAGAAGGTTCCGAGTCTGAGTTTTTAACAAATTAAAAAAGGTTGAATGATAAATTCGGCACCATGGAGGGAGAAGTAAATAGGTTTAATGATGTTTTGAATTCACAAAATGTTCTAAATTCAATTTACTTTATCCTCTAGCGGATAGAAACGGCTTTTGCACTCAGATATCGAAAAGCAAAAATACTCTTTCCGAGATGGGGGGATGAAAATATTATTTGGTATGTATTTTTTTATTTTGTGCACCACATATAATGCTATTTCAAGAAAACATCAATCAATCAAATACACAACATCATCACCAGACCCCACCACCACCACCATCACCATCATCTTGGCCACATTCACCAGTTGAAGGTACTTATAATAGGTACCATTTTTTATTTTATTTTTTCAATTGTGGATATAAACAGTCGTAATAAAAATAATCTATCTATATCTATATACTATTATAAAACTGTAACAGGAAGTTTGTCTGTACATTGAAGATATTAACAAAAAAAAAGTTACGATATGGTTTTTAAGTGTCCCTGATTCCATTTCACCAATTTTTGGATTTTTTGTCTGTCTGTTTGTTTGTGTGTTTGTTTGTTTGTTTGAACGAGTATCACGCAAAAACTACTGAACAGATTTTGATGAAACTTATTTTTGTTTGATATCTTATGATCTGACTTAAAATCTAGTATATAATTTGTGCGGACGAAGTCGCGGGTTAACGCTCGTATATATCTAAAACTAGTATACAGATACCAGACTTGGAGGTGCCAAAAGTCATTTTTTACAATTTTTATAAAAAACGAGCCTTAACCCGCGGCTTTGTCGGCACAAATTATATACCAGATTTTAAGTCAGAAGCTATCAAACAAAAAAAGTGTCATCAAAATCGGTTCAGTAGTTTTTGCGTGATACTCGTTCAAACAAACAAACACACAAACAAACAAACAGACCGACAAAAAATCCAAAAATTGATGATATGGAATCAGGGACACCTAAAAACCATATCGTAACTTTTTTTTTGTTAATACCTTCAATGTACAGACACACGTCTGTTACAGCTTTATAATAGTTTAGATACATCGGTGTTTGGTTTTTAACATAAATTTGATTTGGGCCTAGGAAATGACATTTAGGTTGACCAAGCCCTTACAACCAAATAATAATAATCGGTACATACTAATATTACAATGAATAATTCTAAACTTATAAACAAAAAATATAAACTTAGAGCACGCACTTAAACCTTTAACGTCACACTATAAACACTATTACAATAAACATAAGATACGTAATAAAGTTTATTGTAATGTGTTATTGGATATATGGGAGTCAATAAATAGTTTGTGCGTGGTGTGAATCGGTTATCGGATGTATCTTCAGTCTTGTTAGTTTATCGCTGGCTCGCTCTCACGCGTACAGAACAGACGAGATAGTGCGGATAAGTTCGTAGTTAGTTGAAGCTCAGCTTGTTTATTATCTTTGATGTAGTTTGAGACGTTAATATACATTGTGGAGGATGACGTTGTGTCGATAATTATGATGAGCTTATAGAGAGGCGGGTTTTCGTTAGAAATATTCTATGCATGTAGTAGAGATGCGAATGTTGAGACGGATGTGTGGTGATACTAGAATGAACAAGATTAGGAATGAGTATATTAGAGGAAGTTTGAAAGTGGCTCCTGTGAATGAAAAGCTACGCAGTAATCGATTATCGTGGTATGGACATGTGATGAGAAGAGATGAGTTTCATATTACAAGACGAATGTTGAATATGAATGTGGATGGCTGCATGAAGAGAGGACGACCAAAGAAAAGATGGATTGTGTGAAAGATGACATGTGTAAAAAAATAGAAAGACATGAATAGAGGAAGACGACATATTGCGCCGACCCCAAGTAAAGGGATAAGGGCAGGAAGAAGAAGATTCTAAATTTAGCGTACTTATCCTCATTTTAACAGTAGTGTGTGATAGCTAGTGAGCCCATGTTGCCAATGTTAAGAAACGAAAATGTTCTTCATACTAAGAAGTGCCTAGATGTTAGGCAGAGATTTCGACGCACCATTTACTACTTTAGCCGTGATTATTTTAATCATTTGTACACTGATAATATAAAAGGAAAAATCCACTCCTCACGAAATCTTCAAAACCAGAAATCCCAGAAAGAAATGTTAGCACGATTCTCGTTGCTTCTAAATGCATGCTTCGAAAGGATATTAAGTGATCCATATAGAAGCGCGAAATAGGGGTGACAGTTTTTATGCGAATTCATTAGCGAAAAACGTGAAATACAGTACCCTACCTATTCCTATTTCATTTTCAAATCAACATCGTATTTCCTTATTAAGATAACGTAACTTCTTTAGACGCGGTGGCGAGGTATGGACACTCAATTATAAGGACCGGGTTCGAATCCGGACGGACCACATGCTATGTAATACTCTTGAAAAATGGGCGTATTACGTACACTTTGCTCAAGAAGTTTTCCGGCCACTGTACCAATGAGTTTTTCTAACTTATGTACGTAATACCGATTACTCTCAAATGGTGAAGGAAAACATCGTGAGGAAACCTGCATACGCTGAAGAAGAAATTCTGATGCGTATGTGAAGTCACCAATCCGCATTGGGCACGCGTGGTGGACTGACGCACATATACCCTCCTTGAGCCTGTGCCTTGCAGTGGGACGTATATAGGCTGATGATGACGATGATGATGATGATGATGATGATGATGAACTTCTTTAGTATATTTTAATACACATGTTGCAGATTATAATTTAATGTTGTTATACCAATGTTTTACAGTTGCATATATTATTTTATTTGACAGAAATTTCTCGTCGCATTTAATTTCCTGTGCCATTTAAATCCACCAACATTGCATTTCCGAGGTCCCGCCCCGGACCTCTGTACAGAGAAACCCCAAGTCTTTTGAATCGAAGTGAAGCGAAGGACGTAATTTCCTCTCGTTTTGCGGTTTGTTTGACAAAGGAACGAATCCCATTCGATCGTGGAGTCGATTCTTTGAACACTTCGGAAATTTTGAAACAAACACTGCCTTTGTGCTATTTGTTTGTTTGAATCAAAGTAAGAGATCCTTCTTCTAAAAGGTGTAAATACATCCACATTCTAAGAGAAAAATCTAGAAGTTTTTACTTAAATTCTATATTTTATGTGGTGATAAGTATGCATTAAAGGCTGGGCCACACAGAGTGCAGCTGCAGAACGGGTGCAGACCCGCTGCAGGCCGGCAGTAGTTGTAAACTATGGAATTATATGCGCGGTGTCACACTGCGGCTACAGTTCCGCAGCTGTTCTGCAGCCGCGCCGGACTGCATTCAGTGTGATACCGCGCATATAATTCCATAGTTTACAACTACTGCCGGCCTGCAGCGGGTCTGCATCCGTTCTGCAGCTGCATTCTGTGTGCCCAGCCTTGAAGCTTCTGTTCACCCTGAAAGGGAAAACCACGGTAAAACAGACAATAATTAACGTATACAGGGTGTAAATTACATGGTGTGCAATATTTAATCTATAAATAAACATTTTAACGGGTTCTTACCGCGTTGTGCAATATTTTTTGAGATGACGTATGATCATTTATTTATTACGAATTATTAATCAAAATCATGATTTTAATTAAATTGAAGTAATTAACATAATTTTTCTGTACCATATTATCTAAACTGTGGCATTAGAATACTGACGTGTCTGCTCTGTGACGGGCGCATGGGCCGCTTGCGCCATGGACAGAACCATGTGACAAAAAGTGGCCTATTTTCAAATTTGATAGTTTGTTTTCTTTTTGGGCCTATTTTTTTATTGATTCGTAATCAGATTAAGGGGCTTAATCACCTCCGTCATTGCACATCTTGAAAGTACATCCTGTAAATGTGATTGTTTTTCCTAAAATCCGCAATGTAATAAAGAGCGACGTAGCGTAGGTGAAATAGATAAACCCTCGTTCTTGCTCAGTCGAGTGTAAACTAGTACATACACGTCCTAATATCCCCGTCCTTTGTTCGCAGGTAAGGAGCCGGCAGGGGCTACAGATATCGTCGCGTCACGCCCGTTGGTCCGATCGGTTACTTTAGATATAGGTACGTTATTGAATATTGAATTTCTGTGTATTCACGATGAATAACTAATATACAGGGTCCTTCTTAATATGCTGACACTTCTTTAAGGGGGTGCTTCAGCTCATCAAACTGAACAACTTTCACCTTGAGCCAACATGAAATCGCGAAAAGAAAATCAGCTGTCCCATATATTTTAGTTGAGTCGGTCCTGTAGTTTTGTATGGAACAGCTGATTTCTTTTTGCGATTTCGATGTTGGCTCCATATTGAAAGTTGTTCAATTTCATGGACTGGAGCACCCCCTTTTATTACTACGGTGTTTTGTTACACCTGTATACAGGGTGTTAGGATAAGCAGTTGCATTACTTTAAGGGGTGATTGTGCCAGGCATACTGAACAACTTTTCCTTAGAAACCTATAGGAAATTAGCAAATATTTTTTCCTACCTTTCATACAAACGTTCAATCAGCTGATTGCATTTAGTATTGGAAGTGCAAAAAATTCAAAGTTTTGTTAAAGTCTCCTATATCTTGAAAATATGTATACAAAATTGCATGATGATAGTTTATGCGTGAAATGGTAACAAGCTAATAAACTCACATTTGCAAGGTGTTAACACTAAGGTTCAAATAGCCCGGCGACTTACCCTGGATAGATCCTGGCAGCGGAGCGGCGCAGGGCAGTCCGTAGATAAGAGTAACAAGGAGCACTGAAATCCTTAAGTTATCAACCTTCACCATAGGTCGCTGATCCAACCCCGGGGTACATTGTCTTTTGGAAACGAATAACACACACAATCACTGGTAAAATGGTTAGAAAAATTCTTTTTAGCACGAAGCTCGTATATCGACCGCCGCGTCGTTTAGTTCGAAAACGGAAGTGTCCACCATGTTTTGCGTTGGCCAATCAGAGCACGCGCAAGGGTTTTATTGTCACCAGGCGAATAAAAACAATAACAAATAAACTAAAATACGCTTCCAAATTGTGTTGTCTTCAAATACAAAATTGTGACGTGAATTTAGAAGCCTAAATATTAAATAACAATAATCTTAAGTGACATGCCGTGTGGTGTCGGCTATGAATAGCACCATCCCATTTCCTCCCGTGGGTGTCGTAAAAGGCGACTAAGGGATCTACCGAAGGATGGGCAGCAGCATCCTCTGAGTACACACATTGATTCGATCCAACTGCGATCGCCAACCCGCCTGCCAAGCGTGGCGATTATGGCAAATCCCCCCATTTTGGGGGAGGCTTATGTCCAGCAGTGGACGTTTAATGGCTGATATGATGATGATGATGAATCTTAAGTGCGGAAATGATCTAAAGAACTAAACCTAGTTACAGTACGGAACACAAGGAGTATATCTCAGACGAACTTCTCTTTCAGTTAATAAAGAAGAAAGCTATTGTTAGACCATCTCCGTTCCTTATGTTCACCATTATTGCTTCGAGCCGATAAAAAATATGGTCATTTCATCTTTACTGATACTTAAATTTAACTGTTAAAGATAAAGAATTGATGATGAAAGATTTTATTAATGCTATTATATATTCTATACTATTATAAAACTGTAACAGGAAGTTTGTCTGTACATTGAAGATATTAACAAAAAAAAAGTTACGATATGGTTTTTAGGTGTCCCTGATTCCATTTCACCAATTTTTGGATTTTTTGTCTGTCTGTTTGTTTGTGTGTTTGTTTGTTTGTTTGGGTGTTTGTTTGAACGAGTATCACGCAAAAACTACTGAACCGATTTTGATGAAACTTTTTTTGTTTGATAGCTTATGATCTGACTTAAAATCTGGTATATAATTTGTGCGGACGAAGTCGCGGGTTAACGCTCGTACTATCATAAAACTGTAAATGTTTGTTTATTTGTTTGTAACAGCATTACACTCAAACTACTGAACCGATTTTGATGCAACTTTTTTTTATAACTTGAATTAAAATCTGGTTTAATAATTTGTGCAGACGAAGTCGCGGGTAAACTCTAGTACCTACATTATAAACGCTTAAAATAACTTTTTTTTTCATCATCATCATCATCAGCCCGTGCTCCTCCTCAGCCTACTGCCTCTGGTCTGCCTACTGGTCTAATGGTTAAGAGCATTGTGCTCTCGACACGGAGGTCGTGGGTTCGATTCCCACTGGGGACACCTAGTGATATGTCACTTTGTGCGTTTTTCCCCAGTTGGTTAGGACATTGCAGGTTGAATCACCTGATTGTCTGAAAAGAAAGATGATTCCGTGCTTCGGATGGCTCGTTAAGCCGTTGATCCCGGCTACTATCTCTGGTGGTAGTAGTCGTTATATAAAAACCATCGTCAGAGGCCGTAAGGCGGTCTGAAAAAACTCTGACACCAGTAGGCCTAGCATGCCACCCCCGAGAAAACGATAAAAATCGAGATGTGCCTCCATTTTTATTATTTTACGTATGCCAAAAAGAGCGCGCATGACGTTTTTCTCGTTTAAACGCTTTGTCGTGGGTGGCATGCTAGCCGTGCAGGGCTTGCTAGTTGATGCCTACACGATAAGAAGAAGAAGCCCGTAAAACGTTTCTTGAAACTAATATTAAAGTATAATTTCCTATTATAAGGAAGTGAACCATAAAAAGGCGATAGCATCTCCAAGTATAACTTATTTACATCGTCTACGGCGTAGCAAGTTCGTAGCACGTAGCGCTTCGTAGCGAGCGTAGCAGTATTATGACATAGTTTGTATAATATCACAACTATAAGGCTATGTACAATATTACAGTGTCTGCGTTTATCAAAATCTTTAGAATATATATATAACGAGCAAGACAGCATTTTAACCGACTTTAATAAAGAAGGTTATCAATGCGTCGTGTGTGTTTTTAGGGTTCCGTTGTATGAAGACAGGTAACAGTAACCCAAAAACCGTAATATGGTACTTATTATATGTAATAAAGAAACTTAAGTAATCTATACTATTATAAAACTGTAACAGGAAGTTTGTCTGTACATTGAAAATATTAACAAAAAAAAAGTTACGATATGGTTTTTAGGTGTCCCTGATTCCATTTCACCAATTTTTGGATTTTTTGTTTGTCTGTTTGTTTGTGTGTTTGTTTGTTTGTTTGAACGAGTATCACGCAAAAACTACTGAATCGATTTTGATGAAACTTTGTTTGTTTGATAGCTTATGATCTGACTTAAAATCTGGTATGAAATTTGTGCGGACGAAGTCGCAGGTTAACGCTCGTAAATATATATTATTATCTCATTCATTCACTCGTTCGAATCCTCTTTAATAGCTTCAATCTTTTCTTACCCATTCCCTTCGTTCACTCCGCCGCGCCGCTCACCTGAATGCCCCTAAAATGTAATAAACGTCGTCCGTTTTGTGACGTCATCAATATCTGTTAACAATAAACGGAATCGTTTCGAGCTTTTGACAACCCTATTATTGTTACAATCACTTTGAGCATTTTAGACCTTATGCTTATGACGGAAACGTTTGAACTGTCGATGTCGCATGGTTGCGATGTGACCAATTATAAATATACTTAAATTTGAAATTAAGGTGGTTTCAGTCCATAAAGAAGTTTGACGCACAATACGCGTAGACGGAATTAATAAAAGTAATATTTTATACATGGAAAAACTAGTTTAAAAAATCTAGTTGCCGCGTAACAAATAACATTTGCATTTAATAATATAATTACGAAGATATAAAGCTTTTAAAATTTTGTATGAAAAATTTCAAAGCTTTATATCGTCGTAATTATATTATAAATTGCAAATGTTATTTGTGACGCGGCATCTAGATTTTCTAAACTATTTTTCCATATATCCAAAGTTACTTATATTAATACCGTCTACGCGTATTGTGCGTCAAAGTTTTGTATAAAATTGACCCCTCTGCAACCGCCTTAAGATGATTTCTCACAGGAGATTCAAATTACAGTGACTATTTTTTTTTAAATAATAAATATCTTGGACATTGTCACACAAATTATCTAGTCACATTTAAAGTACCTGGACTTGTATTATGATGACTAGACAACGATATAGAATACATATATAGTTACAAACATCCATGACTCGGGTACAAATATTCATATTCATCATATAAATATTTATCCCTTGCGGGATTCGAACCCGCGACCCTCGGCACAGCAGGCAGGTTCACTACAGACTGTGCTACCGGGCCGTCAAAGTATTCAAAATTCAAAATTCAAAAATTTTTTATTCAAAAGAATATCACATTGATAGCTTTTTGACGTCATTTTTTGACTCTACCACCGCGTCGGAAGGTGTTTCGTTAAGAGAAGATGCGGCCAGAAACTCTACAACACACATCTTTTAAACAAAACAAAATATACAAAGTACAATTAAAATACAATATTGCATTACATAGAGTAACATTGTCAAGACCAGACATTTTGGTCATTCAAATAGTCATCGAGTTTATATTAGCCCTTTTTACAGAGGACTTGTTTAACATGGGACTTAAACTTTTTGTCTGGCAAGTTTAGAATATCCTCTGGTATCTTATTATAATAGCGTATACAGTGCCCCATGAAAGATGTGTTGACCTTACTGAGTCGAAAATGTGGGGATACTAATTTATTTTTATTTCTTTTATTGTAATTATGAACGTCACTGTTTTTGGGAAAGAGATACAAATTTTTCCGAACGTATAAAATATTTTCGTTAATATATTATTTAAAAGCCTAATCACGTGGGATCATAATAGACTACGGAGGCAGTTCAGACAGATGGCACGCTGCATATAATGACATCAAGATGCACTCTCTGGTCCTCATTCTCCTGAACCTGATAGAATGGTAATTACTAGAATCGGTTTTTTGAAAACTAAGGCCTCATTTACGGAGACGCGGGGCGTCGCGCGTTGCTTTGAGCGGCGCGGCCCGCACTAAATTCAAACATATGGCGTTGTATAAGTGCCGCATCTTCTCTCAACGAAACACCTTCCGACGCGGTGGTAGACTCAAAAAATGACGTCAAAAAGCTATCTATGTGATATTATTTTGAATAAAAAATTTTTGAATTTTGAATTTTTTGACGCTCGTACGTAATAATTCAATTCAATTCATTTATTTTATTTCAAATCAGAGATCAATAGTTGTCAATAACGTTCCCAACAATTTAACAACATATTTTAACCTCTATAAGTGCCAAGGTGACCTCCGTGACCTTACTAAATTATGACCCTAATCTCACTACATGATCTCAAGTCTCAGCGGCTCACCGGTGGGCAGCCGTAGCCCCAAAAAGGTCCTCTCTGACCCATCTATTGTTATTAATACCAAGAAGCACGTAAATCAGGTATCGTATCGGCTCCGATACGGTTTACGGCCCGTAAATTTTACGTTGGGACCCGCAACGAGAGCCGGAGGCACTAAATGTGACCCAACTTTTATTATTTTATATTTTTTTTCTTTTAAAGATGTCGAGTTTCGTAATGAAAAGCCCTAGACCTTTTTCTTATGTAAATAAGATTGGATACAGAGCTTTTAGGTATAAATTATATATTTTAAGGTAAATTTCTAATTCAGTTCATTCTCGAGTGGCGACCGCTATCGGAAAGCGTAGCGTTGCTAGGCCCCCACAAGGTGGACCGAGGACCTGGTGATGGCGGCGGGAACCCGGCACATCGCTGACCGGTTCTCACCGATCCCCACTACCCAATCGTAGTCCGCGTAGTCCCAGCAACGCCCATTGCCGAGGTCCGTATCCCTTAGGGGTGCCCTTTGGGCAGGTTGCGTAAGCTCATGCATTGGTTCGGTAGACCTACCAGGGCGCTTCGCCGTCACTGGTGTGGTCCCCCCATAGTCCGCAGTAATAAGCAGTCGATGCTTCCTGAGTAATGCTGTATAGGTCAATTCGAAAAAAAAGAAAAGATGAGGGCAGCGCAGCGCAGGGCTGGTCGTTGTGGCGATCCTTGGGTGTCCATCGGCAGAGATGATGACGATAATTATGTAAATTTACTGTGGGCCAAAACCACTACCAACTGGTCCCCAGCAAAAGGAAATCGGCGTCTAGGCAGACCAAGAAAAAGGTGGCGAGACGAAATCGATTGCTTCTTAAAGAACTGGCCTAACGAAGCGCAAAACCGGGTCGCATGGAGAGATCGGAGGGAGGCCTTTGCCCAACAATGGGACAGCGACGGCTGATATAATAATAATAATACACTTGAGTCAAATATGTACTGCAGTTTTGTATGTAAATACTGGTGCCCCGACCCATAACCAGATTAATTCAAACGTTCGATTTCGAATGTCGTAATCCTTATTTTCTTGTAGGTAGGTAGGTATTTTATTAACGAAGCCGGGGGAAAACTCCCAAACTTCTTAATTTAAAAATTCTTTCCAACAAGTATTAAATACTTTATGCCTCGTTTCGTCCGCCCTTGATTCGTCAAACGTTGAGTTTTTACTTTTACATAATGGACGGAAAGTCGTTAAATTAACTTTAATTATATTACAAACTCGTCGGAGCGAATTACTGTGATTTATTAAATAATCCTGCTACCATCATAATCAGCCTCTTCCATTCCCGCTGCTAGGACACAGGCGTACCCTCACAGGTGAGGATCGAAAAGTGTGGTGTTTGGAAGATATCAGAATGTCTTCTTTAGTAAACGCTGGTTGCCTCACTTTTTTCCTCCACCAAAAAGCAAGTAGTATTACAAATCGTATATAGATTTCGTAATCAGATCCTAAATCATTTTTTTACGAGTGCGATGAAACAATTCGTGGGCGTGCGCACAGATTGCACGAGCATCAATCAGGACTTTCAATAGTGATCAAATAAAAATGTCCAATCAAAATATAATAAATTAAAATTCCGATTCCAAATTGAGCACGAATCTTAGTGCGCTTATGTAGATAATGTAAAAAAGTCGCTCGTAGCATCGTCTTTGGCGGCGCGCGGCGGTGTCCTAATTGGTCATCGTTCGCGCGATCGTGCGAAGCGACAACCTGTTCAAACATACTGATCAGTGATCAGTATGTTTAAACACACGTTTGACTTTTTTTAACTTTATATACATGTCCGCACTAATAAAGCTCAATTTGGAATTAGAATTTTAATTTATAATATTTTTATTCTGTCCCTAAATAAGCATATTTCCGAGAGCGATGGTATCTGTATATCCATCTGTTTGCTTCTTTGCTATTCTTTCCCTAAATGAACGCGTAAAATTCATTTTCTTAAATAAATAATATTGAATGTGGTTTAAAAGCAAAACATTATGTTGTGTTCACACCTGCCTCAATGTCTACAGATCCATCACATGCGCCCAGCTTAACGCCAGGGCTGCCACACGAGAGCTTCGACTCTAATGGCGGTGGGCACGATGTCAACTTGACGATTTTAACTTCACCTCTCATCACTCAGGCCCTTGTTTGTAATTGTAAGGATTTAGTTAATAGATTGGAGGGTCTTGTTTTTGATTACTTTGAATATGTATGGCTTTTGTTAATGTTGTCGGAGTTATGACTGCGCAATTTCTGAAATGAAACGAGAAAGTGTAGGTAGGTGCATTATTTACTCAAAAATACAGTAGGTAGTAACAAGACATTCAATAGATTTCGATAATGTTTCACTGTCTCATTTATACAATCATATTCGTAGGCTATGTTCGTCTGGCGCACTCTGGGCAGTCAGCATCGATACGACACCATTTCTGACTAGCTAATCTATACACTACAGTAGGCCTCGGCCCCCGAGAAAACGATAAAAATCGAGATGTGCCTCCATCTTTATTATTTTACGAGTATTTTGTATTTTACCCGCGACTTCGTCCGCACAAATTATATACCAGATTTTAAGTCAGATCATAAGCTATCTAACAAAAAAAGTTTCATCAAAATCGGTTCAGTAGTTTTTGCGTGATACTCGTTCAAACAAACAAACAAAGAAACACACAAACAAACAGACAGACAAAAAATCCAAAAATTGGTGAAATGGAATCAGGGACACCTAAAAACCATATCGTAACTTTTTTTTTGTTAATATCTTCAATGTACAGACAAACTTCCTGTTACAGTTTTATTATAGTATAGACGTATGCCAGAAAGAGCGCGCATGACGTTTTTCTCGTTTAAATGCTTTTTTGTGGGTGGCAAGCTAGCCGTGCAGCATGAGTTTAGATCGACATACATCCTTAGTGATCAACTCGTCAGGTGATACCTGCTTAAGAGCTTGGCAATCTTGATCTTCAGAACTTCAACGTGTCACCGGTTATCAATGGAAGAATTTTTTTATCATGTAAGTGAATAACAGAATAGAAAAATCATTCACAAAACCTTGTACAGATTAAATCAAAAAGTTTTCCTATAGTAATTAAGTAAAATCTAGTCAATTCGCAAAGCAAGTGATAATAGCAAAGCTCGGCACTACATCACCGTCCGAGTCCCGGTCCCAGTCCCGTAAGCCTCACGATCCCGGGATGTTATTTCCCGCGGGACTATGAGGCTGTTTAAACCGCTGACCTGACTGGTTTCAAGCTATAGAGGTGGTTTGTTTGAAGTCACGTTTCGCTCACTTTATGGAGGTATATTTTACACCTGGCAGTTTTTATTACCTATTTGAGTTCTAAACTTAAAAAAATTCTACACTTTTGGTTTTTGCGGACCCCATGTATTTTTTTTTCTAAATCAGTCGTTACCTTATACTCTAGCTATAAAATTGTTTAACCAGTGTAAAAGGGCTACCCTGTATCATATATTGTACGAGCGTTAAACCGCGACTTCGTCCGCACAAATTATATATCAGATTTTAAGTCAGATCATAAGCTATCAAACAAAAAAAGTTTCATCAAAATCGGTTCAGTAGTTTTTGCGTGATACTCGTTCAAACAAACAAACAAACACACAAACAAACATACAGACAAAAAATCCAAAAATTGGTGAAATGGAATCAGGGACACCTAAAAACCATATCGTATCTTTTTTTTTTGTTAATATCTTCAATGTACAGACAAACTTCCTGTTACAGTTTTATAATAGTATAGATTTAGGACCACTGTTTATAAGAAACCAATGCATTTTGGGAGTAGTGCTAATGTCTGCTGTTACCTCCTTGTCTTCTGTAGTTCGTTCATCTAATATAACCTAAAGAAACAAACAAATGTGGAATTTCAAACTATATCCCAAATGTGTCAGATGTACTATATGTGCTAGGACAAATTGCAGTCCCCTGGCTCCCGTGTACTGTACCTAAATCTGTTGTGACGTCACAGACACGGTATATCTGCAACTTTAACCGAACGACTGGCAGTCTAATCTTATTGATATATGTATGCAAATGTAACCACTATCGTGTTAGAAATAAAAACGAATTTCGATTGTATTGTGGTAGACGTTGGAACAAGATTGTGAGAGAATAGCTTCAGTATCGCTTTAGGAATTTGTTTTATATTTTGTGTTTAGATTATGGACCTAACTGAACTAAAATAGTCGACCAAGCTTACAATGACGTCTGACCAACGCATTGTTAGTCTGCCCATTGATCTCTTTTCTTCCCTTGGCACGTACTTCACTTAGCGCCTTTTATTTCGCCTAAGAATAATTTTTTAGGGTTCCGTAGTAATAAAGAACCCTTATACTTTCGTCCATTCTGTCTGTCTGTCTGTATGCCCCACCTATTGAATCGAAATGTGGCAAGAGAACAAACAACGGTAATCCAAAAACAGAAATGAAAGTATTTTTCGTCGTAAAGAAAATATTTTTTTTCGGTTAATTTCCCTTCCGAAGAAAAGAGGGTTTGAAAAAAAAATGTTTTTTTATAAATCGAGTGAGGTGCATTGGATAGCTCTTGTCCAAAGGAACTAAACTCCCATAGATACTAAATCGTTGTAATGTTTTTTTCCTCTCAAGTGAGATAAACTGATTGATGACTTTTCTTCTCATTCTACTTATACAATGGCTACGGAACCCTATCATGGGTGAGTCCGACACGCCCTTGGCCAGTCCTATTGTATATTATAACGAACGTGATCTAAGGGTTGTACATCAAAGAGTTATCTTTGCTCAACTTCTTGTTAGGTAGGCTGTAAATAAAAGTGAGTTTCGATGTAATTATGGCTAATTGAGTAAAGTATCGGATAAACTTTGTTTCGTTCCGATAACTTCGGAATTAGTCCAATTTGTTACAATATTCACTGGGGGTTGTAATTACCCCTTGCTAATGAAGGAGGTACTGAAGAAAGTTTCTATGATATCAAATACAATTAAGGCCGATATTGATAAATTGATCAAATGTTTTTTAATTCTTACTTTAGTATCAGTACGGCCAGCATGCCACCCACGACAACGCGTTTAAACGAGAAAAACGTCGTGCGCGCTCTTTTTGGCGTACAATAATAAAGATGGAGGCACATCTCGATTTTTGTCGTTTTCTCGAGGTTGGCATGCTAGGCCTACAGAGTAAGAGCATACTTGAGATAGGTTAATTAGCTAAATCGTATGCTATAGAAATCTTGAGTTTAGACCATGGCAAAAGGACCCCATTTTACATGTGAGGACGCTCTCTGAATGATATGCAAATGCTAGGTATGCTGTGGATACAGATATCCTTATGATTTGTTGGGTGACTGAGTGCTGAATTAGGATACGGCCGAAGGAATGAAAATGCTAAGAGTTATGATCGGATCCACGTATATTAGAACACTGATTTGCTATGATAAATGCTCTTAAAAAGTAATGTTAGCGCCCTATGAACGATACACTTTTATCGAGGTCGCATGATGTCCGCGTTCAATGTTCAACCTGCTGTCGCTAGGTGTTGCTGAATAATATCTGTAGCTTGACCTCGATAATTGATGTACGTACTTCGTACAATACATTACTCGACTGTGTATAGGAAAATGAATCCTATTTCGCTGTAAAATCAGTTTATAAAAGTTCAAAAAAGTAAGGAAGTTGGTGGACTCCTGGAAAAGCTAAACAAAAATTCACTATACACAGTAGGATATGCAGATGACATTGTAATTTTAATCAATGGCAAATTTCCAGATACAGTGTCTGAATTTCTGCAGCATGCTTTGGAGGAATGGTGCAATGAGCATCATTTGTCTTGGTCCACAGAGGTTAAATATTATTCACACTCATCACTCGTACCGGATGTCATATAGACGGCGTTTGCATGAACAACATTAGCTACGCAAATGATATGGTGCTGCTGAGTCCATCAATCGGAGCACTCAGGAAGCTTGTAGCGATCTGTGAGTCATATGAGAGTGAGCTGATGATGTTTAAGACAAATTCTATCAACTACTCCAATGTACCTGGAGTCTCACTCAGTGGCACTCCCCTAGGATGGGTGACAAAGTTTAAGTACTTGGGCCATTGGGTCACTGATGATCTCAGGGATAATTGCGATATTGAAAGGGAGCGTAGGTCGCTGACTGTACGTTGTAATATGCTGGCACCAAGGTTTGCACGATATACGAAACCAGTAAAAATCACACTGTTTAAAGCATTTTGTCAGTCTTTCTACACGTGCAGCCTTTGGACCCGGTATACGCAACGGGCATACAGCGATCTACGCGTACAGTATAATAACACATTCAGGATACTGATGGGGCTGGCACGGCATTGTAGCGCGTCGGGAATGTTTGCGGAGGCGCACACTATATTGAGAAAACGGTGCGCCTCCATGTTGGGCAGGCTCCGAGCCAGCACTAACGGTCTCCTGAATGTGTTCAAAGACCGGTGGGACTCCCCGCTGTTGCATCACTGGGTGAAGCTCCACACCGGGTTTTTAAAATAAAATGTTTTTTTTGTTGTTGTTTTTTGTTACTAACACTAGCTTTAAGATAAATGTATACTAACACTATATGGACATCTTGTCTGAAATAAATTATTTGAATTTGAATTATTATACACCAACAGTCCAAATTAAATGTATAATCTTTATTTCAAATCACCATTACGCATTGCCTACCGACACAAATCTCTGGCCTATATTTCCAGTTATTTACCTCCACTAATGTAATTTACTTTTCCATTTTCCCTAAGCTTCTAATAAAACTTATTTTAATTTACATAAGCTATCGATCCTTCAATTAATCGAGACTAAGTAAGCAGTGTATCTCGCCATCTTGCGCAAAGAGAACTAGATAGAGCCGGCTATGAACCGGTTTGATCCGGTATAATCCGGATGGATGCCGCTCGTTCTTTATTTATTCATTACTTAGGTTTTTTAAAGCTTCTGAGAGGAAAATTGTGTTTTTTGCTTTTTCGATTAAGAGTTAATTGGAGCGCAGCGAAGACCAAATAAAATCTTTGTAATTGAGTGTATGTTGGCTCCAAGATCAGAACGACCAGTATCAGTAATTAAGAAGAATAGATAAACAATTTATTTGCATAAGTAACACACACATAATATTACAGTTCACAAGTTTACAAAACAAGAATACAACGAAACATCAATAGAACAACATGTAATTATTTATTTCATAATTAGAATTCAATTAAGTTATAAATAAATAAAACAGTAAATCGGTCAGCACATGCGTCGTCAAAAACAAAAACAGTCATAAATCAGCAACATGCTTCGTCAAAGCAATGAAATACAAGCTCAGTCAAATAACCCGCCCCTGGTCGATCCCGGCGCAAAGGAGCCCATAATGCTAGCAGCGTTGCCACGTTGAATTGCTATGGCTAGCCTTTGCACCAGAAACGACCCGGAACGGGGGTCACAATTTCGCTCCCTCAGTCGACGGCCAACCTCCGCAACGAAGGTCTTAGCCTCGGCAGCCCAAACCCCCGTGGTCTCAACGGCGACAGGTACAAAAAGATAATCGGCCACCAGGGCCGAGTACGTGTCCCACTTCCTAACGGCAGCCGCGGCTGCTCCAGGCGTCCGCGACCTACGACTCAGGTAGCTGGCGGCGAAAGTGCTGACGCACGTTGCGTCCCATAAAAGGCACTTGCCTTTCTATTAAGAAGAATTATTTTATTGAAATCGTTGTTTCATAATGTGGAATCCTTGATATTGATACGGAACCACTGGCACTCAGTGTGGATTTTTTTCAGTTTTTTTAAAGTCCTCGGTTCGAATAACATTACATAATTATGTTACATTTGTGTTTTAGAGTTTCGGGTGTGCGACGAACCGACGAACGCTGTATGAAGAGAACATTAATAATAAATAAAGAATACTTATCTGGGTGGTCAGAACCTTTGCTAGAACTGTCAATAATCTTCTAATGGTTGTAGTTGTAGCAATGATGACTTTTAGCATATTATCGGGCTGGAATAACGTGTCAAGTAGCGGCCTAGCCTTTCGCCCACAGAAACTCTGCATAAAAACCTCATACGACACCCACAAGAGAAATGTAATGGTCCATTCTTAGCCGGAAACACGCAGAAAATAAAAAAACAAACAAGTTATGATAAAATATGATGGCATCTCAGAAGACGAGTCAAGACAAATTCAGGCATCGTATTAAAGCATCGCGTTGCACCGCCATGAATAATGACAGCTATGAATTATTCAGTTATTCGGGGCTTCGTTGACCGAGATCCGGCTTTTTGACAGCCCTGAATAAGATGCATTGTTTTGAGATAATCTTTCACTTTGTTTTGAAGAACGTTTGTGTTATGAATGTTATTTTGAAAGAGTGGATGACTTTATGTTTTACAAAACATTTACCTACGAAACCTGTACCTTTTGTACACATAAAATACACAAACTCACGTTCATAACACCATTCTAGATGCTCAGGATCTTCACCTTTATTATAGGTCATTAATTTACAACCATATTCCCTTTTTGTGGTAGACAGGACCTTTGCTACAACTAGTTTAGCAAGATACAATTTTACAACTTCTTCAAAATAATTTTGAACATACTGTTTAGACGTCTGACCACCACGAATCTGTGGTCTTCCCACTGACCTCCTTCCTTCTCTTGGCCACCATTCCGATATAGCCTTGGTCCAAAAGCCGTGTTCCCTTCTAGCCACTACACTTATTGAGGATGACTCACGCTACATATCGTGCCGGGCCCGAGCCGAGTCCGAGCCGAGCGTCTGCTGTAGGTAACCGACCCGGCCCGGCCCGCTTGGGCTCGATTGCCGCTCGGTATAGCGTGAGTGTGTCCATACAAAATATATGTAATATTAGTTGACCGTTCTACGGCCGACGTGACGATCGGCTCGGACCCGGCTTGTACCCGGCACGGTGTAGCGTGACTCATCCTTTAAGGGCCTATGTCGAAAAATAATTGAAGCGAAATGGGCGTGTGATAGCTTATATTACTGCCTGATGCGAGAGAAAGAGATGGGCCGGCGCGCGTGCCTGAAACGACGCAAGAACGACGAACTTTATTTAATTGTTATTTTACTATTTATGTAAGTTTAATTCTGCTCTTATCAAAATTTGTAAAATATCAATCTCTTTTTTTTTAAATCAAGTCTCGTGTTTCTATTATTCACCGTTTAGCAGTTCCAAGCGTTTATAAATAAAAACGAAGGCTACTTTGGCTTGTTTTTCTATCGAGAAAATGTGTCTTAATCGTGTTTTGACTCTTGTCAAAACTTCAATTATATGTTCAATTTACACATATCCGCTAATCATACTCCTACTGTTAGTACTTCATGATACATGACGCTTTGAAGAATCCTATTTTTTTCACGTAGCTCTTAATAGTTAATATGTGCCTAAGTATTTATATAATATTCGCGCACGCACCGAGCCACCCGGTCGGCGGAAGTAGTCGCCGGATGGGCGCCAACATTTCACTCTAAACCGGAAATTGCTCTTTTTAACGTTACTTGCTCTTTCATTTCCGTTTTTGATCTACATTTTTAATATGCATGTTTGTTGGCCAATTTTTGATGGTATTTGTTTTGATAATCAGTTCAAGTTTATACCTAAATTCACGACTATGATCCGTTTCAGGACAGTCAGATACATTGCTACAACAACCAACTATCTTTGTCAGCGTGACTACACGCAACTACTAAGTTGTAGCACGGCTCTATTATAGCACTAAACCTGAATTTCGAAACTTATGTAGGGTTCTCCTTAATATTAAATGATAGTATATATATATAGTAGTCCAACCGATTTCGGTTATGGCGACCGCTGTGCTCTTTCACGCCGCACATGTGCTCTCATGTGGCTAGTGTAACCAATTTTTGCCTTGAATGTTCGGCTGCACAGAGCACACGTCAGCACTCCATCCACATAATTATAATGATAGGCCACAGGTGGGCGGGCCTTTAACTCGTCACGCTTTCTGTCTAGCTCGTTACGTCTGCGCTCCTCGAAGTCAAACACGCTATTCTGCACCATTTGCCTCCACTGATGTCTGTTTCCAGCACTTCGTTCCCAATCTGAGCTCTCAATGCTACAGTTCTTCATGTGTCTCTTCTGTACATCCTTAAAGCGGAGAAATTGGCCGCCCTGCTTGCGCTTTCCATTTTGGACTTCAGAGTATAGCGCACGCTTAGCCATTCTCTCGTTCGGCATTCGAGACACATGACCCAGCCATCGCCATCAGCCATCAAGTGATAGTATTGGTAATTTGGCAAGCTCGAGGCAAATAGTCATAACAACATTTTGTTTGTTTTGTATTGGTCATGGGTCAGCTGATATATTTTCGCGATTTGGATTTCGATGGTCCCATAGAGAAAGTGGTTTAGTTTGATGGTCTGAAAAAAACTGTCAGCATATTAAGGTATCGGCTATTTGCCGTGTGGTGTCGGCTATGAATAGCACAATCCCATTTCCTGGTGGGTGTCGTAAAAGGCGACTAAGGGATCTACTGAAGGATGGGCAGCAGCATCCTCTGAGTACACACATTGATTCGATCCAACTGCGATCGCCAACCCGCCTGCCAAGCGTGGCGATTATGGCAAATCCCATAAATACCATTTTGGGGGATTCTTATGTCCAGCAGTGGACGTTTAATGGCTGATATGATGATATTAAGAAGGACAGTGTGTATTAGCGCTTTTTAATATAAGATTTATAGATTCTTTATTGTACACAAAAAACATAATTATGAAAAAAAATTACAATAAGTCGTGATGTACAAAGGCGAGCTTAAGCTTACATGACCACTAGCGACATCTACCTCGACCATGCCAAAATACAAATTTTGTCACTTTATTAGTTTTCAATTCGACCACTTTATTATTATTCAACCAAAGTACCAAACAACCAACCATGTCATCAGTTCTACCACTTTATTAGTCTCCTGTTCTGAAACCCTTTTCTGAATTCTGAAAGTTATGGTTACCCCTCTAAATGTTAAAGTCGTGAGCATTATCCTTATGCTTTGCTGGTAACCCTGAAACAGATCAAACGATCGTACATTTCCCATCGCGGAAAACATGTCCAGTGTCGGAAAAAATGTACGTACGATTAATGCCTTCCAGTAATAAATATCGCGCGTGCTGCCGCATCGGGGGTGAGGGCGGGGAGTGGACGAGCGGGGGAGAGGGGTAGGTGGGCTCGTAATGTGATTCAACCGACATTGGTTTATGAGAGTTGTTTTAACGGACCAGAGAGGTGCAGATTAATGTTTTATACGGATGGAGTGGCGTGTGTTATTTAAATGGATTTCAGATTTTGTTTCTGTAGAATTTTTGGGAAACGAAAAAAAGCATGCTAAATGACAACTCAATTAGTCAAATCAAATATACTTTATTTTACACCGAAACATAAACAGTAAGTATAAAATACAGAGAAAAAAGATACAAGAGGCGGTCTTAACGCTAAGAAGCGATGTCTTCCAAACAACCTTGGTGTTAGTATCATAACAAAGTTTGTTTTTTATCTCCAAGAAATGATTTCTATTTCTTTTTTTGCAATGAATTAATGGTTTTTTTTAATTAATTTTTTTTTTACCCTCACAGGCACATACATTGTAATGATCCCAAGCAAGCACTATAGGCTGTTTATTATGGAAACCATACAACAACGGCACAAACATATAAACATCCATGACCGAACCGGGATTCGAACCCAGGACCCTGGTTTGGCAGTCCGGCGTGGTAACCATTACACCAACCGGGTCGTCAATAATATAAGCTTGAAGTAACAATAACTAACTACAATAATACTAATTTTAATAATTACGAGCGTTAACCCGCGACTTCGTCCGCACAAATTATATACCAGATTTTAAGTCAGATCATAAGCTATCAAACAAAAAAAGTTTCATCAAAATCGGTTCAGTACTTTTTGCGTGATGCTCGTTCAAACAAACAAACAAACACCCAAACAAACAGACAGACAAAAAATCCAAAAATTGGTGATATGGAATCAGGGACACCTAAAAACCATATCGTAACTTATTTTTTGTTAATATCTTCAATGTACAGACACACTTCTGTTACAGCTTTATAATAGTATAGATAGATAGATAAGAAATCGAATTTCCTAAATGAATAAAACTAAAAAACCGCCCCGCCTCATTTCTATTTCTATCTTTATTCTGAGAATTTATTTAATGTAATGCTACAGAATAGGTAATAGTATATAGGTAGTTCTACATAAGTGCACTAGTGATGGATATGAATGAGGACGGTCCGATAGCTCAGTCGGTATGGGGACCTGCGAAAAATTATATAAATTACGTGGTCTATTAACCTAAAACTGTCTCTTAAAAAAACAAAAGAACTATCTTAAAATTACATCTATTAAATTTAATTTGTGCCATTTCTCTTATTCCCTCGCCATCGACAGCTATTTTCCCGGCGACCGCCCAAAATGGCGGAATTTATCACCGAATTAGTTCTTTTCTGTCGATTTAACAGTTTTTGTCATCGAATGGCCGTGGTGTGTGCAGTCCAACGATTTATTCTACTGGTTTATAGAGTTTACGGTCAACGGTCGATGTAAAAAGGGGTTTTTATTGGTTCTGCTCTCTGACACATATTTTTCGCGGCTCTTTGATGGGTTTAATAGTTTCATTGGTTTTTATTGAACTTTGTGATAGTTTTGTTTTACTGTGTGGTTTTCTGGTGTAATAATTATGTTTATTTTGACCTGTATTTATCAAAATCATACCTTATCGTCCCTATTACTATGGTGCTATGCATGGTGAGGGTTTTTTTTTTTTTTTCTTATTTAAGAGCTGCGCTCTTGTCGGTGGAGTTTTCGCCAATCCTGTCTCCTTTCCGCTAGTCTCTTGAGTTCTTGATACGATATGACATCAACCTTTTTCTTCACTTGGGCCAGATAACTCTGTCTAGGTCTTCCTCTGCCTCTCTTCCCCTCTATCTTCCCTTCCAGTATGGTTTTAAAGAAATTGTCGTTTCGTATCAAGTGTCCAATCATTTTTCCTCTCCGGTTTTCGATTGTTTTTAAAATGTTTCTCTTTTCTTTAACCAATGGTGAGGGTGTATGGTCGTTATTTCACCACGACGCGTGCCCAAAGCGCATTAGTGGATAAAATAGGTATTAAAGAGAAGCACTAACGTGAATGCATATCGCTGATTATATTGTACATACCCACGTATACCCAAAAATTTTCAATAAAAAACCGAAATCAGTACGAGTCGCCGACAATATAAATTTATTCAAAAATAAACTATTTAAATGTCTTATTGACAAAACATTTTACACACTTAATGAATTTCTAGACGGTAATTATAATTAATTTACTGACATTGAATATTTCCTAAATTTGACTTGACATTTTACTATACCTAATTTATAAATCGAATTGACCATAATTAACTATTATACTTACATTGAGCATGTACTTCATAACTTTGCACGTATATCTAAACCTTTGTTACTTCCTATAATTGTATCACCGATTATTTGTATGCCTAATGGTAGATCACAGAGAACTTTTATATTTTGTACTTACAACAACTGTAATACCTGTGTGTCACAAATAAAGATTTTGATTGATTGATTGACGTATTCCTATTATACTAAATAGTACCAAAATTAACCGCTTAGGCTCATGCGAATTTCTTCTTTGGTGAATGTTATATATAAGTAATAATAAGTTTTTGGGACGGTTCAGATAAAAGTTTTTTCAATATTATTTTTTTCTCTCCTATTGTTTTAGTCGTTATTATATTTATTTCCTTGAAACAGTTTGATGTTAATTATTTTGCATCCTATTTCATCCAATGAGATGTGAAGAAGAGAGAAGAGAATAGAAGATGGTGGTCAGAGCGAGCCTTGCGTGTGCTCTTATTGGTAGTGTGGCTGATAATCTATCATAAGACACACGCGGCTCTCTCTGTCTCGCTCCTTTCGTTTGGGAAGAACGAAGACAGGAAGATTCAATTCACACTACACCAGCATGTCGACGCATGGGCGCAGTAAGAACAAAATAATATAATCCATAGAATTATTTAAATGCATATATGATTGAATACGTTGATAGGAAGAACCCTCTATCTCTATGGAGACAGACGGGGCTCTTTTTTTACTGTTTGTTGTTATACTGTTTATTTCAATCCTTTTTCGATTACAACATTTACATCCGCCGTGGGTTTTTTCTAAAATTTTTAATTTTGCTTTATTTTAAACTAGCTGTTCACCGTGACTTCATCTGCTTTGATCTTAAAAATGCATCCTGTGTTAATCTAGAACATATTCCATCTTTATGCCAACTAACATTAATTGCAAATATCCAAACTTTCACATTTATACTATTAGTAGGATAGAAGGAAATTTTGTTCTGCGCCGTTCCACCCACGTGCCGTTTGTAATGTGGATAAAAGCTTCGAGGAAAAGAAACTCGTAACTAAGTGTGTTTTCTGTGTAATGCGATCTATTAACGTTCAAAATGAATCTGATAAGCCGATTGGGCTCCGACTTTTAACGAATGACTGTGAATCTTATTACGTTTCGAGAAGGGGAATTATCGGTGTACATTAGGCGGTTTACATTTTAGCATTAGGGTTCAAAATGGAACGTCGCTTTAAATGGTGGGACTATCCATTCGGTATGAAAATTATTGGTAGAAATAATAAGTAATAACTTAAATCCATTCGGCATTTTTCCTTCTAAATTCTTTTAATTTCTCAAGTCTCCGATTTTCGTATCGAAGGAAAGATTTTAGCTTATAATATGCGCTGGCATAGGTCTCCTTTCATGAATTTGAATGAAAAGGTAGCTGTGGCTACAAGTAAGTCTAAGGTCCTTCCTTCTACAATTTTGCCTGCCTTGCCTTTCAGTAACTATAAATAGAAGCCATACCGTGGCGTGGGCATCATGTGCATCAACGGGCATAACATGCTACCCAAAGAAAAAATGTCAAAAATCGAGACGTGCATTTTTTTTTAAATCTTTTATACGTAAACATTTGACCCCAATCTTACCTGATGTATGTGACGATGAGGCCGAAGATGTAGCAACATACTGTACTATCGTCGACACAACAAACTCCGAATCATTCAGCGCAATCAATCAGCATCTTCACCAAGTTGTCAAGTTATATTTTACGACGTGCCATCGACTGAACAGAAAAAGGAGAACCGGCCGATTAGTAATTGCGTTGTAGAAATACACAGTAAATTGCTCACGAATTTCGCAACATTTTCCCCAGTGGTAATTGTTTCCTGAACTCCTCAAGAAGCTAAGAGTCATGTTCGGAATGTAGCGAACAGTGCTTCCCGTAGGAACGACTTCCGATGACCCGCGTGATGCGGAAGGTATTACACGTAAACTGGGTTCAGATATGAGGCCTTCTGTTTGTTGTATCTTGTACAATCTCAACGATGAATCCATCGTTTGTGAAAGAAAAAATACGTAAACAGTATTAAAACGTTAAATAATGTGTGTTCTCAATATTGCGTATTCAAACTATAATTTTTACTAGCAAAACAATTCACAAAAGATTACGTCCAAAAGATAAATGCATAGCTTTCTTAGCTTAAATAAGAGGCGAGTATTTTGTAATAACATGCGACGAGCAGGCCTCGATACAATTGCATGCTTGATATTTCGTAGCTGTGTTATTTATTTATTTGGGTGTTTGGGGCCTTGACAAACTTGCAGCTGTGCTACTTAGACCATCTGTCTGTGACCACTTGTCTGTAAAAAATCAGTTATTCCTTCCTTCATCGCTGGTTCTTTGTGAACGCCCTTTTTACAGTTCTCTACTATTCCCTACTGCGGCCTTCGTAGTAGGTTTTTGATCGGGATGGTTTGTATCTCATCCGGTGTCAATACCTGTCTACCTAGATGTCGCTGTAACAAAGTTGTATGAACAACTCGAAATATTGCGGACATGATTTTATGTATATTTGTGTAGTCGACCATGTATAAAATGCACATTATTGCCACACAACAATCCAAAATAGGTACAAAATACCCTAGCTAGTGGAAATATCGCTAATTGGGTGGTAGACCACTTTTTTGCCGACTGTACAAACTGTCTGCCTCGTTATAAATATATACGTTTTCTAGTAAAAAGTATAACAGTTATGTTATGTACATTGCCTGCAGAAAATAATCAAAAGCGATATCGAAAATGGAACTACACGAAAAGTTTTCATGTAAATTCTATATCGGTTTTTCAATATAAAATTTGTGATTTTAGTTTCGCTCGAAGCGAAGTGCGCAGTGCGGGTTGGTTTGCTTTGATGTCGTTTAATAATTTTCTTTTTTTTCGATATAACTTTTTACCTGGCTGGTTTTGTTATAAACTGGAAATTGAAAGTTTTGTTTCGTTGCGTCCATGTGATATTTTTAATATTTTAGTTGGTTTTTCGGCACACCACTGGCTTTTCGGTGAAGGAAAACATCGTGAGGAAACCTGCATGCTTCAATTTTGAGGCATGTATTGTGCCCACTGTCCATTAAAGTGGCGACGGGCTCATTCCCCGTCACACTGGACAGAGTTTCGGTACTACTAGTGAATCGTGGATGTTCTGAGGTTTGAGAATATCTCTGACTACCCCCTCGGGGAATATAGTCGTGAGCATATGCTGTACTAGTTGGTTTTTGAAGGATGAAATCAGATGTGAAAAGAAGTATTTACTTACGGCCTTTGAACAATACCAGGTGATTTTGTAATCGCAATCCAAATTTTCGGGTTTGGTTCAGACTACTGCAATGCCTACTCGACTCAAATGTATGAAACAGATGAGATTTCAGCTTTGCTCCCATAGTAGAAGTTGTTAAGCTTGATGGTCTGAATCACCCCTTTCATTACGCGACCACTGAGTAACACCTTAATCGCCAAACAAAAATCTGCTGTTCTATGGAAAGCTTCAACATAATTATCTGTCGAACCAAATCTACAGAAAAGCGAATTGATCTTACGCGCCTTCGAGCCTGCTAAACAATCAGTTCAATTAATTATGTGTGTTGGACCATTTGATTAAATTTAATCAATAGAGTCCTTCTAATCTTCAGATGGCGTTATTCTTAAAACCAAGGCAGGGGCCTATTTAGTAGGACTTTTACTATAATTCTTAATTTATGAACAGTATCAAAGCGTATATTATACAGGGTGGAAAAAAAAGGCCGTGGTTGGAGGGAAAGTACCCTTAATATTTATGATGGCAAATTTTACTGAAAGGAAACATTCCTTTATTTTTTAAATTTAATTAAAACTGCATTTAAAGATTTTTGAAAAATCATCTGCTTGAGCCGGGAATCGAACCGGTGAAACGGGAAAAAAACATCCTGTATTTTATGATACCAACCGAAAGAGTCATTCATAAGGATCAATTTCTTTTAAACAACATAGTATCTTAAATTAAAGAAAGACCAAGAAAAAATGATTTTTTTATTGTTAAACTTACTATCTAAAGAAAATTCTTTACTTAACTTATAAATTGCTCAAAATTATACCCATTTTCACGTATGCACAGACGTATTCTTCGAATAAATTCGCTACGTGTCGCCTTTTGTATTGAATTATGGTGAATATTTGAAATAATATTTTGTACTTCCGTTTTTAATTCCTCTACTGACCTGTAGTTTCTTTTATACACCAGATTTATTATTAAGTAAGTATAAGTAAGTATTAAGTATTTTCTTTAGATAGTGATTAAGTTTAACAATGAAAAAATCATTTTTTCTTGGTCTTTCTTTAATTTAAGATACTATGTTGTGTAAAAGAAATTGATCCTTATGAATGACTCTTTCGGTTGGTATCATAAAATACAGGATGTTTTTTTTCACATTTCACCGGTTCGATTCCCGGCTCAAGCAGATGATTTTTCATAAATCTTTAAATGCAGTTTTAATTATTTTTGAAAATAAAGGAATGTTTCCTTTCAGTAAAATTTGCCATCATAAATATTAAGGGTACTTTCCCTACAACCACGGCCTTTTTTTTCCATCCTGTATACTTATGAGTGTGTATTATAGTATTGTGTTCTAAGTATTTAAATAGGTATTAAAGAGGAGCGGGAGCGCTAACGTGGAGCTAATGGACAACACATGTCATGACGTCCATTAAGCTGGTTGTGTTGTACCTACATTATCCACCCACGTGTAACTATTATGCTAAATATTACCAACATTTGTCACAACATTATATTTGAACGCCTACGTAAAACGTGTAGAAAGGGCTATTTAATTTTCTTTAGAAGCTACTGATGTTTCTACAGAGTGGATGGAAAAGGGATAAAATATAATTATACTAAATAACACATACATAGTTTAAGAGTATTCAGTAAATTTGCCTTAGTAACTATGGCACGAGATATTTTTATCATTCATTCATATTTTCAAAGAAAAAACTGCTGCAAGCATTTCTTTGTCGTGTAGTTGTAAAAAAAGCTCATATTTAGCTTTCAATAGGGTTAAATAATGGTTAAATAAATGTCTATATTGCCTCTCAATATGCACAGACAGCAGCTATCGTGCTTTTTGTTGACACTTTTTCCGCCGTGAAAGCCTACAGATTCTTAGTGTGAATTTTACTACAACTTGTTCATTTTCCTATGGTAGTTATAGCATAGATACTGACTAAATGGGAAAATAAGGGACTGAGTAAGGGAATACAATCATCGATTTAATAATGTCTAGATTTTGAATATGGATAAAACTGGAATACCTTTCAACCTGCACACTGTGTTAGTATTTTTTATGAGTATAGGCCCACCACTGTCCACTCCTGTAAACAAGAATCAACAGGTCACTCACGACACTAGACAATGAAGTTTAGCACAGGGATGACTTATCTGTAGCTGAACCCTAAATAATTATAAAACAAGATTGGAGAATTAAGAAAAAGAGTACGTTGTTTTGAGCTTACAGTAAGCTTCAAATATGGCAGCAAAACTTACCTACAAGCTTCGGGCAAAAGCTGGTATTAAAAATAAATGTGTCTGCCAAACAGTTTCTGAGAATTTGCAGCAGCGCACGAAATTAGTTTACCGCGAGATTCCACGAACTCTTCAACTCTGTATACTGCACAAAACTGGGAGAAACACTAACAAATACTGGGAAATAGATGTGAACTGGTTTTGTTTTATATTTAAATATTCCTTCTGAGCACGTACGTAAAGGAATGGTTTGGATTATAGCGAGTTTATTCAGTTAATGGCAGTTTAATACTAAAGTAAGGGTAGGTAGTTTAAAATAATATATAATGCAAATTTTTCATACTAATCATTAAATAAATAAATAATGCTCACATCATTATCATTGGATTTCATGACAGATGATTTGATCAAAACTCAATTACAAAATGTTGTTATGGTTTGCGTTAATTTAAGTATACAATTATTTATACCTAGTGTGTATGTATTAGTTGGGTAATACATAACAAATTTAAATCATGCGACTAGTGGTATGCATGTTTAATGAATCACATAATTCAATTTTACGTTTGCATTGTTAGCAAGTACCTAACAACAATATTCGTACGCTAATATTAGTAAAAAAGCTGAAACGAGCTAAAGAGCTATCCAAACTAAATTATATCAACACAGTTATACTAATAAATTATGTTACTTATAACCTAAGCTTTGAACGCGTATTTTTTTATCTTTTACTTTATTTTATAACTGCAGAGTATTCAACAAATCTTGCCCGCTCCAACGTCAGTGTATCTAAACTATTATAAAACTGAAGCAGAAAGTTTGTCTGTACATTGAAGATATTAACAAAAAAAAAGTTACGATATGGGTTTTAGGTATCCCTGATGCCATATCACCAATTTTTGGATTTTTTGTCTGTCTGTTTGTTTGTGTGTTTGTTTGGGTGTTTGTTTGTTTGAACGAGTATCACGCAAAAACTACCGAACCGATTTTTATGAAACTTTTTTTGTTTGATAGCTAATGATCTGACTTAAAATCTGGTAAGTATATAATTTGTGCGGACAAAGTCGCGGGTTAACGCTCGTCTTAGATTGAATCAGATTGAGTTTACCTCGTACAGGAAACAAAGGAAACTGCTATAAGCTTCGATCTCACGGCTTGTGTGCAGGCATGCAATCTCGGGAAATGCACTCGAATGTTGTTTGTTTAAACGAATATGTTTCGAATTGAATGCATATCGAGCTTATTTGTGTTTGTTCTGTATCTTTCATTAATAACTCAAAGTTTAATGTTTGTGGAGATTTAAAATCGTATTTACTTTTATGTAGGCTGCGTTGTTTACTGTGTTGCGGTGAAACTCTAGGCCACTATTGAAACACCTATTCATTTTTTTTATTACGTATGGGTTTACTCTTGACCTCAAAAAAAATCAAGTACTCATTGCGTTTCATTAGGACCCTCCTCATACACGCTACATTTAACGTTAGCTTATAAGACCTCGTGAGCTCTCAAGAACCGTTTATTTTATACAAGGTGGAAAATGTAATGCGTTCCATACCTTAAGGGGCGCTTCAGACCATTAAACTGAACAATTTTTAAAATGGGACCTATATTGAAGTCGGGAAAAGAAAATCTGCTGTTTCATACATTTGGGTGGAGCGGCTATTGCCATTATCTATAAAAAAAATCCACGATTTCGATGTCGGCTCCATAGTAAAATTTGTTGCCTGATCTGAAGTACTCCATGAAGTATGTAACGCATTGAAGTCTACACCCTGTATAGGCCCATCCTTACACCGTTTTGTGATAGGGATAGCATAAAAAAACTAAAATAATGTTTATTAATAACTACGATTTAATTGTACCACGTAATTGAATAAATTAAAAAAAAATATGAGAACACTTCAGCCGAAAAAAGAAAATGTTGTTTCATTAAAAATGCAAAGTGAATGAAAATATAGTACAGGAACAGCAATTCATTTAGTATTTAAATAAACCCGTACGTGCCTCGTGTGGCCTTCTTAAATGGAAACGTTACCAAAATGATATTTAAACGTGCTCTCAACCTCATTAAAAATTCTCTTTACAGAAACGCAAGGTTTTCGAGGAAAATTTACTCTCGAAAACTGCATCATTATTTACTATTTCTAACTAAGCAGCGTAAGCAGTATTACGCTGTATGATATGAAAACGTAGTTTGCCGTTTGTAGTTTAAAGCATTGATATTACTACATATTATAATGAGATTATAAAAGTAACAACCAATGACTTTCTTGGTCATAGAAAGTCATTGGTAACAGTAATTATTTATTATGTGACAGTGTGAGAATGCGACTTTTTAACCAACTCCAAAAAAGGAGGAGGAGGATATACGGACGAATTGAGAAACCTCCTCCTTTGTATATATATATATATATATATATATATATATATTAATTTTGATTATTCTTTTTTTGTTGGAAAGAAGATATTCCAAGGATGGTACCATGATAAGGAAACCAGGATCTGACATCTCAGAGAAATCGAGAGGAACCTTTGAAAACCTTTGAACTATGCTGTATCGTACATGAATGCAAATAAATAAATTAATAAATGTGCATGAAAATCATAGTGCCGGTTAGTGCGTTTGTTAATTTAAAGCACTAATATTAAATTGAACTAATGTATTCACCACTGAAAATTGCGAAATAAACAAAATTTTAAGCCAAGCCAAAAAGCTGATGCAAGCCCTGTCGCGAATCGTACCGGCTTGACAGCAACTTTGATAAAACAAATTAATGTTCTTATGATGCGAACGAAAAAGTCATCGGCTGCAATATTATTTTTTAACTTTCCTACAGGTTGTAGGAACTTGAAGCCCACTTTTTAAATGTCAAATCTGTTTTTGAAGCTACCACCGCATCGCGCAGTTGTTCTCAAGACTCATCCATCATACATTACATTTATATCCTTTGGGATGATCAGAAACTTTATAACCCCTACTATTATAACTTTTAGATGGCAGTTGAGGCAAGACTCATCATTAACAGCCTCTATTCCACATTATTTTTGTATTAAACATTTTTAACGTTTTTTTACACACATGCACATTATATAGAGAAGACATGTACAATGGGCGAGCTTATCTCTGAAGAGATATCGTCCAGCAGATCATCACCACCACACTATCACCAGCAGAGCAACAGTGACAGTTAATGTGTACAAGAAATAAAAAAAGTTACAATATCAATTTAAAACCTAAATCAATGACAATACATTTTAATTTTGAAATAGCATAAAATATTTACAACATTTTCCAAACCAGTAAAGCTGATTACTGCTTCACCTCTAGTTTCGTAGGTGACTAAATAAATTCTATGAATATATTTACAATAGTTACAAATATATATGTTGGATCCAAATAATCACCTCGCGTGCTAGTCTCGACCCCCGACCCCCGACCCGCCCTGTTGAGCCCAAATTACACGCTACCAAATGGTACCTTTTGAATTGCTACAATGTAACTCTAATAAGTCTTTCACTTCATAAGCGTCGTCTCACTCTCAGACGCCGCGGTTTTAACGCGTGTGAGCAGCGCAATATGAGTTGCCAGGCGCCTGAAAGTTGCTCTATGTATGTTGTTGTCCAGTAGTTGCTTTCATAGTTGTTATTCGTGTTAGTAATGCTCGTCTTAATTTGCATTATTTCTCCTTGACCACAATTTTTCCGGAAGAAGCTAATTTCATAAATGTTTCGTCCCAAATTGTTTGCGGTAGGTTGAGGTGAGGTTTCTTATTTTCGGAGCGCACGAGCTAGGTTTTATGGGTACAGTTTGTTCGTCGAATATCAAACTAACGAGTTCTCGTTGTTAGTGTAACCGGTGTGCTGTGTAGTATGCAGTGTAGACTTTTACACGTATCTATTTTGTCTACAGGACGGAGTTAGGGCGCAGTGATTAGGTACTCTACTACAAAAGTAGTTTTAAATTGAAAATACGTTTTCTGAACAGTCTTAAGGTTTAAAGTAATTTGACCGGCCCATATTGATCTTTGCTTTGATGATTTGGTTAATGGTGACCTTAAGCTAAGAAGTTATTTTTTAACCAAAAAAATCAGCTGTTGCATACATTTGAGTCGCGAACTCGCGCGTCGACATTGCAGTTTAGTATAGAACAGCAGATTTTTTATGTGCTCCGATCGGTTTGCTCCCATGGTATAAGTTGTTCAGTTTGATGGGTAGACTCTTAGTTTAAAGGGATGCTAATGATATTAATGTCACCCTGTATACCACCTGCGATGCCATCAGTTCAATGCATCTCTCAACCTTTTCTTTAAAAAATCATTGCACATCGCTTTATTCTGGTAGTAACCTTTTAAAACGCTTATTACCAACTCACTTGGCTCTCTAATAGCCATGTTTTTCTTCCTTCTTATTGCTGTCTCCCGTTTGCAATGGAGAGAAGTCGGATATTTCGTTTTCCTACTCCTCCTATCTTCTTTGATTAATTCATTGCGGGTTCCAAGACAGATTAGAGTCATCCCCCGGGCTCGCTGGACTTCATTGTCCAGTTTTGTGAATGGTCGCCGCTGTTGATCCTGGCTTACAGGAGTTACAGCGGTGGGAATGTGTGGTGGGCCTATGCCCTTTAAAAATAGTTTAACGATACAAAATGTTACATCTACATATCAATATAAATTGATGATCGAACCGGGATTCGAACCAGAATCCTATGGACTATGGTTAGTAAGTTGTAAAAGTTAATTTTATTATCAGAATCATAAATGAATCCCCTGGGTAGTATTTAAAATCGTTCAGAAATATTAATTAAACGTAAACCGTAATGTGATTAACATCAAAATCTTCGGAATGAGTTAATCCGTTCTACGAATTTTCCTATTAAAATTTACAATTAAAATTTGCATTTTCGCTTCAGTGCGCGTTCGGAAAGTTAATTAATCTGTATCCAACTCCCCGTGGTATGTACTGAGTGCTTGATACAGTGGCACTGTGTAGTGACGTCACAGATTTATGTCACCACATGTCACTGACATGTGCTTAGCTATTAATATACCGCTTTCGTATAAATAATTTCATAACAACACGAACATAGATTTGGATCTCTACTTTATACAGGGTGTAAAATTAAAAATGTTACATAATTATCTAAGGGGGTGCTTCAGACCATCAAACTGTAAATCTTTCAGCATGCAGCCAACACCGAAATCTAAAAAAAAATCGACTGTTTCATACATTTGGTTTTTTGGGGTTTTCTATGGAACAGCAGATTTTTTCGATTTTAGTGTTGGTCTCATAATGAAAGTTAATCAGATTGATGTAACTTTAAAGAACCAATTTAATTTTTTACTCTGTAAACTGAAATAGAAACTGTCCATTTTGTAACGCACGTCTCTTATGTTAGTTTATTATTTAGTCGATGAAATTTACTATGTCTGAAAATGAAATGGAGAGTGTTTTATTACTCAAAGAACAGTATAAAATTAAACAAACACGGAATAGAAAAACACACAATTTAAACAAAAAGAGCAGACAAACAATAAAATTTCAAAAATACTTACTTGTTGTATGTACGGGTTAATTTACAATGAAATGAATATCTATAAAACTGTAACATGAAGTTTGTCTGTACATTGAAGATATTAACAAAAAAAAAGTTACGATATGGTTTTTAGGTGTCCCTGATTCCATTTCACTAATTTTTGGATTTTTTGTCTATCTGTTTGTTTGTTTGTTTGAACGAGTATCACGCAAAAACTACTGAACTGATTTTAATGAAACTTTTTTTGTTTGATAGCTTATGTGGACTTAAAATCTGGTATATAATTAGTGCGGACGAAGTCGCGGGTTAACGCTCGTTTCATATAACAGAGGAGCGTATTCACAGATTTATCTCATAACGTAGTACGTACCTAGTCTTACGTCACACAAATACTTTGCAACACAAACATTTGGCATCAGTCTTGCTTAGAGACAAATGTTTGAACAAACTTGTTACGACTTAACATTTGTCCGTCGCGACGGGTGGATATTATTTAACATCTTGTTAAAGCTTTATCTTGCAGCTGTATTAGCTGATTGAATTTTGAAGACAACATGTTTGTTGGTGTCTAATTTAAGTCTAGAGAAATGATGTGGATGAATGATGAATTAAAGTAAAAAAAAAAGTATAGTAAATTATAAAGTATAATTGATTGATTGATATAATTATTATCATTTCTCAGTTCTACAAAACTGTACCGAATATGTCAGTGGTTTTGTGGAATAAAGCTAACAATCCACTTCCACGTGATATGTGATTCTATCCTGTAATATTCAAACTCATTGCATAGAATAATTTACCCACAATCTTCCTACAATTGAAAGTTTAATAATGTATCTTATCTGGCTAGTTTCTCATCACTTCAAAACATAATAACGACCATGATTTAATAATAAACCAATAAAGCGCAACAAATAAAGCTAATACCAGTGTCTGAAGCCAATGGCACTGACGTGACAGCCAGCGCTTGTAAATGGCATCCATGACAGTTGGCTTTGTTCTTCTGTCGCCGCGCGTGGCTCGTGTGCCTCGCGGTGACACTAAAAAGCCGCGTGTCACTTGTTCTACATCACAATCTGAGATCACAATGCAAGCAATAGTGTTTTCATACCCTCGACTATAACAGAGAGAAAGCTTCAAAACAATATCGCGTTAGTGAACAATCTATGGGAGACTCCGGGCGCTTTAAGGGGCGCATAAAATGATCACGTAACGCGCTCGCCCGATGTCTCCCGATGTCTCCTGTTTATACAGAATATACGTGTGGCGGTGGCGGATTGTCAAAGTAACACCAATATAAACCTTATAGTGCGTAGCATAGAGTCGTTTTTGTCGTAAAAGAAAATCGCGCCTGCGCCACCAGGCGACGTCCCTTGGAGGCGCGGGCGTAATTCTCCAAACGACGCTATGCTACGTACTATAAGGTTTATATTGCCGCACCCCGCCCGCGCCATGCCCGAAACCGCGCCTTAGATTGTCCACTAGCGTGGTTTTTTCGAAGCTTTCTCCCTCTGAGGTATTTACTCTAAGGTAGTAAACCTTAGAGTACGTACCTCAGAGAGAGAATTAAACTCTCTAAACTTAAACAAGATTGACCTTTATTTTAAATTAGTTAAACAAACGTTCACTCACTTATACAATAAGTTTAAAAGAAAAAGAAAAACTTTTGTCGGGAACCAAGCTAAGTAAAAAGTTTACAAGAAATAAAACTGGGATTTGATTCAAACGACCGACACGTACCACAGATTAGGAATTTATTTAACTGCTTTTGTTTTAACCACGGTTTTACCTGTGTATTTTACAAACCACCATAAAGGTTAAAAAGTGTTAAAATAAATAAATAAATATGGTTTCGGCGTTATGTTTTTGGTGTGCAAATAAAGAGCATTTATGTTATGTTAAGGTGAATTTCTATCTATTTAGATGGGGAGAACCTATTTTAGAACCACAAACCATCTTTAAGGATATTATAAATAAATAAATAAATATCTTTGTTACATTGTCACACAAATTATCTAGCCACATTTAAAGTACCTGGACTTGTATTATGATGACTAGACAACGATATAGAATACATATATAGATACAAACATCCATGACTCGGGTACAAATATTCATATTCGTCATATAAATATTTGTCCCTTACGGGATTCGAACCCGCGATCCTCGGCACAGCAGGCAGGTTCACTACAGACTGTGCTACCGGGCCGTCGAATTATGGTAACCATGCAAGGTAACATTTTAGCCTGTTTATGTTTCAAGATAAAATTAAATATAAGTGCTGATAGACACGAAGTTTGATTATCCACACATACGCAGCCCTATGTGCCATTGGGGTAGGCAGAGACAAAAGATCGTCTTATTATGCTACGTTTCTTACACACTGCCTCTTCAGGCATACTGGTCGGTTCCGGGTTCATTTTCAAGTCCAGTATAGATTCGGGTACGTTAAATGTGACTAGATAATTTGTGTGACAATGTCCATATTATTAAAACAAACGTTTAATTTAATTTTTGTGACTATGTCCATATTATTTAAACGAACGACCCGGTTGGTGTAATGGTTACCACGCCGGACTGCCAAACCAGGGTCCTGGGTTCGAATCCCGGTTCGGTCATGGATGTTTCGTGTTCGTTGTATTGTTTCCATATTAAAAAGCCTATAGTGCTTAACTTGGGATCATCACAATGTATGTGCCTGTGAGCATTATTATTATTATTTATTTTATTTGGCCTAAAAATTATTGTAGACTAAGAGATAAGTGTGATTTTTGCTACCATCAGCTGCAAGGCTCATTCAGTGTTTATGTGGTGTAGAGCATCTCTGTGATGCGGATTGCCTGCATAACTCCAGTCGGTTTAGAAGTTACTGATGTTTAAAGGTCAGTAAAAAATTAACGATCAGCTGCAGATCGTATGATATTAATGTTGTATACACGTAGCTATGTGAACAGTACAAAAACTGGCATGGTTCATCAGCCGGTTTAAGAGTTACAGCAGTTCAAAGGTCCGACCTTTGAATGGCTGTATCTCCTAAACCGACTGGCAGTTCATATCAGTTTTTGTACTGTTCACATAGCTACAGTGCATACTACAATAATATGGTACGATCAGCCTTGCAGCTGATCGTTAATTTTTTACTGACCTTTAAACATCAGTAACTTCTAAACCGACTGGAGTTATGCAGGCAGACCTGGTCAATCCGCATCGCAGAGATGCTCTACACCACATAAATACAGAATCAGCCTTTTTGCTGATGGTTGCAAAAAGTACACTTATCTCTTATAATATTAGGTTATCAGATGATTATATCCCTATAGGTATCACACAATCGAATGCTCACGTCGATCGATCCATCTCCACAGCATTGTGTGGACCTGGCAATGATAGATGTACCGGTACATTTCGGACCCTGGCACCCGAAGACATCCATCAAAATGGGCATTAGGCTCGAGACAAAAGGTTCGGATTCATTGGAACGATTTGTAGACATTCAATTGTTTCCCTTTGTCATCTATCTGGACCGGTTTGCGTCACTGGACGTTCTCCTTATAGAAATAGATGACCAACTAGTGTTATGTTTGTGATTGCCCCGAAAGAGATTACGATCGTGCGTTTATACAGGGTGTTAAATTAAATGTGTTACATACTAAACACGGATCAAACTGAACAGCTTTCACGGCAGAGCCTACACCGAAATCGCAAAAAAAAACGTCTGAAACAGCAGATGTTTTTCGTGTTTTCATTGTTGCTCCCATAATAAAATTCGTTCAGTTTAATGGTCTGAAGCTGTTCGATATGTAATGCAGTTTATACCCTGTTTAATTCAAATTGGTTTAACTTTATTTTTTCCGAATATTTTAAGGGGTGAATCTTACGAAAAAAAATCAATTGTTGAAATTTTTCGTGAATTTTGTATTAGATCTGCCGTCCATTTCTTGGTACGTTAATGCTTTTGTTTGAAATACTTATTTGATTCCCTGCTATCTCTTTCTACTTTGGTTGATAATAGTTGTGATCTCTGTTATACACATACATCAGAGGGTACGCAAATAAACTAAAAAGCACTTAAATAACATTTGAAAAACTTTCAGCTCCTGTCACGCACACGCTTCACAAATAAGCTTTAAATTTTTCAAAGCTCTTTTATTAATTAGTTCTATCCGCAGCCGACGAGAGCCGAACAATACCGAACAAAGCCGAAGTTGCTCGTGCTACTATGAACACAAACAATTAGATTACGTCGTCGCCAGAATTGACAATGGCTGTTATTGGCCTTTATTAATTAGTCTGGTGGGTTTTCTAACATAAATTGGTTTTTGCAGGGGCAGGAAAATTCACGTTATGCATAGAAATTTTTTATTATGCTTGACAGGTTGTTTGGTGGATGAATGAATGAATAAACTTTCATCATCATCAGTCTATAAATTCAGGGCACAGATATAGTAAAAGAAAAAATATGATACTACTTACCTTCAGTACGGACAATCCATGCCGTGACCCATTTTTTGCCTCACAACCTCGTGGCAGACGGGTGGCAGAAAATTGTATTAAATTGTTTATTCGTCTCTCACTCGCACTCACTTATTATTGAACATGCTTACCTCTGCTTGTCAGTTTTTCCCATTTATATGAAGTGACAGCGAAGTGTCCGAGGTATGGCACAGACCTTCTCTTTGTAAAACGGATAAAAAACTGTCAGGAGTCATCCCTAACTTTACGTCTTAGTAATGTTTCGATTATAATACAAAAATAATGTTATTCGGACGCCATGAATATTCGAATACCTATATCATAATTAATAACATAAATAATAATAACCAGTAACAACAAAACGCAGCCGGTAATAACTTTAATGGAAACCAAAATGCAACAAGCACTCCAAATCGTATTAACTCGCATTATAAAATGACTCGCCAAACTGCCTGTTTTGGCTCAGATCGGCAATTCGGCACTCTCCGGCAGGATTGTGCCGAGATATTCCCGAATGCAACGGTGAAATGAACGTGTTTACTCTGGCGCTATGTCGGGATGATGTGACACTATCAGTCTCTCGTGGATTCTTGCTGGAAGTTAGGAAATACGGGCTAAAAGTGCAGACATGAAAGTTTGTTTTAACTTAAATGTTGTACAACAGTTTTAATAGCAAGAGGAGCTTTACATATTATCTTAAAAGAGTATTTTTACTGGTCGCGGTAAATTAACTTTATAAAAACTTGTAAAATATTATAACAAACGGATCACTAGTTACTGGGAGCCTAAACATGCTTAAAACCTTGCTGCATCTTCATTCTTCATTATTTCAGACAAAAAACCTTTATTACTGGGTCTACTGGACCCCAATAATTTCCAAGCTTAAATAACGTAAACTAATTAATCCGTAAAATAGATATTCATTCCCTATTTTCATTTCAGTAGCTCCCATTAGCAGTTAATACGCTTCTATTTCGCAAATATTCCTATTTCGGTACAGTAGATGATGAATGCGTATAAATCAGAGACCAAATGTTGCGAGTCGGTGGAGCGTGTGCGTTGTCATGGCAACGGTCAGTAATGGCACCCAATTAGTGGCGCCACTGTCGCGTAAACTTAATTTAATAAGTGAGCGCGTTGCGGAGTCGTCGCGCGTGTGGAGGAGCCTTTATTACATATTCGAGGTTCTGCAATATACAAATATCACTTTAAGTTTTACAAATTACGTTACAGAATTTAGTTGCGCTATTGAATTTTACAATAACGATAAATTTGTAGGAGAAGTAGAGCCCTCGAGATAAATCTAACGACGATTAAGCTGTTTTTTTGGAGGAGAATTAAACTTGTGGAGTGTAGACCTGGAATCGGAAGATGTTCTGTTAAAAAGCCCACAAGGTGGACTAAGTTACGTGTGAAGATCCTTTGTAGTCGATGGATGTAAGCTACACATCAAGGATCATTGTGAAAATATTGGGGAGGCATAATGACTAGCAGAGACCGTGTTTGGATAAAAGCAAGAATATTAATCATTTGTACATGATTTGTGATCAAAATATACTTATTCAAATGAGTGGCACACTCTATCTTTTCAAAATAAATTGATAAATAGCTCACCGAGTTACGCACAAGAGTAAATCAATGGCGCCTGCAATAAGTCCGTCAGCGCATGGCTGGCTCGGGGCGCGCGTGAATGAATGGCCGGGTTATGAGATACGAAGTACTAGTACTTGCACTCTTAGTACCTATTTATATTCTGTGGTTACTAGAGGAGTACATAATAAACAATGCATAGGATATCTATCTTTTCCTTCCTTAAGATGTTTTCATTCACCAAAAAACCGATGGAACTAAAGTTAATGGGCGGGGCACATTGCTCGCAGAACCGATGGCTGATAGGGTCGAAGAGTTCTCCAGTGGATCAACCCCCTCACAAGGTGGATCATCGACCTGGAGTGCAATTCACTGAGCGTCACATCGCTGTCAAATATATCCTTCTTGCATCCTTCAGATTGTCAGAGTTTTTATATGAGTTTGACACATGACATAACCATATTGAATACCGAATTGTCAGCTTGCCGATGATTCAACGACGAATTTAATGTTGTTACGAAGTTTGCGCGTTTAAATTGCATTGCTGGTGAAGGCGGCGGGATCCCGTTGGATGACTGGATAGTAGCGCTGGACCGATTGTTGTGGCGATCCTTGGGGGATGCATAGGCTGGCCTGGATATAGGTCCAGCAGTGGACGTCCTACGGCTGAGATGATGATTATTCCTCGGGAGCAGGGATAAGCCTTGTTATCTAGGGATATGCCTTCGCCGAATGTTAACTGTTGTAAGGAACGCTTCGTGTTGACCGTACATGAAACGTTTTACAGGTTTACTATATTTGCTTATATTAAAGACATTTGGTGAATTAGATATGAAAATCATAATCTGCACTATTGAGTAATTACGTATTTCTAGAGTGAACACCGCGCTTCATTACACTGTCCTATTTAATCGTGGCTACCTGGTTACATATCCACAATTACTTAGTAAATAACTATTGTTATCTCTTTCAACCTCTTTCTCTTCTCTCACGTGGTGCATGACGTTTGTTTATCGTGTTAGTTTTATGGGTAGTACATAATAGTTCAATGACCTTTTTTTTTGTGCCTACTTTGGCACGTCATTCCCATTCTGAAACCATAGAAATACTAGGAGAAATACTAGAAAGCGTTCATTCTGCAATACAGCCAGCAATTTCCTCACAAAATGTACAATTCCACACCCTTCGTACCTCATAGCTCATAGCCCGAAGCGATTCCCGCAGTATTCCGAGCGGCGCACTAACAGCGTGACGTCATCAATGTCAATACGTCAGATCGCAGGTATCGTATCACCTCGGCACACGCGGCTCTACGCACGTTCCGCTAATATTTGTCGACGCAGCCCACATCACCCCCTCCCTACCCCCTCCCACACCCAGTCAAACACTAGGGTTGGAAATGTACGAACGTTTAAAAATTCGTAGAATACGATTTAGCCTATCATTTCGAACACTATTCTCAATGAAATTAACCATTGCAAAATTCAGCATCGGACGGGACTAACCAACCACTTCCAACTCAAAACCTGCCATCTAAGCCTCAGGAGTTTTGCTTTCTTTTATTGTCGATAGAATTATACTTGTTCATAATAGAATTATACTGTTCGATCACCTGCTTCTTATCGTGTGGGTAGTAGAGCCTGCTGCCAGGTGGCAGAATTTTTCAGACCGCCTTACGGTCCAATACGGTTACGGGACGATTTACTATATTATAGATAAGATAAAGGTTTATTCGTATAAATTAGTTACACGGTACAAAAAACTAAAACATAGTCTTAAATATGGCTCATACTATTTGTTCTTAAAATTATTTTTGCACTCGCATTGGAAAAGGTACGTTGTTTCAACCCTAGCGATAGTTTCTGCGCAAACATTCGCAACGTGACAACCATCGATACTGTGGACAATGTGGGGGCCGCGTTACAAACGTTTGATAGATTGTGTCGGATTTATTGTTGAAGGTTTTGTCCTTATTTCTGCCCGTCCCACGTAGTCTCATTTAAAAAGACAAGTAACAAGTAGCTAGAAATGTAACGTACTGTACATAAAATCGTGATCGTATTTTGTTTCGGTGTAGCCTGAAACTTCGTTCCAACTACTAACAAGCACGTATCCAGACTTTAGTTTCGGGGGGGGGGGGGGGGGGGGTATTTAATTTTCGGGGGGGATATTCATAGAAAAACAATGAAAAAGTAAGTGCTGTAATCATTATCAATTGCTGTACAGTCTGTCGATCACGTCTGACGAAGAAGATGTACATATACGATCTTAAAAACTCATCATCATGGATGTCATCTAATCACCGCCACCTGCTTGGAATATTGAGTATTGATTACGCTAGGTTGTACGAAGGTATAATTTTTTTAAATTTATAAAGCTCACAGGCACATACATTTGTAATGATCCCAAGTTAAGCACTATAAGGCTTTGTAATATGGAAACCGTACAACAACGGCACGAACATATAACATCCATGGTTTGGCAGTCCGGCGTGGTAACCATTACACTAACCGGGTCGTCAATGCCACGTACTTTATTTTTTAACATATAATTATATAAAATATGACATGTAGCAATACAAAAACAAACTAAACAACAACTTTATCCTACACAACCAAACTTCCCAACGTGATCTCATTACTGCGAGTTCATTTCTCAAAGAGCTCAACTACTCGCAGGGAGAAAAATATCCATTACAGAATGAAGTAACTACCAACGAGCGAAGCCATTAAAACATTGTATCCACCTACCTACACATGCACAGTGGCACAGTAATCTCTTCCAGCGAGAGAGCCTCGCACACTGTGAAACTGAATTTTCAATCAAAAGAGAGTAATTACAATACAAAGGGAAGAGGATTTCGTTTTGTCCCAAATCCGATACGAAATAATGTAGTCGGTGGTGCGTTGCGAAGAGGTTTGGACATTCAATCATGAGGGTCCGGGTTCGAATCTGCAAAGACGATAAGACATGTACCAATAAGTTTTTCTAAATTATTCCGACTGCTCTCAAACGGTGAAGAAAAACATCGTGAAAAACTTGTGCTCAAGAAAAAAATCAGATGCGTGTGTGTAGTTTACCACTACGCATTGGGCCCCCCTCCTTGAGGGTAGGCCTGTACCCTGCAGTGGAAGTAAATCATATAATTCAAGATTCTAATAGAATCGCAATTCAAAACAAATCCGAAAAACTGTACCAAGTAAGTCCAAGTGAAATTTGATGAAGATAAGTTAGTCAACTTCCCGCTCTCTGAATATTTTCAAATCACCCGTGCGAGTTTTTCTGATACCCGTGCCTTCCGGAGCTGCTTATCCGGGCCATGTTTCATACGTGCCAAGACGAAAGCTATTGCTAAATTCAATTGATCCGGCAACAGTGACCTTCACACCTGCAAGATAAGCCCGTGTCACGCTGAACAAGGTAACAATGATCAATCTGACAGGGATGGGGGTGCATTGTGTGAATGCAATTGCATCAGTTCAGTCGTCCGTGGTAATTTGCTACAGCTTGATGGGTTTATCAATACGGACGTTAACTAGCCTGATAGGCTGTTGAACGGTTATTTCGGTGGAAATTTATCATTTTGATTGCTAATACTGTTTAAGGGTCTGGTGAAGATCCAAAGGTAATTTCCAGGATCTTTTCAGGTCTGGAAGTTAAGACAACATGGTCGTCGAATCGTTCGTCTGGCGTCTTATCACCGTATCGGATGATAAAGCTTTTTATGTACGAAATGCGTTGTTTATCTACAATTGTCTTGTTGACGTAGTAAAAGCTAGCAAGAGATTTAATGGAGAATTGAATCTAATGAGCGTTTCTGCAACGGAGTGTTAGTTAGCCAATGAATTAAATAATAGAAACGACAGACACACAAATTCAAACAAACCGCTCATCCGTCAATTCTTTATGCAACCACAACTCCTAAGCAACTTCCAATTCCGGACTCCGTAGTTCCGGATCCGGTCCAGGGTAGACTTCCTGATGATATTGTTTAACCTTTTGGACCTTTGTGAAAGTTACAAAGGTCACCATTACATACATCACTACCTGTATTTTTAATTGTCCTGTTGCTCATCGTTGCGTCTATTGTGTTGTGCTGGGTAATCTGTAATAAACAACGGACATGCTTTGTGCGCTCAGTACAAAGTATAATATGCTCATTACTTATTATCCGGAAAGGAAGTCTCAGATATTCTTAGGTTCTAGGTTTAGAATTTTGAATGATTCTCTGTGAAACTTTTTATTTGAATTAAATGGCTTCTCCACAACGGAACTTGCGCTTTGCTAGAACTGGTTAGGTAAGCAAGGCGCATCAATGTCACAAATACATGCATTGGTCTGGAGTGCGATTATTGAATGTCACACATTCGGATCAGCAGTAAAAAAAATTATGAAACAAACAATAATAATATGAACAAAGGCTTATATCGAACTTAAGGCTACGTGTGTGAGGGGGGGGGGGGGGGAGGCTATGCTATGCACACACTACACCAGGTTCAAAAATGACTTCTCTGATTCTGGCAACCCTAGGGTTGCGGCAGACTGAGAGGTGGCAACCCTAGTTTTTCCAGTTCTTTAGATCAGTCTCCTTCCGATAGCACCCCATTTACTTCCCAAATAGATAGGTGGAAAAAATTGTACTAAAAATCATAATGGAAAAAGTACTTGCGGCAAGATTTTTCTAGGCAACCTGGCGGCGATGTAGAATCACATTTCGTTCACCAAAGAAATAGGTGCATGATTTTACGGTCGGGACTCGGTCTATAAAGAACCATTGATGAAAAACTTTTTTAGAAGGGTACAAATTGTAAACCAAATTCACAAATAAATACATTTAGTGAATAAACAGGTAAACATTAACGAAGCATTAAACTAATCCATCTCTAGTGAACTCTAATTTGAACCCAGTTGCCAAGTATTAAACCCTTCAAAAGTATTAAGGTTAAACAAATCCTAGAGGTGTAAGCTAATTCCCGCCGAGCGACGCGACCGCATCCTGAACCGTTCGGTTTTCATTCCAGATGATTCCAGAGTATTCCACGCACGTCCCGTTTGAAATTAAACGTTTCGTTTTAATTACTTTTATTTGATATTACTGTGGGTTTTATGAAATATTAGAATTTGTTGAGTTTTATTTCGGTTTCGTGTTATTTCTTAAGGTTTATGGAGAAAATGGTTTTGGAAGAACAATGCGTGTTACAGGTGTCATCATCATCATCGTCCACTGCTGAACATAGGCCTCTCCCAAGGCGCGCCAAAAGACTCTGTCCTGGGCCTTCCTCATCCAGTCGCACCCCGCTACCTTTTTTAGGTCGTCTGTCCAGCGGGCAGAAGGGCGTCCCACACTATGCCTGCCAGTTCGCGGTCTCCACTCTAGAACTTTGACACCCCATTCGTTGTCAGTTCTTCATCAGATATGACCAGCCCATTGCCACTTCAGCTTGCTAATTTTCTGAGCAGCATTTTCTTTACCGGTTTGCCTTATGATAAACATGTTTAGTGTTGCAAACAAGAAATCGGAAACTCAACGTTTGTAAAATTTTGCTTTATATTCTTAGTAAATATAGACGTGTTATAATTTCGAGGCGTTTGTTGTGTCTGCATGTTGTCCAGCTCACTATTTTCTTCAATGCACCTAGTCTGGGCACTTCTTTTGAAACGTATCATATCAGTAGTGACTACCTTATCAAGGATTATAATATAATTATAGTCGTGAACATTGGTGCGGCGCATTTCGTTTTCTGGAGATAAAGTAGTGCCGGAACCTATCTTTTTCGGTTTTGTAGTTTATATGCAAATTCATACATGCTTGAGCTGTCCATTATAAGTGGAGACCGGCTCTATAGTCGTGAGCATATGCTATGCATGCTATGCTACGAAAATTCATATATGAAACGGATACCTACTTTCGTATAATTTGTAATTATCATAAGGACAAAATGTTGTAACTTGTTACTCAAAAGCACCTCAGAAGTAACTTTCTATGTTTACAAAACCTTTGTCTTGGTTGTTTTGTTTGTAGTTATAATTATGGTAATTTCAATTTGTGGTAAGTCAGATGTTTCGACATATTCATTGTGTTCCTTGGAGATGTGGTAACGAGATAATGAAAGGCATAAACAAGTAACATTCTGAATTACTTTGAACGTATTGTTAGCAAGCTTTCCTTATTCGTTTACATTTTCAATAAATAATTAAAATACAAATTATAGCTTACACTGTTCAAAATGAATTTGATTTTATTCGCGATAACTGGTTATTTGATAATACATTTTAGGGCCTTGAAATTATTACTTCGTCATATTCCGGATCCCGGAATTCAATAGTAAAATTCCGTGATCCTGAAAAGCCTAGTTTTAGATCAGATCAGATCTCACCAGATGTGATGTGTAACCCATTTGTAACCCGTGACCTACAGACAGACGTCGTGGAATCATGTTGGTAAGTCAAATAAATGATGCAATCACAAAGTTTTCCCACCTCTGTGGTACACAAATACTAAATGTACCGTCTACAACATCAATAAGTAGTTCTAAATCCTGAAAATAAAATATCGTGTGGTATCGGTTTACAGACAATTTTTTTTAAACACCTCTTTTGTTAAAGATAAGTCCTAAGGCCATGCTCATAATTATGGTTAACTTTAGTATAACGAAAAGTAAGTTACAAAAGGTAACTTTAAAACTAAACTAAAAATATATTTCGAATTAAAATCAAACGGGTTGAAGAACGTGTTTTAGAAAGCAGAATGATAATTTTCTTGAAATATCAATTTTTCTGTTCTTTGCGCAGTTAGGCGAATTTAAAATTTTCAAAAACACACCGTCTGTCGTTACGCGTCACTGTATTGTCTACCCGTACGAGATCGTGGCCTCATACATTCAAATTTTTAATAAGCTGATTTAATTATTCGTGGTAAAACTTTAACATTGTAGCCCTATTTTTTCACCTGCTTGTTTTACATTCAAATGTACACGTTGCTAGCTGTACCGGTACACAGTAGGCTCGGTGATTCCCCACTACCCGCGTAATAGATTTGTGTTTGGTCCGTGATTTCCCGCGGGACTGTAGCTCGCGAAAAAACTTTTCCCGCCAAAAAATAGCAACTGTACCGGCTGTATATCTTTGCAATATTGCCTTTATGAGGTCGAGTTTATTAAAATGGGAAGAAAATTGTTTACGGGGAGATGTTTGTTTTTGAATGAGATTCTATAGACATAATTTTTTTATTTATATTCATTTCAAAGGGATTCCAATATGTTTAGGGTGAATATATTGTTTACATTCATATTTTTTCTTTTTTTATGTGTAGTATATCTAATACTAAAGTGAATGCATATCACAGGCCTCAGTGTATACATTCTATATAAATTTTCATATAAAAAGGTCACAGACACACTTTTAGCAAAATGTAGGTATCACGATGAAATGAGGTGGAAGGGGTGACAAGTAGCTATCCATTCGCCCACAAGACTACATTTGATACCTTATGTAATCACTTAGTCGCTTCTTTCTTTCTTGGAAACACGCGGCTTCATTGATCTTGACATAAATTACTAAATTCTCAGCGTTGGGGTTACCAAGGAAAGAATCGATGCCCGTAAATGTGAAGAAATCCTTATAAACACAGTCGTAATAATCGGCATGACTCGGTAAATGTCAACAACTATCGCCCATGGTGACTGAATACCAACTAGTACCCTCATCCGCCCTGACCCTCGTCACGGGGCTGGCTGTCTGCTGACACCGCTCTCCAGCTATTAGCAAGGGTTAAGATATGGCACCTACCTGGGATTTAACAGACAGTTTTTGATATTAACGCACGATCTTTATCAGTTATCACATCTTTAAGTGTAACAGCTGCTTACAGCGTTAATTTTAGTCATTAAAATGTGTGCAATAGTGTTCCAAATTAAAAGCAGGCTAATAATTTGTTAGGGAAATTCACGATGATTTCCTAGCCTATGCCAAATTACCAAATAAAATAAATATTGTCTAAAATTTCTTCGGTGTACACTTTTGTGTATGATGTGACAATCTGCTGATCCTATTAGGGATAATGAATAATATGTATTTACAAATATCAACTGACGACTCTATTCTTTGCTACGAATACCGAACGAGCTTCCTTAAGCTTCGAATTGTAGCAAGGTTTACTTTAGGATACGTAGAATTAAAAATAAAACGCCTCTATTCCCATAAAAACACAACAAAAGAAACATTAGTCTCCTCATACAGCAGCACCTACTACAGTCATTTTACGTAGACATTTGTATATTGTATCCGGCAAGTATCCGTGATAACATAATAAAACAAAGCTGTAATATCAGGGATAAATGTAGCGTGTAATACTTGACGGTAACGGCTGTCCCGAAATAGAGCATCGTCATGATGACGTCACAACTCTTCGTAACGTCATGACAAGTCTGTCACTCACATGCGTGACGCTAGTGTGTTGCGTGACTTGTTGCCCTAATATAATAATATAGCAAGAGTAATTTCATTAATAAATCTTGTTTCGTTTTAAAGATACTGGTTTGGTGTGGATGAGTAATTTGGACCTTTTTCTTCACTGTCATTGTTTTATGGGAGGATTACTAGGTACCCAGGTGTTCTCAGGATTGAGATTTACATACATACATATTCTCACGTATGTCTCCTCACTGGGGTAGGCAAAGACAACGAAACGCCACCTGCTAAGATCTTGACAGACCTATTTCGCTTCCTCTACACTCATTAGTCTCTTCATGCAAGCTCGTCAGTTTCAGGTTTCAGTTTCATCTGACGTGGCAAGCACGTTACCAAATTCCAAATTTCGAATTCTTGAGATCCTGAAACAGTCCTAGAATTCTATTCTATTCTCAGAAAATATGTCATAAAATCAATTAGAAAATGGTAATAATAGTGCTCTAATTTTAGTGCTCTTCAGAATTGTTGCTAATGTGGAACAGGTACATCATTCATAAATCTAAAACAGTCAAGTTGTTAAAACATATGAACAACATAGGTACCTAATGGGTTGTATTCTAACTATTGAAGGATATATCCCGGGTCCCCGGGATTGAGTAAAAAAATTCCCGGGATCACAAAACAACGAGAAATAGACTCTTAAACTTTTTTTTCGGGGAATACAGTCGTGTTATGCTTATGCTAATAATTTTGTTATCGTCCAGGACACAGTCTCTCTAACACATTAACTGTTTCTATCCTAAGTGCTTATTAACAAGACCACATTGTAACCTACAGAGCGCCAACTGCATGTGAATGCGTCGACAGTTAAACTTGTTCAACAGAACTTCACCGTCAGAGAGTTAACTTTATCTTCGCTTTGTTACATCTTCTCTCTGTGCATTAGGTCAGGGCTGGTACTGTACGGTGCATGTACAGTTTTTGTTGCCTTGGAATTATAAAGCCTCCCAATTACACTGCTTGATATTGTCGTGCGAGGCGACTAAATTATATTAAATGAAATTAAATTACATATCTCCGCTCTGCTTCACGGGACTGGACACACACCCTTAGCGGCCTTGTTTCTTTTGAAATGTTAAAATCCAGACCTATCAAAAATATTTTTAATTTTATTTTATTTGTTGATTTACCAACAGTTTGTTATAATATGATATATCATAAATTAAAGGGCTTAATGTCTAATTGCACAGCCAATTACAGGTAAATACCACATGCGCATACAAAGTAGCATCAAGTGACGACATGAAGTAAAATAATATGATAAGAAAACTTAAACTAGTTACAAAATGCGTTTTGGAATTAAGTACCAGCTTACTGCAGCCAAACATTATCTAGATTACCTAATGTTTTATTTTGGTGTGTACTATTACCATTAAAATTATTTACACTATGTGTGTTGCGAAGAAATTCATTGCGTTGTAATACCTACTATGTTTCATGAACTGCTATCCGGAATTTATAGAGTAAATTGAAAAATATATCTGAAGATGTAGTGTACTGATTGTATAATCGGCAAAACCGAGCCTAGAACCGTCCTTCTCAGTGGTACCATGGTGTTATTCGCTTCTGGTGTTCTCGCTAGAACTCGAAATCTAAATTTTTGCAGTAGCCGACCCCAATCAATATTTTTTCTTAAGATGGTTTCAGTCCATACAAAAGTTTGACGCACAATACGCGTAGACGGAATTAATATAAGTAATATTTTATAGAAAAATAGTTTAGAAAATCTAGTTGTCGCGTCACAAATAATATTTGCAATTTATAATATAATTACGACGATATAAGAAAAATTGCAAAGCTTTATATCTTCGTAATTATATTATAAATTGCAAATGTTATTTGTGACGCGGCATCTAGATTTTCTAAACTATATTTCCATATATAAAATATTACTTCTAGTAATTCCGTCTACTCGAATTGTGCGTCAAAGTTTTGAATAAAATTGACCCCTCTGCAACCATCTTAATGTATTGTGAAAAAAACACATATCCATCTTATCTCTCCGCTTTTCAAGTGATAAAATTTTAAACCTACTCTACCTGTCGCTATACTGAATTACCCCTTTTCTATACCCACTGAATAAGAAAGATGCCACTTTCCAACCTTCATCAACCCTAGATATAACCAATGCAGACGCCTGTCCGAAGGCTTCGTCAACATTATCATCAGATAATGTAGCAGCGGATAATGTATGTGTAATGTGGCATCAGCCCACACAATGTAACGACCGGTGAGACTGCATCCGACGGAATCCAACCCCATCCGTCCCCACCTCATTCTAAAAATATCCCGCGTCGTACCTGACTGCTTTCGTAAATAAATTATCGCTACAGTTGAAATGGGACATGAGAAATCATCGTGTTCTATGAAAACTATAATCATCTTCAACTAAACTCTCACGTGAAGTATGTAGTCAGACTGTCCCCCACGACCTAGTTATCTAGCCCGGTATAATAGTTGTCAACTTGTCCTGTATGAAGCCTTTGTCGACCGCTTGAGAGTGGACGTTACTTCTGTCCAAGAACTCCAAGATCTCGTGAATCGACCCGTTCTCGTCTCTATTACTTTAGCATAAGAGTTTTTACATGAGACCTTTTGCGAGGCTAGGGCTTTGGTGAGGGTAAAACGCTAACTGACACTGTCACTTAGTCGGATCTTTTAGCGTAATGGACATCTGGGTCTTTGTGCTTCCACTTTTTAGGTTGAAAACGTTGTTACTTAACTTTTTTTGCGTTAGAGACATACAGGTTCTTTTTAATCTAGATTTTAATTAATTATTTTAACCCAAAATATGTATGAAACCTTTTGTGATAAAATTCAACTAAAACTTGATAAAACGTCATTATCACATACTAGGTAATCATATAAAATCTTAAGGCAAGCAAGTCTCTAGAATAAAAATAGAAAGGAGAATTTCAATGATTTCGCTCTGTTAAATATAATAGGTACAGGTAGTTGCCAGCCCACACTTAAAAGTGCGGGCTGGAAAATCTGCTCACCAAGATAGTAAGCTATTAACCATCGACAATAGAATCGGAAGATATGGAAAACATGTAGGTATCAATTTATTTTTAAGGATATTCTCTATGAATATATCCATAAAAATGAAAAGATATTGTGTTCAACTCACTCCCCGTCACACTGGACAGAGTTTCGGTACTACTAAACGTCGATGTTCTGAGGTTTCAGAATATCTCTGACTACCCCTTCGGGGTCGTGAGCATATGTTTATGTATTGTCTTCAATACCGGTAAGTACTGCGTCCTGTGAAGAATATTAAAATTTTAAATAATTGATACTTGTAAACTTTGCTGATTAAATCTTATTTGTAGGCCGTCAATATCGCTTAATTACACCGAATTAACGAGATACGAAATCACTGACTCCCCTTAATATTCTTAACGAATAATTTTCAGGAATTATTCAACGTCTAAAAGTTATCCTGATTCTTTTGATCTCTTATTTCATCATAATTCGTGTCATTTTGACTTTATGTCGCTTTCAAAATTAATTATTATTTTGTGACTTGTAATGGAAAAATATATTAATACGGAATCAAATATACAGGGTGAAATCAAATTCGTTAGCATCCGTTTAAACTTAAATTCTACACATAAATCTGATCAACTTTTTAAGCATTTATTTCTAGCTACTTTCACTTTTAGTAAAAGTTTTTGTTAGCATGAAACCGTAGCGGTGGTGTTTGTTTTAGTCGACTTGGGTGGTCTAATAGCAAGTAGCCACATCTTCCATGCAACGGGCGACAGTTTGCCTTGACCCAGATCGAGACATATTCTATCAAATAACGTATAGTGTACTAACGTTATATATTTTTCTTGTTACAGGTATAATGACAGATACTACATTATGTCCCTTTCCGCATCCACGACGTAAGTACAACATACGACGTTTCATCATGCACGACTCGACTAATTATCTAATTAGTGGCGTGTAAACTGTCACATCAAAACCCTTGTTATACGGCGTAAGTGTAGTAAGCCTTATGCTGAGAACATTTAACGAAACGCTCCACCGACACAGAAATGAATTTAGCAACCTCCGCCTACTCGGGATCTTATATGCAAATAGGACCTTTTCCTTCGCTTACGTTACAGCTGGATGGCTGGCCATTTAAATCCTTGTTCCTAGGACGTAAGCGACTGTAACGTAAACGCCTGAGTGCAGTTACGACGTTTTTGCTGCCGCTCGCTTTGTTTGGTCATTATCCTAAGGGAAGTTGAATTACGCGCTCGAAAAGTTATACTTGCTTCAATGACAGAATCTCCCTCATTAATATGTATGTCGTTTAAATGAAATTCTGCGTCTTTAGCGTTTTGTTACGTAAAGACGGAATTATTTTTGTTAATTTATTATGGTTAATTAAGATACGAGTCTTGACTTTTCATTTAAAAAATTCATTTTAATTAAACACGCTTTTTCTGTAAATTTTCCTTGTTACTGTATTCCTCTTCTAGTGAAAATGTGCAGACATTTTCTTGCTTAATATACAGGCTGTGTGTTAACCTTCAAACCACACACTCTACCCATCATACTGAACAACTTTTACTATGGTAGCAAATCTGTCAGACCGAAAAAAAATCTGCTCGTTCATACATTTGAGTCGCGTTGGCATTGCAGTTTAGTATGGAACAGCTGTCTTTTTTGCGCTGACTGGTTTGCTTCCATAGTAAAAATTGTTCAGTTTGATGGGTAAAGTATGTTGTTTAAAATTAATGATACTTTTCCTTACACCCTGTATAGCACAATTAAATTATGATACCTATCTTAACGTCTTCTGAGTTATCGTATGCTTTATAATGTCCCATCCTCTCCATCCTAATCCTTGTTAAATCCGTGTGTATTGTATCCTTATCTATAACATATCAGCCAAATAAATATGACTTAGGTCTTATGTTATTCTAAAACTGCCATAGTTACACCCATTCCCCTTTCATCGGAATGTTAACACGCCTCACTTCTCACTACAAAGCAACCTTTATAAAGTATTCCTCTCATAAATGTTGTAACAAGTGCTTAATAAGAATAGTGAGATGCGACCGCACCGGTAATATAGGCCCTACCCCGGCACCATTCATATTTTATGAGCCACCCTTCCGTTTGCTAAGGTTACACAGTAGGTAAACACTATATGATTCTTTGAAAATACAAATTCATGTGAATCAGAGAATTTTCATTCTAGTAGATATATATATAGATGTTCTGTGGTTTCAGAATGTCTTTGACTACCCCCTCGGGGGATATAGTGAGCATATGCTTATATAAGGGGACTTATTAGTAAAATTATAAGTAATTACAACGGGCCCGTTAAATTTTTATGGCTCTTAAGTTTTTTGGCCTTTATGTCAATTTCCTGAATAAATCACTTATACTATACAGGGTGAAATTGATATCATTAGCATCCTTTTAAACTAAGAGTCTACCCATCAAACTGATTCCAATCGAATCTGCGAAATTCGAAATCCGCTGTTCCATACTAAACTGCAATGTCGACGCGCGAGTTCGCGACACAAATGTATGCAACAACAGCTTTTTTTATTTTTTGCTCTAATCAGTTTGCTGCCATAGTAAAAGTTGTTCAGTTTGGTAGGTAGACTCTTAGTTTAAAAGGATGCTAATGATATCAATTTCACCCTGTATAGAGTTTGATTCTAAATTGGTGATGTAATTGTCATCGAAATCGTTACGTTTATAAGGTTCTGGAAGGTTCACAAGTTACTTATTCAAATCGCTCGGTATTATGCTTACGTTATGTGTTATTATGCTTATATGTATGTACCTAAGGACCTACATAATTATGTCTTTAACGAAAATTCGTTCGTAATTTGAGACTAATGTCACGTAGATTATATTACTATTTTGAATGACCACGATGGTCATTCTTAATATCTTATCCCTTGGTCGCGTCATGCTACACCCACGGGACAAATGGAATGATTCATTCTAAGCCGATAACAAACGTGTTTTCATTTAAGAGGCTATGTGAAAAAATAGGATTCTTCAAAGCGTCATATATCATGAGGTACTAACAGTAGGAGTATGATTAGCGGATATGTGTGAATTGAAGTTTTGATTAGAGCCAAAACACGATTAAGACACATTTTCTCGATAGAAAAACAAGCCAAAGTAGCCTCCTTTATCGATAAACGCTTGGAACTGCTAAACGGTGTATAGAAAAAAGAGACTTTTAAAAAAATTTTTTTAGAGCAGAGTTGAACTTACGTAAATAGTACAGTCACAATTAAAATACATTTTGTTTTACGCTTGCATCGTTTCTGTCGCGCGCGCCGCCCCATCTCTTTCTCTCACATCAGGCAGTAATATAAGCTATCACACGCCCATTTCACTTCAATTATTTTTCGACATAGGCCCTTAACATATCTGTCCAGCAATGCAATTCTCTAAGCGCAAACATCGTCACAACCTTCGTTGAAACATCGGCGACCTGTCAATTCGGTATTCGCTAACGTTATGTCATTTGTCAAAGATAAATAAAAACTTCGACGATCTGAAGGATGCAAGAAAAATGTTACATTTGTGAGTTCATCGATGTGACGCTTAGAGAATTGCACTCCAGCTATAGAAAAGTTCTTGATAATGTCTCAATCAATGTTCGACCTGACATTCGAAGGTCAGCCATGCATGATGGATGAGACACGCGGTCTTGAGGCGGGTTCCTCGATCATTCATTAATGCTTCACGAGTGGTAAAGATTTATACAGTCATCCTCTCACGACCGTGAACCCTTTTGAGGTAGTCGGGTACTCTGCTACAACTAAACACTGTCTTTTAAGGTGGTTTCAGTCCTTACAAAAGTTTGACGCACAATACGCGTAGACGAAATTAATAAAAGTAATATTTTATATATGGAAAAATACTTTAGAAAATCTAGTTGCCGCGTCACAAATAACATTTGCAATTTATAATATAATTACGAAGATATAAAGCTTTTAAAATTTTGTAATTATTTCATAAATTGCAAATGTTATTTGTGACGCGACATCTAGATTTTCTAAACTATTTTTCCATATATATAAAGTTACTTATATTAATACCATCTACGCATATTGTGCGTCAAAGTTTTGTATAAAATTAACCACCTTAACTGTCGTTTTTGTTGTTATTAGACAATTTAATACAGAGTATTACAAAAATACAAATAAACATTTAAGTGAGTGGTTAAGACCATGAAACTGAACAACTTTTTCACTATGGGACCAATATCGAAATCGCGAAAAAAAAAATCGGATGTTCCATCATCATCATCTTATCAACCGATAGACGTCCACTGCTGGGCATAGGCCTCCCCCAAAATGAGGAGATTGGCCGTAATCGCCATGATGTGATGCGTTTGCGATGTTCCATACTAAACAACAGATCTACTCGAGCTAAATGTATGGGACAAAAGATTTTTTTTCGCGATTTCGATGTTGGTCCCATAGTGAAAGTTGGTCAGTTTGTTGGTCTAAACCACCCCCTTAAAAGTTTTCAATTTTTATTTATACTTTTGTAACACCCTGTATAGTGTATAATTTTTAACAGCAAAAACCCGGACGGTTCTGAAGCAAAAGTACTACTAGGTTATCTAGGTATTTCACTTTCGTTAAGGTTAGAAACTTTTATCTACTTACCTCATAACCAATGTTTTAGGCGTACAGTTGTAATAAGGTTTCATCGTTATCATCAGCCTTTACACGTCCCACTGTAGGGCATAATAGGTCTATCCTCAAGTAGGTACGACAGACGTTAGTGCACCACGCGTGTCCAATGTTGATCGGTAGATTTCACATACACATAAAAACTTCTTTTTCAGGGTATGCCGGTTTCCTCACGATGTTATCATTCATTCATTTGAGAGCAGTCGGTATCACGGTCGGTAGTAAGGTTTACTTTAAGTATATTTAAGGTAGCACTACACACTTTGAATATTATAACTGTAGCGACTAGCGACCTTCATAACCGAAATACCTTTGCGGTGGAACTCTTTGAGGTTAGGCTTTGAGATAGGTACCCACTATGTGTGTGGATGGATGTGTGTAATAGGGACGTTATTAATCTCCATATCCGTAACTGAAAACATATTCTAATACGAAATAAGGTTTCAGAATTCCTAATACATTGGTCAACTACTTAAATTATCTATTTCTCCAATCAAACCAAAATATAGTTTTCTGCGATTATTCCTGAAATATGAAGCTGTTATTGATTTATTATAATCTATACTATTATAAAGCTGTAGCAGAAAGTTTGTCTGTACATTGAAGATATTAACAAAAAAAAAGTTACGATATGGTTTTTAGGTATCCCTGATTCCATTTCACAAATTTTTGGATTTTTTGTCTGTCTGTTTGTTTGTTTGTTTGTTTGAACGAGTATCACGCAAAAACTACTGAACCGATTTTGATGAAACTTTTTTTGTTTGATAGCTTATGATCTGACTTAAAATCTGGTATATAATTTGTGCGGACGAAGTCGCGGGTTAACGCTCGTCACTAATAAAATTAATTTGTAAAAAATAAATACACTAAAAAACATGTTTTTGTGTTATCTTGTTATTTCTGATTTATATATTCTGCCTTAGATTTTTGATAATTCGTTGTTACTGTAACAAAATAAATATTACATAACAACAACATTTTTTTATTTTATTCTTTATTAGATCAGCACTGGAAGAAAAGGGAAGATTGGAATGTTCTTAGTCAGATCTTATAATTTTATAAAATTTCTGTAGCGTGAATTAGTAATAATACCTAGTACTTGTCATCGCAGATACGTATTATCGCATGCAGTTACATAATAATATTAAGATTTTTTTGTTTTGCTTCTTTTCGGTGTGTAGCTTCAGTATCCGAAGATTATAGTCGGCTCTCTCGCAGCTACGCTTTAAACTAATATCCGAATAACACATCTCATATCAGTAACAACACTAGCATGTACCTCCATGTTTAAGGTGGGACGGTTCAACGGTTCCAGCTATTTTTGGAGTTCAATGCCGCTGTGGGGCGAGCCTTGGGGAATTTATTGTGTACCTAGTCTTAAAGACCTCTTGAAGAGGATAGCAGGTTTCTTTCTAGAGAAACTAACAATTTTTTTTTACACTTCAGCGATATACATATTGCATTCATTGAGTATTCTTTTAAAATGCGAACTATTTTTTTCACTTCTCTCTGGGATAATATTTCCCTTTTCTAGTATTTTCAATCTGGTCGAACTTATCTTTTTACCATTATGTATGTGCATCGTGTCCAACAGAGTCGTCTAAGACAGCGAGGCGATAAGCGATGAAAAAAACTCGGCAGATCGTTGATCTCGGCGATGGAAGACTAATTAAGTAATTGTTTCTGGGAGTGAAAGAAAGCCGTGTAATTAATTCGATGGTTTTCGTCCCGCGCAAACCGTTAAAGTTTCCAATCTATTTACATGGCAATCGTGATCTAAATTAAAAGCGACAGGCTGACAAATCAGTCAGAGAAATTAATGACAACCTTCTAGTTCTACTGGTGACTAAGCACAGGAAAGCGCAGTGAGAAAAGGCCCGCCACAAGGTGGACTGACGACCGGGTGAAGGTGACGGGAACCCGCTGGATGAGGGCAGCGCAGGACCGCGAGTTGTGGCGAATCTTGAGGGAGGCCTATGTCTAGCAGTGGATGTCTATCGGCTGAGGTGATGATGAGGATGATAAAGAACCTGCTAGGCTATCTCTCCATAAGGCATAATGTGCTTGAGTTTATTTGTAGGTACATGTATTTTATTTGTGGATGTTTTCCATCTGACAGTTTCGCACAACTCCCGTGGACAAGAATTACTTCACAAGGAAAATAAAGCTATTTTGTATTATTCGCATAGCACCGGGCAGGCGCCCTAAATCCCTAGTGAGACTAAAGCTGGTACAAACCGACGCAGGTAAACGTGTGAAGTCGGCGGTAAAGCGACAGTCACACCGGCGCTAGTGGCAATTTGTCAAAAGCAAGATTACGAGACGCCCGCTCGCGACAGATTACAGACAATGTGTCATTTGGCAGAACACCTGCTGAAAGAGGGTCTTAAAAGGTGCTGAACTCGTTTTTTGTAGGATTTGTGTGTTAGGTAAATTGGTAACGGTATTCGGGTGAAGGGTTTGCTTTGCGAGAGTGCAGCTTAATGGCAAAGTTGTTAATGGAAATGTGAAGTTTTAAACAGTTCGTATGTGCAGTAATGTTGACCTCAGCTTACCTCAGTGCCTCTTATTTTAGCTGGAATTTGTTTTAGGATAGTGCTGGAAATTTGCAGCTTATGATCGACTATTTATAAATAAAGTATATTTGATTTGATTTGATTTATGTCAATAAAAATCATTGTACTGTATCCATCACTTAAACACTAAATTCTAATCGAACATAACAGTCACACATTCGCTTTCATTAATTTTTTTTATATAAATAGTTAATAATAATTAAAAAAAACGTTTAAGTAGTTTTTGTATATCGATCATATAAATGTTCTATCTCGCGATCTTTGAGGCGGAAGTATGTATTTAAAAATAATGTAACCGAAAATACAATCACTTGATTCGTTATATTAAGAAACCTGCTAAAGGTGAGCCTGTTGTAACACCAGCATAGTAAATACCAAAATAAGAATCAAAAGTAGAATTTCCAGCTGGCAACCCTCTCGGTGCAAACAAAAGGTCGCAATATTATTGTTTCACTTCGAACCCATCCAGTAAGGGCATTAAGAACAGATTTAATTCGCCACAAAACGTTTGAAAGCCAAACTTACCACAGAAACTCGCGCCATCTTCGTTTTGTTTTGGTTATTTAATAAGTCCCTTTTGACTTAAATTGTTTTGTTACTTTGATTTTCGTAAAGGATTTAATTATTTATGTAAATTATATTGACTGATTTTGCTTCAACGAGATAATAACATTTTCGTGCAGTAGGAGCCAAATTTCATTTTGTGTAGCAGCACATCTGACGAATTTACGTGACGTAAATTACGCGTGTAATGCTTTTCCCTGTACCGACGATACACCAGTATATATACACGCCATTTTTTCTATCAAGCGCCGAAATTACGCCGCCTATATTCCGCAGATGTGTCGATACACTTAGGAATTCCACGTCATTCCAATTATGAAATTTTGATCGTCAGTTCTGGAATAACAATAAGTGAATGAATGATTTCTTAGTTCAATTCGAAATTCGACTGAATGTTTCGTAGTTATAGAAAACAATGGATATAAAAACAAACAGCGATAGGAACTGCTTTTTTAAAAACGATCGTTTTGAATCGAATGAAAATAATCTTTTAGTTGACAAAGAAAAACAATACGCTGTTGAGTACAAATGAAACGAAAGAATCGAAAACTGATTGAGTTCGTTTGAAAGGCGAATAGAAATGGACCGAATGAACGAGTGAATGAATGAAACAGTTAACGAACACCGTTTTGAAAGAATAACTTCCAATGTGGGCTTCGCAAGATTTTTTTGTCTATTTTCTTTTTCTGTCCCCATCTAGTTAAAAATATCTGTATTTCGAAATTTGAATTCCATTGTGTTTTTTCTAAGTGAGCGGTTTTCATCGACTACGATAAAATCGATTCAGCAAAGCGAGCAGGGGGAGAAAATGATATCGGTTTTTATTACGAAATAGCGATTTTTGAACCATAATTAACTTTGATTAGGTACCTAAACCGAACTCCGATTCTATATTTGCTTAATTTCAGCAAGTAGTTGAATTTTTGAATTTGATTCAAATCCCTTTTGCTAGCACATTTTAAGTGTCGGAATTTTTTTTTAAAGTAATTTAACTATAAAAGTATGTCACATTTATATTTATATTACTTTTTTTTAAGTATTGTAAAATTTATGCTACACTAATAACCCTTAGAAGTCAGATCTCACCACAATCGTGTTTGGATTTTATAACAGCTATAAAATCCCAACGCAATAATAAGACAGTCAGTAAGATAACGTCATATAGATGAGTTGAGACTTGAGACAGGCAATAATAGAGAACATAATAAAATAATATTTGTCGTTCGATATAGTTCAGTGGAGCGTAGTCAGGCGGAATGCGGAGCAACAGTTGATCTGTGCGGGGCGGGGGGAGCAGGGAGGGAGGGGGAGTAGGGTTGCCAGAACTCAGACTTATCGCTTTTCTGTCTAAGGACATAATTGATAGGCAGGTTGGTTATCGGTGGACATTGTATACAAGGGAATGGACACATTTCTTAGTAAACTTGCTTCATATACGAACGACATCTGGTTCGCGCGATATACATTGAATTAATTGACTTACATTTACGAGTACGTCCCTAAATACATTAATTGGTTGAACCTGCCTGCAAAGTCATACAGGGTCCATAAATAAGTATACACCACCTTTTATTTTATATCATTGTTAAACGCATTAAAGTATTGAGTATACAGAATGTTAGGGTAAACAATTGTATTACTTTAAAAGGTGATTTTACTCATGCTACTAAACAACTTTGTCAAAGGAACAAACGCAAATTACAAAAAAAAAGTTATCTTTTCCTACAAACGTTCGATCTACTGATTTTATTGAGAATGGAAAGTCCAAACAATTTTTTTTGCAAATTTCTTATAGGTTTCCTAGGGAAGCTCAGTATCATAGGTACAATAACCCCATAAAGTAATGCAACTGTTTACTCTAATACCCTGTAGAAAACCACAACTCGACCCTTTGAAATGGAATCAAAATATTCTTGAGACTCAATGCGGCTAAATGTCGTCGTATTATTTTTAGAGGGATGTTTACCAACACACGTGATGTATAAACGACTATTTGTGACAAAGGGGCGGGGGTAGGCAGGCGTATACAGAACTGTCCCGTTTCCAGCTGAATGCACTCGACTGCTGGCGGACAATACACCTGGCCCACATTCCACTGTTTTCCACCAGGGTTGCCGCTCATAATAGGCTTTTTAATGTTTTGTCAACCGCTGGCTTCGTGTTAATGGCTATGTCATTAATTCAACGTCAATAATTACTTGAAACTTAACATTAGTTAAAATGTTATAAACGACCTTATTGCCGTACTTGTACGGGTAGATAGATATAGACATAGACATAGACATTTATTGATAATTTTCATTACAGGTCATTTTATTGTATACACTATATGCATTGGTAAATAATTCATATTTAAAAAAAAAACTAGAAACTTAGAAACTTTACTATAACTACCAACGTTCAAGAAGGAAGGAAAGGTTAAGGATCCTCTAGAAACTTAGAAACTTTACTATAACTACCAACGTTCAAGAAGGAAGGAAAGGTTAAGGCTCCTCCTGAATCTGCCCTTATTAAAATTTATGAACAACATCTGAGAGATTTGATCCGTATCATTGACATTATTAATTGGTATTTAAAACCACAGGGTACTTTCTCGCACTTGCGTCGATTCTATTCCGGGAACAGACTTGCTATAGTTATTGTAAAGCTGTTTTAAATATTTACAGTACTTTATATCAGGCCTGTTTGTTTGACTATGTAGTCTGTACGTAATTTCCATTTAATCGCGCCAAGGCGAATAAACTGCCACCTCTTTCAAGGTCGTCGTGCCCTTGAGTTGCAGGCTTTGTTGGATATCACGCTAGTTTCCATACAATGCCAAAGTTATTTTATGTTTGGGGTTCAACTTCTTCGTCTTTGACATGAATAAAAATAATTATGTAAAGAGCTTGCAATAGATTATTGCCAGTAGTCAAAAACTTTCCAAATCTTGCATAAACTCAGCCTAATCTTCAATTTATCCCCGAGATGATTGAACGAGGACATCATTTCTTGGTTTTTGTCAGATAACATTGTACTTGGGCTAGTCTAGGTTGGTCCACTAGTATTCTATTAGTACATATTGGGGTAATTATCAATAACCTATTGGGTTTGGGTATCTTTAATTTGATTCGAAACAGCACAACATGGCTGTAACATGTTTAAAAATCAATAATATTTGCTATTGGGTTTGGTTGAGCGTGTTCCCATTCTGCTCCGTCGATGTTTTTGACAGCGATGTGAGAGAATTGCACTCCAGGAACCAACTCATGGTTGATGTGGCTGAGTTTGTTATCCCGTTGCTTTCCAGTAGCACGTGCGCAGCTGTTTCTTCGACCATCATCCTCAATTTTGTCCACAGCAGAGGCGCAGACGCATCAAGGAGGGTGAATGGCGTAAGTCTGTCACGCGGTGCGTTGTCTAGCAATCCGTATTGGGCAAGCGTGGCGGACTTTGTCTTCTGTTCGATGTTTCTCTTTACTGTTTGAGAGCAGCGTTAGATTAAATCATCGGTGCACGGCCTGAAGTGCGTAATCATCAGGGAAGGGTACATAATGCAAGTTTGTGGCAAAACTTTTTAACACAATTTAAAGTATATAAATCCCACAAGACTTTATAACTCTTCCGGTAAAGTTCATCCGTCAACTGCCTGCCTGTGGAAATCCATCTTCATTCGATACTCGCCGTCCTGTTCACACTCGCAGCTAAATGCCCAAGTGAGAGCGAGTTTGAGAGAAGGATATTGAAGGCAGCCTCTAAGTGATGTATGGGTTAAGGTTTACATTTTAATCTTTTATTCTTTCTTATCTGAATTGGATTCGATTTTAAAACGTTTTCCCAGTAATGTGATAAATTGACTGGCTTTTAGACGTGTCACTCTAGCCGAGACATATTATATAAATTCAAAATTCAAAATAATTTTATCTCAGACACAGTCCATAGATTGTTAGTATATACTTAAAAACTATGTTAGTACAGTATAATACATAACAGTCATATAATTTAAAATAGCCTATTTTCTGATAGAGGGGGCAGCGGAGAGGTGTAGTTCCGTCCAGTGCCTCCAGAAGGGACAGTGTGGCCGTTTTGAAATGGTGTTCAGGAGACTGTTGGTGCTACTTTGGACGCGACGCATCAGGGAGGCGACTCTACTGCGTATTATGGCGTGAAAGGAAGTCACACTTGCCGCCGCGAACATCCCTGACGCGCTACAAAACTTCGGGAGCCCCATCAGCATCCTGAACCCATTATTGTACTGGATACGCAGAGCATTGTAGGCTCTCTGCGTATAGCTGACCCACAGGCTGCACGTGTACATCGACTGGCAAAAGGCTCTGAAAAGTGTTCGCTTTACCTCTTCAGTGCATCGTGCAAACCTGCGTGCCAACATCAACGCCCTGCGTTCCCGCTCAATATCAGAATTGTCCTTAAGGTCATCGGTGACCCAGTGTCCCAAATACTTAAACTCGTTCACCTTTACGAGTGGCGAGCCAGCAAGAGTGATGCCAGGGCTATTATAGCATTTGTTACCGGCTTTGAAAGCAAGCAGTACACTCTTGCTTGCATTGTATTTGAGACCATGAGTCACCGCATACTTATATGGCCGGACGTGACATGGCTGAGACATATCCATTGGTTAACAGTAGTGCTGTGCCATGTTTTGTTTGTTATTGTATTTTTAAAATGTTATTATTCTAAATATCTTGTGTGTACCTATATTGTTTTCATGCATGCTAGGACTAATTATTGTGCGCCCATGCGGCAGGACATAGCGAAACTGTAATGTAATTTACAACCTGTGTAACATGTGTAAATTTCACAATAAAATTGATTACGATTATGATATATTTTGACCAATTTTTATAAGAACGAATGTATGCAAATTAGTGACGGTTTAAAGGAAATCTTTTCGCACTTTTCTCAATAACAACTTCATCGTTACTTGTTATGATAATTATTATGATATATGACCATTATTATGATTGACTTTTGCGTAGATTCTCCGCAGTGATTTTGAGTAAACGATTTATCATTTTGATAAGATTTTATCCAAAAATGAAACCAAATACATACATACATAAACCTTTGACTATTTATATAGGGAATGGCCTTGCGGTAGCATTTCCCCTCTGCCACGGTACAATATCAATTATTCCTGTGCATTTACATACAATTTTGTACCTTATCACTACACGAGACAGCCTATAATTGCGAAACAATAACTTCGAACTTATGACGTTTGGGGTTCACATGAGACTACTTATCATAATTTTTATCATTCAAAATTAGAATCTAAAGTTATGGGGAATAAAATACAATGTTGCGGATTTCATGTTACCTCGCCCCCCGCAAAAAATGGCAGAAATCTTTGTTAGTAGAATTACACGCCTAACCAGTCCATATATAAATAATCAAAGACATATAAACACACGACCATAATCCCTTCTTTAATGACCAGAAACGATTCTACAACTACCAACTATCGTTTTAAGCGTGCTCAAAAGCATATTTCCCAGCAAGATAAAATATCTCCGTATATTCCTAGTCTACAAAACAGTTTAAAATACCGACAGCTCAATTCTCGTCACGCCATACCCCCGGGGTCCACATCGATACGTTCCACTTGAGTCGCTCGCATCGCACCCTCGAGGCGACCTCGCGTGCTATCGTCTCAATCTGCCGGGGACGAGCCCCAGACCAATTTCCTATAAACTACTGATAAATATCGGGACAAATTGCTCTTAAAAACAGATTGCTCCGAAATGTATCGGTCAATGGGCATGTCAGTAACAGAAATGAACGGTAAGGCTGTCACTATATAAATATCGAAGAATTGATAGAATCAATTAATGTAGTTCAAACGCATACGAATGTGCATGACAGTGGGAAAGCAGTCTAAATAGAGGTAAAGAAGAGGTGTCTTGCGGATGCGTACAGAACGCATTTTGCGTATAATGGTTACATTCGATCAAGACAACATTAGGTACATATGGAATGTTTTCTGATCGTCCGCATTCCACTTGCCAGTAAAATGGACCATAGTATCATATTACCGATGATATTGATGTAAGCGAAACGTTTGTTAGTACCTAGTAGTAGTATATGTGTATTGTGATAGCCTCTGTGGTCTAATGTTTAAGAGCATTGGGTTCTTGACACGGAGGTCGTTGGGTTCGATTCCCACGGGGGACACCTAGTGATATGTCACTTTGTGCGTTTTTCCCCAGTTGGTTAGGACATTGCAGGCTGAATCACCTAATTGCCTGAAAATAATGATGATTCCGTGCTTCGGATGGCACGTTAAGGTGTTGGTCCCGGCTTCTATCTCTAGTGGTAGTATCCGTCACATAAAAACCACGTAACAGGCTGTAAGGCGGGCTGAAAAAACTCTGACACCACGGCTGGCCCACACGATAAGAAGAAGAATACAGATAACAATGATAATTATGATATTTAACATATTATAACATAACATAAATATTCAAGATTCTGTCTTCGAGATTCTGGATTCTTGATAGTTGTTTGTGAGGTCCCTTGTTGTTATAAATTAAATGTTTTACGTCGATGACCCGTCAGTCAACCTGCGAGATTCTACGTTCAATTTCCTAACAATTTCCTGTAAACTTGATAAATGTCGAGACAAATTAGAGAAATAAATTGGTTGAACTTGCGGCCGTCGGTCGATGTCGACATGATGCCTGTCACAGGAATTAATCAACAAAATGTCGTGTATCGATGACATTGACATGGCTCTGCTTGCGCCTTTATTAATGGAATGTTTTTTCTTTTTTTTTATGGTTGTTTTTTATGAAATCTTCAAGTTTTCTTCTTCCTTGTGCGCAACAAAACGAAACCAAAGAGGCTACCAATAGGGTAAGAATAGGGTAGTGGACTCCATAAAACATATTTTAGTTTTAACTCCTTAGTAAAAAAAAAAGTTTAAAAATAACTCTAACCGTGCATTATCAGTAATTCCTTAGCCTGAATACTGATTTCAATGACAGCAGGATGAACTAAAGTAATGAAATGTTAATGACGTCACTTGTTAGTATTTATTAAAATTTTGCATACAAAGCTCGCGTTTTGACATTCGATTAAGAGTTGCTAATTTGAATATTTGTCCATTCCTTTTTTATGTTTATAAAGAGTATAAGCTAGTTGGCATAGCCATAGCTTAACATTATATTCAGTATTGAATTAAAAGAATGTTGTGAATACCACATATTCCAGGATATCAACATTTCTCTAGCAGTGCCCATCCAGTGCCCAGAGGTAGTAGCAGCCGTAGACAATGTCCATAACACACGTCTTGAAATTGAATGTAAAGTGGTACCAAAAATATGATATCTTTGAAACACAATTGTAAAATTCTTAGCTCATTCGAAATACATTCAGAATTCACACGCTAACATTTCGCGATACATCGATCGATGTGACGCAAATTCGAGATCACGCCGAATCCACCCGATGCATTTCAACCCGCACCCAGCATATCGGAGATACAAAATGAAGCATATTCCGAAAGTGGGTCAATCAAAAAGCTAGCTAGCATTTTCACTGCATATTTCACTGAGACGCGTTGTACTTTGTATCGCATGTACTGAGAGGGGCACGTACAGAGAGGGGAGGGGGGCATAAAGGGAACGCAACAGTCACTTTGTCATAGTAACTGGAGTAGGGCTGTCAATTTTCAAAATTAGACCCGGAGATTCTTTCATTTCTATCCTAATTTGGTTCAGTCTCTCATCTTATTTATATTGATATTTGTGTAAATCTGGGTTTTATTTGTTTTCAATTAATTGTGTTTTTTACTGTCAAAACTAAAATTGTCAATAATATTATACCTATGTTATGTACTAATAGTTTATGTTGCTATTACAAAATAGGCGCGTTGTGTTTGCTCGTAAGTAGTTGTATCTGTAAGCAAAACGTATAAATAAAATAAAAATAAATTAAAATAACCTGCACTGCACTGTAGCTGGGACGGGTCGGGTGTGGAGCGGGGCGGTACCATACTGCGATATTATTCCCCGAACGCTTCATTCTGACAGTCATGTCTAATATAGCTAGAGTCCCGGAGCATGCACCATTAAAATCCGGGGAGTTGGCAACCCTAACTGTAGATGTGTTTGTTCTTTTAGATGTCACGCCTGGCATGTGCATTGTGCAGCACTTGGGAATGTTCGAATTGTTGCAGGTTGTTGGAACTTTGTGCTAGTTAGGCATCGTTCTAGTGACTTTGAGACTACTTTAGATAGAGCAATACCTTAGAGACAGAGCTCTCTGATATCCTGGAATTACCTTTGTCATACAATACTAAATAGAAGACGAAAATACCACAGGTTGGTTCAGGTCATCAATCTAAACAAGTTTAAATATGGGACCGAGCCGGAAATGACATAAAATACCAGCTGTTTCATACATTTGATTGCAGTTTAGTATGGAACAACTGAGTTTTAGTTGCGATTTTTGTTTTGCGAAGTAAAGTTGTTCAGTTTGATCCCCGGAACCACCCCTGAAAATGTATCGAAACATTACAACAACGGGTATAATTATTACCCAGTATCAAAATTATATTATGTGATTTGATAAACACATAAAATAACTTTTAAACATAGGTAGGTACTTAGTAGTATACATCTTTTATTTATTTGTATAAATTTATTCAACGTGTAATTTGCATAAATGTAACAAAACCGTTTTAAACAACAAAAGGCATTTTATTCGCATCTGAATCCCTCTTCCACCGCCTATTACGAAACATTTAAACCATTCGACGTCCACTGATCGGACCAGTGGGTGTGAATGTTGCTATATAAAGCTCACTACAGAAGCCGCTACAGGGGCCCACTGGGAATTAACGGCGAGCTTTAACTCGCGAATGCCGGCGCCAGTTTTAAACGGTTTCCGTTCCACTGGCGATTACATTTGAATTTGAGTTTAGAAGGCCGATAATGACAACTTAAGTGTGACTAGAGATTTTGAATTTAGAAAGTTCTATTGGCTCAGAAAAACTGATTGAGCTAAATTTAGATAGGTATTTAGAAGCCTTTATAATAGGTGGTCAATGTGGATACATTTGATTTTTTGTTGAGAAGGCCGTCAATGACAATTTAAGTTTAAGTAGTTAATTTGAATATAGAAAGTTCTATTGGACAAGAGAAGTGCTCTAAATTAGATACGTAGAAGCCTTCAAAATAGTTGTTAAATTTGAAACACTTCGAAATGTTTCAAAGTGTAGGTAAGTACTCTTATATGTATATTCTCTGATAGATATCTAAGTCTCCGCAAAATCATATCCTGATTTTACCCGTGATACCTAACTGCAATATGACTTCGTAACAGTATCAATAAAAGTAGTATATTTTTTATATTTGGTGTAAATAAATTTAAATTTCATTCGTTCAATACTATTATAAAAGTGTTTAAAAGCTGTGTCTTACATTAAAGTGAAGTTAGTGTATTCGTATCAAAAAGTGCCACAAGTTTCCAAAGCATACCAAATCAGGCGAAGTCGTTAAATCGTTGTCAATATCAAAATATGATACTTTGCAAACCTATGAAATTTAAACCCCGGTGATCAGTGATCTCTTCCAAATATTAAATCCATCAAAAAACGGTTCAAAGTACCGGACTGTCAGAAAAGGACAACTATCAAAGAGCTCTGAGATCAAAGGGAAGAATGTCGCTAAATGTTTGGGCAAATTCCCTCGAATGACGACTGTTGAAGCCACAGAACTGGAATTATTTTAGAGAAGTCTTAAAGAAAAATAAACGACAGCGACATAGGAACGGTAACCAAACCAAACGGTGAACCAATTCTGGCACAAGACTAGTATACATAAAAACTGGGTTCGGTTTTGTTTGGACTATTAATAACAATTTGGGAGGGGAAAAATCTACTTTCCTACACCTACTGCATGACGTGATCTTTTAAAAGTAGGTGCAATCAGAGTACAATAGAAAAGAAAATTATTTCCCAGTCATTTCTACTTTCTGTTTTAAAAGCAATAGATCGGCGACTCAACGGGTTGTTTTGTGTTTATTCCGGGCTTCTGCAAAGTTTGCTAATGTATTTATGAAAATACATTCAATATCTTTGCTTCCGCATCTTTGTCATTTTCTAATAAAATTCTTAGTTAAGTTATTTACGAGAAATCAAATAAATATTTAAAACCTCTAACCTCTAACTGTTAACTTATAAGTTAACAGTGACATATGGTCCTAAATGTACAAGATTTTTTGGATCAAGGTTGAAGGATCGAGAAATCAAAGATGGAAATACATTTAACTTATTGCATTTATTAAATTAATTCGTGTCTTTTAAAATTAATTTGAATAAATATTTTTAAAATTACATTCGCATCATCTGGTCGGTGCTCATGAGCATAACGTCCCTGTAAGACCACCTGACAAGCATGTCCTTGTCCAGGTAGGTCAGGTCATCGCGCTTCATCACCATGTCGGTGGTGTCGATGTTCTTCACGTTGTTCATCATGGTCATGTCCTTCCTGAACACCATGATGTCGGTGAACTTCATGTTGGTGGTGAAGAAGTGGGTCATGTCGATCATCCTGTCGAAGGGGAAGCCAAGAGGCATGGTGTCTACGCAGGTGGTCCAGTGACACACGCGACGCTCCTTCATGATGGTCATGTCGACGGTTGGGAGGAGAAGACCAGTGCGCACAGGGGTGATAATTACAAACATCTGCAGAGGAAGACCACCGGTGAGACCGAGGGGCAGGAGCAGTCTGTGGGGGAATCCGATGCGGCTCTTGAACCACCAGTTGTCGACCATGCGGTCACCGTTGACGGTAGTGTCTAAAACCTTGTCCCACACGCGGCGGGTCCACGGCCTGTCTCCAATAACACCGTGCATCTCGAGGGATTTGCGCACAATTGTGTTCTTGCCGGTGTCCAGTTTGTAGATGAAGCTGTCGATCTCAACCATGTCCATGCGCTTGTCGTTGACGCTCATGAGGCGGCCCATGCAGTCGTATTTAGGTCCGATGAAGACACGGACGACGGCGTCGACGGCCTTCTCGGAAGTAACGTCGATTGTGACCTTGAAGGGGTGGTTGTTGAGGCGTCGCATGCGGGCAACGTACACCATGTCAGAGCGCTTCTTCTGCATCTCAGATTGGTCAAGGTACATAGCGTTGGTGATGTCGAGGTCGTACTCGTCCATGAAGGTTTCTAGTTTGTCGGTGGTGATCTGGTCAATCTTCACCCCGGTGAAGCTGAGCTCCTCGCGAGTGTATCTGGGCAACATCTTCTTGAAAAGGACAAAGTAGTCTGTGATGCGCTTGAGGATCTTCCAGAAGACTGGGTCACGCAGGCAGGTCGTGTACATGTCCAGAGCGGTCGGGATGTAGGTGTATCTGAAGAAGATGAGAAACATTAGTAATGTAAACAATGAATCAAATCGAAGTATTGCACAATACCTAGTGTTTATGCAAACTTACTTGTTGGTGTTGTATAGGTTGTAAGTCAGAAGTTTCTTGAACAATGTGACGAGATGGATCATCTTAGCATCATCGTGAGTAATTCCGATACCACCCAGCACCAGGCGAGCCAAGTACTCGATGTCCTCAGCTTTCTTGAGGTTGATCATCGTACCGTCACGCTGTAAGAAACGGTTTGTAATTATTTAAGTTCTAAAGAAGCCTAAATCAAACAAGCCACAACAATAGTTTTGAAATCATAACTTACCAGCTCAATTTTGCCCTTCAGGATACCTTCACGGATCATTGTCTCGAGATCTTCGAGGAGGATCTTGGTCTTGATATTGTCCTGAGTAAGGAACTTAACGTTGTTACTGCGGGCAGGCATTTCCCAACCGTTGTGGAGGCGAAGTCTGGGCCAGTAGCCAGTCTTGAGGGGCTCGTTGAGCATCAGCATCTTGATGTCGCACATGCCATGGGCGAGACGCTCAAGGCGCATACGGGCGAGAAGCTGCTGGTACGCGTACATGACGACCTCACCGCGACGCTCCTTGTTCAGACCGTAAACGTCATCATTCATCCAGAAGGGGAAGTTCATGTGGAGGTTGTACATGAAGGTGTTGAGATCGATGTCTTCAGTGAAGTAGCTGATCTTGTCATGATGGGTCATAGTGTGACGGACTCCCTTGCGCCAATCGATGACGACGAGGTTCTTGTCGGTGACCTTGATACCGTAGTAGTCCATGATGACGGGGTCAGTAGCGGCCTTGGTCATCTTCAACATGCAAGCTTTGTTGATGATGTGGCTGTCGACGAAGAAGTATGGGTAGATTTCGTAGGGAGCGGGGACGGTGATGCCGCGGCAGTCTGTCCTGTGGAACACGCAGGCGGTGAGGGCGTAGACGAACATGCCGGGGTTGATGCGCTCACGTAGCCAGCACGCGGTGCGGATGAACACGTCGAAGTCCTTGGCGAAGTAGAGGATGCGGAAGACCTTGATGGCTTCGTCGAGGTGCTTGTCGTTGGTGTGGACGAAGACCTCACCGCGCGGGAGCATACCCATCTTGAACATCTCAATGAAGTGCTTCACAACGTCGACTTTCTGTAAATTTTTGAACCGGGTTAGTTTCGATTTTGACTCTCATTTTGTGACGATATATTCAAATGGAAATCTGATTCATCATAATCTAATCATGTCAAGGGACAAGGGGGTTCTATTCAGGTTTACTTACAAGGTATTTGTCGAGGTTTTCCTCGATGACCCATTCCCTGGCGACGTCCCTGACGTCATCGTACATGGTCGGCTGCAGGATGTGGTTCAGGAGCTTCAGGATGCAGAGCTCCTTGGTCTTCAGGTCCATTGTGACTGCACATACAGTTTCGATTATAGAGCTTATATTTTGAATTATGCATCGTGTTAGTCCGTACCGTACTAACTTTTCGTTTTATGAGTTGAAGTTAAAAGTCTAAAAAAAACTATTCGTTTAAGATGCAGTGCTGAGATACTAGAAATAGATCACTATCATTGCTTTATATAGGTTCTCACGAATAATGAACGATGGACAGATGGCAGAAGCATTGCACATGCCTTTTCTTACATCTGAGAGTAAAAAGATCCATACTCTACTACGCAAGCACATTGTGTCATAGCATTTGCAAGCCGCGTTGGGTAGAGCCTCATCTAGCAGCACGGAATCGCATTTTTTCACGCTCTATCCTTTTCTGTCGCTCAGGAATTTCATTGGCTAGAGCGAGAAAGGTCGCATCACTGCCGGTGCGTGCGCGGGCTGTCGCATTCTTGCTGTCTTTCTCTAGCAAATGACTTTCCTTGGCGACAGAAAAGGATGAAGCGTAAAAAATTAGATTCCGTGCTGCCAGGTGAGGTTCAACCAGAACAGGCCTCTGATCTAACAACTACACCGAATCAGTAAAAAAGTAGGAAGGCTTTCCTTTTTCTGGCTACTGTTATCTTCTGTCGAATCGACGGTATGTGGTCGAATTTATGAGATGGTTACAAGAGGATTTTGCAGAAGTAATATTGTAAGCTCTTACCCAAGGTCTCCTTGCCGATGACGACACCCATGACGTCATCCTTGATGAGGGAAGCCGAAGCGACCGCCAGGGCCGACAACACCAGTACTAACTTCATGTTGCTGTGAGTCTGAAGCGAACTGATTGTGATACCTTCGCCCGCCGCTTTTATACTAGTTGTTATCTCATTTCTCGGTGTATCGTTGTTTTGCTTTCTGTTGTTCGTAGGTATGATGACCTTAGTGGCGCGTCCTCTGGGAGATTAGAGAATCTGACGAAAGGTGGTGTGATAGGGTGAATGAAGTTCAGATACAGATATTGTAGATAGAAGTTTGGTTATTAGTTTCACTAAATAAAATGGTGAACTAAGACTATCAAACTGAACAACTTTCACTATGGAGCCTAACTCAGGAAACGCGAAAAAAAGTCCCACACATTTGAGTCCAGTAGGAAAAAAATTACTTTTATTTTTGTATGAAACTGCTGATTTTTTTTTCGCGTTTCCTTAGGTAAGCTCCATACTGAAAGTTTGTCTGAGTTCACCGTTTCAGTCTGCAGAGGACTTTCCCATACACCCTTTTGATTGATATTTGAAACCGCGGTGGCGGTGCCGGTTGGGTCGTAGCTAGTAGAGTAGCCTTTTGTATAGAGGCTGGCGGCTGTTTGATCCCAGCCCGGTTCAGACCCGAACTAATGGAAATTATTTATGATTTTTAACACTACAGATTCTAAGTAAATCAGCGTAGGTACGCCGAGGCGTAGGTAAGATCGTATAATTGAAATCCGCTAATTCACATTTGAGCTAATTCGGCTACCATAGATCATTTGCCAAAGAAGATACATTATTAGTCAATTGAAGTTCTTCGCTTCATCCCCAATTGAACCATTTTGTAAAGTTGTCTGGCTGGGCCTGATGTGGGCTCTGCCAGAACACTATTACAATGGCCAACCTCTAAATTAAAGTTACTACGATATAGGAATTGTGACGTCTCTGCTTCGTTCCGGACACACTCCATGAGAATGTGGTAAACATCTTCAAGAACGATTATTGATATTTAATATAAATAAGGCCATATACTTATCTTCCCACTGCTGGGCAAATGCCTCCCCCTTCATCCTCCATGCATCCCAGTCTCCACCAACTCCATCCACCCATTATCGAAGTTATCCAGGTCAACCCTCCGTCTTCTTCAGAGGTCGACTCGTCGGTCATTATCTATTTTACTTTATTTTTAGGGTTCTGAACCCAAAGGGTGAAAACGAGACCCTGTTACTAAGTCTACGTTATCCGTCCGTCCGTCCGTCCGTCCGTCCGTCTGTCTGTTTGTCCTAACTATTTAAGGCTCTAACTTTTAAACCGTAATAGGTGAAATTTTCACAGAATGTGTGTTATCAAAGCGGATTTGCTAACAAATAATAAAAAAGTTAAAAATTCCTCATACAAGAAACAAGTTTTTATCAAAAAAAATCTTCTCACTCTATCGTAAAAACTGTTATTCATACAAGCGTCAAACTTGGTGTGATTATCGAGCAAACTCTACAGTATAACAACAAATAATAAAAAACGGCCAAGTGTGTGTCGGTCCTACACTAAAGGTCCCGGAGAAACAATATGTTTTGTAATTTAATATGTTGTGTGGTGGTGAGATACGGAACCCTCGGTGCGCGAGTAGCCCGACTCGCACTTGACCGGTTTTTATTTTTCATTAAGCTCGTGGCTGTCATTGTCCTTTGTAACATTTAATTGTTATGTTTTCGAACCTAACAGAAAAACAAAGTTGATGCAATGTTCAATAAATGAATGTACCTACCTAACAGATAACTTATTACAATACATATTTATTTATTGTCGTCGGTAGAGAGTTGCAATTTGTTCATTGTGGCATAAAGTGCATCGATATCAGTATAAAACAACATGTTTACGTTATTTCCTTACATTAATTAGTTTTAATTACTTATTTTTCTAGAAAACATGTTGTACAAGCTTAAAATCACCTCTTAACATTTAATTTACTTCGTACAGGGCGGAGTTGATATCGTTGGTATCCATTTAAACTAAGACTCTTAACATTAAACTGAACAACTTTTATTAAGAGAGCAAACTTGAATTCGAAAAAATAACATATGTACATACCTAACTGCAATTCATTTGACTTTTAGTCGGATTTTTAACTCTATGCACTACCAAACTGGCTTGGTGGTTACTATTTCTTTGACCGTATAGGATAACGATATAATTGTATTTTGTAAATGTCGATCAAGTCGTGAGCATTTAATTAAAAAAAACTATTTTTAATATATGGGCAGCTAATTTTTTTCTTGGTTTCATGTTATGCTCCTATAGTAAAAGTTGTTTGATGTATAGAGTCATCGTTTAAATGGATGCCAACGACTGTATAGAAATACATATACATTTCATTCAATTCAACCAAAACTAACAGTAGTATTCTGTTTGTCCGCAGACATTCCGCCATGGGTTCCCGTTCTCCCCGACGGCGCTGGCCTGGGACCCCATACAAAAGCTCCTCGCTATCGGCGACAAAGGCGGCAACCTCAGAATGTATCCTTTTATACTTCAAACTACGAGTCTACTCCACGACTTTTATATACAGAGTCCAACTTAATATGCTGACAGTTTTCTAAGACGATGATCAGACCATCGTCCCACCCAACATCGAAATCGTGAATAAAAAATTTGTTGTCCCATAAATTTTTTTCCCGATTTCGACGTTGGTGCCATGGAGAAAGTTGTTCAGTTTGACGGTCTGATCATGCCCTTTAAAAAGCGTCAGCATATTAAGAAGGACCCAGCATATTAATCGATTGGACTTCAAGCATCGCAAGCTTCAAGCATCGGACTTCAAGCGTAGGTCAGCCAAAATCGCAGGTAATAAGAGAGCGTCGAATATTGTAAAAGGCGCGTCTGCTTTCGACGAGTTCTTCAAACATTGACTCTTCGGGATTGGTTCATTTATAGACCAGAGATCCTAGTAATTATGCTACTAAGTGTATGGTCAGACTAGATCTGGAAAGAACTGCATAATTAAAGTGTGTTAAAGAGCCTCCCCGTGTGACGAAACCCGAATTTGTCTGGTGCACTCTGGACAGTCAGCCTCGATACGACCATTGCTGTCTGACTAATCTTTACACTACAGCATGAGTGATATAACTCATGCGGAAGAATATCATATCTTCTTCTGTTAAGTCTCTGGCATGGCCTCAAATTTGACTTACCATCGCATCGTGGTAAAGAGATTTGCCAAGCAGCATTCGAAGCATAGGATTATCTTTATTAAAAATTTGTTACAAAACTATTAAACCCGCGATAAATACAATACCCTCTGTTTTTCTTCACCGTAGTCCGGTAAGAACTCGACCTAAAGATAAATAGGTGACCAGTGAAGGACTCGTTCAAAATGATATTATTGTTTATAACAATTGTAAAGGTGATCTGATGCAATCGTCGTACTGCGTGACCTACAACTTTCTCTTCATTATTTGGCGGTGCAACAATGTTATGCAGTTCACTGATAACTGTTGTTAACTGTAAACAAATTGTCCGTTATTTAACGCTTTTGATGTGAGAAAAAAAAGCGAGTGCAAGAGAACTTGCGCGCTGTGGATTCGTTTTTAAATATAACTTAGGAAAAAGGGTTTTTTCTTTCTATATACTAAAAGTGACAGCTTGCTACAACCATATAATAAAGTAAAATTTCGGATAGGTAACCAAAAAATCAATAGTCATTATTATGTTCACTATTATATTCTCCTCAGTCAGATATATTTTAAATATAACATAAATTCAGAATATAACCACATTTCACAAGCAATACCCAAACTCTACCCAGAATAACAGACAGGTCATTAAAGCCTGTGGCCACAACACACACAGTAACATTTAGTAGTGTTACAAAAACGTATTCGGTTTTGAAAATATACTTGCAAACGTATTTGCAAAATAAAATACTGAATTTACACTTTCGTCCGTTCTCTACAGGGTGAAATTGATATCATTAGCATCCTTTTAAACTAAGAGTCTACCCATCAAACTGAACAACTTTTACTAAAGTAGCAAACTGATCGGAGTAAATAAAAAATCTGCTGTTCCATACTAAACTGCAATCTCGACGCGCGAATTCGCGACTCGAATGTATGCTACAGCAGATTTTTTTTTTGCTCCGATCGGTTTGCTCCCATAGTAAAAGTTGTTCAGTTTGATGGGTAGACTATTAGTTTGAAAGGATGCTTATGATATCAATTTCACCCCATATATTTATGATTTTGCGCCGCCTGGTTATTATATAATAATTACGCATCATTTTTGCACCTATTGAATCGAAATTTGGGTCGAAAACAGTAACCCAAAAACAGAAGTTTGCTTCTTCTTTTATAATGCGTACGGCTAAAGAGTGGAACGTACTGCCTGCGGACCTGTTCCCTGAGTACAACTTGGGCCTCTTCAAGGCGAGAGTGAATAGGCACATTTCTAGGTAAGCATGCTACATCTTCGGCCTCATCGTCACTTAACATCAGGTGAGATCGGGGCCAAATGCTTACCTATCAGACATAAAAAAAAAAAAAAAAAAAGATTAGGAAGAAACAATTTTTATTTCGGATTTTTTAAATAAATTTTGTCACACTTTCAAATCAGCGGTAGAAAATGTCAATTATACCATAGAGATTATCCATCATTCGATCAATAAAAAATCGCATTCCTGTCTTCATTTTAGCGGCTAGTCTATCCATAATAAAACGTTTTGTTCAGCATAGATAAAGGTCAAGAGCTAACCCATTTTTAATTTAAAAAAAAGTAAGTTAGTCTCATTTCGTACGAAATATACATTTCTAGTAGGTACTTTAACCTAGGTTGGTCCAATCGAGTTTATAAATCTTTATAAGAAACAGGAGCGATTATTGGCACCAAAAAAGTTTTTATGTTAATTTTTAATTTTCTTAATTTTCAAAATGTATCAAAAAGTTAAGGATAGTCTCTTGAGAACATTTCGCTGTAGCTCCAACGGTTAAGGTACCTGCCCTTACTGCCCCGTCTCAAAAATCCACCCTGTATACAAATGTGTGTGAGTAACAATTATTGAGAATAATTTTGTATTGTTGGATAGAAACATAACGATTGGATCGGGTCGATGTACCCGCATAGTAATGAGATTAGCTTCTTTATCTTAGTTCAGAGTTCAAATCTGAAACTGATTTACCTCTTACCTCAGAGTTTTATCAGTCTATATGTATTTACATATTTAATCACATAAAAGTATGTATGTTTGTTCTCACGAAAACGTCTGGCTTGGCTCAGTGGTGCGCATCGTTGTTGATGGGCGAACCCAACTGCGATTGCATTAAGCGGGGCAATATTTAAAAAAATATTTATTTAGCCAGAACAATTTTTTTCTATTTCGCTAATGGGATGGGTAGCGGACTGCATAACATATATTTTAGTTTTATCTTCTTAGTAAAAAAACTTTTAAAAATAGTGCTGAACTCGCATATTCGGTTGTTCGTTTTTAATAACAACATGAACTATAAAATGTAATAATATTAGCAAAAGCAACGGCAACAAAGCCCGCGTTTTGACGTTCAAAATATTTAATAAAATGTAAATTTAGTTCAAAATTAAGAAAAAAACAAGCAAAGTCAACGTAAATAATAAAGTCACCTCGCTTTTTACCGAAATCCGTCTTAAATGTCAATGTACAATTACAGAGATACGAGTATCTCCGACAGATAACTACACGGTTATCTCTCCGTGTCTTAGTTACAGAGGCAATTAGTAATAGATACATTATAAATCTAAATATTGTGAATGTAGGCTCTTTTGTCACCATTTTAGCCGCCCCTACGTCGGGAGAGGCTAAAATGGTGTACCTTTTTATTTATAGTACTAGTGTTTAATATGTGTGTTTGTTTGTATATTCGTTAGGTAGTGTTAGGTTTTTATTTTATTGTAAAATTATTTCTTTTTGTAGAGTCTTAAGGGTTAAGGCACGATGGGGCTGACGTAACCTCAGGGTTAAAAGCTCCAAAAAAAAAACAAAAGAAAAAAAAAAATTTATTCGCGCTCTGTTCAGTGTTGCTCACTAAGTAAGTTTTGCGCTTGAACTAGCGCTTTTTTTTCGAATAATGCTTCGAAATTAGCTTCGCTTTCTGTTCCTAGCACGATATTTCGAATTTCTAATCAGCCTTTTATAAGATGCATATGCAATATGCGTATGCAATAACAGTTTGCCGTACTAATGTTGTTTTTAATGTTGTCACATTCAAAAATACATGTAACTTTTATCCGAGATATACATAATTAGAATAAGCACATTTCAGTTTTTGAGAGTTACGCGGTTATTATTTAATCTAGAAATAAAAATTTTAACGGGTTCTTACCGCGTTTTGGTATATTTGAGTTCCCAATTCGTTTCAGTTTGGTATTTGAGTTTGGGAACACAAATATACCAAAACGTAAGAACCCGTTAAAATGTTTATTTCCAGATTAAGCACATTTCACTAGCAGTGCCCTAATTCTGTCTCCATAGTCAGGTGATGACTGAAGAGCCCGTCCCTAATGCAACAAACCCGCCATATAATATCTTAACGCCTAGTGTGTTAGGGCTTTCGAAATTAAAATTCGTCACTACTTGGAAAATGGAATTTGGGAATTATGAAATTAATTGGCACTTCTTTTCTAAGCTAGTTGTTTTTTCGTTTTGCATTTTATCTGAGCATAATTGTCAATGACTATCTCTATCACCAAGTGACCGCTAGCAACACCGTCATTACTCCTATCTTTGCCAATTTATTTTTGTTATTGTAGAAGAATAATCACTTTCACTGATTACAATAAAACAATAATAGTTTCAGTTTTGTGATAACTTTGGGGTAAAGAAAACGTATTTGAAAAGCTTTCATAATTTGTATTTTTTTTAATTTCGTTACTTAAATGAGCAGAGGACGCACACACGCACATAATATGCCTCGAAATAGAAGCGTGACGGTTTCAAGTTATCGCTTCACCGAAAGGCCAGTTTCAAATGGAAAATTATGTTCCTAAAAATTCGTTGTTCGTTAGTCAAACTCGCAGTTTGATGAGTTCGAACTGCATGGAAGATCTTCTTCACCTTATGGTACAATATCTTATCGGAGGTTGATTTTATCGTTAGGACTATTCAGACCCTGTAGACTGCAGCCCTGAAGGTTTATAGCCAGGAAGTCTTAGACCACTTAACTATTGACGAGTTACGCGTATTATTCTACTAACAAACTTTTCTGCCACTTTTTGCGGGGGACGAGGTAGCATGAAATCCTCAACTTTGGATTTGATTCTATTACTTTCGATTCTAATTTTGATTGTTAAAAACAGTCCCGTGTGAACCCCAAACGCGACTACTTAGAAATTGTTGTTCCGCAATAATGTGCTGTCTTGTTTAGTGATAACTGATAAGGTATAAAATTGTATATAAATGCACATAATCAATTTGTAACTGGGCAGAGTGGAATGCTAACGCCAGGCTGGTCCCTAGTTATATGGTCTAAGCAGGAAGTCCTTCTTGCAGAATGATTTGGGGAATTTCAATTCTCAATTCAATTCTCATAATGTGACCGAATAATGTGGCATGTAAGACACAAGCCACTAAACCACAGCGGCTACGAAACCACTGAGCATAAAACTGTACAACCATGTTAAACTAAACGGTTCACAGTAAATATGATGATTTTATTACAAGTCATAATATCATACTTTGGCGGGAAAGCTGAGAGCAGTGCAAATATGCATCGTGGCGTTTAAAAGGCTTTCATAAGTTAAGTGGCGCAAATGTTTGGCGGTCCGGCGCGCGGCGGCGTGCACCGGCGGGATCCGGTTATAACCGGTTATTAGTGGCGGATTTAACCGGTTTTAAATTCGAAGTTAATGGCTATGAAAGCTCGGAAATAAGTGGGTTTAGATAGTTTTTAGATGGCATAGGAGAGTTTAAAAGCTGTTCGGAAATATCTACGTTTTGGTAAAAGCTTTTGAGGTTTATGGTGTTTGTATGAGGGGTTTTAATGTCCTTAAATTTATCAGTACTGTATCATAATTTAAGTTTTCGTGAATTTCTCTTTTTGCATAACACCGAAATTTTCTTGCAATATCTCAACAGTGCAATCGATAGATTCTCTATAGTAAAACAATGTGAATACTTACCCGTTATACAGCGTGAAACAAGGGCATCGATTTCGCTAAAGTACATACAATTAGCTCGTTCGGGGTACGTTGCCAAACCGCACAATTTAAATGTTTGTACTTACCCACTTTACTGCTGGTTTGAGTCTAGAAAATCTCCTTTGTAACAATGCCTTGAATTTACATGCTTTTGTTTCAAACTTAGGTACCGACTTTTGATCCTGGTCTAGAAAAAGTACCACTCTATATTTTTGTAAGTGTCGTAAGACGTGACTAAGGTCCGCCACATACATCCGGAATAAAACTGATTCGGAATTAGATTCCGTATGGAGTGTTGCCGCTTTCAGAGACTTTTTCACTAGATCTAGTGATTTTTTTATGTCTTAGGTGGCATATTTTAAGGTGATTTTTGATCATAGGCGTTGATGAAACGATACCGTATCGTGACGGTGCAGTTGCGACGTCGTTGCGGCATAGTTACGAAATCGCCTACACTCAAAAATCGCTTGTGTGATAATGGTTCATGCCATTTTTTATGCAGATTATGTATATGTTAAAACTATCGATAGTCTTTTGATATAGTTGCATAATATTGAAATACAATTTGCAAATCATCATCGTAACGTCATGACATCATCACATGATAGAAATTATCATGTATATAAATTGTTTGTTTCGCTTTAATAAATGCTTTAAAATGCAATTGTCATTTAATTGGCGTTTCATACATTTTTATTTTAGGGATTTTTTTAGCAGCACTCTCGTATTTTTTATAACCATAGTTGACAACACTGATCCTGAATCAGGATTCCGGGTCGCAATTCCGTCTGTGTGTGGCCGACCTAATAGGATACAATTTTTATTAAGCAACGTCTGGTCTACATTTTCTAGATCTAAATTGTTTTTCATTGCTGTGAGAACTTAGTAGAAAGGCATTGTTTTCAAGATATTTATATTCAAGAATGTTTCTTTCGTTGAGAAATAGTTTTGATTGATTTATTTAAATTCTTTTTTAGAAATACAAGCCGCTTTGCAAATAGAATGAAATCTAAAATTTGTGGTTTATGTTAATGTACATTTCATCGACTCGCTCGAGGTTCTTTCATTAAATCATAAAAAGTAAGTAAAACAGAATAACATATGAAGCACACATAAAACGGAGGCACTCAGCAGAATTAAACACCAACACAACCTTTTTAAAATTAATCCCTCAGATAAACCAGTGCGTGAGCTTAACGTTAAAACAAACGCAACACAGAATACAGAAAACATAGAAGGGTTAAGCAAATTATTTTACAAAATCAAATACAAAATTGACAATAAAAGCAACAATAAGTGAAGCTGTCTCAGCTAAAAGTCTTAAAATATATTTAAGTGGTACTCGGACACCAACTCACGATCTAAATCCTCATCATAATGTACCAGAAACTTTGTTTGGCTCACAACCATCCAATTATTTAGGTCCTTAACATAATCACTTGTTCCGAAGAAAAAGTGTATCTCCAAAAACACTACTTAACCATCTGCAACAGATGTTAAGGCTGATGATGATGATGATTGTTAGGTATCTAGAGGGTAGTGTTAGTGCGGTTGCTGCGTCTCCGCCATATTTAATTCAGTCGTCAATATACGCTCTTTCGGTCTACACGTTGTCTCATTGACCTCCGCTCGGCTCGCTCCCCATAGCTAGACTTCTTCTTCTTCTATCGAGTCGATGGCATGTCATTTTATATTTTTCCAGCCCAGTATTTTGCCACGCGGATAGCACTACCAGCAGCGTCCAAAAGCTCCATTCGCGTGCAAGTTTGCGGGCAGGAAGTGCAAGATATGAGATGGGCCATAGTCTGAGGGGCAACACCACATTCACACCTCAGGTCTGATCCATCGATAAAACCCCATTTGGATAGGTTCTCCTTACTCCGGCCGACTTGAGTTCGGAGCCTGTTTAAAGACCTCCAAATCGGCCTAGCTAGACTAACAATGATAAATAAATTTAAATTTTAAATATGTTGGTCATTGTCACACAAATTATCTAGTTAAAATTAAAATTTAAAGTACCAGCAATGCAATTCTCTAAGCGCAAACATCGTCAGAACTTGGACACAACCTTAAATTCGACGTTAGAACATCGGCGAGCTGTAAATTCGGTATTCGTTAAGGTTATGTCAGGTGTCAAACCTATATAAGGTCTAACAAAATTAGGTGAAACTATTTTAAGGGGATGATCAGACCATCAAACTGAACAACTTTCTCTATGGGACTAATATTGTAATGGCGAAAAAAAATTAGCTGTCCCATACATTTAGGTCGAGTAGTTTTGTATGGAACAGTAAATTTTTTTTTGCGATTTCGATACTGGTCCCATAGAGAAAGTTGTTCAGTTTGATGGTCTGATCATCCCCTTAAAATAGTTTCACCTAATTTTGTTAGACCTCATATAAAAACTTCGACGATCTGAAGGATTCAAGAAGAATGTTACGTTTGTGAGCTAATCGATGTTTTTGGCAGCGATGTAGCGCTTAGAGAATTGCACTCCAGAATCTAGCCTTGTATTATGATGACAAGACAACGTTATAATTACAACATAATTAGTTTTGCCAGTTTAGTTAGTGGTCAGCCTGAAAAAATATATTGAGGTTTAAATTAAAATAAAGGCTTTTCGTATCTCTTGTAATTTAGTATTTCGTTGTTTGGGATGTGGGTAGGCGCACATAACATACCAAGTCGACTTTCTGTATTCTCCCCATTTATGTTTCAGAGACTAAAGAGTAAAACTAGCCTTGCCCTGCAAATAGGATTTTAATAGCGTGTGGGGTAAGAGAGGGGGGGGGGATACAAATTGCGGTCAGCGGGGAATTAGAGGGAAGTGTTTAGAGTTAACAGCCCGAGAGCGGTGGTTTATTGACGGATCCTTTCATAGTACCTACAGTACAATGATTGTTGAGATTTTTGTTACTCTGCTATAATATCAAGTTACTTCTGATGTACTAATCCAAAACATAACTACATAACATAACTGCCTCCGTGGTCTAATGGTTAAGAGCATTAAACTCGACAAAGAGGTCGTGGGTTCGAGTCCCACGGGGGACACCTAGTGAAATGTCACTTTGTGCGTTTCCCCCAGTTGGTTAGGACATTGCAGGTTGAATCACCTGATTGTCGTTGGCACGTTAAGCCGTTGGTCCCGGCTACTTTCTCTGGTGGTAGTAGTCGTTAGATAAAAACCACGTCAGAGGGCGTAAGGCGGTATGAAAAAAACTCTAACACCTGGTCTCTGCCTACACGATAAGAAAAAGAAGAATCCAAAGTCACGGGTTAACGCTCGTTATTAATAAAATCATATCTATGGAAAACTTATCGAAACGAAAGCCTATAAGACTTTTATCAGTATTTATACATAGTCATGAAATTATGACATAAAAAAAAACATAACCCTCCTTCTGGCGCAGTCGGGTAAAAAAATCGAATCCGACTATAATTATTTTACGTGTCACAATGGTAATTTAATGGTGAAACTTTCCAAAAAGAAATAATAAATCACAAAGAGTTGCCATCGAAGCGAAGAATATCACCCGCTCAGCCTTCTGCCAACAAAAGCTTAGCGTCGCTTATCTGTATCCCGCCAATTTTCTCCACTGGCAACATTCCAACTGGCCTGACAGCACTGGCAAGATGATGCCACCTGCTTCCGTGTCGGATATTTGCTTCACATACACATTTTTAAGACTTATTGTGAAGGAAAATTCGACGATTGGTGACACTTATTTAGCGCAAGAATCTGCAATCCTTTTAAACCTGTCCGTTTCAAAAATGGTATCATTCTTTTCCTTGAATATATTTGATGTATTGTGATGATACTAAAGTCCATCTTGCGTCCCGTACCTAAAGACGAAAAAGGTTGAAGATTTCTATCCATGATCGATAAGTCTCGGTAGCTTAATTCGACGAATTCCGGATTGGCGGGTTGCGGGTTCACATCCCGTCCGATACAAAAAATTTTATGTTTTAATTTGACGACTTCTTTTAAATTTATTACTCTCATGTAAATCTTGTCTATCTCAGTTTCAACAGTATTATATGACTATCCCAAATGTTCTATTGTTGAAAAGTGCAAGACAGTTTCAACGCTGTTTCCTTTTTCTTTAGGCTCGAGATTTACGTTTCATATTATTTAGTTATAAATAATCTGGCGAGCTTGATTTCCATACAGACTAGGATACTGTTTCCAATATCTATCTACATCTACTTATGTCTACAAACTTATCAAACTACATCGTATCCACTGTTAGGTCACCGGAAAATTTAATTATCGTTTCAACGTCGACGCCATCGCCACGGGCGCCTCAAAACATGTTAACCGTTATCAGAATATCACATTTACTTACGTAAATAGATTATCAATAACAAGACAGGTACATGTCTAAGACCCTTGTCTAAATCAAATAGCGCTTTGTGATGTTATGTACGTACGAGAAGGTAGAATTAATTAGAGACGCCCCTGGGACGAGGACGTGGCGAACAAACACTAACTCGCATTATGTGCTCGAAAGGTAAGGGCTTTCAGCTTATTTATAATGGAATTATAATAGTGTATTGACGATAGTTTGAACTTTATCAACAAAACAAGTAAGGTAGTGCCGTACGTTTAGTTCGGGCTTTAGGTATCTCGGAAAGTTACTAGAAAGGGATAAAGTGTGCAAATCCATAATACCCCAAAAATTTCAATATGCTGTTAAGGTCTTGCTACAACAGAAAGTACAAAAAGATTTGACTCAAATAATTGTCTTTATTACTATTACAAGATGATTCCTGAAAGGCAGTAAGGGATCTCACAGTAAAGAAAAGTTTTTTTTTTAATTTAATTGAATTATTCAACAACATACACTTACAGTACATGTGAGCTTTATTCGGTAAAATTACATGTGGTAAGTAAATTACTTAATAAAAAAAAATTCTTTCATAGATTAATTCCAAGCAGTAAATCATTAAATTTACGAAATCTGATAACATTTATATTAAAATTAAATTAAATTAGATACAGTCATGAATGTCAAAGAATATTAAAGTACCTTCATCAATAGTACCTACACTCTAGTCTAAGGTCAACATATTAACAAGATACCCACTACAAAGCTTCTAGCTGAAACTGAGCCTAAATATCGTCCGGCTGATAGTTTCATCTTATAGCCCAGTCATTTTACGGTTTGAGCCGGGACTAATTAATAATTGATATTTATTCGGTATAGTATTGAAGAGCCAATTTGAGCCTAGAAATGTACCAAAATAAATAAAAAATCTAAAAGTTCTAAAAAACCTGATGGAAAATTTTTTTTGCACATATTTAAGGCTTTACCATTATACATACTTCAAACATGGTGTAAATATTTTTGTCTGCTTAAAAGGTTTTGAAAAATACGTTCGTATTTTCTAATAAATACCTCATTTTTTAAATTTCGGTGTTTATTTTATTGCTCAAAAATAATTTATATTATTAAATCTAAGTCAAATGAGTGGCATTGGTATTCGAATTATTAATTTGTGTGTCCCAGAAACACACAATTTTGATTTCTATGTTGCGTAGCGAACTTTTTTTTAATATGTTTTAAGATAGTCTTTTTTGTCACTAAATGGTGCCGGTTACAGTTTAAAAGTCCAATTAATAATGAACAAAACTCCGTAAAATGACTGGGCCATTACTAAAAAACATAAAAGGGAGAGTTGGCACTACACCACCTGTTCATAAAACACTGCTTAAATTGCTTAATACACCGGTTAGTTAAGATTTTCAGCATTAAATTAATTCTCAAGAACCCACACAACGTCCGCAATCTCGCTTGTTACAAATTAGTATTTTTAAACTCCTAGAGCTCACCTTACAACGCAAATTACTTTTCCAAGAAATAATATTTTAAAAGACGCCATCCTTCTTTATAATAATTTTCCCGCCGGTAATTAATACGGCCCGGTGTGCTGAGGGGTTGATTAATTTTTTTCTGTTTGCAAGTTTACTTAAGGGTGAGTTACTGAAGAATATTTTTAAAAGTTTACGAGTCACATTGGTTGTAAGGAGAAACTGCCTATTAATTGAATTACTAATTGAAGTTCTTGAAAGGTTAATATAGCGTAGGATCGTTACGAAACTTTCTATAAATTTAAATCGTAAACATATTTGTCGTTTGTCTTTCGGTTCAAAATAGACCACTCCATGTCGTCCCGTTCGTTGATACAGAAAAAAAAGGATAAAGGTAGTTTAGCCATCTAACCGAAAATTGGTCTGATTTGATTACATATAGGTACAATCGGTAGTTGTAAAGTCAGCAACATGATTAATATGACAAAGTCTAAAAGTGATCGAACATTTTTGTATGTTGACCAAAGTCAAAGTCAAAATTTTTTATTCAAAATAATATAACATAGATAGCTTTTTGACGTCCATTTTTGACTCTACCACCGCATCTGAAGGTGCTCCGTTGAGAGAAGATGCGGCCAGAAACTCTACGTACCGTACGGACCGTTTGTTTATTTGTATGTATTACTTACCTACATACCTATTTCATTCATTACACGAGCTCCTAACCCATATATGCCCACTGGGTCGAAAACGACCCACAACCACATGACTCAGTGGGCATGTATGGGTTATTTCATAGTTTTTCACCGGCTTCAAAAAAGGAGGAGGTTCGTCTGTTTGCCTGTTTTTTTAATAACGTAGACGTGCAATTAAAATGTTAGTAGTTTTGTACTAATAGACCCATCATCACATCAACCGAGCCACGCATCGCATGGCTGCACTGTTTTAATTAATGAACTACATCTCATCACAAACAAACTAACTAGTAAGTTGACTGGTTGTTCATTCACTGCTCATCCTAATGAAAAACGAACCGAAAATTACGACAGAGTCATTAAGTTGGTACTAATTATGTACGAAATTGAACTATACAAAATTTAAGAATCTGTTCAATACCCATAACATAATTCTATTATGTGTAATTAAGTTCTATAAGAACAGAGATAATTTTTTTGAGAGCTTTGACCTTAGATCAAAAAAAAATTAATGGATAGGCCTTACGTGAACATTTCAAACCTGAAAAATGAGTCAAAACAAATGACAGTTTTACTTCAAATATGTACCGAGATGACAGACCAAGTCTGCTAGTTTGTATGGACCAAGTGTACTAGTTGTGTGCTTCAACTTAATTTTACTTTGATCTAAGGCTTTGACAGGCACGTGAGCGTGACAATGACTCGTTCGGGAGAGCCTTAACAACCTTACAAAGTATTGGTAGGTTAAACAAAGAATTCCTGCTTTGGACAAACGATTTGGAATCAAACAAAAAAAACGAATGATATTTATCTGTGGAAACTTTTAGTTTCTTTATAACTACTGTTGTGAGAATTAGATAATTGCTTGAAAGAGAAAGCTAAATCCATCAAACAAAATAAGTTCAAGAACTTTAGTATTGTTTATTCCTCTTTGGGTTTCATCTAAGGTCCTAACTAAGCAATTTTGTTAATAAAAAGATAAGTATGTCTTTGTTAATCACAAATTCGGATACTAATGACGTTTCAATAGGCAGTCTTTTATCCAGCAGTGGACGATGATAGGCTAATGATGAGGCAGCCTTTTGGAGTTAATTAACTTTTTGTGAAAAGAACAATTTCGTGGAAAAAGGTCTGGAGCTTTACTGGTGTTCAAATATTTCGTCTATTTTTGAAAGAGAAAGATATAACTATCTAGAAGACATTAACAAAAGCTGCTCAAACTCGCTAGATGGCTTTTATTGACTTCTTATGGAACTATTTGGTTAACTTATATTTAGGCGATAAATGCTACTAATAAACATTTTTTCTTATCAAAAAAGTTGGCTGCGTATTGATGCTCCAAATGAGCCACTTTGTATATAATTATTATAATCTGGGACTGAACCATACAATCGATCAGTCAATTGTTTTTATGTTATACTAGATAATTTGCGTGACAATGTCCAAGATATTTATTATTATTTATTTGTACCGAATTAAATCAATTATTAATTAGTCCCTGCTTAAACCTTAAAATGACGGGTTAGTGACTGGGCTAGTGTATGTATGTATGTTAGTCGGTCGGTGGACTAATAGTTGGCAGATTGGTAGACTTAACATAGTAACAAATCTCTTCTTCAGCGAATGAAGGTTTCCTCACGACGTTTTTCGTAAACAGAATCCAACTTAATACATTGACGATTTTTTAGAGGATAAACAACTTTCTTTATGGTACCAACACAGAAATCGCGAAAAAAGAAATCAGCTGTCCCATACATTTGGGTCGAGTAGGTTTGTAGTTTTCTATAGAACAACAGATTTTCGCGATTTCGATGTTGGTCCCTTACGAAACGTTGTTCAGTTTGATGGTCTTATTATCCCTTTGAAATACTGTCAGCATATTATGAAGGACTATATACAGGGTCTAAGTGACAGCCTAGCAAATACTGAAACGGTGAACTCAGATCATCAAACTGAACAACTTTCACTATGGAGCCTACCTCAGGTAACGCGAAAAAAAATCAGCTGTCCCATACATTTTAGTCGGGTAGGTACTACAGTTTTGTATGGGACAGCTGATTTTTTTGCGTTTCTTGAGGTGGGCTCCATCGTGAAAGTTGTTCAGTTTGAATGTCTGAGTTCACCGATTCAGTATTTGCTATGCTGTCACTTACACCCTGTATAAATTAATAATAAACATAATTTACAGTAGGGAAGTGGTATAATGGCCCATAAAACATTAGGTAATTACAAAAAGAAAATTGCTCTGTAAAGTAAATAAAATATCAGACCGCAGATCCTTACGTCCGCGTCCCCACCTGACATATTTAAGTCAATTTGCCCACTTGAGTTTGTCAGCGGCGATACCTTGGGCCATAAAATTAAATCAGTATCACCCCCCCCCTCCCTCCCCCTGCTCCCTCAGACACTAAACGTCGGAACAGCTTCCCGATATTTATTGAATAATAAAAATATTACGTCGCCCGTTACCTGCGGCTTTTACTTTTCGCGGTAGTTTATGGACCGCGGCTTCGATTGTGTAGTTCGTACAATTTGTAAGATAAGTGTAGAAAAATTAACAGATCTCGTGTCTTCCACGACCTTCGGGTACATTGAAATCTCTCCAATGCCTGAATCTGCCAAATGACCTGAATTAATTTTTTTCTCTGCGTCACAGAGGTACTAACTTCTGAATAATTTCTCTAGGTATTTTTTAATTTTTTCGACATCTCATTTCGTTTTAAAGATATTAATTTTTTTTTTACCAAAACCGGGCGATAAATGACCACATTTTTCACATTTTTTCGATTGAAAAAAAAGCTCTTGAGTTTTTTCAAAATTATTCTTTGCTCTGTGTAGCCCTCGCCAAGACGCGTCTTTTGACATCCCAATCAGCTACGTAGTCCCAAAAGCCACGACACCAGGGCGATGTCGCATTTTGCTGAAAATCGGGCCTATACCGAAGAGACAAAAAACATTTTCAATGCAGTAAAACACCACGACGAAAATGCGCGGCCAATTTTCGGTGTAATTAAGTTCCTGCAATGCTTTTTGCCCGCGACACATCAGCCTGCGGCGCCATTTATAAAATAAATAAAAAATTCGCTGGCATAATTACGCCGTGATATTTAGGCAGGTGTTCGAGTATCTCTAGAATATTATACTATACTCTAGTTACGTAAGCATAGTAGCGTGTAGTCGAAAATAAAGCAACGTAATGTGCAATAATGTATTAACCAAATATAACAACATTAAATTTAGGCAGCGCACAGTGGCTTTAACCCTTATTTTCAAGCACACAAAAATAACTATAAATAAAAAAGAAACCTTATCAATTGGTCGCCTCAAACGACACCCACGTAGTCTATTTAAAAGAACCACACGAACAAACTGACAAAATATACAAAAACAAAACAAACAGAAGTCCCAATTTTTTCGAAGTAAGAAGGTATTCGCCACCTGTTCTGAAGGAAGGCATCGTTCCTCGAACCAATAAAAGTTATGACGGTGTGAAATTGGAGCCATTTTATACATATTTCCGAGGATTGCTTTATTTCTGTCACAATACCTTTTCGTATTACGATGGAAAGAAATTGTCACGATGTTTAGGTGTGATTTATCAATGTTTTGAAAGTTTGAGACAGGAAACAAACGATATAAATATAAACAAACATTAATTAATCCCGTACACAAATCCAAATTCATATGATATTATGAGCTCTTCAATGGGTAAGCATATGCCCCAGCAGTAGACTAGACTATAGGGACTGATGATGATGATCTAATATTATAAGTGTTTACATGAAAATGTAAAGGTTATAAACGTGGTTATAAAGCTCTCTACGTCCTGCCAAAAAGACATACAAAAATATGATCATAGTATGATCAAAACGATGTCATGTGGTCACAACTATGTAATGTAATTTATCTTTCACATATTTAATACGACATGCAGCAATATATACCACCAAATTCCCTGCATTATTAGTTACAAAAATCATAAAAAACACATCTCAAGTTCTGCCAAGAATAATGTCGTAAAACATGCAAATAAACGAGATAAGTTTAAATAGAAGCATTATAAATTAAAACAGAAGTCCCGCGGTGTCGAGGAAGTAATGAAACGGTTCCAAACTCACCAACTTTACGTTTTGTTCTCCGTCGGTTTGTTTGCGTTTTTCCTGTGCCGACACCGCACCACGGCCCCGTCGCGCGCCGTGTCGCTTTCATATTGAAATTTCTCGTTTTTATTATATAATACACGAGCATTAACCCGCGACTTTGTCCGCACAAATTATATACCAGATTTTAAGTCAGATCATTAGCTATCAAACAAAAAAAGTTTCATCAAAATCGGTTCTGTAGTTTTTGCGTGATACTCGTTCAAACAAAAAAACACCCAAACAAACAGACAGACAAAAAATCCAAAAATTGGTGAAATGGAATCAGGGACACCTAAAAACCATATCGAAACTTTATTTTTTTGTTAATATCTTCAATGTACAGACAAACTTTCTGCTACAGTTTTATAATAGTTTAGATTGTTTTGACTTTGCTTGTGGCAAAGAACTAATTATTAGTTAAAGTATTGTTAGGCGGACTTCCTACAATCATGCAGGTGCGTGCTTGTGCGTTTGAAGTACATTGCTGTGTTTCGTTTACAGTTTCTGTGAAAACAACATAATCGTCTTCTGTTGACTTTATAATACGTCAATGAGATAACGCCTAGTTATAACAGGCGCCTGCCTATAGGCTGCGTTTTACAAAATTGTATGAATTTATATGCAACAAATTACATTAAACACCTTTGCCTGTCACACAATTTTGTATAGCGACGTATCGGGCCCGTGGCTATACCACCGATCATAGTCTTATAGAGATTAGCCACTGAGCATTAGAGACGGTTTAGTAAGTCACACTCACACGGGGAAGTTCTCATCGCGCACCCCACGACGTTATGCAGTATGAATGTGCTCCGCAAAATAACACACAATGGCAATCTAATAGACTAGTTTAAAGTAAGGCCTATAAAGACAAGATTCACGGCATCGTATCCCGCGTTTAGTCAAACATTCTGTGTATCTAATTAAATACTTGTGCTCAAAATTAGATAAAAAAAATTAGAAAAATAAGTAAAAAAATCCGTCTTAACAAAAAGAAATCCAATTCCTCACAAGTTTCGCGTGTGCACAAAATTGTTTATTATAAGTACAATAATCTCGAGGTTTGGAGTGCGATTTTTGAAAGTCACCGGCTGAGTAAAATGGCCGATCTTCACCGATTTCACAAAGTTCGCATTTTTTAATTTCACCTGTGACTAAATTCTCATACTCAATGAGAAGGTTTTTTTATGAGATAAAGTATGTAGCGCATTTAAGTTTACATCATGTATATTAATTGGTAATTCTTTTCTAACGAATTTCCACAACTTGTATGGTTTTTGAATCTCATAAGTGATTAGGGGTGGTTCAGACCATCAAGCTGAACGGGTTTCACTATTGAGGCAAAATCGAATTAGCGAAAAAAACCTCTGCTGTTCCAGAAAAAACACAAATGTATGGCAAATGTATGTGTTGTAGAGTTTCTGGTCGCATCTTCTCTACAACGGAACACTTTCCGATGCGGTGGCAGAGTCAAAAATGACGTCTGAAAGATAACTATGTGATATAATATTAAATAAAAAAAATTGATTTCATTAATATGATTTGATTATGGAACAACAGATTTTTTTCACGTCTTCTTATGTTGGTCCAGTAGTAAAAGTTGGTCAGTTTTATAGTCTGAAGCACTTCATAAAAAATTAAATGTTGTACAAACTATATTTTCCGTAATACGGTCATCTGCAAAAAGATGTACACTTTATTAGTACGACATGGGACGAGAGCGTACTCATATTAGTGAGGTTGACATCAGTGCCAGGTGTAAATTTATCTTAACACCAGCGTTCCACTGCGGTCTCGCGTCTTGACGTATCATTCCCGTCGAGAAATATTCCTGACAGCACCGGGACGGGAATATTACCGTCACGTCCTCGCGTCCCGTCCCACGCCCACGTGTCTACAATATCTCCAAACTTGTACGTTAGTCCTTAATTCGTGGCACTGTTCCTAAGTTTAACTCTAACAGTACTCGTACTTAAGTTCTGACAAGATTTGTCATAATACTTTCATTTAAAATTCATAGAATGTTCTTTTTGTTGTGTCGTAATTTTTTACACTAATATATTAAGTATCTTAGGGTCGATTCACACCAGAAGAGCATCGAAGCGGAAATCTTATCACTAGTGAATAAAGATCGAATTTATTTGGAGCGATACGGGCAGCGCGCGCTTTCTAGTGATAAGATTGCCGCTGCAAGCAAATGTTCTTCGATGTTCTTCTGGTGTGAATCGACCCTAAGGCAGTTGTTATAAAATGATTAGTTTTCGGTTCAGAATGATCATTTAGCAGGTACTTATTTATGTTCCAGTCAAAAACCACTTTTGCCTTTGCAGTCGAAAGTGGTTTTGACCGGTTATGAGTTTTGACTGTAACTTTTACATCGCGACTTTTCCCTTCCCGCAATGCCTATAAACATAAAAGTACATAAGATCATAGTCGCGCGCTGTCCATTTTTTGCCTAAATACGAGATCTGACTAAAAACATTAGCACTGTCCCCGGCATTCCAACACGTGTAAGATCCCATTACCCCCACATAGGTAATTATCTCAAAGACAGTGGTTGTACACACGGTCTACTGTTTGTGCTGATTACACAACGTGCGCGGCCTGTAATTTAAATTCAGTCTGGTACACAAAGAGCCTTCCACTCCGCTGGTCATGCTTAGTTCCTTATAATTGTGAACGTATTCTGTGAGGGTTTACATTGCGCTAGTCTACTTTATAGTGGGCATTCTACACAACTATCCGGTTATAATATTTAAACATAAACTCCGATATCCATTTTTAAATATATTGTTCTCTTTTTTAGTTTATTTCGTATGTAATCTTGCTCTATTGGACCCCCACGGTCCGGTGGACTAACCACGGTCAAGAATCAATGGATGCGAGTTGCACAAAATAGTTCGTTGTGATCGTTGGCAGAGGCGTACGTAGATCAATAAACAATACAATACACAATTTGTAAACTAATCTTTTTAAATCAAAAATTCAAAATTAAAAATTTTTTTATTCAAAATAATATCACATAGATAGCTTTTTGGCGTCATTTTTTGACTCTACCGCTATTATATTATATATTTATAGCTGTAAGCTCACCAAATAAAATAAAATAAACATTATTTGGCTTGAAAACGGGAAGGACTGATAATGGCTATAATGCTACTCCTAGCCGATTTTGGCTACGGCGACTGCCTCTGATCCCTTCGTTGATCCGATCGTTGCAGCCTGAAAATCTTCTCCTACCTAACACAAAAGATCCCATTGGGACGAAAATCCAATCAAATCAAATCAGTTTATTGCCAAAAAACACAAAAAGAAAAATACATACCAACAAGAACAAAAAAAAAATATTTAAAAACAAGCAAAAAGAAACTGCTGCTGGCTTGGCCAGCCCCCGTAACAAACGTCCATCGACTGTGATATCAATATGACGACAGTAATGATGATTCAAGTTTTCTAATAAGTCTTTTGGTTGACGTGCTGAAATAAATTGCTAATGTATTACAAACCTCACGTATACTTACGTAAATGAGGAAGTGATTTTGGCTTCGGCCTCAACCTAACAATATTGGCTTCGTCCCAATCTAGTTGGCGCCGCTTTAAAAGTTGAGCCAAAGCTGTAATTTATCAAGTGCAATAAAAATTTACGACTTCTATTTGAATATGACTGCAGAAAACTTTGTGTTGCAATTTATCAACATAACGGAAATGCAATGCGATTTAAGTTTAAAATTACGTGCAATCTATAATTTATTAATCTTTTTACACGTCGTCGGGTGAAATGCTTACTTTTTCTTCTTTTTTTGTTTGAATTATATTATATGCTATTATGCTAAGAACTTTAATCTGTCTCTTTAGCTTTTGTTAACGTGGAATTTAAATGCTTATTGAATACCCTGTTGCAAACATATAAGGGTTGATTATCGAAAAATCCTGTCTATTTTACTATGGGAGCAAAAAAAAAATCTGCTGTTCCATACTACACTGCAAAGCCTACTCGACCCAAATGTATGCAACAGCTGAATTTATTTTTGCTCCGATCAGTTTGCTCCCAACTACCAGTTATTTAGTTTGATGGGTTTAATAAAAAGGATGCTAATGATATCAATTTCACCCTGTAGATGATACTCATAAATTTTCTGCTCTTTCTTGTACATATATCTGATTGATCGCCTCCTGCTATGATTCTAACACGCCTCTTCAACACAAGCCGGTTCATAAATGCTCTTTAATCTTTGTTTGCATATACTATGAAGACTACGCCGTGGTTGCGCAGGTGGATTTCTTCGCTAGCATAACGCCTTCCGTGCAGAGGGTGGTGGTTCGATCCAGCCTAGATCAGCCTGTAGCAATTAGTTGTAAGGAACTTATGCACGGTTTTTCTCCATTTTAGCTTTTTAGTGATGGCAAATATGACCAAGAAACCTACATACTTCATTTTCGTGACAAGTAATGTGTTTACTCTACTGTCCACTAAAAAGAATCGGGCCTACTAAAGTAACACTGGACATTGTTTGCAATTCTGATAAAGGAATTTAGTTGTAACGTAAGCATGAACAAATTTTAGGTATCCTCTAGAAATATCATGACGACTAAATCTGTGTAAAGAAGGCTTAGTAATTCTAGTATTATAACAAAAGGATTGTTCTAAAATTGTAGAGATTAGGAACCTTTGTTTGAAGTTTAATAATTAATGTGCTTCTTCGGTCCAGTGGTCATGTGTGAGGGACCTTAAGGTCGCGGGGTCAAGGTCACCGTGAAATAGTTTTAGTGTCCCTTGTGGAATGGGAAGACTGCCAAATTGTCGGCGGAATGTAATGGGCTGCGTCAGCGAAATGTATATCATGTTGGACACTTTTTCCTGGACAGTTTTTAAAAGGTTTAATATGTGGTTTTTTTTTCTTTTAGTTTCTTATAATGCCACTGTCTATCTACTGTACACATCTAATGAAGGATGGGCAGTAGCATCCTCTGAGTACACACATTGATTCGATCCAACTGCGATCGCCAACCCGCCTGCCAAGCGTGGCGATTATGGCAAATCCTCCCATTTTAGGGGAGGGTTATGTCCAGCAGTGGACGTTTAATGGCTGATATGATGATGATGATTAATGTCGCTGTATGGCGCTAATTCTGTCTTCAAAGACATATTGGAGCAGAATGAATGTCTCTGGCAGTAAATTTACATAATATATTTTGTTTTTCTATGTAGACTGTTGTCATATTATAAGAAAGAGTATACTTACTTTCAGTGCGTAAAATCAATGCCCTCCACCGATTTTAACCTCACCCCTTGCTACCCCCTCTGGTAGAAAGCGCGGCAAAAAATAGTGGGCAAAGGTGCATTTCTGTCTCACTCGCACCCGGTCCGTATGGCACATGCTTACCTCTTCTGGTCAATTTTTTGCATTTGGATGAAGTGACATCCAAGTGTCCAGTGTTGCGGAGGTATTGAATAGAAACTCAATCGTGTGGATCCGGGTTCGAACCCAAACGGACGATATGCCATGTACCAATGATTTTTTAATTTAACTTATGTACGTAATACCGACACTGGTATCAAACGGTGAAGGAATCGTGAGGAAACCTGTATTTAACGCTGAAGAAGTAATTCTGATCCGTATGTGTAGACCACCAATCCGTATTGGGTATTACTAACGCCCACACACCCTCCATTGGGAGTAGGCCTGTGCCCTGCAGTGGGACGTATGTAGGCTGATGATGTGGTATTGTAATGAGATTCATAATTTATTTATTTATTTGATTCACTTACAGTAATTACACTCATACAATCATCGTGATACTAAACTACGTCTTAAGCTAAATGCATAACCACTTAAAAGTGAACACAACATGCGTAATTTACAGTCACAAAAGAAAAAAAACAGAACGTTTCAGTCAATGAAAGAGAAACATTGACCTCAGATGACAAATAACTTAGGTACTGTTTATTATTATTTTTTAGAAAATTAAAAAGTAAAATAAAAGAAATGAGAAAGTGACAAATAACAATTGCATTGGATAACGTGGTGGAGACAATACAATGAGCAAACTCCCTTCTGTTATCCTTATCCTATTTTCTCCCTTCTTGCCTCTAACTATGTTCCTTCTGAACCTATTGATAGAGTCAGAGTAGATGTCTGCCGACTTATCGCAATTATTATACAGTAATAATAAAATAATAAAATTATAATAATGTCAACGACCTTAATATAATTTTAGCGTGTAGGTGGGCAATAATGAAGTGGATAATTAATTATTTCAATTAGAGGCAACACGTAGATACTAGGTACCTAATACAGTTTCAAATTAAATTCAAAACATAAAGTTAATATTTTATGATCACTTAGTTTCACCATAACTTGGCTCATTACGGTCCCGATACACAGAATCGCTAAGGGTGAGGTGACACCCTTGACCGACCTTGAATGGTTATGAGCTTGAATGGTTAAGAGCATTGGCTCTCGACACGGAGGTCGTGGGTTCGATTCCCACGGGGGACACCTAGTTAAATGTCGCTTTGTGCGTTTTTCCCCAGTTGGTTAGGACATTGCATTGAATCACCTGATCTGAAATCTGATTATCTGAAAAAGAAAAATGATTCCGTGCTTCGGATGGCACGTTAAGCCGTTGGTCCCGGCTACTATCTCTGGTGGTAGTAGTCGTTACATAAAAACCACGTCAGAGGCCGTAAGGCGGTCTAAAAAAACTCACCTTGACACCAGGGCTCTACCCACACGATAAGAGAGAGAGAGAGAGAGGTTGGGGTCATATCATAATCAGATAAGATAAAGTGGAGTGGTTGTAAAAATATCAACTTAATGGTTTATGTTTTAATTTAAATCAGCTGTCCCATACATTTGAGGCGGGTAGGTACAGCAGTTTTGTATGAAACAGCTGCTTTTTTTTCGCGTTTCGTAACGTAGGGCTCCATAGTGAAAGATGGTCTGAGTTCACCGTTTCAGATTCCGGAGGGCTGTCACTTACACCCTGTATTTATCGCTTAAGAGGAAAGACGGGCTGCAATAAATTTGAAGAATAGGTTTTTAACAGATCTACTGCTGTCGCACTGTTCCCGAGCAACCGAGCTAACAGTGCGAACGTGACAACTGCAGCTCGAACTAATTTTACCTCCATAAAATGGGCGCAAATACGATTTCATATTCTTCTGTTTCCTCCTCCAAAACTAAGTCTATAATTATTAAAATCATAATTATTTCAAAAATAATATGACAAAGACTTTAGCTTTATATGTTTTCCTTTTATTGTTTATATTTTATATTCGTCAAATTAGCTTGCTGGATGTCTGAAATTGAGCAATTTTTCATCATTTTCGAAGGCTCCTCGTTCTTATAGTAATTAATATAATGGGGAAAACAATGGCATAAGTAACATAGATTGTATGGTAAAAAAATATTTGCTCTAGTGTAATTATCCAGGGAGGAAATAAGGGAATATGTTTGTATGGAACACAAAGCGAATGGTACAGAACCCGCCTTTCCTCTTGATACTACCTAACCTACTGCACTTTAAATTAGTTTCAACATAATCAAATTAAATTTAATATATAGCTGGCTTCCCTTGCTAGATCATGTCTGAGGATTTCCAAGTAAAATCTCAAGAGATTGCTAACTATAAATGCTATAAATGAAAATCCAAAATTAACTTGAAGAGCGAATATATTAGGTTCTTAACTGTGTGAACAGAAGAGTGGAAGTGGAAGTAACAAACCTACTTAAAAAAAGGAGCGATGCATCTCGCGCGTTCGCGTTGCTATGGTACATTTGGTAGGCGCTAACTTATACTAGTAACTTATTCTAAAGACTCATTGATTATGGCGTAAACATTGCCCCCGGCCGTTGAAAGCTCGCCTTTCAACACGACACAGGAAGAGGACAAATCTTGCTGAATGATCGCCTAGTAACTGCAGTCGACGTCTTGATGTCAGCGACCCTGCTGATCCCATTTTTTCCCGGGAAGACCGCCACAACTCGTCCCAATCTCCACTTCATAGGAGGTAGGTTCTCCTCCTTAATGACTACCAAGGATCCCGGTTTCAAGTCATCCTTGCAAGTTCGCCACTTGACTCTCTGCTGAAGCTCCGAGATGTACTCCTTACTCCAACGAGACCAGAAATGTTGGCGCAACTGCTCAATCCGTTGGTACCGGTTCAAGGAGTGAATGGAGTGATCCTGGTAGCCACGATCAGGGATAGAAAGAAGTGGTCGCCCGATGAGGAAGTGTCCTGGAGTCAATGGCATCAAGTCTTCTGGATTAGACGAAAGAGGAGTGAGTGGTCGAGAATTTAGTATGGCCTCGATTTGAATTAAAGTAGTGTTAAGCTCCTCGTATGTAAGTCTACAATTGCCCAGCACTCTATATAAATGAAATTTAACAGACTTAACACCAGCCTCCCAAAGACCACCGAAATGAGGTGAATAAGGCGGGATAAAATGGAAATTTATTTCCTCACTGGCCGCACTCGCTGACAAAGAGTTACAATTGTCCCTAAGAAATTTAGAAAGGTCATTAAATGCACCTACAAACGAGACACCATTGTCCGAATAAATATTATTCGGTTTCCCTCGACGGGATATAAATCGGCGCAACGCCGTTAAATAATTATTGCTGGTTAAATTGCCCACCAGTTCCAAATGAATGGCTTTAGTTGTGAAGCAAATAAAAACCGCAACGTACACCTTTACCATTCTGCACCCGCGACCTTGACGACTAGCGCATAACAGAGGGCCGGCATAATCTACTCCTACGCTATCAAAGATGTAGCCTCCAGGATTCACTCGATTCTGCGGCAAATTACCCATTAAAGGAGTAGTAACTTGGCCCTTCATACGAGTGCATCGTACGCATTGTCGATAACAAAACCTGGCCAAATTGCGACCTCCAATTGGCCAGTACATGTCCCTTATATTGGCCAAAAACAGTTGTGGACCAGCGTGCATTGACTTAAGGTGTTCGTGAGAAAATAATAATTTAGTAAATCGATGTGTGGACTGTATCAAAATTGGGTATTTTTTATCATAAGGGAATGATGAATTTCCGAGACGTCCTCCAACACGCATTATATGATTCTCATCTAAAAAAACGTTAAACTTGATCAGGGTACTTTTTTTAGGAAGCATCTGTTTATTTAAAAGTAAAGTGTACTCGGGGAACGATTCCCTCTGAGATGTCCTAATAAGTACATGTAAAGACTCCCGTAATTCATTTTTACAGAGGTACTTCGAAGTAGCCTCCCCTTTACATAATTTAATAAAACGTAACATATAAGCTACAGAGCGTTTTAATCGCTCAAAATTTGAAAATCGATCAAAGTCTATAAATTGAATCGCTTCAGAAGTAATAGAATTTTGAACGTGAGTGGTGTGCAACGTTATCTTAGGTCTAAATTCCGGCAACGTTTGTAAATGTACCGTATTTGGATTAGACGGCCAGCATGACATGTCTCTTTGTAAAAAACTAGGCCCGAGCCACCACTGATCAAGGGACTCGATCATCCTAATATCCACGCCTCTAGAAATATGATCAGCGGGATTTTCAGTGGTAGGGACATGCCTCCAACTATGATTGCCAGTTTTTTCAAGGATGGTTGCCACGCGGTTGCGAACAAAAGTATTTAATTTACTTGGCAACATTTTAAGCCATCCTAGAACGATGGTCGAATCCGTCCAAAACGTAACAGACCTAACAGACTTTCTGATCGAATTCATCGCTTTTTCGTATAAACGTGCACCGACTAAAGCACCACACAGTTCAAGCCTAGGAATGGTGGTAGGCTTCAGTGGAGCAACTCGACTTTTAGCTAATAATAAGCGCGTCACCACTTCACCGTTCATACTTACGCTCCGAACATATAAACATGCACCATAGGCACGTTCCGAAGCGTCAGAAAATATATGAAAGTCTAGAAATAAACACAAGTCACAAACTACCCACAGAGGAATACGTAATTTATTTATAATGGGAAGATTTCTGACCGTTTCCATCCAAATATTTAAAATTTCGTCAGGCAGCTGCTCATCCCAAGACAACTTATGGAGCCAAAGTTTCTGCATCAACATTTTCATCGTGATCACACAAGGAGCTAATAACCCTAAGGGATCGAAAATTTGTGCAATCACGGATAGCATATCACGTTTGGTACTACCAGTAGAAGCAAAAGAACCTATAGGAAAGTGGAGCTCATCACTTTGGGGCAACCAACCGAGTCCCAGAGTCTTATTTGGTTCATCAGCACCTATATTAAGGTTGACTGACGATTCAGTCGTATCAGATAAAAGCTGAGGTTCATTGGACTTCCATTTACGCAGAGGTAAACATGCCGAAGAGAGGGCAGCTGACACCTGTTGACGAATCCGCTTAACTTCGTCTAGATCATCCCCTCCAGTGAGGAGATCATCATCATAAAAATCATGAGTAATGATTTCTGCTATTTTATCATCATCAGCCTCGCATTCTGGGGTTTTCGTGCCTACTAAGTTCAGTCCTACTTGCTTCAGAGACCTAGTAGCAAGAAAAGGAGCGCTGGAAGTGCCATAGGTGACCGTATTTAGCTGATACACCGTAATGGGCTGATCTGCACTTTCGCGCCACAGAATCTGCTGGAGATGACGATCATCAGGATGTACAATCAGCTGACGAAACATTTTCTCAACGTCCGCGGCTATTACGTACTTATGTGTTCGAAATCGAATCAAAATAGACAGAAGATCATCTTGCACAGTAGGCCCTACCAACTGAAGATCATTAAGGGAAACACCCGTGGTTGTGGGACTACTTGCGTTGAAGACTACTCTTAACTTGGTGGTTGAACTTTGTTCACGCATGACACCATGATGCGGAATAAAATATGATTTTTTATTGAATTTATTATGTGTAATTTCTGACATATGACCTAGTGACTCATATTCTGACATAAAGTCACTATACATTTTACTAAGGGTCGATTGACCTTTGAGCCTACGTTCTAATGATAAAAGACACTGATAAGCTCGTTTATATGAGTCTCCTGATAAATCAGGGCTTTCCTTTAAAGGTAGCCTAACGCAAAACCGACCGTCGTCCAGACGAGTGGTATTCTGCTTAAAATGTTCCTCGCAAACTTTCTCTTCACCAGAATATTGATATAAAGGGCTAACATCATCGAGCTGCCAAAAACGCGTGAGTTGGTTTTGTATATCATCATTTAAAAGTTCTGTGTCGAGTGAATTAGTCTGAACAAAATTACATTTAATAGAACTTAAACTTGTTGAAGTTTTTGATACAAAGTTGCTATTAATCGGACCCGAAACCAACCAACCTAGTCTGGTTTCTTGAAGTACCGGCTTTCCATCACCTAAACTAATTTTTTGCTGACCTAAAAGATCCCAAAAGATATCAGCACCTAAAATTAAGTCCACACTAGACGGTGTGTGGAAGTTGGGATCGGCCAAACAAATGTTAGATGGGATATTTAAATTATAAATATTAACATTATTACAGGGAACATTACCTGTAATTGAAGGCAAAATAAAACATTGAATTGGTATCGAATAATTCTCATTTAACGACTTTAATTGCACGCCACACATTTTACCTACGCGGGACGGCACGTTATTGATACCTATTATAGATTTATCTATATGGCTAACAGGTAAACCTAGCCGATTATACATGTCTTCCGTCATTAGACAAGACGTGCTGCCGCTGTCCAGAACTGCGCGTGCGACGTGCTCCCGATGTTGTTTGTCATAAACTTTAACGAGCGCAGTCGATAACAGCACCTCGTGCTGATCGGTAACGTCTGCGACGCTAGCGGACAGTGTGAGCTGCAGAGGTCCGTTTGGATGAGGAGGATTATTATTATTATCATCGGAATGCGGTGGCGGTGGAGGAACGACAGGTGTGATATGAACTAGGGTGTTGTGCCTACGTTTACATATCTTGCAACCGTTTTGTTTACAATTGTTAGCATAATGACCGTTACGGAAACAATTGAAACAAATCTTAAAAGTCGGTAATAATTTCAACCTAGCCTCATTGCTTAAAGCTAAAAACTGAGAACAGGTTTGCAAGTTATGTTTATCATTACATTTAGGACACAACTTTGTTGAATTAGAGTTTTGTTCTGTCCGTGAAGCGAACAATGCCCTATGTTTACCTTGGTTAGACTGATTTGTTTGTCCGTCATTACAATTTTTAGGGTTACGTGACAATTCTAAACTTTCAAGCAAATCAGCATGTTGGTTTATAAAATCAATGAATGATAACAAAGTTACCGAATCGTCCTTGTTCAAACGACCTTTGTACTCTTCCCAACCCCGGTAAACATTAGAGTTTAATTTATGAGTGAGAATGTGGATTAACAACGTATCCCAATATTGTGTTTTTTCGCCAAGTGAATCTAAAGCTCGTAAGTTTTTATTTAACTGGTCAATCATTCGTTTTAAATTAAGTGATGACTCCTTTGTGATCGGTTCGATTTGAAATAAAGCAGTGACGTGATTCTGTACTAACAGACGTTTATTATTATACCTTTCGCAAAGTAGATGCCATGCCGTAGAATAACTACTGGCAGAAAAGTCAATGGATTGAATCACAACAGCAGCTGATCCAGACAATGACGACCTAAGGTAATGGAACTTATTAATAGCATCAATATCACTATTCGAGTGAATCAGACTGGTAAAGGTGTCGCGAAACTCCATCCAGTTGGCATATGAGCCACTAAACTTAGGTAACTCGATAGTGGGCAACTTAACAGGCTGAGATTTCCCACAAACACTCGAAAATTTGTCACTATGGCTATCTTCGTGAGATTTTTCAAATACCTCGATCATATTTTGAGCTTGAGATACTAACTTGTAGTACATAGACTCGAATTCCTCTCTCTCAGCAGTTTGTAAACTGATATTCTCACTCAAACACTCTAAACTAAGTTGAACTTCATCATATTGTTGAAACACCGATTCCATTTTACCTATACGCATTTGTAACTCTTTGACATCAGTGCTGGTCAGTAAAGAGGAGTCCAACCCCTTCAGGTAGTTGGTGAACGACGTTAAACGTCCTTTATAGCTACCGCGTTTTTTAATTAATTCCTTTTCCTCGCTCATTTCGGTAGACTGGTGTTAAACCCTGGAATTTGATACAAAACAAATTGAGAATGATACCTACTATTTACTATACGTTATGTATAAGTACCTAGTTACAATAATTAAGGTTCACAGCAAGAACTAGTTAAAAAATCGTTTATTTTAATATAAATGTAACACTACTGGTTACTTAAGGATAGCACCTAACTATAATAATGAGTTCTCAATTAATAAAACCTACTGCAATTAATAAATATGTGTTAACGTCTAATACAAAGCTAAGCAAATAAATAATTATTTAATGTAGTCCAAAGACTTACTGTACCTATGTAAAAGTACAAATAATTAATAAACAAACAAAACTTAAACTTTGATTATTTAACAATAATACGTTAACACAGTACAAATAGGTGAGAATTTACGATAAAAATATAACAATGGTGGTACTAACCTCTGAGCGCTCGCTAATTTAGATAAGATATATTACCTGAATAGAGTGTTGGGTGCAAATTAATTAATATTTAATAGCTTAACACTGATTTCCATGTATATCCTGATTGTCCTCGACCACTTAAACTCACTTCTCTGCAAAATATTTCATAAACCTCGTGGCCGTCGAACAATGGAAATTGTTAATTTGCTTATTTCCACTTTAAACTCCGATTTCTAGTAAAGTATCAGCTGATTCTTGCGTACTTTATATCCGGCTTCGGTCTAGGACCATGTTTTGAGGAGTCCAGGTAATATAAATGAAAATCCAAAATTAACTTGAAGAGCGAATATATTAGGTTCTTAACTGTGTGAACAGAAGAGTGGAAGTGGAAGTAACAAACCTACTTAAAAAAAGGAGCGATGCATCTCGCGCGTTCGCGTTGCTATGGTACATTTGGTAGGCGCTAACTTATACTAGTAACTTATTCTAAAGACTCATTGATTATGGCGTAAACATGACGTTTTAAAGAATAGAACATGCAACATGAAACTTAGACAGATATTAGATTTATCTGCTCACAAAGGAAAGTAACCCGTTAGCATTAAATCTTGAATTTAAAGAAATGTCCGCCTTTGGACAGGAGAGAAAAGAAAAGATATGCCTTCAGCCTTCACTTAGTAATGGAGTTCGATATTCGAACGGGCACTTTTCGTTCCTTTCGCGCCATTTCTAACGGCTACGGACTCGATAACGTGACGTTACCCCTACGATTTAAACCGAGTTGTTTGAACTTTATCAATACCACAGCCCGGACACTGCATACAAAAAATTTAAATTGACAAGATGACGTCAGCACATGCGAAACGGAGTCTAGGGCTACAACAATCTAAGCTGCGTGCGATACAACTTGTGACAGGCAGGTAGCGCGCGTCGATACCTAATCAATTTCTTCTCTTCGTGTCAGTATGACTTACCTCATGAAAATTGACAACTCAACAAAAGAAATAAACAATTTTTCGAAGGAGCATTTAATTGACCCCTTACTTTAAATACTAGTTTTTAGGTCAGTATACTGAAAATAACAACAAAGAGCATTTGTTTCTGTGTGATACTAGAAGATCTTCTCTTCTACTTTTTTTTTAAATATACGAAAACCTTTTCAAGAGATTAAAATTTAAAAATGTTGTTTATTATAGCGGTCTTTTCTGTATTAATTATTATTGAATTCATTTTTCTTTGAATTATCTGTGTTTAAGCCAGTCATAGCTTTCTCGTTCATAACTCGACCGTGTATTCCTCGAGACCCGTAGTACCGCGTCGACGTCAAGGATCTGCCAGTAAAGTGGCTATTGAAAGAGCTGTTCATTTCGAATCCAACTCCGCTTCAGTTTACTTCCTGATTGTACAATCAGTCAGTTTCAGTTGCTGAGCGGTTATCAACTCTATTACAATAGTGATAACGTCTCATGACTTTAATTAAGTTGTGTTTCGGTTTCAGCATTCTAGTTAAAATGTTCCAAGGACGTCTATGGAGCCAACTTCGAAATCGCGAAATAAAAATCAGCTCTTTCATACAAAACTGCAGTACCAGCTCGACTCAAATGTAAGGGACAGCAGATTTTTTTAAAAAATTTCTCGGTTTTGGCTCCATAGTGAAAGTTGTTCAGTTTGATGGTCTGAAGCAACCCCGTTAGTATTACCTACTAGGGTGTTTTGTTACACCCTTTATAGATTCCAATAAAATTTACAACAATTTAATCAACGATTTCCAAGATTATGAATGAGATGCGTGAAATAACTCTAATTTGTAGGTTATTTACAGTTTACTGAAACTTGAAGCACATTTCATTACTCACTTTTGGTAAATTTTAATAAGAAATTGCAATAGTTACCTTCTATTCATTTCGACTGTGTCCGTTATGTGATAAATGTAACAATTACTTAGTACAATACTAAAGCATTAATTCATTAGTATAACATGTAGGTAGTACAAAGCGCGGACAAAAGGCATGATCAATGAGCTGGTGCAGCTGAACAATGCATCCAGCTGCATTAGCTAATGGCGGGCGAGCGTTCACGTGTCCTGCACGATGCACAGGGCTTGTGTACGAGTTATTGTATTTAATGTTTTTGAGTTTACCTATACCAAAGAAAATATACTCTAACGCACTCATGCATGTGTATCGTAAAAGCGCTCAAGGATATGTGTGCGTGTCGGGGCGAGAGCGGGGAGGCGAGCGTGTCGCGAGCGGTTGGGAGGCCCAGTCAATGACTGGGCGTATCACAAGGCTGCTCTCGCTCACTCGACTCAGCGGGCAACCCGACTTTATACGTCATGTGCTGAAACATTCGTGTCGTATTTATTGTTGTGTATCCTACCTGCCTACCTATAGATAGTTTAGATGGGAGCTAGCTCGAATCACAATCGAGAAGTCGTAAGTTCGTTTCCGAGGTTTACCACTGAGATTTCCCAGTAAGAATTTAGTTAGTAGTTTGTTGTTAAGGAAAACATAGTGAGAGTCGTGGGAGTTTCGGGAAAAGCAAACTATTTCGACCTGTGGGGAAATGGCGGTAGGGATCTCTGGAATAATCCAGAAGAATCTAACTTACATTGTGGTCCACTGTCCGTTACAAGCGATAGGTTCATAAACTGTCGCGCCGATTTAAACAAAAATGTTATTAATAAGAGAAATAATGAAGATATAGCCTGTAGGATACCACTACAAAGCATAGGCCTCCGCTAAGGATAAGGGTGAGAGAGTACAAACCAATAGTAGCAAAAAAACAGCTGTTCCATACTAAACTGCAATGCCTACGCGACTCAAATGTATGTAACAGCTGATAATGTTTTTTTTCTACTTTCATTTTGCTCCCATAGTAAGTTAAGCAAGTGGTTAAGTTTGATGGGTAGAAAAGGATGGTAATGATTTCAAATGTACACTGTATACTGCTTTGAACAAACTGCATCCAATTCAATTAAATCTAAAGTGTTAATTTTAGTATCTTAAAAAAGTTGAAAACAAAATAAGATAGTTTCCTCAACCAGTCCCTTTAGACTCGGCGGTCCGGGCGTGGACGCTCACGTGCGCCACGAGAACGGGGAGGCGGTGCTGCACGCCAAGTTCCTCGTCAACGAGGGCGCCCTCGTCACGGTGACGGCCGACGACCAGCTCCACCTGTGGACCTTCCGACAGAAGAGCCCCCAGCGAGTACAGTCACTCAAGTTCCAGAGGGAAAGGTTAGTCGTTTATATTATGTGTTATGTTAAGGTACATACATACTTCTCTCGCCTCATCCACTTTCGTACATCAGGAAGAACAGATCTTTCGTCGGTTGAGGGTCCTACGCACTTGTCTTTTTCGGAGAAGACCATTTATTTGGTCGTGGTAAGTTCTTCTCGGACTCTCTTGACTGTTCCACTCACTTTGGATCGAGAAATCTCCCTAGTGAGTCTACTCTCATTCATCCTCTGTACGTGACCGTACCACTGAGACTGAGTACTATGTATGTAGATTTGTTAAGTTGATTATATTATGTGGTGTCCAGTTTAGAATAGCAATATAGCAGACTCGCAGGTCTGCTACATTGCTATTACCAGAGAGTTAGCTCGCTACGTTACTCTCGTTACGTAAACGATGCGCATGTATTGTTGCTTAGCTAACTTTGAATAAATTAAAATAGTTAGCTAACTAAAAAAACAATAGCAACGCATCGTTTACGTACTTTTGTTTTCAGTTTTTAGATTGTGTATAAAAATTATCGACGGGTAATAAGTTAATAATGGCAGAAAAAATTATCAAAATAAGCCCCTCCAGAAATGAAAGGAATCGGAAAAGCGCGTTTTTTCGAGCGTACAGAAATATTAATGAGAAATATTGCGTAAAGGAGTATGGCTACTTTATATGCGTAATCACGTTGAAACTTTGACTACTTATATAGGGACTAGTTACGCGTGTAATTCTACTAACAAACATTTGTGCCACTTTTTGCGGGGGGTGAGGTAACATGAAATCCGCAACTTTGGATTTTATTCCCCATAACTTTAGATTCTAATTTTGAACGTTAAAAATCATGAAAGTAGTCTCGCGTGAACCCCAAACTTTCTTAGTTCGAAATTATTATTTCGCAATTATAGGCTGTCTCGTTTAGTGATAAGGTATAAAATTTAATGTAAATACACATGATTAATTGATCTTATACCGTGGCAGAGGGGAAATGCTACCGCACGGCTAGTCCTTATAATAAATAGTCAAAGCGTTGAAACGAGCTTGCTACAAGTATACCGTCGGCTTACTCTAAGATACAAAAGTGAAAAAATCTGTTAATAGTTTTGTTTATATTAAATGTCGTTGTTAGATACATAAACTCACGAAGTCACGTCTATATTCTGTTTTGGGGTGACTAAAAGCTAAAGGTACTATTCACTGTTATCACTTATCACATTCCGGGAATGACAAGTCTAGTGGAGATAAGTGGATAACCTTCCACTCACACACTACTGCAAAGGAAAACAACTTAAAATAAAATCAGATCTCTATCTAACAACCCCTTATTTTTATTTCATCCCCATCGAAACACAAGGGCCCATAATCGTAGCGATATTGGTTGTCCTAGATCATACTTTGTCAAACATACATCATGGCATTAATTATTTGTATTATTTATTATATTGCTTCATCACGGCCTACGGTAAGCAATGATTTTATATGTTACTGCCACTGGGGGTAGGCAGCATTCATGTCGGTGCGGAGGAGGGAACGACCGGCCCGCTGTCATGGCAACGCAACGGCGCGCTTTGTAACTGGAGCCGGCAGAAGATATTAATTTGTTCAGAAATTGCCATCCATTTTGTGAAATTTTAATACTAGTGATTTTCTTTCATTTGATCGTTTGGGCTATTGTATAGAATGGATATTTTTGATTAGGAAATCTCACTGCCGGAGAAACACGATTTTCGTGATTTTTTTATGGATGCTGTTAGCAAATCATCATCATCATCATCAGCCTATCATCGTCCACTGCTGAACATAGGCCTCTCCCAAGGCGCGCCACAAAACTCTGTCCTCGGCCTTCCTCATCCAGTCGCTCCCCGCTACTTTTTTTAGGTCGTCTGTCCAGCGGGCAGCAGGACGTCCCACACTACGTCTACCAGCTCGCGGTCTCCACTCCAGAACCCTGACACCCCACCGGTTGTCAGTTCTTCGGCAGATATGACCAGCCCATTGCCACTTCAGCTTGCTAATTTTCTGAGCTATGTCAACCACTTTCGTTCTCTGACGTATCACTTCATTTCTGATGTGATCTCTCAGAGAAACAACGAGCATAGCTCTCTCCATAGCTCGCTGCGCGACTTTGAATTTATGAACTAGTCCTATCGTCAGGGTCCATGTTTCCGCACCATAGGTCATTACTGGCAGGACGCACTGATCGAGCACCTTCGTTTTGAGGCATTGTGGTAGATCCGAGGAAAATATATGACGGAGTTTCCCGAAAGCAGCCCATCCTAGTTGGATGTTAGCAAATACTCTATGCTTATAAAAAAAAGTTGTCTAAGCAAAACTGCATTCAACGATTTTTTTTCAAAAGTCGTTGAATGCAGTTTTATATAGCTACACTTACTTTCCCTCCCTGCGTCACTCGTATTTTCCACTATTCGTCTTCTTTTCGTGTCAATCGTTCTACCATAGTGGTTCTACTATGCTTCTAGTAAAATAGATTTGTTACAGGCCAGGTATTTGGTGACTATATTTTTATCCTTTCTCGTCAAGAGGTACCGAGGGTACATAATAGGCTATTTGTACGAAAAATACTTTCTTAGCGTTTATGAAAAATATAATTTTACATCGGTTTGTAATTCCTAATAGCCTTCTTGTAAGATTAAATTGACCAGTTTTGCTAGTTTTCACAGAACCTATAACAATACAGGGTGTAAGGGACAGCCATCCGCAAACTGAATAAAATAAAACTGAACAACTTTCACTATGGCGCCTACCTTAGGAAACGTGAAAAAAAATCTGCTGCCCCATACTTTGAGTTGGGTAGGTACAGCAGATTTGTATTAAATAGCTGATTTTTTCTCGTTTTCTGTGGTAGGCTCCATAGTGAAAGCTGTTCACTTTGATCGTCTGAGTGGTTGGTCATTTCAGTTTGCGCAGGGCTGTACCTAACACCATGTACAATGTATGGTAAAATTAATCTTTTTTTAATTGTTATAAATGTTTTTCTACTTATAAATTGACAAGACTGATTTCTATGAAAAGGCAACATAATTGTAGTTTTCAAGGAGTTAAATAATCATCATCATCATATCGTATGGCATTTCTATCTTCCTGCTTGGATCCGAGGGGGGAGGGGGGTGTCAGATTTCGAGATCGAGGTGTTTCAGCCAGTCTTCCGCTGCCGGGGTTAGCCTGTGAAGTTCTTCGATTTCGATTTCTAGTTAAATAATATCAAATATTTATTTTTCAGTTTTTTACTTTTTAATCATTGTGTTTATTGTATTTTTACTGTCATTTTACAGTATTATAGGAAAAGAAATTATCGTGTTTTATAAAAATATCCCATCCTCATTCCCTCATTATCAGCCTATAAACGTTCCAATGCAGGGCACAGGCCTACCCTCAGGGAGGGTAAAATATCTCGCTCAATATAATTTTCTCGTAAATTAAAAGATAAAATAAAATGAATTCGAATGTTGTCACACGAAGCAATTTAACTAAATTTTGAATAGAATTTTTACGTTGAATATAATGTTGTAAGAAAATTATCTGAAAAGCCTCCTTAATGAAAGAGGCTGGAGGTAGAATAACAGTGGAATGAATTAATCGTCGCTAAGGAGGACTGATCAAACAAATTCTATCGTCAAACAAGTTAATTTAAAAAATATATATTAAAAAAGTACCAAGTATCTTTTTCAGTTATTGATCTGTAAAAACGTTTTTCCTTATATCATCTCACTTATATTAGATTCTTCCTTCTTTGTAATATTGGATAACATCATTGGATAACTTATATTATAAATGTCAAAGTTTGGATGTTTGGATGTTGTCACTCAATCGAATAATACGTTATCGGATAATGGGATACGTTTTTAAGGTACACGCAGACGGAGTCGCGGGCAACAGCTAGGAGATACATACATTTTTATGTAACAGTTTTATATAAACAACAAAAATATGTCAGGATCTTGTCTTTTGTTAAAGTGGATGTATACGGAATAATTAGAATATTGGTATTCATCATCATCATGTCGATTTATAGCAATCAGAAATTCGTTTAATTTTGACAGGAAGCTGAAACTCTTTATTCTTATTACAATGGCGAGGATCTTTTAAGAACGTTTTTCTAATTACGATCACTGAACGAATCATTCGACAAAAATTATAAGACATCAATTTTGTCTGAACCAACTGGAGTGCAATTCACTAAGCGTCACAAACATCGATGAGCTCACAAATGTAACATCTTTCTTGCATCCTTCAGATCGTCGGGAGTTTTTATATGAGTTTGACACATGGCTTAATCATAGTGAATACAGAATTGTCAGCTGGCCGATGTTTCAACGACGAATTTAAGGTTGTGACGATGTTTGCGCTTAGTGGAATGCATTGCTGAATGTAGTTGGTGCTCTGTCTTTTTTATACTGTGGCGCTGTCGTCCATATAGGTACACATTAACACACGGCGGGGCGGGGCGGGGCGGGGCGCGCGGGGACTTTAATTAACCCTTTGTAGGATATTCCGCTCGGGAGAAAGCGGGCGCGGGCGGGTTACTTCGTACTTCTCTCCTTTTATGTTAGATCTTTGAGATTATTAATTGTGGTGCGACTTTGAATTAATTATGTACGTTTATGGAGGCGTGCAGGACGTTTTGGTCCTTTCCTTTATACATATACAGGGTGTAAACTTTAATGCGTTATATACCTTACTATATGTACACGTTAAGAGGGTGCTTTTGACCAATGACATTCTATAAACATGGACACACCACTTTATACAATAACAAAACTTAAAAATGGCACTTGTCGCTAATGTCACCTTAATATGCTTCAGTTGTGCTCGACTGCCATATATTGCTGCTGACATTCCAGTCCTTTCAAATGTCCTCGGTCACTAAGCAGTAACGTAAAACAATTAAGCAAACTTTTGCGGTCCCGTTAACAGCGCGCTTCAGACCATCAAACTGAACAAATTAAACTATGGGCCATAAGGGTCGATTCACCATTGACATTTTCTATGAAACAGCTGGTTTTTTTCGTGATTTCAATGTTGGTCCCCTAGTGAAAGATGTTCAGTTTGATGGGCTGAAGTATCATCTAAGTATAAAATAAGGCATTTAATTTTACATTCTGTAAAACCTATGCCAATTTCCAATACCTAAGGTAGTTATATAGTTACGAAGGCTGTAAGCTATTTATTATAACAACGCTCAGGGCATATAATTTGGACGTCAATACGATGTATGTTTAGCACGTAACCCAGTTAGGGACGTAACGTAATTGTGGACGTCGGATTAATGGTCGCCGTCGTGACGCCACGTCGTCGCGTCGGGTTGCCGCTGGTCGTCACTGGTCGCCATCGTTAATTGTGCATGTTATTGGTTAGAGTATGTTTTGGTGTGCGGTCCAAGGGATGTTCGGTTGTTGACACAGTTGATTTGAAGAGACAGTGTATTGAATCTAAGTATGTAGAAATCTCTTCAAATCTCAAGCTCTTTCACTGCAGGAGCTTATCTCTAAATGGGTAAATGATTATATAAGGTCTAACAAAACTAGCTGAAACTATTTTAAGGGGATGATCAGACCATTAAACTGAATAACTTTCTCTATGAGACCAATATCGAAATCGCGAAAAAAAAATCTGCTGTCCCATACATTTAGATCGAGAAGGTTAGTATGGAACAGCTGTTTTTTTTCGCGATTTCGATATTGGTTCCATAGAGAAAGTTGTTCAGTTTGATGGTCTGATCATCCCCTTAAAATAATTTCACCTAATTTTGTTAGACCTTATATAAGACACCAACACTTAATTTCTAAATATTAACTCATTTCACGGTTCTACAATTCATTCTGCGATGACTATTCTAAGCGCCAATGAACTAGATGAAATCCTTTTTTCATCATCTTCTACACTTTACTCATCGGCAAATTCAAACAAAAAGTAAACACTGTCCGCTTCCTCTCCCCCCTCAGACCATCCCCTCTGATGACAACCACGTCGGTATAATAAGACACCAGTAGAGACCACACTGTATCGACTATCTGCGATGGGCGACTGCTGAACACTGCACGAGTTAATTGCTGATCGTATCCTCCCTGATTACATATTCACGATGGATTAATTTTGATTTAGTACTGTTGGGGATAAGGTTTCTTTTGCTTTGTTTTTGTTGAAAGGAGTATCATCTGGAAGAAACTTTGTACGTGTCTACTTTGTTTGTTGTCTGTTTTATTTGTGTTTACAATAAAGTGTAAAAGTATAAAGTAAAAGTTCACCTTGTAGTTGAAACAGTCTTTGTTGCCTCAAAAGGAATCTTGAGTATATGGGCGTATGGATGATGTTTGGTTGAAGGTTTCTTGATAACGGTTGTGTGATGTGTTGGTCAGTTTATGTTTTCTGCACGGCTAGCATGCCACCCCCGAGAAAACGATAAAAATCGAGATGTGCTTCCATCTTTATTATTTTACGTTTGCCAGAAAGAGCGCGCATGACGTTTTTCTCGTTTAAACGCTTTGTCGTGGGTGGCATGCTAGCCGTACTGGTCCTTTATTCTGAAATTATGCTGTAGGTATTTATATAAATAAGAGTTTGCGGTGATGTCGCGGCGATAACGCTTAGTAAAAACGTGACTACGTTCAAAAATCGCTTATGTGATATTCTTATACATAAAAAAGGGAACAGAAGATGAAGATAATATCAACGGTATTTTCAATAATTCTTTTAGGTCTGTTTTATTTCCAATTCATAATGTTATCGTTGCTCTTTACACCTTTGTTTCACAATGTTTAATAATCTCTAAAGAGTGTTATACAATTTAAAGCATATTTTTCCTTCTATTTAAACTTTTATAGCATTGCTGGTAATTAAATTATTGTAGATTCTTATTACATTCCTCATTTTTATCGTTCACAAAATTTTTAACTGTATTGCTTTCAGCGTTGTAATTTCTTTGTAAATACTTTCGATAATTAATCACAATTTTTACAGCACATTTATAATGCACATTTATAAAAACGATTTCAAAGATTAGGTAATAGCTGTTGTATAGTGTTTGCACATTATAGTTAGGTTAGTGCACATTGTTCCAGATATCGAGTAGAACTAACGCGACAGACTAGTGAGATCAAGGGGTGAGTTGTGTGTGGCCTGGTTTACACGACGAGTCCACTGTCCTGTATAGTTAGCTACCTGGCTAGTAGCTTATAGTACAGGCCAATCCAAATGTCGAGGTTAACAAAATGTTGATTTGATTTGAATTCAAACTCAATTTTCTTAATTGTTAATACTGAACTTGTATAGTATATTAGAGTGTCTGTACGTATCACTATTGGCATCTTTGTATTATGAAAGTATAATCTTGTATGTTTTAAGAGCCACAATTACTTTCAATGTCTCTTGTACTAGTGGCGCTATCTAGCCTTTTATTTCTTAAATGCTCTGATTGTATTTGTCTGTTCTTGGCGTGCAAATAAAGAATATTTATGTTATGTTAATAAAGATAACTTTGAAACTGAGTAGAAGAAATGTCGATCTTCTAGAAAATATACGATTTTTAACTTATTAAAAAAAATTATCCTATTGCAACATATCAATGTAAATATGCTATAATAACAGTTTCTACTGATGTTTAATGACAAATCATATACCTCTATTTTTCACTCTCTCTACTTATCAACCTTGGTATAGTGGCTACTATACTGGACAGTGAACTAGCTTAATGTAAACTTAGCTTTAACTATCTGTCGATGTTCAATGTCGTCAGTGTGTCGGTTGTTGCACGACTCGATGTCTTTCGTGCCTTTCTTTCCCTCCTTTCTAAGGAACCTTCCTCCCTTCTCTAAGAGTGCTCGTACTCTTCCGTTTCTATGTAATCTTTTGTTACCTTGTGTTAGAGTTTATTATATAAGGTCTAACAAAATTAGCCTAAACTATTTTAAGGGGATGATGAGACCTTCAAACTGAACAACTTTCTCTATGGGATCAATATCGAAATCGCGAAAAAAAATCTGCTATTCCATACAAATGTACTCAACCTAAATGTATAGGACAGCAGATTTTTTTTTCGCGATTTCGATATTGGTCCCATAGAGAAAGTTGTTCAGTTTGATGGTCTGATCATCCCCTTAAAATAGTTTCACCTAATTTTGTTAGACCTTATATAGTATATTTTATTTTCTTTTTGTCATGATCCTGTTAATTTCGTGTTTATGAAGAACCTTATCTCCTATTGTTAGAGTGTATTTCCGAACGATATCTGTTGCATTTTTCTGTTCTTTAGATTAGTCGTCTTCATTGCAGATGGTTCTGTCTTTATTAGTGTGATGTTTCTAGGTCTTTTACTCGCGTCCCTGATAATTTTGTGCTTGTGAAGAACCTTATTTCCTTATGTTAAAGAGTTTTTCCGAACGATATCTGTTTCTTTTGTGTTCTATTTCTTTGTTCATGTGACGTTTTTTTTCTTCAAAAATAACCATAACCTTCTTGAAAGTTTTTCATTATTATTTCCAAGCTGGGATTCGAACCTCTGACCTCGCTGTATTGATCCAATCTCTCGCTTATTGTTATTGCTATGGACACCATCAAATTCGGCACTTTGTCCAATATTGGTGGCACGACGGTGATAACAATTGTGGGGTGTTTAGATTCAATCGACTCCATAACGGTTAAGTGCTACGGGCTACGGCGTAGCGTCGTAGCACGGTTACGTCACGACTACGAATTTGGTAAATAGACAGCAGTGTTATGTTTGAGCTTGTTATGTTGTGAGATAAGCTTCGCTTATGTTAGTGTCGTGTTAATTGGTATTGAATTGTATTTGTATTATGATGATGATTGTTTATGGCTAGTGATCGATAGATGAATATGAATATTTGTAACCGAGTCATGGATGTTTGTATGTACATATGTATTCTATATCGTTGTCTAGTATCATAATACAAGTCCAGGTACTTTAAAAGTGACTAGATAATTTGTGTGACAATGTCCAAGATATTTATTATTATTATTTATTTATCGGAAACTTTTGTGCAATTCGCGGCAAACTCTAGGGGTGACAATCGTAACAGATATCATTGGTTAATGAATTACAATTTTCTTTCTTTCTTTTCTAATACGGCCCAGTTAGATTTATTTTCACGTTTCTAACTGTTAAAATTTTTCCCGTTTTGTAAAAGGCAAAGGGAACTTGCCCATACAGCCATGTTCAGTCAAGAGCACGTCGATCTGGACACTTGAAGTACGATATTGTTTTATATACGCACGAAATACGCACAGTACTATGTTCAAGGTATCGATCTTGACGTGCTCTCAATCGATGTATCTGTGTATCATATTGGTAACTTGAAATGGCACACCGGTTAGAACATGACTTGTGAGAATAATTATAAGAACTCAACGCTACAAGGCTACGCTCAAGGCCTCATAAAAAGGCTGAAAGTCACCCAAAGAGCAATGGAGAGGGCTACGCTCGGAGTTTCCCTGCGAGATCGAATCAGAAATGAAGAGATCCGCAGAAGAACCAGAGTAACTGACATAGCCCAAAGAGTTGCTAAATTGAAGTGGCAGTGGGCGGGGCATATTGCTCGCAGAACCGATGGCCGATGGGGCCGAAAAAATCTCGAGTGGCGACCGCGTACCGGAAAGCGCAGCGTGGGTAGGCCCCGCACACGGTGGACCGACGACCTTGTGAAGGCGGCGGGAACCCGTTGGATGAGGGCAGCGCAGGACCGGTCGTTATGGCGATTCTTGGGGGAGGCCTATGTCCAGCAGTGGACGTCCATCGGCTGAGATGATGATGATGATGAACGCTACAAAGCTTAAACAAAAAGAAAAAGAACAAAAAAAAAACAAACCTACTTATTACCAACCCTGAAATCGCACAACAGTTACCGATCTTTATTTATGGCATATTGTGGCAGAGTGATTGATTAATTAACCTATATTCGGCTATGGAGACTTCGGCAACAAAATGGTATTTAAAAAATGCGATTAATGAAAAATAAGGCAATACAGGGTACGCAATTGAAATACTAGGTATATACAGTACATGATACTGACCAACTTTCTCTGAGACACCAAAAAGAAATTAAAAAAAAAAAACTACTTTCCATACGGACATGGTGAAATATAAGGGTTTCTTGCTGATTTCGGAACCCTTAAAAAGATTTGACCTTTAATAAGTGGGGTTCAAGCTCCTATATCAATATAGGAGCTTATACATGTTTTTGAGTTTTAGTTTGTGCGTACTCGCGTGAGTTAGTGCAAGCTTGCAATCTGTAGGGATATTTAATCAATACGACAGTGGGTCCGGTGCGTCGGACCGCGGCCGCGGGTCTGTGAGACCGCCACCACTGATACGTTACGGACAAACGAACTGACATTATCGTGTTATCTCGTTAATTGTATTGTGTTCTGAACGAGTTTTAAATACAAAATACTGTTTGAGTTTCTCGTTAAAATCTGTGTCACATTTTGAATTGATCGATTCTCGATACTGTTGACAACAAAGGACATTTTAACAATTTATTACTAGCTGACCCAACGGACGATATCCTGCTTGAAAACCTTATTCAGCCAAATCCATCCAGTCGTTCTCAAGTGACGCGCTTACCAACGAACAGCATTTAATTTTTATTTCTTACAGATTGATATTTATTTAGCAGTCTTGTGTAGCTTTACGTACTCATAATTAAAACAAAAATGGGACGAGTTAGCGAAGAAGCAAACTATTAAATAATCTGCGCTCATTTAAGTTAATCCTCCATTAAATCTCGTGCTGTCACTTTTTGTCTTGTTGACGTAGTAAAAGCTAGCAAGAGATTTAATGGAGGATTAACTCTAATGAGCGTTTCTGCGACTGAGTGACTGTCTTCCCGCGATTGTCAGTATGGAAGCAGTTAAAATACTGCCGGAATATCGTAAACTCTTAATAGGTATTAAAGAAACGAACGTTATAAGATTCTAAGCTTCACTTGCGTTTTTTTCTATACTAAAAATCATGGATTACCAACTTAACCTGGAGTTAATTGCTAACCCAAGATGACGCAAGTGGGGCTTAGATATTAACTCATTTCAATATTAATTATCTGAGTGTTATGTTTTAGCGTGAATGTTCACGTATGTTCATCTGTCTGTCTAGTCTAGCCTCATTGTTAATCCATCGTGACCCTGGCCATTGATATTAAGGAAACCAAGTGACTACCGTCTCGACTACCATCTACTAAACACGACTAGCCCAACTGCTACTAGCTTACCTAGCGACTAGCACTTACCCAACAATGACTACCATCCACTCTATAGTCACTAGTCACTATCCGCCCAATAGTGACTACCAGCCACCTTACTATGACTATTACTCGCTCAAAAATCACTGCAAATCACCTAACAACGACACCCTTTACTGAAAAAATGACTACCACCCTCTCCACTATGACTTTCACTAATTCAACAATGAATACCACACACTCAACAATAACAACTCTTCTCTCAACAATTACTACCGCCCACCCAACAATGACTACCACCCATCCAACAATAACCACTCTCCCAGCAATTCCTTATCATCCACCCAACAATGACTACCACCTACCCAACAATAACATCTACTCTCCCAGTACTGACTCATCACCCACCCAACAATGACTACCACCTACCCAACAACAATAACCACTCTCCCACCAATGACTTACTATCGTTACCACCCGCCCAACAATAACTAGCATCCACTAACTGACCCCTCTGCCCGTAGGATCACATGCCTGCACCTCCCGCTGCAGTCCAAGTGGGTGCACGTGGGCACGGAGCGGGGCAACGTGCACGTCGTCAACATAGAGACCTTCGTGCTCAGCGGCTACATCATCAACTGGAACAAGGCCATCGAAGTGTAAGTACTCTACTCTACTTTCCAATATTATTGATTTTTAAACATGTTACAGCCATGTTGTGCTATTTTGAATCAAATTAAAGATTGAAAAATTTGTCTCGGGCGGGACTTGAACCCGCACTATATTATTTGGCTATGATTAGTGAAAACGCCTGGCGTAGGCCGGGATAGGACAATGTTTTGGTGATGCATTTTGTTACCAGTTATCGTGTTCTACTATAAAATAGGGCTCTGTAATATGGAGATACGAGGCTTGACAAATTTACAGGCAAAAAGATTAAATACAACATAACAAAAATATGTACAAACAAGAACAAAAACAAAGGTAGAAAAAAGCCTTGTTTTCGGATACAATATAAATAGCGACGCGGTAATGTAGCAGAGGGATTTACGTGATGTTTCTACGTATTTTATAACAATACATAAGATCAAAACATGAGTCAGATTACAGAGAGGAAATCCTTTCAAGTCATCGATCTTATCACCCAAAAGCGACTTCTTTACAGGTTGTTACATTTATAAAACTGGGTCTAATATAACAATACATTTTCTTAAATTCTCCCCAAAGGTTTTAAACTTCACACCATGGGTCGTGGAGGGTCATAATTAACCCCTAATTAATGACCCCTCGTCGCGTCGGGGTAATTAGTAGCCACTGCGTTTATTAGTAAATATTAGTAGGTAGTAGGTACAAACCGCTAATGGGCGTGTCTTATTCACACCTTTTTAACCGACTTCAAAAAAGGAGGAGGTTTCTCAATTCGACCGTATACATTTTTATTAACAAACTGTTACCATTTAGGTAATTCTTGTTTTAAATGTCATCACATCAAATATATATGGTCTAACAAAATTAGGTGAAACTATTTTAAAGGGATGATCAGACCATCAAACTAAACAAGTTTCTCTATGGGACCAATATCGAAATCGCGAAAAAAAATCAGCTGTTCCATACAAACCTACTCGACCTAAATGTATGGGACAGCAGATTTTTTTTTCGCGATTTCAATATTGGTCCGATAGAGAAAGTTGCTCAGTTTGATGGTCTGATCATCCCCTTAAAATAGTTTCACCTAATTATGTTAGACCTTATATAAAAGAAGAAACTAAGTGACAGACATATCAACGCCCAGCCCAAACCACTGGGTCTAGAGATACCAAATTTGGCACGTACGTTCCTACGGTTGGATTTTTCAAAATTCACCCCCTAAGGGGATGAAACAGGGGTTCAAAGCTTAGGGGTGCTATGGTGTACTAAGGTATACTAATACTTAAGGTGGTGCTTATACCATAAAACTGAACAACTTTGACTATGTACACCTACTTCAAAATTGTGAAATAGACATCAGCTGTTTCATACAAAACTGCAGTACCGGCTCGACTCAAACGTATGGGACAGCTGATATCTTTTTTTTCTCGGTATTGGCTCCATAGTGATGTTCTGAAGCACCCCCCTAGTAATACTAGGGTGTTTTGTTACACCCTGTATACAGGGTGTTAGGGTAAACTGTTGCATTACTTTAAGGGGCTTTAGGACATTCGCAATTTTTTTTTACTTTCCATACTTAATGCAATAATTTGATCGAACGTTTGTATGAAAAGTTTAATTTTTTTTTTTTGCGAATTTCCCTCTGTTCCTTTGGGTTAGTTGTTTAGTATCATAGGTACAATCACCCCTTAAAGTAATGCAACTGTTTACCCCAACAGCCTGTATAGCTTTTTTAAGCAGGAATTTTATTGTCTTGGGTTAACAAATACCGCCATCTAGCGGCAGTATCTAGACCAATTGCTAGTTTTTCTAGATGATCGTTCCAAACAATGAAACTCCACCACGAGGAATTCGTTCCGCACCCTCTCGCACCCTGCACCATACAACAACTGTTATCGCTCTCACACACGGTCCTCTTGCCCTGATTACACGTACCTCGATACAAACTCACGCTAATTTATACCTTGATGGCCAGTTAATAAGGTCTGATTTATTTATGTTACTACTCAACTTTGTTAACGGGACGGTCGGACTGAATGGCTCGGGTGAGGTGATACGGTTTTATTAGAAGGTTTGTTGGAAATATTCGGTTAGATCACTTTTAAGTAGGTAGGTAGAATTTAACAGTTTGATGATAAAATTAGGAAAGTAAAACATACTTACATTTTTTTATCAACCCATTTCATCCCACAGCTGGGTAAAGGCAAATTTAATCCTCCAACCATCTTTGTCCTGGGCATGCTCTAGCCACGCGTCATCGAAAGCATCCAGATCTGCCCGCCACCTCTTCCTAGGATGACCTGGACGCAGACGACCGTTTTATGGGATCCAGGGCAATTCTTGCCCACCTTTCCTGGTGCATTCGACAGACATAGCCGGCTCAATCCCAATTTAATATGGCCGCCCTATACATATAGGTCGAGTAGGTTTGTATGGAATAGCTGATTTTTTTCGCAATTTCAATATTGGTCCCATAGCGAAAGTTGTTCAGTTTGATGGTCTGATTATACCTTTAAAATAGTTTCAGCTAATTTTGTCAGACCTTATAGTATACATTATATACTTTAATTCACAACATATACATATACCAACAGATCCTTCACATAATGTTACATTCGCAAAATGTCACTTCGAAAAAAGTAATGTTCTCAAAATGACATTTTGTCAAATTCGCATTTTTTTAATATGATCTTGGTCGTATGATAGACTGATGGTACAGGCACAGGCCTACTGTCCAACGCGGATTGGCAGACCTTCATACGGATCTGGTCGGTTTCTCATCAGAATTTGTATATAAGGTCTAACAAAATTAGCTGAAACTATTTTAAGAGTATGATCAGACCATCAAACTGAACAACTTTCTCTATAGGACCAATATCGAAATCGCGAAAAAAAATCCAGCTGTTCCATACATTTGAGTCGAGTTATGATTTGCAGTTTTGTATGGGACAGCAGATTTTTTTTTCGTAATTTCTATATTGGTTCCATAGAGAAAGTTGTTCAGCTTGATGGTCTTCCCCTTAAAAATAGTTTCAGCTAATTTTGTTAGACCTTATATACAACGAGTTAATGAATTAACGCAAAACTAGAAAGTAGTTTGTTTAGAATCGAGAGCAGAATCGAATTATCATAGTCTCAACATAGGAATTTTTTTTTCAAAATATTAAATAATTTGTTATAATTTTTTTAATTTTCTTAACCCGATGTCAACCCACGGGAATACTCACCCTACTTACTATCAAAACAAGTTTATCAAAATGTATCCATGAGTACGTTAGCGCTTTCATTCATTGCTGAAATGATAATAAATCATTTTTGCTTCGAAACTTAAAATGCGAATAACTTTAAATTTTAACTATTAAAATAATTAAATTATAGTTTCAATCTAATTATTTTGTTATAAATCAGTTGGGATTTATGAGGTTTTGCGCTTATTCATGAACACGTTGTACAAGTAGAATTTTAAAAGGTATTAAAAGGAAAGTTCCACTAATGATGCAGGACACAGTTCTCGTCTCTCTAATATGAGCACGAGTGCTAAGATACTGATGGATTTATGATCAACGTATGTATCAGAGATTGCTTGACTTTGTATGCAAATCCCAATATAGGGTTTGGAAATGTTATACGGACTGCTTTGTTATCCGTTATTGAATCAATTACCGTTAGAGTATCCGGTCGCAAGTTATGTTGTAGGGTTTTGTGAGCTATACTATAGATATAGAGTGAAAAGTTAAATGCGTTAGATATTTAAGAGGGTGTTTCAGACCATCAAACTAAATTCACTGTAGGACCAACATTAAAATCGCGAAAAAAAATCTGCTGCTCCACAGAAAACGTGACAAGACCAAAACGTATGGAGCAGCTGTTTTTATTTTATGATTTAAATATTAGCCCCATAAGTTGGTCAGTTTTATGGTTTGAACGTCCCAGTTTTCACACCCAACATGGGGGGTTAACCCTTTTTAAGTGACCACCGCGACAAGGAACATCCATGCCAAATTTTACGTTGATTTAAACTCTTTATAGTTTTTGAGTAGAGAATGTATCAGGGCTATGTTTGGCGCCAGACAAAGAGACTGTTGCATTCCGTATTTAAAAAAAACTGAAAATATTAACATTATCTTCACTATATATTTATGAAGCTTGTGTATTCGTAAAAGAACATCTAAATAATTTTAAATTAATAACAACAAGACATCCAAGGTGAATAAGGAATAAAATAGAGGTACGTCCTCTGCATCGTTCAAATATGGCATTCTATACAAAAACTCCATTTGTACTGGCACCTAAATTATTCAATAAATTACCAGATCCAGTAAAGGAATTAAACTGTAGACGTTTTAGAATAAAATTACATAATTTATTAGTGACCTGATGCTATTATACTATTGATGAATACTTAATGGATGACATTACAGATTTCTTTGACATTTAAAAAAAATGGTTTTGACGACTAATGAGTAAATTTTGTACAGACATCAATATATATATATTTTTTAAATAGTCCTCAATAATACTATAAAATTTAATTTATGATTCATATAACTTGGAATAAAAATTGTGAACTGGAGTAAGATATTGAAGAATATAGAATAACGAGCGTTAACCCGCGACTTCGTCCGCACAAATTATGTACCAGATTTTAAGTCAGATCATAAGCTATCAAACAAAAAAAGTTTCATCAAAATCGGTTCAGTAGTTTTTGCGTGATACTCGTTCAAACAAACAAACAAACAAACACCGAAACAAACACACAAACAAACACACAAACAAACACACAAACAAACAGACAGACAAAAAACCCAAAAATTGGTGAAATGGAATCAGGGACACCTAAAAACCATATCGTAACTTTTTTTTTGTTAATATCTTCAATGTACAGACAAACTTCCTGTTACAGTTTTATAATAGTATAGATAGATATAATGTTCTCTGAGAATAATTGTTGCATGCTGACACTGGCAAGTTACAGTGAAACTGATCTATTGTAATGTATAACCTATTATACCTGTAATTGTGCAATAAAGAATATTTGTATTTGTATTTGAGGTTTTGTGTTGTGCGAGTGTGTGGATTTGCATAATTTCAAGCATTTTTTGAACAATTTGATGCAGCTTTTGGGGTACAATAGCGCGCTCTGCCATAGTACGCACACACCATGCCATACATCCACTTCGCACATAGCCAATACGTCATGTCCATTCACTCTGAATACTGGCTATATTAATGTTATACAGGGTGAAATTGATTATTGATTGATTATTTTTTTGTCTGAAATAAATTGTTTTTTTTTTATTGATATCATCAGCATCCTTTTAAACTAAGAGTCTACCCATCAAACTGAACAACTTTTACTATGGCAGCAAACCGATCGAAGCAGAAAAAAAATCTGCTGTTGCATACTTTTGAGTCGCGTACTCGCGCGTCGACATTGCAGTTTAGTATGGAACAGCTTATTTTTTATTTGGTCCGATCGGTTTGTTCCCATAGTAAAAGTTGTTCAGTTTGATGGGTAGAATCTTATTTTAAAAGGATGCTTATGATATCAATTTCACCCTGAATATGAGAGCTGTAAAGCAGCATTGGTATGAGAAACTCAACGCGTTACGGAACAATTAGTAAGCAGAGTGAGGGTACAAATATGCAGGTTATGGCATAGTTTGCACAAAGGGTTTCAGAGGAAGGGCTCAGGTTTGTGTTCGTTAACAGAGACGAAGGCCGGTTTGAGGGTCGCGCGTGTATCGCTTACTATACGGTACGGTAAGGTTGGTTTCACCTGGAGCGTAGCGAAATGGATACGGCTACAGATTTCGCTACGGCGTAGCACACGTAGCAATCAGTTAATTAAATAAATAAATAACGCTCACATGCACATAATGATCCCAAGCAAGCACTATAGACTGTTGTTGATTATGGAATCCATACAACAACGGCACAAACATATAACATCCATGACGGAACCGGGATTCGAACCCAGGACCCTGATTTGGCAGTTTGGCGTGGTAACCATTACACCAACCGGGTCGTTCATTTTTATCTGTGATTTATCGCTGGTTATACAGAATAAATGTGAGATACATTTGCTTAGGACTATATTCCCAGAGGATGTATTCAGAAATATTCTGAAAACTCTGACAATCCACGATATAAAAAACTACTGAAATAAAAAAAGTAAAAAATATAATAAAATGTGGGTTCGTGTAATAACCTTCGTCAATGGCACGAATACGTTTGAAGTTGGTTCCAAGTAATAATATTTGGGTCACCGGTGCCGGTGCCGGTGTGACGTCACGACGTTACGGTCTTAGCAACGAAACAATTAGTACAGTTTGAAACACTTCCAGTGTTGTGGGGCAAATCACTCGCGCCCAGCGGACTCACAAATACATCCTTAGAGGAATGGAAAAACTAGACAGAATTAGAGGTAACTTGAAATTTTTTTCGTTCAAATTCTCTATTTTTTGCAGTCAGGTACAGTAGTACCAGGTTTATAAGTCTTACCGATGTACCTAACCAGTTGACAAATTTTAAAACCTCGCGAAATTATATTGACCAATCAGGATGTGCCACCTTCAATCCATTTACGCTATTGGCTTATTTGTTTTCGCGCCTTTTCCGCTGCTATCCGACTTTGCACACTTTGTTTACTAAATGACGTCGGGTTTTGTCGGGGACTCGGGCCTGCTCTGTGCAAACGAAGATTGACGAGCGGAAATATTTTCCTGATCGGAGTTTAAAAAGTATTGCATTTTTAAGTTAGACCATAGCTATAGGGTACCGTCTAGAACGATTTGGTACCGTAATCTGAAAACGCATCGTAAACAATTAATTAGTTTTCCCTTAATACTTGAACAAACAGACGAGTTGTGGCAAGACTTACCTTTAACATATGTAAAAGTGGTGGTAGAAATAAATAAATAAATATCTTGGACATTGTCACACACACATTATCTAGTCACATTTAAAGTACCTGGACTTGTATTATGATGACTAGACAACGATATAGAATACATAATATAGATACAAACATCCATGACTCGGGTACAAATATTGATATTAATTATATAAATATTTGTTCCTTACGGGATTTGAACCCGCGACTCTCGGAACAGCAGGCAGGTTCACTACAGACTGTGCTACCGGGCCGTCAATGTTCGTAAATTGTACTCTTACATCTGAAAGTTTACGAGAACAAACATAATTACTTCTTACAAACCATCACGCCATTATGAACCTTAAGTGCTACACAAAAACATCAAAAGTGCATCACAGTTGTATCTGACAGCTCATAAGTAGCATCCTTCTCATAACAAGACCGCCAAGCGGCATCCAGCTGAAAAACTTTCAACTCTATTCCAATACGCATAAGACTGAAGCTGTGGTACTTTCGCTGACTGCTCTAAGTGCCAAGTACGACCGTTAAGGAGAAAGGGTGCACATTAAATGTAAAAACTTGCTCTCGACGGGTGCTAGCGGGGGTGAAGTAAGTGCTGCGGTGTGCGGAGGCGAGGGGGTAGAATTTAAAGCCGGCAATTAAATGCAAATGTTTGTTTTATTCGTTTCATCTTACCTTGACCTTAAGACCCGGATACATGGGTTATTAAAACTGTTTTGCTGCGTTTTGAAATGGCAGTAAAATATTTTATTGGCAGCGTTTCATACGCTGCTGGACAAATTAATTGCTTCTAGAAAGTATTTGTTTTTAATTGAGATCTTTCGGTTAATGACATTCTTCTAGGCGAATGTGGTGCATAGTATTGTGACTGAAAGAACAATAAAACGTACTAAACTACGCTCCAATTTTTTCTTTAATGTGATTTCCAACGTTTCTTTTCTTGTCTTCTTCTTATCGTGTAACCCTGGTGTCAGAGTTTTTTTAGACTGCCTTACGGCCTCTGAAGTGGTTTTTATGTAACTTAGTAGCCGGGACCAACGGCCATCCGAAGCACAGAATCATCTTTCTTTTCAGACAATCTGGCGATTCAGCCTGCAATGTAACCAACTTGCGAAAAACTTCCTATTAAGACGAACATTAAAATAAATCAGAAAGCATACTTCCTCTCCTTCAATAAATATGTATCCCAATACCTTGGAACAGATCGCTTTTTTAAAACCTCAGATAGTAGTAGCGGTGGGCCATAACAATGTCGTGGGCGATATTATATCGCGCTCGTAAAACTGATGCGTCGAAGTATTGGCGAACGTAAACGTAACGATAACGTACGCGTTATTGTACGAACGTGTCTTGTGGGGTTTGGGGTGAGGTGTCGGAAATGTTGTTAACATTTAGGACCCTGTGTCCTATTGCTGCAGGCAGGATGGAATAGGTAGATCTATTCATTTGTTAGTTTACGAATTCAAAATATACAGGGTCCAATCTTAATATGCTGACTGTTTTTTAATAGTATGATCAGACCATCAAACTGAACATTTTATATGGGACCAACATCGAAATCGCGAAGAAAAATAGCTGTTCTATATATTTGGCTCGATTTCGATTTTAATAGGTGCCATAGAGAAAGTTGTTCAGTTTCACGGTCTGATCATCCCCTTAAAAAAGTGTCAACATATTAAGAAGGATCCTATATGTTGTATTTTTTGGTGATTGTCCACTTCGGTCACACTGGAAATAATTTGGAGACTGCTATTAAAATATGAATAACCTCATTATCTACGAAAAACACTCTTTAAAATGGAGGATATCAAATATTGTTCAGTTTTCAATTAGTGTAGATAACAGATTCCGATTTTACGTTCATCAATCCACATGAAAAGGGAATTGCTTACAACGTTATTCAGCACCTCTGTAAGATATTAGCATAGTGATTAAGATGATACAGTACGACCAGGAAAATAATTACCCTCGTCAATCTTGGATTGCGTAGACCACAAAATTTTTTTTTTAATAAGTCCCTCGACAAAACCCGAAGTCTTTTAGTAATCAAAGGGTGCGAAAACAATTAGCCAATGGTGGCAAGGGATTGAAGGTGGCACATCCTGAATGGTCAATATAATTTCGCGCGCTACTAAAATCTGTTAACTGCGCGGCTACATCGGGGGAACTTATAAATCTGGTAATACTGTAACTTCATAAGTGACGACAGCCCAACCCTTATAAGGTTTTCATGTGGATTAACACCTTGTATAGGTATAATATAATGTTTCTTCCTTATCCCGTTGTCCAATAAACTATAGTTACACAGCGGTCACCTAAGCATGTTTATGCCGATAAGCGGCTGACCATCGCTGCGTGTAGGCCCTCCCGCCCTCTGAGCGTTATCGCGACGTGCCAGAGCGCGGCGTGCGGGAATATAGGACTCTAGGTACAACGTGACGTCATGAACTAGCTACTTTATCGCCAAGGATATATCTATCTATAAAAAACAAAACAAATAATACTAGGAGTTTTCCTCCTCCTTAAATAATTTTAGCATTTCTTTCAATAATTCTTTCCGTTAGACAGTGTTAGATTAGAGTTGATTTTCGTTTGAATTGCAACTGCAATGAAACAAATTCCCTTCATTATGTTCAAAATGTACATAATCCTAAATAATATACAAGACGCGAAATGGTGCCTAAGCCACATTCCACACTGGCAGCACAGATGAACAGGTTGAATTCTGTGGCAGCGGGGTCGGGATTCAACCTATGAAATCAGAAATTTGAATTTTATTGGCCTTGTAACAGAGAATGATAAACTAGGTCCTATGTTTTGGAGTCGAACCGCCTCGAAGCTAGCTACCATAGTCGTATTTTCGAAACATGCCGTTTGCGTTTGTGTTGATACATGTTGACACACGCCGTTCTGCCCCCCCCCCCCCCCCCCCCCACTCGCCGCACATCACCTGCGCCGGCACAGATAGCGGTAATAATTAAATTAAATAATTTAATCATTAATAATTTATCGCAGGCTTACGATTAAGGCCAAATCGCGAGGAGTCATAGGAGCACGCGCTCGTTATTGGCTGAGACCGGGTTTGACCGACTGACTTGCTATTTCTCTTTACACTTATGATTAGGTTAGTTGTAGATTAGGCTTCGAGAAAAATTCTGCGATAAATTGCAGATCTAAAGCCTGCTTAAGAAGCACCACGCCCACTCACACATGCAAGGTTCATATCTATACTATTATAAAACTGTAACAGGAAGTTTGTCTGTACATTGAAGATATTAACAAAAAAAAAGTTACGATATGGTTTTTAGGTGTCCCTGATTCCATTTCACCAATTTTTGGATTTTTTGTCTGTCTGTTTGTTTGTGTGTTTGTTTGTTTGTTTGTTTGAACGAGTATCACGCAAAAACTACTGAACCGATTTTGATGAAACTTTTTTTGTTTGATAGCTTATGATCTGACTTAAAATCTGGTATATAATTTGTGCGGACGAAGTCGCGGGTTAACGCTCGTACTATTATAAAACTGTAACAGGAAGTTTGTCTGTACATTGAAGATATTAACAAAAAAAAAGTTACGATATGGTTTTTAGGTGTCCCTGATTCCATTTCACCAATTTTTTTATTTTTTGTCTGTCTGTTTGTTTGTGTGTTTGTTTGTTTGTTTGAACGAGTATCACGCAAAAACTACTGAACCGATTTTGATGAAACTGTTTTTTGTTTGATATCTTATGATCTGACTTAAAATCTGGTTTATAATTTGTGCGGACGAAGTCGCGGGTTAACGCTCGTTATCTATAATTTCACTGTAGTTACTAGTAGCCTAAAAAGGGTAGCGGGGAGTGACTGGATGAGGAAGGCCGAGGACAGAGTTTTGTGGCGCGCCTTGGGAGAGGCCTATGTTCAGCAGTGGACGATGATAGGCTGATGATGATGATGATGATGACTAGTAGCCGATAGATCACCACTATGTGACCACGTCTTATGGGTTTGTCACATTTCGTGTTATATTCTGTGCGAGCCATTGATTTCCTTCCTGCTCTCCCGCCAGTATCACTCGAGGACGTGCCTTTTTACGATAGCCCCTAATAAAAGAGAGGGATCAGTACACGCTAGGGTTGTCACGTGCGATAGTGAGTGTTATTGAACCCAGTTCACACTACGCACATAACTAGCTGTGTTAGCTGTACTAGTTTTACCTTCAGTGTTAATACAGTTTTACTTATTTTAACTACCTTTCTTTACTTTCTCTAGTGAGATAGACAGATACAAGAGCACGCCATTTGCTACTACTACCTATTACAAATTTCATATACAAAATCACACATCAAATTATTGAGAAAATTTAGATGAACGAAAAACAAAAAAACTAATTTATAAAGGTATAAAACGCGGAAACGCAGCAAGCGTTATGGGCACGTTTGGGCCAGGTACGGCTAGGGGCGGACTTTTCGATTAAGTTTTTGACGAGGCATGTTGCTGAAGGAAATTGTTTTTTTTAGGAATTTTGACGACGCATGTTGCTGAAGGGGTATTTGTAAGAAATTACGACGACGCATGTTGCTGAAGCAGATTTTGTTACAATTTAAATTATCTTTGATTATTTAATAAATTTTTAAGGTATCAAAATCAAATATACTCGTAAAATTTAACTGTAAATGAAATTTTTAGCAGTTTCAAATCCAACGCAGCGCGCTTAATTTTGAAACGTCAATTTTAACCGTTAGGAGTTTAATTACGTGTCACGAGCATTTGTACAAAATTAAATTAGTTCGTTCAAAGCCCACGTCAATTACAACGATTACGTAATACCTACTCTGTTTTATATTTTTCACTTGCTCGTAAAGTGGCTCTTATTGCACCGCTTACTTTTAGGTACATGATGCAGCTTAAACACGCGCGCGAAAATGATTTCACTAGTGCGGCAATGTTACTTTTTTTTCTATAAGTAGTTTGTTTTTAAATCTCAGCAAAGAGCTTTTATGTAAAAAAAAATTTGTTCTGAATAAATTAATCTGTTAGTTAAAATATGATAAATAAACGCTTCATCAAACAATTTATTTTAGTTAACAAATTAACATTAATTTGAGTTATAAACATATAAATATTAAGTTTATAACGTTTTTAATTATGTTCTGTGTAAAAAAATATCGTTGGTTGAATGTCGGTTAAAGTCTTTGCCTGTTCGTCGACCTGCGCGCGCATAGCTATCTCAACCAAAGGCACGGAACGCAAAAAAAAGAAGCCCAGCGCCATTTTCCACAAATATTTAAGTATCTAAATTTTTTTTAATTTATGAAATTTATTTTCTTTTTCCTCGCAAGTATGTTGAAAAACGTCGTATAAACCGCGTGAGCGTTTGTCATTACAGCCCTCGTCTAGTATACATCACTCGCCTGGCGGCTCGTGCTGCAATCCCGCCTCGGCTGTAATGACCAACTTTGCTCACTTCTATCATAATGCACTATATTAATAAATGGCAGTTTCACTTGTGTTTCTCAATGTCGAGTGAGTTTTAGGGGTGTGGTACTTAGTCTCAAGGATTGTTTAATGAACAAAAACGCATACATACATAAAATATTCTCACTGGGGCAGATAGAGTCAATTAAATAGATCGCCACACTCTACGATTCTGACACATCTCTCACCTCCTCAATAGGTCTCTTCATATATGATCGTCGGTTCAGGGTACATTTTATTTTGCTCTTCTTTAGTACGCATCCGATTTGGTCAGCGTACATGCGTCTAGGGCGACCCCTTAAAACCATTAAAACACATTTGAGTTAATACGAATACAAATCATTTATTGCAACTATGGGTTTAAAAGATGTGTTACATAGCGATAGCGCTAAGTGCTACGGTACTGCGTAGCAACCGTAACATATTCCATCCCTTTTATTCAAATATCACATTGCAGATATCCTACAATAATACGTATCAAAATATTAATTAAAGAGATACAAAAATACAGTAATATTGGTTTTGCTAGCCACCGGCGATGCGGTGAACCGTAATGAACCATCGAGCACTAAATGAACTAGCGATTTCATGTATATCATATCATATCATTCACAGAGGGACCAAGCCCCGCGGGCTAGCAGCAATACTGAATATGGAAACAGTGTCTGGAATGACTCATCAAGTCCTCAATTTTTTGCCTTAATAATGCTCGCGGGCTCTTAAGAGGCTATGTGAAAAAAATAGGATTCTTCAAAGCGTCATATATCATGAAGTACTAACAGTAGGAGTATGATTAGCGGATATGTGTAAATTGGACATAGAAGTTTTGACAAGAGCCAAAACACGATTAAGACACATTATCTCGATAGAAAAACAAGTCTAAGTAGCCTCCGTTTTAATTTATAAACGCTTGTGCTAAACGGTGAATAATAGAAACACGAAACTTGATTTAAAAAAAAGAGATTGATATTTTACAAATCAGAATTGAACTTACATAAATAGTACATTCACAATTAAATAAAGATTGTTTTACGCTTGCGTCGTTTCAGACGCGCTCGCCGCCCCATCTCTTTCTCTCGCATCAGGCAGTAATATAAGCTATCACACGCCCATTTCCCTTCAATTATTTTTCGACATAGGCCCTTAAGTTTGCTATACGTATGCGTCAGAAGAGGCCTAAGAAGATATAATTCGGAGTGCTCTCCATACACTCAAAGTATGGTTATATTTTCAATTCTAACATAAACAATCTAGAAACTAATATCTATGCTTTTATTGTGTCAGATTTTCGTTACCACCCGTTTCGTTACGGGGTGCGGGGTGCGGTTACAATTTTATAACAATGTTCGTGCGAAAATGTCGATTTAAACATAATAAAATTTGAAGGATCCATAAACAACATAGTGATGCAACAAGTTTTTTATGTTCATTTTATAGCATTATCGATATTTCAGCTGATAGCAGTAAGAGACACTTCACGAAGAGTATTGGAATAAGCCAATGTTGGAAAAATTTATTTGGCTTGATTTTAGTATGACGTATGTAGTAGGTCTTCAACTCTGCCATGAATGATCTCTGGAGGTGACTCTCTAATAGCCATGCTTTTTCTGATTGCTGTCTCTCGTTTGCAATGGAGGGAAGTCGGATATTTCTTTTTTCCTACTCCTCCTATCTTCTTTGATTAATTAGTTGTGGGTTCCAAGACGGATAAGGGACGCTGGACTTCATTGTCTAGTGTTGTGAATGGTCGCCGCTCTTGATCCTGGTTTACAGGAGTTACAGCGGTGGGAAAGTGTTGTGGGCCTATAAAAATATTCCAAACTGAACACTTTATAATTAGTGCTCAATTTGGTATTGAATGGCAAAATACAAGCCTCATTGTCATTGGTTCTCTGCTGCCATAATCAATCAATCAAATCAGCCCACATCAACCCACTGCTGGGCATAGGCCTCCCTTTTATTGTGCCATGCCTCGCGGTCCTGTGCTAATTTGAACCAATACGAACCAATCTCAGAAACCAATGCCATAAATCACTTTTGAAATGGTGTCAAATCTGAACGAATATTGCTACTGTTAGCTTTGTATAAGATTAATCCATAACAGAGTAATAACGTTTGAATAAATAACTAAACGCTCTGCGAATCTGATAATCTTTTCACAATGTTCTCGACTCATATCAAATTCAATTAATATAACCCCCCCCCCCCCCCCACTTCTATTTACTTTCTCTGTCGCTTGACTTCACTTTCAGTTTATTATGTCTATATAATCTCTCAGAACAAAAAGTATGTTTTTAACATTTGACCCAGCTTTATTAGCATAAAATCTGTTTCGTTTTCGAGATAAAATTTACCTTTGTCCTTTTCAGGGATAGCTCAGAACATCAAACAGAACAACTTTGACTATGAAAGCAAAATTGAAATCGAAAAAAATATCCTGTTTCACATACATAATGTGTCAATATTCATGAAAATTTTAAGAGTGATTCAAAATCGGCCAGTGTATAAAGGGCTTTAGTCATCACGAAATCTTTAAAACTATAACGTATACTTGGCGACTAAGTGCTTGCTAAGAATACATTTTTCCGAATTTCATGCCCACTACGGGTGTGAAAATGGGCAAAGCACGGGGAATCAGCTAGTAATCATTTTTTAAATATCCATACACTATAGATATTTAAAAAAATATTACTAGCTGATTACGCTTTATTCTTAGTCATCACTAAGAAAGAAAAAACGTATTTTCTTTGTCTAGATAATAATGTGTATTTCCTTAGTCATCATACAAAGCCACATTGAGCCGTCACTCACGCTGTTTCATTCTGTCTAAACATAAAAGTGTACCTAACGGCTATAAAGATTATGGCATTAGAAATATTTCTGGCCATCCCCCAAATAAATTACAGTAAATTTCGTAAACATATAATATTGTATGAAACTTGATTGGATTCTATAATTAATGCTTTCATCTAGCACATAATATTAATACCAATTTGTGAACTTAATGAAATTCACGTGTATTTCACAAATGGGATTGACTTTGAATCGCAAATTCAGAACGTTTCGTTTGTAGTTGTATTCTGTTGAACGGCATCAATAATTACTTCCGGATTCGTGTGATTGAATCAACGGGATTCAATGAGCGTGATTCATTTTGACAAATTAATTATTTAGCGATCGCGTGTGAAACGGAGACGTAGGTAATGAAGGCCTAATTAAACGCAGTTGAACCTAAAATGTAAATTGAAATTGTTTATTTGCATTGAATAGGTAGGTAATATAATAATAAGTAGGTACACAATTTCTTCTATCCAGCTAAATTATGTGGCATGCAAATATTCATTTAATCTATACTATTATAAAGCTGTAACAGAACAAAAACAAAAAAAAAAAAGTTACGATATGGTTTTTAGGTGTCCCTGATTCCATTTCACCAATTTTTGGATTTTTTGTCCGTCTGTTTGTTTGTTTGTTTGTTTGTTTGAACGAGTATCACGCAAAAACTACTGAACCGATTTTGATGAAACTTTTTTTGTTTGATAGCTTATGATCTGACTTAAAATCTGGTATATAATTTGTGCGGACGAAGTCGCGGGTTTACGCTCGTTAATAATATAAGTGAGATCGAATTATAATGCAAAAAATTCATTCAAGTCATAGAAACTACAATTAATTGAATCAGGCGTTACTTTGCGGAAATCCATGACTATTATGTAGATGACACGATTGTATCAAGACCTCCGCTTCCAAGTACCTAGTAGACAAAGTTGTATTACGTTATGCAATACAACCTGCCCACCAAATAATTTCTACTCTACACGTGTTTCGCTCCAACGAGGAGCATCCTCAGGAGTTAGACCGACGAACGTTCGAAACAGAGTTGTTACTCCGCCGAGCGTCTTTTTTTTTTTTTTTTTTTAATAGCGGTGACGCTCGGCGGAGTAACAACTCTGTTTCGAACGTTCGTCGGTCTAACTCCTGAGGATGCTCCTTGGTGGAGCGAAACACGTGTAGAGTAGAAATTATTTGGTGGGCAGGTTGTGTTGCATAACGTAATACAACTTTGTCTACTAGGTACTTGGAAGCGGAGGTCTTGATATAATCGTGTCATCTACATAATAGAAACTACAGTCAATCAACCAATTGTACAATTCTCTTAAAATAAAATAATTTATTTGGCAAAGTTTTTATTCTATCTGGTATTTTGTTAAATAGCTTAATACACATACAATAGTAATTCTTTTTATATAACACGAGCGTTAACCCGCGACTTCGTCCGCACAAATTATATACCAGATTTTAAGTCAGATCATAAGCTATCAAACAAAAAAAGTTTCATCAAAATCGGTTCAGTAGTTTTTGCGTGATACTCGTTCAAACAAACAAACACCCAAACAAACACACAAACAAACAGACAGACAAAAAATCCAAAAATTGGTGAAATGGAATCAGGGACACCTAAAAACATATCGTAACTTTTTTTTGTTAATATCTTCAATGTACAGACAAACTTCCTGTTACAGTTTTATAATAGTATAGATAATTCTAGATCTGTTTTCAAAAACAAGGTCATTAGGTCTTCGTAGGTTTCTATCGCGGACGTTTCCAGCTGTTTTGAAAAATTTTGGATGCTGAATTACAAATTAATCATTTCAAAAATGTACACGCAGGGAAGCGTTAAGATCTTTATGAGGAGCGGGTTTGAAACGTTTCAGTGATGTTCTGAAGGCTTAGAAATGTGCCGCGAGGTTTTGTTTCTGTTTACTTAAAATGCTCTTACGGACTGTATAACTGTTCTTAGTTAGGTACATCTTGTATTGAGGCAAATTCTTTTGAACACGTCAATAGTGTTAATTAGGCCCTTAATTTGATTGGTTACTAAGACCTAACCATTTCTTCCCGTGAGTGTCGTATGAAGATAACATTTCTTTAATATAGTCTTTCTTTTTGTTGAAAGGCTCTTCGGCCCTTTTGCACTTTTCGATGTTTCTTCAACTAACTTTTCGTGGATGTTCTGAGTTTTCAGAATATCTCTGACTGGAATCGGGGATTATATATTACGAGCGTTAACCCGCGACTTCGTCCGCACTTATTATATACCAGATTTTAAGACAGATCATAAGCTATCAAACAAAAAAAGTTTCATCAAATTCGGTTCAGTAGTTTTTGCGTGATACTCGTTCAAACAAACAAACAAACACCCAAACAAACACACAAACAAACAGACAGACAAAAAATCCAAAAATTGGTGAAATGTAATCAGGGACACCTAAAAACCATATCGTAACTTTTTTTGTTAATATCTTCAATGTACAGACAAACTTCCTGTTACAGTTTTATAATAGTATAGATTTAATATCTAACTCTAACCATAAGAATAATCAAAATCAAAATAATTTTATTTCCAGTCCATAGATTGTTAGTATACACTTAAAAACTATGTTAGTACAGTATAATACATAACAGTCATATAATTTAATACATAGCCTATTTTATGATAGAGGGGGCAGCGGAGAGGTGTAGTTCCGTCCGATAATGCTCTAACACCAATTAACGATGCAAACGTATACTACATTCAACTTGCAATCCTTGCACTACGCGACTTACTCGTATAACTATTACAGTAACAGTTCCTGTAGCTATTACCGTAACAGCTATTATTCACTTTTATCTGGAGTAATATAAACGTCTTAGTAAATCTAACGACTCGATGCGGTTTGAATACCGAACCGAACCACTTTGTAACTACGTACATTCACTTCCCGTCTCTGATAAGATAAAGAATACATAAAATATTTAATGCCAGTTTGATATTCGTAGTTTTAGTTACTTTAGTATTTTTTGTTCTCTCTTCATACCCGAATGGAAGACGGTCGTGGAAATATGTAATTATGTACAATTTCAAATTTACCTAAAAGCTTTCCTATAATTTGAGCGAGTTTCTTTTGTCCTATTAATAATTTTACATAAAATATTCAATCACAAAACGTGAGACAATAAATTTAATAAACCTTTGACTGGACCACGGTCCACAATGGGTATTTAATGAAAAATTCAAAAAACAGTATTGAAACTTCGTTGTTTTGTAAAATGAAAAACTAATTGTGACTCTTTTGTCTGGCGACCCCATTGGGAACAGGTGACGTTGGTGCCCTCCCCCTGGAGGGGGTGAAAATTTCAGGGCTGTCACAAACAGGATTGTAGCTCGTAACAAGTTATCGACGCTCAGTTTATATTAAAGTTCACGCCAATATAGACTCTATTATGAACTAACAAGACCCGCTCAGATTTTAACTAGGTAATAAATAGAACGTTAGTTAAATGGTAGTGTTTAAAATGTAAACTATTGCGGTGACACGGTAATTAGGTTTGGTCGTTTATTGTTTCATTCCCGTTACTGGTGTTAATGCGGATTTGTTTGTTTAATAGACAAGTTATATGGAGATTTGTGTTTGGATTAGTTATAGTTCCTAGAATTTGTTAGTTTGATACGATGTAAGAAGCAATTTATACAATATACATACATTATTACGATCATATAGGCCCTTTTAGGGACAATTAAAGGCTTGGCTACAAACCTTATTGAGTTTGCAGTTGTAACAAAGTATGCTATGGTTCCAAGGTGAAATAACGTGTCAAGAACCAGTAGCGTAGCGAGGGGGGTAGGCAAATACCGAAGGCGGTAATTTCCTAGGGGCGGCAAATTCGGGAAAAAAATTGATTGAGCCCTGTCTATAACCAATTCGTAGTGCAGAGAAAAGACGAGCTCGCTTCGACCGCTCTAAGTTTTCGTTTTAATTACTGTGCCTACACATAATCATAAAGAGCTAAGATGTATTGCTAAAATTTCGAGCTTGCTTCAAATTGCTCGACCCATTGCTCTTACTTCGGTTACTTTGCACATGTTTTGTACGTAAAATGCTCTGGCTCTAACTAAATCGTACTGAAGAAAAAAGTCAAGCACGCTTAATTCTTTCGCTCTTAGTTTCTATTTTTGCATGGATAAACCAAAAGATGTCTGACCCCGGATTGATGTGCAATAAAATTTCGATCTCGCTCCGCTATTTTTTGTATAGGTAAGAAAAAGGGGCGGCAAAAGCGATCTGTGCCCCGGGCGGCAAAAACCCACGCTACGCCACTGTCAAGTACTCTTAGTTACCTAGCAAAATTCAACAGAAGTATCCTAATCCCCAAGACGCCTCGAACGGTTAGCTACGTCTTTAAGTATACATTTATAGATAATATGAGGAAAGTATTTAATGCCAACTGTAAGTTTAAAGCTCCAGCCGACTGTGTAAGACACCCAAGAAAAAAATGAGATGACATTTGTTTTGTTATGACAAAAATTTTCATTTATATTGCAGATTTGTATCTATATTATATGTATTCTATATCGTTGTCTGGTCATCATAATACATGTCCAGCCTAGCTAGCATGCCACCCCCGAGAAAACGACAAAAATCGAGATGTGCCTCCATCTTTATTATTTTACGTAGGCCAGAAAGAGCGCGCATGACGTTTTTCTCGTTTAAACGCTTTGTCGTGGGTGGCATGCTAGCCAGGCAGGTACTTTAAATGTGACTAGATAATTTGTGTGCAAATGTCCAAGATATTTATATTTATTTTATTTAAGAACGGTTTTATAATTCTAAAAAAATAAAGGAAGGGAAAGGAATTACGGTCGTGCTTTTATGTTTTTTTTTATAGTATAAGATCCGACCGTAAAATTATGCACCTATTTGTTTGGTGAACGAAATGTGATTTAAGTGAAAGGTTATACAGGGCTCCATACAACGCCGCCGCGCCGCCCCGGGTTACCTATCAAAATCTCGCTGCAAGTTCCTTTATCATTATAAGTAAAAAAGTAAAAAAAATTGCACCGATCTGTTTGGGAAGTAAATCAGGTGCCATCGGAAACAGACTGATCTAAAGAACTGGAAAAACTTAGGTTGCCACCTCTCAGTCTGCCGGTACTCTAGGGTTAAAAATGACTTCTTTGAACCTGGCAACCCTAGAGTTGCAGCAGATTGAGAGGTGGCAACCCTAGTTTTTCCAGTTCTTTAGATCGGTTCCTCGACGTTGAAAAAAGACGGTTGTTATTCAAATTACTCTCCATTGATACTTTATAATATGGAACGAAGTTCACTAATTCGAATTTCTTTTACGAGTGAAAGGAATATTTTAAATTGCTTTTTTTTAATCTTTAACTCAATAAACGAATCAAGCAGTACCAGGCCAGGTAAAGTTCAACTTCAGTTTGATATGTGGTATATTTATGGAGCTTTAAAGGGTTGCTTCAGACCATCAACCTGAACAATTCTCTCTATGGGACCAATATCAAACTCGCGAAAAAAATCAGCTTTCCCATACATTTCTGTCGAGTTATGTTCGCAGTTTTGAATGGAACACCTGAATTTTTTTTCGCCATTTCAATGTTGGCACCATAGTGAAAGTTGTTCAGTTTGATGGTCTGAAGCAACTTTTTAAGGCTCAACCAGCTTTTTTTTACGCATGTATACGATGCAATTGTAGCATTAACGCTAGCCTTGTATGAACAGGAGGTGATGGTTCGATCCCCGTGCAGGCTGAAATATTTTTCTTTTACTATGCTCCTATTCCTTAAAAAACTTTTCAACTGAAAAGTTCTTATTAATTTCGCTCCTGTTTGATCAGTATATCGGCCCTGGAATATAGAGAACGGAGCAATAAATCACTGATTTCCATTAAAATTTATATTTCGTACAAGAAGAGCGAAATGAATTTATTAAATAATTCGGTAACGTTTGTCTTTTAATATACGCAGCAATCAGCGCGCGGATCGAGGGCGGGAGCGCGCTCAATTGGTCGCTTTGAAAACGTTCCATATTTTGATTTGTCTCTCTTTGTACTTGCCCGTCGTCGTTGGCTCTACTAAATGGATCCGTATTTACTGGGGATACAAATATTTTTTTGTTTATTTATAGTCTGAAGTCTCTTTGATGTCTCTTATGAGTTCTGAATGCTTTTTTTTTTTTTTTTTAACGGGCATAGGCCCACCACACATTCCCACCGCTGTAACTCCTGTAAGCCAGGATCAACAGCGGCGACCATTCACAACACTGGACAATGAAGTCCAGCGAGCCCGGGGGATGACTCTAATCTGTCTTGGAACCCGCAATGAATTAATCAAAGAAGATAGGAGGAGTAGGAAAACGAAATATCCGACTTCCCTCCATTGCAAACGGGAGACAGCAATAAGAAGGAAAAAACATGGCTATTAGAGAGCCAATTCAAGAGATCTTTTATGGCAGTGCTGAAGACACGACCGCAAAAGCACCAAAAATACAAAATAAAACAATAGGAACCTAACATTGTACTGAAACTATGACCTATTTTGCTTCCAGTAATAAGTATGGCAAAAACATCTGAACGCACGGAAGTTATCCCTAGTCGCAACAAGATCCATGTAGTAAGGGACACCAGAAAACGATTTTATTGAGTCAAGCATGGTCTGGCGCTCGGCGTACCAGAGCGTAGCAGTTCTGAATGCTTGTCATTAAGAGGAAATATGTGCGTAAGCGAAAAATTCTTCGTCTATGTGTTAGAGTGACTCAAAGAAATTGAACCTGAGTGACTTATACAATAAAGTCATGACAGCCAGTGCGTCATGCTGACCCCAACATGAGGACAAGGATATTAATTACAACTATATAAGGTCTAACAAAATTAGCTGAAACTATTTGAAGGGGATGATCAGACCATCAAACTGAACAATTTTCTCTATGGGACCAATATGGAAATCGCGAAAAAATATCAGCTGTTCCATACAAACGTACTCGACCTAAATGTACGGGACCGCAGATTTTATTTTCGCGATTTCGATATTGTTACCGTAGTGAAAGTTGTTCAGTTTGATGGTCTGATCATCCCCTTAAAATAGTTTCACCTAATTATGTTAGACCTTATATACCTTGATCTTTCTTTAATTACCTACAGCTTCTTGAAAATATATATTCTACCTTAATTCTGGTTTTATTAACCATCTAAGCCGTGTTACTGACTTAAAATGTACCAACCAATCTTCTCCCGTGGGTGTCGGACGCGTAAGAAGCGTCTAAGTCTAAGGGATAAGGTTTCTTTTGCAGTGTTTTTGTGGGAGAATGGTTGCCCAACTGGTACCACTTGACGTGTTTCTCCATTCTATACTATGCGAACCTCGCCACGAGTCGCGATGCAAGTCAGTAACTGGGCAGTCGCCTGCCGGGTGCCTGTTCTCCAGTCTGTTACGAGGCTCCACCATTTTGTGGTGGCTCAATTAATGTGTGTACTTACATAAAAGAATCCTTGCTAATATTGTGATCACCAAATATTTATTTCCCAATAACTATTTATGCTGGAGATTGGCAAAACCATAAACACTACGATCGATAGAGCCACAATTTTAAGATCAGAATTAGAACCTTGTCACAACTGCTTAAAACGTAGTAAGTAATTGTAACAAAGTTTCTGATCATCCCGAAAAAAATTAGAGATGGGCCGAACATGGGTGTCACCGAATACGAACATTCGCGAATGTTTGGTATTTTTTAAACCGAAACCAAACTTCGGCCGAACATTCTGCAAAATTTGTCCGCATGTTTTGGACACTAAATGTATGGGACAATAGATTTTTTTTCAAGATTTCGATGTTGGTCTCAGTTCAGTTTGATGGTCTGATCATCCCCTTAAAAAAACCATTATCATATAAAGAAAGGCTCTATATACTAAAATATGTTGATGATAAAAAACAACAATATATATTTAACAACTAGCGGGGCCCGCGACGAGCAGACCACTGAATTTAAATACTTATGACTTTTGTATATATGAACCGATGGCGACGAAATAAAACCTAAATGTAAATCCAAACTAAGCCCTTTGCTATTGTGAAAACCCTGTTCAAATCGGTTTTGGAATTTTTTAAGTGATGCGAGCACAAACAAACAGATAAACAGACAAGAATTCTAAAAATGGTCTTTATGCATTCCATTACGCATCCTAAGCGCCCCCAATCCATATTTTTGCAAATATCTTCAATGGGCGTCCACACCAAGTTGTAGGACATTGACATATGATGATAACACACAAGAGAACAAGATATTACATGAGTTATCTAAGCTAAATAGCAAACAGCTTAATACAGTTGTAACATTAGTCTGAATGTGCCGAACAATTGGCTTTTTAGCCGAACTTCGGCCGATTACGAACGTTCGGTAAATCTGCCGAATGTGCCGAATACCGAATGTAAAACGAACGTTCGCCCCATCCCTAAAAATACTATTAGGGTATACAATGTAAGTTCCTAACCTAATAACCAATTTAGCGCTCGAATGTTTTGCCTCGCATTCTCTTATCGAAGGTTTACAAAGGTACCGATAAATTAGTCGAAATGAAACAAACTTGCCGTTTATAAAAGTGTTTAACAAACGTTGCGAGTCTCGTAAATTGTTAAAGTTTAATACAGAAGCGGAACCAAGTACGATTTACGCGAGTTATTTCGTAAAGTAAATACGTTTGGGCTTTAAGTTTCGTTCTAGATTTGGGGGTTCTGAAATTGAGCGCTTTCACAAAACTTTATTTTTAGGGTTTAAAAATGTGTGATCCTTGTGGTAAGATTCGTTGTCCTGTGTGTCTGTTGTGTAAAGTCCAGCAAGCGAACGAGAGTAACTTTAATCTGTCTAGGTGTGCACTATACTACCTCCGTGGTCTAATGGTTAAAAGAATTGGGCTCTCGACTCGGAGGTCGTGGGTTCGATTCCCACGGGGGACCCCTAGTGATATGTCACTTTGTGCGTTTTTCCCCAGTTGGTTAGGACATTGCAGGCCTAATCACCTGATTGTCTAAAAAGAAAGATGATTCCGTGCTTCGGATGGCACGCTAAGCCGTTGGTCCCGGCTACTATCTCTGGTGGTAGTAGTCGTTACATTAAAACCACGTCAGAGGCCGTACGGTCTGAAAAAAACTCTGACACCACACTATATAAGAAGAGGAAGGTATCTGCACGAGCTTAATTAAATTCTTTTTGACCCTGACAGGGTAGGAAAAAAGTCCAGAATGTGCTTGCATGCAATGTCTTAGTTTAGTATAAATGACGGTTTTTAAAGTTTTATATTATATCCAGGGTTTTCGTCTGCTTTTTGAGAGTGTGTTTATGTTAAATCTTGATTTTTTTCGCCCGAAATAATTATTTTTTTCAATATAAAAAAAATATGGATATTATTTTTATTTGAGCTATCTTCTTGTCTACTCTTACTCAAAAAATTACTTATCTTTACCTACTTATATTTCATTTTGTCAACTACGTATAAAGGAACCTACAACTGCATTTCGGTGACATTATTATTCTAGTAATAAAAAGGACTAGATTTTTCTCTTCTTGTACAATGGCAATAAATACATCATGTCATTTGCATAATAAATTCTATTTATTCAGACATGCTGCAGTCCAGTTCAGCACAAAAAACCCTGAATCACAATTGTACAATTCCATTCGTATCATTAGTGTACATACAGGTCCGGATTCAGACGAACAGATTCAGAGCACGTACTCGTTAGCCTGCTCTAGCCAGAGCCGGCAGAGTTTCACAGGGGATGGGATGGTCCGGGTCGCGTAGGGGACGAATTTGGATCCATTTGTTTTGATTATTGCGATGTGGGACGTTGGTGGATAGCATGTAGCATCTCGATTACGTTAGTTTGAACAGATTGCTGTTTGGACAGTCGGCTGTTTGACAATTTAGTTTTAATTAATTTTAGTGGAATGGAGATGGCTTTTAGTAGTAATAGGGACTTAAAACGTTCGCAGGCAGTGAACGAGACGCGATATAACTTTTATTGTTATCACTGCTATAGCCGGTCACTGTCCACGAACGTGTTATGAAGATTAAATGATAATTAAGTTTTAATTACTTGTAGTAAGGCATTATGTCGCAGAAATTACGCAATTTTATACGTCCTAGATATTCTACGTCTGCATGTCGAATTGGTGCCGTACTTAAGAAGGGCCAAATAAAATGGTCATGAAACCAATAAGAATTTGTTCTAGAAGTTGGTTATAGAAGTGTTCCATGATAGCAGATGGTGATCAATTTATTTTATTTACTTTTGTGTAAGACAACAAAAAGGCACAATATACACCTTAAAATAGACTCAAGTAAACGTCTCCAATATTATGCAGGCGTTGCAGTAACAACCCAAAAATACCAAGGCCTATATCAGGGTTAGCTACAGATCATATTTGTGAAAAATTCCGAGAGCGACCGGTACAATGTTTATACAAAATAAAAAAAATAAAATTAAGTAGGTAGTAATTAGTAGTTTCTACCTACCCCCATGGGACACAGGTATAGCATATACAGGATGATTCTTTTACCGTTTCGAAACTTTCAGGGATGGTTTAAACTATCAAACTGAACAGCTTTTACTACGGGGGCAAACCTGAATAAATCTGCTGTTCCATACTAAACTGCGATGCCTAACTCGACTCAAATGTATGAGACGGCAGATTTTTTTTTTACGAATTCAGTGTCTTCCATAGTGAAAATTATTCAGTTTGGTGGTCTAAACCACCCCTGAAAGTTTCAGAAAGGTAAAAAAATCACCGTTATAAGAGTACAGGAGATGAAGTCTAAGTACAAACAAGCCACAGCACAAATACAGCCATGAGCATATCATAACATTATCCCACGCGGGTAGGCAGAGACTGTGTGTAATCGTTGATAAAATAGAGCCGAGTGAGGCTGAACTTAGTTGATTAAAACATTGAACATGACGCGTTTTTCCTTTTGACCTCACCGGAGCGCGCTAGTCTCTGAATAAACACAGATTTTAAACGAGATAAGAGTTTGCTGTATATTACTAAAAACCTCTTTCAACACACCTAACGGTGTAACGTAGTCTTTCCTTCAACAAACATCGAGAGGAAACTTACGCTAAAGAAGAATTCTGATGCGAATGTGTAGTAAAAAAAAAATTGTAGGCCAATCCGCATTGGGCACGCGTGGTCTATACCATAAAGTTAATATACCTTACAGTAATAGAGGAACTGACATGAATTGTCAAATGAAACCTTTTTTAGGTTTTCAGGAAATTATCGACAGGCAAAAATTCGAGCACTGTCTATAATACTGAGTCAAACGTGTAATCGTGGATTATTTAATGAAACAGTGTTAGTATATTTCACAAAATTATCTACGATTTCACTTTCGATTCGCAATTATTCACAGAAACCAATTTTTCACCCTGCGATAAGATTCTCTTTCGGTATGGTCAGAAACAATGAGTCAGGTATGCAGTTGTGCACTGACAAAGAAATGGCTTCCAGTTGCAATACACACTTTATCATTTTCTTCCAATGAGCGTTTTTATTTTGGTTTTTTAGGGGATCGATGTCATTGGGATCGATAGATTGATGGCGTCACGTTCTGTGCGAATAATTTCATTAAAATAATAAAGAGCGAGAAGATGATCAAAATTTGGTTGAGTATTTCATTATTTACTAATCATTTGAATTGAAAATATGAAACTGTTTACGTCTGACATGGTTGTATGGGCTCGATCCCTTGTGATCCCGATAATTATGTGTATTGCTCCTGACCGATTTCGGCCACGTCGACTGTTACTAACATAGCCAATCTTCTTGGAGAAGATCTTCGGACATAGCAGGCACCTACGTCATTCTCATAGTGATATATTAAAGCCGCTGGTGATCGGGCTTTCAATTCATCACGTTTGGCATCTAGTAGTGCTCTACCTTACATAGTTCAGGAGAAAAACGACTTTGAAAAATGTATCCATAAAATGACGTTTTTGACAGTATCTCGGTGACGGTTCAAGATAGGGGGCTGAAAGGTGTTTCTATATTATGAGATAGCAAACAAATGACATTATAAAAATCCAATATTCGTCACAGGGGCCACTTCTCCTTCCTTAGCCTGCTAGACCCTTGGACTGCTTACACGAGCTTTCCATCCTGGATGGATGGCCTATGCGCGGGCTCTATGCAATGAAGCTCTATGCATTGCTTGCTTATTAAAGTAAGGATCAATATCGTAACAAAATGTTACTATTGTAGCAATAATCCGTTGACAATACTCAATGCTTTATTGCGTTTCACATTGGTATATAAAATGATTGGTCCGTGTGTTGTCGGCTAAGAATAGCACCATACCATTTCCTCCCGTGGGTGTCGTAAAAGGCGACTAAGGGATCTCTACCGGAGGATGGGCAGCAGCATCCTCTGAGTAAACACATTCAATCCAACTGCGATCGCCAACCCGCCTGCCAAGCGTGGCGATTATGGCAAATCCCCCCGTTTTGGGGGAGGCCTATGTCCAGCAGTGGACGTCTATCGGCTGATATGATGATGATATAAAATGATTATGGTAGTGACTGGTGCTATGAATGGCGTTTTTTGTCACACACACCCAAAAATATTTTTTCTCAGTGTGCAACGTGATTGATCAACGGCCACGTATGCAAAATAATCTTTATCCTAGTTCACACATTGTGATGCTTCTGGTTATTTATTATTTATTTATTTCCTTTTTGGAGAACTTACAGCTAAATAACAGTTTGGTGTCTACAAAGATAAATTGATGGTCAAAAGCTGACAACAAGTTCCCACATGCGTGTTGTTTTCATTGAAACAGTAAGCAGAAGAGAGAATAAAGCAATACACACACATATAGGGTGTTAGGGTAAACAGTTGCATTACTTTAAGGGGTGATTGTACCCACGATATTGACCAACTTTTCCTACTTTTCATACAAACGTTCGATTAGCTGATTGAATTTTGTATGGAATCTCGAAAAAAAAATTGCGAATTTCCTATTGGTTTCTTTGGGAAAGTTGTTCAGTATCATGGGTACAATCACCCCTTAAAGTAATGCAACTGTTTACCCTAACACCTATATTTGTAGACAATGTGTGAACAGTACCTTAGTACAATGATCACTTTTCGATATACATTCTAAATGTTAGAAGGTAGTTAATGTAAATGCCATTTTGACGAGCAGTTCATAATAAAGACATCTTCGTTTATTGCCTTCCCCCAACCCTTCGACCCCCCCCCCCCCCCCCCAGACGCCCTCGTCTCAACCTCTTGCAACTATTCGGAGCGTTTCCATAAAGCGCGATATTAATAAAGTTGCTATTAAACTTCACACAGGCGCCATGAACACTTTTATGGAGGACTGGTTTTGAATGAAGGCCGTAACCCCAAGGATACAGCCATACATAGTTGCTTTGCGCACTAATTTAATCTTTAAAGTTCACGTCACACGTAATTTAATTTTATGTGATATGAAATGTTACCTCAGGGAAATATTTCTTCATTTAAGCTTAATATTTGTACAAAATTGTCTCCTATTTCAATGTAATATTTAGTTTAGGCCTTCCCCCCGCTCCCACCGCGGCCCGTATCCCACAGTTGTTAGGAGTTGGAGGGTACCTTGCGCTAACATTGGGTGCTATTCTGTTCTCTTTGCACTATAAACACTGATGTTAATTGGGGAACTTATAACAATCCTGCCGCCGCCGCCGCCTCGGGCCCGCTATTATTGTAAGTGCTAAATTCACAGACAATAAAGATCATTATAACACGCCCTCGGGCGTGTGCCAACCCTATTACCTCGAGTTGGGTTCTCAATTCAAATAACGCCCGCTGATTGGCGCAGAGTAACGAACTTCCGCCAATGGCGTTGTACCAACAATTAGTACGGCTAGGGTTGACGCAGAGTCATTGTTAACATATTCCACGATTTATATTAAATCACCGCGGCGACGTGACGTGACCTGACCTAACGACGACCGCGACTGTCTTGTTACGGACAAAGGTATCTCGAAATTTAATAAAAAATTCGCTGCGAGAACGAAAGAATAGGCTCATTTGTTCATAACCTCTTAAAGCGATATAAATTATGAGCGAAAAGGAACTCGACAAAAGTAGGCGCAGGGGAATATTATATAAAAGAGTACCGCAATGTCTCCTGAACCAGAAAATTACGTAACAGTTCTGTGTTTGAATCGTTTTGTCGTCGTATTTAGTTTATTATTAAGGAGCTGCCTTTTTAATATTTGCTTGAATTTTAAGCAAAAAAAAATGGCATTCGATTTCGTTTCTCGACTTATTTATAAAACAGTCTGCTGGAATAAAGATTTTGGATCGTAACAAAGAAACCGTGATTAAGGGGTAGGTATAGATAGAGGGACAGTGTTTATTGGTGAAGACATGATTCTACATGACTTGTTGTTCAGTGTTTAAGTAGTATATGACTATAAAAGTTTATACATTGCCAGATTTTTTTAAAGTTTTTAATCGTTTATCGTCAGTGATATGTTAAACCTAGATATATTCATCAGTGAAAAGGAAAGGCTAGTCTAATCTAAAAACTTTACCTATGATCCACGGTAAATACATTTCATTTTAGCATTACTTTCGTCTCTCTCATCCTACCCGGTGGAATCACACTTTAAGCCACTCTGCAAACAATCGCCATCACGTGAACGGCACCGATAACTACAACAAAATGGCCTCCGCAAGATGGCCGCCGCGACAACCACAACATGGCGGCCGCGACCGGGGCCGACGCCGGAATCGCTTTGTGCTCGCTTATCACTAAGTATTATTGGAGCAACAGTTGTGCAACACTTTGAAGCTGAAAGGAAATGTATATTGCTTTCACGTGAATGAAAATGAACGGTGATTTCTTTCATTCATTCTGGGATCGTCGCTTGCCAGTCGGTGGGCTTGGCACGTGAATAACGATCGTTTTGCATTTATTAGGAGCGCAATATTTTCTGTGATTTCATATTTCTTTCAGCTTTTCAATTTGTATTCTTTCTCTTGTCTGTTCGTACTATAAAATAGTTACTGTATAAAAAAGTCCGTACTATAGAATATTTTACAATACTACTAGGTAATATTATAGTAAAGTATCTTTAGAAAGTCTTTGAATTTAATGAGCCTGTCTCTTCCCTGACAGATATTTCCCGCTTATCAATGCAGTAGTCACTTTGAGTAGGAAGCCGGCAGCAAAGAGAATCGCAGCTACTTGATATAAAACAAAATAGCACAAAACAAGAGCTAACAGCAACAACAGCTTGTTAGCGCCCTATAATAAAACATCGACGTGAACCGACAAACAGAACAAAACAAAAGGTCGTGACAACATTAATCTACTTCTGTGCCTGTTGTTTCTTAGGGTTGTTCGTAAATCAAATAGTGCCGCAAGCTGTTTGTAGTGTTGTTAATCCCAAGATCATTTTTTAGGACTGAAGATAAATAACAGAACTCTATTCAATACAACAGGCCATCAACAATTTTGTCTTTTGCGCGCTCGAGTTTTTCTTTTATTTTGTTTCTTATATCGTTTCCCATTAGTCAAAAAATTAGGTACGAGTGATTTTTGACACTCTTCACAAGATCATAGTGCGCGCAAGGTGATGCAGACACTGACATCCCTTTAAGGATGGGATTGTAAGCATTGTTCACTTTTAGTCGAGTTGCTCTGAGTCCAGCATAATCGAGTTGTCCTACAAAACATGTTTGTGTTTGGGCCGTTGTTGTATGGTTTCCATAATAAACAGCCTATAGTGCTTGCTTGGGATCATTACAATGTATGTGCTTGTGAGCGTTATTGATTTAATTAAGACTCGGAGTACTAAAGTTCTTCACAACACTAGCAGTTAGCTAGCAGGTTGTGTAAGTTTGTAGGCTCGCTCGTTTCACGGCTAGATTGCCGCCGTTGCCGGGGCATTGTGGAGACTTTCAACAAAGCGCACGGACGTGCCCGCCGCTGGTAAATGGACAATTGTTTGTGCTCAAACGTTCACGTCGTGTCGATCTGCTCCAAATCTCTCCACAAACGATGTTTGCCTTACCTGTACTGGGTTATAGGTATAGAACACTTGAGATGATTGAAACTACACAATACACGCTTTATGCTACCACAATAGTAACATCTTATTGACGTTTTATTATTAAAAGTCCACTTCTATCATCGTTATCACGTCTATCAAGTGTTAAGAGTGTACTTTATAAAAAGTAGGTACGGTCAGAAACTCAATAACAGACGTCATTGTATTACTTACATTATAAATATTAAGAATTAATACTGTTTATTTGAAGTGTGTCTGTAAAGGTTTCTGTCATATCCCAGTCCGATTTTTAAGAATTTTTTTTTCCGGTAATTTCTCTTCAGCGTTTGAACGCCGTCATTATCCTCACCAAATATTTTCGCCATGTTTATGAGAAAAGGTATATTTTTTTAGCGCTGTTACAAGAGGCAAGCGGGCTTTATAACTGCGTTATAAAATTGTATACCTTTTCTTATATCATCTCAGCCGATGGACGTCCACTGCTGGACATAGGCCTCCCCCAAGGATCGCCATAACGACCGGTCCTGCACTGCCCTCATCCAACGGAATCCCGCCGCCTTCGCAAGGTCGTCGGTCCACCGTGTGCGGGGCCTACCCACGCTACGCTTTCCGGTACGCGGTCGCCACTCGAGAACTTTTCGGCCCCATCGGCCATCGGTTCTGCGAGCAATATGCCCCGCCCACTGCCACTTTAATTTAGCAATTCTTTGGGCTATGTCAGTTACTCTGGTTCTTCTGCGGATCTCTTCATTTCTGATTCGATCTCGCAGGGAAACTCCGAGCATAGCCCTCTCCATTGCTCTTTGGGTGACTTTCAGCCTTTTTATGAGGCCTTGAGTGAACGACCACGTCTCTGTTCCATATGTCACACTGGCAACACACACTGATCGTTCGTTCGATCTTTCGTTTTAAGACACTGCGGTATTTGGGACGTGAAGATACTACGTAGCTTCCCGAACGCTGCCCAACCGAGTTGGATTCGAATCGAAAATATTTGGTGAGGATAATGACGGCGTTCAAATGCTGAGGAGAAACACCCTTCCGCCCTTGGGAATACATGCATCACTTTCATTCAACCCGCTTCTTAGATAAACTATGACCGACTTTCAGAGTATTGTTTCGCTATAACTTGCTTTGCTATACCTAAATGCTTTGTTATAACTGCACCCGTGTTCTAACGGTTAAGAGCATTGGGCTCGTGACATGGAGGTCGTGGGTTCGAATTCCACGAGGGCACCTAGTGAAATGTTACTTTGTGGGTTTTTCCCAATGGGTTAGGACATTGCAGGCTGAATCACCTTATTGTCTGATAAGAAAGATTATTCTGTATTTCCCGTTAAGCCGTTGGTACCGGATACTATCTCTGGTGGTCATCGTTTTATTAAAAAACCAATTCAGAGGGGATAAGGCGGTTTGACAAATCTGAAACCAGGGCTTGCTGCCCACATGATAAGAAGAAGAGTATGAGAGATTAAAAGTTTCGTATCACCCGAAATATAATAGGATTGTGGCTTTATGTACATAATATAAGTGTACCACAATCTCCAAACCAAAGCATAAAAGTATGTGAGCACTCAATCCGCGGGATGAGATTTCAGATCTTTACACCCACCTCGTATAATGGTCCACAAAATCGTGCATAAAACGGGATCCGTACAAAGTAATATATAATAAAGTGTGTAATGTCGCCGTTTATGTCGCGATGTCCATTAACAAATGCGACGTTACAGATTGCTTACCATAAATCCCTCCCTCCCCACCCCCTCCTCTCCGAACCTCCCATGCTCGATTTAATATCTCTGATCTCTTAGCTTGAGATATGACAGATGATTCCTACTGAACAAACTGTATGTAGGCTACTGTGACGTTTGTTTCCCTGCTTTGAACACACGATTTAACTTATATGTTATTTTTCAACACACTTGCTCATAAAATGGCCCTTATTTCACCGCAATTAGGCACATAATGACACCTATAATCAAACTGTGACTTTTCATTACTATTATTCACAAGTGAGTTATAGGTTTTTTATAGTAGGTATCTAAACTTCTTGGTTGAGTTCTTGAGTTGCTTTGTTCTTAAAAAAGTTTCGAAACAAAAAAGATCATATTCAATAGTACAAATAAATTCTCTAAATAAACTTTTTATTTACTAAATAAAATGATTTTTTATTATTATTTTCTTCATAAGTGTGTTGAAAAACGTCGTATGATACACGTGTGTATTGATGATTACCGTCCTCGGCTCTCTTAAAACCCTCGCCTACGGCTCGGGTCTCAATGGCGCCTCAGCGGTAATCACCAACATTACACACTTGTACCATAATGTACTATTATCATTTCGTCCTTAAACCCTAAATAAGTTATATATTGTTTCTTGGAAGTGCACATTTGGTAGGTGTTTGTAACCTGACAATCTAGATAGAGAAAATGGCCGTGAACTATATAGGGTCCTACTTTGTTCTACAGGACGGTTTTTTAAGGGACTGATAAGACCATCAAACTGAACAACTTTCTACGATAGGACCAACGTCGAAATCGTAAAAAGAAATCTGCTGTTCCATAAAAAACTGCAATCCCATTCGACCCAAATATACAGGGTTCTACTTAATATGCTGACACTTTTTTTAAGGAGATGAACAGACCGTCAAACTGAACAACTTTTTCTATGGGAGCATCATCGAAATCGCGAAAAAAAAGTCAGCTGTCCCATACATTTGGCTCGAGTAGGTTTGCAGTTGAGTATGGAACAGCTGATTGTCTTTTCGCGATTTCGATGTTGGTTCCACAGAGAAAGTTAATCAGTTTGATAGTCTGATCATCCCCTTAAAAAACCGATAGCATATTAAGGTGGTTTCAGTCCATACAAAATAGTTTGACGCACAATACGCGTAGACTGAATTAATAAAAGTAATATTTTGTATATGGAGAAATAGTATAGATAATCTAGTTGCCGCCTCACAAATAACATTTGCAATTTGTAATATAATTACGAAGACATACAGCTTTTAAAATTTTGTATGAAAAATTTCGACGCTTTATATTATCTTCGTAATTATTTTATAAATTCCACATGTTATTTGTGACGCGGCATCTAGATTTTCTAAACAATTTTTCCATATATACAAAGTAACTTATATTAATTCCGTCTACGCGTATTGTGCGTCAAAGTTTTGTATAAAATTGACCCCTCTGCAACCACCTTAAGTTGGACCCTGTATAAGTCTCCCACTTGCTACGAGTTCATGTCTTGCTTCTTATTAGAACCTATCTGTTTTCATCATTTCGACAATGAATCAAATTCTCTATTGTCTGTTAATATTATTTTGTATTTTACTTACGTATTGCTACGGACTTTTCCTTGTTATAAACTAACATGGTTATTGCTAAACCCCACGTAGCACCTGCTACGGTCGTAGAACTAGCTACGGCTACACGTAAGTACTCCATCGAACTATAAATAAAATATTTTTATTTTATTTTACAGTTCGATCGAGACGAGGATTCGAATTTTTTCGGATTATTTGATCCATATTACATTTTACATTAATAGATTATAATAGCAATTTCAATTGCAATTACAATAAAAATTACACAATTCATAATAATAAATTACAATACAATTACAATAATACAATATAAGGTCTAACAAAATTAGCTGAAACTGGTTTAAGGGGATGATCAGACCATCAAATTGAACAACTTTCTCGATGGGACCAATATCGAAATCGCGAAAAAAAAATATCTGCTTTCCCATACAAAACTGTAAACATAACTCGATATTGATGTTGGTGCCACACAGAAAGTTGTTCTGTTTGACGGTCTGATCATCCCATTAAAAAAGTGTCAGCATTATTATTAAGAAAGACCCTGTATAGTAGTCAAAAATCAGAGGAGAAACAAACATACCCTCGTCGATGGCTTGTGCCGATGCCGGCGTGCCGCGTCAAAACGTCGCTCGTAAAGAACGCAATAACTGCCGGCCTCATCTACATTACTTATACTTGCCCTCCCCTCCCCCTACCTACCCCACCCTGCCCTACTCTCCCTTCCGCGAATACTGTCCCCGGAGTAAACCATTGTGCCTTTTAATTTGTTGTTTTTGGAGTTGAGTTATCAAAGCGGTTGACCTGTTAAATCCAATTATCAACTGTGGTATGTTGTATCACATGTGATACGTTTTTTTTAACTAGAATAATGTTCGATTAATTATCATAGATTAAGAGGCAAGGCAGGCTAAAATGGAAATTTTGGAGAATATGTCACGTTTCCGATTCGCCCCACCCTTTAATCTGCGAGGGACGAGACGCAGGCTGGGTTTCTACCCTTATGTCGTCGACCTACCAGCAATTCGCACGAAGAAGTTTGCTTCTTCTTTTATAATGCGAACGGCTAAGGAGTGGAACGCACTGCGGACCTTGTTCCCTGAGAGGTTCAAGGCGAGAGTGAATAGGCATTTTTCTAGGTAAGCAAGCTACATCTTCGGCCTTATCATCACTCAACATCAAGTGAGATTGGGGTCAAATGTTTACCTATGACACATAATGCAGCTCGGACCGATTTTATCTACAAAAAATCGATGAAATCAGCATTTCGTATGTATGTTTCCTCCTCAAAAACTAAAACGATTTTAATAATTCTTTCAAGAATATTATGAGAAAGACTTTGGCTTTGCCTGTATGTTTTGCTTTTTTAGTTTATATTCGTCAAATTTGTTTGCTGGATGTCTGAAAATGGGCGGTAAATGGATAATTTTCGAAGGTTCACTAGTTCTTACAGTAATTAATTAATGCAAAAAGCAAAAGCAACGGACATAGCAGAGGTAACATAGATTGTATGGTAAAACAATTTTTGCTCTAGTGTCATTATCCAGGGAGGAAACAGGGGAATACGTTTGTATGGAAAAAACGGCACCCGCCTATCCTCTTACGCTCACGACTTTATTCCTCGAAGCTGTGGTCAGATATATTTTAAGTAAACCATATTCAGAACATCCTCAATTCACTATTTATTAGATTTGTTATCTGTAGTCTGGGCTCAAGGTTTTGCCAAAATAAACTCTACTAATATTGTTCTTAGTCCCAAATTCAATTAATAACGCTAACCTATAGTTATTGCTTCCAGACTTGTAAACTAACAGCTGAATAGTACTATAACTAGTTAGTATTAAACATGTTGTGTTAGTACCGACCAACTGTTGATCTTGTTGATTGTGTTGGCGTTGTTCTGATTAGTTGCTGGTTGTTTTAATGTCTTGTTTCGTTGCCTGTTAATACTTGTTTGTTTGAGTTGTTTGTACGTTTCTACCTCTATATTTATACGCATATATTAATATAGTTGTTCAGTTATAGAGGTTGTGTTGGGGTGATTTCATTAATGCTTTCATATTATTTTACCGGGTTATGTACACCTTTGTATGCTGGAGATTGATGTGTAGATAAAGATTATAAAACTCAGACGAGAATATTGAGTTATCTATCTATACTATTATAAAACTGTAACAGGAAGTTTGTCTGTACATTGAAGATATTAACAAAAAAAAAGTTACGATATGGTTTTTAGGTGTCCCTGATTCCATTTCACCAATTTTTGGATTTTTTGTCCGTCTGTTTGTTTGTGTGTTTGTTTGTGTGTTTGAACGAGTATCACGCAAAAACTACTGAACCGATTTTGATGAATCTTTTTTTGTTTGATAGCTTATGATCTGAGTTAAAATCTGGTATATAATTTGTGCGGACGAAGTCGCGGGTTAACGCTCGTTGATGATATAATCACTGCTATGATACAATGATTATGCTGATGAGAACGCGTTTCCGCTATAGTGTTGAAACGTGAACTGAATTTCTTATGCTACTTACTAATAAGGTTAACTTTAGTGCTGAGATGGCAATGCGCTAACTTGCTGCGCACAGCCACAGAGTACTATTTAATTACGTACAGCTTTACAATACAATGGTCCATGCCACCCCTAAAATATCGTGAACACGATCTTTAACTATGAATGTTGGACCACCACAGACAAGGAATACAGGGTGTAAGAACACCTCCCCCGAAACTCGGAGGGATGAAACCGATGAAAGTACCCATCAATATAAACCACTTATATAACGGGAAAGACTATGAGAAATCAAAAATAAAATGAGCTGTTCCATACATTTTGCGCGGTAGTTATTTCATTTTAGTATACAATAGCAGTTTTTTTTTTGTTGGGTTCTCATAGTTGGTATAATAATAAAAGGTGTTCATAAATTAATGGGTACGTTCACCTATTTGGTTTTTCAGGAAAGCTCCTCTTACACCCTATATAAGGTCTAACAAAAATAGCTGAAACTATTTTAAGGGTCTGCTCAGACCATCAAACTGAACAACTTTCTCCATGGGACCAATATCGAAATCGCGAAAAAAAAATTTCATGTCCCATGGGGCAGCAGATATTTTTTTCGAGATTTTGATATTGGTCCCATTGAGAAAGTTGTTCAGTTTGATGGTCTGAGTATACCCTTAAAATAGTTTCAGCTAATTTTGTTAGACCTTATATAGGACCTTCGATTTATTGCCTACCAGTCGGACAATCAATGTTAGACTATCACATTATTTAAAACACCATCAATCAATCTTTAGAAGAATTAAGAATAGAAAATGAAAAGCCGAATTTTCCTTAAACATGGCGTCACAAAATCCCATAATTGCTGAAAAAACGCAATTAGATTACTTTCGGCACCGCTGTCATCAGATCCAGGGGGATCTGATCCCTCTTGGATGCCGGAGGGGTGATAGATAGTCCTGTCGCTGGATGACCATTGAATAAAACAAATGTTGTGATTTCACATTTTATAACTTGCATTCATATTTTATACCTGTGATATGATATTGAGTAAAACCTGTAGGGCCATGGCAGCACGACATCGCTAAGTCATGCCTTACCTCTCTTTCACGTGGCGTGTAACAGAGAAAGAGAAATAAATAGAAACGAGAGATTTTTTTTAACTCCTTTCTAAAAGTCGCGGCATAACATCTTCGTCGCACCGATTTTGCAAGCCTCTACTCCGATGGTCGAGCATGGCGCGTTAAAGCGCTTTAGCGTCTTTAGCTGTCCTTCCATTTGCACATATTATACGTGCGGGATAAACGGCCTCTGTAGTGCTATTGTGTCCATCCAATTGCCGATCGATATTTTGTATTTATATACGATCTCAAAATATTGTGCGTAGTTGCTTCGGCTATTTTTTGACAGTCTTGTAGGTATTAACCTAGTATAAACTCTATATCAAAGCCATATGTTGTAATCTAATCTAAACTATTATAAAACTGTAATGGCAAGTTTGTCTGTACATTGAAGATATTAACAAAAAAAAAGTTAAGATATGGTTTTTAGGTATCCCTGATTCCATATTATCAATTTTTAGATTTTTGTCTGTCTGTTTGTGTTCGTTTGTTTGAACGAGCATCACGCAAAAACTACTGAGCCGATTTTCATGAAACTTTTTTGTTTGATAGCTTATGATCTGACTTAAAATCTGGTATATAATTTGTGCGGACAAAGTCGCGGGTTAACGTTCGTGTAATAATAAAGAAAAAGTCTCGCGTAGAAAACAAATCGATGTCCACAAACGAGAAAGAAGAATATCGTTGCTATTTGCAAAAAGTTTATTTACACACTACTCTTATTAATGATGTAGTTGATGACGCGTCTTACTACATAATATCAGTATTCAGTGTACGATAATGCGTGATAATTAATGGTTGAATGCGATCGGCTTGCCCATGGACGGCAGGACTATCAACCCACCTCCTGCCCCGGGGGACACGGAGGCCGCGGCTGGGCTGGCGTCGCGACGTCGCAACAAGTGGCGCCGCTCGCTTGTCGCCGTCACGTCACCCCGTCACGTCGCCTCGTCACCCCGTCAACCCAGCGGCCTGACACAGATACGTCATGTATATCGATGTCATGTATTCAAACTGAGCAGTTTGCGTGACGGAAGCTGGTGTTTTTGGGATTTATTCAGACCAGAGCGTCCTAAAATTAACGTACATAAATTCACTACCATATCGCTTGTTTGGGTGGTCAGAAACCTTGATTTATATAGTAACTTACGTTGCTTCCGTTAGAAGCGGGAGCGTGTAAAATTCATATTATGTGCGAGTATCATTCAACATTATACAGAAAAGAAAGAAAGAAAGAAAAATCTTTATTCACTATTAAAGGCACACACACGAACAACAGAGTATATCAAAAGAAATAATAGGTAGTAGGCTCCTTCTCAAAATGCTGACGATTTTTTAAGAGGATGATCGGACTATAAAACTGATCAACTTTCTCTGTGGGACCAACAAACTTAATAATAGTGGAAAAAAATAGCTATCCCATACATTTGGGCCGAGTGAATTTGCAGTTTTGTATTAAACAGTTGTTTTAAAGGTTACAGAAAGAAAGAAGATTTAAATGTTTCAATTTCCTAAACTATAGTAAAGCAAAAGTTTGATGAATTGTACATGTCGTTGTTACAGAACGAGACCGAACCACCCCGGCGCCGTGGTGGAGATAAGTGACAACCCGCTGGACGCTAGCAAGGTAAAACATTCACTCACATAAATATTACATGTGACCTGAATCGCGCTATCAACATTTACCACGAACGTCGAAATTCAAAATTCAAAATTTTTATTCAAAATAATTTCACATAGATAGCTTTTTGACGTCATTTTTTGAGTCTACCACGTCGCTACATGTAGTAAGGTCACAGGTCCAGTCTAAAATGGGCGTGGTGAACCGTGTAGTGGAGAGGTATAGGAGTTAATTCGAAATCGAAATAGAAATCATTTATTCGCTTAGACTACAGCGACCTCTTATTTACAAAAGTTGTCCGGTATACAGACACTCTATATTTTCCGGTGTATGAGTGTGTGGCTGTGTGCGTTAAAAAATTCACGTTCGCAAAATGTAATCTTGACGCAAAATGTCACATTCGCGTGGCTTCACATTAGCAAAATGCCACACTCGTAACTTGTCGCACTTGCTGAATGTACGTGTGTGTTTGTGTGATTTGGTGTATGTGTGTGTGTGTATGTAAGTGAGAGTAGTGTTAGTGAAAGGGCTTACGATTGTTAGGGTAAACAGTTGAATTACTTTGATGGGTGTTTATACTCATGATTCTGAACAACTTTCTCAAGGAGAATCTCATTTTTTTCGACTTTTCATACAAACGTTCAATGAGCTGTTTGCATTTAGTATGGAAAGTCCAAACATTTTTTACGAATCTTCTATAGGCTTCTTAGGGAAAGTTGTTCAGTATCATGGGTACAATCACCCCTTAAAGTAGTTTTTCTTTCTTGACAAATACAGCATTGCTCAGGGAGCATCGACTGCTTATTACTGCGGACTATGGGGGGACCACACCAGTGACGGCGAAGCGCCCTGGTAGGTCTACCGAACCAATGCATGAGCTTAAGCAACCTGCCCAAGGGGCACCCCTAAGGGGTACGGACCTCGGCAATGGGCGTTGCTGGGACTACGCGGGCTACGATTGGGTAGTGGGGATCGGTGAGAATCGGCCAGCGATGTGCCGGTAGCGTCTGTAGGCGCCAGAAGGCAAAAGAGTGGGCAGAGATCGCGACGAACCCCCCCGGGGACGGTGGGGATTTCGATTTTTACGACGACGACGCAACAAAGAAATGATTGTGTTACCGCCGCCCCTTAAAGTAGTACAACTGTTTATCCTAACACCTTGTATAGGGCCGTTTTTTGTCGAATATGTTCAAAATGATTTTTTATGGTTTGTTTTTTCAATGCATATTTCCCCTTCCAGCTGCTAATAGCGTTCGAGACGGGTCTGATAGTGGTGTGGGACCTGCGCATGCGCATGGCGGAGTGGCGCGGGACGCTGGGGGGGCCGGGGGAGGCGGTGCGCGCGGCGGCCTGGCAGCACGACAACAAGATCCTCTCCGCACACGTGGACGGAGCTCTTGCAACATGGAGCACCAGGGCGCCACGGCCCACTGCACTCTCGTACCCTCATGGTGAGCATCAACATTACCACAGCATAACTTTATAGTCCTTACAGTACGGCAGTGGATGTACTTGCGCATAGCAACGAAGGGGACTTTGCGGGGAAGCGGGCGGCGGGAGCGCATCACGAGATCTGTATGAAGGTGTTGGCATTGCCTTGCATATCTGCGCATGATAGCTTAAGTACGCGGGCGCGGCGGCGGAGGGCGGTGGCATCGGCCGCCATCAAGAGCGTTGCCATACTGTAAGGCTTATAGTTAATATTGTGGTATTACTACAACCCATACTGCAGTTTATTAAGAAAGAGTATCTAGTAGGTACTACATACAGTACGGACACACCCTGCCTCCCGCCAACTTATTACCTCACCCCTTCTGGTTGAATCGTGGTTCCTCTTAAACAAATGCGTATTTCTATCTCGCTCGTACGCAAAGTATGGTGTGCTTAACTCTTCTTTTATTTTTTCCCATTTGTATGAAATGACAGATATCAGCTGAGTGTCCAAGGTGGCTATGTGCGAAGTGGGTGATGAGAACTGTCAAAAATAATTCACGGGTTCATCAATGCGCTAGACGGCGCTAGTATCGTGCACAAAGCCAATATTATAATTACTTCATGATAATATTTTATGCTTGATAGTATAACTGTAAGTGAATCAACTAAATAAATAAATAAATTATAAGCTGTCTAATATAATATTATGACTAATATTATATTAGACAGCTTGGTTTGGGCTTACTTAGCAACAACGCATTTTTCATTTCATTTTCATTAACTTTCTAAATTTATTAATTAACATTCCAGCCTTTAATTTAACTTTCCTACACTAAACGGTTTTGGCACTACAATTAGGCAAATCTCACAAAAGGGTGTCTAGACCTTTTAATTAACTTGTCCTGTTTTCTGTTTCCAGCGAAAGCGAACAAAGACGGTAAACTAGAACCTTGCAAACCTATCCTCAGGCTCGAATGGAAAACTTCGAGAACAGGGTGAGTAACAATCAAATTAGCATTCTATATCATGCTACATAAGTCCGTTTTCTGTTTTGAATACTTAGGAATCAAAGCACGTTGAAGTAATCACTATCTGCGTTCATACTGCGGCATGAGGCGAACATTAAGCTAATAGCTAATTCTGCGAACTCAGCTTCCACAAATAACTGCGACGACGCTTCTGCAATTCGGATGTCAGACGGACGAATGAAAATAAAAAGACTAAGTAAGTCTCGTAAGATAAATGGATGAAGAAACTTGAGTACAGTGGAGTTCGTGTAATGAATAGGCGTTTTTGCGATCGGCGTCGGCAGTGTTTTATTATCTAGCATCTCGACTTCGTGGCCTAGAAAAAAATGTGATGAATTATTATTGTCTTTTAGGCTTTATTAAGACGTTCGCTGAAGCTTTGTTTTACAAACATTTGATAAATCGCTTATCTCTAAGTAAGCAGGAGTTCCTTTTTATTTTTGTCACAAATTTTCTTTCATAATACAGGCCTTTTTTCTATAGAAAGAACTTAGGATTCGACATGGAAAACTATGAACTCCACATGGAGGAGTAAAGTATTAATTTTTTTTGTGGTCTTCAACGAACTTTTCTATTCAAGCGGACACTTGTAGCAAGGTTCTCTTTAAGCACATATAAAGCTGCTATTGCTAAAGGAATGGGCCGTGGACCAAAGCCGTAAGCTCTGGTCGGATACACCAGGACTGAGGCATGCGAAAGAACTTGTGACCGGCTTTTCAAACAGACATACCTCGGATGCCATCAATTCAAACCGCAACGACTTAAGGCTCTTAGTACGAGCCTTAACAGGACACTGCAAGTTAAACAAACACCTACACAGAATGGGGCTTGTAGACTCACCCACTTGCTGATTTTGCTGTGAAGCAGAGGAAACGCCCATACATCTCCTCTGCGAATGCGAAGTGCTCATTCACAGCAGGAGTCGCCATCTAGGTGGATACATAATAACACCTACTGACATTAGGGACCTCCCCTCCAAAAGCATAACACGGTTCATGAAGTCCGTGGGCCTAGGAAATGACCTCTAGGTCTAGGGTGACAGCTACAATAGATCTATCTAGGTCGCAGTAGCTATTTGGTCATTGACCAAGCCCTTATAACCAAATAATAATAAGCACATATAGGAGTTTCTTGACTTTTGGCCACATTCCGTCAAATAACATTGCAAATGTTTGTAATTTCAGGGAGAGTCTAATAATATTCTCCGGTGGCCTGCCGACGGACAAGGCAGGCCGCACGCACAGTATCACGGTGCTAAATGGAAAGAGTACCACCGTGCTGGAGATGGAGCACAGCGTTGTCGACTTCGTCACGCTCTGTGAGAGCCCACACGCACACGGTTAGTGCTCCGATTCATATTAAACTCTTAAGTCCTCTCTCTCTCTTGAACTTATTCTAGAAACCCATGAAAAACCCTTTAGAAGCCCCCGGGGAGACAAACTGGGGTGATGGGCCTATGTCATTAGAGTTGGCACCGCGATGCCTATGGATTCTGATCTTATCTGGAGTTTATATAAAATTTACGAAACCTTATAGGCGCAGGCCTTCTCTCACGAATATAGAACTGGAAACAGTAGCAATAAGGTTGGTGGAGGCACGTTTGTGATTAACTTACTTTCAGAGTACTGTCCACAGTGTTTTCCAGAACCAACGACTTAGTGTTTTCAAATATAACGGTAACCGATGACGTAAATCTTGTTCTTGTATTACAAAATTGGCAGCTCTTCCAGACATCAAACCTTTAACTGAAATTTAGACCATGACAGTATGTTAGTAGTATCAAGGGTCACTGTTGTAGATCCTGATGGCGACGCTGAAGATACGATGATGGAAATGATTGACGGACAGCGCCAAAGGCTGTTGTCAAGTGCCGGCCTCGACGAGGGTACACAAATTCCGACAGTTCTCCGCTGTAGTTGGCTACACACATGTCTTGTAGCTAGAAATACTGTTCGAACTACCAGATTGTGTGTTTAGAAATATTTGAGAATAATTGTTTATGAGATAAGATGTCCTATCATGTCAGCAAAGTAATATTCATGCTATGCGTAGGCTCCAAATGTTTGTCGTGTTTTAGAGTGCTAGATATTCTCATAGTCTATAGGGTCCTACTGCAGGTACTAAACCTCCTCTCACCAGAACCACCAGTGAGTGGTTATGAATACAAGTTACCTTTTGATGCCTTTTGCGTCACATATTTCTTCGATTTATAAACCTGTCGAAACATTTCTTTTCTATTAGTTAAATGTAGAGCTAATGTAAATGACGGCACGTTGCAGATTACCAGGACCCGTACGCGATCGTGGTGCTGCTGCAGAACGACCTGGTGGTGATAGACCTGCTGTCGCCCGGGTACCCCTGCTTCGAGAACCCCTACCCCATGGACATCCACGAGTCCCCCGTCACGTGTTGCTCTTACCTAGCCGACTGCCCTTCTGACTTGGTGAGAGATGTGCAATTTAGCATTCATTTCTTAGATCAGAGTCCTTTCATACATTTCCGAACCAAGGCGATATCGCCGCTGTTTTTTTGTAGGTACTTATGAGAAGCGCTGCAATTTTCAAATCCTGCATACAAACGTAATCCTCACGAATAACTCAAGTCTGACCATAAAACCTGTACCGCGCGTTGGATGCGTCACAGCTATGGATATTTTACCTTATGTGCGATTGATGTAAGGAGTTGATTTAGGTCAAGACCATGGATTTATAACTAATAGATGCAAAATCCTCCTTACAAGCATTGAAACACGAAAATTTATCATGGCGATCGGTAATGTTCGTCCTTCTTTCGTACGTGTCCGTCGCCGATGTTTCCGACTTTACATTTGTCTCTTTCTATCAATTTTTGCCGTTGGATTAGAAAGGGACAAAGTTACCGTCGGAAACAACGACAGAAATTTACGAAAGAAGGAGTATTTTCATGTTTCACCGCTTATAAGGCAGTCTGTCCTCCAGGTATAGACAATACCTTTGCCAGCTTTCTGGTCATGACACTGCGTGTATCCATACTCGTTTGTATTCTATGCTGAGACGGGTCGTAATGTATACTGCAGATCCCGGCGTTCTACTCGGTGGGTCGTCAGGGCAACAAGAAGGCGGCCGGGTTCAGTGAGAAGCTGTGGCCGATCAACGGTGGCGAGTGGGCGCCCGCCTCCTGCTCCTACAGCGAGATTATACTTACCGGGTATGTTTATAATATTTATCTGCATTATCTTCTTATTGTACCTACTTATGCGAGATCTTCTTTATACGTAGGTATTGTAGTTTGTTGACATATTATTATATCACGGGATAGGAGCATGCAAAACCAGAATTATTTGTACTAAAACTATAAGGATTTTGTGTATTTACTTTTTTGTTTTATATGTATAAACACTCGAAATCCGAACCATCGTCTTTGCCGATAGTCGTCTACTGCTGGTCATAGGACTCCCCCAACGATCGCCAAAATAATCGCTACGAAATCCGAAAACTTATAATCAATCGTAGTTTAGATAAGACTTTCAATATCTTAAGGAATGGTTGTTGTTCACAGGCATGCGGATGGAAGTGTTAAATTTTGGGACGCAAGCGCCGGGACTTTACAAATTTTGTACAAATTAAAATGTTCTAAAGGTCAGTGTACTTCCTTACTTCTAATTATTGCTGTAAGCGCAGAGGGAGATAGCATAGATACGTGTTTTGTGACAAAATAGCAGACTAGGTACCTTATTGCTGTCCTTAATGACGTTACCTTTTTTACTAAGCTCAACCGAGAAGTTCAAATTGTATCTATGAGATACGGTCTACTAACTAAGTGAAACTTTTTGGTCAATGGCTATATGTGTTAACGCCCGCAGTGTTCGAGAGGCGCGGGGGTGGGAGCGGGGCGCGGGAGGAGGAGGAGGCGCCGCTCGCCATCCAGCAGGTGGCGCTGTGCGCGGAGTCGCGGCGGCTCTGCGTCGCGCTGCCGCACGGTCACGTCGTGCTGTTCAAGTTCAGGAAGACCGAGACGCACGGAGAGACATTTGTATGTACACTGCGTGGTACTACTGGCTATTTGCACAGCATAACTATATAGTCCTTACAGTATGGCAACGGATGTACTTGCGTTGCGCAGAACAACGCATCACGAAATCTGTATGAAAGTGTTGGGATTGCCTTGCATATCTGCGCATGACAGCGTAAGTACACGGGCGAGGCGCCGGGGGGCGACAGCATCGTTGCCATACTGTGAGGCTTATACTAATAATGTGCTATATTGGTCATCGACCAAGACGTAACAACCAAATAATATGTTGATCTGTTGGTGTTTAGGTCCTTTATCAAAACACCCTAGTAATACTTAAGGGTGTGCTTCAACCCATCAAACTGAACAACTTTTACTATAGAACCCCGGAGAACTTTCACACCGAGAAAAAAAAATCTGCTGTCCCATACAGCAGTACCGGCTCGACTCAAAACTACGAGATAGCAGATTTTTAAAATTTTTCAACCGACTTCAATAAAAGGAGGTTTTTTTTCAACGTCTCCATAGTGAACGTTGTTCGATTTGATGGTCTGAAGCACCTAGGAAGCACTCCTTTAAGTATTACTAGGGTGTTTTGCTACACCCTATAGCTTCAGTTTACAATCTAAATATTACGAAAACCTTGAACTACTGAACGGCTTCGAAGACTACCGATGGAACAAGCAGTACCAGGTCCACCACAGATAAATAAATTAAACTTGAAATTAAACAACTTTCCGAAAGTTTAAGAAAGTTGTTTAATTTATTTATCTGGATGAATAAACGCTTAACATTTTTTTAGTAATTAATAAATTGGGGTGTATAACGGACCATTTCTTCAAGCTAAATAAGCTGAATTTTTCCTTGAGATTTTAAAAGGACATAATTGTTATTTCAGGTATTAGAAATTCCAGTGATATCAGACGCGTTAGAAGAGGAGCCGTCGCCGGAGGCGGAGGGGGGGCGATCCCTGTCCTTCAGCCGGGGGGAGGGGGCGCGCGACGAGGGCGAGGCAAGGAGGGTAAGATCATAACATCATACAGATATACTAAGTATTTAGTCGCAATCTTAGGCTGGTTACAGAGTCACGCTTACGCCGGCGCGGGTGGTAAGCGATGCGGGCCCCGAGCAAGGTGTTGCCTTGTATAGTGTCACAGTGAACACTGACCCGCGACACACAATTTCATAGTGCGAACCGCACGCTTACCGCCCGCGCTGACCGTAAGCGTGACTCTGACCAGCCTTAGTGGCAAAATTTAGTTTAGATGAAAGTCTAGAAAATAATTTCTAATTTCTATTTAACGATCAATAGAAAGAAAACAAGGCACGATCCATACCATGATCCATAAATAATGTTGAGGTGCGTATGGATTTGAGGCAGACTGTCACCTCATAATGTTCAAACACGCGTACGAGGTAGCCTCGCCGCGAGCCGTGCGTGGCGAGGCAGCCTCAAACCGGTACGCAGCTCTAACCTCCCCCTCCCCCTTCCGCAGTCTGTGGTGTGGTCGGGCGCGGCGGTGAGCTCAGTGCGCGTGCGCGGCGCGGGGGGCACGGGGGGGGCCCGCCGCGCGCCTGGCTTCCAGCCCGCCCTCGTCGCGCTCCAGCAGGGCCTCGCGCACCCCATCGTGGCGCTCACCATCAACTCCTCCTACGGCCTGTGAGTCTCCCACTTGTTATATAATATACGCCACAGGCACCATGATGCAGAAGATGATGCTCACCCTAGACCCTAGAACCCAGCCGCCGAGCGTGCGGAAAGGAGGAGGAGACCATTGAACATATCCTGTGCTGCGATGTCTTGGTGGCTAAAGGCATTAGCCTCCTCGGAGATGGATATCCAAAACCGGGAGATCTTAGGTTTCTTCCCCTCAATGGTATCGTGTCGCCTCCTTCATCTACCAAGTATTTCAAGGGTGATAAAAATAAAAAGTATAGGGGCTAACATAAAAGATACCAACTGGGTAGTGTTGCAGGCTTACCAGGTCCCCCACAACAAGATAAGATTAGGAGTGCAATTATCTAAGCGTCACATCGTTGTCAAAAACATCGATGAGCTCACAAATGTAACATCTTTCTTGCATTCTTCAGATCGTAGAAGTTTTTATATAGGTTTCACATGAGCACACCTTACATCTTAGCGAATACCGAATTGACAGCTCACAGATGTTTTAACGACGAATTCAAAGTTGTGACGATGTTTGCGCTTATGCGGATACTACATTCCGAGAACAGCCTAGAACGAGAGTGTGGATGTCTTTCATTGTTCTCGTGGTGTCATAAGCCGTAGTAATTGTCCTTGAAAGTTCTCGCCGAGAAGTTTTCGAGAGAGGGAAGTACCTGCTTTAGAGAATTGCATTGCTCGCCCGTGCTCGTCGCGCTGCAGCAAGGGATATCGACTCTCATACAAGACAACACAAGACAACAGGACTGAGTGTGGTGCGGTACGGGTTGGTTGCAGCATGGCGTGGGGCGGGGAGCGCGGCGTGGTGGTGGTGGACGTGTCGCGGCGCACGGTGGTGGCGGCGCTGGCCGCGCACGCGCTGTACCACGCGCCCGACGCGCGCGCGCCCCTGCAGCAACCGCGCGGCACCGAGCGACAGCGCTCCCCCTCGCTCGACCAGGTACCGCCGCGGGCAAGCCTCCGCCACCGACACGCACACCCGATACTGTACCTATACTATATACCTACATGCTATGATAGTCACCTACGACACACTTGTAATAGAACAAGAGCCCGTGACGATCACACCGTCGTTATTTTATAAAAGCTGAAAGTTTCTCAGCGCATGTTCCCAACACAGGTAGGAATACAGTTTTTGAGAGTTACGCGGTTATTATTTAATCTAGAAATAAACATTTTAACGGGTTCTTACCGCGTTTTGTTATATTTGACAGATTTGTCTGCTCTTAAAAATCTACCTGCAGTTCCTCAGTCATCCCGTGATCATGGCAGTTGTAACACTGCCAAAATATCGGGAACTCAAATATACCAAAACGCGGTAAGAACCCGTTAAAATGTTTATTTACAGGTATGTTGGGCAACTATGAAATTTGAGTCACGGTCGCTTTGGCAGGTAGCCGGTTAAAATTGTTTGGCCAGGGGTTGGAAGTATCAAAACTGTCGGCTAAAATAAAATTCAGCTTTTATACGCTAACGTAAGTATAGTCACAATTTATTAAAGTTTAAGGGTGTCTGGCATTTTAACTTTACTTACGTTAGAGTAAAACAGCGGAATTTTATACATGATACTTGGGTAACTATTAGAAGATGTTTCCTCAGTAGCCCGACAATTTTGATACTTCCAACCCTTGGCCACATAATTTTAACCTGCTACCTTCCAAAGCAACCATGGCTCAAACTTCCTAGTTGCCCATCATTCCTACCTGTGTTGGGAGCATGCGCTGAGAAACTCTCAGCTTTAATAAAATAACGAAGGTCTGATCGTCACGGGCTACTGGACCATAATTATATACGAGTTCCTTGAAACTAGTTCAGGATGATACTCTCCTCTTACGCGAAGGTTTACGGTGAAACTCGCGGGGTCCAGGTATAGTATGACGCGATGTAAATATGGACGACTAGTGTCGGCACGCGCCCCGCTTTACGCCCGAGAGAACTTTCGGAAGGTACGGAACTGTAATATAAACGATTTGTTTCACATTATGTTTGATTTGCAATATTATTTCGTTGAGCTCTGAGTTGCGAAGGTCGCGGAGTCCGATACGATTGAATTTAAAAGATGATCGTGGACGTCTCGCGGCCGCATCCTGGTTGGATTTTATTTATGATTTTGATTATTTCTATTATTTTGAAAGTATTTTAGCGCTATCGCCGGCCCCGGCTCGCCCGAGTACTCCCGTAGCGACATCTAGCATGGCATCGTTAGACATTCTTTACTCTCTGGCCTGTCTTCACTATTCTTACATGCATACCTTCATAGATCAAAAATTAATCTAATGCAACTTGACATTTCTATCTAAGTTCTTGAATCTAGGACTGAACTAGGTTTTTAGGTAATGCGAATGAAAAGATATTGTACGAAAGATCTAGCTACTGCAAGATGCTAATTTTAAGTAATGTATGATCAATCACATTTGGAAATAGATTATTTGATTATTCTGTCTTCCAAATTGTTCATGAAATACTATCTTCCAAAGAATTGCTTTCGACAAGGATGGTCGGTACCGCTTTTTCTATCACTAAAACATGAGATGATAGTCAGGTTCATCCGGACACATGGAAAGAAAGCACTTGTTTGGTGGAACTTGCATTATGATTAGCGAGTCCATGTTCAGACGCCGCAGTCACAGCACACCATAGATTCTTGCACACAACATTCACGAGTCAGTTTCAGTGATCGCGCTACCCTTATGATGTATTTTCCCCTCCCGTGTCCCCTCAAGCTGGAGGAGACGACGCGCCCCTCGCCGGCCGCCAGCCCGGCGGAGCTCGGCGCCGGCACCGGCACTGGCACCGGACAGCCGGACGAGCCTCCCGCGGCCGACAGACTAGAGACCAGGCGCAAGTCCACCTCCTGGAAAACGTTCAATCTGAAACGACAGCTCTCTAAAGTAGATCTTAAATTCAAAACGGCATTCACCGTTCCTCCAGAAAATAGTCTCGAGGAAGCGGGAGAAAAGGGGAATTCACAGTTTTTCTGTGAAACTGATGAGAAAATGGAGGCTACGCCGGAAACATTGACGGAATCACCGGACAGTGACGATACTAAAGCGGCGGACGTAGGAGAGGAAGACAAAAGTGCAGATAAAAGTCAGCTGTCCAGTCCACTGAGAGTCTGCTCGGATGTCTTCGAAAGGATGCACAAGGAGTTACAAGATAAGAGGTCCTCGGACGTATACGATAGAATGCATAAGGAATTACAGGAACGATGGCAAGACAGGGACAGAATCGAAGCGGGAGTGTCGCCAGACCTCTCACCTTCGAAACTAGAGGAAGAAAAAGCTAACAGGCCGGACAACCTGCCGCTGTTCGACGACGACGGTAGACCGGCCCGACCGCCGCGTCAGAAAGGAAAGACTAAAAAGGAGGAGGGGGACAAGAGAGAGCAGAGAGATCAGAGACTGTTATCGGTGCCGAACATAAAGTACAGCAAGCAGGAGAGCGTGAAGGACCTGCGCAAGAGGCAGGCGCCGCCGCAGCCCGCCTCGTTCGCCGGCAACCTGATGCGGCGCTTCAGTAAGTATCTACTCACGACCGCGACCGCGGACCATCCTCATCTCACCCACATCTACATCACTAACGTACCGCCGGGTCTCGCGAGTCGCTCCGTACCACTTAGAATACATTATTCGCTGTATCATAGTGTAGATAATCGATTGTTCTCGGATTGGATTTGAATGGTAATGGTTTGGCGATTTTTAATGGTTCACTACTAATACTTAGCCCCTTTATAATAGATAGAGTTTTTTAGCTCGTTAGAGGTGATGGTAGTTAGATTTTAATCGAAACTAAATTGTGTGTATTAAAGCATAATAAAGTAAGAGTAATTTAAGTAAATAAGATATTAACATTAAACCAGTTTTTATAATGAAAGTGTTATTGATCTTAAATGCTTTACGCTTTTTGTGATATTTGGCTTTTTATTTTCTTTTGGTTTTATAATATATTTTATCTAGGTTTAAGTAAAGTTTTATATTTATAAGGTTATTATTATTATATATAGTCCTACATGTATTAAATGCACAATAATTTATGTACTTATTAAGTTTAAGAACGTATGGCATATGACATGGTTCCCATGAATATATACGAACAGGTGACTCATGTGTCTGTTTTCTATCCCCAAGGACAACCACTCGTCAGACGAAGACCCTAACTGCCTTAAATATCTATTCGCAGATTTTCTCGGTAATTTAACAATTCTAGTACCTAATATTGATTGCATCAAGTAAAACGTAGGTGATCTCTGTGTTGTCGATGTCCGTTTGAGATAATGTTTACTGCTAATGATAACGAGCTGCGTGTAGTGGAGACTAGTTGCGCACCACTCGACGCTTGATAGATCCATCCGGTAGTTCATCCCACGGTCGCGCCGACCGGCGACCATCATTCTGATCATCCACACTTTATGTACGTTTCTTTGACTGTTCGACTGTCCCCAGGAGATTTAGTCTCGAGACTTTGCCCGAGAAACGATCGAACAGACGAGGACAAAGCCAACGAGCAAGTCGTACAAGTGGTAGAAGTGCCGCACAGAATAGGTATGGATTAAGGACATAAATAAACCACAGCACAGACACACCACTAACAGGGAACTCAAACGACAACAGGTGTCGGATAAACCTGACTAATTAAGTAATAACTAAACGTCGCGCACAGTGCCTTACTACTAATCACGTCTGACAAACTAGCACAGAGATCACGATCTAACTTTTGTCTTCGTCCGTAACAAACGACTCTTCGGTGTTATATATTATATTTATATGTATTGTACTTTTGTGATACTTCGTTCGGTGAAGGGTTTCGGGTTCGGTGTCCAATGATATTAACTCCGACTATATTTCTAAAACGCTCAGCTTTTTGCAGAGCAACGCTCCATAACAATTTACAAACGTGGAACAAGTAACGAACCTTGAGATACTCCTTTATATTTCCGGCACAATCACCCACAAATTTAAGTACGTCGCTATGAATATAGTTTGTTTTTAATTATTTGAATCAAAGCATTTCCTACTAACACAAGAATTACTTATTTTGAAATAAATGTATTCTGCCTCAATAAACATAGATGATATGTATGGTCAAAGGCCTCGCTAAAATCATCACCGAACATTAGTCTTCAGTCGGGTCGTGTCGGAGTTGGTATCGTTGGGCGGCGCGGCATGTGGCACTGGGAGCGGCGCGGCTGGTGCGGCGCTTGGCGGTGCGGCGGCTGGTGGCACGGTTGTGTTGTACTTGTACTTGTAGATGAACGGGCCGGGTGCGGGCGGCACGGCGGCGGGCCCGGCGGCGGCCGCGGCGGGCGGGGCGGGGAGCGGGGCGGGGAGCGGGGCGGCGCCGGGCGGGGGCGGGGCGCGGGCCGTGCGCCGCTCGCGGTCGCAAGGTACCCGCAAACTGCACAAGTGCCTCTCCACCGCGTCCGACGTGTACGCCGCGCCCCCCGCGCCGCAGCACTCTCTGCTCACGACGCGACAGTATTGCAGTTTTGGTAGTACAGTCACCTTATAAGAACAACGTCACGCTCAGTCTCGTCTCCTTCCATTCTGATACAGTCGCAATTTCTCTTCTTATGTTTTTGTTTCGGTTTCGTTCTCACCGTTCTGTTTCTTCTTGATGAGATGTCACTTGCGTGCGCCTCGTCGCATCGACCGCTGGCCTCGATGTCTTCTGCATTGTGCGGCATCTTGAGCTTTCGGCCGTCTCTCATGTTATTATAGACCTAAAATCATGACCTGAGACCGCTTTATTGATGATAATGTACTTATAACATAACTGTCGCATTGATATTACCTACCTGATATAAGTCATGCTAATAAAACTATTAACTCTTTTTCAAATTCAGAATTACTTCATTTGACATCAAGTGAACTAACGAAGGTCTGTTATTTTTTGTTTTGTTATCCGTCCTCTCCAGTTTTTTGTTTCTTCATTTCAAATTCACTAAAACTCTTTCTTCCATTACTAACACGGTAACTTTTTGCTTTGAATTTGAAAATTGTTCTGCTAACGATCTATTTTACACATTGGTGTTACAAATTCCATTTTTCATATGTTGTGATGTTCAAATTTTCAAATTCAAATAACAAATTTTGGTCATAGACTGCCAAAATTAAACATAAATTAACAATCATATAAATTACTTCTTAAATTGGCAATAATAAATTGACTTTAATTGCTGGACATTAAACCATAAATTCGTTAGAAATTATATTAATAATTTAATTCATTTCCCATTTTATTTCAAATGCATGTCCTGGGTTAAAAAATTCTATATCATTTATTTGACAACTTTCCAATTTCAGATCGGAATCATTTAATAGGTAATCATTGGAATATACCACGCCTATTCATGATTGGTTATTTTAATTTCTAGTTGTTCAATCCAAGTAGTGTTTTCCTATGTTGTAACGTCGTGCAGACTTCTGAATGAAATCCTTTATATGGTGTATGTCCATGTCGCCTTGAGTGGACTCTTGCTGTACCAGTGAAAAGAAAAGAATGAATGAATGCGCCACCCACGGTTCCTCCCCTACTGCCAGCCCACGGATCTGATGACGTGGCATTGTCGCGTCGTGCTGACACTGCTAGTATGTCAGGCGGTCGTGGTGGCGAGTATGTTAGCGCTATCGGTCCACGCGGAACGTTGGGTGGCGACATTCCCCACTAGATTTATCCTGGAGATCATGCTTGTAACATTTGTGGTTTATTTGTCGGTACAGAACCAACTATTCCGCAGTCTCTCGCATCTATGGAGTACTTACACATTATGCAACCCAATGGTATCCAAAACAACAATTGCATTGATTGATTATTTTTTTCTTTTATTCCTTAATTTTAATTTTTCTATCGATTATTATGTGGCTTGGTCACGGGCCACGGCCCCTGTACGTACACACACTGTAGGTAGTTGTTACATGCGATAGAGTTGAAATTGTGGCTGTGACTGTATTGTAATGTTCTCCTCTTACACAAACACTTCAACTGCACTCAATTATTATGAATTAAATCTAAATGGCATGACTCCTAGAGGTAAACTAAAAGGTGACTTACTACTCAAAACTATCTATTTCATAATCTATCACTTGTGTTACGATAAACGGAATCTATTGTATGTTTTATGTGTATAATATAAGCGAGGCTTTCCATATTGTATCAGACATATTGATCTGTATATCATTTTCTATTCTTTCCTATATTTATTTAAGATTGTCGATAATTTATTAATCACGAGCGATCACGTTATTTTGTTTGTTTGCCTTTGTCTGCAATCGACTTTACCTATTACAACAGATTCACTCGTAGAATAGTTCAGAGTCTCTGGTCCCGACTCGTCTCTTCGACAATCACTACCGGCGAGGTCTTTTTATTACTATTGGAATTATGACCGCTGTTGAGTACATGATATTATTTTTCTTTTCTAGCTCAACCACAAAGCAAAAAGTTAATATGGCTCGTTTTTGGCTGCCTCTATATTCGGCTGTCATTATGTCTATGTATGCTTACGGTTCTATCCTTACTAGACGCACTAGTGCATGCGCCGAACGACCGCCGGTTCTCGCACCGCTCCTTGTTTCATTATAGAATTAACTTATATATTGCATTAGACTTGTCTGTCCGTCCATACGACCGCTTGTTACTAGTGACGTGGAGTTAACTAATAAATTGCGAATGGGGGCTTCCAGTAGACCAAATAACAGTAGATGGTGTTCTAACGAGTTTGTGCTTCATAGTGGGTTTATGTTGTTATGTTACCTAGAGTGGGATGCTCCGGATGCTTCGTCCCCGCCGATCGAGACGCTCCCAGCTTGTGGCTACCGACCTCTTCATCTTCATACTCCATCACTCATACCATACCTTTTGTTCTGCCGTCTGTTACCTTTAGTTTCTTAACTTTATTAGAAGCTTCTCATTCGCCTTCTCCATCGTCTTGAGCTGTTTATCGATGTGCTCGTAAATTTAAGATAAAATTGTAAGATAACAGGGAATGTCTAAAGGGCTGATCGGTGTTTTGACTGTAACTCAAATGTTTCTCCTCGGTCGGTTAAACTCGCTTACAACTATTTGACACAACCACTAATCATTTACGTCAAGGCACCTGAACCGTATCTAACTAAACATATTGTTGAATCAAAACTAAACCGTTAATCTAAAATACTTACACAGAACGTTGTGTAAATAAGCTGAGATTGGACGGGCATGCAATCCCATTTCAATATTCTTCTGAAGCATGACTCTTTCCCTGATCTTTATCAATTATTTTACATTTAAAGCACTGATTAAGTGTATACTGCACCAAGTGGGGTGATTTCAGCTAATTTCACAACCGCACTGATGCCACACCTTGTCAACTACGTGATAGCAATAGCCTGCAACTATATGTAGATTAGATGAAGCACTGTTGGTGATACAGGTTCCGTTACCTCATGATTATTCAATACAAAGTTTCTAATGTAAAAATAGCTCGGTCAATGGACCGATTTAAATGGAACCTGTATCGCTGATGTGTACTAAGGACTCACCAGCACATAGTGGTGATGAGTTTTTAGCGCCCCCTCTCGGGTGGACGGAGAAAATAACGTTGCTGTTGTGTTGCTACTGGCCGGATAGACAAGCTGGACAGCTCGTTCTCGCGGTCCCGCTCCAGCTCCATGTCGAGTCTAGAGAACATCTCCCAGGAGGGCATCCAGTGCCTTGCCTTCGCTGATAGCTACACTAAGAAATCGGGTGAGTGTCTGCAAGATTTGATTTGTTAATTTAATCATACAGAACAAAACACTCTAGTAGTACTTAAGGGGGTGCTTCAGACGATCAAACTTAATAACTTTTAATTTGTAGCCATTTTCGAAATCGTAAGAAAAAATTCACTGTCCCATACATGATTCCAGTCGGTGCTGCAGTTTTTTATGAAACTGCTTAGTTTTTTTCGCGATTTCGATAGTGAAAGTTGTTCAGTTTGATGGTGTTTTGTTACAACCTGTATAGTTACCTACTTATTGAATTATTTCCATTTCATTGAATCTTATACATAAAAATCTATGTTTGTCTGTCTGTCTGTTTGTCCCTTATGCTTTTCTATGCCATTCGTCTGATTGCGATGAAACCTTGGTGGGTTCTCGTGAGCATGCCCGCAAAGATTTCTGTCAAAAAAAAATCTCTTTGCAACACATGCCGTCATAGGCTAGTTGAATATAAAATCTTTAGAGGCATATTGCCATGATTTTTAACAAGATCCAAATGTTTTTAAGACAAAAATCAATACTTGTTGGTGGACAAGGAATAATGTCATATTGTTTGCAGATCCGATGACCCTGGCTCCGACGCTATGGATCGGCACGACACTGGGCTCTGTGCTAACCATGATGATCAACCTGCCGGAGGCGGACCTCAGGCACACCCAACCCGTAGTCGTCTCCACCAGTGGTAACTAGCGATATTGATTACTAGTTACTATAGGTCTCAAATTAAAGATTGAAAAATTTGTCTCGGGCGGGACTTGAACCCGCACTTTTCCAAACCGGGGAACTGCGTTATCCAATTTCGCCACCGAGCCCACTACCCAGAGAACGAAATTTTCAATCTGTTGCGTATTAAGGGGACGTGAGCGCCATCTACTGGTAGTTATTACAAACTAACCAACCCGCAAGGATTACTATAGGTCTACCAGAATATCATGGCATAAAAAAATATATTTTCACATGATAATGTCAAACTGTTATATGTCTAGTCAAAGTAGGCCCTTTACAAACCGCGACTTTTGCAGCTATAAAAACGCGCATTTGTCAATCGCTTTACTGCATCGCTACACTAGCAATTTGTATCGATTCAAACGCGTGATTGTAGCGATACACACGTACGTTTGTACCGATGTAGACGGGCGTGTGCATTGCGACAAAGGCTGTTGTCGAACGTCTAACCAAATATTACGAACGTTTTGCATCGATGCTGCATCGCGACTAAATCGATGCAGAAGTGTGTAAAGGGCCCTAATCAAATTACCCCAGTGTTTTGTACTCTAAAATTTGATTTCCTTATTTACCATCAGATTCTGGTACACCTTTACGTAACAGATTCACTTCCTTAGAAGACAATTCCTTTGAAAACGATGAATTCTCTCGCTTTAATTACCTACTACCAGACGGTGCGCGCAAAAATGTATCTAATGAAGCTTGACTCGTACGACTTCGTACAGTCTATGCTGTCGTGCGCGAGTGGCAGAAATCAAGCAAGAACATAGCTTAAGATGGGCCAAAATGTAGGTCTCGGCATCTACGGCCGAGTGACGGAGGCTTGCTAACAACTGATACTTACTATTGGATGATATTCGCTAGGTAGTTAAATCTAATCAGATATTGAAACGAAACTGTAACGTTTGTTCTTTGTTCACAGGTGGTCCAATATTTAGGTTAAAAGGTTCAATTCTGACAATGTCGTTTCTGGATTGCAATGGTGCTTTAATACCTTACTCATACGAATGTTGGAAGGATGATAGTAAAGACGTAAGTATTTATAATATGATCATAATCATAAATGCCGTAGTGGTCCAGTGGCGAGTAACCTTGCCTGCCGTGCAGGAGGCGATGGTTCGATCCCCGTCCAGGTCGACTCGTACCAATGAGTTTTTCGGAATTTATGTACTATTTGTAACATCGCTGGCTTTTTCGGTGAAGGAAAACATCGTGAGGAAACCTGCATGCTTCAATTTCGAGGCATGTATTGTACCTACTGTCCATTACAAGTGGCGACGGGCTCACTCCCCGTCACACTGGACAGAGTTTCGGTTCTAATAGTGGAACGTGGATGTTCTGAGGTTTCAGAATATATCTGACTACCCCCTCGGGGAATATAGTCGTGAGCATATGCTTATGATAATCATAAATTATCTATTGTGATGCACAGATAGATTGGTTGTTACAGTACCAAGTTTATAATGCTGACGGATGTACCTACTTATTATTTTTTAAACCGCGCGAACCAATGACAATACTCTACGGTTGCGCTCCAAAAATTATTTGTTTCTATTGGTCAATTAACTTCGCTCCTGACGCAATTTCCCTCTCGTAGCGTAGCCATATGATTGATTATACAGGATATAAAATTATGTCAATTATGTCGTTGTATTATATCAAAAAGGGTGCTTCAGACCGTCAAACTGAACAACTTTCACTATGGTAGCAACTCCGACATCGGGAAAAAAATCTGTTAATGTCAATAGCTACTCGACCAAAATGTATGAAAAGCTTATATTTTTCTCGCGATTTCAATGTTGGTCTCGTAGTAAAAGTTGTTCAGTTTGATGGTCTAACAGGGTTTTTAAGTTTACACCCTGTTCCTCGAATCCCTCAAAAAGTTTCGAGTACCGTCGTTAAATGGAAGACCCTGTTTGCGCGAACGACGATCGACGAGCGGATTTATTTTTCTGGTCGCACTGTACTCTGTGACCACAATCCAGTACCTACATTCTGCGTATTTTATTGAAAATAACATCATCCAAGACATAGGGGGTATAGTCATATCTGATATTACCGCCTCGGGTAATATAGTCGTGAGCATATGCTTATGCTACATAATCCACGTTAATGCAACATTATTTTTGATGTACTTACATGGATGCTATAACTCGTTATGTTGTGTACAGGTAAGAGAAAGGCGTGAGCGGACGCCCACGAAGCAAGGATCATCGGGCAGCGGCAGCAGAATGAGCCCGACGCCGGCGCCGGCGGGGACGGGGGCGGGCGCAGGCGCGGGGGCGCAGGGCGCGGGGGAGGGCGCGCCGGCGCCGGCTGACCGGCAGTTCGTCGTCATCGCCTCCGAGAAGCAGGCCAGGGTCGTCGCGCTGCCCAGCCAGAACTGCGTCTATAGACAGCAGATTGTTGATACTGATTTCGTTGTTAAAGCTGAGATCGTCAGTCTGAAAGGTACCTGCTTTTTACCTAAAATTCTACAGATATTCTTAATATGTTGACAGTTTTTTTTAAGAGGATGATCAGGCCATCAAACCGAACGACTTTTTCTTGGGGAGATAATCATCATTCTCTTGCCTATTTCCCATTATTTGGGGTCGGCGAAATTTGTCATCCGCTTCCATTCATCTGTCTTAGCCGTCGTTACAGCATTCACTCCCTTCTTACACATCATCCTTCACACAATCCATCCATCTTTTCTTCGGCCTTCCTCTCCTACCACAGCCATCCACATTCATACTTAACACTCGTCTCGAAACATGACACTCGTCTCTCCGCATCACATGCTCATACCATGATAATCTATTACCCTGCAATTTATCCGTCTCGGGTGCTACTTTCTTGGGCACCAACAACGAAAACGCGAAAAAAAATCTGTTGTTCCGTACAAAGCTGCATATCGACCCAAATGGGACGTATGGGACAGCAGATTTTTTCGCGATTTCTATGTCTATGTTGATCCCATAGAGAAAGTTGTTCAGTTGGATGATCTGATCATTGATCATCCTCTTAAAAAACCGTCATTATTAAGAAGGAACCTGTGTTTTTTAATTCCATGACTGACGCGTCCGAATGTAATGTAATATTCCAGATAGTGTATGTCTCGTCAATTACTTATCGACGGGTCACCTGGTGGCGTACAGTTTGCCATCGCTTCGGCCTCTAGTTGACGTTGACTTTCTGCCGCTTTCGGAGCTTAGGTGAGTGCCTGCGCTTCGGTACTCTTTGATTCATTATTAAAATAACTATTCGGTCTTCATTTTGACTCGAGTCACGTTACCGACCGACCTTATATCAAATATTTGTCGTCTTTACATAAACTTGTTTACGCTTGTAGCTTTATACTAATTACGATGCTCGATTCGAAATGAAGATTGAATAAAGAGATGTGAATGAGACACGAATGGAGCCGCGCACGCACACACGTACGAGCTGCGTGCCGTGCGTGCGTGCGTGCGTGTGTGTGTGTGTGTGTTGTGTCGAGTGGAGTGGAATGGAGTGGAGTGGAGTGATGCCGCTCGGGTAGACTGTCTGTGCCGTGACGTGACACACCGATCACTATTAGACGACCTCTTGCACCCGACCAGGCACTAAATGATAAACGGCTTATTTTATTAGACATTACTAGCTACAGATAGCTTCGCAGTTTTATCAGCATGAGAATGCTGTATTTTAAGCTAACGATTTGTCATTCTACGGTTTTGGCATTAGTCTCCCATCATTATGTCGACGAACACGTTCGATCATTTGCTATTTTATCATTTGGGAGCCGAACGACAGACTTCCTGTTGATACAATCGATGTTAGTAATGTGTCTACACTTGTTTGGTGCAAGACGAGCCCCCTAGGCCCTAGAGACACTCTCATCGCATTCCATTCCTTTACTTTTATATTTATTGTAATAGAGCTAGTGAGATGTTAGTTTTGTACCAAACAAGCGACGGTGTTATCTTCTACTTCAAAATGTCAACAGCACTCTGCTACTAGAGGCTACGTCGTGCTACTTTCCGATCACAAAGTAGACAAAATTTTTGCAAATCTGTCGAGCACCACCTGTGCTTCCGATATTTGGCACTCTTCATCTATTTTTTCAGTTTAAATAAACCAATCGGACATCCCAGTGACACTAACACACCCAAAACAGAATTTCATTATCGACAGAGATTAGAGAATACACCGAACCACTTTATAGCTATTTACTTGCAACTATTGGTGCTACATTTATTGTTTTTGTAAATACACTGACCCTATCCACACGATCGATACGAATCTCACAAACCGAACAATGAATGTTGACCCGATAACAAGTCCCACACATGCTAATGCTGATAATGATTGATAATGTGTACCCGCATCGACCATCTCGATATAACATGTGTATAACCAGCACACTTGACTAGCGACGATGATTAACCGAGTGTCCGGCGCACGCGCGCTCGCGTCGCGCACGCTCCGTGACGTCACGCGTGACGCGTGCGTGCGCGGCGCCAGCGGACGCGCGCTTCGGACACTACTGACTGTTGTCTGTGTTCCTGGTAGCTTCCAGACACAGTCCAAACAGAGGGGTATCGTAGACCCAATGCTCTCCATATGGGGCCAACAACTGATAGTTAACGAGGACACGGACCAGTAAGTGGTGCTGTTGATGACATGCGTTAGCCACGTACCGTCACCTGTATGTCCGGCCGCTGCTGCCTCTAGACATGTTTGTTCATGTTACGTTTGACAGTTGCTTCCTAACCCCCACCCTGTTGTGTTGAGGAACGTTCCCCTCGGCGGGGGTAAATCATTACGTGCAACAAATTACTTTTAATTTGAAGTAAAGTTTTTTAAAACTGATTGCTTAAAGTTTTCTTATGTCATGATGCCAAGTTATAAATTGCTTACCTACTGTTTTCTGAGCAAATAAATACAAAAGGTATGGAAATTAGCATGCAATACATGAAACAGAATGAAGACGCGATATTCATATCGACACCAAATACCAATATTTGCGTATCTGCAGATAACAAGCATCAATGATTTGCCACCGCGAGCTGCTTGCAACTCCGCTTCAATAGATCCCACTGTCCAAAAACTGACTCTTGTGCCACACACCTACTACACCACACTTGGTTTACATCCGATCACCTTACACCCCTCAAACTCTCTTATCACAATTCACAACCTACCTTCACCTTGTATTACTTTTATTGTGCTATTTATTACAGTTTTCTATTCGGGCTGTATCATTTCTTTGCTCTAGCTATTTGGTCCTTCTCTTGAATGTTTAGCATGACGGCTTTTAAATGTTATCTATACTCACGCAGTTTTATCAATGATGCAATCTCTGTCTCCTTGTATAACTAGGCAGTTAGATGCAATGCAGTTCATGTTGTATGTTAGTTAAGCTTCAACGTTAGATCATTTATCCACTAGATTTCAATACGGAGGAATGTGAGGAGTTATATCAGGTGAGAATATTTTAAATTCACACGAGTTTGTACATATTGGCTATTAGATTCTTTATTCGTTCATATTATTCAATAAAGCCGTGGTGCCATAGTGGCTAATAACTCCGACTTCAGTGCAAAGGGCGTTGGTTCAATCACAGCCAAATTTAGACACGTATCAATGATTTTAGGAACTTATTACGCTCTTCGGTGAACGAAAACATCGTAAACTAGTATAGATACTCTAAACAACAAAAAGTCCGCCAATGCGCCAAAGCGTGGAGGATCCTCCCATAGTGAGGAACTTCCCCACCACGAGGTTAGGGCCTGCGACGCAGCAGTGGGGACAAGAGAAGGTGACGATTGTTCGTACAGAAGTTATTATCATAGTAAACAAAAGGATTAAAGTAATCAAAGTGTAACTTACAAAAAGAGGATTAATTACCTCAAAAAAGAACAGATTTTGAGTCAGAATTATGAAAAGAAGATTTTTCAGCAGTAGACTTATGACACTGCTATGATGATAATAGTGACTTGATTGGCGGTTGCTGGACATAGTACAAAATGAGTTACGTGTATTACAGGATAGCGAAGACATTCTGCTTCAGTAACCGGGGTCACGGTCTGTACCTCGCCTCGCCCACTGAGATACAAAAGTTCACCATCGACGCTGAATTCTGGTTCGTATTAAACTACTTTCTGAAACTCTGGTGTCCAAAGTGGATAACAACCGTATGTAGTATTATTGTCTTGAAATGAAATAAAATGAAAAAAACTTTATTGTCACAGTTTACACCGTTTCAGTAAGGTAATCTTAAGGTGGTAAGGTGACCTTGTAATTGTTAATACAACAACAGTACGTGAACAGAAGTTTCTCTCCCCGAGTTACATACTGAAACCCCGATACGTCTGGCGCACCCTTGAGAATCAACAAGCCTAATGCTGGATGGCAATTCTGTTCATCATGGCAAGTCAAACTTTCTGACATGCCATCGACTTGATACAAGAAGTTTCTTATTCTTATCTTATCATAAATAATAAAGCTATCTTTAAAACTATCTCATCCACGTCTTGGTCGTCAATGCTTAAACTATTTCAACGATCGCCGCATGTCAATGAACGTTTGTTCTTACGTTTGCAGTCAGCAACTGAACGAGATGTTGGGAGAGCTGTTCCTGCTGCGCGACATGCCCGAACCCCCCAAGGAGAGCTTCTTCAGGGGACTGTTCGGCGGAGGATCACGACCTCTGGACAGGGAGGAGCTCTGTAAGTTTTGTCTGTATTTTCTGTTACGATCTAACATCAGTCGAAACACTTAATAAGTTGAGAACAAATAGGTTTATGGCTGAAACTATGATCTTGATTGTTCGTAAAAAGTAAAAAATAGTAGATCTTCCGCCAGACTAGGTGTGAAGCCTGGGGATCGGGCGTGGTCCAACGGTTGTTATTTGGACCTTGTGTATCTATCGAATCTTTTTGATTATTTTTCTTGCGCAATTTTTGTCTTGCATTCGATTGTGAAACCTTAACGGTTACGGGTTACGTAATCACGTTGAAAGTTGCTTTGTTTGGTGCACATTTGCGAGTCCGACAGGTAGCGCCATCTGTTGGCTTCGCAGCTATAACTTGCGTTGTTACAAATTTGGCAAGTCCCCACATTATTAAAGACTCATCCAATTAACTATGACGTAATATGATTCCAGTCGGAGAGACCAGCGGCCTGAAGCCGAACCGTACGGTGGCGAAGGTCATCCCGGGGCCGCAGGCCAACCTGGAGCAGCTCGGCACGCGCGCGAGCACGGCCTCCTCCGAGGTGTCGCGCGCGCACATGCTGGTGGTGGAGCGCGGCGAGAGGCTCAACCAGCTCGAGGACCGCGCCGAGCGCATGAGCTCCACGGCCAACGAGTTCTCCTCCTCCGCCCACCAGCTCATGCTCAAGTACAAAGACAAGAAGTGGTACCAGCTGTGAACTACCCGCGATACAAGATACGCCCTCCGCTGATGTATCGCCGATATTTACAGGGTCAACGATACGAGATGGAGGTCTCCGTTCTAGGGTCCGCGATCTACGGAATGAGTGTCCTCTTTTGTATGTTTTTAGAAATCTTGGAAGACGAGCGGTCCGCTTTTGAAAGTCTATGAAGCCCTGTCGAATTTTTGGATGACTGTGTCGAACGTGTGTCGTGTTATTTTATTAGTAGAGGGAATTCTCTTTCTCCGCTAGTGTGATGATTAGAAACGAAATCAAACGTTCCGACGGTGATTTTAGAAAAGAAGTCGCTTTCGGGGTATCGGTGACCTCGTATCGGACGGTTGTCACGATCGTGAGGGTAAAGCGATATTTTGAAAGTGGCCTTCGATTTATCGTCCCGCCGCGCGGCTAGAGCTTAGCTACCCAAGTAGAGATCTTATGAACCTTAACTTTAGAGTCTTATTAGCGTGTCTCGAAATGAATGAACGCACAAACGTTTTTCGATATCCGCCGCGTACCGTACTGTACAGAGGGAAACTTGTTCTAGTTCCGCTTCTACTACTACGCGCTAAATCGTTCAATTATTTCTGTGCCTAAATATACCTTACTTTACTGTCGGTTACGTGTCGGTCGGGACGCCAAGCATGCATGCTTACCTTCAGTCAGACATCAATAGACAGATCAAATCTTATTTAAACATCTCGAATTACAAAAGATAACCGTGCTAGGGATCCCGACCGAATAGCTCAAAATCGTCGACGTATTTATCTTGACCACTTAACATAGAATGCCAGGCATGACGTGTTCAATGTTCAAGATAGAAGTCAATTCAGATTATTCCAGATAAGGGTTCTTATCCCTTTACCTTTAGGGTCGATTTTTGGCCATCCCCGCTCCGGTGTACATAGCGCGCAGCATTCATTCACGCGATGTGATAAATTGATAATGTAAATAGTCGAAGCATTATGAACTATTACTTAATCTTTTTATACAATGTACTACAGTAGTGTCTTGTTCTCTTGTTTTTTCATATTGTCTCTCCTCTGTCTTCTGTCGTTGCGTTGTCTCTGTCTTACAGTTGAGACGGCACATGTCGTCGTCCCGCTCTAAGCGTTGACATGTTATGAGCTGCATTTAAGTTATAGTACTCGATATAGTTATGTTAACGTACCGCATACTAGAGATTATTTAACGTTGCTGCATTACTAGTATTTATATGTTACCTACAAGTAGTTGTACATTTTATAGATATGATGATGAAATTAACAAATGAACTTTAATATACATTACAATAATGTTAGTCGGTGACGTTAATCTGTATAAAGTATTAAGTAAATAAATAAATTAAAAAGGATACTTATAAAGATTGGAAATTTAAGCATTGGATGACAATAATTTTTGTTACTTCTCACTGGAGTTTCCTTTAACACTGCGACGTGTGTTTCTGTTTCATTTCTGATCTTCTGTACTGTTCTGTTGCACGCGCCGTTTAACACTTCTTTTTCAATACGTGCTGTGACCACTTGCTCCTTCATTTCTATTTAAAATGCATTTTTTATTACATTTTTTTATTATTGATTCAGTTAAAGGTCACGGCAGGCCCCCTTATACAATGATAGCAATACTACGTGCGGGTTGCCAGCCTAAAGTAAACCAGACCAATTGGTGTCGTGTCGGTGTTGCTAGCTAAAATAAACAAATAAAATTAAATAAAGAGATAACTACGATATGATTGTAAACTAATAAACTCTTGTATAGTGCTGGTTTGTAACTTAGGTTAGACTACTGCCGACGCTCGCTGCCGACGACTATTTTATAAACAGTTAGGATTCGATTCTTTTGGTACTTTCGAGTCGAATTTGACAGTTGTGGAAAGAAAAGTTATTTGTTAAGTCTCAAGATTATAGGAATGTAGTTTTGTCTCGGAGAGGGCAGCACAGTCGCACAGGGCCAAGCCGCCGGTAGCGAGCCCGCGCCTATATCTAAATAATGTAGTATATTATCTGTGTATCGCATGGCAATAATCGTTTTCTTTGTCATGGCCGCATTACCCTGTAACCTTAGTGTTTGCGTTGTTTTCCTTCCGCTTCTCTATCAACTACTCTACTTTTGTGTAACGTATTTAACGTCCAATGTCATTTAATCGCCTTACTTAGCTTGAAGTTTTTATACTCTGTAGACATGCTAGTTCGGTTTAGTTGTGTAGTCGACGCGATTGGTTCAGGGCGAATAGAATACACAAAAACAATTTGAATTTTTGTTATTTTTAACGAAATTAAGTATTCAGCACACTTTAGTCGAGGCACATCTCACCTGCCATTTGGATAGATTTTTAATATACAGGGTGTTTGGGTAAACAGTTGCATTACCTACTTTAAGGGGTGATTTTACCCATGATACTGAACAACTTTTCGAAAGGAACAAACAGAAATTCATAGAATTCTTTTTCAACTTTTAAAAGTATGGAAACTCGAAAATATGTTTTACTAATTCCCTATAGATTTTATTAGGGAAAGTTGTTAAGTTTAAAGTAATTTAACTGTTTACCCTAACACCCCGTTGTATAATCTGTGAAGGAAGGGAAACCTTCGTTCCGAACAAGCGTTTGCTCAAAGTTGCTATCCACCGTGAACCTCGCGACAGCAACCTTATAACGTTGTATTGTACCTACCTATTTATATTAGTTAGCGCGTGTTACTTCAAGCTGTGTATATTATCTGATGCCAAAACTTTGTAGGAGGCTTTGTTTTAGGCTGTAGTATAAAAATACAATATTACTTGTTACACTATTTATAAACATAATTTTTATTTAGAAAAAACTAAATAAATAATTGCGTTTTCGATTTTTGCAAATATTGTGATGAAAACTGGAAAAGAGTTATTTTATAAAGTTTAAACAAATAGGAAAGGAATGCTGTTCCGGTAACGATATCACTATAGTACCTACGGCTACGTTAGCTACCGTTTTAACCAGATTATTTTGGTACAGAGGTTGATTACACGTTTTATTCAAGATAAAGGTATTTTCATATCGGAGTTTACTGATTTTAAAAGTTATAAATGCTGTTGGATAATGTTTTAACAGATGCAGTCTGTATTTATTTTGTTACCCGATTGTGAAGCTCGTTCACCGCGCAGAGACCGCCGCATATCACTCTATATCAAACCATTACTATAATAGTAGGTACATCATCTAGTATTGAGACGCGTCTTACTGCGTTTTCAACCTCACGCCTTTAAAGATAAAGTAGATTTTTCATTTTAACATCATCTAATAACTAACTTAAGTCGATAAGTTAATTGTTTTACTAACATCGTTCGAGTCATTCTGTATAGATAACTGCTAGGAATGTTTCCTTGATAGAAAGGAAACAAGAGATTGTTGGATTCAATGTTATCGTATCTAATTAGTTTATAATTCTCCTTTCCATAATGACGCTAACTGCGAAGCCGGTGTTGCTGTTGTTAAACTACAACTTAGGTAATAATTAACACGATTATATTGAGACCTCTGCTTCTAAATAACAACTCTGTTGTGAACGTTCCTCGGTCTAACTCCTGACGATGCACCATGGTGGAGCGAAACACGAGTAGAGTAGAAATTGGTGGGCAGGTTGTATTGCACAACGTTATGCAACTTTGCCTACGAAGTATTTAGAAGTGGAGGTCTTAATACAAACTTGTTATCTATTAGTCATGGATTTCCGCAATTAATTTTATTACCTTCAAACAATTTAGGTCACTTACAAAGGAAAATGGACTGTATTTCCTGTAACTATATAGCTGAAACTTGTCTATATTGAAACACCGGCTTACAGACTTGTAAATGGATACACGGCACGTCTAGTCTTGTCGCCAGGGTCCGTGCAATATCCCATAGCTACTAGATACAGATTATTTAACTGACAAGTTAAGTTTACTCGATTCTATTCATTGTTAATTAGAGTTGAACTAAGTGAAGTGTGCGCGTAGGCATCGAGTTCCATTATTAAAGCAGATTCATTTGGAAATTATGGGACTAAATTTTAATATAAGAATTGTAAATAAATAATAACAAAACTTGTGGCAAATTATTACTTGTTAATCTGTAATGAAGGTAGTTCGTTCCCAATATTATTTTGTATGGATTAGACTGTCTCTTTTTTAATCGTTCGGAAAATGAAAAAAATATCTATAACTATACATATTGTATATAAAGGATGCTGTTGAATTATATTGATTATTTAGTTTGGTAGATGATTATAGTCATTATATATAAATACAATTATGAAAATAAAATTATATCAAAATATTTGAGTTCTTTCTATTTATCAACATAACCCAACCTCATCTTCAGGACATTATCATGAGATCGTTGCTTATAGGGTGAAGCCAAACGAGCGTAATTTAGTCGCGTACCTATTTTGAGTCCGTTTCATATAAAGGCTGAGGTCATAGACATTGCATTACTGGCTTTTATATGAAACGAACTCAAAATACGCGACTCACACTACTAAGGGTCAGCGCACACCTAGTGGAGAACTTTTCGAGCAGTTTTTATTAATCAAATAAAATAATGTGAAATGAACTCAATGACTATTGAAATAATAGTTGAAAATAGTGTGCAAAAATAATGCGAACACGGGACAGGGATCTCTTGCAGGCTATTTTCAGCTGTATTTCAATATATTCATTGAGTCCTGCCTGCCTCCGTGGTCTAATGGTTAAGAGCATTGGCTCTCGACACGGAGGTCGTGGGTTCGATTCCCACGGGGGGCACCTAGTGAAATGTTACTTTGTGCGTTTTTCCCCAGTTTGTTAGGACATTGCAGGCTGAATCACCTGATTGTCTGAAATGAAAAATGATTCCGTGCTTCGGATGGCACGTTAAGCCGTCAAACGTCCCGGCTACTATCTCTGGTGGTAGTAGTCGTTACATAAAAACCACGTCAGATGCCATAAGGCGGTCTGAAAAAACTCTGACACCAGGGCATGCCCACACGATAAGAAGAAGAATTGAGTCCATTATCAATTTATTAATGGAAGCTGCTCGAACAGTTGTCCGCTAGGTGTGTGCTGACCCCTAGTTAGAGCATCCGAAATCCGAGAACTCAAGAAAGATCGAGTTCAGATGTGCCTGTCTGTGTAGCTTTGTGGATGCCAAAATAAGGGTTGAACCTCGTCTAGCAGCACAGAATCGTATTTTTCCATTCTTTTCGCTCAGGAACGTCAATTGCTAGAGCTAGAAAGGTAGTGCGCATGACGGACGGCTTATTTTCTCGTTTTGTCGTGCGGTTTATGCTAGCCTTACTGGTCACGCTTCATGGTTAAATGAAACTCAATAATATTGAGCAACTTTTTTTAATAAAACTTTTTAACTATGATATAATATAAATACAATAGAATACATTACGAGCATTTATTATGTCTCGAGCGTGGCGGGGGCCGGCGGGGCTGGAGGGGGATGGGGGGATGGGAGTGTCGCCGCGCCCTCTAGCGCCCGGAAGGCACAGTTCTCGTTTAAACAGGGACGGGCGTTACGCGCCCGCCATATTTTGTACCTCTTCATGGGATAGATCCAACACTCGCATATGACCCAAACACAATTCAGTTCTTCACACTACTTTTGAAAGTTAAACTTTACATCCGAGCGAAAAGGATTGCTTTCTCTGATAGTTGTTAAGTAGACAAGACTAAGAGAGAGGTTGCGCTCCTGACAACATGAATACTTTCAGCAATTTTAAATGAAATTCAACTGTATCTCTGCTCAATACGGTTCAAAATCACAGCTTTCACTGATGACGCGCTCAAATACAAACCGTACTAATCAGTGATAAAGTTGATATTGGCTCGGACACAGTGGACAAGAGGCTTGCGATGGATCTCTCCCACGGAAGAGGTGACAATACTCGTCTCTACGTACTATGTACACACATCACATAATGAAGTAAACACATATTCTGTCACGGCCTATCACGAGTTCACACTGTGTTATACTCAAGGGTAGGTGCATCTAACTAGCAACTTTCGCACTTATAATGTTGGCATAAGAGAGCTGTCAGAACCCTTCCTATATGTGCTTCCCCTGTAGTTTGACGATGATTTGGTATTGCGCTTCTACTAGTTACTATAACTCATTTTAATAATACAAACTGCACCTTAAAACTACAGTAGTATACTGCAGTGTCAACTCGTTGTAAGCTTACATACTACCTTGTGAAACAGCACGATAGCTCCGATCAATAGGGCGGCTAACTGCAAATGTATGCCGTCATCTATACCACAAATTAATAAAAACCTTTTTAAAAACAAGCTTAATATAGGTACCTATATTTTATTTCTTTCGTTGTAGTAACCCTAATAAAATCTAGGTTTATTAATTTGTCATGAAAATGGCACGTAAGGGCCAGCGCAAGCCTGGCAAACCACAGCGAAGAGCACTTTTCAGTGTCAAACAATTATCGACTTTGACTGCGTTGAAATAACATCGAAAATCAATTAACGCAACTAGTCCCCTAGTATTAAGGACATGACATGAGGTGAACATTGTGTTAATTGAGTTATTTTATCGCAAGAAAATTCGATAATGGTTTGGTAGTGAAATATGTTCTACGCTGCACGTCGCTAGGTGTGCGCCGGCTCTAATCCTCTTAAGGGGATAGAATTCGGAGCACGCTCCATACAAACGAAATCTAGCTATATTTTCAATACTAACCAATTACAGTCAATGAAATTTTTCAGAAACAATCTTGAAACTAATCTCTATGCTTGTATGTTGCCAAATTTTCGTTAAAATATAGTTTTAATGCTAGGATATTAATTTAAGATTTATATAGAAATCTTTGAGGCTGTGTACTGTAACTTTAAAACTAAAAATTTTAACTAAAATCTGACAACATACAAGCGTAGAAATTAGTTTCTAGATTGTTTCTGAAAAATCATTGACTTTAATTGGTTAGTATCTATCGATCTATCTCTATAACGTCACGCCTCTTTCCCAGTGGGGTAGGCAGAGACCAGGGCGCGCCACTTACTACGATCCTTACATACTTCTTTTGCCTCATGCACATCCATACATCTCTTCATAAATGCCCGTCGGTTTCGAGTACTCCGCACCTCCCCTTTTTGTAGGACGCAGCTGATTTGATCAGCATACGTCCTACGAGGGCGCCCTCTGCCGACGCTTTCACTCACATTAGCAACATATATCTCTTTCGTACATCTGCTATCACTCATCCTCTCCACATGACCAAACCAACGAAGCATACCTTTTTCTATTCTTGTCACTACATCTTCTTTTAATTTACATCCATCTCTTATTACACAATTTCTCACTCTATCTTTCAGCGTCACACCACACATACTTCGCAAGGAACGCATTTCAACAGCATTAATTAATAATTGGTTAGTATTGAAAATATAACCAGACTTCGTTAGTATGGTGCGCGCTCAGAATTATATCTTCTTAACGGCAAAAGTAGACAGTCACCCTCTTCATAGTTACTACAAATAGTCACAGATGCAACCATCCTATAGACTCTTAATGTAACCCAAGGCGAACTTTGGTAATATTTCAAATAATAGACGCGCACTCGGCACTTCTTCCTTTCGAACAATTTTATACGAATCGGATTTTAAGTCTAAGGGGTTTTCCGGAAACAATGTACATTGTTTAAATGGAATGATCAGACCAAAGTAAATAACTTTCTGGATGAGATTAACATCAATGTATGGGACAGCCGATTTTGTTTTGGCGATTTCGATGTTAGTCCAACAGAAAAAGTTGTAGTATGATGGTCTTGATTATCCCTGTAAACATTATGCTTTATTTCATGGCCATATAACGGTACTAGTTGGTCTATGATATGACAAGTGTATTAAAGCCCTATAGGTGTGATAATGTTATATCGGAGCTATCGCATTTATTTTCGCCTCCAGACAGGTCAGTTAATCTACAGTCACATGCCAATTCTATTTGTGATTTTATTAATTCATAAAAATACTTCATACAAATCTAATGTGATTTACTCCATTAGTTATCTTAATATCCTCAACTATACAGATCAAAGTACAAAACGTCAGAGTTAAAGAACTATAGCTTATTACATGCTTCATAATGTTCTAAAATAAGCAACAAAAACAATCAATTGTCTGGGCTAAATGAGACATTAGAAACGCAAACAAATGTAGTCAAAACATCTTATTAGTTCTATGTCCTCAACTGTAGTGACGCGAGGTCTATATCATATCATAAGAGTACAATTTGGTAGAAATAATTAAAAAAAAAGTTAAGAAAACATCGAGGACGGTCATAGTATGAAGTCGAAATAGAAAAACGTACATTATCACAAAATTCTGTACAATGTATAAATCGTTGGAAAAGTCCCTGATAGCGAACCGGAACTGCGTAAAAAGGATCACATTGTTTGTATCACACTCGCCCAATACAAAACACTAAATATACTCCCACTACTAAACTTACTATTTATCCAAAATTGTAAATACATGTAGTGTGGACGCACGTCCCTAGCGTCGACCAATCGTAGCAGAGCACAGCGCTCGCTGATTGGTCGACTCCGAGCAGAGCGTCTCAACACACTAGGTGCAATATTATTTTACAATATTTTGGTACTATATTACAGACTTGTACGTAAGTAGAGAATACGATCAGTATTCTGTACTGATAATAAACAAGCTCGAACGAAAGGGATCAATATTGAAAACAACAAGTAATTGTCCTACTTAAGGTCTTAACTTGCTGTATTGCGACAACAAAGCCCGAGGGCATTCTAATTGCACTAATACAATTTTTTATGTTTCTGCATTTAATGCTAACAATTATAATACTATCATTTTAAGAAAACGACGATGAACTATTAATATTTATACTTTACAGCGGTGAAGCGAGTCGGCGAGACAACTCGCATCATGTTGGCAATGCGACCTCGTGTCTATGTAATAAGGCATATTTTTGTAGCGCATTTAGACTTTGGAATCCTCTACGAATAATCAATCCCCGGTAAAACAGGAGAATTTTTATTTAAATGTGGACGGTGCTTGACATTTCCACAATCGAAATGGTATCCACAAGGAATTTAATGTTAGTCGTCAGTATTTATCTTAACGCACAACAAAAATAATTTTAACAAGAAAACTGAAAAATATGCAGTGTTACAAAAGTAACAATAAAAATTTAAAACTTTTAAGGAGGTTGTTAAGACCATCAAACTGAACAACTTTTACTGTGGGACCAAAATCGAAATCGCGAAAAAAGAAATCAGCTATCCCATACATTTAGCTCGGGTCGATATTTATAGTTGAGTATGGATGGAACATCCGTTTTTTTTTCGCGATTTCGATAATGGTCCCATAGTGAAAGTTGTTCAGTTCGATGGTCTAAAACACCCCCTTAAATGTTTATTTGTATTTTTGTAACACCTTGTATATATATTTCTTTAAGATATATTCAAACTATTAAGACAGGATACGCGAATGTTTGACAAGAGCATCTATAGTTCTTAATAATATGACCATGCGGTCAAAAATATCATGTTCTATCGATCCTAAACGTTTAAATAAACATTTGACAATAATAAAGATGTGTTGATGATAAAGTTATAATATCAAGTCCAAGATCGCATTGCCACCGCTTCGTTACCATATCATTATCATACTAATTCCACACCCATAAGAACTATGCCGGGGGGCTTGCGTGGAATGAAGTATAATGCTACAATATGTACAGCGATAACATACGGACAGGCTACACACACAAGCTTCATGTACACGCACACACCCGCGGGCATACACACGTATTACATTTAGCACCTCTAGAGTAGCACTGTCTTTGTTACACCACTTGTGATATAAAGCTATCTCTTTCATATACGACTGATGGTGTAATGAGGATATATTATATAATAAATTTTTATGTAAAATCTATCGAGTAGTGTAACACAAGTAGCGCCATCTACAAAATCACACATCACATTCGTTACATTGGAATCACATAATTATAGGTACTTAAGGTAAGTTTAGATAAAATTATGACAGAAACTAGTAAGATAATTATTTTGAAAATATTATTGTAAATTAATGACAAGTTTATTTATGTTAAGTAAGCTCTATGTCCGTTACAATAAAACGTGTTTAGTCTCACATTTATTTTCGTCTTTGCCAAAATAACATAAGGGCAAGTTTTCTCAAATTTCCACCCACTAAACACGTTTTATTATGACTCTACGTTACCACAGCTTAATTTGTTCAAATGTATTTAGATTGACTCGATCCCATATTAAAGAACTTTGTACATATTCTCAAAACTAAACGTACGATATGAATTCACAATATGTTTAGGGAACATTGAAATGTGACAATTTACCAACAACCTCATTCAGAATCACAAAGTAAAATATTCTTATTTTATGATCAGTAAAAAAAATTATGTTCAAACAACTATCGTCTATAAGATGAACACAGAAAATGGAGCCCAAGTTTTAATAAATCCAGAATACAAACACATACCCACTTTGAGGCAACGAGCTGCGATGGAAATGATTATAATATTGCCTACCAAGGACTTTAGCACAAGAAATCTATTATTATTTCAGTGAATAACTGCAGTCCTTTAAAAAATATATTATTGGATAAAGCAGACCAGCAAGGATCTCGAAGAGCTGGAGGTGTCTATCTGTACCTAAGCGGCAAAGCACAGGAACGGATGGCTTAGTTTGTTGTCGGAGAATAAGGGTTGACGGCGATCGAAGGTTTGTCCATACAAAGCGCACTATTACTACGAGAACGACGCCGCCGTTCGCCACCTCGATGCGAAAGAAAGCGTACGGCGTCCCATACTTATCATGCTTTTTGTATGCACGAACTGTCGATCGCCGCCGTGTCGTAATCCTAAGATACTTCGGCTCCCTGTGCCAGCCCAGTGAGTGAGCCTCAGTCTCGAGTGATGGTAGGAGATTGCGAGGCTGAGGGAGACCACGGCTACCCAGATAATGAAGATTATTGTCAGACGAGTCGCAATGTGTTCCTTTCATTCGATAAAGGGTTGAGCCTCAACTGGCAGCACTGAATCGCATTTTTCACGCTCCATCCTTTTTGTCGCTCAGGAACGTCGCAGCACTGCCGGTGCTGCCACGTGCTGTCGCATCCCCGCTCTTATCTTTCTCGCTCTAGCAAGTGAAGTTCCTGAGCGACAGAAAAGGACGGAGCGTGAAGAAATGCGATTCCGTGCTGCCTAATGAGGTGCAAACTTAAAGGAGACCAAAATTACCTACTCCTACGAGAAAAAATTGAATTGTTGACAATCGCGATTTATATTCTGGCTAGACTTCACATTGTTGCTTGAAACACTTGGCGGCGCGGGCGCGGCGTCCAGGCACTAGACATAAAAGGTACCTCGAGGTTCCTGAGATATAGGAAAGGATAAAATAGCAACTGAACAATGAGTCAACCGCTAGGAAAGTTATCAAATTAGATATAGAAATCATAATGTGTAAAGTATTTTCACACATATAGGTAAAAAAAACCAAGTTCATCGCACGATCCTAGAGGACTCCATACAAATAAAAATAAAGGAACTAATGCTAACCTATTGATATCAACGAGATATGTCCACGCGGCCAGCGACTGGCTTAGAGATCTGGGAACATGATTGCACACTTCCAACTGAACATCTACACTATTGCAAGGACGTTAAAACGATTTTTGGCTTACAGGATAAAATAATTCATTCGTAATTTCATTTTACGTAAAATTGACTAATGGAAATAAGATTCGGAAGGAAATTCCACGATTTTCATTTAAAAAAAAAAGTTTTTATAGTAGCATTTTACTAAAATGAAAGGGTTGGTAAATACAAATAAAAGATTTATTAATGGTTGTGACAAACTAAACATAATTTTTATGTAATAATAAAGACACTTACGCGAATCACATAAACCAATGATCATCATCATATCAGCCATTAAACGTCCACTGCTGGACATAAGCCTCCCCCAAAATGGGGGGATTTGCCATAATCGCCACGACGCCAATGATATTTTCAAATAATTATTAAATTTTTATTTAGTTAACTTTGTTCCATAAGGTATGCATGCAAAAAAAGTGTATACATACAATATTTGAAGGTGACTGTATATTTATGTGCTGATCTTAAAATAAAAAAGTTATATATTCCCAACGCTATCATTTCAGTAAAAATGCTCCTATATAAACTTTGTCTATGTGTTACAAAAACCTCGCACATACACAACTATCTATAAGTATAAAACAGTACATAATGTAGTTATAATATAATACAAACACATTTACTAATAGATCGGCGTAGAGACATGCGCACTAATAAGCTGTTTCTTCGACGACAGAGCAAATCGCATTAGACATTGCCAATTTCATCCTTATTATAATAATAGCATACTTTATACTGCATACCAAAAGAAAATACATATAAATAAAAATAATAACAAACTAGTGATTATATTACCTTTTGATACTAGATATCCTACTAACCCAGTTCAACCAGGTCACCTACCATAAGCTTCGGTCTTCTTCTTCTTATCGTGTGGGCAGAGCCGTGTCAGAGTTTTTTCGGACCGCCTCAGACGTGGTTTTAAGTTTCGGTGGAATTAGCGGAAATACGTTTAGAGGGTTCACAAAATGGCTGAATTATTATCTGTATCTTTAATATTTTTGTTTTAGCTACAAGCTGATGATGATGGCTAGTGACGTTCCTTTGAGTCTTCATTACACCTCTAGACCGTCGTTCAAATACGTACTCAATTCAGCTCATTTAAAGTTTAAATTGACACTGGCAATGTAAAATGCGCTTTACATGGTCTCGTCCTAAACCGGAAAGAGCTTATAAAAAAAAATTAAAACCCATAGCAATGCATGAAACTTTAAAACCTTTGGCTTCTACACAAAGAAGCGAAACTAAGGAAATTTTTACCAAACGCTACTACTTAGCCGCGCAGTCGATATGTACACTGATATACGAATCGATATGAAAGTTTAAAATATGCGCACGCCTCCACTCTCCTTCCTAAACATATATAAACTACAACGGGCCGTAGGGATACAATGGTGTCCCTACAGGGCTAAAACGTAAGTATTTATACAATATAAAACACGTTAGGTAGGCAATGAGGCCCCCGCGTTGCGACGACTTCGGCACGAAATACCACTTTATATTGATGAAATCTATTTGGTATTAATATATCATAAAACTGGCTGTATGCTTTATGTATCCAAACATACTGCTCGTAGCAAAGATTAAGAGGAAATAGATAATTCAACTGATCGCAGCACTAGTTCAGTGTGTAGCAGGTAAGTTAGTTGTCATATTGAGAAAATATGTGGTAGATTTAGTTTCACTGGAATTTAAGGATTTGCGTTATCTATTACCTCTAACCCTGAGACTGGTAACAATGTTTCAGACATACATATGTATGTATGACATACAAAGAACGCAGCGCTATCAATTGAAATTATAATTGAACACGTTTTGTATTGTATCCAGTGACACTGAATACGAGCCAACGGGCCTTCACTAGCGAAGACGTAAGCGTAAACAATAACCTGCCTTATTCACACTACGTTTAAAGATGAAAATGCTAAATTCTGGCTTTGTCTTTCGCAATATTTTTAACATAGTAACTAAGGTACATATTTAAGGCTAGGGACTTATCAAGCGAGTTTTTATGTCAAAGAAAAATACCAAATTATTTACATCACGATTCGAATGTATCAACGACGTATTTAAGATTAACGTTTGTACCGCATTGTTATTTTTGAGGCATACAATTAATGTCAGATTATTGACATGAATATTTAATACAAACATAATGATATAAATGTAATTATAATACTCTTAGAGGCTACACTTTGAAGCTACCTACATATACATACTAACGTAGGGTTAGTCGCATGCGTTGCTCGTCGACATCACAGAACAATAACTATATTGACATAGGTATCTACTTACAAAGTACGAACAACACTATCATACAAACATTTACATTTGAAACTTCAGAGTTATTAGGTTATACAGGGTGTAAGTGACAGCCTAGCAAATACTGAAACGGTGAACTCAGACCATCAAACTGAATAACTTTCACTATGGAGCCAACCTCAGGAAGCGCGGAAAAGAAATCAGTTGTCCCATATAAAACTGCTGTGCCTACTCGACTTAAATGTATGGGAAAACTGATTTTTTCGCGTTTCCTGAGGTAGGCTCCATAGTGAAAGTTGTTCAGTTTTATGGTCTGAGTTCACCGTCACTTACACCCTGTATATTTGACGACGATTCAAATTGTAAAAAAAAAGTATGTTATAGCCTGTAAGATGCAAGACAAGGGCCTCATCTCAAGAATACTATTTTTATTTTTTTACATAGTCTAATTATAGTTGGACTCCATTTGAATTGCAGATTAAAATTGTCCTCCCAACCTTTACATACCAATATAAATGTTCGTATGACAATGTTCGCAACTCACAATCTTTTATATAAAACACCGCTCCGTATGTAATAACATTGTATTGCACAAGCCAAGCAACTGTTCTAATATAACCTTTATCAAAACGCAACAGAGTTCACAGTCGGAAGTATCAAATTTTAAGCTCGATTCAATTCTCTATAAATTAAAACTTTTAACCATAAATAATAGACGTTATAACATAAAAATATTAAATAATACTACAGATACGGGAGCTATAATGTATATTACATCCAAAGGTACTATTAACGAGATGCGAATAGCTTTTCCTCGATTTACATAGGAATGAGACGAGCTTTTGCGTGCGTTAGAAAAATACATCTCAGTATGTATGACCTATTATTAAATAATGTAGACTCCCCTGCCGAAATTACGCTGCGTAATTTCGGTACTTATAGCTCTGCGTTTAATAACTTTACGTATTATTACGAAATTTGCGTTCAAACGTTGCGATTTAGCTTTAGCATGGAGAGGTCTTTATTAGCAGTCATTAATGAATAGGATGAATACGTAACCCCACCTAGCTTAGGGTAAATCGATTTCATTTGTTCTAAACTCAACCGAATTCTATTTTTATCGATTAAACAGATATCATTGCTGCGAAGCGCTAGTTTCACAGTAGTATTATTGAATATTCTTATGGTTATATTATAACAAAACATTGCGAATATAAACAGTTGTTGATGTTGAATCGATCACAGACGGGAAGTGAAGGAGGAAAGGACAACACTTTGGACCATACGGTTTCACAAGTCACGATGTATTAAGACACGCAAATAAAAACCTTGGCAAAGTAATTGTTTTTCGCCGCGGCGTGATTCTGTAACGTAAGGGATCGATCGAGAGCATTCGCTTGTAATGTTACATTATCTATGGTCCGGAACTCCTGATCAGACCTAAAGAACAGACTGCCTTACAAGGGGTGAAACATGAAAATACTCCTTGGCGGTCGGTAATGATCATCCTGTTTTCTTAATTTCCCGTCGTTGTTTCCGACGTCTACTTTGTCCCTCTCTAATCAAACGACAAAAATTGATAGAAAGTGGCAAACGTAATGTCGGAAATATCGACGACGGACACGTACAAAAGAAGGACGCCATGGTCATTTGCATCCATTAGTTTATATCCATGGTCTATTATTTAAAAAAAAAATCCTCATCTAATTGTAAAAGGAAAAAGAAACTAAAACATGAAAATTCTTTTCTCTTTGCTATAGTAAAGTAATAAGGACTAATTTTGTATATCTTGTAACATACAATCGTACTTTTTTTGGGTGTATTATGCTGATAAAATGACGCGAAGGAAAAATCCTATATTTTGCTAGATTTATTTACTTTCTCCATAAAATAGCATATGTTTTTTCAATGAAAAACGCTCCATTGCTGAAATATGTTTTCAGTTTTCATGGGTTTTTTTAGCAACAAAGCCCGGCAGCTCAGTTGGTAGTGAACCTGCCAGCTGCCGAGAGTCGAGGGTTTGAATCCCGTAACGGACAAATATTTTTATGATGAATATGAATATTTTTACCCGAGTCATGGATGTTTGTATCTATACAATTAAAATTCTATATCGTTGTCTAGTCATTATAATGCAAGTCCAGGCTAGATTCTGGTACTTTAAATGTGACTAGATAATTTGTGTGACAATTTCCAAGATATTTACTTCATTATTAATTTTTTTGTTCATGCTCACTACTGTAACGTTCGTAGGTGAATGTTACATTACAAGCAAATGCTTCCAATCATAACGTAAGCAACGTATCTCCTTGGAGGGAGAGGTTCGGGATATTATGCTGAGACGGAGGCACACGACCGACTTATACAGCGAGCCTTTGATTCACTATCACAAGTCTTACCATCTAGTTTTTTGTATACAAAAACATCGATGTACGATAATTAACAGAAACCGGCTGTTAGAATTAAAATGCATCGATGCTTATGTATCTAAACACAAGAACGTCTCCGATATAATCATAGACTTCATTGGGAATAACATAAAGCAAAGACCATGCAATACATCAAATATGTATGAAAACAAAACTTTCATATATAAAATAGGACCATAAGACCTGAATAAAATTAAAATATTGCATATTTATGAAGAAACAAAGGTCATTTGAATAACAACGTATACAAAAAGGGTTAAGGTGGTTTCAGTCCATACAAATGTTTGACGCACAATACGCGTAGACGTAAATAATAAAAGTAATATTTTATATATGGAAAAATAGTTTAGAAAATCTAGTTGGCGCGTAACAAATAACATTTGCAATTTATAATATAATTACTAAGATATAAAGCTTTTAAAACTTTGTATGAAAAATTTCAAAGCTTTATATCTTCGTAATTATTTTATAAATTGCAAATGTTATTTGTTACGCGGCATCTAGATTTTCTAAACTATTTTTCTATATATTATACAAAGATACTTATATTAATACCATCTACGCGTATTGTGCGTCAAAGTTTTGTATAAAATTGACCCCTCTGCAACCGCCTTAATACGCATCTTCAGTTTCTACACTATTCTTGATAAGAAATAGAGCCCCGAATGTAAAAATAAAACAGTATTACACGGTCGTTGATTTATAGTTTACGAAATCCAAGTGGAGTATATGATTTGAACCTGTAGTGTAGGACTAGTGTGTAAGTTGCCGATCACCGATCGATATGTGTTTATAACTCTAAACTCCCTATTGATATAACATTGCAACTCACCTTATAGCAGTGTCGAATTAACTAATTTCTAAGTTAAATAGAACTACAATTAGAATCAGGAATAACATAATAATTAATAAGAAAAATATTAATGCAATTAGTTAATCGATCAATCATTTATAATATAACTGAATGTGGCGAGTCACAAGAAAGATCAGTCAGAGGATAGTAATATGGACAAAATTTTGAAGGAGATTGCAAAATTAAGTTTGAAAGTTAACAATTTAGAGAATGAAAGATCCCGATCACGATACAGAAGCCGCAGCCGTTCCAATGGACCTTATTCTGGACGAAGGAATAATTCACGTGAAAATAGACGCTCGCCAGATAGCCCGGATTGGCTTTGTTTCTACCATTTCCGATTCAGGGATCGTGCAGCCAAGTGCGTTGAACCATGTAATTGGAAAAAGAAGGAAAACTAAGGGACGTGGCGGCAGCGACGGGTGCTTCCATCGGTTCCAGTAATCACCGTCTAAGCGTAAGTGATAGAAATAACGGTTTCAATTTTTTAGTGGACACCGGTGCCAATGTTTCTGTTTTGCCTAATATTAAAAAAATCGTAAATCGCAGTGAAGAACACAAGTATACGCTTTATGCAGCAAATGGTACGCAAATTAAAACGCATGGTACAAAAACTTTGGTGCTAGATTTAAATCTGAGACGTTCATTTAAATGGACATTTATTATCGCCGATGTAAGGCAGCCCATATTGGGTGCCGATTTTCTGAGTAACTACAATTTGTTAGTAGATTTAAAGAAAAAACGTCTTGTTGATCAAATTACGAATCTAAATGTTGTTGCATCGATTGTAAATTATGATAGCAAATGGACTGTTAAGACGATTGACCAAGATCACCCATTTTTTGACGTGCTTTCGAAATACCCTGATATTACAAAACCAGTCTCGTTTAAGGAGCCTCCTAGACATTCTATAGTCCACCACATAGAGACAACTGGCCCACCTGTTTTTGCACGGGCAAGGCCATTACCACCAGATCGATACGCTAAAGTAAAACAAGAGTTTAAAGTCATGCAAGAAATGGGTATCTGCAGGCCATCAAATAGCCCGTGGGCGAGCCCTTTGCACGTGGTGCCGAAAAAGGACGGCCAGTTGCGTCCATGTGGTGACTACCGGGCATTGAATGCGGTGACCAGGCCAGATAGGTATCCAATACCACGATTGCACGACTTTACATATTTACTGACAGGAAAAAAGATTTTCTCACGTGTTGATATAAATAGAGCTTATCATTGTATTAGCGTAGCCCCAGAAGACATTGAAAAAACGGCTATAATCACACCTTTTGGTTTATTTGAATTCGTACGACTCAGTTTCGGGTTACGTAACGCAGCTCAAAGTTTCCAACGTTTCATGAATCACACGGTGTTGCATGGTTTAGACTACCTGTTCTGTTATATTGACGACATCATAATTGCAAGCGATAATGAGACTCAACACAGAGAACATCTAAATGAACTTTTCAAAAGATTTAACCAGTTTGGAATTACGATCAATCTAGCAAAATGTGAATTTGGAAAAACAAATGTAGATTTTCTCGGTTTTGAGGTATCAACAGAAGGGATTCGACCGCTTAAGGAGAAGGTCGAGGCTATATGCAATTATCCCAAACCAGAAACAGTAGAGGAACTCAGGAGATTTCTGGGAATGGTAAATTTTTATCGTTCACATATCCCAGAAGCAGTAAAATGTCAAATTGAGTTGAATAAATATTTACATAATTCCAAACGTAAAGACAAAACAAAAATTAACTGGAACAGCGCAGCTGACGAAGCATTCCTGCTATGTAAAACAAGTTTACAGAACGCAGCATGTTTATCGTATCCGTTACCTAATGTACAGTTAGCAATTATGGCTGACGTCTCTAGTAACAGAATAGGTGCTGTGTTACAACAGGAGGTAAATGGAAGTTGGAAACCATTAGCATATTTCTCAAAAAAATTAACAGCAGTCCAAATTAAGTACAGCACGTATGACAGAGAATTGTTGGCGATTTACGAGTCGATTAGACATTTTAGAAACATGGTCGAGGGTCGTCAGTTAAAAATATTCACGGACCACAAACCATTGACCTTCGCCTTTAGTAAATTACTAAGTGACAAGGAAACACCCAGGCGAGTTAGACAATTGTTATATATTAGCGAGTTTACCACGGAGATAGTGCACGTGAGCGGAGACGGCAACGTGGTAGCGGACGCCTTATCGCGGATCGAAACCATAACATGTCCCACGGCTGTTGATTACTCGGAACTCGCTAATGAACAAATTGATGATCAAACACTTAAAGAACTTATGAGTCGCGTAGGTAGTAAGTTAGTATTCAAAAGTATTATATTACCAGGCAGCGACGTACCAGTTAAATGTGAAACATCATCTAAATATTCCAGGCCATATTTGACACAAAAATTTAGACGTATAGCATTTGATAGTATACATAATATCAGTCATCCCGGAATCCGTACCACACGTAAATTAATGAGGGACCGATTCTTTTGGGAAGGAATGAATAAGGATATTAGTAGATGGGCTAGATCATGCGTGCCATGTCAAAAGAGTAAAGTGCAACGCCATACATATTCAGAACCTGGTAAATTCCCAATGGCAACCAGATTTTCCCACATCCACACGGATATCGTAGGTCCGTTGCCTATAACCACAGGTAATTACAGATATTTGGTTACGATAATTGACAGACAAACAGGATGGCCAGAAGCATTCCCTGTCAAAGAAATAACAGCAGAAGTCATAGCAAAAACTATATTTGAAGGATGGATAGTGAGGTTTGGTTGTCCTAGTTTAATTACTAGTGACCAAGGAACACAGTATGAAAGTAAAATATTTTCAAATTTAGCAAAATTACTGGGCATAGACAAAATAAGAACGACACCGTACCACCCACAAAGTAATGGGACAGTGGAAAGGTGGCACCGTTCTCTTAAAGTAGCTCTTAGGGCTAGATTAGAACATGGAGGTTGGATGGATGAGTTGCCAATCGTATTATTAGGATTGCGAGCTGCTGCTCGCCAAGACAATGGAGTGAGCGCGGCCGAGATGACCTACGGTCAAACATTGAGGTTGCCCGGAGATTTTTATGATGTATCAAAACAACCCGAAGGAGATTCATACGAATTTGTAGAAAAATTGCGGAAAAATATACAAAGTCTTAAGCCTAAATCACACGCTGTTAAGAACAGTCGGTCTATTTTTGTGCACAAAGATTTAAAAACTTGTTCACACGTTTTTGTTCGCCATGATATGGTTAAAAAATCTCTTCAACCACCATACGATGGCCCCTATCCCGTGTTAAAGCGGGACGATAAAGTTTTTCTTATACAGCTGCCAGCTAGGCAGAGTAGAATTTCGATCGACAGACTGAAACCGGCGTACCTGTTAAATAACGAGATGAGTTCCGAAACAGATGGTAATTCAGTTATTCGGACTAATAATTCCAAAAAAGTACGATTTAATACCGATCCAGTAAGTTCAGGTAACGAGCATGTAGAGCGGAGCATAAACGCTAAAAGCGATTCACTTGTACCCCACGCCACTCGCAGTGGACGAGTAGTTAAAACACCTAAGCGTTTTTTGTAGGTCAGATCGAACCTATTTATGATTAGTATATTGCCATTTTGATTTATTTCAATATTTGATTTTAGTAAAACACATCGTTACTAAGCTTTGAAAATGGGAGGTTACCAGAGCACTGACAACTCCCAGCAGACTGTTTCTGCTCAAGCAGCAATCAATTTATCTGGTTTGGAAAAACAGATAAACAATTTCAGTATCGCAATTATAGCGATCGCAGTCGCCATCGCAATTATTATTTTGTATTTTATATACAAAAGATGCAACTACGGTTTGGATAAAATGCTGGTACGACGCTTGAGATCATTAGTGTCAACAGCTAGAGATCCACCTCAGGTATCAGGAACACCCAAGATCATCATATCTTGAAAACAGTGAGTTCAAAAGTGCGTAAATATATAGAATAGTTCAGTGTAATCAAAAGTTCAGTGTCGATACTGTAGTGCAGTACAGTATATTATCAGTAAATATAACAGATTTTTGTCAATCGTCCTGTAAAGTGTGTAAATTGTAATGTTGTAACGTAATAATATTTTAGGAAAGTAATAACAAGACAAGATAAAATTTTTTTTTAAAAATGAAAATGATTTCTAGTAAACAACAGTATAGGTTCAAACCTAATGTAATAACATAAATTTCAAAGTTTGTTCAAATGAATGTAAAATACTTCGTACATACCTATTCAAAATAATGTACGATCGCATAACATGTAACCTAGATTATAGGAAATGTAACATGATAATCATTGTTTCGAAATGTTTAGCAACTAAGAAGTATATAGCTAGCAGGCACATATCGCCGCCAGCTAGGTACTTATTTTGCATGTTTTATGTTGCAGTCATTGTAAGTTGTAGTGCAACCGTAATTTTAGTTTTTTGGTACATTGTCAAAATTTTTTATTTTTTGTAAATTTTCGGGTAAAGGGGGGGAGTATCTGTGGCGACACATATGTGCAAGTTTGCACTTTTGTCACGTAGCTCAGGTCGGACAGTCACTTCCTCCCCGCGCTCGAAGATAGACGTAATTCTGTATAATTATTGCGTGGAACAATATACGTATATCTATGAGTTTCGTGTTTCCTTCTTGAACCTTCAACGAACTGAATAGTACAATATAACTAGCTTAACACTGAACAACTTTCTCTACGGGACCCAAGCCGAAAAACTGTAACCCTACTCGATCAAAATGTATGGGACATTTTTTAATCACGATTTCGATATTGGTCCCATAGAGAGTTGTTTAATTTGATGGTCTGGTCATCCTCTTTAAATAACTATCAGCGTATTAAGTTGGACCCTGTTTGCGTTAAATGGGGCTCAAATAATTGAATCTTCAACGTGCTAACCTGCAAAATAGCAAAAGCGAGTTACGATGTTATATCCTAAAGAGCTTCGAACCATTAAAGTAATATTGTATTTATCCGACCATCTTCTCCAACACATATCCACCAACTAAACATTAAGAACAAAGCGTCTAGAACTAACAAAAACCTCATATCGATGTTCATCGGCACGTTACACGATAGCACCCCGTACCTTTCCATTCCTACCAGCGCCTCCTCAAGACCTCCCACGGAGAGGCGACTACGCGAACCATGACAACAATCAACTCTCGGTGTCTTCCCTCTCGGTCGCGCGGTCGGCGTGGTCGGTGTGTTCGAGCGAGAAGCCCGCGATGTTCGCGTTGACTATGTTGGCGATGACGTCCGCGTTCATGGAGCTCATGGCGGTGAGCAGCTTGTTAGCGAGTTCCACCTCCTCCTGCGACGGCTTCGAGATGGAGCTGTAGTCCTGCTCGCTCTCTGAGTGTTGTGTGCTGGTGTCTGAGGAACGATTGTTTGATAATTGAATGTCGGGTGGTCTATACTGACGAAGCATATACGTTTTCAATGTTCATCTCGTTATCGTACGTTTCAAAACATGAGTTTAAAGAAATTAATCAATAAATGTGGTCCAGAAATCCCAATTGTTCATGAATATGAATATATTAAGTTGCAAAGTAGTTCCCACCCTTCATTGTTAGGTACTATGAAAATATTAGTTCATGGCATAAATGAATCATTCCCGCCAATGAATTATCTATACCAGCACGGCTAGCATGCCACCCACGACAAAGCGTTTAAACGAGAAAAACGCCATGCGTACTCTTTCTGGCATACGTAAAATAATAAAGATGGAGGCACATCTCGATTTTTATCGTTTTCTCGGGGGTGGCATGCGAGGCCTACTGGAGTGTAAACTGCCTTACAAGCGGTGAAACATGAAAATACTCTTTGGCGGGTGGTAATGTTCGTCCTTCTTTCGTAAATTTTCAACATTGTTTCCAACTTAACGTTTGTCCCTTTCTAATAGTAGTCTTTTATTCGTAAACCAATATTTAAAATGTTGTTGTTATTACGTCGTTGGATAGAATGGGACAAACGAAAAGAAACATCGACGGAAACGTACCTACGAAAGAAGGACGAATGTTACCAACCGCAAATTTCCGTGCTTCAACGTTTGTTAGGAGGATTTGCATCCATTGGTTTATATCCATGGTTTAATGCAACTAATTTATCCAAAGACAACAATAGCTGCATAGAATATTAGAAAACAGCATAAAATTTCAGAATCATCATAAATAGTTTAGATAATAATTAGAAGTGATATATTACCGGGCTTGCTCTCCCCGTCTTTACTGCAGGACCAGAAGGGCGAGAACTCCTCGCTGTCGAGGTCATCGGACCCCCCGGCAGGGGGCGCGGTGCCCCCGGCGGTGGCGGGGGGTGCGGGCGCGGGGGGGCTCGCGAACGGGTCCACGGGCGGCGGGAACGAGTCCGCGCCGAACTGCGCCCATCCCTCCCCCGCCGCGTTAGATTCATCCGCTCCGGTCTCCCACGCTATGGTAGTAAGGAGACAGAGTTAAAAACCAAACCAAGTCCTATACAAAGAGGCGTAGAATACTTTAACATCGAGTGAACGAACTGGCCTCCACCTATCCGATCCAATTGTATAAAATAAATAAATAAATAAAAATAAACAATAAAAAATTATTTATTGCCTTATATTTATATTGTATTGTATTTATTCATCATCAGTTTATACACCAAAAGTTTTTAATTACTAACAAAATGTTAAGGGTGTATTCAGACAATGAACCAAGTTTCCCTAAGGAACAGCTCGAAAACAAAAAAAAATAGTACCTCCCATAGAAAATAGATCGGCTAATCTGCACTTTTGTATGGGAGGTACAAAAACTTTTCTCGTATTTCGACCCATGTTCTTTAGAAAGTTGGCTAGTTTCACTGACACAGCCCTACAATGTTTTTAGAAATTAAAACTAGTGGTGTATAGGCTGATAATGAATAAATACAATAAAGTTTCCTTGACGATAGCAAGATAAGTAGGATTTCATTAAATAAGATTCAATTGTCTATTCTACTTATTTATTAGGATCATTGATCTATTAGAACCATAAATTGACACGAAAAGAAAGAAATTGTTTATTACAAAGTTTTTCTCATGCGTATCTAGTAACTAACACGGGTCGACCATGCAACGTGCAGGCAACTCAGTTATGTTGTTATGGAACTCCTCGCCAGCTTTATCACACTCGTATCTGTTTAGTATGTCTATACTAAACTCAATTACAATTCCCTGTGATGCTAATGATGTTAGAGTAGTCAGGGTTGCTATACACATAACCGGGTCGGCAAAATGGAATATGTTTCGATGATTGTTTTTTCGCACGAATACAGTGGCCGGGCAAAGCCGGATGGAACAATCGGCAAAGCCGGGCGGTAAAAATCGAATGTATGCAAATTAATGTTCGGGAATCTCAAACCGCTCGGAGCCGCACGCAATCACTCGGCTCGGCAACTGCCGATTTATGCCGGTCGGCTTTTGGCAACAATTTTAGCTCAGTCGCATAGATAGACCGATTGTGCAGATTGGATCCGAATGAACTACGTAGATACCCGATCGGCACAAGCCGAATGACGCCAAACAAGTGCAGTGATTGCTTCGGGTTGGCTTTGTCGTTCCACAAATACTGCCGAATCGAATGATGCATCTACTCGAATGAACTACTCGATCGGCACAAGCCGAATGAAGCCTAACAAGTGCAGTGATTGCTTCGGGTTGGCTTTGTCGTTCCACAAATACTGCCGAATCGAATGATGCATCTACTCGAACGAACTACTCGATCGGCACAAGCCGAATGAAGCCAAGCAAGTGCATTGCTTCGGGTCGGCTTTATTGATCGACAAATACTGGCGAACCGACAGTGCCGACCCGCTTAGGTGTATAGCAACCCTGAGTAGTGCGTGCGAGTAGTAGGTGCAGGGAGGTACTCACGCGAGGCGTGTCCGAGCGCGTCGTTCTCCCCCTCCAGCTCGGGCGTGTCCTCCCACATGCTGCAACAAACGTACCACTGTTACTGTTACTGTTCCTACCCGCATAAAGTATCCAGCGTTTCACATATAAATGGACCCCACCATGAAACTGGGGATAGGTATTGTCTATATCTGGAGAGCAGACTGCCTAAGCGGTGAAATATGAAAATACTCTTTGGAGGTCGGTATTGTTCGACCTTCTTTCGTACGTTACCATTATCGATGCTTCCAACTTTAGGTGTGTCCCATTCTAATACAACGACGAAAACACAAACAAAGTTTTTATTTAATTTTCGTTCTGATAGAAAGGGACAAACCAAAGTGGAAAAATCGTCGATGGAAACGTACGAAAGAAGGTCGAACATTACCAACCGCCGAGTCCAATTTCCGTGTTTCCATGCTTGTAAAAAAGATTGATATCCATTGGTTGGTTGGTTTATCCATGATCTGATGGGGACACGTTATAGATGGTAAAATCGAGACCAGAGTGACCATAACTTTTTTCTTTCATGACAGACGGACGTCAGGATTGCAGGCAGATGGCGTGGTCTCATCTATTTGTACTACCTCCGTGGTCTAATGGTTAAGAGCATTGGGCTCTCGACACGGAGGTCGTGGGTTCGATTCCCACGGGGGACACCTGGTGACTTGTCACTTTGTGCGTTTTTCCTCAGTTGGTTAGGACATTACAAGTTGAATCACCTGATTGTCTGAAAAGGAAGATGATTCCGTACTTCGGATGGTACGTTAAGCCGTTGGTCCCGGCTACTATCTCTAGTAGTAGTAGTCGTTACATAAAAACCACGTCAGAGGCCGTAAGGCAGTCTGAAAACACTCTGACACCAGGGCTCTGCTCACACGATAAGAAAGAAAGACACTGGTCTTTAATGGTTTAAAAAGTAAGTGAAATTTTGCAATTGAAATCACTGCAAAATATACCAGTGAAATCGGTTTGATAGGTGATAAAAAGCTGTTCATAGATACCCTGTTGAGTTTATAATACAAATTGTTAAAAAAATTAAGTTACATACTAATACAAATAAGGATGCAATTTGGTGATAGTAGTCGTTACATAAAAACCACGTCAGAGGCCGTAAGGCAGTTTGAAAAAACTCTGACACCAGGGCTTGCTAGTTGCTGCCTACACGATAAGAAAAAGATCTATTTGTAGTACACTGTTTTTTTTTTTCTTAGAGAAGGTTAATGTGTTTATTTAAAATAAAATAATGTGAAACTAACTCGTCGTTGTAGCGCTCTCCGGCCAGTTCCAGGAAACTGTTCTTAGCGCTCGCCATCTGCAATAACAAACACACTGTACTTAAAAAAAGATCCAATATGATAGTTCTAAATGAACGACAAGCTTGGACTAGGTAAGGTATGTACTGAAAACAATGGGCGGTACTTTGAAGTATGTATACGTATACTTCGCTAGTTTTGAATTATTTAAATTATAAAAAAGACGTTAAGGATGTATTCAGACAATGAAACTAAACAAATATCCCTAGACAACATGGCATGGGCCGAAAAACGAAAAAAAATTCACCTCCCATAGAAAATCGATCGAATGATCCGCACTTTTGTATGGGAGGTCAAAAAATTGTTTTCGTTTTTCGACCCATGTTCCTTAAGGTGGTTTCAGTCCATACAAAAGTTTGACGCACAATACGCGTAGAAGGAATTAATAAAAGTAATATTTGATATATGGAAAAATAGTTTAGAAAATCTAGATGCCGCGTCACAATTAATATACAAAATAAGGTGAAACTATTTTAAGGGGATGATCAGACCATCAAACTGAATAACTTTCTCTATCGGACCAATATTGAAATCGCGAAAAAAAAATCTGCTGTCCCATACATTTAGGTCGAGTAGGTTTGTATGGAACAGCTGATTTTTTTTTCGCGATTTCGATATTGGTCTTATAGAGAAAGTTGTTCAGTTTGATGTTCTGATCATCCCCTTAAAATAGTTTCACCTAATTTTTTTAGACCTTATATACAAAGTTACTTATATTAATACCGACTACGCATATAAAATTGACCCCTCTGGCCACTTTAAGGAAAGTTGTTTAGTTTAATTGTCTGAATACAACCTTAATTTTTTTTTGTAATTTAAAATTAGTGGTGTATAGAGCGCGCGCATGTATCCCGGCCTAATTTGGCGCCGAGCGTGAATACATTTTGAACATCCTATCGTTTCAATAGCTTCACTAGCGTTAGTTGAGAATTCTCTTTTAATTTCCATGATAGACAAATGTTAAAGCGAAAATATGGATGGTTGAATGTTGCTCTCGAATAATGAGGACGCGTTTTATTTTGGTACTAATTGAACGGGAAATTGACACGTTTTATTGTTCATACCTGTGCTCACGGTTCATACTAGATAAGGCGAGCTACGTCATTGGGCGCGCTTTATAGCTCGTTTATACATACTCTTAGGGCGGTTCCTGTGAGTTTTCCTATAACAAAATATAATTGTTTATAGCTGACCTTCTCGGGGTCGTCGTCGATGCCGTCAGCGAGCTCGCCCGTCTCCGCGGCGCCCTCCGCCCCGCCGCACATCTGCGACATACAATACATCATCATCATCACTTCACCTCACTCGACACGCGTCTTATGCCGAACATGGTTCCAACAGAGCCTGCGCGATCGGCCCAGATCAGAAACCAGGTTTATGCAACATCCATCGGCTTAGTTAATCCACATTTTTGGGGACTCCAACAGTGTGCCTTCTGGTTACAGTTAGAGGTTGCTTCCTTAGAAACCTTTATCTATTAGTATTGGTAGTAGCGCGATTCCGAGTCATTTCTTTCTATTCAGTTTTACCTTACTGCTTCACATCATATAACAACAGTTTAAGAAAGAGTATTTAGTACTACATACAGTACGGACACTCCATGCCCCCCTCCGACTTTTTACCTCACCCCCTCTGGTTGAATCGTGGTTCCTCTTAAGAAAATGTGCATTCCTGTCTCGCTCGCACTCACTCATTATCGCACATACCTACTTAACTCTTCTCTTCAATTTTTCCCATTTGTATGAAAATACAATCTAAATTATTATAAAACTGTAAAAGAAAGTGTGTCTGTACATTGAAGATATTAACGAAAAAAAAGTTACGATATGGTTTTTAGGTGTTTTTGGATTTTTTGTCTGTCTGTTTGTTTGTGTATGTGTTTGTTTGTTTGATCGAGCATCACGCAAAAACTACTGAACCGATTTTGATGAAACTTTTTTGTTCGATAGCTTATTATCTGACTTAAAATCTGGTATATAATTTGTGCGGACGAAGTTAACCCAAGTTACATTATAATTGTTTCGTAAGGAAACCTACATACACTGGAAAAAGAAATACTGATGTGTAGGTATGTGAAGTCTATCAATCCGCATTGGGCACGCGTGGTGGACTAATGCCCATACACCCTCCCTGAGTGTAGGCCTGTGCCTTGCAGTGGGACGTTTATAGGCTGATGATGATGTATGAAATTACAGCTATCAGCTGACAGTACTCAAGGTGTGATATAAATAACACACATTTCATAAATACACAAACTTTAACCCATCACTCGTTCTTACTGCTGCGCTGCAACTCTTGTACGCACGGCGATACATCAAGCTATACAAAACCAAAATAGAAAAGAAAGAAAGAAAGAAAAATCTTTATTCACCATTAAAGGCACACACACGAAACAACAGAGTACATTAAAAGAAATAATAGGTAGTAGCGGTGTGTGCCGCGACGGTGAATAGGACACGACTCACCGTAGTGCCTTACTTGGTAAGCAAGGCGTTGATTTTCTGCCGTGCCTGACAGAGCAGGAGTGCAATTTCCGTATGTCACACTTTCAAAATCATGATCGAATGATGCATAATTTCCATAGTAACTTTGACAGTTCTCACTGCTGATTTGAACGTGTGACTCAAAAATACCACTCCTGTGCTGTTGCTCTCCGCAAACTAACTGTGTGCTTAAGGATACTTTAATGTTATATGCTGGCCGCGCGTAGGTCGAGTAACGTATAACGTCCCGCGTCCAGCTTATATTGGTTTTGTATAGCTTGATGTGTCGCCGTGTGTACAACCAGCCTAGCTAGCATGCCACCCACGACAAAGCGTTTAAACGAGAAAAACGTCATGCGCGCTCTTTCTGGCCTACGTAAAATAATAAAGATGGAGGCACATCTCGATTTTTGTCGTTTTCTCGGGGGTGGCATGCTAGCTAGGCAGGATAAAGATAAACAGCGGCAACCACACAGCGGCAGTCAAGAGCAAACAAAGAGGGCAACTCTAATGTATTTAAACTTACAAATAATTTAATAATAGACGTTTTTTTCCATTTTTGTACTTGAAAAATGTATGCCTGTAGTCAAGTCAAACGCAACATTGGTCAGTAAGATAATATAAAAGGCAGATAGTAACCTCGTGGATGTCGTCCGCGTTGATGTCCTCCCCGATGTCATCCAGCCCCGCCGTCGCCATGTCGTTGAACTGCACACACACACACACACACGTACAGTTTCATTTACCTTATTACTATATTCGAACCCATGAGCACCTAATTACAAAAATAAACCATGCAGACATTATCATTGTGTGCATTCAATACAGGGTGTAGGTGACAGCCTAGCAAATAGTGAAACGGTGAATTCAAAGCATCAAACTGATCATCTTTCACTATGGAGCCACCCTCAGGAAACGAGAAAAAAAATCAGCTGCCCCATACATTTGAGTCAAGTAGGTACAGTCAGCCGCAATAAGTTGTATACGCTTTTGTTCTGCGTCGTAGCACTAAAGTGTGTACAATTTATAGCCCAGTCATTTTACGGAGTTTTGCTAGGAGAGGTGGGAAGATATTATGAATTGGACTTTTACACTGTAACCGGCACTATTTAGTGACAAAAAGACTCTTTGAGAACATATTTAAAAAAAATTCGCTACGCAACATAGAAATCAAAATTGTGAGTCCCAGAAGGCTTTTAAATTAATAATATTCTTACCAATGCCCTCATTTGAATTAGATTTAACAATATACATTATTTTTGAGCAATAAAATAGGCATTGAAATTTGAAAAATTAAGTTTTTATTAGAAAATACGAATGTATTTTTCAAAACCTTCTAAGTAGACAAAAATATTTACACCATGTTTGATGTATATATAATGGTAATGCCTTAAACATGTGCAAAACAATTACCATCACGTTTTTTATAACGAGATAATACCTCAATTTTAAATTTGGAACTGTTGCTGACGGGTTTTTTTTTAATTTTGGTATATTTTTAAGCTCAAATTTGCTCTTAAATACTATACCGAAAAAAAATATCAATTACTAATTAGTCCGGGTCAAACCGTAAAATGACTGGGCTATTATTGCTGCTGACTGTACAGCTGTGTTGTATGGAGCAGCAGATTTTTTTTCCTATGGGTCCATAGTGAAAGTTGTTCAGTTTGATGGTCTGAATTCACCGTTTCAGTATTTGCTAGGCTGTCACTTACACCCTGTTTTTGTTCTAAGTACATATAGAGTGTTTATTTTATAGTACTGTCTGGTTACAAAAATGGGAAGATAGAACAAATCCAAACTGTAATGTGTAAAAAAATAAATAAACTCAAAATTCCTTCTAGTCAAAATTAGTAGCATCTCGCCAGAGAGTTGTAAAAAAATATATGTCCTCAAACATGATGAATTTTAACAAATTTTGTATTTACAAACGAATCGAAACATTCTTATTTATGTTACATGCAAGAAAGAATAAATTTTGTGATATCCAGGGAAAATGCAACATGAAACATCATCTAATTCAGTGGTTCCCAAATTTTTTTCTGACCACCTCAGGGTTTAAAAGCTCCAACAACAAAAAAGAATTAAAAAAACTGTTTTCGACCAAGGGTCACTTTGATTCTTTAGTTGTTAGCATGGACCACGAAGTTCAAGAATCTAAAATTTAAAGACATTTCATTTGCCAACATCTCAAATGATTGGCAATTCTTCAGACGTGCTGGTAGGCAAGACCCTCCCGAGGATCACTCCCGAGGCTCTCACGGACCACCGATTGGGAACCACTGATCTAATTGATGAAATAAATATTTATAAAGCCCGGCTGGGTTTAAAAATCCCGTCGGTCCTTACGTAGTAGTGTAGTGGTCGTATGGTTATATATGTTTAAAATTACAAGATTCTTATTTCCTACTTTCCACTTGCTATTTCCGGCACCTAGTGAGGCTTCGCATGCATTCTACATCAGTAACTATCGACCCTAATGTAAGTACCTCTACTGAATACAGTTCATATTACATCCACAACCTGTTACTACTATTTACGCTAATCGCCCTGAAACATGCCGCGACCATAATGTATCAAATTATATCGCGACTGCTATCTCGCTCTCTATACTCAGTAGGGAAGGCCACGCACAACAACACCAGAAAAATGTCATGGGCGCTCATTTTAGCATGCGTAAAGTAACAAAGACAGCGGCACTACTCGATTGTTTTTTCTCGTTTTTCCGGGGGTGGCGTGCTAAGCCCACAGGAGTGACCTAATTAGATAGACGTTAAAACAGTGAAATGAACGAATTAAAAGTATTTATTGCTGATTCTTGCTGATCTTCGAGATAAAGGATCAGAAACAGAATAAGATTCAGCCATTTTTTATTATAATTTTAGTGTTGCTCGGTTTCTGTTTATGCATGTACCACTTAAAACTACTGAACTAATCTGATCGGTTTTTCACAAAAGCGTTTGATATTTTTTCATCACAATCGGCACACTCAATCAATAATTATGAGTATTTAAACCTTGTAAGTATGTGTTTCAGATATCTGCGAGAACGAAGTCGCGATAGACGCCACTAGACTAATCATAAGCACTGCGAAAGTAATGCCAAGTGAATTACCTCCACAATAGCTTACATGCAGCTTGGCATTGACTTAACAACGTATGATTAGTCTAGCCGAAACTGTTACGTGTGAGAACGAGATAGCACGCGCGACAAGACCCAAGATAGTATGTCTATACACATGTATGATTAGAGAGGGTAACTCACGTCGTAACTAGCCGCCATTGAGTCGGCCATGTCTTCTACCTACAGCATTAATATTGTCGTTAACAATTTAGCATTATGGCTTCAATTCTTGACTATTACTTAGACGTCTTGTTCTGGTCACCAGAAATGTGCGAAACAGCGAGGCGGCGTGAGAGGAAATAATCCACTAATAGCGCGGTCGCACGATCACGGGATAAGGAAACTGAAGCTCGACTATTGGTGAATTATTTTCTCGCTCGCCGCCTCGCCATCTCGATTCCTAGCACATTTGTGGTTGAAGGACAACCACAGTATTTTTACAGTAACTCTTTAGGTAATGAGTATCATATTGCATTAAAAATAATTTGCCATTTCACTTCTCCGACTAAAAAACTAGGAAATGTTAATTCTCTTGTTGCATAAGACTTTAATTTTTCGAATAATAATTGCGTGACTTATTTTGTGGTGGATGTGTATAGTTACCTCGTATATGTTCTCCGACGGGTAGTATCCGCCCTGAAAACAAGAATTCATTATTAAAATTGTATCAATTATTTGAGCATCATTGTTGACATGGTGACGGACGTATTTATTCGTGCATGACGTTTGTTATTTCTCACTCCGTGCATTTACTGCCAATTCTCAATTCTTTTACGTGTATTTATGCATATGCGAACTGGGCACTGCTACAAAGTCCGTAAAACGTGCATATGCGATACAAAGAGTTAAAGAGTCTATGGAGGCGGTTTGCAAATACGTCGAAACCAAGTTGACCACTAGCTTTTCTTTATTAATCCAAATTGATACCTTGTGATGGTGTTTCCCCAGGTTTTCAGCAGATGCCATACAAGGTGACTAAGGGTTGAACCTCATCTGGCAGCATGGAATCGCATTTTTTCACGCTCCATTCTTTTTTATCGTTCAAAAACGTAATTTTCTAGAGTGAGAAAGATAGCGGGAATGTGATAGCACGCGGCAGCACCGGCAGTGCTGCGACCGTTCTCGCTCTAGCAAATGACATTCCTGGGCGACAGAAAAGGACAGAGCGTGGAATGCTGCTAGATGAGGCTCAACCCTAAGGATTTTTTGCAGCGCGGCGGCAGGTCTGGCTCACTGTCGGTACGTACCAGCGGCGTGTCGTGGCGCTCGAGCAGCAGGTGCAGCGCGTGTCGGAAGGCGTGCCAGCGCGGCGGCAGGTCTCGCTGCGGCAGCAGGTCGGCGCCGAGGGCTCGCTCCACGCGGCGCAGCATCTGCACCACGTGGCCCATGTACCCCGCCCGCGCCACCACTCCCGCCCTGCACGATCATTACACTACATGTACTCGGGAGAACATATCTGGACAGACCAAAGTGAACTTCGAGTCACGAGATAATATATAATATTAATTAATAATGTTATAACTTTGTGACATGTTCTAATTTCTAATATTTGAAATAATGTAATGATAATGCCCTGTAATTAGTTAATAATTTTTTTAACTTTGTGACATTAAATCTCTTAATATTTGCATCCTTCCATTGTTAGCTGAAAAGAAGACACATTTTATGTATCTACCACTATTATGTTACCTATTCAGTATTCATAGCAAATAAATAATTTCATTTTTATGTAATTAATGTAATCAACCCTGGTTCAATCCTATAGAAAACCCGACACATACTTAAAACACGTAAGGGCTCTTACAGACGAGCGACAGTAGAGTTTACAACAGTGGTTGCCGGTCGCCGACGCGACGTTCGTGGTACAAAACAAACTGTCGCTGGTCTGAATGAATGAATGAAATATACTTTTATTCACACCAAACACACAAATACAGCAAGAATCAGAAAAGATAATGGTAGAAATAAAGCGGTTTTATCGCTAAAAAGCGATTTCTTTCACACAACCTTAGGCTAGAGGAAATTTAAACGAAGAAAATGAGTTGGTACTTTATAAAACAAATAGTAAATAACAAAATAAAGGAGTAACCGAAAAAACAAGTCTATAAGAGCTCGAAGCTAAGACTGTATATTAATATTGTAAATATCTTACTGTTTCTCGTTCTCCTCGTAGACGTCCATGAGCCGATTTAATAGATCACACTCTATTATTAACTGCGAAAAATACAATAAAACACAGTTTTAGTTATTTTAAACAAAAAATTATTGGTTTCTTCAATGTCACTGAATGTAGTCAATTCCTACTACAGCGGCTGTCTGGCTATAAAAATGGAAGAGCGTGGAAATGTGCACTAAACATAAATGTCTTTGATCGTATCGCGGTCTATCAGCCGTTTTACCGCTACACACAATGTCATTTACAGTTTGCACAAAGTACGCATGTGCAGACGCCATTTTGAAAATCAAAACCGTTCTATAGAGTGCCGGACCTGTGGCAATGATTCTGATCTGTAGAGGAATCTGCAAAGGATTTAATTAAAAATAATAGTCGTAGGAAAATGTAAGTAAGGTGAAACATACGTGGTTGGCGTACTGTGTGCGGTAGACCCTGTTGTTGAGCGCGTTCTTGACCAGCAGGTAGACCTGCGCGTGCAGGAAGTTGTTGTCCGGGTACTGGAAGAACAACTCCACCAGCGCGCCCGGCGTGCCTGCGGACGTTTGTGTTACTATTAGATATGAGTTTGTGACATGTTGAAAGTCTACACGCAAACGGGGTAAGCCCCGATACCAATATAATACAAAACACAAACACCCCGGCTTTGGGGCGTACCTGGTTCAACACATTTCCCTAGCCATACAGCGTGGAAACGCCACGAGCGTGATGGGCATATTTCAACCGGGTTCGACTCGAGGCGGGCACTTTGACTGAACACAATTACGTAGTTATAGCTTAGTTTTCGAACACAAAATCATTTATTTACTAAAATTAGGAAATGCCTGGAGTACGTCCAAAGCAGAGATATATCTTCGACATCGATTTTAAAGCAGGAGTCAATGGAGCTAGCAAGAAACATTTGCAAGCCCAAACGTGGGCGGGCGGCTTGAAGATGTCGGGAAGTGCACCTTGCACTCACAGGAGCAAACCCTGAGAGTGTCCATCCTCTTCCTCCCCTTTCCTCTCCCTCCTAAAGAGTTGGTGAGGCTTGAAAATGTCGCGTAGCACGATAACCTTTCAGCATAAAGACCCTTAAACGGTTACCAGCGCGATTCTTTGGAGAGCACTCGCTATGCCAGTAGGGCTGCCACCTGTACTTACCGAGGGTCAGCATGGTGGTTGGCACCTCCTCGACCTCGGAGAGCGCGAGCTGGGCCAGTAGGGCTGCCACCTGTACGCGCGCGAGGCCCACGCTACGCCGCGGGGGGTCCACCTCGTCGCCAGCCGCTGCCATGGGGGGCCCCGGCTGAAAACATTACATACTGGGTTACACAATGGATAAAAGAACGTTAGGATTTTTTTCTACTACTATGACACAGGCATGACACTGCCTGCACGTCATCGCGCGCGCTCCGATGACCTAGGGCCGGCGCGAGCATGCGATAGGTCGACCCTACACAGCGAAAACGAATAATATGTACCCAGGTGCAATTAAATAATAAAAGTTAAGTTTGATTAAATTAAATTATATTCTCATTGTAGTGTCAATTTCACATCATGCTCGATACCCATAGTACCTACCTATATCAACTATTATTAATTCAAAACAGATATCTAAGACTATTTTTTAGATCAAGGTAGACCTGAGTCCTTAAACCTGAGTATGCAGGTAAGTAGGTAATATAGAGAAAAAAGTAGGGAGCGTGGTAAATCATCAAAATTAAGATAAATATTGAATTAACTTTTTTAATGTATGAGTAGGCAGGTAGGCAATGCAACAATAAATACGACACAACATTAATGTTTCCGCACGTGACGCATAAAGTGTGGTTGTCCGCAAGTCGAGCGAGCGAGAGCAGCCTTGTGGTGCGCTCAGTGGCACGCTCGACCGGGCGTCGGGCGTCGGGCGTAAATAGTAATAGATAATAAATGAATGTCGCTTTTTTTCGCATTAGAGTATATTTTCTTTGACTATGATTCGACATCAGAAAACGGGAGTTGCTATCGGAGAAAGTATGGAGTGTTCGCACTTCAGATAGGCTTAAGTAAAATTACTCCACAGCTTTTCGTCATCCGACAACAGAACAGAGTAATAGAGTATTGGAAAAATTACACATTCTCGTGCAGTAAGGCCTGGTGTAGTCACGTCACTGTATGTATACACACCTCGTGCGGCGGTGGCAGGTCGGGGTCGTGCAGTAAGGCCTGGTGTAGTCACGTCACTGTATGTATACACACCTCGTGCGGCGGTGGCAGGTCGGGGTCGTGCAGTAAGGCCTGGTGTAGTCACGTCACTGTATGTATACACACCTCGTGCGGCGGTGGCAGGTCGGGGTCGTGCAGTAAGGCCTGGTGTAGTCACGTCACTGTATGTATACACACCTCGTGCGGCGGTGGCAGGTCGGGGTCGTGCAGTAAGGCCTGGTGTAGTCACGTCACTGTATGTATACACACCTCGTGCGGCGGTGGCAGGTCCGGGTCGTGCAGTAAGGCCTGGTGTAGTCACGTCACTGTATGTATACACACCTCGTGCGGCGGTGGCAGGTCGGGGTCGTGCAGTAAGGCCTGGTGTAGGAGCGGAAGGTGAGGCGCGACGGCTAGCTCCACGCTTGTGCGCTCCGCCTCGCACGAACCCGCGCTGAGGACAATAACATCAACAATATAACATTCGTTTATGACATAATACAATAGTCGTAAATATGTTATAGGGATGCATATTGTGTGACGATGAATGTTTGTCTTCATTTATGTTATTGATGACTGACGATACCCTAGGGGAGCGTGTCATTTCGCTGTGGGCTCATCGATATGCTCACAACTGGTTCCGTCGTACTTTGTTTCATTGATTTGTTACAGATGCCTATGCCAGTACATTTAATGTAAGTCTGTAACGATAATGAAACGAAAGACGACAGCACTAGTAGCGAGCATATCGAAGCGTATCGCAAGTCAAACGAAACAAAAACAGTGAATGGTATTGCTAATAAGCAGTGTGGATGTAGCGGGTCATGTAGAGTGAACTGAGTGTAGTGTACTCACAGTATGGGCTCGTGGTCGAGCAGCGCGGTGAGGAGCTGGCAGCCGTTGACGATGGCGAACCTGCGCGAGCGCTCGGGCGAGGTGAACATGGACTGCAGCAGCAGCCGCACCGTCTGCGCGCTCTGCAGCCGCTGCACCAGCACGCTGCTCATGCGCGGCCTGGAGGGAGGGGGGGGGGGGGGGGGGGGGGGGGACACACTTTATGTACAAAAAAACCTGCATAGTGCTATTGCACTATCGCGCGTAACTAGCATTTGCAAAAACCGCGTGAGTGCCTTTCGAAAATCTTTGCCTGTGCAATGATTCTCTGATTTTTCTGTAGAGAAAAAACATAATTAATTCTTTGAACCTATCAGTATAAAGTCTTGTATCGACATTTTACACGATTTTAGACTGACAAGTACCAAGTTATTCCGTTTTTTCTCTTTCATGTGCATAGTTTTTCGAATGGCACTTACGCGGTTTTTGCGAATGCTAGTTACGCGCTATCGCACTATCCCTGACTATGTTATCCACAAAATAGAAAGATTTTACCTTACAATAAAATCAATATTGTGATCCTGAAGTCCTCTCTGGGTTTGTGAGAGCGTGTTTGCTGGATTTTACTGCATGTTTGCCTCAAAAGCCCATTTATTGACCGCTTCCGTCGTAATTTTCCTAGATTTCATAAATAGAACACTAAACGATAACTTCCGCTTGTCACCTTTCCCGCCATTCGCCAGCGTGCTTGTTTGGCGCTGCCGCCATTTTCTTCATTGCGCCTCACCAGGTGGCCTTAAATAGGCCCAGAGAGGACTTCAGGATCACAATATTGATTTTATTGTAAGGTAAAATCTTTCTATTGTGACCCTTTCGTCCTCTCTGGGTTTGTGAGACGTGTCTGTTATCACCTGGTGAATGGCAGGGGTGAAGTTATGATAGGTACTAGATTCAAGAGAATAAAGAATAAGTATATTGTTATTAAAAACAAAAACATAGTAAGTACTATTATGGTAAGAAAAGAAAAAACAAAATAATATAATTAATTGAAAACTCTTTTTTAAAAATTATTAATAATAATACATATAAGAATGCATTGATAACTTTGTATTTTACTGTTTATGTTTTGGTGTAAAATAAAGTATATTTGATTGATTGATTGATTGATAACCTAACAAAGTTATCCATATAATTTTCTATTAAAAGTTATATGTCTGAAAAGAATATGATAAGTTTTGTCTTTATTCAACCTATTTTGTTTTCTGTAGTAACTATGGAAGTTTCTACTAATCCCTTTAATACATCATCGAGGGAGAAATCACTAATCAGACTTGAGACGTCGATTCAATTTTATAATAATAATACTCTCCGCTTTCCCCACTGGGAAAGAAGCGAGACTTTTTAAATAGATAGGAAAATAAAGCTGAAATTTGGCTCACTTATACCGAATACCTATAATGTAATCAAATACTTGTCAAAATTAAATTTCGTAGTTAATACTTTGATCGGGGCAACCGAACAGTCGATCTGTACTTGCGAAATGACGCTAAGTTTGTTTCAAGCTAATAAGGAAAACATGTCACATGAAGATCATTACCAATCACGATTTGATATTTAAATTTAAGATTTATACCGGCCGCGCCGATGCCTACAACAAAAAAAAATCGTGTTGCACCGACGCAACGAATCGCATAATGGCCGTATCTATCATCTCTAGCAACTTAGATCCTAAATCGAAGTTCACACAAACTGTGGTTTGTTTGAAAAGAATGTTTGTTAAGCGCTCTATTCCTAGCCCAGGTAAGAAAGTTGAAGTTATGAAAGTTGAAAGAACACGGTAAACGTGCTTCCTGTTTGGTGCGCAAGTTTCCGCAGAACAAAAGTAAGAGAAGAATATTAACAACCTTAAATTTTAGACGATGGATACGAAATGACAATATTATATTTTATATTTTTATGTAAGCGCCACTTATTCATATATTATTATATTATAATTATGGAGTTCGACACTGGACAGAGTTTGGGTACTACTAGTAAAACGTGGATGTTCCGAGGCTTAAAAATATCTCTGACTACCCCCTCGGGGAACATAAGTCGTGAGCATATTATATGCTTGCTATGGAGTTCTATGGAAAAATAATGTTTAAAACGTCTTCTTTTCCACTCAGGCTTATGGGGACTCCTGCGATCAACCATGCTTCCAGTTTCAGATCCTCCAAGTTTGGACGAGGTTACCCCGTGGTGATGTGTTCGGGTTGGGTTGTTCGGCGTTGATGTTACACATCTGTGTCCACTGTGTATGAGCTATTCGGTGTGCGATTTTACTTTTTCAGTTGTATTGATGACTTTACTGACGTCAAACTTGCTATTGATAAAATAGTAATACGAGGATTGAATGAAGCATTTCATAGTCATACTAAGTACAAAATTTAAATTGACTTCTAATTATTATTATTATTATTATTATTTTTTTTTTTTATTTATTCAATACATTACTTTATAATCACTTATATTTATATTTATAAATATTAACCGCACTTCAGAAACCATAGGGTTTATATGAAGTGCGATGTTGCGGTTGAAGTGCGGGTTTATATGAGGTAGCTTTCAATATAGCGCTTAATACATAGATAGGTATATAATTGAATTGTACTCAAAAAAAAAAAATAGCACTCTGATAAACCAGCTATTATGTTTTGTTATCAATCACAAACAAACAAAAGGTATAAACGAAGGCCAATATCTCCACTTTTATTATACATATTAGCCACAGCAGAACACTTGTCGAACTATAGTCAAAGCTGTCAAAACGCGGATGAAATTAAACGCTGCTCACGTTTCTTATTTATAATCGTCTATGAAGAACGCTAGAGGCCGTCGACTCCAGGGACTTGACCACTGGGACTCACGTCTCAATATCCTAAGCTCTGCGACAGTGTAGGCGGCCCAGATGACACGACGAAGCCCGCAGAGCTCAGCCTTCCGTTCCAAGGAGTGACTACACACACCTGGAAAGGATTTTACTTCCAAGGAGGGACTTTACACGCCTGGAAGTGTGCACAAGGAAACTCGCAAAGATTTAACTTCAGAGGAGAGAGTTTAACCACCTAGAAGTAAGTCTAAAGAAGCTCGCAAAAAAATCTAATTTCAGAGTTTGGACTTTACCCACCTGAAAGTGTTACTCATCTGGAAGTGTGCACGACGAAGCTCGCAAAGATCTGTCTTCCGATCAAGGACTTTACCCAACCGGACGTGTGCATGACGACATTCGCAAAAATTTGCCCTCTAAGGAGGGACTTTACCACCTGGAAGTATGCAAGACGATGTCTTCAGAGGAGGGATTTTATCCACCTGGTTTGTGCACGATGAAAATCGCAAAGATCTGTCTTCCGAGACACTTTATACCCAACTGGAAGTTTGCACGACGAAGCTCTTAAATATCTGACTTTCGACAAGGAACTTTACCCAACTGGTAGTGTGCACGACGAAGCTCACAAATTATAAACATCTGACTTCTGGCAGGGAATTTTATCCAACTGGTAGTGTGCACGACGAAGTTCGTAAATATTTTACTTCCGACAATGGACTCCAAATAGGGACTTTACCCTCCTGGAGTTGTCCACGACCTATTGTGAGATTCCACTCCTTCCTTTTTTTTTTTTTTTGTCCGCTTTTCGTGAAGAATTCTTGTTTCAGGTCATGTTGCAGTAGACAGGCACCAAGAAATGTTCTATTAGTTTTAGAAAAATTATTTACTTGTTTTTTATTTATTTACGTAATTAAATCTCTGTCCAAGACATTTCATAGCATTTATAATCAATTGAAGAACACGATGATGTTCGATGTAGCGAAGCTTTCTGGAGAGGGTTACGCCAAATGATATGATGATATGTACGCAAACTGTCTTTTGGAAAAGTCTTGGTAAATTTGCCGAAGAATCTAACGAAGTGTTAGAATTGCTATAAAATTTAAATTACGTTCAATTTATACCTTCTTTGGCTTACCAATCGCTGTAGAAAATGTACATGTCGAATTTAATATTCTTGTGATTCGACACCCACCTGAATAAATCTATGTACACATACTTACACGTACTTATACGTACACATTTTCTCAGGTTTTATAGATAATTATATGGACGGGATTGGGAGTTCCCGCCTCCTTTGATGAAAATAACACTTATATGTTGAACAAGTCGTCGTCTACTGTGGAAACGACGACGCGACGACGGTAGAATCTCGAAGAGTTAATAATATTTCAGAATTTAACCAAAACAAAGGTGGCGTTTAGTAAAATATCAAGGTTCAGACCAAAAACAATATTCAAATCATTTTGGCTCCTACTGATCGATGACGGTCATTCGCTAAACATTCCGATAAGTTGGCTAGTAAAATAGGTCTATCAACTCTTTGAGCCGTTAAAATATAAAGTTACCAAATGTTATAAATGTTATACAAGATAATTTAAGACCTTTCTTATTCGGTTTTAATCATTTTGGACAAACATTTTACCGACGCCCCCCTTTTTTTTTAAATTATCGATCTACTACTCGCAATATGCAACCTTGGAAGATGGTTGATAGCTATTGCGACAACCTTTCCGAAATGGAAGTACGGTTGTGAGCTTATGTACATAAATATGCATGTATGAAAATTAAATAGATTGGAAATCTTCGAAATCCCGCCGCCCCTGCTCCTGTTACAGGTCTGACATTTGAAAATCTCGTTCTAACGGGTTTTAAGACATCGGTCAAATTTGATATTGGTCAAACCGGTATTTCGTCTGAAACGAACCGCAATAATGTCAACTCATCAACGGAAAGCTTATTTATTATGTAACAGTCACAATGCAAAAGAGAAACGTTTTAGGGCATCCAACTTTTAGATTTATCATGCATGACACACTTATTAGTTACACAGTAAGGCTACCCTAGCCTCAAGTCGTTATAATTTGGCCAGATGCCGCGCGGAAGAATTCCCTCGAAAATGGAGGGCCAGCGCGGTCGAGCGCTCAAACGTTGTACAAATTCAAAACACAAACCTGGCCCGCGAGTTATCAAACCTCAACTCGCATAAATCTATAGCTGGCGCTGGAGCTGCGCCTGGAGCTGGGGCCGCACGGCGCGGGACACGAGGCGCGGGAGCAGGACACGAGGCACGGAGACGCGGCGCGGCAAGACGGTCGCGGCGACAACACTCGATTCGACGAAATAATGATTCTCGAGAACCATCACGAACCGAATTCACTAAACGGGCTTTAAATTTAACAAAACTACACTATACGAGTGACTTAACGAAATTATTTCACATTATTATCGTTAACGGAAATTTCGAACTTTTCAAATTATTTTCACTCGCGATGTATTGAGGCAGGACTGCACCCAATAAAATCCGGAAACACAAAGAAAATGGCGGCAGCGCCAAACAAGCACGCTGGCGAATGGCGGGAAAGGTGACAAGCGGAAGTTATCGTTTAGTGTTCTATTTATGAAATCTAGGAAAATTACGACGGAAGCGGTCAATAAATGGGCTTTTGAGGCAAACATGCAGTAAAATCCAGCAAACACGCTCTCACAAACCCAGAGAGGACGAAAGGGTCACAATAATACATTTTACATGCGTTTTGACTCATGTTTTTTGAATTACAACTTAATTTTATGGTCCTGAAACCGAATCGAGAAAAAAATGTTATTCTAATCATATACACGGAATATATAAGAAAGAGTCCATGTATACGATGGTGACAGTTATAAGGTTATTTTATACATTTTGTTCATTTTTGTGTAAGTCGAGATAAGTTCTTAAAAAAAGGTATTCTTAATTATTCGACTACATATTTAATATCCACGATTTGTAATTTTGACTTCACTTAAGCCGATATTCAAACTATCACATTTTATACAGACAAATTAACGTCTGTATTCTCAGAGAATAAACGAATTTCACTCTAAAGTAATTTTTTACTATTGTTACAATTGCATTCTTGAATAAAAATAAGTTAAGTGAGCCCGGCAGACAAAAGTATAAAACCAAGAAGTACCTGGTAGTGCAACCCTCGCCGGCGCACCCGTTCAGTATCAGGTCGCAGAGCAGGCCGGCCGCGTTGGCCGAGGCCACAGCCTGCATCCGCAGCGTGCGCTCCTCCGCCTCCAAGTCCGCCGCCCTCTCCGCCGCTCTGTCCGCTGCCCTGTCCGCATTACTCTTCGCCGGACTATCCGCCGGTCTATCCGCCGGTCTATCCGCCGGTCTATCCGCGGGTCTATCCGGCGCCCTGTCCGCGGGCCGCGTGTCCGCCGCCGGTGGCGACGCTTGTGGCGGGGCGCTGCTAGGTTCTACGGTCTCTGTGTTTGGCGCTGAAACTGAATATGTTCGACGTGATTAGTGGTTTGCCGAACTAGATTAAATAACATATTTAACCCATTAGCATATGGGTTTGACGTACAATTAACTCTGCTACGCGTTTCTGTGAATAGGGCGTTTTAGTTTGTGCTATTTTACGTTTCAAATTACGTTTCGCACTGTTTCATAATATACTGGAGTTTACCCTCGACTTCGTCCGCACAAATTATATACCAGATTTGAAAACAAATAATAAGCTATCAAACAAAGAAAGTTTCATCAAAATCGGTTTAGTAGTTTTTACGTGATGCTCAAACAAACAAACAGACAGAAAATTCACACGTAAAACCATATTGTAATCTTTTTTTTTTAATATCTTCAAAGTACAGACACGCTTATGATACAGATTTATAATAGTTAAAGATAAAAAATACTGCAATTTGAAAAAAAGAGTAAAAAATCTTCGAGAGAATGCTCATGAGTGGTTGATTTGGACGCACCAATCGACAAATGTCACCGATTCGCGGAACTGTGCAACAGCGAAAGACATTAACAAAGCGGTGATGACTTTTCGCTGTTCTATTCTATCACAACCCATCTGTTGAAACATGAATATCATATAATAAGATAAGATAAATATTCTTTATTCGCACACCAAGAATATACAAATACAATAAATACCAAATACCATATTATGAATACTACAAACATATTAATAACCATACCTGTATCTTTGTCCTGTTCGGTATCCACATGGTTGACATCAGCCTTCTCACTCGTCTCGGTGACTCCCTTCTCGGGCAGGTCGACGGCGGCGGGCGGCGGGGGAGTGGGGGTCGCGGGCGCGGGCGCTGGTGTCACGGGGGGCGGGGGCGGCGGGGCGGGGGGCGCGGTCAAGTGCTCCGGCACATACGTGCCGCAGATAATCTGGATGAGGCTCTCGATGAACTGGTGCTCTTCTAACCACTGCGGGGTTATTGCTGATGTTAAAGACCGACCAGAAAAATAGTGTATATAAATCTCGGTCATATAAACCTTCGTCATATATTCTCCTCTGCCCTACCACAATGCCTTAAAACGAAGGTGTTCAATCAGAGCGTTCTGCCACCTATCGTTATTATCGTTGAACTTTGCTTCATGCATTCACACTGGCTTGTCTCCCATTGAGGTAAGCGGGGACGACACATAAATCGCCACACTCACACCCCTCTTCCAGTTCATCAACATCCATCAGTCGCTTCATGCATGCAACACTTTGCTTTAATCTATATCACAAAAGAATGTGTATAAAACCAAGGATTTTCGCACTAATCCCGTTGCCATAAGAGTCAAACCCCATCCTATGTGAAATACAGTATACCGCTGCAGATAAATCCGAAAAAAAGAGAATTGAGCGCATATATCTCGAAATACAAACATTATAGTGTTTTGTTCCACGTTACAAAAGCCATCCAACGAAACATAACTCGATTGAGTAGAAATAAAATATTTTTTCCAGCCCCATTTTCGTTGTATGGGGTTGAGTAGGGTCGAAAAAAATGGGTTTCTTCTTAATTACCATATTTCTGTTTTTGGGTTGCTATTGTCTACATACAAATAATTTTTTAATAAAAGTACTTGAAGTGGGGCATACAGACAGAATGGACAAAAGTATAAGGGTTCTTTGTTATACTATGGAACCTAAAAATGGCAAAAGATTTATTGACATTTATTCAATATTTATTTATTCACATTTATACAATGAAAAAAACAAGAAATGTTTTTATTTAGCTTGCTGCATGCCACAGAAACAGTGAAGTTAGTCAGTCAGTTAAGGCATAAAGATTTTTCAGTAAAGTAATGGAAACAATTGAGTGATCGTGCAGAATCACTATCTCGAACATTTCATCATTTATCACTAACTAACAGATAACACAACGAGGTCAGATACGTAGACAAACAATAATACTATAATTAAACTATTCATCTGAATATTGCCAGACGGCACCCGAATTAGATTGTTTTCACTTATTAACAATGGTCTGGCAGTTTGTTATCATTTTTATCAGGTATCATAGTTTGTGAAATTGTATATTGAAAAGATACACTAGGAATTTTATTGAACACAAAATACAAATAAAATTTTCGGAATCTGTAACAGAAAAATGAAAAATTTACCGCGTCGATTTTGCAGAGTTTATTAAAATGATCATTACGAAAAAGCGGCAAAGTGCGCGTAATATGGGCACCATAATATACCAAAGCATATTTAGTTACATAGTAACTGAAGATCAGTTTATATTGGGAGTACTTTTTTGGATAAAGAAATAAAACTGTCTTAGTGCCTACTCCAACTGAATAATTTTACTTCAATCTACACTTAATTTCCAATGTTTATGATATTTTTCTAGATTTTACGTCCAACAGAAAAAGGTGATTAGTACTCGAAACCAGCGGTCATGTATAAAGAGATGTATGGATGCGAATTGCGAACATTCTCTTTGGATGCGAATGGAGCGAAAGATGTATATAAGGATCGTAGTAAATGGCGTACCCTAGTCTCTGCCTACCCTACTGAGAATAAGATGTGACGTTATACTTGGCTATAGTTTTTTAAATACAGGAGACAGAATTTTTGTTAGTCTTTAAATAAGTAAGTATTGAAAAATGTTTTTATAAAAGAAATTAAAAACAAATTTTTAGGTTCGCATTTTCATAAGCTTACGATAATTTTAACTTACTCAGTACTACTACTCGACTTAAAGAGGTCATTAATTGCTATAACTATGCCAAGATTCAGATTTCTATGTGTTAATCTCTTAGAAAAACTTGACACAGGTAATTCTATAAATATTCTTTTTTACCAATTTTGGTACGGAAAACATTTAAGCATGTATTGTGTATAGTTTTCAGGTCTTGCAGCTAAACCCAAAACACGAAAACTAAGTATTTATTACACGATCGCGATAAACGCCTTAAATGATTTAGGTGAAGCTTGTCATACATAAGTTACAATTGAACGACACAAATTACATATTGACGCAGACTAAGTCACGGCCCATAAGCTGATGAGTAATTAAGTAAAATGAACTAGATACTGATCATGATTAATTCAACCAAATAATAATGAATCAGAGAAATTGCTATCAAAACAATAGGGCATGTGTTTTATATTCAATTATTGTTATAATATTTCGTTCATTAGTCATAGAGTTAATACAGTTATTGGTGTCGCATGATTTATTCCTTGGATAATGTAACAATATGTGAATAAAGATACACACACATGACATTAGAGCGCATTAAGCACAGATCACAAAAACTAAAGGATGTGAAAAGGGGGCAGGGTCAGTGTCGCAGCAATATGCGCAAAAACGGAACACATTGCTCGCGACAGTAAGGATTCAATATATTATGAGGCTGAAAGCCAGTCGAGATATTATGTGTTAATAGTTTACAATGCTTGCGCAATACTAAAGATTGTTCGAACGTCGAGTTCTGATACCGCAAGCACATTCCAGCTAACAAAATACTTTCAATCGCGTGGTACTGGTAGTGATGCGACACTAGGTTTTGTACTCAGCGCGTTGGTTGGCATCTCTCTAGATCTCTATGGCATTAAGCTACACACGTAGCTATAATATACAGGTTGTAACAAAAGACAATAGTAAAATTTAATGGGGTGGTCTAAACTTTAAACCATCAAACTGAACCACTTTCACTATGGAGCCAACATCGAAATAACGATATCTTAGCGGGATGCCTACTATCGCACTAACACTCAGTTGCAGAAACGTTGATTAAAGTTAATCCTCCATTAAATCTCTTGCTGTCACTTTTTGACTTGTTGACATAGTAAAAACTAGCAAGAGATTTAATGGAGTATTAACTCTAATAAACGTTTCTGCAACTGACCGTTAGCCTATTTAATATTTTCCTAGAATCTGTGGCACAAAGACTACATTTTATAAATCAAATCTGCTGTTTTATACATTGCTAGCGCGACTGACTGACTGTCATTGCGGTGCGGTTACTACAGTTTTGTATGAAACAGCAGTTTTTTTCTTCCTTAGTGAAACATATTCAGTTTTTGGTCTAAACCACCCCATTTAATATCACTAGGGTCTTTTGTTACACGTTGTATACTATAGTAACGGTTTTACTGTTCTATCGCATGCAAGATGAGATATTGTCGTCTCACTCACGTATACAGTGTGTTACAAAAGTAAAATTAAACATCTAAAACTTTTAAGGGGGTTGTTGAGACCATCAAACTGTACAACTTTCACTATGGGACCAACATCGAAATCGCGAAAAAAAAATATCTTTTGTCCCATTCATTTAGCTCGAGTAGATCTGTAGTTTAGTATGGAACATCGCAAACGCATCGCATCATGGCGATTATGACAAATCTCCCCATTAGGGGAGGGCTGCTATGTCCAGCAGTGGACGTTATTACTATCTTTTATGCCTGTATTATTCGCACACGACAACTATAATTGTTTATGAATACATGAAAATGAAAAAAAAAAAATTAAAATTAAATGAACGTCTATCGGCTCATATGATGATGACGATGATGGAACATCAGATTTTTTTTTCGCGATTTCCGTTTGGGCTTCATAGTGAAAGTTGTTCAGTTTGATGGTCTTAACTGTTTCCCTGTAACTGGTCCCTTAAATGATTATTTGTATTTTTGAAACACCTTGTATACCTATGTATATGACGACGAGACAAGACGAGATGTATTGTCTCCAGTTCTCCACTATTCTTTAAAATGTGGCGTCGGGCTCACTACAGTACCTGTCACACGGGTCAGAGTCCGAGTACTACTAGAGAAATTTTGATGTTTTGCAGACATTTTAAAAAAAAAAAAACACTTTTTCCTAAAGTTATTCTTCGATTCTACTAACGCGTCGGAAGGTGATATTGTAAGATAATGTTCTGAGCATAGCTAATTAGACCAGTTCAATAAGGATTTTGAGAAGCTGGAGGTGTCCAACTGAACTGAGATGGCACAGAAAAGAGATAAATGACATGCCAAGACCCACCTTGGGTCCCCGAGTGCAGTAGGTATCATTATTAGCCTATATACATCCCACTGCAGGGCACAGGCCTACACTCAGGGAGTGTGTATAGGAATAAGTCCACCACGCGTGCCCAATGTGGATTGGTAGACTTCACATATGTATCGGAATTTCTTCTTCAGCGTATGCCGGTTTCCTCACAGTGTTTTCCTTCACCATTTGATAGCAGTGTCGGTATTACGTACACAAGTTAGAAAAACTCATTGGTACATGGCATGTTGTCTGTGCAGATTCGAACTCAGACATCAAGATTGAGTTTCCATATCTCCTCGCAACGCGCCACCGAATCTCTTATAGTAGTTAGTACACAGGGTGTAACAAAACACCCTAGTAATACTTAAGGGGGTGCTTCAGACCATCAAACCGAACAACTTTCACTTTGGAGCCAACTTCGAAATCGCGAAATAAAAATCAACTGATTCATACAAAACTGCAGTAAGTACCTCAAAGGCTCAGTTTGATGGTCTGAACCACTACTACCCCTTAAGTATTACTAGGTTGTTTTGTTACACCCTGTATAGGGTCCTTCTTAATATGCAGACACTTTTTTAATGGGATGATGAAAGTGTTAGCATATTAAGAAGGACCCTGTATGTTGTATATAATACCTCCATGATGATCTTGCTGAAGAGGTCGTTGAGCCTGATGAAGTACTTGAAGGTGTCCGCGACGGCGGAGGTGGCGAGGTGGCGCAGCAGGTTCGGCAGGAAGTCCCGCCGCGACTTGAAGAAGTCCAGCACTCGCAGGCACACTATGTGGTAGAGGTACCAGTCCTGCGCAAAGCATTACCACAGATTAGTAGCTACTTTGCAACAGATACATCAAATTCCCTCGCTTTAATTAGCTACTGCCAGATGGTACGCGCAAAAATTTATCTAATGGCGCTTGACTCAGCGTTGTTATTAATTCGTAAGAATTAAATTCCGAAGAACTTAGTGGTATAGGCCAATCGAACTGCAACCGCAAAATCGAAAGTGGTTTACGAATTTTGCTGTCCATTGTCCTGTCATGACGACCAAGTTTTGCCAGCATAAACCACGCAAATAAATACTTTAATCAACTGAAACCATGAATTCATTTACTAAATTCAATGCTTGTCAAAGAAAAGTGTAAACAAGACAACTTCTCCATTCTTTACCTGCTTTATCACAGGTTTGTAGAATTTAAAGTTCAGGAAAAGATCATGCCCAAAATTATATGAAAGTGAGGCTGAACTTGTGTCTGGCCAAATTGTCACCTAAAGACAGGAAATATAATAAGCATTATAATAACAAGAAAATCTTAAATATTTGATGGGAAATATTTAAATAATACTTATTTGAAAAAAAAACTGGTAATAGAAACCAAAGCATTCCTTCCTTACAAAAAATTACTATAAAAATGATTTTATTTTTTTAACTCCCATTCCCATAGGGCTAAAAACTATGAATAAGCTTGTGAATAGATGCATAATTCAGACCAATATTTTTGCTAAAAGAATTGTGATAAGTGATGACGCATTGATGATGCATCTTAAGCCTGAATCTGGGCATAGTAAATAAATATCTTGGACATTGTCACACAAATTATCTAGTCACACTTAAAGTACCTGGACTTGTATTATGATGACTAGACAACAATATAGAATATATATATATATAGATACAAACATCCATGACTCGGGTACAAATATTTTTTCATTTCATTTATTTATTTACCATAATTTACATGTATATTCATAATCATCATATAAATATTTGTCCCTTGCGGGATTCGAACCCGCGACCCTCAGCACAGCAGGCAGGTTCACTACAGACTGTGCTACCGGGCCGTCGAAATAGTCTTTTGAAGATATTTATCTTAGTGTTTGTATAACAAATATAGGTATGTAATGTAATTTTAAATGAGTCATTTGGGATAAAAAAGAATAGATTTTCTAAATGCTTCCAGAGTTTTAGCTGTTTTTTATCCCAAACAACCCATATGTAATAGGAGATTTTTCCAAAATATGAAACTACTAACCTGTTTAGGGCTCCTCTCAAGTAACATTTCAACCGTTTTGCTAAAATATGAGGCGAGTAGAGGATTTAACGGTGGATCCTTGTTGATGAAGTCACACAGCCGGTTCATCTGCACGGCGTCGAGAGAGAGTCGGTCGCTCAGCATGGACAGCTGGCTCGTGAGCACCTCGCACGCGATGGTTGCGTGCCGGTACTGCGACGCTAGCTCCACATTCCGGGGTGGCTCCTCCGTTATCAGCGTTATTAGCTCCGCCAATACCTCCGGCTTTGTCAGACTGAAACATTACATTTTTTATTAGATTGCTAATGTTTCAGAGATAATGTACAAAGGCTAACCCTAGTACTATTATAAAACTGTAAATTTAAATAAATAGTTTGTATTCTTAATAAATAAATATCTTGGACATTGTCACACAAATTATCTATTCACATTTAAAGTACCTGGACTTATATTATAATGCCTAGGCAACGATATAGAACACATATATAGATACAAACATCCATGACTCGGGTACAAATATTCATATTCATCATATAAATATTTGTCCCTTACGGGATTCGAACCCGCGACCCTCGGCACAGCAGGCAGGTTCACTACAGACTGTGCTACCGGGCTGTAAAAAAAGAAGCTTGTTTGTTTGTTTGTTTGATCGAGCATCACGCGAAAACTACCCACTGAACCAATTTTGATGAAACTTTTTTTGTTTGATAGCGTATGATCTGACTTAAAATGTGGTATATAATTTGTGCGGACAAAGTCGCGGGTTAACGCTAGTAAGGTAAAAAATTGTATGGAAATGCAGTCAGAGGGTCATCTTGTAAGTGCACATGATTACTTGATCGTGTAATGTGGCAGAGGTCTAACGCTGTGCTAACGCGAGGCCGGTCCCGAGTTATATGGTCTAAGACTAGAACCAAACAACGAAGAAAAATTTTAATCTTCATTCAATCAAAAACTCTAAGTAACAAACTAAATATTATCATAAAAGTAAGAGTGCACTCACAACTGTATCAAGGCCTTGTTGTCCGCCTTGCACTCCTGCAGGATGTCGTCAGCCTCCAGGACCTGGCTCAGTGATACATTCTGCAACAAACACAATCTACAGCCACTGCACGACAACCTCTGTTACCACCGCGCCGATAACGCCTCTACATCCACTTGACATCACTCGGGACGCACGGGACACGTCAATATAGGTGTAAACATCGAGAATTTCCCGCAAGCTTCATAAGAAAGACTCATAACCATCAATTTTTCAACCAAATACGCACCTCTTCTTTGAGAAGAAAATTTAACTCCCTAACTACGATATAATTTCCGCTCCAAAACATAATTAAAATTAATAAGTACGAGTGGTTTAATTATTCTAAATCCATAGAAAACTTATTATTTTACAGATTTCTGCAGCGATTCAGGCGATAAAAGTGCAACGATCCGTTTTCTTTTTGACAGAAGCGCACGGTGTTGCCAGTTTTTCTAGCATGACATTACACACTTTTTTAGACAGAGATATTCGCCATTCAACCTCTCATTGCATTGCTCAACAAGGCGACATTCCCCGTACAATGCCGGGAAAGCCACAACAATAGCATTCCCAAAGAGAGTAGGCCTCAAGCAGGCGGCGGCAGTTGGCCATAAAACTTTTGCCAAACTTATGCACCTACATGCAATAGTACGTATGTAATATTGAACCATGGACGAAGAATTTTTCGCTTACGCTGGTAGACGGAATATCAGTATAACCGGGTATGAGATAGCGATATTCATAAAATGCTATACAATTTATATGAATTGACATGTTGGAGTCAGTACAAAAAAGTGGTTACCAAAAAGTAAAGTAATATATGGTGGTTACGCCGATAAGGACAGCAGTAAGGTAGCGATCTCCTTTTTTAACTAGAGCGAATTTGCTATGTGCATCGGAGTGAATATGACAAGACACGTGCTTCCTTCTAGTACCTTCTCTTTCTACGTATTGAACCGACCCGACCCCTGTAATTGTAATGACAAAATGACATCCACCCAATGAGTTTTCATCCACCCAACTTTTTTCACCACTTCAAGATTCATTATTCGTTCCATCTGGTTCCATCCTACGACCAAGTATGTTCCATCCCATACCATTACGATCCCTACACATAATATTTTGAGATACGATTCTGGCTTTTGGGCAAAGAAATGCATGGATATCAAATAACGTACCTTGCTAGTAATTTTAGCGATCTACGCGTACAGTATAATAACGCATTCAGGATACTGATGGGGCTGGCACGGCATTGTAGCGCGTCGGGAATGTTTGCGGAGGTGCACACGGACGACTTCTATGCTATATTGAGAATACGGTGCGCCTCCATGTTGGGCAGGCTCCGAGCCAGCACTAACGGTCTCCTGAATGTGTTCAAAGACCGGTGGGACTCCTCGCTGTTGCATCACTGGGTGAAGCTCCACACCGGGTTTTTAAAATAAAATGTTTTTTTGTTGTTGTTTTTTGTTACTAACACTAGCTTTAAGATAAATGTATACTAACACTATATGGACATCTTGTCTGAAATAAATTATTCGAATTTGAATTTACTCTGTGAAATCCTTAAAGAATATAACGAAATCACGAAAGAAACACAGTAAATTTTTTAAAAACTTTAATTACCTAAACTTAATTAAACCTAACAAAAACTATTTGCCCTGCAGCAATCTCATGGCGAGCGCCTCCGCCTCCTGCACGGACAGCGCGGCGGAGAGGTCCTGCAACTTCTTCATCTTGCGCGGCGTCACGCTGTCTTGAGGAATGCCTTTACTTTCCACTAGCCTCCGTTTTGATGGCCTGCCAACAAACAAATATAATTTATTAGCAATATAATTTTAGTCACAGAAGAGTAAAATGTTTCAAATGTTTGGACCCCCAAACAGACTACATTGACTTTTCACGACTTTATTATTGGATTAGCTCTATGCTGTAAAAATAAATCTTACCAATATAGATAAATATATAACTTAAGACACTTAAAAATGTTGTATTGTCTATGAAGTTTAATCTTACCTATGATACTTTTCGTCTTCTGAATCATCTTCAATGGACTGCTCATTATCAGATTCTTTATTTTTATATTCATTATCAGGACTATTATCTTCATCACTATCATCCTTCTCACCATATATTTTATCAGGATCTGGGAGCCAGGAGAGGTCTGGTCCGTCAGACTCTGATTGTGATCCAAAGTCATCTTTCTCCCCTTCCTCATCCTTCTTATTTTTTATTTTTCGTTTCTGTTCCTTGTGTTTAGCTTTTACTTTCTCTCTAAATCTGATCTTGTCAAATTTGTCTTCTTCGCGTAAAACTTCCTTGGCTTTCTCAATATCGATTCCTCCTACATTCTCATTACCAAATTGTTTGGCTAATTCTGATTTAACATCTTTCTTGTCATCATCTATTGCTTCTCCTTCTTCTGTGAATTTCACTGTTGTGTTCACTTTAATCTTTTTCTTCAATATCTTCTTTGCAACAGCAGCTTTAGTTAGTGGTTTTGCTTTTTTCTTAGATGTTTTAAGTTCTTCTGATATTGATGGAGCTTCTATATTAACACTTGTGTTGTTAACTTTCTTTTTTATCAAGAAGTCCTCTTCATCACTGTCATCAGCATTATGGAATTCCAGTTTGGGTATTTCTTTTTTAAACTTCTGCTTCTTATCTGCTTTCTGCGGTTTAATTTCTTCCTGTTCTTCTTCAGCAGCACTTTGATCAGAACCTTCATCATCATCAGCTTTTGCTTTTAATTTATCTAAAACACCATCATTGTTTACATCATCAGTACTTTCTTTGACTGCATTATATTTTGGATTTTTGTACATGAATTTTACTCTTGGAGGAACAATTAAACCCAGAGACCTGGCATAAGCATCAGTGTCTAAGAGATGTACGTTGAATATCTCTTTGTTCTTCATCAAATATACTGACTTCAGATAATTGACAAAAGCTCTTTGCGCTGTTTGTTTCAGTTCTGTATTGTCCGATAGTAGTGCTTCTATTTTTCTCTGTGGAGCGACTACTTTTGAAGGATCCACAGATATTTTATTGATGGGTATCTTGCTCTTTCTCAAGTCTTCAACAATTTTCTCTTCATGTGGCAGTAGCATCAACAATCCTTCTCCTTTACCTAATATGCCCCGCGCAGTGCGTCCGGCACGGTGAATGTATGTTTCAACATCTTCTGGGCAGTCCATCTGTATCACCCAGTTAACTCGAGGAAAATCCAAGCCTCTCGATGCCAAATCTGTAGCGAATAACACTACATTGGATTTCCTACAGAATTCATTATAGATTTTTTCCCTTTTTTCTTGATGCAGTGATCCGTAAAGAGCCAGTAAGCTGACACCAGGCCTTAGTTTACAAAACAGATCATATGTGTATTTGACTTGTTTACATGTTGCCATGAAAATTAACACTTTCTGTTTTAGATGGTTTCTTATGAATGACCACAGAACGCCAAGTTTCTCATCAATCTCACAAACGATGTAGCTCTGCTGGAGAGATTCCGGAGTGACTGTCTCGGCCTGCTCATGGGGTGCCACATAAGTGGGGAACTTCAGGCTGAGTCGTGCCAAGTCTTTCACTGATTTTGTTTGTGTAGCTGAAAATAATAGCGTCTGTCTTTCACATGGTAAATTTTCGATGATAGCGTTCATTGTGGTTTCAAAGCCAAGGTCTAGACATCTGTCAGCCTCATCTAGAACGAGGATCTGAAGGTTGTCACAGTTAAACAGAGGGTTCTCGTCCATGTGCTGCAGGAGACGTCCTGGAGTGGAAATTAAGATGTTCATCTGATCCATTCTTTTCCTCTCAAACTTAAGGTTTTGTCCTCCGATAACGAGAGCAGCAGAGAAGTCATGAAGTCCACCAACTTTCCTCAATGTCTCATATATCTGGTAAGCAAGTTCTCTCGTAGGAGATATTACGAGTGCTCCTACTCCATCCATCCTTGTCCATTTTTTACAAAACAATATTTCTAATATTGGTACCAGAAATGCTAATGTTTTTCCTGAACCAGTTTTGGCAGCTCCTAATATATCTTTGCCTTGCAAAGCATAAGCAATGGCTTGTCTTTGAATTTCGGTTGGAGTGACAAAGTGGTTGTCTTTTAGACCTTTCAAAGTTTTTTGAGACAGAGGGAAATCTTTGAATGTTTTGATCTCGTCTGGGACAATCTGTAAAGTGAACGAGAAGTTTAAGTTAGTGAGAAGTTAGTTTTCTTTGGTCGGTATTTGAAAGGATAAAATAAACACATACCTTGTCATACTGTGCTTGCAAATATTGTATGGCTGCATCTTCTTCAACACTCTTTTTCTTTCTGGGTTTAAACAGATGGACTTTCTTGTTTTTGCCTTGTTTCTTTTGACCTTTATCGTCTTGCTTCATTTTGTTTGTTGCAAAATTAACTTTATAACCTCGTTTTCCCCATGCTCAGTCGTCAAAACGTCAATTTTGTTCGTGTTTTTCGAGAAACGAAACACAACTCAGTATTATTTTTTTTAAAACAAAAACCGGAATTTATCGAAAAAAGAAAATTTGTTTCAAATCGATTTAATTGAAATCGAGTTGATTCACTGATGCGTTTCAATCAAGCCTAGCCAGCTTTGGAACAACACTAGCGCTATAGCACTATATTTCATTCGCGGTCACTTCCGTCGCGCAGAATCGTTCGAAGCGCGATTGAGGAGAGACGTGTTTTGTGGTCGAACTTTTATGCTCTGTCATCGGACGATATAAAACAAATAAATTATTATACCTATCTTGCAAAGTTTTTTGGCACAAAAAAGTAGCTCGTCTACTCAAGGTAAGTCCTTTTGAATTGTTGACTAATATCTAGAGATAACATTTGTTGTAAACATTGATTGATTTGATGTCATGTTGATAAAACAAGGGTATGAACACCTTGACCACTTCAACGTCCTCCTTTGTTCCTCGAATCAACGACTGCGTAGTAAGTGAAGTAATCCAATTAGTTTCCTTGTTGCATGATTACCTCCGTTTTTTCCTCAAGCATCCTCAAGCTTTGTTCAGATTTGTAATGGATAGCGTATGAATAATTTGGAGTAGTATTTCTTTACGTTATAAGTTTTGATATCTTTAAGCAGCTAATGATAAATGCGGGTAGATTGTATTGAATTCAATATTCATCTAGAAAAGAATCATTCATTGTACAGTACCACCCCCCTACCCACATCAATCAATAAAATAAATAAAATCCTTTGTCATGTTTTTAGTAAATTTAATGAATAGGGTCATAAAATTTAAGACCTTTCGTACCAATATTTTACCAGTGCATAAACAAAGTAATAGTGCATAAACTAAATATAAATTAACGTCATTTATTTCTTTAAATGTTACTTAGTTATAAATAAAAGAAAGCTACAGACAAGGCAAGTTGATCAGTAGGTTACTGGGAAAAAAAGAGTTTCATATGAAACTTATTATAAAAATGTTTTCTAGTGATATTTTTATCATGCCTGTACAATGTCAAAGTCTATGCACTCCTAGTGAAATGAGGATGTTCTCAATGTGATATAATAAGAATATATCTCAAGACTACCCCCTCGGGAAATAATACATGTAATTTAAAAATTCTATATAACAGTTGAATGTCTAATATACAGGGTGTTAGGGTAAACAGTTGCATTACTTTGAGGGGTGATTGTAAGATGCCCCTAAGATGACACTCTGACCCAATTTTCGCTAAGAAACCAATAGAAATTTGCAAAAAAAAATTTCGACTTTTCATACCAACGTTCGACCTGTTTTAGTATGGAAAGTAAAAATGTTTGTTTTCCGAATTTCCTATGCAATCACCCCTTAAAGTAATGCAACTGTTTACCCTAACACCCCCTGTACAAATACATAATAAAATTGTATACTTGGCATGGATGTATATTAAAGATATTTGCAAAATATTAATTAGGGGCGTTTAGTACATGTAATGCATATAATGCATTCCGCATTGATTTTTAGAATTTATGTCTGTTTATCTATTTGTCTACATATTTGTTTGTGCAAGCATCACTTATAAACTACTGAATAGATTTGAATGTGGGTTTTACAATAGCATAAGGTCTAGTTTGGATTAACATATAGACTTTATTTCATCGCAATCGGTTAATTCAATCAAAAGTTAAGAGTTTCTAAAGTCAGTGGTCCACGCGTATAAAGTCGTGGGCGCCGCTATTAAATTTAAATCACTAGTTTATAATTATAATCATCAAGCTCTGATGCTACTAGAAATGTACCTATTAGCCTGTGCAAACTCATCAGTGTCTCATTAAAATTTTAACTAAGTTTGAGTAGGTAAAATCTAGATATAAGGTACAATGGAACTGTATAACATAAAATTTTTGTATAAAAGTCCTTAAAAAAAGTTTATATTAGTAGGTACAATACAGTTAGTGTGAATACAAATGAAACATGGTGTTGCAGTAACAAAACCAACAGCAACAATGAAGAGCTTGGCACTTTTGGCGTGCGTGGTGGCGGCCGTCGGCGCAGTGTCCTTCTTCGACCTGGTGCGCGAGGAGTGGGTGGCCTTCAAGGTGAGCATGCCTTCCATTATCATACATTTCCCTACCATTCAAAACAAACAGCAACGATGAAGAGCTTGGCACTCTTGTCGTGCGTGGTGGCGGCTGTCGGCGCTGTCTCCTTCTTCGACCTGGTGAGCGAGGAGTGGGTGGCCTTCAAGGTGAGCATGCCTTCCATTATCATACATTTCCCTACCATTCAAAACAAACAGCAACGATGAAGAGCTTGGCACTCTTGTCGTGTGTGGTGGCGGCTGTCGGCGCGGTCTCCTTCTTCGACCTGGTGAGCGAGGAGTGGGTGGCCTTCAAGGTGAGCACCTGTCTTCCATTATCATACATAAAAACAAAAAATAAATACAGAACACCGGAGGAAAACAAATAACCTTACACACAAATTACCAATAAAAGAAATCCTCCAAAGCGCCCACCCGAGGCAGAGTACTTTGGAGTCTGGCCACATTGTCTCTCTGAATGGCCAAACTTAACCTTTAGCCGGAATAGCCCCAAGCCAGTAGCCAGATTTTATCATACATTTCTTTACCATTCTGAAGGGTAGCGTTTCAAGTCTGTTATTGGGTGGGCATGTGTATGTTGCCTTTCCCCGGCCTGCAGCGAAGCTTCACCATTTTATTAGTAGCTCATTATTCAAAGAGCTCAAGTGTGTTTCGTGCATAAAACAATCCTTGAAGTCAATATATATTTATTACGATACAGCATCAAGAACCTTTTGCTAATTAAACTAGATGGTTATTGACAAAATCACCAACACGGAGCCACAATTTTAAGATAAAAATTAGAATTACCATTTCTCGAGATATACCAGCTTAATTTCCCCAAAAAACATGGGTCTATAAAAGCGATGAAAATGTTTGAACCTTCTATAGAAAATTCACCAGAATACACTAATAATGTAATTTTTTTCGTGAATGAAAATTCTCAGATTATTTCACAATAATGGTAACGTAATAAAGTTAGTAGAATGTACTCACCACCACCTTTGTAGTTGGTAAAGTAAACATAAAGCTTGTGTTTTCTTTTGTCTCTTCATTGAGATACTTGTCACTTATAGGTAAGTTATACAACTCAGACATTGATCTAAATTGATACAAACAATACAATAAACCATTTTTGAAAGTTATTGTTTATTTAATTTAAAATTATTAATTTTATTAATAATTTTCATTAATTTTAGATTAAATTCAATAACGGTCGAGAGCAGAGTGAGGCATTAGTAGTTGCATAAAGATTTTATTTTGATATTTAGATGTATGTCTGTGATAGAACAGATACTAATGAGTATTCTACCCGCAGATGGAGCACAACAAGAACTACGACAGCGAGGTAGAAGACAGGTTCCGCATGAAGATCTATGCGGAGAACAAGCACAAGATAGCCAAGCACAACCAGAAGTTCAAGGCGGGGCTTGTGAGCTTCCGTCTCAAGCAGAACAAGTATGGGGACCTGTTGCACCATGAGTTCGTACACATCATGAACGGCTTCAACAGGACCAACTCCAAGTTAGTTTGTTTACCTTCTATATCCAGTTATACATGACATTTAAGATACTTTACAACTGTTTGTACAGCAAGTTCATTACTATGGTTTTAATTATATATAAGATTTTAAGTCAAATCAAACAAAAAAGTATCATCAAAATCGGTTGTGTAGTTTTTGCGTGATGCTCGAACAAACAAGCAAACAGACAAAAAATCTAAAATGGTTGATTTGGAGGCAGAGACACCTAAAAACCATATCTTAATCTTTTTCTTGTAAATATCTTCAAATTCTTCAATAAACAGACACACTACTCTTACGGTATAATAATTTAGATTTAGCCCTTTAGTATGCTTAACACGTTAAAAGTAAATAAAAGTTCTATTGTGTCTCGTTCACTGCCCCGGAACGTGTTAAAATATAGCTGTTAGATCTCCACATAAAATAAAAAGATATTATTTAGGCCACATTCATTATCTTCCATGACGTTCTGTCCCTCGCCTGATGTTGTTGTCCCATATCTCTGGTAGGCTGGGATTACTTGGATTTAATTAAACTTAAAATATTATTACTTTGGTATATGTGATGGGTTTTCCACCATTCTTGTAGTTATTGAGATTGTACAGTTCTGTTGTAGAGGCTGTGGACGTGTATGCGGCTCTCGTATAGGACTGTACAGCCATGAGAAAAAGTGCTTTTCCAAAAACACTGCTTAAATCATCTGCAACAGATGTAAAGGCCTATGATAATGATGATGATGAGTAGGTACCTAGTGTACCAATTCAAAATGTAAAAGTACCTATATTAGTCATGGATAGGTTAACATAAATTATTTGTTTCCATTCTACACAAGCTAAGATAATTAATATTCATTATTGTATTGTTGTTCTGTACACTTTATAGTTGACTTTATTCACATAACAACATATTATTGTATTTTTATATCCTTATTCTTGATACCAAAAAATTATCAACAGCACACTATCTGTTGCTATAGACTAGTAATGTTTGTGACAATCACAAGATCACAACACGAAAAATGTATAGGGATGTAATGTTATGATTGTAGGTATGTAATACTTAAATAACGTTATGATTATGCCTACAATCGTCAGTAATTAAATAACATGGTTCAATTATACCAAAGATAATTACATTATACCCTTCATAATTAAATAAATGTTCAAATCAGTCGAAACAAATCGTATGATAACAAACCAGACGCAGTATTATATTTATATTACAAATATGCGTCAGAGTAGCGTGACGTGACGCGTGCGACTGCCAACATGCAATATTACTAATAATTATGATCCGCTGCACGGTCATTATCTCGCCTATCTAATGTTACTGCAGCTAAAACCTGTTATTCTCTGTTTGTTTTGACTTTTAAACGCGAATGTCAATAAGATAAGATAAAACTGTACAAATAACTCTGTTTACATTATTGTTTTGATAAAAATGGACAAATTCTTTGAAGTAAATAACATTTAACTGCCTACTTCCTACAAATTACATGCTTTGCTCAGCGCGTGATTATTTTATCATCGATTCGAGGCGTGTCATGCATAACTTGTTTGACTACCTATTTGCTTGCGGAAAAGACTTACGACTGACACTTGTTCCAAGAAAAAATTATTAGCTCCATCTGATTTCATGCAGCTTTCTTTTTAACTATCCTATAACTCTCGATAATAGTTTCCTCATCATCTCGTCAAGGACTCAAGGATATTATCACATTCAGATTCATATATCAGCCACTGATATCCCGCCGTTCTATCCAAGAGTCTCTGTTTGGTTCAACTGATCCCTACAGCCCATTCGATCATATTATTTAATATATTTTACCCAGTCACGACGCCATATAATTTATACAATACCGTCCGCACAAATTATGTACCAGATTTTAAGTCAAACAAATTCATCAAAATCGGTTTAGTAGTTTTTGCGTGAAGCTGTTACAAACAAACATTTTAGTTTTATAATAGTAAAGATTAATGACATTATAATGACTGCACAAATGTAAAGTATTCGAATCTAACATTAGAGCCTATTATTTAGATAAAAAATAAAATGGAAGTGGGATGGGGACAAAATGTCAGTTGTGGCAGGTGGTGTATCGAGTTACCTTACCTTGTTACATGGATATAAAACCAATACCAAAATAAACAAGTCACCCTATGTGTGCAGGACTACTGCGGGCCAGCAGAAGGGGCAGCGCACCCTTGGCGCGACGTTCCTCGAGCCCGCGCACGTGACCTTCCCCGGGGAGGTTGACTGGCGCAAGAAGGGCGCCGTCACCGACGTCAAGGACCAGGGCAAGTGCGGCTCCTGCTGGTCATTCAGCTCGGTGAGTAGACCCCCTTTTACGCGCTATACACTAATAACTAGGGGTTTTTAATTAGTGGCGACAGACTCACTCCCCGTCACACTGGACAGAGTTTCGGCGTTAGTATATATATTATTTGGTTTCGGTACTACTAGTAAAACGAGGATGTTCTTAGGTTTCAGAAAATATCTGACTGCCCCCTCGGGGAATATAGTCGTGAGTTATGCTTATGCTTAGTTTTCAATTACTAAAAAAAATTTAAAGGGTGTATTCAGACAATGAAACCAAACAACTTTCCCTAAGGAACATTGAAAACGCGAATAAAATATCAGCTGTTCCAAAAAAACTGTGAACCAACTCGACACGTTTCGGACAGCAGATTTTTTTTCCGTGGTTCGTATGTTGGTGCCATACAGAAAATGGTTCTGTTTGATGGTCTGATTGTCCCCTCCTAAAACGTTAACCATTGCCATCTGCACCCTTTTTATTTGCTTTTAATATTATTATTTTATGTTTTTGATGTGCAAATAAAGAGTATTGTATTGTATTGTTGGACCCTATACAGGGTGTAAGTGACAGCCTAGCAAATACTAAAACGGTGAACTCAGACCATCAAACTGAACAAATTTCACTATAGAGCCTACCTCAGGAAACGCGAAAAAAATCAGCTGTCCCATACATTTGAGTCGGGTAGGTACAGCAGTTTTGTTTTTCGCGTTTCCTGAGGTAGACTCAATAGTGAAATTTGTTCAGTTTGATGGTCTGAGTTTACCGTTTTAGTATTTGCTAGGCTGTCACTTACACCCTGTATAGTATGCTAACATCATTGTTTTAAATTGGTAACAAAGCCGTGTGATTCCAGATAACAATAGATCATTTCATTTCTTCCCAAGGCGACTGAGGTATAAGTTTTCGTATGCTGTATTTTTGAGGGCGAAAGGTACCCGTAATTCTATATACAATAGCTGGTAGTTTTTAAAACGTCTGACCACCACAATAACGATTCATCATCTCAGCCGATGTAAGTCCACTGCTGGACGTAGGCCCCCCCTCCCCCAGGATCGCCATAACGACCGGTCCTGCTCTGCCCACATCCAACAAGCTCCCGCCGCCTTCACCAGGTCTTGGGTCCACCTTGTGGGGGCGATTGGATTCGTTTAGGTTCAAATACTTTCAGATTTATATTCCAGAAATGTGCAAATTTATTACTTTTTTCTTTTATAATAATAATAACGTAAGTAATTAAAGTTAATTTGAATGAAACAAGATAGAGATGATGCAATCGTAGTGAATAAGCCAGTCATTGTTTTGTACATGTACAAGTAAATATTCCCTTTGTCTAGCTAGGCTAATTAATCCATACAATATGTAGATAGAAACAGTCTCTTTATCGTTGATTCGAAACACGTGAGATCAACACGAATCATTTGAAGTAATCACATATTTTCCTATTCTTATTCTTCATAATTCAATCTTTGTATCGAACACAATCACGAACCATTCAATTAAAACAGCTTATTATTATTATTATTATAACACTTTATCGTACACATGGACATAATAATACACAAAGTTGAGAAAACATGTACAAAGGGCGAGCTTATCTCTGAAGAGATTTCTTCCAGCAGACCCGTAGAAGAGACAGTTAACAATTACAAGGCAAACTTATTGTGTACAAGCAAACAGTATAAATAAATAAATAAATGTAATATATACCTACAACATACAATATATATTAATATATGTATATAATTATATATATGAAGATATCGATAAGCAAGCATATTACTCATACTAAAGTCGTGAACGTTCAAAAGAAAATAGTAAAAGTAGCCGCAAAAACATTGATGACCTTCCTGGCGGCGGAGCCGCGCCGCGGGCGTCGGGTCGGATGATGTCACACCATAACTAATACTTGTTTTTTTTGTTATTGGATGTACATAAAAGTATGGTATAAGTGTACTACAGTTCAACCTTCAATGACAATGTTACAAAAAATTACTTGTGTGGTAGTTCTTTCTGATTAGTCTGTGCTTGTGTGGCTGATACATAGCTTGGTCGCTTAAGACGCCCAGAGAACCAACTGTCTAAACGTGACTTGTAGCGAAACCGTCAATTTTGTTATCTTGTATTCTGTCTGTGTATTTCGGAGCAGTAGGAACACTAAAAAGCTTATATAAGGTCTAACAAAATTAAGTGAAACTATTTTAAGGGGATGATCAGACCATCAAACTGAACAACTTTCTCTATGGAACCAATATCGAAATCGCGAAAAAAAATCAGCTGTTCCATACTAACCTTCTCGATCTAAATGTATGGGTCAGCAGATTTTTTTTTCGCGATTTCGATATTGGTCTCATAGAGAAAGTAGTTCAGTTTAATGGTCTGATCATCCCCTTAAAATAGTTTCAGCTAGTTTTGTTAGACCTTATATAATTGTAACATTACTCGGTTAGTGCGGCAACGATCGATGGCAGCAAAAATATTGTCGAATTGAAGTCTCCTAGCAAAGTTTTTACCTCTGCACGTATACAAATTGCTAGATTTGCCAAACGACGTTTTAGAAACAAATTAGGTAGGAATAATAGTTGTTTTCCGAATGTTCGTAGAATTCTATCATACAAACCTTTGAGTAGGTAATAGATATGAACAGATCGACAAAACAATTCTGTATGACCCACTAATACACAGGAAGTTTGATCTAGAAAACGACTCATCTTTCCGTGACCCAAATAATAAATAATATGAAGTATAAACAACTGTAATGTTTGTACAAATGTAACATTAATTAATTCCAATAATCGAGCTCATTCAAATAATGAGTCGGCATTGTAATAATGTTGACATCGCTGAACGAAGCTGACCCCAGACCCCACTGTTTGTAATTATTCACCGATCACCTAAGTGATTCATTATTGCTTCTATTGTAATCCGGTTTTCTTGTGTCTTATATTTCAGTCGGTTACAAAAAGTCGATGACCATGTGGCACCTTTATTTGTATAACGTTGTCGACCGTACATGGTCGCACATAGAACACTACCTACAGTTTTGTGAATTAAAACCTAAGACTAGTAGCATAGCATAGCATATGCTCAGGACTTTATTCCCCGAGGGGGTAGTCAGAGATATTCTATTCTGAAAACACAGAACATCTACGTTTCTCTACGACTAGTAAATTAGTAATCAAATATACCAAAACGCGGTATGAACCCGTTAAAATGATTAATTCTAGACTAACGAATTAACGGGTTTTTTCAGGTCAAGCAAAACTAAACGTAAATCTTATTCAAAAAGTACGTGACTCAGATACAGTGTGTACGGTAATAGTAAGAACTAAACTTTGGACAGTTTTAGTAGGTTATACAGGGTGTTACAGAAGTAAAAATAAAAAATGTAAAGCATTTTAAGGGGGTTGTTTAGACCATAAAACTGAAGAACTTTTACTATGAGACCAACATCGAAATCGCGAAAAAAAAAATTTGTAGCGATTTCGATATTGGTCCCATAGTGAAAGTTAAAAAGGCCCTTAAATGTTTATTTGTATTTTTGTAACGTTGCCTTTGCAAAGAACGTCGCACGATAAATTTGTAAACTGGAAACAATCAATTTACAGACGAATCGATGTACAGCGGGCTCGCCTGAGCTCGCACGAGCGTGTGGAGGTAGCATCATACGTTCACAAGGCGCAATGGAAACAGGCGCGATTTTACGAAGTTTTCACAAGATGATTATGTATACAAATTCCAAATAACAACTGTTCGACCCAGGCACCACACTCGCCTGGCGGAAGATCTACCCTTTTCATTGGAGGAAGATTGCACCTAGTTGATACATAGATATTTAAACTAACTTCCCAGCTTCTCTGAAATATCAAAATTGTTATTCAATTACCAAAAAAAAAAACTAAAGTGAAAACCACCAGCCCAGTCTTATCCATATAACATTTATAAGTAGGAACTTAGTTCAAGGGGACTGTGACTTGTAGTCCAGGAAACAATATATTCTGCTCATAACGTAGGTATAGTTTCATTGTCCACGTGTCGCTGTGGCGTGGACATATGTCTTTGTTCTAACTCAAATCTACGTTGAGAAGCAAATAATACAAACTCACGACCTTTGCGTAGCTGTCGTTTGTAACTTCCAGTTGGTCACAAACTTTGTCACATAAACTCAACTAAAACGAAACGATCTTTTTAAACGAACGTGGTAAGGTGATGGGTAGTTATCATTTAGCCTACAAAAAATAATTTCTCTTAGTCGTATACTCTTGTACTATACCCACGGGAATATTCAGTAATTAAAACATAATGGAAATCCGTTACTTGATCTCATTTTCTTTATTTGCCTAATTTTGTTACTACTATTTGCAAATTTTATGTTACTGGTCTATACAGCATAGTTAATCGAAATTTTTTAATTTCAAATCAGAATGATCTTTGGCATGGTGCACTTCCTCCATGCCGGGTCCAACTTAATATACTGACGATTTTTTTAAGAGGATGACAACACCATTAAACTGAATAACTTTTTCTATGGGACCAACATGGAAAGAGCGAAAAAAGAAACTGCTATTCCATATATTTGGGATGAATAGGTTTGCATGGGACAGCTGTTATTTATTCGATGATTTCCACATTGGACCCAAAGAGAAAGTTGTTCAGTTTTATGGTCTGATTATCCCCTTAAGAGGATAGGCGGGTACAGTTTTTTTCCATACAAACGTATTCCCCTGTTTCCTCTCTGGATAATGACACTAGAGGAGACACATCCAGCAAATAAATTTGACAAATATAGACAAAAAAAGCAAAACATACAGGCAGCCAAAGTCTTTGAGATATTAATCTTGAAAGAATTATTAAAATCGGTTAGTTTTGGAGTAGCAAACAGGAGAATACGAAAATCTGATTTCGTCGATTTTATGTCATTAAAATCGGTCCGAGCTACAGTTCTCTCTTTCGCAGTCTAGTCGGCGGGGTGTATGGTTGGGGCGGATCGGGCAAATACGTATACAGTCGGAAAAGTGACCTATTCTCCAAATTACCATTTCAGCCCGCCTATCCTCTTAAAAATCGTCAGCATGTTAAGAAGGACCATATATGTTCACTCCTTAAGCGTAGTACCGTGCACTAACCTAACACCAAAGTGACTGGTGATGATGGTTCGTTAATTTTGTGGCCTTTCAGAGCCTGCAACACTTATTATTATTACTTATTGCACACTTATTGCTTACAAAGCTTTGTATTTCCATGCAGACAGGAGCTTTAGAAGGTCAGCACTTCCGCAAGAGCGGGTTCCTGGTCTCCCTCTCCGAGCAGAACCTGGTGGACTGCTCCACGGCGTACGGCAACAACGGCTGCAACGGCGGCCTCATGGACAACGCCTTCAAGTACATCAAGGACAACGGCGGCATCGACACTGAGAAGACATATCCCTACGAGGCCATGAACGACAAGTGCCGGTACGTTCTATCATTCTTCTTATCGTGTGGGCAGCAAACCCTGGTGTCAGAGTTTTTAATACGGCCTACGACGTGGTTATTATATGTAACGACTACTACCACCAGAGATAGTAGCCGGGACCAGCGGCTTAACGTGCCATCCGAAGCACGGAATCATCTTTCTTTCAGACAATCAGGTGATTCGACGACCCGCTGTTGTAATGGTTACCACGCCGGACTGCCAAACCAGGGTTCTGGGTTCGAATCCCGGTTCGGTCATGGATGTTATATGTTCGTGCCGTTGTTGTATGGATTCCATAATAAAAAAGCCTATAGTGCTTACTTGGTATCATTACAATGTATATGCCTGTGAGCGTTATTTATTTATTATTCAGCCTGCAATGTCCTAACCAACTGGGGATAAACGCTCAAAGTAACATTTCACTAGGTGTCCCCCCAAGAGCCCAATGCTCATAACCATTAAACCCCGGAGACAGTTAAAATAACGCTCACAGGCACATACATTGTAATGATCTCAAGTTAAGCGCTCTAGGCTTTTTAATATGGAATCCATACAACAACGGCACGAACATATAACATCCATGACCGAACTGGGATTCGAACTCAGGACCCAGGTTTGGCAGTCCGGCGTGGTAACCATTACAACCGGGTTACCAACCGGGTCGTCAAGTTAATCATTTAATTGTCGCCACATTTCTTGTCGCGAGACTTAGGCTCTGAATACTCAGTCTTGTACCTTGTACACGATAGGCACGCTTTTCCAGGGTTGCTTGGGGTAGTTTCGGTTGTACCAGCCAACTCTGGCCGGCCAGTCATAGAACGATGTCACGATAATTGCCTATTACATGACAACATAGACAAGATGTCGTATCCACACGCGTCTTCACCGCCCGGACGCACGCGTCTGTGTGAGGCGCAACCACAACTTGACCACTTGCCTGTCACTTCATACAAATGGGAAAAACTAACAAGAGGAAAGCATGTGCGATACTGAGTGAGAGCGAGCGGGACAGGAATACACCATTGCCTACATTTTCTGCCGCGCTTCCATACCAATACCAAGAGAGGGTGAGGTACAAATTTTGAAGGCAGGGAGTGTCCGTACTGTATGTAGTACTAGATACTCTTTGTTATATTGTGGCGCAACTCAAAGCTCTCTTTAAGTGCGGGTTGAGGTACGGTATCTGAGTTAGCGAGGGGCAGGGAGAGGCCATTTTGTATGTAGTTGGTAGTACTATTATAATATTCTGTGAGGCTGATTATCACCACAAAATATTTTAACTGTCAGTAATGTAGGTAGGTAGATAGATAGATAGATAACTCATTTATTTCACCAGAACAAAACAGGACAAACAGTGACAAAGGCAGTAGTACCTAAAGTAAATGATGCGTGATTAGGTATATTTTATAACTATGTTTTTCCGCGCATTATGGAACCGCAACTGGATAACATACCTTCAGTAGAATTGTTTTTGTGGTTGCTGAATAATGCTGAAATAATTATTTATTTTGATTTCGATTCCCGGAATATAATTAGGTAAATTAATTTGTTTACCTACTTACTTTGTTTGGGTCCGTTAGTTTAGTAATTTGCCGTATTGTACATCTATCTTTTAATTAAAATATAAATTGAAATAAAAAATGTTGCGTGCTAATTTCAGTATCTCTTAAGTCTTGGACACTATTAGTACTGTTTATCAATATACAGGGTGAAATTAATATCATTAGCATCCTTTTAAACTATGAATCTACCCATCAAACGGAACAACTTTTACTATGGGAGCAAACCCTGTATATATTCGTTAGTCTATTATCACTTATCCTTTCCACACAAGCAAACCATCTCAGCATGCCCTTGTAACTATAATCGATGTTTACATCAATCGAACAGATACAACCCAAAGAACTCAGGCGCGGAGGACGTCGGGTTCGTGGACGTGCCGGCCGGGGACGAGCAGAAGCTGATGCAGGCGGTCGCCACCGCGGGGCCGGTCTCCGTCGCCATCGACGCCTCGCTCGAGACCTTCCAGCTGTACTCCGACGGCGTCTACTACGACGAGAACTGCTCCTCAGAGAACTTGGACCATGGCGTGAGTTTAACGTGTCATTCGTTTAAGGTGGCGGCTAGACTATCCCATCAGAGAGAATATAATATACCCACTAGCTACAAGCAAAGCTAAGATCCTTGAAACTTTTTGCTATTTCTTGTTCTTCTCAAGGCAGAGACTACATTTAAAAAAATCTAGTAGGGATCATAATAATTAACAATCATTATTATAATATGATTTTGACGTTGATGATAGCTTTATATCTGAACATTTAAAAGTTGAAAAAGCGAGACTGATCATAATAATTCAATCAATCAATCAATAATTATCTATTGTTATTATAATTGTTTATTATTATCTTGTTGTTTACGCATTCTAAAATTATATTAAAGTACAGTGTTTCATTTATGACCAAGAAATACAATAGTATTCGCCTCGTGTCGCCGTTACGCTTCGTTTTCAAACATTTAGCATGGGACTAGGAGCGCTGTTTAAAAAAAAAAGATATATAGGTATAGAACTCAATAGTGTAACACTAATAACAGAGCATACTCGTAGATAGTGGTCACTTTCCGTGCTCTGCTCACAGATATTATAATGATAATTATACAGTATCTGTTATATTCTATGATAATTATGGCAGTAGGTCATTCGATCTGACATCACGTACCTACCATGCCACAGTATCAACTATCAACAGACCTACCTCCTTATCTACTACATACATTATTATTATCATTTATTTATTACTTATCAATTTCACCATTTAACTTATAACAATTTTCGTGTTTTTTAAGTTAATCTTGTTCAACCATTCTCCAAGTTAGATAGAAAGGCTGCATTGTGAAAGCAGCTTTACACCAGTGTCTTTTGGCGTTGAACCGGTAGATTATACGAAGATATTATTTTGATAAACAACCAGACCTAATTTGGTGTACTTCGACAACGAAAACAAGCCTCTATCCGCGAAAGAGTTTAGACGTTCGAAAACATAACATTTTCATTCTCAACTATGTTTAAATTCTTACCATCTCTGAAACACCGCTTTATTTTTTACACTGTTAGGGATTTAATATAGAAAGCAGAAACAAGGCGTGCACTGATACGCCGTTATAAAACAATTTTCCGGCGGGCGGGATTTTGCACCTCGGGCGCGCGCCCTGGAATTGTATTTTTGAAAGTCATACGTTGAAATCAGCAGTACAAAATTTCAAAATAACTATGGAGATGATGCATCTTTCTACTGCTGATTTGAACGTGTGACTTTCAAAAATCGCACGCCTGTCTGCTTTCTATATCAAGTCCCTTAGTTTTGTCTTCAGTATGTAACGCAATTAAACTTGTATCTTATGTGAGAGAGAATACAACACAATGTCGCTTGCAGGTGCTGGTGGTTGGTTACGGGACGGACGAGGACGGCGGCGACTACTGGCTCGTGAAGAACTCGTGGGGACGCTCGTGGGGAGAGCTCGGCTACATCAAGATGGCGCGCAACCGCGACAACCACTGCGGCATCGCCTCCGCCGCCTCCTACCCGCTCGTCTAGCTACCAGCTACCAGCCACTAGCCTAGACACTGACTGTTGCATCTTACAACCATTCCTTTAAAACAATGTCTGGTACAGGTCGCGGCACTCCCGCTTCTCCCCGCCAAATATAATCGCTTATGTTTCGTGCCGTGATCTGTATATTTAATTCAAAACGTAGAGAAAAATGTTAAAGATTTGTTCAGTGGAGGCGGTAGAATTGCTATAAATAGCACCAAACTGTAGTAGCAAATGTTTTAGAATTTAAGTATAGCAACTGCTTAAATAAAGGTACTGTGACTTTTGTACGAATAAAATTAAACAAAAATATGTACGGAAGTGCAACCCTTCATGATCTTCTCAAGACATTGAAGCATTTTATGTCATTCCATTGCCGATGCTTCGGTTGTTGTCGCTGGCATCCAGTTAGTCGTAAAGTTAGAAATAAGTGTATAAAGATATAGTTTTACAGAATACGCGAAGTCTGTTTGATTTTATAATTATGACTAATGTGATATAGTAGATTATTTGCGTGAATGTCTGCGTGTTCATAAGATTTAATAAACCAATATTTTTTAATATTTATCGTTTTCTTTTTTAATTGAACGATGTACTCTCTAGTTTAGCAATTCTTTGGTCTATGTCAGTTACTCTGGTTCTTCTGCGAACCTCTTCGTGAGTGGTGGTTCTCTTCTCTTTCTAAAGTGGCAGTGGGGGGGCATATTGCTCGCAGAACCGATGGCCGATGGGGCCGAAAAGTTCTCGAGTGGCGACCGCGTACCGGAACGCGCAGCGTGGGTAGGCTCCCACACGGTGGACCGACGACCTTGTGAAGGCGGCGGCATCGGCTGAGATGATGATGTCCCCTCTACAGCCACGATTAATTTATATGCAGGGTGTTAGGGTAATTAGTTGCATTACTTTAAGGGGTGATTTGTAGTTTGTACCCATGATACTGAACAACTTTCCCACATCATCGAAACATAATATAGGAAATTAGCAAAAAAATCGCACTATCCATACTAAATGCAATCAGTTGATCGAACGTTTGTATGAAAAGATGAAAATTTTATTTGCGAATTTCCCTTGTTTCTTTGGGAAAGTTTTTCAGTATCATGAGTAGAATCACTCAGTAGGTAATGCAACTGTCTACCCTAACACCCTGTAGAATGAAATTTAGAAAGAAATGTAACATGAAAGCTGATTATTGCATTATTTATGTTCGGCATACATTGTTTAACCACAGAGTACTATACCTAATTACCTACTACGTTTAACTCAGTCGGCTTTCACTAAATCTATGTAGGTACCTAAAGTATCTAGTAATAGATACCTACTCTAAAGTCTGCAACGAAAGATTATTTCATCACCTATAATCCCAATGTAAATGGATCACAAGTACTTTCGTTACCAACTGTACTTCTTCAGTGAATAGCCCAGTCATTTTACGGTTTTTGAGCCGGGACTAATTAATAATTGATATTTTTTTCGGTATAATATTGAAAATTTAAAAAAATCACGTCAGCACAGTTCCAATTTTAAAATTTAGCTATTATCTCGTTCTAAAAAACCTGACAGTAAATATTTTTTTGCACATAATATTAATACCTCATTTTTTTAAATTTCAATGCCTATTTTATTCCTCAAAAATAATTTATATTGTTAAATCTGAGTCAAATGAGTGCATTGGTATGAATATCATTAATTTAAAAGCCTTTTGGGACATACAATTTTGATTTCTATGTTGCGTAGACATTTTTTTATTGTTTTAAGATAGTCTTTTTGTCACTAAATGATGCCGGTTACAGTTTAAAAGTACAATTAATAATTACTCCCTACCCCGCCTAACAAAACTCCGTAAAATGACTGGGCTAGAAATTACTGTTACCAAAGCGATGTATGCCGTACCGCCGCCGCCGCGCGCCGCCCCCATTTACCCAAACTAAAATCTGTGATCTGTCTGTCTGTTCGTAGCCTGATATTGTTATGAAGACAAAAGTTTCCATGAATTGTTTCCGCCAAAGATTGTGTCAGGATGGATCTAGGAAGGTAGTGCTCAAACCTGCTTTTACCTAATATACAACCACCTGATGTTTGTGTCATCGCTTAAATGTCTTTAATTAAATTATACGATAATAATCCTACGTAGGTATTCCTAAATAGCAAAGAAACTTTTTGTTTTGATTTGCATTGGATTGTAAATTCCAACACTTACCTACCTATAAAAACCAGATAAAAACAAGTTGTTTTTATAGTAATTAGGAGTCTGTAACAATAACAACTTTATATTTTTGTTGTGCAATGTTTATAAAGACGGAAAAAAAATATATAAATAAGAACAATTCAATGTTTTTGCACCTAAGTAACATTTTAATCACAATATGCGGCGGTGGTATTTATCTGAAATAATTCGTGGAAAAATGTATTCATGACTAATGTCCGCTATTCCTTTGTGTAAAACTCGTACTTATGTGACGCACAGCCTTTGAAAATGTATAATATTTATGTCTAGAATGAGCCTCAAGCTTCTACCGTATAAAACAAAAGGGGCCTACTTTCTTAGGTATATGTGCGTGAGGAGTCATACAAATTGTCTATGTGCGTGTTTATGGATAGGGTTTAGCCGCGAGTGCTGTTTCTTCGACGCGTTCGTAGCTTTGACTTTCTATCTTGACATTTACCTAGGTAGGACAAAACTGTGCTGGTCTATCCTCTTAAGGTTTTTGCCAAGTTGTTTGCCGGCTATTTTTTTATATTACTCTTATTCGTATAAACTTTATAAAACCATCCACTTCCTGTAATGTTGTAAATAAATAAGATGTAAAAAAAGTAAAGTGAAGATTGCCAACCACACGAGCAGTTTCTGACCAGCACAAAGGGGAAACTCTTGCTCTTAAGTATACCTATGTATGTAAATTCGAATCAAACTATTGATTCGCATCTTCTACAGTTAACGAAAATGGAGTAATGTAATTTAATCAAATCAGTTAAACTGAGCGTTGATTTATCGCAATCGCAAGTAGGGCACAGGGGTTACTAGACTCAGCCGCGTCTCGACGACCTCATGCCAGGTCATCGCCACCTCACATGACTTCGAGCTTCGCAGTTAGATAGGTACGCCACGTGATTATATACTAGTAGGTAACATAACTACCACAACACAAGTCTCACTTACGGAGTGATAAGTTGGCGTATGAGTCAAAGTTCAAGCTTGTCGTATGTTGTCGTAGTATGTGATTAGGTTCTATTCCTTTAACTTCCTGGTCGATATAAATAAACGATAAATTACACAAGGTGTCAATATTAGCATAAACATATGCTCACGACTATATTCCCGAGGGGGTAGTCAGATATTCTAATACCTCAGAACATCTACGTTTCACTAGTAGTAACGCCACTTATATTGGACAGTGGGTGAATCTTATAATAAACATCAGTTCTTAAACCCTCTCCACGGAGTCGCGCTTCAAGTCCGACGGAGGGCGGACGCGTGTGTATTGGCATGTGTTAGGCTTGCACGTGGCTCCGCCATTTTGTAAACTCTTTTATGTTTTAACTATAAAACGTTAACTTGAGATTATAATAATATCTTCAACACTTGATACTGGCGAAATCATCAAGGAAACGCCATTACACAAGAATAGAATAGAAGCCCTCTCCACAAACTGACAAAGCACATGGTGTAGTGTAGACTGCTTTTCTAACAGTCATATTTTTATTCGTTTTATAGGTATACGAGCGTTAACCCGCGACTTCGTCCGCACAAATTATATACCAGATTTTAAGTTAGATCATAAGCTATCAAACAAAAAAAGTTTCATCAAAATCGGTTCAGTGGTTTTTTCGTGATACTCGTTCAAACAAACAAACAAACACACAGACAAAAAATCCAAAAATTGGTGAAATGGAATCAGGGACACCTAAAAACCATATCGTAACTTTTTTTTTGTTAATATCTTCAATGTACAGACAAACTTCCTGTTACAGTTTTATAATAGTATAGATTAGTTATAGACCTTTGCCAGCTTCCTGGTTTTTACCTAGACTTATCCATAATATTTGAATCATAATACCTAATCAAATACCTAAGCCATTTGAATATTTGTGACTTAGGTTAGTATTATAATAGCTGTGCCAAGAGTTTTAACAAGAAAATAAACACAATATTTTTATATTAGTTCCAGTTTTTGAGTGATTTAAAAGATTATGTAGGTACTATCGCGGACTTTTCCACCTGACCACCACTAGGCTCATTTTTGCTTGCATAATAAAAAATAAAAGCGCTGTCTAGCCCTGTTCTATTGATGAATAGACCATATAGTATTATAGTAAATAGTTTACAAACAATAAATTATGAGATTTTTTTTAAGTGGTCAATCGTAAAAGTCCGCGATAGTACCTAAGCGTTATAGCACAGTTCTAGATTTCATATTTCTTTTGTTTTTAATTAATACCTAGGTCACATCGAAGTCAGCGCACGTAACATACATATATTACCTATTTGTAACATCATTTTAATTCTAGGTAAACGTGAATCACCACCGGCGGCGGCAAGGTGTTCGAGTCTGTTTCAATATCGATAGGTATAATTAATATAATATACAAGAGACATGGTAATGGTTACATCGCCGTCAATAAAACAAACATTGACATTGAGAAGTGTATTGTAAAAACAATAAACTATTCACAATAATTAAGATTTTATTATTTACAATAAATGACAACACAACTAACGTGTTGACAAATAAACTAGAATACACTAGAGTGAGAAAGATAGCGGGAATGCGACAGCACCAGCAGTGCTGCGACCTTTCTCGCTCTAGCCAATGACGTTCCTGAGCGACAGAAAAGGATAGAGAGTGAAGAAATGCGATTCCGTGCTGCCAGATGAGGCTCAACCCTTAGGGACCACCGCATTCCCGTGGGTGTCCCGCGTACGCAGTGGTTTTGTTGGCAAAAGCTAGCCATCTACCACCACCCGTTATTGCAACCTGAAACTTTAAATAAGCCAAATGCAATCGTATCTCGTTGTGGGGGCTGGCACGCCAACAACACTTCGACCCAGTGGGATCTTTTGTGTTAGCCCCTATACTTTTTTCTTTCTTCACCCTTCAAACACATGGTCAATGAAGGAGGAAATACCATTGAGGGGAAGAAACCTAAGATCTCCCGGTTTTGGATACCCATCTCCGAGGAGGCTCATGCGTTTTGCAGCCAAGACATTACATCATTGCATCACTGGGTGAAGCTCCACACCGGGTTTTTAAAATAAAATGTTTTTTTTTTGTTACTAACACTAGCTTTGAGATAAATGTATACTAATACTATATGGACATCTTATCTGAAATAAATTATTTCAATTCGAATTACAGTCACAATCACAAAGGATATGTCTTGCTAAATAGGTGGTAGATATAGGCCTCACACAGACGGGTGTCGTAAGCTAAAAATAATCCAGTCAGACTATCTTCAACATCTCTACGCACACATCGTATGGCTGAGGATGCTAATTAATTATAATTAGGACACACACTCAACTACGAATAATAATACCCATAGAAATGTAAGGAAATAAAAATATAAGGTCTAACAAAACTAGCTGAAACTATTTTAAGGGGATGATCAGACCATCAAACTGAATAACTTTTTCTATGGAATCAATATCGAAATCGCGATAAAAAAATCAGTTTTTTCGCGATTTCACTATTGGTCCCATAGAGAAAGTTGTTCAGTTTGATAGTCTGATAATCCCTTTAAAATAGTTTCACTTAATTTTGTTAGACCTTATATACCTACTGCGTACCCAACTGCTTTTTTAAATAATTCTAAAATCATCATCACACTATTCTTTCAAACTCGAAAATGAACTCCAAAAATGTTTATGAAATGAAATGTCGATTGATGTAAATTTCAGAAAAAGATACTGATCAGTTATCGATTCTGCTCAAACACAGAGTACTCTAATGTTATACATTCATTTGTCAACAAGTTGGTCTTACAAGTTAGCTTATTCATTTAAACTTTTAAAGTAATACGTAATTACTTATAATACGCTAACCTAGGATCAGTTTACTCTGAAACTTATATAATACTGAAGGTTATTCACCTGTATTGTAGGTATTGCATAAAACTAAACAATGATCGATACTCGATACAAGTTTCCTGTTTGTGTTTCAATAAAGATCACCCTTATTTACATCGATTAACATTACAAAAGTGGTTCACCAAAAACACTGCTTAAATCATCTGCAAAAGGCCTATGATGATGAACATTACAAAATATTTCGGCATTACCTTGCTACGTTTCAAATCGTCCCATCTTACGAAATTTTTACGCACCCATAAAGGGGATGGTATATAAGCATTCCTAGGATTGAGCCTCATCTGGCAGCAATCGCATTTTTTCACGCTCCATCCATTTCTGTCGCTCGGGAACGTCATTTGCTAGACCGAGTAAGGTCTCAGAACTGCCGGTGCTGTCGCATTTTCGCTATCTCACTCACTCTAGCAAATGATGTTCTCGAACCACAGAAAAGGATGGAGCGTGAAAAAATGCGATTCCTTGCTGCCAGATTCCACTTTCGTGATTGAAACTTACCTTTTTTTTACAAAAAAATATGTATCAGAATACCATTCTTTATCACTGATCTTCCTAAATGAAATATATAATATAATGAATCAGAAACATTAATTCGCCATCACAGGTAAGATTTACAAACCATATCGACGGGTTCCGGGCTATTTGTTTTAAGCAACATCCTGGCCGGTATTGAGTTATATACCGCAGTTCGGAGGGGCCGCTATCTCCACGGTCACCTCCCCAACAGTGACGACCTCCTTGCGCAAATCGTCCATCGCCGCCTTCAAACCCTAGTCAGTTTCATCATTCGCGTCACGTTTGCGGTAGCAGTCGCCACTTGGTGGAGCCCAGTCCCTTTCTGTTTTATGTTTTAACGTTTTGGCTTTTGAACCTTGAATAATTTTACTTTTTAATATTACCGCCATTCGTAATTTTTCTTCGTCATTATTTTTGTCACCAGAGCTTTCATTGCCTTGAATATCATTAGTTTTGGTTTCAACGACCTTGTCGGCACAAGCTTTAACAATTTCTTTCTTTAAATTGTTTAAAATATTTGTGTCTACGTTTCTTTTACGTTTCAAGCGCCACAAAAGTGCTCAGATCGCTACGAAACCGAGCTCAAACGAACGCAGAAAAAACCGCTGATTCCGAATATGTATATAACTCAGTATCGGCCAAGATGTCGCTTAACACAATACGCCCGGAACCCGTCGATTATGATACCTTGTTTTACTCTTAATTTTGAGTATATAAATTGACCACGGAACTAATCTCTTGCGTAAAGCATGTGTTAAAAATTCATCGACGTTTAAGTAAAAAACTACAGGATAGAATCCACATAGTTCTATAACTATACCTAAGCAAGGACAGGTCTTACTAATATGTACAAAATCTACAGGTCACTCACTATGCACATTCAGAAGTTAGAAATAATCACATAGTATTTACAGTGTATCAGCAACATTACAAATTATAATTACAACTAGGTTCGGCACACGTTACGAAATATAAAAATAATTCGTCAACAAAACTTGAACTCAAGTTATACAAACAGTACTGCTTGTAATTGCTACATCACAATTAAAAGTAAGCACATTTTTACGACCCGACTACCCCCTCGGGGAATATAGTCGTGAGCATATGTTTATGCATATGACGACAGGCCGCATCGGGTCGGGGCGCAAAATCCACCAATTTCGCTTCTACACAATTCGCTTTCGTTTCGACGTCGCAATATGCGCTTAGTATAATAGTTATTTTCCACAATGTTCGAAAGTAATAAGTGCAGTTTTTATCCCAACACTACATTTCAAGCTTCAGAGGAATCCAGATCTTTGCTTGGTGTGTTTTATTCCGATAGAATCATCGAAAATCATGTATTCACACTCTTAGTATTATTTATCATTTTCCAATTAATCAAATGTCGCTTATTCAATCGCGATCGCGTGGCGATCCTTGGGGAGGCCTATGTCCGGCAGTGGCTCTCTATAGGCTGAATTCAATATAAGCACACATGTTAGGGTAAACAGTTGCATTACTTTAATGGGTGATTGTACCCATGATACTGAACAACTTTCCCATAGGAACAGAGGAAAATTCGCGTTAAAAAAATCAACTTTTCATCCAAACGTTCGGTCAGTTGATGGCGAAAGGTTGAAAGGTTTTGCGAATTTCCTAGATTTCTTAGGGAAAGTTGTTCAGTATCATTGGAACAATCAACCCTTAAAGTAATGCAATTGTTTAACCCAACACCCTGTAGAATTAACACCCTAACACCCTGTAGAAAAAAGGAAAACAATTGTTATAATAATAATAACGGAAGAAAAAAACTACAACTCAAAATAAATAATAAAACTATCTAAGTAGAGTGGAGTCAGCTGGGACGGAGTGAGACTATTTCTTCTTGGGCTTCTTGGGGTTGCGGGAGCGGCTCTTGGCCTTGCAGAGAGGACAGATGGGCGCGTTGCGGTGGATCTGCTGGTGGCACGAGAGGCACGACTTCATCGGCGGCGGCTGCTGTCTGCAACACAAGGGGACACGGACACGTTCACATTTACACCAGAATACTACAGAATTAACTGTTAGTAATACTTATCATCATTAACATACCACATAATGGGCGCCGGGTCTAGTATAAAATTCTCGAAAAAAAAAGTGTCCGACACTAACCTAAATACGTGTAGTAATATAAACCAACTAAAGACATTGAAAATGCTGAAATTCTTTTTCATTTTGCTTGCGTAGTTTTAACCCCATCAGGGCATGGCATTAAACGTGCGCGTAGTCGGTCGATCAAACGAAGACTGTCGTGTAATTAGTTCTCTTTATACGTTTTCATGTTCTTTTGGTTCGGACACCCTACGTCTAGGTAGTTGATAAGAAAATGAATATGATTGATAAAATACATAATTGTAATATAAACTCATGTGTCGCAAAAAAATGATTCTTATTTTCAACAAATGGACAGCAAACATGTTTAGAAACATGTATTTGGATGGGATATCCCAGTTCCCTTTTTGATTGAGATATTTTAGAGAACGATCAAAAGTGTAAATAAACAATTCAGAGAGTAAAAGAATGCATAAACTATAAATGTGCTGGGTTGAATAATCGTGACAGAAATGCATATCACGCAAACGATATAAATTAAACAAAGAAAAATTAAAATTACGAAAGAAATCTTAAAAGCTATAATACAGAAGAGACAGGGACAGGATAGAGGTGCAGGTGGGAGGAGAGAAACAAAAAATAAAGAAACAAAATCGAACCTCAGGGAGACGGTAATGAAATCTTGGTCGAGGGCAGACCTGAATGCTGGGGGCGGCGGCGGCGGCTTGCGCGGCGGCGCCGGCGCCAGGAACGAGCTCACCGACCGCGCCGCGCCCGCGCCCACGCCCGCCGGCGGCGCCGGGAACCGGCTGCAACACAAGGCTAACTTTACTTACGAGTACTTGTCGTGACGAGCTTACATCACTGACAATTATACACTTTTATTAGGCACATTAATCTAAATTGTAGTTTATATGTCTAGGATAATGCACAATTTTATTGATCAACAACTAGATCAATAGAATTTTGCAATATCCTTTTTATAATAATATTGTCAATGGCCATATTCTTTGGTTTGAATACAAATGGTTGCAGGGTTCAACAATTGCCAGGGTTCGAAAGTATAATAATCTTAATAAATATATGTTGATAATTATAACATAAACTGGAACACCAAAAAGCTTGCGCTAGGAATGCCACGCCATGTGCATTCAATCAAAGAAAGCACACAACGCACACAAACATGAAATAATTTTTCTTACTATTGGTTTTCTTAATTATTTGTTATTAAGAAAAGAAAATGCCGGAGACTATTTATTTATTGATTTCTTAACGATTGTTACATTGTTCAAAGGTAGGTAGGTTACATAATTTAAAAGTTAAAGCTAAATGCACAACCACTTATAAAGAAATACAGCATGCAATAATATTTAGCTTAATCAGTAGCAAGAAGAGCAACATTAGAGCTGTCCATTTTAACATACTCATTTTTTTTTAATGATTTTTTTTCGGAATTGTTTCTGAATAGTGCCGAAGATTTAAATTTACTTACTAACTAACATTTTAGCGCATTAAGCGTATGCTGGGTGATAGAGTTGACGAAATAATGAGGATGGTAATTATGAAATAAGAATATTTTTGCGAAGCTTTCCCATGGAATCATGGAAAAGGTCGGTGGAAACACTATGAGTATTGTACAGTTTACACAAACGAGCTACTGCAGAACTTGAACCCAAAACCGTTCTCCTTAGTGGAGGCACCATCGGTGTTATGATGTTTCTGGGATACCTAGCTGGGACGCGAAATTTGAACTTGCTCAGTAATTGGGGACAATCAATGACGCCACGAAGGATCTTGTACAAGAAAGTCAGATCGAGCAAGTCTCTTCTTTTCTCAAGCGTGACCATTTTGAAGTGAGCTAGCCTATCGTGGTAGGACACAATTGTCTTCGCCTTACCAACAGAGAATGCCAAATGCCAGCAAAACCTTTTCTGCAGTCTCTCCAATCTCAAGGTGTGGGTGGAAAAGTGGGGCCGCCACATGGGGATGCAATACTCTAATAAACTACGCACCAGGCTGTTATATATCAATACCTTTGCGGACAGTTTGCGAAAATGCTTAACATTCCTTAAGACAAAACCCATCATTCTAGATGCCTTTCTGATGATATTCTCTAGATGTAGTTTGAAAGTCAACTTGCTATCAAGAATCACTCCCAAATCTCTTATACTCTCAACTTCTTGCAGGATGGTACCATTAATTCTGTAACTAGACTGAACCGTATTGAGTTTCCTAGTATATTTTATATCATAGCATTTTTTTATATTCAGTTCCAATCGTTGCGCTTGCACCAGTGCTATTTGGTCAGGATACGAGTGCATTAAAGGAATAACAGCAATTTTTGAATTTTAACCTGTCACATCCCGGTGACGCGATATTGACCGTCGTCCATTGTTTATCAATTGTTATTTTAAAGTCAGGATGTGACAGGTTAAGTTAGAAATTTCACTCAAAACTTAGAGTCAGCTTCGATAATTATCAAAGAAAATTCCTTCCGGCCTTTAGCGGCCGGTAGTGGTCTCCGGGTCGTAGAGGATGTCACAAACACTCACTCGGGAGTGATGGGACTTCCTCCCTCCTAGTGCAGGTCTGGCAGGCGCTCCAGGCCGAGGCACTGTCGTCGCAGTAGGTCGACCTCGGTCTTCAGCAGCCGGTGGTCCTCTCCGGGTCATACAGGATGTAAGTCGCAAACACTTACTCGGGAGTGATGGGGCTGCCTTCCTCCTCGTGCAGGTCTGGCAGGCGTTCCAAGCCGAGGCACTGTCGTCGCAGCAGGTCGACCTCGGCCTTCAGCGGCCGGTAGTCCTCGTGCAGCCGGCTCGCGTTCGACAGCTTGCGCGTCATACTTTCCTCCGTCTGCTTTATTACCGTCTCCATCTGCAAGTTACATATATTGTCGTCAGTCACTGACTGATATTTGTTGATCAGAAACTGTATAGGTAATATGTTAAATTTAAAGATATTCGAAAAAGATTCAATGTTAGTTCCTTAGAGAAAGTTATTTAGTTTAGGTACATATCTATCTATTACTACATAAAGTACGGACACTCCCTGCCTCCCACCAACTTTTTACCTCACCCCCTCTATTGCCCTCTGATTACCTCGGCAGTTACTATTAGCATAAATTGACACGCTATAATTTATGTTTTCGAAACAAAGAGAATATTATAATCTCAGGATGAAGGATAAAAACTCTTTTTTTGAATTGACGGATGTCAACGTGTTTTATTTACGAAAAAATCATTGTAGCGGCGTGAGCTAAAGTTATTACAGACTCCGTTTCGTACGTGCTGACGTCATCTTGAGTCAGTTTCTGCTTTTTGTAAGCAGTGTCCCGGGTGTGGTTTAGTTCTTATTATTTCCCTAAAAAACCCTTTATTTATTAAAAAAATTATATAATATGAGCAGCTTAGATCTAAAAACAAGAACTAGTGAAGCATCGATCATTAAACATTTTACAGCTAGAAATTTTTATTTTATTTCAGCGTTCATCAACCACATCAGAATTCTTGAAAAAATAAATATATATTCATTTCCTTTCATTCTAGTATTAGGCATGTTGTATTAATAAATGAATTTCATGATTCTGCGGCTTGCTCACCTCAGCTGACATTTTTTGTATTTTATTTATTTTATTTTATTTAATGCAATGCAATGCATTTTTGTTTAATTTTTTTGTATGCATGAGATAAAGCGCGATCGTTGAAGTTTGTGTTTATTAATATGGTCCTTACTCCTTAGATCACAAGATCCTCCTTAGATTAAAGATTGCCTTAAGGAGTGATTGGGAACTTATTTTAACAATTAGTTATAATTAGTTGTAGGTATAAGACAGTCACATTTAATAAATCATGCCATAATCACTGCTATTAAATTAATCTATTCTTAATAAAATATCATAAATCCTTTTCAAACCATAAAAACAATAGTCTGCATTCTTATAGGTACACTAAATCTCTCACACACACTCCAATCAAAAAACACTTCAGTTCTCAGGGCAGTAAAACACACATTTGTGTTACTTTTTGCCTAAAATTCCCAACATAGCAGACTGACAGTCAAAACAAACAGAACAAACTGAACTGTAACAATTGTTTGAGCCAACAATAGCCCTCTCCTAGTAACAATAACAAACCAATGCTTCATTCATTAAACACATGCTATTTATAGATTACATTCAGCTGTTCCTGCTAACGGTGCTCTATGTAATTGGTAATATTTGGCATTTATTTGTAAAATGCAACTAGATTTGAACTGCACAACAGTTGATTTAGTAAACAATCTCATCAAGCTTCAGAACCTCTGAGATACAAACATAGATCTATTACACCTACATTATCTCAGTACAATCAGAAGACCTTGTTTGTTACAACCTATAGTTTTGCAATAAAGACACTTTGACGCTTGGCTACCTACAACTACAAATACTTATTTTAAAGCAAGCAGCGGCCGTAGTATTGTAATGCTTCGGGGTTCCGTGATAAGGGTTAGAAATAAATAGGCATCAATTACAGACAGTAAAGTATAATATTCCCTTCGTTGAAGCTAAACGGATCCATTACGCCCATACAAGTAATAACATAAACGAAAAAAAAGAAAACTTAAAATACAGAACATCGAGCCGAGGCTCACTCGAACCCTAGATATGTATCACCGACCGTTGGACCAACGAGACGCTTAACAGAGTGGACGAAAACCTCAACCGCTTTCCGCGCATACGGTAAATCCATCAATTGTGATAAAGGAACTCGTAATGACCCTAAGAATCCCTCCAATTAAGGGCATTTCCGTAGGCTGCGAAAGAAACACGTAAAGCCGCGTATCCACTAGGCAACATTTGACGCCAAAGCTCAACATGTTGGGCAACGTTGCTAAACAACGCGCGACGTCGCGGAACTTCAACTTAGTTTTGTCATAACATGTTCGGCAATGTCGCGCGTTGTTTAGCAATGTTGCCGAACATGTTGAGCGTCAATTGTTGCCAAGTAGATACGAGGCTTGAATATCAGTGGGAACGTTAATTACGTACCGAAATGTTCAATATGATCGAAGATTGCGCAAACTTACCCGATGTCCTTTGAATCACTCACAATCAACAAAATTAACTTTCCTTGACGAATCGCTGAGCGGCTTACAATTGTACGATATGATAAACTTGTTATTCAGACTGTTAATAACATTTATTAAGGACAAATAGATCGTTCACTGCGTTCACAATTGCCTCGATCTTCACGCCCACCATGACAGTTTTTGCTACCCCCCATACATTTTATGCGCATACCTACCTAAAATTAGAATTACTGAGAACTCAATATTTTAAGACGCCTAGCGCCACCTATTGACACTGGTTTGTAGCTGAATTATGACTATTACTGCATTACAGTATGACAGCGTGATACAGCGCCACAGCCCTGTCCGGGCATAAACAAAATTGTAATTGACAAGATGACATCAGCACATGCGACACCAAAGAAATTGAACCTTAAGTCTTGTTCTCATGTAACTGCCGAGTTAACTGGAGGACGATAGAGAGGGTGAGGCAAAAAGTTGGTGGGAGGCAGGGAGTGTCCATACTGTATGTAGTAATAGATACTCTTTCTTATACTGTGACAGGGCTATCGTCCCTTCACTCTCTTTCTATTTGTGTGCGAATGAAGGTGTGATATAGCCATATCACATGCAACAGGCTACAGCTTCAGATGTTGTCTGGATCCTCTTTAAGCTGGAGCTTTATTATTAAGAAAAACAGTTATAAAGAAAATGTTAAAAGAAGTGATCTGATTAAGTATATGAAATGGGTAAAATAATATCATAGAAAACAATTCACATTTAACAGTGATTATTGAACCACCGGGCAAGTATGGTGTTTATGGCCATTATAGTATAGCCCAGTCATTTTATGGTTTGAGCCGGGACTAATTAATAATTTTTTTTTCCAGTATATTATTGAAGAGCCAATTTGAGCCCAGAAATGTACCAAATAAAAAAAAATTGCTTCAGCAACAGTTCCAATTTTAAAATTTAGCTATTATCTCGTTCTTTGGAGACACATCCATAGCTGTACTCGAACATATTTTCAAAAACATTAATTGGGAAAATAATGGCATATGGATACATAATAACAAATTAACACACACAAGGTTTGCAGACGACATTTTTCTTTTTAGTGAATCTGCAACAGGGTTAGAATCAATGTTACAAAAACTAAATTCTGAAAGCATAAAAATCGGCCTACACATGAACGCATCCAAAACTAAAATTATGTCAAACAGCGAAAAGAAAACAATTAAACTAGAAGAAAAACCGATGGACTATGTGAATGAATATGTGTACCTAGGTAAATTGGTATCCTTCTATGCAAATAGCAACGAAAACGAAATAGACAGAAGAATAAGTACAACTTTGAAAAAATACTGGGCCCAAAAAGAAATTCTAAAAGGGAACTATAGCCTTAACATAAAAAAGACCATAATGGATTCTTGCATTCTCCCAAGCTTAACTTACGCCAGCCAGACATGGGTCTTCACTGAAAAAGTAAAGAACAAAATTTCATCATGCCAACATACAATGGAACGAAGTATACTGAAACTGAGGAAAATACAGAAAACTAGAAACGCAGACATCCGCATGAAAACTAAATTGACAGATGCACTTCATTTTAGTTTAAAAAAGAAGTGGAACTGGGCAGGGCACCTGTCAAAATACAAAGATAACAGATGGACTTACCAAACAACTAAATGGCAGGGCCCAAAAGGCAAAAGGAATTTGGGAAGACAGAAGAAAAGATGACATGATGAACATAGCTGGAAAAAGTTGGATGCATTTTGCTAAAGACAGGGAAAGGTGGAAAGGAATAAATTAATAATTACTCCTAACCCGCCCTACCAAAACTCCGTAAAATGACTGGGCTAGTTATTCATGTATGAGAATCTGAACTACTATTATAAAACTGTAAAAGAAGTGTCTGTACATTGAAGATATTTACAAGAAAAAGATAAAGTATGTTTTTTAGGTGTCCCTGTCACCAAAAATGTAAAAACTACTGAACCGATTTTGATGAAACTTTTATTGTTTGAAAGCATATGATTTGACTTAAATCTGGTAAATTATTTTTGCAGATAAATTTGCAGGTAAAAGCTCATATAATAGAATACTTCAGGGTATGTCTCAGCGGTAAATTAACAACAAGGTATATCTGCACTTGACGGGCTCACTCCCCATCACACTGGACCGAGTTTCACTGCTACTAGGGAAACTTTGATGTTTAGAGTTTCAGAATAACTCTGTCTACCCCTTCGGCGAATATAGTCGTATGAAATGAAAAATGAAATTGACAGAACTTGAGACTTTGATTTAGATACATGCCAAATAAGCAGCCGGGTGCATACCGCGTTGATGTCGGCGTGAATCTGTCGCAGCTCCTCTACGTGGCTCATCTTCTCCTGCTGCAGCAGCTCCATCTCGCGCTTGTACTGCGCCAGGCACCGCCCCTCCTGGTCCCCGCTCCGCACCTCGTTCATTATACTCCGCTTCAGCCGCTCCAGCGATATCGTCTTGTTTCTACACACATACATCGTACTGTTTACCTAATTATATTCTCTTGTTTACGTCGCGGCATCAAAGAGAAACTCGTAGTATTTCAGGGAAACAATGTACAATTTGAAGCGTTGTTTATTATTTTCCCCAAGAGATTTACATTAGAAAACTGTAATCGGTGTCAAGTGTTTATTTTATTGATCGAGTCCACAGGTGCACATTTCGATAAAACATACGATTACCTGATCTCTTTCATAGCTTCCAATTTGTGATATATTTCACGTTCGTTCTCAGCGGTCATTTCTTATTTAATTCGTGGTTAAAATCAAGTCGCCTGCGGCTAAAATATTGAAATAAATTAAAATTCACAAAGGAAAATCGCACCCGCCCGCACATGGATTAGTTAACTAGTGATGTGAAAAAATCATGAAGGGAATTAGGGAAGCATTTTTGTCAAAATACCATTATACCGGTTATTTAGAAATCGATCATGTTGAACTCATGTGAGTCAGTTGATTGGATCCAGTCTGGACACCACTATTTGAAATCGCATTTTGTTTGGATGATGTTCCAGTAGCCGCAAAGCTACTGTCAATGTTCAGCTAAAGTTCAGCGCTATCGTCGTCTTGGTTTTGCTCGAAGAATGGTCATATCTCTATCCTACTTTGTTGGGCATCGTTTCTAAAATTAATATTGTCCAATGGAACTCGTTTTTTGAATCGAAATGAAAATGGCCGACTGTAGCGAGCGAGAGCGGCTTTCTGTCAAAATACTAAAATTATTATAATAGCGCGAATGCTATAGTTTTATCTAATTAGTCAATTTTCATGTATTATTTTAATCTATAGACCGTATGAATTCGTTCGACTCTGTCTCAGATGTTACAATAGTCGATCCGCAAAGGTCATTTACACCTTTGCAAATTGCTTCGTGTCGTGCGTAGTGAGCGGGGCACCCGAGGCGGTGTTTACCTGGCGGCATGAGCGAGGGCAGCGAGGGGTCGCCGGCGCGCGGCCCGCGCCGCCGCGTCAAGAAGGTGATGCTGGTGTCGTCGGCCTCCGACTCGGACAGCGATGGGAGCGTCGTCGCGCCCGCGACACGTAGGAAGAGATTGAGGGTGAGGGTTTGCTTCAGACGTGTCGTGTGACCGGTGCCATCTATTATAGTGCTGGTCGGCCCGGTAGCTCGGTAGTGAACCTGCCTGCTGCGCCGAGTGTCGCTGGTTCGAATCCCGTAAGGTTCAAATATTTGTATGATGAATATGAATATTTGTATCTAATATGTATTTAGAGGTTGATTTTCGAAAAATTCTTAGTGCACCCCTACATCCTCTATAGAATATTATATTCCTCATGTTTTTATCTTCAGCGGTTTAGGCTGTATTGTCTGTCAGTCAGTCACGGATCTCTTTTATAAGTATATTTAATTTCAATAGAATAAATGTATATGGAGCTGTGCGAGTGACGCATGTGTGTTGCAGGTGTTGAGCGACGAGGCGAGCGACAGCAGCGGTAGCTCGGTGGTAACCCGCCGCAAGCGCCTGCCCAAGCTACGCGACTCAGACGCCGACAGTGACTCCTCGGGCTGGGCCACCGACCGCTCCGACTCCAAGGCGGCTCCCGACGCGCCCAAACCCAACTCCGGCTTCGGTTCAGATAGCTCGGAAGGCAACTCCGACAAATGTTCCATTTGCTTGTTACGGTTTAAAGATCAGGAGGTCGGCACGCCACAGACCTGCGAGCACATCTTCTGCCTGGACTGCATCACGGAGTGGTCCAAGAATGTGAATACATGTCCCGTGGATCGAATAACATTTAATCATATAGTGGTGCGAGCGTGTGCAGGGGGCCGAGTGCTTCGTACTGAGCCTGTCAAAGTGGAGGAACGTCGGCCCTCTGTAGATATACTTGTTGTTGAAGACCCAACACCCTGTGAGGTGAGTACATCATTTCCCTTTAACAATTTCTAATAGGAATTAAGTAAAGCAGAAACAGTTGTCTGAAAAAGATGTTAGAGAAAGTTGATTCCTTTATTTATATTATACAAGCTTTTGACCCACGACTTCGTCCACATGGATTACCCCATTAGGATTTTCGAAAAATCCTTTCTTGGTGCACCCCTCCATCCTATGTTTCTATTAGATTATTAACTGGAATTAACTTTTTCAATTTGGAAGTAACAATATTATTCTGTTCCTGGTGTTTATTGTTTTGTTGTGCTTGTGCAGGTGTGTGGAAGCACAGAGAATGAGGAAACTATGCTGTTGTGTGATGGATGTGACCTCGGGTACCACATGCAGTGTCTCACACCTCCTCTCACTGAAGTAAGTTATCTACCAGTGCTCTGTTTAAAGAATTACATCAACTTAACATCATTGGGAAAATCATACCTCATCATGATCTTATTTAAGAGCTACGCTCTTCACAGTGGAGTATTCATCAATCCTGTCTCTTTTCCGCTAGTGTCTAGAGTTCTTGATATGATACGATATCAACCTTTTCCTTCACTTGGGCTAGATAACTCTGTCTAGGTCTTCCTCTTCCTCTCTCTATCTTCACTTCCAGTATGGTTTTAAAGAAGGGAAATAATACCTAATTAATTAAAATTATTTCAGGTACCAGTAGATCAATGGCTCTGTCCAAATTGTGATGACCTCCTGGACGTCATTCACATCTCAGAACTGGATGACTTGTTCAGTGGCATCGTAGATCTGGATCTACCGGACGGCCCCCGTCCTGCACCTCTCCGAGCACCCAGGAATGTTCGGCGATCATCGAGGAATCAGAGTGTAGCTAATGAACCTTCAACGTCGACCGGTCGTCGAGGCGACCTCGATGTAGACACAATTCCCTCCACATCCCGAGGTATGAGGACCAGCAGAGTCCCTCGAACTACAAATCGCACTACCACACGTAGAAGGACCACGGGCACACATCGCAGGAAGTACAAGAGGAGAAGAACAAAAACTGTAATTATTGAATATGAAGTGGAGGAAAACGGAAAATTCCCTGTCACTAAAACTGTCAAAAGAAGGGTCAAGAAGAGAAAGGTGGGTTTACTACTAGTATTTTTATAAGCAGTACTTTATAATAGAAAATATTTCTTTCTGATCCTTTTCGATCTGGCTTAATTTAAACTATGTTACAGAAGTGTCTGTACATTAAACATATAAAAAAAAAAGATCCTATTTACAAATTTTTTATTTATTGTCTGTATGTTTGTTTATGGTTTGTTTGTTCGCGCAAAAACTACTGAATCTTTTTTATTGAAATATTTTATTTGATTTAAAATCTGATTTGTGTGGACGAAGTCGTGGGAATTTATGTTGGGGCCTGGCTTAAGCATTGTTGAATGAAACATAATATTATGTGCAACAAACCCATAAACACTTATAATTTACTGTAACTATTATACTGTAACTATTTAGCATCAAGTGTGTGTCTGTGGGTGTGTGTGTTTGTGTGTGAAATTAAATATGAATAAAACAATGTATAAAATATGTAGAAAACTACAAAATTACTACGAGAATTTGCTACCAATTCAGATATTTTTGATATTATTTGGAGTCAGAGGCACCTAAAAATCATATCATAATATATGTACAGTATATTTTACAGTTTTAATGTTTATATTAATCATCATTTTCTTACCCACTGTTCTTTTGGGTAGCAACCTGTATTTCTTGTCTCTTTCTTCTACGATGCTCTATTCTCAATGTCATCGATGGATAGCTCGCTACTATATATACCCTTTTTTAACAAATCAAACTATCTGAGTTTCAGTTTGCCTACATCATATTTGAGTTAATCATTAAGATGAATAACTAGAGTTAAATTATATATCAGATTTTATGTCCGATCACAAGCTATCAAACAAAAAATTTTTTATCAAAATCGGTTCAGTAGTTTTTGCGTGATGCTCGATCTAACAAACAAACAGACAGTCAAAAAATCCAAAAATTGGTGATATGGAATCAGGGACACCTAAAAACCTTATCGTAACATTTTTTTGTTAATATTTTCAATGTACAGACGCACTTCTGTTACAGTTTTATAATAGTTATGATAATATGGAGAGCACTTGCAGATGAAAAAGCGTCAGCCGCGCACGGCAGCGCGACGCTCTCACGTGCGGGCCAGCGTGCGCGCCAAGCTAGCCAGCCTCGCGCCCCCGCCCCCGCCCCTGCACCCGCACCCGCACCCGCCCCCGGGGGCCGGGCGCCAGGCCCACACCACCGACCTGTGCGCGCGCCGCCGCCGCGCCGGCATCCCCGCGCTCAGCCTGCTCGGCGACCCGCACCAGCTCGACTACTTCGACGATGACCTCGACGACGACAGAGACTTGTCTGAGGGCGCCACCGCCGCCGTCGCCGTTAGACCCACCTCCACCATACTCAGCTCTTATAGACAGGTCTGTGATTCTTTCATCTTGGAAATGTTGTTTATCGAGTATGGCATCCGATATGATTATATTTTACTTTTGCATGGCCTTTTATGAAGAAAGCCCAAAAATATGACAAAACTAAAATGTGATACGCTTAGGTATATATTTATAAACTAAACTCGAGTCCTACATTACATTACATTATTCTTAAGCCTCCGACCTATTGGCTATGTGCAAATGTGGGTGTTGAGAACTGTCAAGTCGATCACAGCACATACTGTGGTAGAAATTTGAAACATTTACAGCAAAACTGTTTCAAATTTGTTTGAAGCTATGCAAATCTCCAAAACTATAAAGACTTTTACCTTAAAATATGGCAAGAATGTTTTTATTGCCATCCAGGTATTCACAAAAAAAAAAATTTCACAATTCAACCCCTAAGGCCAAACGAGCGTAATTTTGTGAATTGTGAGTCGAGTATTTAGAATCCGTATCATATAAAATCCGTGAATGCATTGTCTATGACCTCAGCCTTTATATGAAACCGACTCAAAATACGCGACTCACAACTCACTAAATTTCGCTCGTTTGGCTTCACCCTTAAGGTGTGAAAACAGAGGTGAAAGTTTGTATAAGAATTTCATAACATGGGGATTCCAACTACTTAGGTATTCTAATATCTTTGAATATCGACAACAATATTGCTCATTTATTTAGTTTTTACATCCCTAAGGTTTTTATTTTAATATACCTAAAATAAAAACTTTATCCTAATATTTTATATAAAAATAATTCACGGGGCGGTAGTGTGCTAGATCGCAATAGTATCATGCAAATAGCATAGCCAATAGGTTTGGTACCCTGTGAAACAAATTTATGACTTACCCCAATGACATTCTATATGGGACTCACCACGTCATACAATAACAGCACAAAAATGGCACGTCTCTAATGTCACCTTTGTATGCATTAGTTATGCTTAGCTGTCATACATTGCCGCTGACGTTCCAGTCCTTTCAAATCTTTCAAATGTATTCGGTCACAAAACAGTAATGTACAACAATTAAGCATAACTTAGCGGTCCTTTTAATAGCGCAATGAGACGAAGTCCTCCTTGTATAGAATGTCTTTGACTTACCCTAATAATGTCACACATTGAAAAAGTAACCTTGTATGTTAACTCGAAAACGAATGTTACAGGCTCGAAGGAAGATGATATCGATCCCGTCTCCCCCGCACGCGTCCTCCGCCCCCGACGTACTCTCCTCCATCCTAGAGAGCCAGACCCTGCTCCACTCCAAGAGGTCCCTCGTCTCCGTCACCGTGGACGGTCAGGTCAACATCAAGCTACAGTCCCAGGGCCGGAACAAACCTAAGGCTGAACCCGCGCAACCGGAGTCTTCAAGAACGGCCGAGTCTAACGATAGAGTAGACCTGACGAAGGGAGCGGATTCCGCTAAAAAGGCGCCGTCGTATCCCGGCGGGGGGTCCGGCGGTCGCGGCTGGGGCGGCGGCTACAGGGGGAATTACCATCGAGATCACAATACCCAGCTCAACAGCCGCGGCGGCCACGACGGCTACGGCTACCAGAACCAGGGCCGCCAGAACAACTACCAGCAGAACAACGGCGGCGGCGGTGCGCGCGACGACGACGACGCCTTCAACGGGTACCGCCGCCCCCTCCTGTACGACGACCTGCCCTTCGAGCGCGCCCGCCGCCCCCCGCACCACGACCGCCCCAACTACCCCAACCACCCCAACCACCCCAACCGGCGCCCCGATGACGGCCGCTACAGTCTAGGCCCCGCCTGGCCGTCCTACGGAGGCCCCGGCCCGCGCGCCGAGGCTCCGCCCCCCGCCAGGCACTCGTTCGGCGGCTTCGAGAACCCGCTCGACATGCGCGTCGGCCCCCCCGACCCCCCGCAGCGGCGACCCTTCGGCCCGCTACCGGAACCACCAGTCTTCAAATTCGACAAGACGCCCGAGGTCGACAAGTCGGAGGACGAGAGGAGCGACCCGGACCTCATTATAGACACGGAGAAGTATGATCCCACTGAGCCCACGGTCGACGACAGCCCCGAGCGCGAGACCCCTCCTCCCGCCGCCCCGACCTCCCCGCCGGCGCCGCCCTCCCCGCCCGCGCTCCCCTCCCCGCCGGCACCCCCCTCCATGATGCAGAGCATCCTCGCCAACATGGAGACGGGGTCAATCAGCGCTACGGTACTAGACAGCGCGGTGAGGCAAGTCCTGCACGACAACCGCGGTCTCTTGGCGCCGCCCGGACCCGCCCCGGACGTGAGCCGCGACCCCAGCGACGACGAGGACGACGGCGACTGCCCCAACTTCTCTATATACTCCGCCACCAGCGTCCACATCGCCAGCACGAGCGGATTGGCCCGCGACCCGCCCGCGCTATCTCTCCCCCCCACCAACCCCGACGAGGACCTCGTGCAACAGGACGACGACCTCCCGCCGTCCTCCCCCGACCTCAACGCGCGCAACAAGGAGGACGAACTCAAGGAGAAGGTCTCCAAGCGCTGCCCGATAACTACCAACCCGCGCAACCCTATCAAGATAAAGCTGAACACCCCCTCGCTGATCAAACGACAGGTGTCGCTGTACGACGAGGACGCCGGCGAGGAGGACGACCTCGCCGAGAAACCGGACGACGATAAAACGCCTCCCACCGACCCGGAAAAGGTAAAAGATAGTCCACTGAAGGACGAAACACCCGAAGCCGATATAGAAAACGACGACGCGTCCGCTAAAGTGAGCGAGGAGTTAGAAAAGGAGCCGTCGGACGACGGGGGAGAGTCCGAAAAGCCGGAGGAGGGGATGACGCCGAAGCGAGACCTCGACGAGTCCGCCACCTATACGGATTGTGAGGACGATACCCACCCGGGGGGGAAAGACGACAATGACGACAAGCGGCCCGAGAGTGAGCGACGCGACGAAGCCGCCGTTTCCGAGAGCAACGACGACGTCCCCTCCGAAGACGACGACAACACCGACAGCGAGCTCGGCCGCGCCGTCCCGCCCCGCCCCGAGGCCGGCGGCCCCGAGAAGATGACCGAGTCCATCAGCGAGACCGAGGACGAGCGCTCCTACACGCCCTGCCTCGACGAGAACAAGTCCAAGGACACCTCTCTCGAGACCGACAAGGACAAGGCTTTAGAGGGCCTCGACACGGAGCTGATCTCCGAGGAGGAGGCCAACGACATGTTCTCGGACGACGAGCGCGCCGCCTCCGCAAGTGCGAGGTCCCAGGGCTCCCCTCCCGACCCGCCCCCCGCGCCCGACGGCGAAGAAGGCGAGATCCTCGACAAGAAGAAGGACGATGACGGCAAGAAGAAGAAGAAAAAGGACTCCAAGAAGGAGGGCAAGGAGAAGAACAAGAGCAAAACCAAAAAGGGAGACGTCGCCTTCAAAAAGTTGAGCAAGAGCGGGAAGGAGAGAAACTACAGGGAGAGAGATAAGGATGAGAAGGGGAAGAGTAAGAAGGAGAGGCGGGACTCGGAGGACAAGAAGAAGCGCAAGGAAAAGCGCAAGGAAAAGCGCAAGGATTTGGAGCGGTACGACGTGCGCACCCTCGTCACCGAGAAGCGCAAGAAGGTGAAGGACGCGTTCGGGAGGGACATCTCCCCCCGCCGCTCCCCCACGCTCTCCCCGCCCTCCCGCGCCTCCGCCGAGGGCGCCTCCCCGCCCGCCCCGCGCGTCCGCCTCTCCCCCTCCCTCTCCCACTCCCCGCGCCGCGTCCGCGACTCGCCCGTCAGGCGTCGACGATCCGTCACCCCGCGCCGGCGGTCCGTATCACCCCGACGACGCTCGATCTCGCTCCGACGGAGGTCGATATCGCCGAGACGCAGATCCATCTCGCCCCGCCGACGATCGATCTCACCCCGGCGTCGATCGATCTCACCCCGCCGTCGATCGATCTCGCCTCGCCGGAGGGCGCCGTCCCCCAGGCCGAGGGTGATATCGCCGCGCCGCAGATCGCTGACCCCCCGAATGCGGCCGATATCGCCGCGGCGGCGGTCGATAACACCGCGACGAAAGTCCATAACGCCGCGTCGCAAATCGATCACGCCGCGCCGCAAATCGATATCACCGCGTCGAAAATCGATATCTCCAAGACGGAAGGCGTCGCCGCGTCGGCGCCGGTCTGCCTCCAGGGGCAGGAAGCGAGCGCGGCGCGACAACACGCCGAAGACTAAAGCGAAGAAGAAGAAGCGGTCGCTGTCGCGGCGAAGACGCACGCCAAAGAAGAAGGCGCGGGCGAGTCCCGCGGCGGCGCCTATAGGTGCGGGTTCGTGGTCGGGCGGCTCCGTGGACAGCCGGCTGCTGTCGCCGCGCACGCCGCCGCCGGACCTGTCGCCGGCGCGCGTGCGCCTCGCCCCGCCGCCGGCGCTCCGCGACGACAAGCGCCGCCGGCGCGAGAGGCGGCGCGACGACAGGCTGAGGCATCGCCGCGGCAAGGTGTGTGCTATAAATATTGTATCGCTTTTGTTTTGTACGTATTTATTTACTCATATTCGTAAATTCTTAGATAATCGATTGTAATTTTGATGTCTTCCACACACACACACACTCACCGAAGCCACATTAGATCACTTGTAAAATTATAAGAAAATCACATGTCCCATATTTTATATACATATTAGTATTTGTTTCCATACAACAGCGAATCCTAGTTTGAGAGGTAGACATACTGTTATTTTCATGAATTTTATCTATTTTTAGGAGGTAGTGGGCCCTAGTAAGGAGGTGTTCACATCGGGCGACAACATTCTCGTGAGCGTCAGCTTCAAGGACCAGGAGCACGACCAAGAGGAGCCCGGCGAGAAGCGGAAGCGGAAGGAGAGCAAGCGCGACAAGCGACGGAAACGGAAGCGAGCCGCCGTTGCGGCGGACATAGAGTCCGTCAAGCCCGTCGCCATTATAGACCTCGACCGCTCCCCGTTCAGAGAGATCACGCCCTCGCCCAAGAATGTCATCGTGCTGAGTGACAGTGACCATGCGGATAAGGTACGGTGTTGTTATCACATTTCATATTGTAAAATGTAGGTTGACTCGATACTTAACAGCAGATGGAGAGATCACTTGGATATTTTTTAGAGATAAGCATATGCTCACGATTATATTCCCCGAGGGAGTAGTCAGATATATTGTGAGATCTCAGAACATCCACGTTTTATTAGTACCGAAACTCTGTCCAGTGTGATGGGAAGTGAGTCAGTCGTCACTTGTAATGGGCATTGGATATTTATTAGACATGTCAACGGCACGGTCCCGTTTTACATAGATGAAAGTTGTTTCCTTGCTGACAGTTTAGGAGAAATTATAATTTTTTTTGATAAATTATTTGGTTTAAGTACTTAATTATTAGTGTGTCTTGATTGGGACGAATAAGCCCTTTAAAGAGACTTTTGGGATCGGAACAGTTATACTGTGTATGTAATTTAATTAATAGTAAGTAAATGTACCATTAATCTAAGTAAACTTGTTAATATGTTTGTTTCAGTGCATGCTGTATTTCCCTATAATTAGTTGTACATTTACCTTAAATGTTTCTGAAGATATATATTGTTGTATTGTATTAGTGTAACAACTGTTGGGAAATCAATAAAGAAAATAAAAAAAAAAAAAAATACACAAGTAAAACATTATATAAATAAATGAAGAGGACAATATAGTTATAAGACAATTGTTACCAACACAATATGGATGAATAATCTGAAATAAATAATTTTTAATTTAATATTCTAACTTATGTACTAATAACAGGCATGCGACAGCACTCATATTTGATAATGTTGTCAGTATCAAAACATTGATATTAATTTAGGTAGAAACATTCTAGAAGAACATTTCCAGACAAAAGAAGATTTAAACAACCCATACCTCGAAATTGAAGCATGCCGGTTTCCTCACGATGTTTTCCTTCACTGAAAAGCCAGAGGTGTTACAAATCGTACATAAATTCCGAAAAATTCATTGGTACGAGTCGGTCTGGACGGGGATCGAACCATTGCCTCCTGCACGGTAGGCAAGATTATTTGCCACTGGACCAGCACGTCTTTTTTTCAGAGATAAAGTGAATTTTTTTGCATAGGAGTGCGATTTTTGAAAGTCATAAATTGAAATCAGCAGTAGAAAAGAATGAAGTTTGTGTGTTCTCTTGATTCCACTGATTTCAACGTATGACTTTCAAAAATCGTAAAAAAGATCCGTGATAGATTTTGGAACTTTAAATGTGACTAGATAATTTGTGTGGCAATATCCAACATATTGATTTATTAATCCACAACTTTTATTGCTATTTTTGTATGTATAATATTACCTATATTTCGTAAATAATCACTAAACCTCCACAAGATAATTTATAGAGTAGTTTCGAGACCGTGAAGGAGATTGAAAAATATGTACGTTAAGGGCCTATGTCGAAAAATAATTAAAGCGAAATAGGCGTGCGATAGCTTATATTTCTGCCTGGTGCGAGAGAAAGAGATGGGGCGGCGCGCGCGACTGAAACGACGCAAGCGTAAAACACACTTTATTTAATTGTGATTGTACTATTTATGTAAGTTTTAATTCTGGTCCAATCAAAATTTGTAAAATATCAATCTCTTTTTTTTTAAATCAAGTCTCATGTTTCTATTATTCACCGTTTAGCAGTTCCAAGCCTTTATCAATAAAAACGGAGACTACTTTGGCTTGTTTTTCTATCGAGAAAATGTGTCGTGTTTTGGCTCTAATCAAAACTTCAATTATAGTAGGTTGGGGAAAAAGTTTTTTCGCATTCCCTATTACGGATAAAATAGATGCCATTTTTGAAAAAGTGGAGCAAGCTCGGCATATCAGTAGTTACGACGTAGCTGAAGAACTGGAAATTGACCACAAAACAGTTTTGGCGCATTTGAAAAAAACTGGGTACACAAAAAAGCTCGATATTAGTACCTCACGAGCTCACTGAAAGAAACCTAATGAACCGTGTACTCATTTGTGATTCTTTATTACGACGTAATGAAACCGAACCATTTTTGAAGAAGCTGATAACTGGTGATAAAAAGTGGATCACGTACGACAAGAACGTGCGAAAAAGGTCGTGGTCAAAGGCCGGTCAGTTTTCACAGACTGTAGCGAAACCCGGGTTAACTCGCAACAATGTGATGCTGTGTGTGTGGTGGGATTGGAAGGGCATTATTCATTATGAGCTGTTACCACCAGGCAGGACCATCGATTCTGAACTCTACTGCGAACAACTGATGAGATTAAAGTAAGAAGTTGAGAGAAAGCGGCCGGAATTAATCAACAGAAGGGGTGTGGTTTTTCATCATGATAACGCTAGACCTCACACATCTTTAGCCACTCAGCAAAAATTAAGAGAGCTTGGCTGGTAGGTGTTAATGCATCCGCCTTATAGTCCTGACCTTGTACCTTCAGATTTCCACCTGTTTCGGTCTCTTCAGAATTCTTTAGGCAGTGTCCGGTTGAGAGGACTGCCAAAACTACTTGTCGCGGTATTTTGATCAGAAGCCCCAAAATTTCTATAGCAATGGGATCATGTCCCTACCTACAAGATGGCAAAAAGTGATCGAACAAAATGGTACCTACATACTTTAGTTAAATGTAAATAAACTTTATTAAAAAATGTTTTGAATTTTCTTAAATATGTAATATGTTCAATTTACACATATCCGCAATTCATACTCCTACAGTAGGAGTACTTCATGATGTATGACGCTTTGAAGAATCCAATTTTTTTCACATATCTTCTTAAGTTAACGTGAATATGTCGTTAGGAGCCGGAGCGTGTGGTGCCCGCGCCGGCGGCGGCCGAGCCAGCGGAGGCGTGTCCCGTGGGGCCCAAGACGCCGCCCTCGCCGGCGGCGCAGCCCGCGCCCGCGCCGCCGGCGCCGCCCGACGAGCCGCGCGGCCCCGCCACGCCGCCCGACTCGCCCGACGCCTACGACCCCTTCGAGCCGACGCGCTCCCCCTCCCCCTCCCCCTCCCCCGCGCCCGCCGGTGCCTCCTCCTCCCCGCCCGCGCCCCGCGTCGTCACGCACATGACGCTCGAGGCGGCGCAGAAGACGAACCTCTCCGCCGACGAGGTCATCGACCGACGGCCCGTCTCACCTATAGAGAAGGTGAGCGTTTTCTAAATAAAGTGTACCATGTCTGAAATTCTGAATTCTGAATGTCAAGTTTTTTTATGGGAGGGCTGAATCGAAAATCATATCGAGATAATTGTCTCTATAACAATATTTTATATGTCAGAGATTTTAAAATGAAAGTATTATAGATATGTTAAAGAAAATAACGTCGGTTTTCGGTCCGACGAGTGACGTCATTCGCAGGACCTGTAAACTCCTTGGTAAACTAAAAATCAACTCAAAATAACTGGCCAAGAAGGCAAAATGTCTTATTATAATTTATCAAACAAAATAATTATCTTGACAATTTGTAACCCTACACATTTATTTGTAAACGGTCAGGTGATGGCGCTGCTGCAGTCGACGCGGGACGTGCCGCCCGACCCCCCGCCGGGCGAGCACGGGCCCCCCGCGGACCCCCCGGCGGCGCTGTCCCTAGCGGCGCCCCCCGGCCCCGGCGCCGGCCCGGGCCCCGCCGCGCCCGCGCCCTCCGCGCCCCGCATCGTGTTGCCGGAGCCGGCGCGTGCGCAGGCGCCCAAGCTGTTCCTCGCCAAGCCCTCACCGATCAAGTCCAACCCCGTCAAGCCGATGCAGGTACGGTTGACTACTGGACTTTTTTTTTATTTATAATTTAATGGACTGTTGCTTGTGCGTTAGCACTGCATTTCCCCCATTGTCAATTAGTTTGTGGGAGTATCTATCCCATCCTTAGGGATTGTTTTTGATCAAGAATAAGAAGAGATTGAGGATTGCTAAGCCTCGTGACAGGCAAAAACGCGACGCGCGAGACAAGTACTCGTGTCAGAACCTGCAACGTGACTCTCCAACTATACCTTATACAGGGTGGAAAGTTGAGATGGGATACAAAGGGCAGCTACCAGAAGCTCAAAGGATGACTCACGCTACACCGTTCCGGGTCCGAATCTAGTCCGAGCCGAGCGTCGGCCGTAGCACGGTTACTAATACTAATGTATGTAGTATGGACACACTTACGCTATACGGAGTGGCAACCGAGCCGGGGCCGGATCGGTTGCCTACGGCCGACGCTCGGCTCGGACCCGGCACGGTGTAGCGTGAGTCATCCGTACTAGCTATAAGAAAACCTTTTTAGTAGATTAACCCTAACTTTTGGAGTATTTTACTTCTGCATTCACCGTTTTTGAAAAAAATTTACAGTCATCGAGAAAAACTTTCACAATTTTTTTTTCATTTCATTCGAATCTCTTACTGATATGGAACATAAGTCTCTATTAGGTCAACCGAGGTTGAGATATTAAAACCATCTGAAAGCGCAAAGTTAAATATCCATACATTTAGTAGGGAAATAACCATTGTGTCTAGATTTTATCTTCATTTTTGATACCAAACAACTCAATTATCAAAGAAAATCTTGATAATTTCGAACCCTATATTCTATATGCTAATAAAGTTGGTAACGATCGACGCAGGCGACAAAAATCTCGCGGTTGCCGCTGCCGGTGGCGCGGCGCGACAGCGGCGGGGCGGACGGCGGCGACTCGCCGTACTCGCCCGGCTCCAGCGACTTCGGCGACCTGTTCGAGCCGCCCGCGCCTCTGACGCGGGGGGGCGGCGGCGGCGGCGGCGGCGGGGGCGGGGGCGGCAAGCGCGACGGCTTCGACTCCCTGTTCGATAAGCCGACCAGGCGCAGGAACAAGTCCTCCGCCGCTAAAGTACCTGTTAAACTTAGTAAGAAGAAGGGTGAGTGACGCTTTCACAGTAATACCAGATTTATAAGTTCCCCCGATGTACCTGCGCAGTTCACAAATTTTAATAGCGCGCGTAATTACACTGACCAATCAGGATGTGCGACCTTCAATGCCTCATCACGATTGGCTAATTGTTTTCGCGCCCTTTTCGCTGCTATCCGACATTATATGTTTGCACCCAATGTACCCTTTGATTACTAAACCTGCTCAAACGAAGATTACCGGGATTAATTATTTTCCTGGTCTTACTGTACGTGTTGAAATTATATTTTACTTTTTGAAATGTAATGTTTTCGTTATGTTTTTCATAGAAGTAAACAAAAACAGATTTTCATTCTATTGTTACACCACCCTGTGTATATAAAAATCTGTTTCTTTGTACATTTCTATACCTAGCCCAGTCATTTTACGGAGTTTTGTTAGGCAGGGTAGGGAGTAATTATTAATTGAACTTTTAAACTGTAACCGTCACCATTTAGTGACAAAAAGACTATCTTATAACATATTTTAAAAAAATCGCTACGCAACATAGAAATCAAAATTGTGTATCCCAGAAGGCTTTTAAATTAAAATACCAATACCAATATAAAAAAATACCAATGCACTCATTTGATTTAGATTTAACAATATAAATTATTTTTGAGCAAGAAAATAGGCATGGAAATTTAAAAAAATTAGGTATTTATTAGAAAATACGAATGTATTTTTCAGAACTATATGTTTGTAGTAAGTATAATGGTAAAGCCTTAAATATGTGCAAAAAAAATTACCATCAGATTTTTTAGAGCGAGATAATAGCTAAATTTAAAATTTGGGGCTGTTTCTGACGTGATTTTTATTTTTATTTTGGTACAATTCTAAGCTCAAATTGACTCTTCAATATTATACCGAAAAAAAAAATGACAATTATTAATTAGTCCCGGCTCAAACCGTAAAATGACTGGGCTAACCGTCCGTTAGATGGATTTGCCTCCTTGGAGATGGATATCCAAAACCGGGAAATCGTAGGTTTCTTCCCCTCATATGCTCATACTCAATAGTATCGTCTCCTTCATTGACCACGTATGGAGGGTTAAGAAAGCAAAAAATAAAGAGCCTAACATAATAAATCCCAATGGGTCGAAGTGTTACTGGTTTGCCGGGAGCTGGCAGCACTTTGACCCAATGAGATAATATAGATTGGGATGAACTTTTTGTGTTTAAAAGCTTTTGATTACACTTAAAATCTGGTATATCATTTATCTCACTACGATGACGGAAACCCGTGTTTAGGAAGTCGCGGACAAACTGGTGTATAATAAACCAGGTAACAAAACAGTGTGTAATTGTATGATTGTTGCGGTCGGCAGGTAACAAGACGCAGGTGGGCGTGAAGGTGGACGAGGACAGCCTGAAGGTGCTGGACGACCTGCCCAGCTCCGCCGTCGAGATGCAAGTCAAGAGCAAAGTGAGTATGCCGGTAAGACCGCCACGCCACGCTGTATCACGTGCCTCTACTGTACCTAAGTATATTTGACTATACTCTACTCTACATTATTTACTCTTAGCTTCCGATTCCAGCAGTTGGCAATGTTTCCATATTCCTACTTTATTTCGAGGTGTCTATCGTGTTCGCGGAACACAATTTTTTTGTATCGCATTCCATTTAGCCTTTAAGAGCTTGTTTCACCACTTCTGAATAAGTTCTTGATAGCTTATAATTATAACATAAGCTATTAAGAACTTATCCAGAAATAGTGAAATCAGCCCTGATATCAGCATTATAATAATGAATAATTCATTCTAACAAGAATATAACAATGGGCGTTTTTCTTTTCTTTTTTTAAATTTATTTTCTAAAAATCTCATCTTTATGTGCGACACCGTGTCAAGACCGTGCTTGTCTTTTTTTAAAGGCCAAGGGATCGATCTCATACAGCTATGTCAGATGTAAAAAGTTTCATATTTTCGATTAAAATCATTCGTAAATAATGAAATATTCCATTAAAAGTTGCGACGGCATCTTTGATCATCTTTTCTGTTTTTTTTTTATTACGTATGGGTTTGCTCTTGACCTCAATCTAGGATGAAGATGGGGTCGAAGATGTAGCGAACTCACCCAGAAGAAGCCTATTCACTCGTACTTTAAAGGAATACGGGTTGTAAGCGCTCGGAAATACTGACGCAGGCAGTGCATTCCACTCCTTGGTTGTGCGCATTATGAAAGCATCAGAAAGGCGCTTGGATATGTGGGATGACCAAAAAGGGCTGATATCCCGCGGTGCGTCTGGTCATGCGTCTCTTTTTATTATTTAGAAACACATTTTGAGAATTTGACCTTTATTCGCGTAGACCGTAGCGCCATCTATCGATCCCTTAGGAAACCATTAGAAAAAACGCTCACTGCCTACTATCCAAAGAATGTAAACGTAACAATGTGATGCATGTGTGTTGTTTTTCCGCAGTTCCTGAAGAAGCTGAACCGTCAGGAGCGCGTTGTCGAGGAGGTGAAGCTGGTGCTGAAGCCGCACTACAACAAGAAGCGCGTCACCAAGGACGAGTACAAGGACATACTGCGCCGCACCGTGCCCAAGGTAACGCCGCGCCGCAGCAGTATACTATCTGCGCTATTTTTCAAGTCGAGTGAAGCTGTTTTCCTACGCGCGCGTTTTAACGAACAATAAGCACGAGCGTGTGAATGAGTACTCGGAAGAGTATAAGCTCACCGGTTAGCCCGCCGAACAGCGTGCCGGATGCGTGACTTCCAACTTAGTTCGGTGAAATCAATGCATTTTCATTAGGTATCAAAAGGGACAATTTTTGAGACCCATGTAGAACTAGATAGAACTGGGTATGTTATAAAAACTGAACGACGCGTGCTCGTTGCTTCACACAGACTCAAAACAATGGTTGTACCAGGAGTGCGATTTTTAAATCTCATGTTGAACTCAGCAGTTGAAAATGTATGGATATACGTATCTTTATACTGCTGATTTGACTTTCTTTCTTTTTTGTTCGAGCATTGTCTGAAATAAACTGATTTTATTTTTTTATTTAATATTGACATTTTCAACTGCTGAGTTCAAAGAATGAGTTTCAAAAATCGCACTCCAGTTACATTAGCCTGTGTACATTTAAAAGACAATTTCACTGCACTGTGACTTAGTAGTAACCAGAATGCTGTTAGGGTCGATTCCCACCAGAAGAGCATTTGCTTGCAGCACCAATCTTATCACTAGCGAATAAAGGTTAAATTTATTTGCACGTTGCCGAGGCGGCGGCGGCCCTGCGCTGCCCGTATCGATCGTTCCAAATAAGTTTGACCTTTATTCACTAGTGATAAGATTGCCGCTGTGAGCAAATGCTCTTCGATGCTCTTCTGGTGTGAATAACTCTTAGCTCAACACTTTGGCTGCTGGCGACCTACGTCGCGTCGTAGGTCAGCAGCAAATGGGCCGTAGTGTGCAAGAACCCACCACGTAGCGAATCAGTTCTATTGCATATCGCCTAGAGCTCTCAATTTTAGCACTGCGCGAGAATCATTGTTTTGAGCTTAGCAGCGTAAGTGTTGATTAAACTAAAACTTGCGAGTTAAGCGAACTGAGCTCGAATTGTGTGAAAAATAAAATCGCGAAAATTACTCACATTTCAATCGAGTAATATAATATGGTAATAATTGTTTTTTGCTATTTCTATGTTGGCTCTATAGATGGTCTAAAATTCTAAATCTAGACGAATCGTTTATAGATATTAGCATTATAGGTGCTAACGTGTTGTTTTGTGGTTGCAGATCTGTCACAACAAATCCGGGGAGATAAACCCGACCAAGATCCAGGCGCTGGTGGAGGCCTACGTGAACAAGTTCCGGAAAAAACACAAGCTCGGGCTCGCGTAGCGCCGCCGCAGCCGCAGCCGCAGCCGCAGCCCGGCCACCGCGACCAGAGACTACTGATGTTCCATCTATCACATATTGTAATTATAATTTATATGTACGGACAATGTATTTTACTTGAAAGTTTTTATTTAAATAAATAATAGTATTAGATCGATCATTGTATGTAATTTTAAATTATTTTTACAATACGCTTTGTACAAGGCGGGTAAGTTAGTGTTAGTAATAAAGAGTTAATAAAACAGAGTCTTAGAATATACTATTTATTTTTTTCAATGATATACAAACGTAAAAAACTATGCTTTCCTAACAACTGCACTTTTTGGGATTGTCGATACATGTCCTTTGATTCACTTCTTATATTGTCACTGGGATTTCTCCCTATCCAATTTCCTTTTGGTTTTACCATCTTATCTCTGGACATGAAAACATAATTGAAAAACAAAAACAAACTTCTCACATAGGTAAATACTAAAACAATATCTAACAAGCAACAGTACCAATTTATATAAAACTAAATTAACTTTATAATCTACAAAGTAACATCACTGCTCGAGACTGACCAAAACAAAATGTTGAGATTCCAAAAACAAAATAGAGCTAACGAGCTGCTTTTGGTGCCAAATAATTTATTATAGCTATAACAAAGTAGAGAATGTTGAATACATGGATGTTTCTGACCATCCCGAGAACACGGTCGTGAGCTTAATGTCACTATAAGCACGCCATAGAATGACGCGAGCGATTTTATGTACGATTTTCACCGAACGGAGCGCATTTTACAATGCGGTAAAGAAAATTAAAGTGTTTAAATATTGTAATTAAAGTTTATATTTCCATGGAACGTATAAATCTGCGCATTCCGAGGCACGCAGTTGGCATCGCCGGTCGGCCGCCAATTTTTTGTGTATTTGGAACAAACTGGCCGATGCGCCTGGATCATAAATTAATATATATAAGCCCGGATTTCACCGAATTATCTTGTCGTCTCGGAAGGACGCGGTCGGCTGCCGACGCATGTGGGCGTATGCGGTCCGATGCGCTCCATTGGGTGTGAATTACTTTACGGTAATTGTCTATTGCAACAACATAAACGCGCCTTTACCGCCCGGACTATGTCTGTATACTATATGACTAACATCACTTTTAGTGTGGGGTGAGATGCGGTAGTTATAGGGAGTGGCTAGAATGAACGTAGATTATATAATATATAGCGTGACGTAGTAGGTCAGTCTCTCGCGGCTCTAACTAGTGTGGTCCTAGAGTGCGGGCGCGAAGCCGATGCGCTTGTTCTTGACGTCGAACTCGGTGTAGTACTTGCCGATGAACACGTCGCCGAGGATCCACAGCGGCCCGTTCGGCGGCGGGATGTCCAGCCCCATGAACCCGCTCAGGCACACCGTCTTGCCGAACTGGGACACCTGCCGACAACATTTGTTAACATGTTCATTCATATCATAATACAGTAAAGTTTTTATCGTCTCGACAGCTTGACACATTTTGTATAAAGCCTTGTATCCACTTGGCAATATTTGACGCGCAACACGTGACGCTCAGCATGTTCGGCAACGTTGCTAAACAACGCGCGACGTCGCCGAACATGTTGTGGCAAACTAAGTTGAAGTTCCAAGATGACGCGCGTTGTTTTGCAACGTTGCGTCACGTATTGCGCGTCAAATGTTGCCTTGTGAGAAGCAATCCCGGGATGCTGGTGTCCCCCTTTAGGCGTATTTACGGAAAATTTTATTTATGTATCCATAACAATATATTTGACTACTTTGTATCCTGGAAGTAATTACACATTCTTTAATATTTAGGTACTGTGTTTCACTCAGTTTATGTCTGGCTATGGCAGAATAACAGAGGCAACAGATTTATTCAACTGTCGCTGAGCCTTAGACCTTTTTGTCTTGTATTAGTTTTATATTAATTGTTATTCTAGTGGCACTTCCCTCGGAGTATAAGTGTACAAGCAAACTTGTTTGTGTTTAGATACTCTGGGGAAGTATCATTATCATAGTATAACAACAGAAAACAACACTTTTATTTTTAATGTCCTTCTGTTTGTGTACAAATGTAAAAGACAAAAGATCTCACTACGTTATAAGAGTCGGGACTTCCTTACTAAAAACTGGTCGTGACCGATGATCCAGAATGTATGAAACGTGTGCAACCGTTCAAAGAAATTTAATGGCGGCGGTGCACGTTTCATATAACCTTTTTTTATTAGAGTTGCGCGAGCCTGGCCTGCTGTGCGGAAGGTCGCGGGTTCAAATCCCGTAAGGGACAAATATTTGTATGATGAATATGAATATTTGTACCCGAGTCATGGATGCTTGTATCTATATATGTATTCTATATCGTTGTCTAGTCATATAATTTGTGTGAGAATGTCCAAGATAAAAAACAAAGATTTCTACCCGCATCTTCTCAACAAATCCTTCCGACGCGGTGGTAGAATATATGTAGAATATTTGTCTATCCTATACAATGACGTTCTGTACCCATGGACTAATCAGTAATCACGTCACGTAACAAAGCCTAAACATAGCATGTCTCTTATTTCACCATATTAAGCTTTAACTGCTCTTGTCCACACATTGCCGCTGATACTCCAGTCCTTTCAAACGACCTCGGTCAGTAAGCAGTAATGTAAAAACCATTATAATGCAGTAGGAGCTAAATGATAATATTTTCAATAAACATTATTTGATAGATTGATTTGACCTCGACCTCGAATATCTCGTGGTCGAGACGTTTTAGGAGATTTTACCAAAGTGCATTTTAAGTTTATTTTTAACGATTTTTCCATGTTTGAACGGTCGCCGCAAAACCGTAAACTATTTTATATGGTGAAAAATAACAATCTCAGGCTCCATAAAAATGCCGTTTGGCTTTTATAGTGTTTTCGTCTCTAGTAAAAACGTATAAACATATGCGTATAAAGTCATAAAATAATGTAGTCAAAACATAACTTTTATTTACATTCAATTACAGTCGATAGTAATAAAATCGTAATAATATTATTAACTACATACATAATAATGAATAAGCTACGAGTTAGTACATTAACTAGGTCCATCTACAAACACTAATCAGTCAGATAATACAAGTATTTAGTAACGATTCGCTTCAATTTATGCAGCCATAAATTATAAGGTTCTTGTTGCTAGTCATTATTGCCTTTATTTTGACGAAACGTGTGGTATACTTCCAATAGAAATGACAGACCAAGTGTACTGTTACTGTTACTTTGTGTGGACCAAGTGCCCTACTTATGCTTTGGGCATATCCATTTATTTTAATTTGGTCGTAGCTAAATGTGGTTGCTGTAGGAGAGGAAGGCCGAAGAAAAGATGGATGAATTGTGTGAAGGATGATATGTGTAAGAAAGAAGTGAGTGCTGAAATGTCGGCTAAGAGAAATGAACAGAACAGGATGACAAATTGCGCCGACCACAAAACATTATAAGAGGGGTTAGAAATGCAAAGTATCGCTTTTGCTTCGGAGACGGCTGTCGCCACTTGTCTTCCCGCTCACGCTGCTACAATTACTCATGCCCTCTCGCTCGCACCACGCCGCGCGTCTTATGGTGTTATGCAAATTATTGCATAACTTGTGGCGACACGTTCCACCTACTTTGCACTTCTAACCCCTCTTATAATGTTCTGTGGCGCCGACCTCATTGACTTACCAACAACTGGACACCCGTCGTCCAGTTGTTGGTAAGTCATTGAGCGCGCTCAGAAGTGTCCGAACCAAAAAAGTAACAATTACGCGTCACGCCAGTCTTTATTTATCCACCGAATATGCGCATGTCTATAATGTGCCGCGGTCCATTGAGAATTTTTTAAAACTTTTCTGTAAGTTAGTCTAGGATACTTTTTTTAGAGAATTTTGTATTCGACCCGACGTCCATTAGTTTGTGTCAATGGCCGACCCCGCATAATGGGAAATGGGCAAGAAAATTATGATTATGGTCGAACCTAAAACGGGTTTGCTGGAAGAAATATCTTTAGAAATAAGCTCGTAATTGTCTATTATGCTGTTTTCATTTATATTTCCATGTGTACAATAAAGTGTTAAAATAAAAGTGAGCAATAGCTTCGTCTGCGTGCTTCAAAAGATAGTTAGTAGATAGGTAGATAGTTTCAGAGCAACCTGGTACTAAGAAAGTTTCATCTGAAAATCAACACCCTGCTTTTGGACAAGGTCTATGTTGAGCTGGGACCTATTTGATGCTGTAGCATACAATAAATTACATGTTGTTCTATTGATGCTTCGTTGTATTCTTGCTTTGTAAACATCTATCTGGTATGGACAAAAAATACCAAAAAGTAGTGTAAGGTAACATACCCTGAGCACGTAGTCCTTGCCATCGAGTGTGAAGGTGGTGCCGGCGATGGTGAAGGCGACGGGCGGGAGGCGCGGTATCATCGCGCAGTCGAACATGTACTGGCCGAACGCCATCGGCGTCGCGCCCAGCGCCCGGTTCAGCGCCTCCACCTCGAGCACCGGGCCCCCGATCAGCGACGTGCCCGTGTCCGCTATCGCCTCACAACCCTAAGTGCCAGTATGAGTATTCAGTACCCTTCCACATAAGTACGGTGACTAACGTTTATACATCACAGTTAGGGTTGAGCCTCACCTGGCAGCAAGTTCTTATAGAGCGTGAAAAAATGTGAATCCGCACATTTTTTCACGCTCTATAAGAACTTCATTAGCTGGAGCGAGAAAGGTCGTCAAAAAATGCGATTCCGTGCTGCCAGATAAGGTTCAACCCTTAACGTGCTCGCTCGAGCTCGATTCGATTAGCATCAACATTATAAAAGTGTTAAGAGGATAGGTCCTTGCAGCGCGCTCCATACGAATGAAGTACCCAACCAATTACAGTCAATGAATTTTTTAAAACAAGATGTCGAAACTATTTTAATCTATAGCATTGATACAACCGATGGTATTGTTCTCTATACAGGGTGAAATTGATATCATTAGCATCCTTTTAAACTAAAAGTCTACCGATAGAACTGAACAACTTTTACTATGGCTGCAAACCGATCGGAGCAAAAAAAAATCAGCTGTTACATACATTTGAGTTGCGAACTCGCGCGTTGACATTGCAGTTTTGTATGGAACAGCTGATTTTTATTTACTCCGATCGGTTTGCTGCCATAGTAAACGTTGTTCAGTTCGATGGGTTGTCTCTTAGGATGCTAATGATATCAATTTCATCCTATAGATTCGATACAGTCGTTAGTATTGCTAACTACTCTGCTCTGTCAATAGTATTGCTACTATAGGTTGGTAGCCCTGTCAATAGTATGGTTTTTAAATGAATACTCTATACTTCGGCAACATTGGTGGTCGCTACTATTGATCGTGGTTCACACGAGGTACGAAGGCCTGCTGGTTCGTACAAGTGTTGTAATAGTAAATAGCTCACGTTGCTGCAGAAGGTGTGCTGGTCGAGCTGGACGGAGTCCATGCGGAACTGCCAGTAGGTGGGCTTGTCGACCGGCACGTAGGTGAAGTTGCCCTTGTAGTGCGCCGGGTCAGACCCGCCCAGGATTATCTCGCCGCCCTGCGCCGCCGACGGGTCCCTGACAGTCAAACATAACACGACACTATACTATCTGTTTGATAATGTCCAAATGGGTCACATCCACAGTAGGCCTGCCAAGAGTTGACACAGTAACCATATGGTATTAGTGGACACGTTTTCGTAGTAAATCATGCACTTAAGAGGATAGGCGGGCTGAAATGGAAATTTGGAGAATAGGTCACTTTTCCGACTGTATCGTACGTATTTGTCCGACTAGAGTGCGAAAGAGACAACTGCAGGACAGATCGATCTTATCTACATAAAATCGACGGAATCAGCATTTCGTCTTCCCCAGTTTCCTCCTCCAAAACTAAACCTATTTTAATAATATTTTCAAGAATAATATGAGAAAGACTGACTATGTCTGTATGTTTTGCTTTCTTGTTTATATTCGTCAAATTTCTTTGCTGGATATCTAAAAACGGGTAAAATTAGTCATTTTCGAAGGTCCCTAGTTCTTACAGTAATTAATTAATGCAAAAAAACAAAACATAGGGACATAGCAGAGGTAACATAGATTATATGATAAAATCATCTTTGCTCTAGTGTCATAAAGTCATTGTCCAGGAAGGAAACAGGGGAATATGTTGGCATGGAAAAAACGGTACCCGTCTATTTTCTTAATGAAATTGTTTCACAATGGTTTAGCATATAGTGGGGAAGCTCCTAAGAAAGTCGCGCGCGATGCTGATAAGAAGGCAGATAATGTATGGAGTATGTAATGAGTATGGTAATGAGGTAAAATTACTGCTTGTCTATGGTGTACACTACGACCAGGAAAATAATTCCGCTCGTTAATCTTCGTTTGCGCAGAGCATGCCCGAGTCCCCGTCAAAACCCGAAGTCATTTAGTAATCAAAGGGTGCAAAGTCGGATAGCAGCGAAAAGGGCGCGAAAACAAATAAGCCAATAGCGTAAACAGATTGAAGGTGGCGCATCCTGATTGGCCAATATAATTTCGCGCGCTATTAAAATTGGTCAACTGCGCACGTACATCGGTAAGACTTATAAACTTGGTACTACTGTAAGTAGGTACAATAAAGGACGAGTTGTACGTACGAACACAATGAGGGACTGGTTGTTACCTGTTGAGGTAGAAGGAGAAGATCGGCTTGGCGAGCCCCTGCGCCACCATGTTGTCGAACACCGGCGTCACGCCGTCCACCGCGATACTGTATACATATACATCATACATCAGATTATCTTGGTTTATTATTTTGTTTAGAGAAAGTGAGGAAAAAATTATAGGCACAGATTAATAGTTAGTTCGTAACCGATAAATTTTCACGAATCATTTAGAGCCGTTCCACACGGCGCTGTGCGGCGCCGCACACCAGGCTCGCGCAACTCTCTAACAAAAAAACGTTATATGAAACGTACAGCGCCACCATTAAATTTCTTTGAACGGTTGCAAACGTTTCATACATTCTGGATCATCGGTAACGACAAATTTTTAGTATGGAAGTCCCGTCTCTTATAACGTAGTGAGTTACATTCTCTTTGCAGCACACCGCAAAGATTTCTCCACACAGGCGTTCACACGAGCGGTGCGGCGCCGTCGCGGCACTGTTTTCTTAATTTACAAAGTTATATAATATACTACTTTTACTAAATTTGTACGTTTTTTTAGAAATAATTACTTTTACTTTCTCGGCCCTGTAGCTCTCAAAGGTTAAATGACAAAAGTAAATACATCTTGTTTTGTAGGAAACTTTGTCAGGTATAATTTGTACCTACAAAACTTATAGATTTCGAGATGTAAGCAAAAAACCAAAAAACGGGACCTTCTTTGTATGTCTGGTCCCGCACAGTGATCCCACCTGAGTGTATAATATGTAAGAAAGAGAGTTACCTGCTGAAGGCCATGCCGAGGATGCCGTCGAACTTGGCCGCGACGAACGCGAGCCCGGGCTCCGACATCGCCTCCGCGAACGTCTGGTCCCGCACCGTGATCCCGCCCACCTGTGCGTGTGTACACACCGTAATGTATCGATCAGTCATTTTATAACAAACGACCCGCGATTTTATCCGCATAATTAATTTAAGTCAAATCATAAACTTTCAAACAAAAAAAGTTTCATCAAAATCGATTCAGACGTTTTTGCGTGATGCTATTACAAATATTTACAGTTTTATAATAGTACTATAGTTAACCCGCGACTTCGTCCGCACAAATTATTTAAGTCAGATCATAAGCTGTCAAACAAAAAAAGTTTCATCAAAATCGGGTCAGTAGTTTTTGCGTGATGCTCGTTCAAACAAATAAACAGACAGACAAAATATTCAAAAATTGGTGATATGGAATCAGGGAGACCTAAAAACCATACCGTAATTTTTTTTTTGTTAATATCTTCAATCTACAGACACACTTCTTTTACTGTTTTATAATAGTATAATAGATATTAAAAAGAGCTTTTTAAGTCAAATCATTGGCTTTTAAATAAATAAATTATCATCAAAATCAAAAAGGTCCTGCGTGATGCTCGAACAAACAAAAAGAAAAATTGGTGTTTGGAATAAGGGACGCCTAAAAACCATATCGCACGTTTTTTTTATTATCTTTACTTTAATGTACAGACACATTTCTGTTAGTTTTATAATAGTTTAGGCTACTAAAGACAGAACCTATGTCCAACGAAAAAATTATTATGATTTCTTATACGACTCGACAGAGATGGACGAAAGGAAAAATAAAAATGAGAAGTACACTAAGATCTATACCATTTTTAGGGTTCCGTACCTCAACAGGAAAAAACGGAACCCCTATAGGAACACTTTGTTGTCCGTCTGTCTGTCTGTTTTTTTTAATCCTAGGCGGTAAAAAATTTCGTCAATGTCATTATTCTCCATTTAATAGATGTATTAATATCCTACATCGTGAGGAAACCTGCATACGCTGAAGAAGAATTTCCGATGCGTATGTGAGTCTACCAATTGCTAATCTATACTATTATAAAACTGTAACAGGAAGTTTGTCTGTACATTGAAGATATTAACAAAAAAAAAGTTACGATATGGTTTTTAGGTGTCCCTGATTCCATTTCACCAATTTTTGGATTTTTTGTCTGTCTGTTTGTTTGTGTGTTTGTTTGTTTGTTTGAACGAGTATCACGCAAAAACTACTGAACCGATTTTGAGATTTTGATGAAACTTTTTTTGTTTGATAGCTTATTGATCTGACTTAAAATCTGGTATATAATTTGTGCGGACGAAGTCGCGGGTTAACGCTCGTAGTATTATATAGTAGCATTGGGCACGCGTGGTGGACTAATGCCCATACACATACACCCGCCCTGACGGTAGGCCTGTGCCCTGCAGTGGGACGTATACAGGGTGTTACAAAAGTAAAAATAAACATTTAAAACTTTAAAGGGCGTTGTTGAGACCATTAAACTGAAACTTTCACTATGGGACCAACATCGAAATCGCGAAAAAAAATCTTTTGTCCCATACATTTAGCTCGAGTAGATCTGTAGTTTAGTATGGAACATAGGAAACGCATCGCATCATGGCGATTATGGCAAGTCTTCTCATTTTGAGGGAGGCCTATGTCCAGCAGTGGACGTCTATCGGCTGATATGATGATGATGGACTGCCTCCGTGGTCTAATGGTCAAGAGTATTGGCTCTCGACACGGAGGTCGTGGGTTCGATTCCCACGGGGGACACCTAGTGATATGTCACTTTGTGCGTTTTTCCTCAGTTGGTTAGGACATTACAGGCTGAATCACCTGATTGTCTGAAAAGAAAAATGATTCCGTGCTTCGGATGGCACGTTAAGCCGTTGGTCCCGGCTACTATCTCTGGTGGTAGTAATCGTTACATAAAAACCATGTCAGAGGCCGTAAGGCGGTCTGAAAAAACTCTGACACCAGGGCTCTGCCCACATGATAAGAAAGAAAGATAATGATGCAACATTCGATATTGGTCCCATAATGAAAGTTGTTCAGTTTCATTGTCTTAAAGGGGGTGGCCCCTTAAATGTTTACTTGTATTTTTGTAACACCTTGTATAGGCTGTGATGATGATGAATATAAAGTATTAATATCCTGCGCCCGCGGCATGGCGCCTCGATAAACGTTTTATCGCGCCTGCTGGGTCTTTCGTTCGCGCGCAAAAAGAAAGAGAGGTAGGGTGCGATAGATATGTATCGCGCCGCGCCGTCATGCCGCGGGCGCTGATGTTAATACATCTACAGTAAAGGGAGAGAACCGACCGACGCTTGGTGCATCGATATGACTGTGAATTAAGAGATTGCCATTCACAACAGAGTTGGACCTCAAATCACCTTTTTTCTTCCAAGCAGGCTTTCCTTGCATATTTTTTTTGACAAATGTTCATGATATACACGGTGAAATTGATATCATTAGCATCCTTTGAAACTAAGAGTCTCCCATCAAACTGAACAACTTTTACTATGGGAGCAAACCGATCGGAGAAAATAATCTGTTGTTGCATACATTTGAGTAGAGTAGGCATTTCAGTTTAGTATGGAACAGCAGATTTTTTTTGCTCCGATCGGTTTGTTCCAATAGTAAAAGTTGTTCAGTTTGATGGGCACACTTCTAGTTTAAAACGATGCTAATAGGTAGGAATCTTGGACATTGTCACACAAATTATCTAGTCACACTTAAAGTACCTGGACTTGTATTATGATGACTAGACAACGATATAGAATAGATACAAACATCCATGACTCGGGTACAAATATTCATATTCATCATATAAATATTTGTCCCTTACGGGATTCGAACCCGCGACCCTCGGCACAGTAGGCAGCTTCACTACAGACTCTGCTACCGGGTCGACTAATGATATCCATGTCACCCTTTACAAAGTATTACTTATGTGTGTACTCACAGTGACCTCGTCGGTGGAGAGGAAGCCGGAGAGGCTGCCGGAGCCGTAGTGTATGGCGAACTCTGTGCCGTTCTTGCGGTACGTGTTCGACTTGCTGCTGTCATACTTGTTGTGCAGCACTGTATTCACATTCGCATCATTATAGTCTATACACGCATTCTCCTTTCATTAATGTACCTAATTCTAATGAATATTTTATGTAAATAAAATAAATAAATAAAACCTTTATATATATTCCATATCCTATGGTTTCTTTTCTACATTTCAAATGTTAGTACTATTAGTATGTTCACTTTTTAAGTTGTTTAGTATTGTTAGTTTTCTTCTTTGTTTGAGATTTTGAATGTTCATTAATTTAGTTAAACTGGTTCAAGAAACTAATATCTGTGTCCGTAGTTTGTCTGATTTTTGCTATATAAGGTCTAATAAAATTAGGTGAAACTATTTTAAGGGGATAATCAGACCAATAAACCGACCAAATCGGTTTGGTGGTCTGATCATCCCCTTAAAATAGTTTCAGCTAATTTTGTTAGACCTTATATAATGAAGTACGAAAGAAGATGGGAGCCGGCGGAAAAATATGGAAATAGAAGACCTAGTCTCTACTCCCAACATACTGGGAGAGATAAAATCTGCTCGACTACGTGCGGTAAAGAGAGCGTATCTGGGGCGACCCTCTGGGCGTCGCCCAGTGGGCAGGCCCAGGTATTTTTGGATAGACCAGATTACCAAGGATCTCGAGGAGCTGGAGGTGCCCAACTGGACTGAGATGGCACAGAAAAGAGATCAATGGCGTGCTTTGTTGTCGGAGGCCAAGACCCACTTCGGGTTCCTGAGTCAGAATAGTAAGTAAGTAATGAATTACGAGACGGTTAATGACTCATTAAATAGTAATCTCTATTTTATCTATCTAGGTGTCTATAATTATGTAGGTGAGCAATTTTTGTATTGAAGACACAAAATGCGTGGTGTGATTCCAGTTTGACATAATTTATACAGTATCCTGACGGTTTTTACCGGAATGATCAGACCATCAAACTGAACAAGTTTCTCTATAGGACCAAGTTAATTTTACTTTGATCTAAGGTCGAAATCGTGAAAATGAAATCTGTGCTCATAAAACTGCAAATCTGCGAACCTACTCGACCGAAATATATGGGGAGATGTTGGCCCCATAAAGAAAGTTGTTCAGTGCGATGTTATGATCATCCCCTTACAAAACTGTTAGCATATTAAGAAGGACCCTGTATAGGAGAAACTGTGACTTTTCAGATTGTAACGTTCGAAAACCTATTTTGAATAAATGTATTTTTCGAGTTAGAGTTTTTGTATAAGTGAATGTACATACGACAAGCGATGTTGGTGTAGTGGCACTTCTTGGAGGGCACCCAGAGGTTGGAGGAGCCCGTGTCGAACACCACCTTGAACGACTGCGGCGGCGACCCGATCGAGATCGGCCCGTAGTATTGCGCCTGCCGAACGGAGAGACGGTTTTAATCGACTATTAGCAAGCTAGCTAGCAATCACTGGTTAAGACTCTCGACACGGAGGTCGTGGGTTCGATTCCCACGGGCGACACCTAGTGAAATGTCACTTTGTGCGTTTTTCCCCAGTTGGTTAGGAAGGACATTGCCTAACCAACTGGGGAAAAACGCACAAAGTGACATTTCACTAGGTGTCGCCCGTGGGAATCGAACCCACGACCTCCGTGTCGAGAGTTGCTGGCTGAATCGCCTGATTGTCTGAAAAGAGAAATGATTCCGTGCTTCGGATGGCACGTTAAGCCGTTGGTCCCGGCTACTATCTCTGGTGGTAGTAGTCGTTACATAAAAACCACTTCAGAGGCCGTAAGGCGGTCTGAAAACACTCTGACACCAGGGCTCTGCCCACACGATAAGAAAGAAAGAAACTGGTCTTTTATGGTTTAAAAAGTAAGTGAAATTTTGCAATTGAAATCACTGCAAAATATACCAGTGAAATCGGTTTGGTAGGTGATAAAAAGCTGTTCATAGATACCCTGTTGAGTTTATAATACAAATTGTTAAAAAAATTAAGTTACATAGTAATACAAATAAGGATGCAATTTGGACATTTTGGACCCTGAATCATTGTGGCACTCAGATATGTATCCATTAACCACAAAAATTATTTCTAACATATAAATTTCTGAATAAGTGGACAAAGAGCACAAAATAATAAAGCCATGAGACATTAAAATGACTGAGTCATTATATAACCAAGTAATTTATCCGGTTACTTATATTATAATACCTATGTTTTTATTTGTTGTTTTGTACACTGAGCCAATGTGACTCATATATCCAGCTGTGAAGTAATGCACATGAACACATGGATATTTAGGTGAGCGTTTAATTTTTTTCAGTCACCTGTCTCCACAAACATAATCATTTTAAGAAATTGTATAATTAATAGGAATTCTTGCTTGTATGTTTGTGTTTTCATTATTTAATTTTTTAAATGACTTTAATTCATCAGCTTTCAGTAAAGTATCAATAAACTGACCAGGGTTGAGTATTTTTTTTTTTTTTTTACAATTATCTTTTTTCGGGACCAAGTCTGAAAATTTCTGAAACATCTTAAAACCATCATAACTCGGTCTAGTATGACCTCTTTCGAGGAATAGGTCGAATTACAAATCAGCGTGTATTTTAACATGTAAAGTAAACAGTAAAGCATATGGCGGGACAGTCATTGTGCCTTGTGACTGATAAACGTATCAAAGGGTTATCAGTCAGACCATGCAAACAAACATCATACGACCTCTCATTTTATTTACAAAACATATCCATATCTAGGTACTTATTATTATCTTTTGTTTTCACATTATTATCTTTTCACATTTTTCAGCTAATCAAAAGAATTTTTAAGTGTTGTATCAATTTATTTATGACTGTCTTACCGCCGCCAGTTGCATGTAAATTCATTAAAAATAATTCTCCATTAATTTCCTTGCTAGTTTTTATTATGTCAACAAAACAAAAAGTGACAGCTTGAGATTTAATGAAGGATTATCTTTAATGAGTCGCGCTGCAGGTCTGCGGGAGGTCAGACGCGTGCGTGGCATCTGTTAGGCTTGCACGTGGCTCCGCCATTTTGTAAACTCTTTTGTGTTTTAACTATAAAACGTTAATTTGAGATTATAATAAACTACTTGACATTGGCAGAAATGCTACTAATCATTTTCCTACGTGTACTCTCCACATAACGGGACATTGGCACAATTGTGATAACGCATCAGACGCCATCAAATAAAAATAGAATAGAATAGATTATCTTTAATGAACATACGTGCAACTGCCAGTATGACTAACAAAAAATCACTGAGGTGACCTACAACAGGGTCAACAGGGTTTATGGCACTTGCAACTGTTTGTGATGTTGCCAAATGTAATGTTTAGTGTTCCGAAACATATCGGCTTTGTGGTAAACAAACAAAAATACAATGTTTAAATATAAATTTGGCAGTTCTTCCAGTACATTTTCTCTTAAATATCACTGTTAGACCTGGTCTAACTTAGTTGTGGTCACAGTATGACTCTTAAAAATAATTATCAAGTGAATAATAATATGCCTATGACCCACAATAAATACATTTCATTTCATTTCAATAGAATAGTATATTGAGTTAGTGTAGTTCCGTCAAGTCTGGTGCAACAATATCCAGAACAAAGAAGTTAAATTAGGAGCACCTAGTGGCTATGAATAAATATCAGTCTCTCCAAACATCTTGGCTGTTCTGAACTTTGTAGCTCTTCAGCAGTGGTTCCCTACCGGTGGTCCGTGAGAGCCTCAGGAGTGGTCTGCGGGAGGGTTCTGTCTGCCAGTACATGATAGAATTGCCAATAATTTGCGATAGACACCAATGTTACTCCACTGTTTTGAAAGCAAAGCGGCGCGCGGCGTGAATACTAATGGTAATTGGTATGTGGTAATTTTTAAGACATAATAACATGTACCCATTGATGTGAATAAATAAATAAATTAATTACATCAATGCTGATGACTATCATCTGTTGAAGTGAACCTTTTGTTTATTACCTATTCAAAGTGCTCCTTAGTCGAAATTAGGAACCTTTGCTCTGCACCCACTAAACGAACGCAACTAAGTGTGATGCGGTCTGTAGAGGACCACTGCAACTCAGTAGTGCAGTCGCAGGCCTCCGTCACTCGGCCGTAGGAACCAAGATAGGTACATACACCTAGCGCTCTAGATGGCAACGTCGCAATAACAACGCTGCGCTGAGTCAAGCGCCATTAGATACATTTACATCTGGTAATAGATAAAGGAAGTGCTGAATCTGTTACGTCAGAAACATAAATCAGTGGTACTCACATCAAGGTAGTTGGACAGTGGCTCGGGCGCGGGCCCGGTGATGCGGTACTTGATGCGCAGCGGCGCCAGCTCCGTGCCCACCTCATGGAAGTGCGCGCGCACCGTCTCCATGCGGTACAGGGGCACCCTGCCGGCACAAGTTATACACCATGTAAGGACTAGTATCATCATCTTCCTGCCCTTATCCCACCGGCGTGATATGTCATCTTCCTCCATTCACGTCATTTTTCCTGTCATTTCAAAGCACACTCCTTTTTTACACATCGACGGTGAAGTGTAATGACCTTCTCCTTTTAAACAATATTGCTATTGTATTATTACATATTTTTCTTTTTGTGATTCTTATGTTTATGGATTTAAAATATGATTTTGCATGTACAGTCAGCAGCAATAAGTTATATACACTTTAGTACTATGACGTCGAACAAAAGTGTATACAAATTATTGCTGCTGACTGAATAGTAAGACCAACAAACTGTGTCATAAATTAAAGGTTCCCATGATGATAAATTTACAATATAAAAATTATTCATTAACACTTTATCTGCTGATGACCTACGCCGTAGGTCATGTCATCGTTCACACAATCCATTCTTCTTTTCTTTGGTCATCCTCTCTTCATGCAGCCATCAACATTCATATTTAACAATTGTCTTGTAATATACGACTCTCATTTCTTCTCATCACATGCCCATACCACGACAATGGATTACTGTACAGTTGTTCATTCATACGACCTACTTTTAAAGTTCTTCTAATATACTCATTTCTAATTCTTATCCCTTCTAGTAACACCACACATACATCTCAACATTTGCATGTCTACTAACTGGATGCAGTTGATTTTCATCCGTAACTCTGCTGTCTCATACATTTGAGTCGAGTAGGCACTGCAGTTTAGTATGGAACATCTGTTTTTTTTGCACTGACAAGTTTGCTCCCATGGTAAAAGTTGTACAGTTTGATAATTAGAGTACCTATCACTCAGTTGCAGAAACGCTCATTAAAGTTAATCCTCCATTAAATCTCTTGCTGTCACTTTTTGTCTTGTTGACGTAGTAAAAGCTTAACTCTTACGAGCGTTTCTGCAACTGACTATGTGGTTTAAAGGTTAATGATACTTTTCCGTACAACCTGTATTTATGACATCCAAAAACGCTCTTTCTTCTCAGCTCAAATTAAAGATATCGTACCTAATGAATCCAGCCACGGAGGTGGCGGCGAGAGCCAGCAATAGCAGCGGTATCCTCCCCATAGTTGATGCAAGTCATGCAACGGCGACCCTTCAACAAACAATAGCTCCGATCAACTCTCCGCCTCCGTCGTGATGTAACGTAACGTTACCGAATAACAATTAATTAGCTAATACTCACTGCAGATGCGGCGTTACCTTTCGTAACTATGAATAAACAAACTGAAAACGCGGAATACGCAGTATTTGTTCGTGCGCGACGGAAACTATTGTAATTGAATTACCGGCGCGCTTCAAATTCCGGATAAAACAAAAACGTCAAAGTGACAGAGCAGTGCTGCCAGCCGGATCTTATCAAAAAAAGCCGGAAATAGAAAAAAAAGTAACCTTTTGGTGTGAAAAGTAACCTTACATATTTTTTTCCAGTAATAAGGTAAGGTTTGTTGTATTAACTTACAGAAATATAAACAATTCAATAACGTTTTCTGTCCGACTGATTGATCGAGCGAGTAAGTGAGACGCTTTAGTCATTTATGATTTGGTCTCAGATTTGGCAGGTATATACATTAGTGCAAGAGAGAAAAACGTGTTTTTAGGAGTTGCGCTACGTTACGAACGTTTTGCGTTATAATTATAAAACATTGCAAAAAATATGAATGTTCTGTTTCATGGATCAGGATCATAATTTAAATTTAAATTATACAAATTCCGAAAAATCACCTAAAAGTAACCCCTTGAATCGTGTAACCTAAAAATAACCTGACAAAGCTAAAAATCACCTAAAAGGTTACATAAGTAACCTTCTGGCAACACTGTGACAGAGAATGATTGAATGAATGGATGTGTCGGTTAGTTCCGCATTCAGGACTGCCACCTCAAAAAATCGATCGGGCGCTAAATCTGTGAAAAAAGCGCTAAATTCCAAAATAGAGGGTCAAAAAAGCGCTAGATTCGGCGCTAACTTATTATCACATAAACAGTCTTTCAAAGTTCTCTAAAATAAAAAAGAAAAACCGAAAACCATTTTCCGAAACCCTAATGAATTTAGTCAGTTAATTGTCTAATCTTATAAAATTTATGAAAGCACTTCAGATATAATATAAGCATACGTATTTGAATCTTCCGAACGCTGCACACTCTATGACCATAGTTTTGATCACAATTTGCTTTCAATATTTTTCATATTTCGATCAAAAAACACAAAATATAGCATAATTACAACATAAATAATGTTGCTTTATTAAAAGTTAAAAAAGCGGTTGACTCTCGCTAGGCACTAAATTCTGAGATACGGCGCTAAACATTACCAAAAAAGCGCTAGATCTAGTGCCGATAACACTGAGATAGCAGCACTGTCCACATTTGATCGCAACTCAACCACAGAGTTTTTGGCGGTGATTCGTTAGCTACGTTTGGATTCCACTTGTTTTGGCGAATTTTTATTGTTTATAGGTTCGTAAAATTAGTGTTGCTTTGAGTAACAAAGTTTCGCAACTGAACAATCTACCGTTCAGTGAAATATGATGGTGTATGGATCGTAAACAGGAAAAGTGTTCCGTCATTTTTAGCGCGGCAAAGCGATCGGTTCACCTCTTTCCTGTGGACATCTGCGTTTCCTGCGACTTTCAACTGTCTCTAAAAATTCCAAAGAAGCGTCAAAACGTCGAACACCAACGTTTTAATGAGAATCGGCTTAAAGAAAATAAAGATTTTATTTTACTAGAAGATTTGGCCTAAAGGTCTAGTAGCCGGGCCAGTAAATGAATTAAAAAAAAAAAAGGTTAACCATAGATATGTAGCAAGCTACAGATGCAACAGTGATATTTTCCCTTAGTTCCAACAAGTCCGTTGTGGCGCTGCTGTCGTCAAGCTAATTGGATTAGTAGGTACTTGTAGTTATAGGCTTATAGGTGACGAGCGTTAACCCGCGACTTCGTCCGCACAAATTATATACCAGATTTTAAGTCTGATCATTAGCTATCAAACAAAAAAATGTCATCAAAATCGGTTCAGTAGTTTTTGCGTGATACTCGTTCAAACAAACACCCACACAAACAAACACCCAAACAAACACACAAACAAACAGACAGACAAAAAATCCAAAAATTGGTGAAATGGAATCAGGGACACCTAAAAACCATATCGTAACTTTTTTTGTTAATATCTTCAATGTACAGACAAACTTTCTGCTACAGTGTTATAATAGTTTAGATTCCAGAATGCAAGAATAGGGATATTTGACTAAGGAACAAACTAATCAACGATATTATTATGTCATACAACGGAGAATTAGGGCTTCTCAAGGATTCTCAACTCAAGCGAAAATACCAGGAAAAACACAAAGATGTATCTAAGCTTCTGACGCAACAGCACGACATGACGCTGCTGCTGCTGTAAGTTTAATATAGTGTGCTATGATGGCGCTTCATGAGGGAAAATGTGCACAACGGACCTATCAGAACTAAAGCTGTCATAGGAGTGTTGCCGCTTTCAAAGACTTTTTCACTAGATGTAGTGATTTTTTGTTGTCTTAGGTGGAATTTTTCTAAGATTTACTGTCATATCACACAAGTGTTTTTTGAGCGTAGGCGTTGATGGAACGATACCGTATCGTGACGGTGCAGTCGCGACGTCGTTGCGGCATAGTTGCAAAATCGCCTACGTTCAAAAACCGCTTATGTGATAATGGTTCATGCCATTTTGTATGCAGATTATGTTTAATGGTAAAACTATCGATAGTCTTTTGATATAGTTGCATAAATATTGGAATACAATTTACAAACCATCATTGTAACATTCGTAACGTCATGACCTCATCACATGATAGTAATTATCATGTCTAAAAGGAGAATGGGCATTTTGGTACCCGCTCCAATAGCAATGACTGTAGTTACGTTCGATGGGTCTTTTTATGACCACCAATGTTTAATAAGACCACTTGATCCAAATCATTGTGAGTTCGGAGATATACCAATATGAAAATGACAAGTTTTATAGAAAAAAAAATTAATTAAAATGGCACATGGTGTCTATTATTGCTATTTATATTTGTAATAAAATACTTTTATGCCAGAATGTTATATAATAATAATAAAACAATATGATAACAATAAAAAATATATAATAATAGTTAATAACAATCTATTATATATATAAAACAGTCGGGTTGGTTCGAACACTTATAACTCGAAAACGGCTGAACCGATTTCGATGAAACTTGGAATATAGATAGTTCATTACCTGGATTAACATATAGGCTACATATTATAAAGAGAGCTACCCAGCGGGCGAAGCCGCACGGGTCCACTAGTAATATATATTAATTATGTGGTATACTAACATTGTATTATTGTGTTGTTGTGGTACTCTAAATAATACGTTGCAATACTATGCTCAATACTATGCTCGAGTAATACTATTGAAAATAAAAAATCAATATATTTATATATATATATAAAACAGCCGGGTTGGTTCGAACACTTATAACTCGAAAACGGCTGGACCGATTTCGATGAAACTTGGAATATAGGCTACATATTATAAAGGGAGTTGGGCAGCGGGCGAAGCCGCACGGGTCCACTAGTAATATATATTAATTATGTGGTATACCAACATTGTATTATCGTGTTGTTGTGGTACACTAAATAATACGTTGCAGTACTATGTTCGAGTAATATTATTGAAAATAAAAAAAACTAAAGATTTAATTCGAAATGACATTTATTTTCATTCAAGACCATCTACAATTACATCATTTAGAAATGATGCAGGGGCAGTAAAACCTTCATGTCTCGCATATCCAAGATACCAGATAATTGAAATAATATGAGCACAAGTGCCCATTGTACGTCGTCCAGTGAGGCAAGTACAATAATGTTGCACGATATCGTTGTCATTATTTGTGTTATTGTTTTTTACTAAAACATAACAATAGTACGTTTTCGATCTCCTGTGGCGTGACTGTACGCGCCCACGTAACAGCCAAACATCTTCGTTAATGCCGTAGTCTGGCAAGTCTTCCAGAGCGTTTTCTCTGTATATTTCGATTGAATATAAGCCATTCCTTAAATGCTCACTGCAATATGATCTCGCAAGCTTTAATTGGTATGTACCTAAAGAAAGCAAAATGACATGCTCTTCTGTTAGATGTGGGAAATTCTGAACATTATTTGCTTCTATTCTTAGAAAATCTGCTCTTCTGTTGTTTAATCTTTTCCTCTCTACATAATTGTGCAGAAGGTTTGGGGAATCCATTTTGTTTCGGATGATATTTAAATAGGATTCTACATTATTACTATCGGCGATGGGTTCGTGAAAATGATTTATAATAGCAGCGGCGATTTTAAAATCAGTGAACATGTGTGGAAGAGCTCTATTGAAATATTTTTGCCGTAAGAGCTTAAAATCTCGCTTGAACTTTCCATTCACTACTTCCACAACCCATCGACATATCGTCACCGATCTAGCTTCATTGGCCTGCTCAGTAGTCAGCTGTGTCTCGTTTCTATCTTTTGTTGGAGGCATGTATGATTCATAGCCACATGCTTCAATATCGTTCAAACTATCTCTGAATCCTCGGTCCAATATAAACACATCGTTTGCTTGCAGGAAGAAATGTAAAGGATTCTCTCCATTGTTCATTATATCACTCATTATATTTGCATCAGTCTTTGTTGCAGCGTATGGACCCAGTACGTCAAGAATGTATCCATCAGTGCATACTATCAAAAAAGGTTTTAAAAGATTTTGGAATTTGTGCAAACTGTATGATTGTCTTTAAAATAAAAAGTTCGAGCTTTTGTTTATGTAAATATAAGTGCCATCATATATTAGTATCACTTTATCATTTTCTTCGTTACCAAACAAAGCTTTAGGAATTGTGAGGTTTCTTTCTAATACCTCATTTCTATTGATGTGGTCCAGTCCCAAATGTAATATTACATATTCATTAGCTAGGCATTCACGCACAATAGCTAATAAACGCTCCAGTTTTCTTCGAGACACATTAAATAATGTTGCCAATCTCTCATCGGAATCTCCGGTACGTAGTTTTGTAAGGTATATACCTAATGCAGTTCTTGGTTCCTTGCATCTCTCACTTAGAGAAGGCACCTGATCCAGTATGGCATCGAACTGTTCGCCATTACGTCCGGTCCAAAAATGCATTTCTTCATTGCTCAATGAACCTCTTGTGTTAAAGTCGAGCCTAGGTCCACGTTCTAAAGCCCTTCTCATCATGTCACAGACGTCTGTAAATTGTTGTGCATTGAAATGATGAGTGACATTGCAAGATTGAGGCAGTTCATCCCAGATGTTGCTCTCAAGGTGTTGGCTGCACACTCTAGCGCCCTCAGGAATATATAACTTATGTTCACAAAACATATTAAGTTTGATAGTCTCAGGTATGCGATTACGGGTTGGGTTTCGGCAATCGTTGAATATACAATGCCTTGGTGTGTTTGGGGCTCGAACGTAGTCTGGAACCTGAAGTTCCTGGGCATTTGGTTCTGCTTCTGGTATAGCAGGTCCACCACGTCGTCATTGTGTCTAACAGCGTTCTCAATTCTCTGCCAACATCGATGACAGACACATCGAGTATTGTTGAACGCCACCTGAAAAGGGTAAAATACGATGTAGATTTTTTTTTATTTACTCTGGCTTGATAACGTTTTGTCATAAAAACCTAATTCGGTCCGGTCAGTAGGTATCTATAGTAGGATTATTTACTCGGTGCATACTCCGATGATTTATGACCGAGTTTCCAGCGAGATAATAGTATAGAACGATGCCACATAATCGTAATAATTCGAAACAATAATGTAAGCAGGTAGAAAATGTTGACCCTTCTAGTGCTTATCAGAACCGGTTCACGCATCGGTCGGCGCATATTTCCGTCCTTCATTTGTTTTACTGTCCACGTGCACAATAAATGCCAAAATGTTTTGTTATTTAGTGAATCACTACTGGTACGGACAGAACACCTGAATTCCGTGAACTGATAAAACGAGGTTGGAGTTTCGTACGCAGGCGGATTGCCCTATCCATACACTATATTAGGAAACGTTTTTGATAACACTCTAGAACATACTTCCAAAACTTAATAGTTAATACGTGTTTATCCAGTGAAATGTTCATGAGTCTTATTGTAATCCGTTATTTAATGTTGCTAAACGTAGCTTAGAAACATTGAAAAAGTAAAGCTTAGAGAAGATATGGTATGGCGTTTGTAGTTTAAGACCAATTACATTCAAGCTGCATGACAGTTGACAATCATACGCTTTTCAAAAGAGCGCTATTTTCTAACATGAAAAAGTGAAGCTAAGAGAAGATATGTTATGGCGTTCGTTGTTAATGCGGTATGACAATCACACGCTTTTCAAAAGAGCGTCATTTTCTAACACTGCTAACAATTTCGTAATAAGGAGAATCACCTGTGACACATTTAAATAGTATAACGAAGTGGGTACTAACCTCCAATTCAGCATGTTCAGCAGGCAACGAAATTCACAAAAACACTTCACAAGCCGAGGTCAACGTTTAAAGCAGGTAGAAAATGTCCAAAAAGAGGTGCAGGGGTCGGTGATAAAAGCGAGATGAGAACGTATTCTGATGAACAGCAGCGGGACGTCGTCTTTCGTACGGTACGATTGAACGACTGGAGTGAAGGAGCCGATCCGATGACGCGCTAAACTGCCCAAGCGCATCGCTCCCCACCACTCCTAGCTGGGATATAGCCGCGCGCTCACATTCCTCTTCTTATAACCGTCGGTTGTCGTCAATGTAATAAATATAATAGGAATTATTTTAAGAATATATGCAGTTCTATTTTATTTATTTGGTAAAAACAGACAATAGACGTTACATGGTTAATTACATAAGTTTACAAAAAAATAGTAGTTTAATTAATAGTTCGTAGCAATTAGTGTAATATTATAGTACATTTATTTATTTATTTATTTTAGGAAGATTTACAGCATTACATTTTAATAAACGTTCTTATATAAATCTAAACGCCATTTAAAAAATCTCCACATTTAACATATTATTTTTAATATATTAAATAAAATACATTAAAAAATAATATATAATAAGCATATTATGTATATAATATGTATATATAATTGTAATAATGACATTAAAAAAATAATTGCCTAATAATGTCGAAAAACCAAAAAAAATAATTAAAGAAACATCACGAATAGCTCCGTTCCCACAGCGAATGATGACAAGCGTCCTAGTACACATTGATGTACATAAAGTAACCTTTAAAATCTGATATATATTATGTCTATTGGGGCGGGTACCACATTTCATACATTTTTGCCCATTGTCCTTTGTTTGTTTCGTTTTAATAAATACCTAAAAGTACTGATTAGTAAGTAGTAGAAAAGTAGATTTTAGGCATTTTTTAAACAGCACTCTAAGTAATTTTTGTAACCATAGTTGACAACACTGAATCCTGAATCAGGATTCCGGATCGCAATTCCGCCTGTGTGTGGCGGACCTAAGCGTAACTACAAAAATATACCTTTACAAAATTCAAAACAAACTTACCTTAGTTGAGGAACCCAAACCTAACTTAGTTGCGAACAAATTTAGCGATTACTTTGCAGCCTTGGGAGATAAATAACGCTCACAGGCACATACATTGTAATGATCCCAAGTAAGCACTATAGGCTTTTTTATTATGGAAACCATAAAACAACGGCACAAACATATAACATCCATGACCGAACCGGGATTCGAACCCAGGACCCTGGTTTGGCAGTCCGGCGTGGTAACCATTACACCAACCGGGTCGTCAAGCCGGTCGGCAGCAGCGCCAAGAAATCGAAGCGCGTCAGTTATGTGTGCTATGATTGTGGTCAACGAGGGCATATTCGCATCTCCTGCCCGAAGCGCACAGGCCGTCGGGATACCTATAGGATAATCTCGACTGATGAGCAGCAGGAAAACTAGAACCAGCCAGAGCTGCGGGGTGAGCGCTGGCCGGGTATGTTGCAACCCCAACCATTAGAATCAAACACACATCGGACGGAAATAGTCTGTTAGTTGAAGGAGAGGTCAATGGAAGAATCTGTCAACTAACTTTGGATACCGGAGCTTCGAGAACGGTGATCAATGCTCGACTGATAAGCGAAATGGAAAGTTATCAGAAACGTCTTCTGCAGCGAACCAACCTACAGAGTTAACAACACCTACCGGCCAGCGCATACCTGTTAAGGGAGAGTTGGGAGTTTCGATTAAGATCGGGGAAACTCCTTTCAAACATGAGGTGATTGTAGCTGAAATAGTGGAAGATTGCATCATTGGCTTAGATTTCTTACAAAATCACCAGTGCACCAAATCTTTGAGTCTACGACAACTCGACCCCGACTATTCGACCCGGACAACTCGTCCCGACAATTCGTGATCGTCTGAATGGCGGGTCAACGCTCATATTTATATTTGAAACAGAGTTAAATAATTGCTTACCAATTGCTTATATAAATCTGCCATCATGATAAGCAAATATAAGCAATTGGTAAGCAATTATTTAACTCTGTTTCAAATATAAACATGAGCGTTGACCCGCCATTCAGACGATCACGACAATTCAACCCGGACAACTCGACCCCGACTGTTCGACCCGGACAATTCAACCCGGTCAACTCGACCCGGACAACTCAACCCCCGACAAATCAACCTTGAATCAACCCCGACAGTTAAACCCCTTAACAATAATAGTTAGTTTAAGCATTAATCTGAGGTTTAAGCCCTACTTACATAAATACTAGATAGATGGGTCATTATTTTATTCAGGGTACCATAATCCGGTCCCCTTCAAAGACAACGGAACAAAGGCGATTTTGTTAGTAAAATAGTTAAATTCCAAAATAAAACAGTTATCGGTAGCTACCAAATAAGAAGCCAGTCTTAGAAAAACGTAGGAATTAAAGTAAAATACTGTACTTTTTAGCAAATTACGGTAACTCAGTTGTTTGTGTGAGCAACGCAATATAATTTTGAGGGACGGCGGAGTGGTTATTTAGCTGAAAAAACATTAATAAATGTTAGAAGTAGCAAGCAAACATCACTACAAATGTCTTTAACGATTACTATAAACAATGTTGAACAAAATCGGCATAAAACGGTAAAAAAAGGCTTATAGAATTTATACGATAAAAGAAAATAATATCTTATCCAAATTGTACCCTGAATAAAATAATGGCCCAGATATCAACGTGGGTCTTTCCTTTTAAGGGTGTATTCAGACAATGAAACTATACAACTTTCCCTAATTTAAAATTTACTGAACTCGATGTAAAACCACCGCACTGGCACAGTCACCCTACTTACTACCAAATAAGATTCATTCATTGCTGAATTAGTAACAAAAATGTTTTTCATGAATACATAAAATACGAATAATTTTAAATTATAACGAGCGTTAACCCGCGACTTCGTCCGCACAAATTATATACCAGATTTTAAGTCAGATCATAAGCTATCAAACAAAAAAAGTTTCATCAAAATCGGTTCAGTAGTTTTTGCGTGATACTCGTTCAAACAAACAAACACACAAACAAACACCCAAACAAACACACAAACAAACAGACAGACAAAAGATCCAAAAATTGGTGAAATGGAATCAGGGACACCTGAAAACCATATCGTAACTTTTTTTGTTAATATCTTCAATGTACAGACAAACTTCCTGTTACAGTTTTATAATATAAATAAAAAAATAAAAATAATAATTATAATTAATAAAGTAATTAAATTATTCTTTTAATGCAATTATTTCGTTATACATCAGTTAGGGTGTATGAGGTTTTGCGCTTATTCATTAACACGTTATATACAAGGTCCTTAAGAACTGTTGGACCACGGCAGGTCTCTAGGCTTCACACCTAGCCTGATGGACGATCTTCCCTTTTCACTGGAGAAGCTTTCCATTCACGGGAACTGAAAATCCGACCCGTGCACCGTGCTTAGTATAGGTCTACCAGAATGTTATGACAAAAAAAAAATAGATTTCTGTATTGTAGTGTCGAACTGTCAGCTGTCTACGTAAGCCTTTTACAAACTGCGACTTTTTGCAGCTATAAAAACGCTCATTTGTCATCGCGTGACATCTGAGGCGTGACAGCATCTCTACAAAAGCAATTAAGAGGATATGTGAAAAAAATAGGATTCTTCAAAGCGTCATATATCATGAAGTACTAACAGTAGGAGTATGAATTGCGGATATGTGTAAATTGAACATTTATAATTTAAGTTTTGATTAGAGCCAAAACACGATTAAGACACATTTACTCGATAGAAAAACAAGCCAAAGTAGCCTCCGTTTTTATTTATAAACGCTTGGAACTGCTAAACGGTGAATAATAGAAACACGAGACTTGATTTAAAAAAAGAGATTGATATTTTACAAATTTTGATACGAGCAGAATTAAATTTACATAATACATTACATACTACCATCACAATTAAATAAAGTGTGTTTTACGCTTGCGTCGTTTCAGTCGTGCGCGCCGCCCCATCTCTTTCCCTCGCATCAGGCAGCAATATAAGCTATCACACGCCCATTTCGCTTCAATTATTTTTCGACATAGGCCCTTAACAGGCGTTTATTGTATTGATTCAAACGAGTGATTGTAGCGATGCACACGCACATGTACGCCGATGCAGACGCGCGTGTGCATTGCAACAAAGGCTGTCGACGAACGACTGACCAATTATTATGATCGTTTTGCGACGTTTGCCATCAGACTCTGTTAGACCTATTACAGCAATACCGGCCTAAACTGTTAAAATTTTAACTCGTAAACGGTCTTGCGCCAATGGGAACGAAGTCAGAATTAACTAAACTGACAGTTCTCTACTTTACTCTAGCATCCCAAATTACCATTGAGTTTTATGTAAGTAATTCAACAAAATATGAAATAGCGAATGATGAATTTAACATGTATGCACTAAATTGCATGACACAGTCACCAAGTTTTAAAATTGTATCTAAAATAAGAAAACGGATAGAGCTAACCTCCAACAAAACATAAAGCTTGACTGAAGGTGGTTCAGCTATTTAATTCCTCAACCAACGGTTGTCAGCGAAGTGTGGAAAGCTTATAATGAAACTATAAAAACTGTTATTGCCTCAATTTTGATATTACTAGCACGTAGTTAGTGACTTGAACCTACCACATCGGTGGTTTAAATGTAACACAAGCTTAGCCCTTAACTTTAGGGGGTGCAAACAATGACATTATACCTATTACTAATGTCATTGGGTGCAAAGACATAGTAATAACTGCACTCCAAAGTAGCGTCTAATTCTGAGTTAATAACGATAACCCAGATTGCCGCAAGCTAAGCAAGCGGGCCTAAATAAGAATGGTATAGTATGGATTGTGGTAAAAAAGAGAGGGTGCGGACTACTCGAAACCAATGGGCATGTATGAAGAGATGTTTGGATGTGCATGAGGCAAAGGAGGTATGTAAGGATCGTAGTAAATTGCGCGCCCTGTTCTCTGCGTACCCCACTGGGAACGAGGCGTGACGTTATAGACAGATAGATATTTTTAAGAAATTTGGGGTCGAGTTGTCTGGGGTTGAGTTGTCTGGGTCGAGTTGTCGGGGTTGAGTTGTCGGTGTCGAGTTGTCGGGGTTGAGTTGTCCGGGTCGAATAGTCCGAGGTCGAGTTGTTGGGGTCGAGTTGTCTCGGGGTCGAGTTGTCGTGATACCAAATCTTTTCGTCATTAGGTAGGTATACTATATGAGATGAAGTTATAGGTTAGGTAGTCAAAATCTAGTTAATGATGTCGAATAAGTTTATTTACTTTTGCTTATATATTATTTAGGTAGGTAACTAATCGAATGTAAATTACTCACATATTAGGTAAACAGTACCTATTTTGGTTACAATTACATCTTCCGCGAACGAGACACACACATATAACACGATTACGACGCCGCGGTCGCCCCTCTGCACCAGTAGCCGCGCCCTTCCCCCGCTCCGCCCTCTCGCACCGGCACTCTGACGTCCACTGCTGGACATAGGCCTCCCCCAAGGATCGCCACAACGACCGGTCCTGCGCTGCCCTCATCTGACGGGTCCCCGCCGCCTTTACCAGGCCGTCGGTCAACCTTGTGGGAAACCTCAAGAACTTTTTGGCCCCATCGGCCATCGGTTCTGCGAGCCTCAGATCATCAGCCTGTGAACAAAAAACTGATCCAGTCTCTCCCTGCTACCATTCTCAGGTCGTGTCGGTCCAGGGCCGGAAGATTAAACCCACAGAACATTATAAAATATTCTATGATTAAACCAAATATGCGTCACGTAATGTATTGGACACCCCCTAATGTCTATTACGCCGGGTGTAAAATTAAAATGCGTTTCATTTGAAACAGGGTGCTTTAGTTTAGAGTCTAAACTTTAGGCCATCAAACTGAACAACTTTAAATATAGGCAAAGAAAATGTACCATGTACTAACAAATAAGTTTCAAAAATCGCACTCCTGATCAGCATTTCCTATCATATTCGAAATTAATGCTATTAATGCAACCTGATATAAATCCGAAGCCGTAGCATGCTACATGTGATACGGCTGTATCACGTTTTTTATCTCGTTTGTTCGCGCGTAAATAGAAAGAGATCGAAGGTGTGATAGCGCTGTATCACGGTGGCATGCTACCTGATTCGGAATTCCGTTTGTATGTGGTGGACTTTATGGGAACGTTTGGTACCTAAAGGCAGAAGGTAAAGGTCGGTAGAGGTCGGTAGGACTCGCCTTTGACGAAATATGTTGCAAATATGATGATGACGTTATTTGACGAAGCTTGCGTTACTGATTCGGACATATTTTTGTGGCTTGGTACAAGAATTACGTAAGTCGGTAACTATAACAGTAAATGGACATACCGTACCTACTTCTTGTTCCAAGCCATAGATTTATTTTTCGAATAAATTAATCGTTGTGGTTTTAATTTTTTTTATTATTGCTTAGATAATTTTTAAGCGAAAAGTTGTATTATTGCATTGAGGTACCATAGAGTACCTAATTATTATCGTAAGAGGTACCTACTAGAGGCGGCACCCCGACTAAATTTGTAACACTAGTTTAGGCCAATTGGTTCAAACTTACTCAGGCGCTCGGTGCTCCGCACTGCTCATCGTGGTGCACAGATTATTCAATGTATTATTAGTATCTAATCGCCTGAAATTAGAATAAACAATTTTTGTGTTAAGTAGGTAGGCACTACATTTTCGCCAAGAACAGTCGAAAAGGCCTACGAGAACAATTATTTTAATGTGGATGCCGTTCATTGTTTTCGCGGCGTCTCGTCGTCGTCGTGAGCCATAGTTATTTTCCTTCGGAAATTGTTGCCGAGAAATTCTCGCGAAAGTGTAGTGCGTGCGTCTGCTTTAAAATTATACCTAATGATTTGTTGAATATTTTATTAAGCAGGTATTACCTACACTCTCGCAACGCGAGAACTTCTCGGCGAGAATTTTCGGCAAGCATTTTCAAAGGAAAATTACTACGGCTCAGGTCAGAACGCCGTAAGGCACACCCGTTCTCAGCCCTTCTCGACCGTTCTTGGCGAGAATTTAGTGCCTGCATTATGTTTCAATTTTACTAATCTCGGGACATGAGTCCCGGATCTTTTGCGGGTTCACAATTTTATTACCAACCTTTTAAAAACGTATAGTAGTAGTAGTATGTCAGCAGCGCCAACAGCACGGCAAACACCTGCAGCGTGACCATTATCGCCAGCACCACTTTGAGCATCTGCAGCCCGGACAGCAGCAATTCCAACGCGGCCATGAATCTGGCATGGGGCCCATCGGCCGACGTGATCTCCTGTGGGTCCGTATCTATTAGTCACCACTCTCACCACGGTCCCATAAAAAAATTCTCGAAAAAAGTGTCCCAGACTAACTTACGTAATCGTAAGTGACGTTTTACTAATATAGCCCAGTCATTTTACGGACTTTTGTTAGGAGAGGTGGGAAGTAATTATTATTTGGACTTGTAAACCGGAACCATTTAGTGACAAAAAGACTATCTGAAAACATATTTAAAAAAAATTCACTACGCAACATAGAAATCAAAATTGTGAGTCCCAAAGACTTTTAGATTAATAATATTAATACCAATGCACTCATTTGAATTAGATTTAAGAATATAAATTATATTTGAGTAATAAAATAGGCATTGCAATTTAAAAATGATGTTTTTATTAGAAAACGAGCGTTAACCCGCGACTTCTTCCGCACAAATTATATACCAGATTTTAAGTCAGATCATAAGCTATCAAACAAAAAAAGTTTCATCAAAATCGGTTCAGTAGTTTTTGCGTGATACTCGTTCAAACAAACAAACACCCAAACAAACACACGAACAAACAGACAGACAAAAAATCCAAAAATTGGTGAAATGGAATCAGGGACACCTAAAAACCATATCGTAACTTTTTTTTTGTTAATGTCTTCAATGTACAGACAAACTTCCTGTTACAGTTTTATAATAGTATAGATACAAAAATGTGATTTTCAAAACCTTCTAAGTAGACAAAAATATTTAGACAATGTTTGAAGTGTGTGTGTATGGTAAAAATGGTAATGCCTTAAATACGTGCAAAAAATTTAATTACCATCAGGTTTTTTATAACGAGATAATAGCTGAATTTTAAATTTGGAACTGTTGATGACGGGATTTTTTTTTATTTTGGTTCATTTCTAAGCTCAATTTGACCCTTAAATACTATACGGATAAAAAAATCTCAAAAACTCAATTATTAATTAATTCCGGCTAAAACCGTAAAATGTAGTAGGCTTAATATAAATAAACTAAAAAACATTGGAACTGTTGAAATTCTTTTTTTCAATTTGCTTGCGTAGTTTTTACTTTCTCAGCACCTAGGTAATTTTTCTTATGATAGCGGCACGGCGCATCAGCATAGACGAATCATCGAGGAGTTTCCTTGTATGGACACCCTAACAATAATTCATCTATCGCTGAAACTTTGCATTGTGATAAAGCGAAGTATTAAGATTATGGTTGACAAATATCTAGGATTTTTATTATTTGGAAGTTAGGTATTTTTACCTAAACATAAAAATCACTTATAGCTCTCTGTGGAAAATTGATCTATCCGAAATTACTTCGGTATATTACATAAACTTAATATACTATGGTATATTATGTCAGTATTATACTATACAGGGTGGTCGAGTTAAAATGGTCCAGCGGAAAATCTGGAGTAGACATAATTTTCGACGTTTTTGGTTCTATACAGGTGATACAAAAATTTACGGTTTCAAAGTTATTTCAGTTTTTGTGATTTTACACCGATCTGCTACCATGTCCCACTAAACTGGTTACTGTGTTCAATCTATTCACTATTTTGAGCTTAAACTTGGCATGAACATACCGAAACATTCAGTAAAGTATCTATCGAACGACGTCAAGTGTATTACTGAAATATTAAAAATAACAAAAGTTTTATTTATTAAAAAAAAACGATATACTGAGAAAAAATTAAACTTTGGAAGGCGTATTGTGAAGAAAAACGTACTACGTGATGTGCCCGTTGTCTTAAAAACTACCTCGGTTTATGATTATTCTATGGGAGGAAAATTAAATTCGCCCCACTGTTAGAACATTTCTAAAATCGACAGTTCATGAAGAAATGAAATAATAAAAAAAAATTGTTTCAGAAATTGTTTAAAGATTGTTGTATAATATGAACAAAATGAAACCATAAAATAAAAAAGTTTATAACAAATACTAATAATTTACAGAACATATTCAAAATTTCTTCCATGCACCGAAAAAAAAAATTGCACAAATTTACTTTAAACGGAGCGGAGGAGAGATTGGCGGTTTTCCTTTATTTTATTTATTGCCTGTGTTATTTTGTCACAAATTTTATTTATGTTATTTTTTAATATTTCTGTAATACACTTGATGTCGTTCGATAGATACATTACTGAAGTATGTTCATGGCAAATTTCAGCTCAAAATAATGTGTGTGTTCAAACTAGACAATATTAAGGTGGTTTCAGTCCATACAAACGTTTGACGCACAATACGGAATTAATAAAAGTAATATTTTATAAATGGAAAAATAGTTAAGAAAATCTAGTTGCCGATTAACAAATAACATAAGCAATTTATAATATAATTACGAAGTTATAAAGCTTTTAAGATTTTGTATGAAAAATTTCAAAGCTTTATATCTTCGTAATTATTTTATATACTTTGTTTTTTTATTTTATTTTGATAAGAGCAGAATTAAACTTACATAAATAGGACAATCACAATTAAATAAAGTTTGTTTTACACTTGCGTCGTTTCAGGCTATTATAAGCTATCACACGCACATTTCGCTTCAATTATTTTGCGACATAGGGAAAAATCTTTAATAGCTTTGAAACCGTAAATTTTTGGATCATCCTTTATAGAACCAAAAAGCAGGGTGCCGATTTGAAAATGTGGATTCGCTATCGAGGGAATCTGTGGTCTGCGAATTATTACGATAGTACGAACCCGTTGTCAGATTTAAAAATAATGTATGGAGTGTTGCCGCTTTCAGAGATTTTTTCACTAGATCTAGTGATTTTTTGATGTCTTAGGTGGCATATTTTAAGTGATTTTTGAGCGTAGGCGTTGATGGAACGATACCGTATCGTGACGGTGCAGTTGCGACGTCGTTGCGGCATAGTTGCGAAATCGCCTACGCTCAAAAATCACTTTAAAATATGCCACCTAAGACATAAAAAAATGACTAGATCTAGTGAAAAAATCTCTGAAAGCGGCAACACTCCATACGGAATCCAATTCCGAATCAGGTTTATTCCGGATGTATGTGGCGGACCTTATTCCGTATGTATGTGGCGGACCTTATTCCGTATGTATGTGGCGGACCTTAAGATCCGGTAAGGACCTTTCAGAGACTTTGTCACTAGACCTAGTGATTTTTTTATGTCTTAGGTGGCATTATTTAAAGATTTATAGTCATACAAGTGATTTTTGAGCGTAAGCGTGATGGTGCAGTTGCGAGGTCGTTGCGGTATACAGGGTGAAATTGATATCATTAGCATCCTTTTAAACTAAGAGTGTACCCATCAAACTGAACAACTTTTACTATGGGAGCAAACCGATCGGATCAACAAAAAAATCCGCGGTTGCATACATTTGAGTCGAGTAGGCATTGCAGTTTAGTATGGAACAGCAGATTTTTTGTTGCTCCGATCGGTTTGCTCCAATAGTGAAAGTTGTTCAGTTTGATGGGTAGACTCTTAGTTTAAAAGGATGCTAATAATATCAATTTCACCCTGTAGTTGCAAAATAGCCTTCGCTCAAAAATAGCTTGTGTGATAATGATTCATGCCATTTTGTATGCAGATTATGTCTAATGTTAAAACTATTGATAGCCTTTTGATATAGTTGCATAATATTGAAATACAATTTACAAATCATCATCGTAACGTCATGACGTCATCACATTATAGGAATTATCATGTATAGAAATTGTTTGTTTCGTTTTAATAAATACTTAAAAATGCAATTGTCATTCTTTTGGCGTTTCATACATTTTTATTTTTGGCATTTTTTAAACAGAACTCTAGTATTTTTTGTAACCTTAGTTGACAACCTGAATCCGCTCTGCCTTAGTCACTGGCAAAAGAAAACGTTTTGAGCGTTTTCCTTTTGGTTTTCTAGGGGATCGATAGATGGCGCTACGGTCTGCGTGAATAAAGGTCAAAATTTCAAAAAGTTTTTTTTTTAATAATAAAGAGGGAAAAGATGTTTAAAAAGATCCAAACGCATCTTTTGATGGAATATTTCATTATTTGCTAATAATTTTGATCGAAAATTTGAAACTGTTAACGTCTGACATGGTTGAATGGGCTCGATCCCTTGGCCTTAAAAAAAATTAACATTCTCAGTCTTGACATGATTTTGACAGAATCTCACGAACGTATCTATGGAGCAATAAACATGCCATCTGTTGAGTTTTTAAGAAACTAAAATTAAAAAAGAAAAGAAAAACGCTCATTTCCACATTTACAAATCGGCACCCTGCCTTCATGCACGAATACTTTTCGTAACTGAGAGTCAAACTACTCAGTCCTACATATTCTTCTAAATTGGCATCTCTACTAATAATTCTGTGCGGAACCCTTTTTGTACGACTCCCTATCCACTTGACTCTTTCTGTCATGCAGTTGTGCTCGTGCATGAAGGCTTTTTTGACCTTAGATATGAGGATGTTATGAGTCATTTGGCGTATGTTTTACAAAAATTTACCCAGCCGTTTCCCACCTGGAGGAGCCCAAACTTCGTATGTTATGAGAATACTTTTTGGATTTTTTGAAAAACAGTTTTTTAGAACCGGCTCATGAAGCCCTTTCATTTGATACACCACACGACAGCCTTCAGAATTTTTTTTTAATCCCATAAAAAAAAAAATATGACGTCATAACTCCCCACTCAACCAATTGAGAAAGTGAGGAAACTCCACTGAATGCAACAATACCACATGTCGGTATAAAACTACTCAGTCCTACGAAAATCTTTATTTGACGACTTTATTTAAATTGGCATCTCTACTATAAGGGAATGATTAAAGTTCATCAATAAATATTTAATTATTTTCAAAAAAAACTGTATTGAACGGTCAAGCGTCTTATAAGCAGCGATTACCCAACATTTAGGGCCGATTTCGGCATACATTGCCGGATTTAAAGTCTCTATTTTAAAGTGTAGCGATCAAAGCAAGCAATGTATGCCGAAATCGGCCCTAAATGTTGGGTAATGTAATTGCTGCTGTATTTGTGAACGATAATAAATCAGCGGCGGCGTAGGCGCCCGCGCCGGGCGCCGGGAGGCCGGGTGGCACAGAGCGCGCGCGTTGTGGTGCAAGTGTGGTGCCCACCAGCCCACCCCTTCCGAACCTCGCGCTCGTAAATCGGGGCCGTGTGCGGTATGAAAATTATTGAAAAAAATTTAATATTCAAATTAGGGAGATATTTTAATAGACCTTAATCTTCTTATCGTGTGGGCAGAGCCCGGCGCCCTGGTGTCAGAGTTTTTTCAGACCACCTTACGGCCTCTGACGTGGTTTTTGTGTAACGACTACTTACTACCAGAGATAGTAGCCGGGACCAACGGCTTAACGTGCCGTCCGAAGCACGGAATCATTTTTATTTTCAGACAATCAGGTGATTCAGCCTGCAATGTTCTAACCAACTGGGGAAAAACGCACAAAGTGACATATCACTAGTGATAGCGCGAGAGTGCGTTTGTCACCTAGGTGTCTTCCGTGGGAATCGAACCCACGACCTCCGTGTCGAGAGCCCAATGCTCTTAACCATTAGACTGCGGAGGCAGTTAGATCTTAATAAAACTGTTTTAGTAAAGTGTACTGTAACTTGTAAATGAATCAAAACGGTTTGAACCATTTTCCGCAGTATGTTATTGCTCAAAAATCATAAAACTATGATCGAAAACGAAAATCTTCTAGATAAAATTATGCAAAACAATATTATTTAAAGAATTAATACGCACAAAAAGACAAAAATGTATTGAGCAATATTCCTGAAGAAGTTATGGAACAAAGCCGGGATTTTTAAATGTCTGCCTTCCTGAAACCGAAATATTCCTAGATACCGTTGTATATTATGCTAATTTGTATATACTGACATATACGGAAGTAATTTCGGATAGATCAATTTTCCACCGAGAGCTATAAGTGATTTTTATGTTTAGGTGAAAACCTAACTTCCAAATAAAAAAAATCCTAGATATTTGTCAACTTCAATCTTTATACTTCACTTTATCACAATAAAAAGTTTCAGGGTCAAACCCTTCGATGGTTGGACGGTCGATCAAACGAAGACTGAGAGACTAAAACAGTGCTGATAACCAGGCGACTGCGACGCGGGAAGCGAACTTCATTTGTTTGTGAATAGTCATTGAAGCAACACTTCTTTAACTATTGTTGTGGTAATGTCATTTTTGTTTTAACATCAGAGTCCAACTAAATTGAACATCTAGAGTACTTTGGTACTCTTTGGTAGTTTTTATTACTTTTTGGAAGTTTCTAGAACCTACCTAGTTCTTTTGTTTTTGTTAGCTTTTAAGTTTTTGTTGTTTTTGCTACCAAAATCTATCAGAAATTACCAAAAACTACCAAAAGAACCTTACCAAAAGAAGAGGAAATTTTTGGTGAAAAAGAACCGAAAAAACCAAAATCTAGGAAAAACTACCAAAAACGATCCAAATTTATCAAAATGAACCAAAAACTACCAACAAGAACGAAATTGTACTGAAATTTATAATTTTTATTTTATTTTGTGTCGAGAACGTAACATCATACACGTCTGACCACTAGACGCGCGCCGCTGACGCTGCCTTCCCGCGTGGTGGTCGCTTCGGTTTGGGTAACTTGGCGGGTCTCCATAAGGGCGTTTTCCCACGAGTCACGACACGACTACGGGCGCCATACATTTTCTATGAACCGTTTATACACGCAACGACACCGCACAGCACGACACACGATTTTCAGTCGACAATTTGCTATGTGGTGACCTCATGCTGCTATGTTGTCACGTTTATTTTGCGGTGACGATTTAGCGACAGTTTAGAACCTGTATGAACTTGCACACTATGGACCGCGCGACACGACACGACAGTTATCTGTGGTTCAGTTTGTTTTGTTTTTTATCTGTGGTTTAGTTTGTTTTGTTTGAATAGGGCGCGGGTAAAGCTATAACAAAAATGGAAAAGTTCAAATACGATATTTATTCCTTAAGAAACCGACTGCGGTGTCGCCGCTGAAATCGTCGCTCATGGGAAAACGTCCAAACGACAGCCTGTGTGCTGTGTGTCGTGTAGTTCTTAAATCGTGTCGTGTCGTGACTCGGGTGAAAACGCCCTAAGATTACATGGGCAGCGACCGCCGCGCCGCGCGGTAGACGCTCCCGCTTCGCAGTCGCTTTGGTCGTGCGGGTTTGAGCACTCCTTACGCGTAATTGTACCTAATGGTTAGGTAGGTAGGTTCTGGCCCACCACTTACATCCGGAATAAGCTCCGCCACACACAGAGGGAATTGTAATCCGGAATACAAAAAATACTAGAGTTCTGTTGAAAAAATGCCAAAAAAAAAATGTAAGAACCTATGACATCAAAAAATCAGTAGATCTAGTGAAAAAATCTCTGAAAGCGGCAACACTCCATACGGAATCTAATTCCGTATCGCGACGGTGCAGTTGCAACGTCGCTGCGGTATAGTTGCGAAATCGCCCACGCTCAAAAATCGCTTGTGTGATAATGGTTCATCCCATTTTGTATGCAGATTATGTCTAATCAAAGATTTTTTTTGGTCTATACGACTAGATTCCGCCCTTCCTAAGAACAAGGACTCCTAAATGCAGCAACTAAAATTCGAGCTTCAAAAAATAATGTTGCAAACTTCTAAACTTTTACCCGAATTAACTATATGAAAATTTATTATATACAGCCCAGTAGTTGATAAGGATGGAGGCACATCTAGATTTTTATCGTTTTCTCGGGGGTGGCATGCGAGGCCTACAGCATAGTGTTTTTATAGAAGAGTCAACATTTTTTTACGAATTTCGTATTGGTTTCTTAGGGAGAGTTGTTCAGTATCATGGGTTCAATCACCCCTTAAAGTAATGTAACTGTTTACCCTAACACCCTACCCAAAGCAACCAAAGTTTGACGTTGACGTGCGCGGCGCGGCGGCGTGTTTCTATTCTACAATAAGAAATACGACAACAGTCATTGTAATAAATCAATACGGATAAAGTAACGGATGATACGGATTGTATAATGAACTCGATTTGATTGAAGCTTTCAAAAGACGTGTGTACCCTATTCCGTACGATTTCCGAAATCATGCGGCTGGCAACACTCGTTGCTAGGAGACGGGAAATACTACGCCTCACAAGGCATAACATTTTTTGCCGCATTTTATTAGTACGTCGGCGGTATCTAGTCGTATAGACCAAAAAAAATCTTTGTGTCTAATGTTAAAACTATCGATAGACTTTTGATATATAGTTGGGCAATATTGAATTATATAATTTACAAATTGTTTGTTTCGTTTTAATAAATACCTAAAAATGCAATTGTTATTCATTTGGCGTTTCATACATTTTTATTTTAGGCATTTTTTTAACAGCACTAGTATTTTTTGTAACCATAGTTGACAACACTGAATACTGAATCAGATTCCGTTTCGCAATTCCGTCTGTGTGTGGCGCATGGCGGGGCGGACCTTGAGTTTTGTTACTGTTTTGATTCAGACACTTTTGAGCGCGGACCCTACGTCCAGCACCTCTAGCATGATTTCTCTACTTGCGCGCGACTCGGCTTTTTCCTATACCACATGTCGCGGCAAGCGCGGCTTTCGCTCTCCGAATAGTCCGAAAAGCGCGAGATGTTTAACTCAGCAGTTTAAAAACGTATGGAGATACGCATCTTTCTACTGCTGATTTGACTTTCAAAAATCGTACTCCGCTGGGAAGATGCATATCTCCATAGTAATATTGACATTTTCAACTGCTGAGCTCAGCGAATGAGATTCTAAAATCACACTCCTGATTATTTTCTATGCAAGGAAGGCGTGTCGCGCGCGCGCGGTGAATTCTAAGTTATAAGTGGTTCAGCACCTTCACATTTTCAACTACTTCACATACTTAATATAACCGTTTTACATAGCAATAAAACGATTATTGTAAGCCGAGAGAAAACGCAGCATCGCTAAGTGAAGAAGCAGTGTTTGTACTCACCATCATTCCAGCCTTTTACTTACGGTTTCTGAACGAATTTCTGCTTTCCGGACGTGAAACCATCTGTCATGCATCTGTCACCAGAAGGCGCGAACTTCGCGAATTTTCATTGTAGTCTTCACCAGGAAGAACTTTCCAGCGATGCTGCGTTTTCTCTCGGCTTACAATAATCGTTTTATTGCTATGTAAAACGGTTATATTGTAAGCCTGTCTAAAACGCAGCATCGCTAAGTGGAGACGTGTTTGTTATCTGCTGGTGACTAAAAGAACACGCAATGTTGAGAAATAGTATTAGTTTATTCAATATTAACAATGAATGATAATAATTGCTAAAAAACAAATAATTTTTCTTCCAAAGTTATTGTAAGGAATAATATTCAAATCTTCTAATATACCTTGGTATAAAATTAGCAAACAAATTTAACTTTAAAAGATAATTATTAGTAGGTACAATCAACTTCTTATTTTTATTTTTTAAATACTAGAAAAATTATCAAATAAGTTATTATTAGTAGTATTGTCGCGTGCCTGTGAAATAATCTCTCGGCAATAGTATTTCCTAAATGTGATTTCACATCTCCAGTTACCCCTTTGTAGTATCTCCTCTATAGGACGATTCTCCAGCCATGCTAGAGAGGCAACAGCTGATCGGCAGCTGCCTGGAGATGCTTCAATTCCGGCATCTTTGAGCACTGATCGGATCCAACCACCAATCATGGTTTTAGAAGCAGCTTTTACTCTTCCATGTATCGTTATAAACAGCTCTTTTATATTCTTGTTTTGTTCTCTTCTGCTATGACTTAGTTGAATATAGCGACGAACCCATGTAACAGGGCAAATAGCATCAAGTTGGTGCTTTCGGAGCTCCCATCCTGACTGACGCTTGGATCCCTTATCGGTCTTAGAGCCATATGAAGGCCACAGTCTGATAATTTCTCCACTATCCAAATATTGAGATTCAGAGAGTCTTAATAATGTAAGATCATGGAGTCTTCGACCTGATGCCAGGAGTAAGATTGTGGCCACTTTACGAGCTGCTTCAAAGAGTGTGTCTCTTCCAGTAGTCTCTGCTAACCAGTCAAAATCTTGCCTTGGATCCCAAATAGGACACTTGTGTGGACTAGGTCTAGCATTCTGGATAGCTCTTAAGACACTTCTAACTAAAAAGTGTGAAAATATTGTTTCATCCTGCCCGCAATATGTAGAGATAGCTGACTTATGTAATAACATGGTTTTATATGACAATCCTTCACGAAGAAAGGTATCAGCCAGAAATTTTGCAACCTCCTCTGCCCTTGGGGATTTAGGATTTAGATTATTTTGTGCACACCATGTTACCCATCTGCTCAAGGCTGGGAGGTATGTATTAATTGTAGACTGTCTCCAGCATCCGCTAAGTAGCTTCTTTTGTTCCTCAGTCCAAGTAGCTATCTTCTGCCCCCACCCCCAATCTTCCAAACTTTTAATGCTAGTTGGTCTAGGTAGGGTGGAGGAAGACCTGTCGTTAAATCTATCAAAAACTTCCGTAGATTTGTGATCACATGTGGTGGATTCTGAGATCGGGCCTCCAAGTCTGCTTTCTAAAATGGGCGTTCCCAATCTGGGGCTACTAGAAGGTACGTCCCCTGTGCTCTGTTTAGGTGAGCCAGTACTCGTGGTATTAAGCTTGGTGGGGGGAATACTCATGCCAGCTGATAATCCCAATCTCGACTGAAGGCATTGGTGAATTCTGCTCCACGATCTCCTGAATCGATAGTTACGTATCTTGGTACCACAGCAGAACGTTCTGAAGCGAAGAGATCTATGTTTGGAACTCCCCATATCCCGAAGACCTCCGCGGTCGCGGGTGGCAACAAGTGCCATTCTGGAATCGGTCGTCTCCGAGACAACCTCTCCGCTATCAAGTTGTACCTTCCTGGAAGATACTGAGCAGAGAGTGTTATGTTCCACTGGTCCAACAGAGTGAGTAATTGGTAAGTCAGCAACAGCAGGTCTAACGAGTGGGTTCCACCCTCTTTGCGTATGTATGCAATCAAGGTTCGATTGTCTGTTTGAAGAAGGACATGGGAGCCTCTCAGTCTGTCTGCCTGACTCTTCATAGCTGAGAACACTGCATACATCTCCTTTTTGTTGCTGTGCCAACGCTGTTGATCTCTGGTCCACGAGCCTGCTAACGGTATCTGATCTAGTTGTGCACCCCACCCGATGTCTGAAGCATCTGTGCTTAAAAAATGTTCTATTTTGGGCAAGTGTATGGGGACAGCTGCTGCATTTATGGCTCCGAGCCACCACTGCATTGCTGTCACTGCCGCATCTGTTAGGCCTAGAACCCTCCGGGGGTCGTTCTGAAATTGACGAACAAAAATCTGTAGGTGTCGGCAGTGGAGGCGCCCTGTTCCAACTACCATGCAGGCAAAGTTCAACAGGCCTAAAAGCTGCTGCAACTGACGAAGTTTACAAAATCCTCGATCCATCATCTTCTTTATAGTTCTTGTGATGGTCAGTTGTTTTTTCATGGGTAAGCACATCATATTTGACTGCGTCCTCCATTCTAGACCCAGGAACTCTAGGCTTTGAGTGGGTTCTAAGATTGATTTCCTGAGATTGACCTGCCACCCCAGTGCTCTCAGGAGCTCCACAGCCTCCGCGGCCTGGAGGGACAGAATGGTCCGATCCTGGTGAGCTACGAGGAAGTCGTCTAGGTAGACTAGAACCCGACAACCTCTTTTGCGTAGGGTCTCCGCGACCCAGCAAGAAATCGCTGCAAACAAGCGAGGAGCCGATGAAAGGCCAAATGGGAGGCAGGTCATCTGCAAGATCTCTCCCATATAACTCACTCGTAGAAAAGGTCTGTGAGGATGGGCTATCGGTACATGAAAATAGGCTTGTGATAGATCTATCTTCATTAGCCAGTCTCCCTGCTGTAAAAACTCTGGTACAGATGCCTGAGAGATCAGATGGAATGGTCTTGATCCTACATATCTGTTTAGACCTCGTAGATCGATTATGGGTCTCATTCCACCATCGCTCTTTTTCACAAGAAACATTCGTGAGAAGTAACCTGGAGTTGGGCTTGATGGAGCCTCTAAGATCTTCAATCTCTTTAGTTCCTGAATCTGAAGTGACATTTGGTGTGATGGTTTTGTGGCATATCTTTGGACCACTCTTGTGGTTGGATATATCAAAGGGGGTTTGCGTATAAATGGTATTCGAGAAGCTGTTATAGCTTTCATTATGAAATGGTTGGCTCCGAGCTCCCTCCATTTTGTCTGAAATTCGGCTAAGCATCCCCCTCTGAAATCCTTCTGGCAGTCATTTACTTTGATGGTCTCTTGTATTGCCCTCCTGACGGGAGCGAAAGGAAGATTTCTTCCCGTGACCTTTTCCTTTAAATGTCTCATTACCCTTTTGGTTCCTTGAGGAATATTTACTCTTCTTTGGGTTGTGAGATGAGCCTGTCGAGCCTGCCTCCCCCTGCTTCCTCTTTAGTGGATATTTGGATTCAGGTTTACAAGCTGGAGGGTTAAGCCATGTCTGCGGGCGTCCTAATGACTGAATAAGTTGTAACAGCCTCTCTTTTTCAAAAAGGTGTTGTTATTCACTTGGTGGGATATTACGAAGAGCCAATTGGATAAGTTTATTTGTAAATTCTTTCAATATCCTCTCACGTCTTATCTCAACACACTCCGCCCTCTTGCCACAAATAACCTGCAGAGTCTCTTCAATATTCTTGTATGTATCTGAATTATTACCAAAATTGTTTGAAATCTTCTCGAATAAACTCTGTGGATTAAGCTCCTGGGGAGACTGACAGGCCCAGTCTACAATGGTCTGTAAACCAGAACGTAACAACTCTCTCTGTTCTAGTACCGCATTTGACAGTGCTGCTACGACAGCCTCCGTTCCTGCTAAGTAATCCTTCTCTTTATTCAGATGGCAAAGTTCATCATTGACTTTTAAGTCAACGAATGCAGGTGTTGCTGCAAAGGTTTGCAAAGCCTTAGAATACTTTATATGCTTCCAGAGAGGTTCTCCAAAATGCTGCAATTCTTTTATGGACTTAACTCTATCAGGTAAGGCAGCCTTAATTAATTTAGATTTATTATAATCAGTTTCAATCTTTCCTAATTCTAAGACCTTTCTTGATTCAATTGGGTTAGTGATAAAGCTTGAAGGGTTATCTTCTGTATTATTATGTGAATTATTTTGAGTTGGGGTTTTAGAATAGTACGAGACGCCCTGGCCAAGATTCTGCATATAGATATTTGATAAATAACCGACCTGACTGATGAGGGCGTCGATCCGTGGATCGTGTTTCCTCTTATAGGAGGGCCTCTCACTTTCGGAAGAGGAGGTAGAAGAATCTGAACTCGATGCACAGGGTCCGCCGTCATCGATGTTTTGAGCAATAGGCGTTTCGTTTTCATCACTCATATTTAATGTAGAAACTACTGTGCACTGCACAAATACAGTACTTTCGCACACACTTTTGCTCACTTTGTAACTTTTTACCAACTTTTTACACTAAAATTATCAAAACGAAAACTTTCAGCGAACAATGGCGTCGAGTACAAAACACGCAATGAAAATTCGCGAAGTTCGCGCCTTCTGGTGACAGATGCTTGACAGATGCATGACAGATGGTTTCACGTCCGGAAAGCAGAAATTGGTTCAGAAACCGTAAGTAAAAGGCTGGAATGATGGTGAGTACAAACACTGCTTCTTCACTTAGCGATGCTGCGTTTTAGACAGGCTTACAATTACTTTACATCTTCGCACGCTTATGCTATAATTTAAGTGTCGGTGGATACTAACATTGAGGATTTCTCGAACGTTGATATCTGGCAGGGTGAAGTCGAAAACCGGCAGGGTGATACCCCCCGGCAGGGTGAAACCCCCCGGGAGTGTGATACTCCCCGGCCTGGGGATACCGCTCGGTATGGGGAAACCCCCCGGAAGATCCCATCTTCGCGACCAGAGCTTTGTGATGAATGTGAAATCTATACTCAAGATTCTCTTGATGTAGTCTCGTACCGAGCGTACATCCGACATCAACTCCGTGAGGGCCCACGTACCCCCCACGCTTCCCACAACCGTCAGGATCGTCATCAGCGCCGCGTACTGCAAGCGAGAGGGAACGAGCGGTCAGACACGCGGCGGGGAGCCAGTGCGAGGGACAGGAGTGCTACTGCACGGCTACGCTACTGCGTAGCCCCGAGCGACACTGTACTAGGGGAGGCAAATTCGAGAAAAAATATAGATTGATTGAGCTCTGTCTATAAACAATTCGTAGAACAGACAAAACTCGAACTTGCTTCTGTCGCTCAATTTTCTGTTTTAAATAATGTACCTACCTGCAGAATTATTCCTAAAGAGTTCTGGCTTAGACGGGATGCTCGAAATTTCAAGTTTGCTTCGCTCGATCCATAGCGTTTTCTTAGGTTACTTTGCACATAAGTATTGTACGTAAAAAGCTCTGGCTCCAAATGATTCGTATTTAGAAGAAAAGTCAAGCTTGCTTCGCTCGGTCTAAGGGACGATTCAGACCTACCGGCTCGCATCGGCTCGGCACGGAACGGACCCGTACGCGTGTCGCGACTGCCGTACGGAGCCGTACGGCTACCTTAGTTGATATTTTTATTTTACCTATTATTTTAAATCAAAAGATGTCTGCCCACCACTCGAATAGTTGAGCTAAAAAATGTCGATCTCGCGTCGCTCGCTCCGTTATTTTTGCGTAGGTCTTCTTATAAAGATAAGGGGACGGTATGTGCCCCGGGCGACAGAAACCCACGCTACGCCACTGCAAGGATGGGACAGGTACGGTATAGCGGTACACACCCCCAGGATCGACAGGCGGCGTTGGTGACGTACCGCGACCAGCACCAGGTGGCCGAGCACGAGCATCACGATGGAGAGGGACGGCAGCACGACGGAGAGCACTGGCATCAGCGTAGAGCCCCTCCCTTCCACCCTCGGGGACACCTGCATGTCCAACTCCAGCAGCAAGCCCATCGTCAGCCCCATAGCGCCCCACATCTACAACGATACACATAACATTATATTATCTAATCCTCGCATGTACTGCTCCTGCGAGCTGCGGGTTCAGTAGCAGTAGGTACAGCGAGCCTCACCACTGTGACCAGCAGCGACACGTGTCGCAATAGCTCGGGGGCGTGGGGAGCGAGTCGCGCGACCCAGTCGTCAGCTCCATCTTTAAAAAAAAGAAAGGGCCGTTAAATACCTATAAGTAATAAGGAAAAAATAAAACTTATTGTATTGTAATAATTGTATACAGTGTGTAAGTGACAGCCTAGCAAATACTGAAACGGTGAATTCAGACCATCAAACTGTACAACTTTCACTATGGAGCCTTCCTCAGGAAACGCGAAAAAATATCAGCTGTCCCATACAAAACTGCTGTGCCTACCCGACTAAAATGTATGGGAAAGCTCCATAGTGAAAGTTAGTCAGTTTGATTCACTACAACAGAAGTAAGAAATCGTTGCAGAAAATGTATACGAAATGGCGGAAGTCATTTTGAAAATGAGAATTAAATTTTTATTCTAAAAATACAGTTTTTTTATTTGCTTAAAAATCATAAATGACTCAAATCGATGTTGTATTGACATAAAAAAAGAAAACATACTACTAATAACTAAAGCTCAAGGTTAAGTTTTTTGTTGTTAAACGCCGCCACCACGGCCTTTGTTTAGTTTTTTAAGCCCCCTTTCTTCATTTTGGTTGGGGTAAGTTTATAATTATTACACTGTAAGTCTAAAAATAATCTCGCAATTTGTTTTAAGTGATCAATCTAAAGTTATTTAAGCAAAAACTGTTTCGTTTTAATTTGTTTGAAAATTTTGGATTTGTCACCCTTAACTGGTTCATGCACCCTAATTTCGAAATTTTAAAAGACATCTTAGTAAATGATACCTCGAAAGAAAGGGCAATAACCAACCATGTTTTTAAAATGTTTTGAACATCTGTAGATATTTTATTTGTGTGTGTGTGTGTGTGTGTGCAGTGCATGTTACCGATTAGTAGTTAAAAGGGGTTCAGTGTTATCGTATGTGAGTGTTTTGAGCCAGTTTGTTACGGTTTTTTTACATTGTATATAAGTTTATATATATTATGTAGTATTTCATTATGCGATTATAGAGATATGGGCCAAGAAATATTTGGGATCTGTTAATGAACAAGGTCTTATAGCACACAGTGTGACAGAATCGTCCTCTCATACGGGGGATATCTTTTAAGGGATCATAGGTTAGGAATGCATACTGTCTCATCGTGGCCTCCTTGATGAACAATTGGCGAACAGTCAGTACGTCACAGTAGGAATAGTTATATATGTGAGGTTTCCACGAGAGCCGTTCATCAAGTATGACACCGAGGTACTTAATAGTTTTGATGTTATCTAGAGGTTTGCACTGACTGGGTTCCCCATTCCCTTGGTCACACGTATGGGCTTTTATTTTGTAGGTACTAAAGTCAGGCAGCGTATTTTTAGTAATTCCGAAGGTAATATATTTTGTTTTGGACACGAGGTTTATATTCAACCAGTTCGTTACTACTTTTAGGCCATTTTCACTCTTTATCCTAGCGTCTTCCCAGCTGTGACCATGGAAAATCAATGCAGTGTCATCGGCGAATGTAAATACTTTCCCGCTGTCAAATTCTAAGTTACATAACTCATTGATGTAGATTAAGAAGAGGCTAGGACCCAGAACACTTCCCTGAGGAACACCGAACGTAATAGTAGCATCAGAGCTTATATGGTCACCTATCTTGACTCTTTGTGTCCTGTTTTGTAGATAGTCCCTGAATAGTTCTAACACCACTCCACGTATGCCGAGCTTTTCCATCTTGAGTAGAAGTGTCGGTACAGAGACTGTGTCGAAGGCTTTGGCTAGGTCTATAAAGATACCAAGACACTTGGTTTTTATGTCAAGGTGACTGGTAACCGCATTGGTCAGGGCAGAAACTGCATCTGTGGTGGATTTTCCACGTCTGAAGCCAACGCGACTGCCAAGCGTGGCGATTATGACAAATCCCCCCCATTTTGGGGGAGGCTTATGTCCAGTAGTGGACGTTTAATGGCTGATATGATGATGATTACCCTACATTATTATGCAAAAAAATTGTCCTATGGTGTGTAACATTACGGAGATATTAAATTTAAAGTTTAAAAAAAATCTCTACAAAACACATTAAAAGTTACTCGTTTTGGTTACCACTTTGTTTTAATAGCCAAGATTTTTTTTGTAACTAACCACATTTTCTATTTGATTTAATCTTAAGACAAATGCACAAAGTGACAGGGCTCTATTTGCAAAATCTGCATTTTTATTCTTTATCAAAAACATTACAAACCGTCATCGTTATCCATTGTGATATAATTATGCGGCGGTGGCAGCGTTCTCGGTCCCGGTATCGCTGCCTGCGCCTCGACACTCTCTCATCGAATGATTATTTTTATGTTCCACAAAAATACCTAAGTATCTTGATTAATTTAATTTTAAATAATAATTTCCCGTTTCGCACAGCACTAGGGGCCGGCCGCCGCCGCCGCCGGTGCACGATGGTATGGCGTACGTAGCGTGGGTTTCTGCTGCCTGCGCCGCCTGCGGGGCAATTGTAGAATTTACCGCTCTCTTGCTATAAAGTCAGTACTCTATGCCACCTTCCTGGGGATCTGCGGATGACAACGTCGATACTAACGTGGAGCCCGTGGTGGCCAAGGGGATCGACGTTACAGCCGCACTGGCAGCGATGAGGTTCATTTACCCTAAGGCCCAGTCGCAGGCAGACGGAGGGTGAGGGTGGATCTGTCGATCAGGGTGCCAATATTGCTGAGGATGGGGCTTGAAGCCAGTACCCGGACTCTTGTTCGGAGCAAGAGAGGAGGCGGGCGCGCTCTGCGAGGCCGGATGCTGTGTTTAGAAGATGTTTTACAGTTTGCAGGCAGAGCGGCTCGTCACACATTTTTTGAGAGTTTACAAGCGTAGGCCAGGGTTGATTGGGGCAGGCTATCGACTTCAGTCAGATGAGATATTTCGGTGGGGAAACGGTGAAGTAATTTGTTAACCATTGATTGTGTGCTGTAGATGGAAGAGAGGAACGCAGGAAGGGGAGTGTAATATGAAATCTCGATACTCAAAAACAATTTATAATCCAAAAAAAGTAATTGAGTAATTACAATTAATGTCCAGTGTTATTTTACGGAGTTTTGTTATGAGAGGTGGGAAGTAATTATTAATTGGACTTTTAAACTGTAACCGGCACCATTTAGTGACAAAAAGACTATCTGAAAACATATTTAAAAAAAATTGCTACGCAACATAGAATAGCTGTAGATGGAGGGGGTGTGTAGTTTGATTTAAGTTAGGGCTCGTCAGTCAACGGAATTAAATGCATTTTACACGAGTCTAGGAATGTTCGAGCCGATTGAACGGCCGCCTAGGTTGGCACCGTACAAAACATCCAGAACCTGAGCTGTGAGCGTTCACGTGCCATGCCAGCATGAGATTGATCAAGGTGGTAAGGTCTAGGAGGAGGGCTCTACCGTTATCACCAGTTGCCCCGCAGAGAAGATCTTTGAGGTGTTGCGGGGACAAGCCATCGAGGCCGCCGGCGGAGCCGCTCAAACAAGGATATAACGGCACTAAGAACCACCTCACCGGTAGCGGTCACATGCGTTGAAGAGGGATCAGCGTCCGGGAGGCGAAGTGAAGATCCTGGAGTCGGATGTTTATTTTGGAGGGTTTATCCGTAGAGTCCGGGGCGGTAACATCGGACGAAAAGAGAAGATTGGATGCGCTTTTCAAGTCGCCGTCTCCTAACTTCTCTACTTTTCTGAAAATGTTTTTTGTGCTGTGAGTCTGGCGGCTGAAGTCGGTCGCGGCTGGGTTGTGCCGGGATGGGTTGTCCCAGCCGTGTTGTAGATTCGAACAATTTTGTTTAATACGCTATGTTAGTGAGCGGTGGTCGTTTGTGTTTTTATGGATGTGTAGCGAGTGGTGGACATATGCCTCTCCCAGAAAGGGCGATCCGGGGAGGAAGGGTGAGTAGGGTTCAAGGTGTTCACTCTGAGAAGAGAAGAGCTTGGGCTTTGGCTTGGGTTGGCAGTCCTTCGGTGTGCACTGTTGTGCACATTTAGGCCTCTGACGCCTTTGAAAGAACTGGGTTAGGAACACAATATCGTCGATATTGCCACTGCACGGGACTGTGCGGGTGCTGACTGCGACATGGGGCATTCTCAAAACAGGTACATTTAAAACTATATCAACCTAAAATCATAAAAGCAACGCGAAACAAAAATAACAGTCATAACATAACGTACCTATACTCGCTAGAGTAAAATATGTCCCGTGATTATATTCTCTTTGTATGTTCCTTGCACCCACTTGTACCTATATGTCAGTGGTCGGTATTCTTTTGTGGTCGGTCATAACGTCATAAGTCATAACCTGTCATAACATGTCATAACCAATAGTTATTCAATTGATATTAGTCAAAGGCATAGACCTCTTTGGCATAGACGAAGAATTTGTCAAATGTCAAAGCCAAACATAGACTAGACATAGACGATTTTTTTTCGCTCTCCTTCTCATTCGACGTAATCCTTAGATTAAAAACTTTTCGCTAACGCTGAAAGATGGAGCCATGCACAGACCATACTAAATACAATGTTCTTGGCACAGACTTTTTTATTACGAGCCATGAAATGAGAAAGTGATATAACCAGTTATGAAAACTTATAAGAGACCTCCATAATGACACCTCTGGTGACCGCAGAGCTGGCATCTTCCTGGCACAAAGAATCAGCCTCACCATCCAGAGGGGGAATGCTGCTAGCATGTTGGGCACCATGTCTTGCGGCGACACGTGTGTATTATTTGTAGGCTTATATGTTTTGCGATACGTTGTTGTTTATTTCTGAAGATAGTTATTAGTCTGTAAACAAAAAAGACAGGAATATTATTTTGGTTTCGGTCACTGTGGCAGGTTTTTTAAAATATCAATCCTATAGAATGTATCCTCCAAGTATAGAATAGTTGCCAAACAAATAGTCTTTTCTGTCTTTTAGCGTAGAGCGTCGGTGTACGTAGTACTTAATATCTCTATGAGAGCGTCACGTGACTCCTGTCAACGCCCGGCGTTGACACGAGTTACGCCGTCCCGCGTCCTCTGTCTTTAGGTATGCAAATGTCCACAGGCTTTCACACTATTGCTGTTCCATGTGCGGCCACGGTACGGTTTCATCTAGTTACTATATCAATGATACAATCACAGACTTCTGTGTAATACAGAAGTCTGTGGATACAATCAACATGCCAGCTATCTCTATGCATAGAGATAAGAGTAAAGAGCTCTTCTCGGTATTTTGGGCAAAGCGGGATAAAGATTACTGTCCGCCGTGTCCCTATCCTTAGTAGCTAGGGTGGCAATGCGATTATGCTTTTAGGACTTTTATCATTTTTTAACTATTTGTTAACGAAATTTAAAAACGATTATGGTTTTTCTTTTTCACTAAGGTATGACACCTTAGTGAAAAAGAAAAACCGTAATCGTCGCTGCCGCAATCTGCATGGTACCGCCCCGGCAAAGAGTAATATAAGCGCCCCGGGCAGCTTCATACAACATCAAAGCAGCCACGATGACAACTCCGGTATATATCTCCCGCCTGGACAGAAAGACGACTGCGGATGACATCCTAAACTATCTATGGTGGGTACTATGTTTTTGACCGACCGCGACCCATGTAAAAGACGACTCACAAAACAATTGGCCGATTTTTTTAACTTTCAACAGGTGTCAACCGTAGGGGTTTAGGTATGAATTTTCCACGTTGTTAGAGAGCTTGTCCTCTGTAAGGACTACTCATGTGGCTCGGTGGTCGAACGTGCGGTGCTGACGCTCATGTCGAGAGTCGATGGTTCGAGACCGCACCAGAAATATTTCTAGATTTTAATGATGTTATCTTATCTTGTTGTGGGGGCTGGCAAGCCAGCAACACTTCGACCCAGTGGGATCTTTTGTGTTAGCCCCAATACTTTTTGTTTTCTTCACCCTTCAAATACATTGTCAATGAAGGAGGCCATATTTCATACATTCTGGATCATCGGTCACGACCAGGTTTTAGTATGGAAGTCCCGACTCTTATAACGTAGTGAGCTACATTCTCTTTGGTGAAAAGTGCGGAACAAAAAGGAAGAAGAGAAAAAGTTAAAGTAAAAGTCAACGTAAAGTGAACAGTTAGTGTCAGTGTAGTGCCGTGACGTCATAGGTGTGACGTTTGTCGTGACGTCATAGTAGTTAACAGTTAAAATAAGTAATGTAAGGGGAATCCCTGCGAGGAGAACCCTGTGAAGTGAATCGTCTATAAGGGGAGCCTCTGCGAGGTGTACCGTGTGTAAGAGTAACCCAATAAACACCGTAAAATTGGAATTAGCGATTCTCTCTAATCCCGGAACCCGTCCTCGTTGGGTCTACCCTACCTACATCTTTTGTGAAGCCTGACCAGAAATATAAAAAACCTGGTTTGTGGGCGCTGCAATCGACGATAACCCATGTACAATGTTCTTGCGATAACCTTGGTCCAAGTACAAAAATTCGTTCCAATGATTTTCCGCAACATGGAGAGGTTTTTTATATTCCTGGTCGGGCTTTAAAGCAGCACTCTATTAACACCACACATGTAGTTTCTGCATCGGGGAGCGTAGTTAGTTTCTCCATTGTTTCTTAAAAAAAATTATTGACTTCAATTGGTTAGTATTGAAAACATCATCAGACTTCGTTTGTATGGAGCGAGCTCCGAAAATCTCATTGACACCTGCCGGGATTCGAACATTTCGAACCATAGTCGAAGTACCCTTGCGACTCTTGCCACGTAGAAAACCAAACAGCTTCACTTTTTGTCTTCCGCCATGTTTTATTAAAAACAAAAATGGCCACGCACATTTGTGTCGTGTTATGTTTGCTAAAAACATGGGCTGGTCATTGAATAATTATATTGTATAGAACAGAAAACGCGAACAAAATCTGTGCACCACGATCAGCAGTGAGTGGCGCGCACAGGGGCGTCGCGGTGCAGCACGCGCCCAGCACATGCTAAGTAGGTAAGCGCTCTTACAGACGAGCGACACTTTGCGGTCGCGCGAGCGTAAACTCTATGAGCGCGACTCTGCGACCCTCGGCGATCGCGAAGGGTCGCTCGTCTGTAAGCGCTCTAAGTATCGTCGGGTCGTAAATACAGTGGGATGCACCAATCGTGGTCTATCTCTGAATGCATTATGGAAATTAATATTATTAGCAGAGCACAGAATAGAGTAATAATATCCACAGACATCAAATATTACTAGGAGATAATATCAGAGTGGATGATAGACCACCAATAAATAAATAGAGGCAGATGACAAGTTGATGACCTAAACAATTTTTGGTTAAGCCTTTGTGAGGAAACAGTTTTATCCATAGTTCTATTTCTCTCAGAACTACTTAGTAACGGTACTGCTGTCAATGTACAGTAGAGACCCGGCAAACAGCTTGAAAAAAAAATCTGCTATTCAATACTATATTGCAATGACTCAAATGTATGCAACAGCAAATTTTTTTTGGTCCGATCGGTTTGCTCCCATAGTATAAGTTGCTCAGATTGATAGGTGGACTCTTAGTTTAAAAGGATGCTAATGATATCAATTTCACCCTGTAGATCCATAGTAGGTTGTAACATTGGCCGCTTGCTTTCGCATACAAATTTTACTCTGCGCAGTCAAGGTCTTGCTCAAGCTGTTTCCTGGCCATTATACCTAATGCTTTCAGTATATAACAAAGTACTCTGTGCCTAATGCTCTAGTGACAATGACTAGAGCATTAGGTAGCAAATATCTTGAGCAAGACCTCGTTTGACCGGTTTCTGATTTAATTTGATGGTATAACTAGTTGTTCGAGTTCAATGAAATGAAATGAAATGTCATCCTTATCCAATTCAAAAAGTTGTAAATATAGCGTGCGCCAGCAAATGCTGCTGCCGTCCGCTAGGTAAAATTATAACTTGACACTTATTTAAAACTCTATTTCAATTGGATAAGGACTCGATTTCATTGGGCACTGAAAATACTTGAGAAGTTCTCCGCTAGATGTGCGCTAGCCCTAACGCAGCGCACGGCCTCTAGGCACGAGATTCTTATAGACTTCAGCAATTTTGTTCCCATCTATCTATCTATACTATTATAAAACTGTAACAAGAAGTTTGTCTGTACATTGAAGATATTAACAAAAAAAAAGTTACGATATGGGTTTTAGGTGTCCCTGATTCCATTTCACCAATTTTTGGATTTTTTGTCTGTCTGTTTGTTTGTTTGAACGAGTATCACGCAAAAACTACTGAACCGATTTTGATGAAACTTTTTTTGTTTGATAGCTTATGATCTGACTTAAAATCTGGTATATAATTTGTGCGGACGAAGTCGCGGGTTAACGCTCGTTAGTCTATAATATTATAAAACTGTAACAGGAAGTTTGTCTGTACATTGAAGATATTAACAAAAAAAAAGTTACGATATGGTTTTTAGGTGTCCCTGATTCCATTTCACCAATTTTTGGATTTTTTGTCTGTCTGTTTGTTTGTTTGGGTGTTTGTTATGTATGGCTCCTACCAATACTTACACCGTCAGCTCAATGGACTTGCAGCCGTTGTGAAAGTTCGCGAGGCATGTCACACAACGTGACCGCTGACCTCATTCTAATTTTAATAATATATAGTGTCACTTTTCGGCCCAGCGTACCTAACTTCGGTCGCATGCAAATTCCTAGATTAAGACTTTTATTTGTAAAATGTAAATATAATTTAGTACCAATCTCTTCTCGTCTTCATTTCACCTCCACTGTAGCCACCCACTATAATTTGTTTGTTTGAACGAGTATCACGCAAAAACTACTGAAACGATTTTGATGAAACTTTTTTTGTTCGATAGCTTATATAATTTGTGCGGACGAAGTCGCGGGTTTACGCTCGTAATAAATAAATGCTATAATTGGGAGTAAAAAGGAGAAAGTAAACAAGCAGTTCATCCATCAAGTTTATTTTGTCAGAAATAAAATCAAACAACAATTTGATTTGGGCACAGCTGTACATGTACACACGGCGACACATCAAGCTATACAAAACCAAAATAAGCTGGTCGCGCGCTGGTCGAGTAACGTATAACGTCAGGCGGCCAGCTTATGTTGGTATTGTATAGCTTGATGTGTCGCCGTGTGTTGTGTTGTGTACATAGGCCGCGTCGACACGTCGCGCCACCTCAGTTTCTAGCAGTGTTTGGCAAAATGTTATTAATTGTAATTACTGATTACAAATTGTTATTGTTAATTCCAATTAAGCATTACTTTTTTGGTTTCAATTATAAATTAGCCAATAAATTATTGCAATCATTCTTAACTTTCGAAAAGCATACATTTATAATCCGAAAAAGTAATTGAGTAATTACAATTAATTATAATTAATGTACTATAGTACAGTCATTTTACGGAGTTTAGTTAGGACGGGTGAGGAGTAATTATCAATGGGACTTTTAAACTGTAACCGGCACCATTTAATGACAAAACTACTATCTGAAAACATATTTAAAAAAATCTCCCAAATGGCTTTTAATTATTTATTACCAATGCACTCCTTTTAATTAGATTTAACAAAATAAATTATTTTGGCATTGAAATTTAAAAAATGATGTATTTATTAGAAAATTCTAATGTATTTTTAAAGCCTTTTAAGTAGACAAAAATATTAACACCATTTTTGAAGTATGTATAATGGTAAAGCCTTAAAAATGTGCAAAAAAAGAAATTACCATCTGGTTTTTTGGAACGAGATAAATGCTAAATTTTAAATTTGGGACTGTTGCTGATGTAATTTTTTTCTAAATTTTACTTTATTTCTAAGCTCATATATTGGTTCTTAAATACTATACCGAAAAAATATCAATTATTAATTAGTCCCTGCTCAAACCGTAAAATGACTGGGCTATTATTGTCCAACACTGGTTTCAAAAGGATTAAACGGTGTTACTCGACAATAGATTCTATTAACATGTAACGTAAGGTACGACTAAACAGTCATTAAATTGTGAGCGTCCACGCAAAAAGGGTTAGTGGCATAGAATTGTATTATTCTTATGCTAGTGGTCGGCATTTTAACCTAGCTTTTTTATCATCTGGAGAGTAATCGCGCTAAATAAATAGCAACTGAACCATGACCATGGACCGATTCGGTGTTGCGCTTTGCCGTTTAGCCGTTTTGACAGATCGCTCAGACGCTAAAGGCCCCAGTCACATATTCTAGTAAATAAGTCAAGTTTAGCGCGATAAGGAATTAAACACAGTTGAGTAGTAATTGGATTGCAATGTGATTAGAACTGAAATTAGATGTTTTAAATTAGCGCAATCGGCCTCCTTATGTAGATGTCGAATCTAACATTGACATTGGCGTAGCTAGAGATTTTCCCTGAGGGGGCAACCGGCCACCGGCCACTGGCCACCTAGCGCATAGCTACCGCCCGGCCCCAGTGGCAAGACTCGTGGCAAGGTCGGATCCAAAAGTTCATTTTCCTAAGGCTCACGCCTAACGCGATTATTTCATGAACAATATCGGTTGTAAAGAAAGATGATTCCATGCTTCGGATGGCACGTTAAGCCGTTGGTCCCGGCTAGTAGCAGTCGTTACATAAAAACCATGTCAGAGGCCGTAAGCCGGTCTGAAAAAACTCTGACACCAGGGCTTTGCCCACACGATAAGAAAGAAAGAAATCAGTTGTGGTATGGGTGCTTCAGCCCTCGAGCTCGAAATTTTGCAGTATTGCTTCTGAGTTTTGGCTAGAATTTCACAAGACGATGTTGAAACAGTGTCTACTACTATTTTGCGTGGACGCCAATTAGTAAATTATTAAAGGAACAGAGGTGCAGCGTAGACACCACAGAACATTATAAGAGGGGTTAGAAATGCATGGTAGCGCTTTTGCTTCGGAGACGACCGCCTCCATTTTCTTTCCACTCACGCTGGTACAACTTCTTATGCCCTCTCGCTTGCATTACGCCGCGCGCCTTACGATGTTATGCAAATCATTGCATAACCGTGTGGCATACGTTCCACGCCTACTTTGTACTTCTAACCCCTCTTATAATATTCTGTGGTAGACACCGCGGACGGAGGCACGTGTCGGCGCGGTGGAGTGTACACAACTGTAGTGTAGGTACACTGTACAGTCAACAACACAGTCGGGCTCGCATGGATCTAGGCGGTGGTCACGTTAACTTACGTCATTTCATTATACAGGGGGTAAACTTAATTGCGTTCGGGGTGCTTCAGACCCCAAAATTGAACAACTTTAAATATGGGACCAACTTCGATGTAAGCGAAAAAAATATCCACTGTTTCATACATTCCGGTCGAGAAGAGCTATTGACATTTTCTATGGAATAGTTTTTTTTTTATTTCGATGTTGGTTCCATTAGTGAAAGTTGTTCAGTTTTATGGTCTGAAGCACCGTGTTCGATATGTAACGCATTTAATTGTACACCCTGTAAGTATAAGCCCCCGCGATCATCTGAACGGACGGAGAGACCGGTTTCAACAGATTCAAACAATTCCAGAAATTCAAACAGGACAGTTTTAGGTAATTGTAGCAAAGCTTATGGCCACCCAAAACAGGTTTTATTGATTATGAAGTGTTAACATAAACAAAATAAACATAATTATGTCCATTGTATTTCAAAATAAATGACCAATTAAAAAAAAATACAATCTTAAGTTCTTAGACATTTCGTCCCATTTTGTAAATAATATACCTAGTATAAATGTCAGATTTTTTCATACACCCCGGGTTTTAATTACTAAAAAAAATTACGGTGTACAATGAAACAAAACAACTTACCCTAAGGAACATGGGTCGAAAATCGATCGGCTGATTCGCACTTTAGTATGGAAAGTCCAAAAAATGTTATCATTGTTCTTCGACCCATGTTCCTTAAAGTTATTTAGTTTCATTGTCTGAATAAGCCCTTATAAATATTTTAAAGTAATTAAAAACTAGTGGTGTAATTAAATGAAGATAATCTAAACTATTATAAAACTGTAGCAGAAAGTTTGTCTGTACATTGAAGATATTAACAAAAAAAAAAAGTTACGATATGGTTTTTAGGTGTCCCTGATTCCATTTCACCAATTTTTGGATTTTTTGTCTGTCTGTTTGTTTGTTTGTTTGTTTGAACGAGTATCACGCAAAAACTACTGAACCGATTTTGATGAAACTTTTTTGTTTGATAGCTAATGATCTGACTTAAAATCTGGTATATAATTTGTGCGGACAAAGTCGCGGGTTAACGCTCGTGTTTTATAAAGATGTTAAATCTGTCATATCATAAGTATTAGATAGAATATAAAGCACTGCTCAGTTCAGTCAGATAGTGGGGGCTGCGCGGGAGTGTTCCGTGCACTCCGCCACACTCTGCTTAGCACGACCGCTGTAAGGCACAATGTGTTCCCTCACACCACACTACACTACACTACTTACCAGTGTTGGGCAAAATGTAATCAACTACTAATTACTTACAGTTGACTTACGCGGTTATTATTTAATCTAGAAATAAACATTTTAACGGGTTCTTACCTCGTTTTGGTATATTTGAGTTCCCGATATTATCCCGGTTATTTATTGTTTATTTCTAGATTTACTAATTACTTTGTGTAATTATACGACAATTACTCTGTTTTGGTAACAAGTATAAATGTGCGCCTTTCTAAAGTAAAGAATAATTGCACTAGCCATATTTTATATTATTACGAGCTTTTGACTCGCGACTTCGTCCGCGTGGATTACCCCTTTAGAGGTAGATTTTCGAAAAACCCTTTCTTAGTGGACCCCTACATCCTTTGTCGGATATACAACATGTTAATGAATAAGCGCAAAACCTCATACACCACAACTGAAAGTTTTAAATTATTAGAATCTGAAGTTTACATGCAAAAATTATTTGTTATTATTTCAACAATGAATGAAAGCGCTAGTGTGTTCGTGGATACATTTTAAGAATCTTATTTTGGTAGCAAGTAGGGTGAGTGTGGCAATTCGGTGGGTTGACATTGAGTTCAGTAAATTTTTAATTAATACAAACAAATTTATTCACTAGTGTGAAAAAATTACTTACGTTGAAACCTTGATAATTCGATTCCGCTCTCGATTCTAAACAACCTAATTAAAAGTTAAAAGTGAAGTGAAGTGTTAAAATAAATAAATAAATGATTTCTAGTTTTGCGTTTATTCATTAGCACTTTTAGCACGTTGTATACCAAATTTCGTGTTCTTTTTTCTATCAGCAGCTATTCGGCGGTTTAGGCTGAAGGTATTCAGACTTTTGTTTGGGGGGGGGGGGGGGGGATAAATCCCTCCTGTCCCCTCCCCTGGATATGTGCCTGCTGGACGTTGTCTGTCACTCAGTCACGGAACTCTTTTATAAGTATAGACAAAAGAATATACATTTATAATCGTAACCAAGAAAGTAATTGAGTAATTGCAATAAACAATCACACAAAGTAATTACTAGTTAATTACATTTTGGCCAACGCTGCTCTCACTACCCAAGTACCCACCCATTAAACACACAATTACAATTTGGTGAGCAACACACAATTATTATGATTCAACTTACTTCTGTAAAACATTTACCCTTTATATTTACAATACCACGAGGGTGCAATACGACACGACATAATTTATTTTCATTAAAAAAAGAAATTTCTTGGCATCACTAGATGGCGTTGTTAGAAATAAATTTACTTGTGAACGCATTTATCTCGATTTTCCAGTTTTAAAGACATTTTTATTCATAAGCAATATGATTACGATTGCAACGATTTGAAAGAAGTTATAATAATTAGAGTACACAAAATTAAACTTTTTACTCAGTTGAAATTTTTCAAAGTTGACAGGTTTTTTTTCAGTCTAATATCTAACGCCATCTATTGATTTATTTATCATATAGGTTTGAAAGAACCTCATTGAAGGGAAGGACGGGATCTTCGATTTGTACCGTTCGATCAAAATGTTTTCAAAATAAATGGATAAAGACGAAGGAAGAGAACTAGTCATTAATATTAAATAGCGTCTAATAACCGTTGAGTGCACCGAACAATACCAACATACTTCGCGACTGTTTCACCACTTAATAAGTTCTTGTTAGCATATCTCTCAGAACGTTTTACATATTTTTCATGAGACATATATGTCAAACAGATATGCTATTAGGAACAAGTGGTGAAACAGGCCCTTATTTATTTATAATGACACTGGTTCACATTGTAATAGATAACAGATATACAAATAACGTGTACTTCAACATGTCACTATTATTTAAACTGTGATTTATGATAAACAAGTAGACGGGCTGACCGCGTCTGTTTGCAGCCGACACTGACCTGACACTACGCATTAAAATTACAGTCCTATAATAATAAAGCAGGCACTTCACTCTCGCGAGATAATAACTACGGCTTATGACGCCACGAGAACAATGAAGGGCATCCACACTCTCGTTCTAGACTGTTCTCGGCGAGAATGTAGTGCCCGCATAAGAGCGATGAGGTGACACACATTTAGGTTTTATTCTTAAAATATGATTCGATTCGGCACAGGTAGGTACGGTACGGTAGGTACAGGGTGGAAAGTTGTGATGGGGCACAAAGGGCAGCTAACAGAAGCATCAAGCATTATAGCTACAAGAAAACGTTCTTAGGAGACTAACCCTAACTTTCGGCGCATTTTATTACTTCTGCAATTAAAGATTTTTGAAAAAATATACAGTAATCGAGAAAAACTGAAATTTTCACAAAACTTTTTTTTTCATCCCTTTCGATCCTCGCAGTGATAAGGAACACAAGTCTATGAGGTCAACCGAGGCCGAGGTACTAGAACTCTCAGAAAACGCAAAATTTAAATTCCCATACATTTAGAAGGGAAATAATATAATCACTAATCACACAATCATTGATACATGAGTTGTTGGGGATCAAAAACAAACATAAAATCCAGACACAATGGAAAAACCAATAGAGTCTAATAGGCATTGAAGTTTAGTATGGACCTGATTTTTTTTGCTGTTTCAGGTTTTCTCCCATTACTCAGTTTGATGGTAAAAGTCAAAGATCATTTATTGCCATGCGATTGCGATTTCAAATATCAATTAGGATGTCTGCAATTTCAAAATAGCACCCCAGGAGTGTTATTCTCAAATAGTGCACTTAATTTCGATGTTAGTCCAATAAAGAAAGTTGTTTACTTTAATTGTCAGATCATACCATCCCCATAAAATATTGAGCATTATTTCACGAGGGCCATAATAGTACATTATGATACAAGTGAGCAATGTTGGTCATTACAGCCGAGGCGGGATTGCAGCACGAGCCGCCAGGCGAGTGATGCATACTAGCCGATGGCTGTAATGACCAACGCTCACGCGTTTCATGCGACATTTTTAAACTTTGTATGTTTCCAAATTAATAAAGTTAACGTTTATTATTCACAGATTACAAACTGCTGATCTACTCACTCTGTGAATGCATGCGTTTTTGGAAATAAATGTTAAAAGTAATCAAAAGCCTTTGCACTGACTTCGCTCGACGAGCACAGAACTGTCCCTCGATTAGAATTAACCTATTAGTTGTGACCGCGATGAGACTGTTGTGTATGTCGGTGAGTGTGTGTTTATATGTATACTAACATGTACAAATACTGTTTCAGAGGACGGTAACTGCGGCTTTATTTAGGGTTCATTTTGATTCAACAAATAATTTTTAATGGCGTATCTTATCTACAGGGTGTTAGGGTAAACAGTTGCATTACTTTAAGGGGCGATTGTATCCATGATACTGAACAACTTTCTTTAAGAAACCTATTGGAAATTCTGATATTTTTTTTCGACTTTTCGTACAACGTTCGATCAGCTGATTGCATTTAGTATGGGAATTTCGCACAGTTTTTTGAGAAAATCCTGTACGTTTCTTAGGGAAAGTTGTTTAGTATCGTGGGTACAATCACCCCTTAAAGTAATGCAACTGTTTACCCTAACACCCTGTAGATATTGAAGCCGAACTACTTTCCCTAAGGAATCGATAAACGATAATTTTTTAATAGCCCACTGTCGCAGTACGTACACACGTACGGCCGCTCTCCAGAGTGCGTACCCCTCAAAATCTGATGATGGCCACTAAAAAAGTTTCTATGGAAACTTGTTCAGTCTTTGGGGGAAGTTGTTCAGTTTAATTATCAAAAACAAGTATATAGTTGTATAAATAAGCACTATGCAGTTCCGTCGTCAGTTATCTTTACATACTAACATTTGGTCTTAGAATGAAATAATTGCTAACTATCACATAGTCAACACCTAGGTATATGTAACATTGTTCACTTACAATTTAACAAAATATAACTTTCACTCTCTTATATTCTATATTTACAAATACGTTACTAATATTTTTCATAATTATTTACAATAATTTTTTAGTATTGTATACTTACAAGTATTAATATAAAGTAATTATTATTTGGACACGATGACAGACATACAAGAATATCAATTGATTAAAATTGATTTAAATTAAAAATAACAAAAATAGAATGCATTTTCTTAAAACTGAAACTGCAGCCATACAGTGCTGTACTACACAACATTGTTCTGTACAGTAACCTGTCCGCACTGTAGTGACGTCACGTAGCACCTTTACGTTATTAAGTCCATTCTGTTATATTTATTTGTCTACAATGTCTATGACACCGCCTCAGTATAAAAATTTACAATGTTTTTTGAGATCACACTTCTACCCCATGGTTTGAATACATTGACTTACCAACTGATGGACGTAGGGTCCGCGCTCAAAAGTGTCCGAACCACAAGAGAAACAAAATATATAAAGAGAAACAATTACGCGCTAGTCTTCGTTTGATTGATGGACTACCCGCGCGTTTCCATGCCATGCTGCTCTATAAGAATTTGTAAAAATTACGCAAGCAAAATTAAATTAAAATGTCATCAGTTACAGAGTTTTTAGTTCGATACAAACTTAACGGCGGCTCGAAAGTTAGCTGCTTACCTCTCTCTCTTTTTCGCATTCGTTCTGGCCCCATTGCGTTCTACTCGCTCGCTGCTAATTTTCGAATTACAATTATGTTCGCATCGAATTGTACTTTCGTTTATCTAGGTTAGTCTGGGACACTTTCGAGAATTTTGCATTAAACCCGGCGTCCATTATTTAGTTAGTATGCCAATCTTAGTATGTCAACATTTGAATATTAATAATATAGTGATTCAATCGTGTAAAATCCGTTTATCTGTCACAGCGTCACCGTCTTCGGGCAGGACCTCTATAGTTATAGTTACTAGATTCGCTAGATCCCATGGTGTCGGGGTGAAACGTCACCGTGCGGGCGGGGCGAGTCTTGACGGTCGGTAGGAGAGATGTTGTGGCCGCGAGTCGTGGCCGGGGCGGGTATCACCGGAACAGGTCGCCCTCGGCGTCGGCGGCGGCGCAGTAGAGGGCCGCGTCGCCGCTCACGAGCCGCATCGAGAACGAGTCCAGCGACAGCGGCGCGCCCGGCATCACCTCCACGTTGCCCGCGTTCGCCTGACGGTGACACCATACACGATACCACCAGTGTTACTAACTGTATCTGAGTAAGCGTGAGTGTCGGCGCAGAGAGGTATGCACACCCAATTATGGGGGTCCGGGTTTGAATCCGCACGGACAACATGCCATGTACTAATGAGCTTTTCTAATTTATGTATGTAATACCAACTGCTCTCAAACGGTTAAGGAAAACATCGGCAGGAAACCTGTATACACTGAAGAAGAAAATTCTGACGTGTATGTGAAGTCCACCAATTTGCATTGGGCTTGCGTGGTGGACTAATACCCATACACCCTCCCTGAGGGTAGGCCTGTGCCCTGCAGTGGGACGTTTATAGGCTGATGATGATGATGATAATGAAGAAAGAGTATCTAGCAGGAAGCTGAAGATAGATATTGTCTATACGTGGAGTACAGACTGTGTGTGTATGTGGGGTGATGTACTCGTACTCACGAGGAACAGTGTGGCGAGGAAGAGCCTCGACACGTCGTTGTGCTCTACGGCGCAGGCGCTGAGCACGGCGGGGAAGGGCCTCGTGTCCGGGGGCGCGGGGAGGGCGCCGAGCACGGTGGCGGCGAGCGCGCGCACGTCGACGCCCCCGCGCGCCTCCTGCTCCGCCGCGCGCCGCACCACGCCCGAGCGCCACGACTCCCACTCCACGCACTGAGTGCTCTGTGTCTGTAAGAACACCACATTTATGTTTAGTCTACTGTACAACCTGACCACTTGCGAGTCATGATGTTATCGTTACTGGCGACACTAGCGCCATCTAGCGCATTGCGGACCGTTCATTATTTGTACATTCATGTTTTGTCATTTTGTAGTAAAGTAAAACGAGCTTTTACCGACTTCAGATTTTAACTGAAATCATGAACTTGCAAACAAAAACGTTGAATATCGATTCAGTCGAATATCTGGTAGTCTTTATAGTTTTGCATGTTAAATAAGTTATGAGGATTTGTAAATTCGAGCAAATCTGACGCAGCTGTCGAAGTCAGTTTAAAGACTTAGGTCGCCCAAGGCAAGTCATGTCCAGGCGGGAGGCTCTCAGACGGCGACACAAATGGAGTTGGGAGGGACACTTTTTGTCGCCATAGAGTACACCTCGCTTGCGCTGGGCCAATATTCGGTGGGTCGACACACTTCATAAAGCTGCGTCAGACTTGGCAGGCTTTGCGGCGCAGGAATGAAGCCGTGCATGGGATGTCGTGTGTCGTCCACCATTTTGGCTCTCTCTGAGGAACCTGCCACAGCCCTGCGGACCTCTGGGGGCGCTATGCCAGCCAGTGGGTAAAGCAACTGTACCGGAGTCGGTTTCAAGCAACCAGTTAAATCCGACACGTTTCGTTTAGTGCCGTATCCACCAGCTTGGCGTGGGTAGATCGGCCCCACACCGGGCACGCGTATTCTCCAGCGGAGAACGCGAGAGCTAGTCCAGACGTCCTCAAGACCCGCGGTGAAGCTCCCCACTTGGTTGTAGTAAGGCGCTGTAAGATGTTATTGCGAGAGTGTATCTTCTTTTTTACATTTTCACAGTTCTTGCGAAAAGTAAGCGACCTGTCTAGAATGATTCAATCCAATTGACAGTTCCCATTCACTTCGCACACAGCAAATATGTAATGGTATGTACGAAGAAGCCGTCGTCCTCGCTGTCGGAGTGAGTGTTATAGTTGTATATATACCGCGTGCAGGTGCAGGTGTGTGAGTGCGTGGGGAGAGGACGCGTCGGAGTCCGCGAGGGAGCTCTGCTCGAAGAAGCCGTCGTCCTCGCTGTCGGAGTGCAGACGCGTCTTCAGGCGCAGGGAGTCCCGCGCGTGTTCCGTCGCCTGCGAGGCCTCCATGCTACTCCACCCTGAGAACCCTAAGGCACAAGCACTACCATTAGTTATCATCATCGTGATCCGAGGTCGCCGGGCGTCCGACTTTAGTCGAATACATAAGGAAGTAAAACTATAGAGTCTGCCACACACGCACATAAAAAATATTGAACCTTTTAAATTGGATTTATAAAAATTGTGTATTCTGCGGCCTATTTGACGAAGTTTTTGTGTATAAGTATCAGGAAGCTGGAAATAAAATAAGTATTGTCTATACCTAGAGTACAGACTCCATTGCAAGCGGTGAAACCTGAAAATACTCCTTGGCGGCGGTAATGTTTAACTTCTTTCGTACGTTTTCATCGTCGTGGTTGGTTTGTCCTTTTCTAATTAGACGAGAGAATTAAATAAAAGAACGAAGAAATAATGTTAATTCGTGAGACGAAGTTTTTATTTAATTTTTGTTCTTATAGAAAGGGACAAACCTAGTTTGAAACATCGACGTACGAAAGAAGATAGATAGATAGATAACACGTTTAAGAAGGTTGAACATTACCGACAGCCATGGCAAAATTTCGTGTTTCCATGCTTGTAAGGAGGATTGGTATCCATTGGTACCATTCAAATCCATTATAATTATTAAAGATTATTGTGCAAAATTATTGAGCTGTAGCTGTATTTCAAGGAGCCTTTCACACACACAAATTCGTAATATTTACCGACTTAAAACCGGTTACACTGACACATACTCTATAGTTTTGCTTCCTTTATGATCGAATATAAATAACAAAAAAAAAAATAACGCTCACAGGCACATATATTGTAATGATCCCAAGCAAGCACTATAGGCTGTTTATTATGGAAACCATACAACAACGGCACAAACATATAAACATCCATGACCGAACCGGGATTCAAACCCAGGTCCCTGACTTGGCAGTCCGGCGTGGTCACCATTACACCAACCGGGTCATAATATGTTTGGGTTTTAACGATAGTAGCTAAAAAAATAGATTGATTTAGTTTCGTGCACTCACCGCTGACGTCCAAGCACGAGAAGTCGAACCCACGAAATTCTGAAAAAATAATATCAAAAATAGAATGAGCTATTATAAGTCTGACCAGAAAAGTATACCTCGCCATGTTGCGGAAAATCATAGTGCTTGACATCTGACTTTTGCAGATTTGACAGAAACATTGACATCAAAGTTCATCGATCGTAACCCCCTGTTTTTATTATTACTACTTCAATTAAAAGTGACCCTAGTAATACTTAAGGGGGTGCTTTACCATAAAACTGAACTACGTTTAGTAGGCAATGTTGTTTTATAAAAATGTTGATACCCTACTATCCTACAATCAGTCCGTTAGTTTTCCTAAAATGAATAAAATAAAAAACATTCACTATGGAGCCAACATCGAAATTGCGAAAAAAAAGTGTTGTCCCATACTTTTTAATCGAGTCGGTACTGCAGTCTTTTTTTTTAAATCAAAAACGGGTTTGCTCTTGACTTCATACCAGTCCTTAGGACAAAGATGGGTGCGAAGATGTAGCGAGCTTACCCAGAAGAAGCCAATTCACTCGTGCTTTAAAAGAATTCGGGTTGTAAGCGCTTGGTAATCCTGACGCAGGCAGGGCATTCCACTCCTTGGCTGTGCGCATTATAAAAGCATCAGAAAGGCGCTTGGTGGGATGTCAACCAAGAAGGGGTGATATCCCGCGGTGCGTCTGGAAGTCAGATAGTAGAAAGGGGAAGGCGGGATGAGCTCATGTAGCTCCTGGGCGTGTGCTTAGGAGTATTCACCGAAGTACAATCTGTAGAAGACCGATAAGCAGCCTCGATCGACATGTATTCTTAATGAAATTCAAGCTTTCCCACTGCGACGATCAACGGTTTCGCAATCTGCGAACTCTTTCTCGCTTGTTACTTTGTTACTTCGTCCGGCCGTTTTCGAATTGACTTCAACAAAGATAATGCGGGGGACACATTTTTATTAAATTACGTACTCTGTAGTGCAAGTTGCTGTGTTCTCGCGGTCCGCACAAAATGGGTCGGCGGTCCGGATGCGGACCGCGGCCCGTCATTTGGCGACCCCTGCTCTAATCTAAGCCACCCCCTTAAGTATTACTAGGGTGATTTGTTACACCCTGTAGAACAAATCAAAATTCAGTTTCTATCAGTGGAGACTTTATAATTAGTTTTCGTTAGCTACACAAATTAGTAATGTGTCAACAGCTGCAATGGGTCTTCCAAATAAAGTAAAATAAAACAAGCAGACAGGTATAGATATACATACGGGTGTCGTCAAGGTCCAGGCGTGCCCGTAGCATGCGCAGGTCGCGGCTGCGCGCGCGCACCGTCTGCGCGACCCACTCGCGCGGCACCACGAACTCGCGCACACACTCCGACCTCAGCCGCGACAACAGCTCTGTGGAGAAAGGGGCGGCATTAATATTATATAGTAGGTGCTACACTTGCGAGAAAAATTGCAACCAGCACTGACCTCTAAACCGTATTCATATACACGCACACAGACATAATTTGTATGACGCCTCACGCACACCAACCTTAGAAAATCGGCCCCTTTTGTTTTATACGGTAGAAGCGTGAGGCTCATTCAAGACATGTACTTTTTCTAAGCTTCCAACGAAGATTGAATATTATCAAGATAAGCCGAATGGCGTATACTGGAAAGGGATGAAGATATGACAGAACTGTCCCTTTGTCTGACCAAAGATTCCAAGATTCCAATTTTCCAAGATTTGTAAGCAATTTCAAGATAGGCAAAAAAAATACCGCCTACACAGAAAGGGACAAACAAGATTCAGGCGGCCTTTATAATTGTCTATTATGCTGATGCTATAGTGAAACGTGGATGTTCTGAGGTTTCAGAATATCTCTGACTACCCCCTCGGGGATTATAGTCGTGAGCATATGCTATTATGCTGATTTCATTTATATTTCCGTGTGTACAATAGAGTGTTAAAATAAAATGAATAATTATTTTCTTTGTATTTTTATGCCCATTCTAGTTATTCCCTTTCTACTTCGTCCAATATATTGTCACCTCCAAGTGACGTACTGAAGCCCCGATACGTCTGGTCAGGTGCACCATAGACAATGTAACCGGTCCCTAACGCCAGGCAAATGTCTTTACCATGATGTTAAATCTGACTCGATAATGCGAATTATTATTATTCTGACGTGCATTGACTCGACAGCAGAACATATGTTTTCAATCACTGTTTTTCACAAGAAATACATGTACAATGCATTATACATTTTTAACTTGCCGACACTTTTTTAAGGGAATGATCAGACCATCGAACTGAACAACTTTCTCTATGGCACCAACATAGAAATCGCGAAAAAAAATCAGCTGTCCCATACATTTGGCTCCAGTTGGTTTGCAGTTTTGTATGGGACAGCAGATATTTATTACGCGATTTCGATGTTGGTGCCATAGAAAAAGTTGTTTTATATATATTAAGAAGGACCCTGAATACAGGGCGTAAGGAAAAAAGTATCATTAACCTTTAAACCACAATAATCTACCCATCAAACTGAACAACTTTTACTATGGGATAAAATGTTCAGAAATCCTGAAACAGAAACCTACAATAGTCAAATAGTCAATGTCAAGTGTCTGTAGTTTTGAGCTTAGCGGCAAATGTGTTAATACTAACCTTTACTAATAAGTAACTTGACACTACCGCCGATCAGATCATCAATGTTCAAATCACTCCTCCTTTTCCTCTCTTTCCTGACGGGGACCACTGGAGGCGGCATCTCCGGCTCATGCTCGAGCTCCGGCTCCAGTTCCGGCAGGGGGGTTGAGCAGGCGCACGGCGCGGGGGAGGGGGAGGGGGGCGGGGTGGAGAGGGCGGGGGGTGCGTGCGCTTCGATGGCCGCCTGCAGTTCCAGTAGGGGGATGGCGCGTAGTTGAGGCGCTGAATCGCCCGCCGCGTCCGATAGCTCCTCCGTTAGACGGCCGTCCTGTTGGTCGTTAACATTAATAGACAAAAAAATTACAAAAGTGACGGGCGATGCTAAAAGTGACAGGCGGTGCCAAAATTACAAGGTCAGTAGTGACAGGTCAACTCTAGTGTCTTGTAACCATAGAGTACCAAGGTCGTAGAAAGAGAAGGTACTAGTATAAAGCACGCCTCTTGTCATATTCATCAATAAGAGATGCACATAGCAAATTTGTTCTAGTTAAAGGAGATAGCTACTTATTGCTGTCCTTATCGACGTAACCACTTTTTTGTACTACGACGGCTGACTGACTCCGGAGTCAGTCATCTAGCTTCATATAAATTGTATAGGATTTTATGACTATCGCTGTCTCATACGTCGTTGTGGTTCAGTCTTTCAGCGTAAGCGCAAAAATTTTCGTCTATGACCAAGGTCTTTCTAGTGGTTTACACTGGTGTAACGAGCGGTGTAACCACGAGGATCTCTCTGGCCATGCTCTTTTTTTGTCTATTAAATTCGCACTTTCGTGATTCGCTCTTTGATGATGTCGCACTTCCGTGACCTCGATGCAACTCAAGGCGGCTTTACCTGCACCTGCACCTGCAGCCGCCACGGCACGTGCAAGTCTGTGAGCACTAGCAGGCCGATGGGTTCCTCGCAGTAGCTGATACCTCTATGTGCGTGAAGTCGCAGCTCAGTAAGGTTGCCAGAAGTACCAGGTTCCTAGTATAGATACCGAGATTTGTGGTCTCTCGCACGAGGATGCTGTCAGCCTTGCGAGGTTTTGACTTTAAGGGAAATTATGGCATGATTTTTTTTTGCATTGCCGTCCTGGCCTCATGTTTATGGGGTTAGATTGTAGTTTTCCGGAGAATTCTCAAGAAACCGATCACCACTTAGAATTTCGTTCCTTGTATTAGCTAAGAACTAATTTTTTTTTGTTTTTGTTGCCCTATGAAAAGTCTTAAATTAAATTGTGTTATATGCCTAATTCAAGCCTGATTCTTCATTTTTTCACACTTTATATCATTGTATGTACCAAATAAAGTAAGAGATTTTTCTTGCTTTTGTACGAGGAAAATTTGTCAACATCTGCGAACCCTGGGTCAGAGGCCTTGAGGCTTGCGGTGTGATGCAGTCCTCGGCTTGCAGGGCTCCTGGTCTGTGCTCGTGTTAGTTATTTACTCAGGCCGGCCTCACCTGCAGCCGCCACGCGACGTGGAAGTCAGAGAGCAGGCCGATGGGCTCGTCGGTGTAGTCGAGCAGCGGCACGTCGTGGTCGGCCATCACGCGCGGCTCCAGCTCCAGGTACATGCGGGGCAGGGTGGGGGGCGGCCGGGGCGCGTCCGACTCCCGCCGCGCCGCCGCGCACGACTCCAGCTCTATGTGCGTGAAGTCGCAGCTTACGGACGCCTTGCGCCTGCGCCGGGAAGTGCCCGAAGGCGTCTGGGGCTCCTGCTCTGTTGTCGTGTTTGTTATTTCTCTGTTGGTGTGGAAAGGATCGATTGAGAATATTATTTTGTGTATTAACTCTTTGAATGGTATTTTAGGTTTAGTCAGCAACGAAATGATGTATACACCTGAATAATTTGGAATTGGGTTATTCTGCAAGAAAAATAAAAAACAACTTTTTGAAAAAGTAGAAGTGCCATGTGTGATACAATTTGGAATACTTGATTAAATGGGTCAACTTTTAAAATATCTTGCCAGGTTAACGCCATACATTTTTATACAGTGTGTAGTTTCAAAATTGCCCAAAAAAAATTGTTTACTGCACGAGTCTGACAGAAGATAGTGTTTCTTTTAAAAAAGTATGTCACTTATCCTATATTTTTGAGTTGGGTCACTTTGCATCACAAGTATTTTCATGAAAAAATTTACAGTCGTATCGAATACTTTACGTTAAACTGCACTACCTCTAATAAAACCATTCCTTTTTACAAATACAATACTTACTGGTGTTTTAATGATCTCTCCTAGACTCCCGATCCTGTCGGCCAACGGCGCTCTACCCAAGGCGGAAGGTGTAGTGCTGACTGCCCGTGACAGTGATACATACATGGTGCTGTTGTGCAGCGAGTCGCTGACGCTGAGCACGTGCTGGTAGAGGAAGTCCACCTTGCGGCCGTAGATGCTGGCCGACTGTTGTAGCAGCAGCGCCAGCTCTGCGAAGTTGGGCGCCACCTCGCCCGCGCCTCCCTCCTCCGCCTCTAGCGCGTGCAGGCCCGCCTCCGTCAGGTACTCCTCCAACAACTGTCGCGCCGTACAATCACATACTTATTAATCTTCACATAGTGACAGGGCTAGGGTTGCCATGCAAGGTGATTTCTCTAGCCAGACATACCCATTCTACTTATCGTGTGGGCAGCAAGCCCTGGTGTTGACTTGGTTATTTAATGTTACGACTGATACTACTCTACTATATACTCCACTCCACCGACAAGAGCGTAACTCTTAAATAAGCTTAATACTACTAGATATAATAGCCGGGAACAACGGCTTAACGTGCCATCCGAAAAACAGAATCAGAATTCTTTTCAGGCAATCAGGGGATTCAGCCTGCATTGTTCTAACCAACTGGACTAAAACGCACAAAGTAACATTTTACTAGGTGCCCCCCGTGGGAATAGAACCCACAACCTCCGTGTCAAGAGCCTTAACCATGAGACCACGGAAGCAGAGATCAGGAGAGACATAACCATTAGAACACCGACAGACAAGCGACCAATCGCTGGTGTTCCAGACTATGTAACTTAGCTTCGACGAGTGCGTCATCGTCGATGAGTCTCTTGGCTCGGCGCTCAACTGAGTCCAGTGCATCCAGTTGGTATTTCGCAGAACCGTCCCAGAGGTGACTGCAGTACTCCATGCAGGATCGCACTTGGGCTTTGTAGAGAGTAAGAAGTTGTGCAGGCGTAAAGTACCGCTTAACCTTATTCAGGATACCTAGTTTCTTAGATCTGGTATATAATTTGTGCGGACAAAGTCGCGGACAAATTAACGCTCGTATTGAATAAATTATGTTGACTTGGACTTTGACATAGCAGAGGTAAAATAGATTGTATGGTAAAAAAATGTTTGCTCTTGTTTCTAGTGTCATTATCCAGGGAGGAAACAGGGGAATAAATTTGAAAGGAAAATGGGTAGGTACAGGACCAGATTAAGCCATGTAGAGGCCCCTAGGCAAAGCAAGTCTCGGGCCCCCCCTATCCCCATAAGTTTCCCTGTGGGCCAGTTACAGGCTAGGTGGTCGCAGTAAAGTAACAACCAAATAACTTAATTCACTAAAATTGTAATTTGTTGTTGTAATTTTTTTTTTTCATAATTATGTTTTTGTGTACAATAAAGAATCTAAGAATCTAAAGAATCTAAGAATCTAAGAATAAAATATGGTGTGGGCGAAGCGAGCTTGAGTTTTTAATATGATCCAAAACCTGGAGAGAGCGAATCGAGCAACATGTTTAGGTCGCTGCAACATGATTTATAAACAGGACCAACCGAGCTCGACATTTTAAAAAAATATTTGCAAATTGGAAATATGATCTAAAATTGTGGAGCGAGCTAAGTGAGCACGAAATTTTACTGCAATATTATAGTTGCACAATGCGATCAAAATCCTGGACCGAGCGATCTGTCACTCAATCACGCATAAATGGCTGAAGGGATTTGGATGAAATTTAGCATGCGCATAGAATATGTTCTGGATTAACACGTAGGATACTTTTTTCAGGACCGCGAAGACAGAGTCGCCAGCAATAGCTATATTATAATTATATCAGGGCTGTGAGCAAGCCTGAACATTGTTTTGAGCTATGTTGAGCTGTGCGGAAAATGTATAATAGAATGTTTACTCAGTTGTTAAATATTCAGTATTTCAATGTTGTCTTAGAGTTTGTTGTTTTAGCACTAGAAGGTTATTGAACCCTGCCTGCATATTAACAGTTCAACAGGTCCCAGATTGCTTTTAACCTTTTGAAAGCAACATCATGTTACGAAAGTGATGCATCCTCACGCCACAACACATGACAATTGAATAATTTTAGGGATTACAATATGAGACATTAATACTTGAAATTTACTCATGATTACCAACGAGTTTCTATAACCATAGAGTCATCATGTCATACAACAACAAAGCCTAAACATTGCACATGTCTCTAATGTCACCTTTCTAGTCCTTTCAAATGTATTCAGTTACAAAGCAGTAATGTAAAACAAATGTAGGCCTCGCATGCCACCCCCGAGAAAACGATAAAAATCGAGATGTGCCTCCATCTTTATTATTTTACGTATGCTAGAAAGGGTGCGCATGACGTTTTTCTCGTTTAAACGCTTTGTCGTGAGTGGCATGCTAGCCGTGCAGGGCATAACTTAGTGGTCCCGTTAATAGCACACTGATGCTAAGTCCTGCTTCTATAGAATGTCATTGCATGATTACAGTTGAAAAAATCCTTGTTTGTTATTAAGATTAAAGTATCATCACTTTTTTGGTATAAAACAATCAAAAGTAAGTTTATTACCGCCTCAAACTTGATAAATTACTTGTTGTGATATCCTGACACGGCATATATGGCACAATTTCCTGTTGTCAGCTAAAGCTTTACCCACAGAGTACTATAATTACTACTTTACTATGCAAAGATGTATAACAGCTAAATAATATCCATGACTATTCAACTCAACATTTGCTTGTTTCACACAATCTAAACACGTGACCCAGACAGTAATTTGCATTACAATTATATAAGAAGTGGTTTTCTGGCTGTTTAACAATGACATAGCTCATTACTATGTATCTAATTAAATGTTATACGTATGTACAGGGTGAAATTGATATCATTAGCATCCTTTTAAGGTAAGTGTCTACCCATCAAACAGAACAACTTTTACTATGGGAGTAAATCGACCGGAGCAAAAAAATCTGCTGGTCCATACTAAATGCAATGCCTACTAGAATCAAATGAATGCAACAGCACATTTTTTTTTCGCTCCTACTGGGTTGCTCCCATAGTAAAAATTGTTCAGTTTGATGGGTAGACTCTTAGTTTAAAAGGATGCTAATGATATCAATTTCACCCTTTATAATGCTGCTTAATGTACTGTAATAACAATGCAGTAATTGTAGGCATCATGAAGTAGTGTGAAAGGACAGTAAGGTCTTAGGGCAGGCATGTGAAACCCGCAGAACATTTTCTTGTGGCCCTATCCTATTTTAAGAACAGCTTCCCAATGCGGCCCGCGAGCGTACTGACTGTTGGAAGTAGTTACTTAGGTACTCATATTATGTAGGTACCACCAATGCATTAGGTCATGTGAACAATTTCGGGCTCGCTACGTTCACTCATTTTTTTTATATGGTATGTAGCACTTTTTACAAGGGTCCGAAAACATTGCCCTTGTAATATAAGTACCCTGCAGTAAGTTTAAATCTTCCTGTTCTATGATAGATGCAATGAGCTTTATTTTTTCATGTTCTTTCCGGCCCACTAATTCTGCTATCGTTATGCATTTGGCCCACCAATGACTTTGAGTTTGACATGCCAGTCTTAGGGGATTAAAAATGGCAGGTGTTAAGTTTACAAACATAAGGTGAGTGTTGTTATCTAGGCGATGGGGGCTCAATTTATGCAGTCCAAGCGCTATAGGCTAGTCACCTATCTTCCTATTTTAATTTAATCAAAGTCTTAGGAAAACATTGTCGTCTTTTAATCCCTTAGGATTAAAAATGGCAGGTGTTTACCTTACAAACATAAGGTATCTATTATAGTGTTTGGACTGGCAGAGCGTCGCGAAGCAAGGACGCGACTTTCCCGCCAACAGCGACCCGTCCCGCGGGGCGCAGGCTACAAGCCGGGCCGCGGTGCGGGCTGAAGGCTGGCCCGGGACTCACCGCGCTCAGGTCCGTGTCGAAGTTGTGGCGGAGATCCCCGATGGGCCGCATCAACTCCGCCACTATCTCCTCGAGCCTCTGTGAGTTCATACTCCACCGTTTCTCGCGTTGCGACGAAATTCTTTCCCTGAAAACAGCGTGCACTCATTGATAACATCACTGGACGCGTCGAGGACACAACTAACTACTAGATATATAATATTATTGCAGTGGCGCGAAACTTTCTGTCAACGACCCCTTTTTGGATTTGCGAATTTGACTCGCGAAATTACATGAATGAGAAAGTTTTTGGGAGACGCTTAACTCGTAAAAACTAACCTGCGCTTCTCCTTGAAGTCGGCGTCCATTTTACAAACAGAAATTCGTGTGATTAGGAAGAACGTAACAACAACGGTGGCCATTTATTTACGTTTTCGAGGGAGACATTTCCATGTTCGCTCGCTGTCAAAGCGTCGTTCGCGTTCGCCGCTCGTTGTTCGTCGATGTGCAGCTCGCCTCATTTTCTCTATGGCAGTCTATGGTTTGTTTATAGTTTGACGTCAGATCCTTTGATTTGAAATAAAGATTAAAGATAAAAACCTACATATATAATAATAACTCAGAGCTATAATTTAAATTTATTTTATAATTTCACAGCTTCATTATAAAAATTTCTAAAACAAAACAAATCATTATATTTTTTACAGAATAAATTCTTAAAAAAAAATGAGAACGACATTCATTTGATAGCATACCTTGTCAACGTCAAAACAAAACACGGGTCAAAACCATAGAGATAGGAAGTATTATAGATAACTTTTTTTAATGAGGGATTTTCCAAAAGCAAAAAAAATAAAAAAGTTAGTTCATTATTTCTCGATAGATGGCGTTGACCAGAGAGGGGCCCAATAGGTATGGGCAAATATATTAATTAATATTAATAGCAAAAATACACAGTACAAACCCTTTCTTATTGTTGTTGGTTTATTATTCAGAAATCTCGGTGTTATTGTCAACAACGAATTGGACGTGGCTGTATGGGCTTCGTATCCGTTTTGAATATACGAACAATAAACGAGAAACAATAATAAACTACAAAAACCTAACAGAAACTGAGAATTTCAATAAAAATAAACCGGAAATATTTATATCTTACGTCAGATTCCGTGAATGAAAAGCAAAGCCATAGACGAAAAATTTCGCTCTTTATTAGCAAAGCAATTTCAATATTCTTTACACTGAAAAGTGAAGTGACCAATTTAAATATTGTTCATATATTCAAAATAGATACGAAGCCCCTAAAGCCAAGTCAGATACTTTATTCGTTTTTCACAGAAAATAAATAAATAATAAATAACGCTCACAGGCACATACTTTGTAATGATCCCAAGTAAGCCTTAGGCTTTTTGTTATGGGAATCATTTAACAACGGCACAAACATATAACATCCGTGACCGAACCGGGACTCGAACCCAGGACCCTGGTTCGAAAGTCCGGCGTGGCAATCATTACACCAACCGGGTCGTCAATAACACCCAGATTGCTAATAACTTGTACTGTGTATTTTTGTTATTATTAATTAATATATTTTCTCATACCTATTGGACCCCTCTCTGGTCAACGCCATCTATTGAGAAATTAGGAACTAACTTTTTTTTTTCTTCTGGAAAATCCCTCATTGACAAATTCACAAAATGGCTACCTATCCTTCGTAATGTGCGGGTTGTTTGTATTTTTCGTTCAATTTCGTGCCGATTTAGTGATGTTCTGGAGTTTCTGTTGTTCTCTTACAAATGTTTAGATTACAGGAATAGTAAGGATACTGGAATTTCACTCGATCGGTGCGGTATTGAACGAAATCTAGCATTCAAAACAATAATGTCCATCGTATAAGTAGGTATATATAGTATAGGTTGAATTATTGTTGGAGAAACATAGATGGCGCTAGCTAGCCTTCAATTTGACATAAGGTGGATGCATAATGTTGCCACGAGTGGGTTCTCTTTTCTAATATACTTATTACTCTTTACATTAACTTTTTGATACGTAAGCGAAAAATTCTTCGTCTACGCTTTGATACTATCTTTTTTATGTGCATAGACTATAATTTTGCGATAGCCCGAATGTGTTGCCTATCCAATATGGATGAATGTAAAACTACTTCTGCAACACTGAGTTTATTATCTGTGCAGCTCATATTATTCCTTGGTGCAGCTCTCATGCTATGTTATCTTAGTACAAACTAAGTGGCTGATTTTCCATAGACAGCTTCCGCCATCTATCGGTTATGTTTCGAAGCACTATGTGTTGAACTAGAGTTCATATCGGAGTAACAGCGCACTATAACTCGCGCTGCGCTGTAGTAGTGTGAGATTTCACCCATATCAATCACTGCCTTGTTGGTCTAGCGGTGTCGGCCGATCGTCTTTATCAATTTATTTCGTAATGTGGCGCCCCTTAGTGCTAATAAGCGGCAACGTAATTAGGACGTCCTAAAATTCAAGGCGAGTTACCTATCTATGTCCAGTATACATATAATACATATTAATCTATGGCAGCTCTATGCTGTTAAAAATGATATTGAAAAATCGAAGTCTTTATTTGTAAATTTATAAATAAAAACAGTAAAATTTTGTATTTAGTGTTTGGAACAGTGTAGAAAAAAGAGAAAAGATTTTAAGAAGAAGAATTTCGTTGACCTGGCAGCTAAAACTGTGAAGAAGAAACCATGGGGCTGTCTCGGTGCCACTCGTTGATGAAATGTTTGCTGATTCTCTTCAATATCATATTCTTGGTGAGGATCCAATTTCCGCTACTTTATGACTGAAAGTATATCGGTAGCTATTTCCATACAAAGGTATACGCTGCTTCTTAGATTAATTGTTGTGAATTGGGTTCAATTTAAGCTAATAAGCGAAAGGAACCAATGATAATTATACTATCTACTTGTTTCTGGTTTACAATATAACTCCATTATCATAGATTTCGATGTTTGTGTAGCAATTAACACGATTCCGTAAGGTGTAGGCGGGGTAATATAATCAGTAGTGGCCAGATCTGTGCATACAGTTTGGCTGTATGATACGAAAGCCAGATGCCCCTATAAAAAAGGGCCGCGGCGCGCGACGAACGTAAACAGATGTTTTCACTTGATGATAACCAAATTGCTGTAGTCATGAAATGCATGAACTGTATGCAGCTGCTGGTGCTGCTCTGCAAGTGAAGTGGAGGAACTGAAATGAAATGAAATGAACTTATTTTGAAGCACATTTTGGGAGTTCTAATATATAATGCTAGTACACCAATAACATTAGTTAATTGATTTATGGATCTTTAGTTTCATGACTGTTATGCTCAATATAGGCATGAATGTAAATAGCAAAGATTTGCCAAACAGTTGAATGAAAGTTAGTATGTTAGTAAATGTATTATTATGTATATAATGTTCAAACACAGTAGTGTCTTAATGACTTAGACAATATAACTAGGGACCAGCCTTGTGTTCACATTTCCCTGTCTGTTAACGTCTGTGAGACGTTACAAAATATTTTAATAAATCCAAAGATACAGATTTTATGCTACCTCGTCCCCCACATAAAGTGTCAGAAAAGTTTGTTAGTAGAATTACATGTGTAACTCGTCTGAAATTATTTAGTCTAAGACTAATGAGCATTGGAGGCGTGTTGTGAGTGGTATGTACATTTTATCATGAGGGTCTGGGTTTAAATCCTCACGGACAACATGCCATGTACCGATAAGTTTTTCTTACTTATGTACAGTAATACCCCGCTATATGCGACCCCATATAACGTTCCCGTAACCCGTATACACATATAATCAATACTATTATACAACTGTAACAGGAAGTTTGTCTGTATATTGAAGATATTAACAAAAAAAAAGTTACGATATGGTTTTTAGGTATCTCTGATTCCATATCACCAATTTTTGGATTTTTTGTCTGTTTGTTTGTTTGAACGAGCATCATGCAAAAACTACTGAACCTATTTTGATGAAACTTTTTTTGTTTGATAGCTAATGAAAAATTAAAATCTGGTATATAATTTGTGCAGACAAAGTTGCGGGTTAACGCTCGTATATTACTGCTATTTATCATTTACTTACGAGCGGCAGAACGCGCCACCTTGGATGTTATTTATCTACCTTCTAGCATTAAAGCTAAGCTTTTAATACTGACGTAATAAAATCGTATATGCTGGTAGCGTATGTGTATTACCTAACTGCTCTCAAACGGTGAAGAAAACCATTGTGAGGTAACCTGTAGTAGTTGAAGAATAAATTCTGATGCATGGGCAAATCTGGTGGACTAATGTCCAAACACCCTCTATGAGTGTATTCTGCAGTGGGGCATATACAGGGTGAAATTGAAATAATTAGCATCCTTGTAAACTAAGAGTCTACCCATCAAACTGAACAATTTTTACTATGGGAGCAAACAACCGATCGGAGCAACAAAAAAATCAGCTGTTGCATACATTTGAGTCGAGTTGACATTGCAGTTTAGTATAGAACAGCAGATTTTTTGGCTTGACTTTGACTATATAGGGTGGATTTTTGGGACGGGGCAATAAGGGTCTATTACCATAACAGTTGAGGCTACAGCAAAATGTTCTTTAGAGACTCTCCTTAACTTCTTGATACATTTTGACCTGCATTCACAGATTTAGAAAAAAATTTACCAAAGTGGTGTGCTATGAAGTGGTGAAAGAAGCGAAATGTATGTGAAACGTTTTTTTGTGAATTCTTACATTTCTAGTACTCTGAACTCGGTTGACCTAATAGAGTTTATTGATCCTAAAGAAACGGGATCGATTTTTTCGAATGTTTTCTTTGTAAATTATAAATTTTCTTACTGACTGTACATTTTATTAAAAATCTGTGAACGCAGGTCAAAATGTATCAAAAAGTTAAGGATTGTCTCTTAAGAACGTTTCGCTGTAGCTACAATGGTTAAGGTGACTGCCCTTACTGCCCCGTCTCAAAAATCCAACCTGTATAGGATGATGATGACAAGTAGTGCTGGGCGAAGTTAAGAAAATGTTTATTTAAAGCCATTTTCTACAAATAGTAATTCAGAAGCCGATTGACAAAGGGACATGTATAATATAACAGGTTGTACTAGATGAATAGAATCTGACTACTAGGAACCTGTCTGTTGTGTGCTAATACTTGCTCAGATTGACCTACATACCTGTCTGAATATTGTGTAGGTAGGGTTTACTTTTATCAATATAGATTCATAGTAAATTGTTTTTTGGCGTATTATGATTTTGATATCCATAACATATTATGGGAAAGGGCAATACAGTCAAAAACAAAAATACACGTAGAAATCTGCCAAAGTTAACTCTCATAACAATTTATTTTCATTGACTAATAAAAGATTAATTATAAAATTTTGTTTTTCAAAAGTTTCATTGCTGGATAAAAAAAGTTCACAATGATTAATGATTCTGATATGATATTTGAAGAATAGCAGGATATCATCAATATTTTTATAAAACAAATTACCATGTAAAAGTTTCCAAGGCAAAAGTAGGTAGGTACCTTAATGACAACGAACAACAAGTAAAGAACAAAAGAAACATATCTGGCTCAAACCAACTTCCTCTGTGATCAAAAGAATCTTCTTTAAATCCTCCTATTAATCCATAAGTTTTTATAGTAATTATAGTAATGTGTGGTGTGGTGTGATGTTAATGATAATGTGTGGGGGGGTCCTTAGTGCGTGGGTGCTGCGGCGTGCGGGTTCGCGGGGTGGGCGCTGTACGACGGGCGCGCTATGGAGACGGGTGCGGCGCGCGCTGGGCTCGTGGCGCTGGGCGCGTGGGGCGCGGCGCTGGCGCTGGGCGCGCTGGCAGCGCTGGCGGGCGCCGCGCGGCCCAGCGCCGAGCTGCTCGCCGCCGCCGTGGCGCTGCTGGCCCTGTGCGCCGCCGCCGAGGCCGCCGCCGCCTGGTGGGGCGCCGCCCACCTGCCGCGCCTCCAGGCCGCCCTGCAAGACCGCCTCGACCACACGCTGAGACACGACTATGGCGTGCTGCACTCGCGCACACAGATGCTCGACGCCATACAACAGGGGGTGAGTCACATTATAATTTAAGTGTTCTATTTATTTTCTGCTCTCTTTGCAGCGAACCTTCATGAAATTGTTCCACGGGACTGTATCAGGGTTTTTGAAAAAACTACTCGAACCTGAATGATTAATATTATAATATAATTCCCACCCAAATATATTAGCTCAGAATCTAATGAGGGAAGAGACTCAGACCCGCTGACGATTTAAGTAAAAGATACCACAGGACGATCTACTGGGAGTGGAACAGTTCCTTAAGACACTTTAATTTGGATGCATCACTGGGTGCATATCAAGCGAGCAAGCCAATATTAATACACATCACACGTTTTACTGAATGTCAAAGAAAACGACAAAATGCATAAGATAAAGGAGATAAAAAAATACTTATATAATTATAATTCAGACACTTTTTGGTAGTCAACAATATTTATAAATACGACTTTACTATTATATAAAATACCCAGTCTTCACTAGGAAGGGAAACTGTGTTAAATTTATTTATTAAACTATTGGTATGGTCAGCATCAGAAAAATCTAACCCTCTTGCGCTTATAAAGATTAAGATAGAGAGGTCAGATTTCTCTGATGTTGAATGTACCAATACCATCTAACTCCCTTTTGAAATATATAATCTTGCATGTTACAATGCCAGACCAGTGTAGCTGACATAGCCAAAAGAATTGCTGAAGTAAAGTGCGTTCCGGTCGTTATGGCGATCCTTTGAGGAGGCCTATGTCCTGCAGTGGACATGTCCAAAGAATTGCTGAACTAAAATGCGTTCCGGTCGTTATGGCGATCCTTTGAGGAGGCCTATGTCCAGCAGTGGACGTCCGTCGGCTAAGATGATGATGATGTTACAATACAATGGCTCTACAAGCTAACAGTAATGTAACGTTGGTCCACAGCTGGAGTGCTGTGGCGTGTCCGGTACGCGGGACTGGCAGAGCTCGGACTGGACGCGCGCGCTGGAGGCGTCGGGCGAGGACGGCGGCCCGGCCCACGTGCTCGACCTGTCCGTCAGCGCGCCCGTCGTCTACTACCTCGTGCCGCCCTCCTGCTGCAAGGTACGCTTGTACAATATTCATATTATGTACGTCGAGATATTCACTTTATTTGTTGCATTGTAAGTGCTGGATCATTTCCTGGTAAATTGAGTGTAGTGTAGAATATAACATTGTTTTTAGTGAGTGTTTAAATAATCGCCTCGTATGGTATCCGACCAAATGAAAAGAAGGTAAAATTATTTGTGATGGCGCAGTCCTACTCTAAGGACCATACGGCGACGGGGGCGGGTTGAGCCCACTACTGATTTGATCCTGTCCAATGCGTGTACGGCAATTAGGCGACAGGCGTGTATTGATTCATGTAACGTTTTGATTTATTATATTTTATGTTAAGATAGAACCTCACACTTCTAACGTATTAAATAAAATAAATGGGTTAACTTTCTTATGTTGAGGTGTCATACAATTTATCTTTTTGTGCGTCTATATGGATAGGGTTTAGCGGCCTTACCTGCAAGGCGTGTAAGGCCTGCAGGTTGCAATTTTTTTTGACGTGTTCGTAGTTTCGACTGTCTATCTTGACAATATAAGCTTCGTACATTTGGGGTGCGACATGTCGTACAACATATTGAAAGTTATTGCGGAACTTCAACTTAGCGGCAACTTACTTAGTTGTTTTGCAACGTTGCCGAGTATGACACGAACGTTTAATGGATACGATGCTTCAACTTATCAAATGTGTAATGCTTGGTTCGCAGACGACAGACGTGCTGGAGTGCGAGACGGCGCGGCGCGTGGCGGCGGCAGGTAGTGAGGGTTCAGGTTCAGGGGGGCTGCACACGGCGGGGTGCGGGGCGCGGGTGCAGCGCGTGCTGGGGGGGTGGGGGCGCGCGGGGGCGGGGGCCGGCGCCGCGCTGCTCGCCGCGCACCTGCTCGCCGTGCTGCTCGCGCTCGCGCTGGCCCTGCGCGCCCGCCCCCACCGACAGTACAAGGCATAAGGGTGCCGCGTCCACCCCGCCGGCGTCACCAGCTTCCCCAGCCGCTAGCGCTCCCACCCCCCGCCGACACTACCACCTCACCAGGGATGACCTCACGCTCACGTACACCAAGAGTCATACCATGCCAGCACTGTATTACTATAAGCCTTACAGTATGGCAACGCTATTGATGGCGGGCGATGCCGCCGCACCCGTGTAACTGTTATGCGCAGATATGCACGGCAATACCAACTTGTCCATACAGATTTGGGATGCGCCGCCCGCTTCCCCGTAAGGCCCCCTCTGTTGCTCTGCGCAAGTACAGCCGTTGCCATACTGTAAATACTATATAGTTATACTGTGCTACCAGCCACCGAGCGGCGAGGATCCGACGACCTCCATACGGACGACCTCACGTCACGTACACGGCGGGCCACTGGCGCTCCGTTTATTTCGTGCCTGGAACGAGTTAAATGCTCTCTATGTGTGGATACACGTGTCAGAATAGTTATTATAGTATCGGCTATTCTAGCTAAATCGATTTTTGGTTTAATCATTCATTTTATTATTCGAAATATTGAGTTTCCAAATTCAATTTATTTTAGAAAGAAGTAGATATAATAACAATGAAAGAAATACAGGATGTAAATGTTGTTGTCAGTTACATTGCTAGGATGATTGTACCTACCCATGATACTGAACGATTTTCCCCAAGAAACCTATAGAAAATCCGCAAAATAAAACGTTCGATCAACTAATTCCATTTAGTATGACAAGTCCTATTTTTTTTCTTGGAAAAATTTATTGAGTATCGTAACTACAATCACCCTTTACACTCTACACTTACGCCCTACTGTACACTATAACCACCATTCTGACCAATGCATTAAAATATTTGATAACGTGTGCCATATTTTATACCAAATATGTAAGTGTTGTAGAGAGAGGCACGTTTTAAACGACTCTAGAATGCTATCTTAAATATCACACGTGCTAAATTAGTGAACGAAAATTGCCTACGTTTTTAGGCATTTTCGATGAAAATTTAAAAAAGGGGAAATTGAAAAATATCACTCTTCTTTTACCAATCCGCAGGGTTCGAAATTATCAAGATAATTATTTTCCTTGATAATTAAGTATCCAAGCTTTTCTTAGTTTTGAGTAGAATTTCTAACTAAAAGTTCTAAAATTGCTGTCTTTGCTCGATTGCTCTAATATCCAGACCAAACAGCGCCTAGTCGACATTTTCATTGAATATTACAATAATTTAGAAAACGAATAGAAAACAGTGAGAAATATTATTTCTTGTTTGTAACCTTCTTTTTCGCGAATCGTGAACAAATACAGATGGCATGACATCGCTTGCGCAAGCTTTTTAATTTTATAATTATCAACGTATATTTATCAAGATAATAATCTTTTCGAACCCTGCCGGTCGGTGTCCCCATCGTATTGTGTCACTCCGCAACAGCCTGGAGGAGCACGCGGCGCCGCGGGGACCCTAGTCAAGAGATATGATAATATCAAACCACGGACGTGAATCATTCTTATTTACACACATATAGGTATATAATTTAATATGAATGTACCTTCTCTTGATATTGCCGTATTGAGCTTTTGATATCTGTCTAATTAATAGATAACGTAAAACCACACATCTTGTACTGTAACCATTAATGTAACTGCATTTATTCTTCCGTTCCTATTTACTACTTATTATTATATTTGAAAATGAAATGGAGGCATAATTCCTAAAGACTGAAATTAATTAAAAAGACAAAGGGAGCCAATGATTTGATATTGATTTATGTGTGCGTTTTTCTGTCTTTCGATGTGTTTGTGACACTAATATAATAATACTTATACCTAACATTATTTGTATGTTTCCAGCATAAATATAAATGTTTGCAGTTATATATATGCGATAGTAATGCACATAGTTTCGGTGGTTTCAATACTTAATTACGGAACACATTTAGCTTACACTTCATCTACACGAATAATCTATTATTTATTTTATTTTACCTAGACCTAGGCTTTCATTGAGCAAAAAACAAACCATTGCATTCTCTGCTTATTTTTAGGGGTCCGTACCTCAGAACGACAAAACCGACCCCTAACGCGATCACTTTTTTATTCGTCTATTCGTCTGTCTGTCCGTTTGTCAAGAACCTTTTTCTCCGTCCGGCCGGACACTAATTGTGGTGTAGATTAAATAAATAAGGAATGAGTCGTCGTAGATGAAGTGTATTTAGAAGAAACGTGTTTCGATAGTCTCGATGTGAGGACGCGACGCGACGTTGTGACGCGACGTTGTGACGCGACGTTGTGACGCGACGTTGTGAACCTTGCGATACACATACAAATAATATTTAGAAGATGTCTTTATGTTTGTAACATTAGTCTGTAAGCCGTAACCAAATGTGTGTTAGATTTAATATTATATTATCTTATTGTTAATGTACTGCACTATTTTTAACAAAACATGATATTTAATAACATTTTTGAGAAGTAAAATATATTTGTTTTCTAAACGGACAGTGTTGTAGAGTATAATAATTATTGTATAGAATTTATCAGTACTTATATCAAATTGAATGTTTTCCTTAGTACCTATATACTAACAGTGTCGCTGCGTCCAGCTTGTGAAGAATTGTATTTTTAATAATGGACACGTACCAAAGAGGGGTTACTCCTCCTGTGCGGTGCAATGGTAGAATGGACCTTTTCTCAAAATTGTATTTTCACCAATGTTTTCACTTGGAATTTTGTAAGTAGGAAGTTGTCTACTTGGTACTCGTATACTTACATATCTGTATTTTATTGATTTATTTTGTTATTTATAAACTTATATATTGTCACTACATAACTGTAGTGTAAATATACGCTACCATATGTACAAGCATATAAATAGATATTGATAGTACACTATAGATTCGAAACTCCTGCGTTAAATGTCAAGATACGCCTACCGATCTCGTTTTGGTTAAACCATAGTTTCGCTTCTATAGTGTACTATTATTATCTATTCATATGGTACAAGTTCACTCACGCTGTGTATGTCTGTCTGTCTGCACAACTAGCACACTGCCGCGCGCCATATGTGTACAAGACTTTATTTAGTTAAGACTGATTTTATTTCTCTTCGTTTTAATACTAACTTTTATAAGTTATGACTGAGTACAAATTATTAGTAGAGTAGTAACAGGGCCCTTTGACGGTAACTGATTAATTAATTATTATTGTTTTGTTCTGCGTTCGGATGTAGACTCTAACGACTGACTCTTTAGGTTTAAGTTAGAAGCGCGTCGGTCGCGGGGTCACTTGTCCGCCTATTTTGTACAGAGTGTCCCGTCTCTCTCCTCTGTAATAGTTGATCTATATACGGAAAGCTGAATCTTATGTACAGTCAACCAGTTTGAAATTGAGACCACAATATGAGCTGGTCTCAGCAAACTATTTGAGGAGTATCTTTTCAAAAGGGTTTATTTCCATTTTGTCCTTTGAAACCTGACTATGCCACTCGATTCTCTATACAATTTTACATAGACTTTTACTTTTCTTTTTCAATGCATTTTATTTCATTATGAAACTTGACTACTAAAAGTGACTTCCGCCGCGGGATATTTAAGAGTACTTCCGCATCAAAACTGCTCTTTTTGCCCTCATTTTGAAACATGATTAATTTCTGTGTAATGAGTTTTTCACTGTTTCTGAAAAAATAAACTATGTGGAAGTAAACCCTTTTGAAAGGACACTCCTCATTTGCAGTTGTTTCATGGAAGACTAATAAATAATAACTTTGATACAGGTGCTTGTGACAAGGTTCTAAGGTGACCTTTTCAAATTAATGACTGTACCTTTAAAACAAAATCTTTATAACTTTCACGATTGATGAATCTAAATGCTACTCCTTGGCGGGGCGGTAATCTTCTTTCGTAAATTCTCGTCATAGTTTTTGACGTCATCTTTAACCCTTTCTAATCCAACGAGAAAAATTACGTAAGCAATTGGATAGAAAGGGACGAAGTAAACACGTTGGAAACATCGATGACGGACACGTACGAAAGAAGGACGAACATTATCGTCCGCTATGGTCAATTTTCGTGTTTCCATGCTTGTAAGGAGGTTATGGATCCATTAGTTTATATCAATGATATTAACACACCGTTATACTCAAAGAATATGTTTTACTGCAGCTATGGATCAATCATGAACGAATAGCTTTAATAATACTAGATGGGATGAGGCAGCACAGAGACGGGCCACTCTGCCGGAGTCCGGTCCGCTCGCTCCGGCCCCCATGTGTTCACCGATATATGACGAGGCTCTCTACTTACATTATATACTATATTATATACTTACTCTACATTACATAGCTGTAGTACCTCCTCCGCTCCGTGGCCGGCGCGCTATACATACATACAAACTATACCTATGTTATATGTTCTTTTTTAACTTACTATAGATGTTGTATTACTAATAACAAGCGACGCGACTAGAGTGATGCAAACTCTGACCGAACACACAGACTTCATTTAATTTTATCTATACTATTGTACAGGCTGTAAAGTGTAAACTTAAATTTGTTCCAAATTTTTTTTTATTACACAGGATGTAACAAAACACCCTAGTAATACTGTGGGGGGTGCTTCAGACCATCAAACTGAACAACGACGACGACGACTTCGTTTTTCGACCCATGTGGTTTATTTTCAATATCTGCATACACCCTTAAAAGGAAAGACTCTCGTTAATCTCCACCCAGTATAACTGTACAAGGACGTGAATATTTAATAAACATTTGTAATAATAACACGTCAATGTTTGACAAGGATAGTAGCAAATCAACCGAAGAATATTCATGGTCCTCATTATTTGTGGGGGCTGAGCTGTTGCGACATAGATAAAATACTTTTCGTTTTGCGACATATGCTACTCAGGAAAAGTTGTTTAGTTTCATTGTCTGAATACACCCTTAAAGTTATGTTAGTAATTAAAAGCTCGTGGTGTATACTGCCACCTTACCTATTATTGTCACAAGCTTTTGCAATCGGTCCAATGTCAGTTATTATGTGTACCATCTGTGTCTGTGTGTTCGCGATTGAAGCGCACTCTAGTCGCGCGCACGTGGTGCCATGTACCGTAGTTAGTATAGTGCCGCCTGCTGCCGCTGGACTGTGGACAGCGCTGTACCAGTAGCGCTGCACAGTGTTCAGCGTTCAGCTGTATCTTTATTGTGAACACTAATAAATGTTTTATTGTCTACTAAATTGCGTATCATTTCGTTTCGTTATGTCTCGAGTCTGTATTCCATATAATTCAATGAAGTCTGGTTATATTATCAATACTAACCAATTAAAGTCAGTGAAATTTTTAAGAAACAATAAACAATCTAGAAACTATTGTTTATGCTCGTATTACAGTATCGGTTTACGGATTTGTATGGAAATCTTTGTGGCACTGTAACTTTAACAATGTCTGACAATACAAGCATGGATGGCATATATCTATGGGATATTTTTTGCCTCACAATAAAGAATATATATTTTTTTAATGTTTAATTTATAGAGATTAGTTTCTAGATTGTTTCTGAAAATTTTCATTGACTTAATTGGTTAGTATTCAAAATACAGGGTGGCTCATTCAAATCGGTCAGTATGGGAAAGTCTGAAACTATAAGACATACGAAGATTTGTTCTTAGGAACCATGTAACCGATTTTGATAAAAAGAAAAACTGCATTCATACATTTGAAAAAAAAGTGTACCCAGCTGGGGAATCGAACCCGGTTGTTTTGAAAAAAAAACTTACAGTTTTTCTGTTTAAATAACGATTGTGTAGGTCTTAAGCAGCAAATGTCTCTATGAAACACGATGTCTAAAATGAATAAAATGCATTGTTTTTACATATTTTAATTTATCATAGTAGGTTTCAGACTTTCCCATACTGACCGATTTGAATGAGCCACCCTGTATAACCAGACTTCGTTTGTATGGAGCGCGATCTAAATTATATCCCCTTAATTTAAACATATAGTTACACTTGCGACGCAACGCGACGTGTACGGAACTATGGACGGATACAAGGAGAGATAAAAATATATATCTAATAATAAATGAACTGGAAGCTAATTCGGTCACGAACCTATTTGGGAAAGGAAGTTCAATTAAGCCGTTGATAATTTGGAGAATGTTTGGAAATTAACATTTTCCATAGTGAACGCAAAGTTGATGTTTAGATACGTCAGTCTGGGGGTTTGGAAAGGGTGAAGTCAATACCACCATATATACAGTATGTGAACTAACTAAAGGCAAAACTTTTAACCCGTTAATGTATAGGGTCGAAACATGCACATGGTACATGTTTTTTCAAATTTAAATAGTTTAATTTTATTCAAAAGAAAATATTCAAACAGTGGTTGTATGTTTATGTTGGATATCTTAATAGTTATAACACTGTATTTAAACTTTTTTTTATTTCACTCACATTTAGTAAAATCCACTTTTTTGGTAGTCGGTTAACATTATTTACATCATCCTGTGAAATCAGCTGTTCGATGTAAACAAAACAAACTAAACATAAACAAATCTAGATTATCGTAACTTGTACATGCAGGACCGCGTTAAAATTATTCTTTATCACAGGCACTTTCAAAACACCTTCTGAAAGCAAAAATATCGAGCAAAATCCGAAAACGCCTAATCAAAGTGTACATCTGGAGCATTGCATTGTACGGTAGCGAGACGTGGACATTGACTAAACGAGATCGAGATAGGCTGGAAGCTTTTGAGATGTGGTGTTGGAGGCGAATGGAGGGGATAAGTTGGACGGAACGCATAACAAATGAAGAGGTGCTAAGAATGGTTAAAGAAAAGAGAAACATTTTAAAAACAATCGAAAACCGGAGAGGAAAAATGATTGGACACTTGATACGAAACGACAATTTCTTTAAAACCATACTGGAAGGGAAGATAGAGGGGAAGAGAGGCAGAGGAAGACCTAGACAGAGTTATCTGGCCCAAGTGAAGGAAAAGGTTGATGTCGTATCGTATCAAGAACTCAAGAGACTAGCGGAAAGGAGACAGGATTGGCGAAAACTCCACCGACAAGAGCGCAGCTCTTAAATAAGATGATGAGATGATGACAGGCACTTTAATGCACTAAGCCTTTACATACTTGCCTACTCACTTTTACAGGATTTTGATTTTTTAAATCACATAAACAATATTTGGATAAAATTAAATAATCCTTTGACAGCTATGTTTTATTTTGACTTAAGGACTTAAGTATCAAAGAGAATACTTACAATAACTTGTTCATCTCTACGTTTATCTTTGAAGTCTATGTTTTTTTTAAACAAAAAGATTGTAGGTACGTTTTTCATAGAGATAGTAAGTATGACGTTTTTACACAGAGCATTATTTTATACCTACAGCATGTTGATTTTTTTTTCAAAAAATGCAATTATTTTGAAGACATCATTATAATCTATTAAACTTTGAATAAACATGTACCATGTGCATGTTTCGACTCTATACATTAACGGGTTAAAAGGTTTGCCTTTAGTTAGTTTACATACTGTATATACCTACATACCAACATACCTACCTATACCTATACCTGGGCATACCTATTTCCAGCTTCCTGGGTGAAGGCGACGGATAACAAAAATCTGACTTCGTTTGTATGGAGCGCGCTCCGAATCATATCCGCTTAACGTGCCATCCGAAGCACGGAATCATCTTTCTTGTCAGACAATCAGGTGATTCAGCCTGCAATGTCCTAACCGACTGGGGGAAAACGCACAATGTGACATCACTAGGTGTCCCCGTGGGATTCGAACCCACGACCTTTGTGTCGAGAGCCCAATGCCTATGCCAATGCTATGCTATACAGTGCAATGTTATTATTTTCGTTTGAGACCAATCGGTAGGTTAGGGTACCATTTATGATGATATTTAACAGATATACAGGGTGTAAGTGACTGCATAGCAAATACTGAAACGGTGAACTCAGACCATCAAACTGAACAACTTTCACTATGGAGCCTACCTCAGGAAACGCCGAAAAAATCAGTCCCGTACAAAACAGCTGCAGATACCTAACTACACGACTAAAACGTATGGGGCAGCTGATTTTTTTTCGAGTTTCCTGGGGTATGCTCCATAGTGAAAGTTGTTGTAGTTGTTTAAGTATTTGCGAGGTTGTGTTCGTTCATCGAGCTGACGTGTTACACAGCTTACACTCAAATCATCAGTCTCTAATGATAATGAATAATGATAATATCACACGAACATATCACACATATTATGTGTAAACAGATGAAACTAGCTCACTTCCTTGTAGACATCACATCACCGACACGCGAACTAAAACAAAACAACGTGCGTGTCGTGATCCGACGCGACGCTCCGCGCCGTCTCCGTGTGGAGAGGAAACGCATCAGATTCACATTTGCATCATGCGCAACGATGGCGTGATGAAACCGGACAAATGTCCAGCGTTGTTACATCTTCTCGCCAAATGTAGGTAACTATTGTTGTGTAAGCTTGCTGTTTGCACTGGTGGCTGCGATGTTTTAGATGTCTCCGACACGTCCAATCCGATGTTGCATATATGTAGATGGACGCAGGATTGCGAACTGCACAAACATCTAAGATGGTTCTTATGAGCTGCCTGTATGTCAGGTCGGCATCGCCGCAAAGTCCTGAGTATATGTATCAGGCACAGTTTATTTAAAGTTACAGATATAGGTACTTACATACCTACTTACAAACTCCAACTGTTTAGAAATAGGTACCTTACGTACCGACCTTAGAGTCATCATCATCATATCAGCCATTAAACTGCTGGACATAAGCCTCCCCCAAAATGGGGGGGATTTGCCTTAATCGCCACGCTTGGCAGGCGAGTTGGTGATCGCAGTTGGATCGAATCAATGTGTGTACTCAGAGGATGCTGCTGCCCATCCTTCAGTAGATCCCTTAGTCGCCTTTTACGGAACCCACGGGAGGAAATGGGATGGTGCTATTCATAGCTGACACCACACGGCAAACCTTACCTTAGAGTACCTAAAACTAAATGTTACGTACCGTAGAGTAAGTTAAAGTACCTTACCTACTTATCAAAATTCACAAAAAAATTATTGTGACCGGCAGTTTCATGTGATTCGAGACCACCATTTAGGCTAACAAACCTTAATTACATTCCTATACCCAATTTCAGATTTTGTATTAATTATTTACTTACCTGTAATTAGTAGGTACCTTACTTTATTGATGTAATTAGAGTTGGTAGTTGTAGCAAAACTTCAAAGGGATTATCGTTGTGAGTTTATTGTATGTATGTAACTATAGATAATGGTAGCGGTTCTTGCAGTCCAATAAAGGTTCCTGCAATAAAGGACACAATTTAGTGGGTTGAAAGAAACCGCTTCGCAGTAGTCGGCCCACTCGACGGTATAATTGTGGTTCATTGGTTCCTCAAGGAACTAATTGAAGGCAATGAGGCGAATCTACGACCGCCGTTCGACTTTTCGGCTCGTTCGATAGAGTGCCCTCCGGCCTCTGCTCGGTGATCAATTAGTGCACAATGATCTCTATTGAACACAATGAACACAATCATCGATCGGACCAGGCACCAGGGCAGCATTCCACAACGTGAACTCATAGTATAAGAGATAGACGTACTTTTTGTTATCATCAGCTGCAATGCTAGTTCAGTTATTCATAGGGTGAAGAGCATCTTTGTGATGGGGATGAACGAGGTTTGAAAGATCGGATTTTTGAATGGCTGTATCTTCTAAACCGACTGACAGAACATGTCAGTTTTTGTACTGTTCGCATAGCTACAATGCATATTACAATAATACTACCTGCATATTCATGCATATTAATTGTTTGCAACCATATCTGACCTTTGAATGGCTGTAACTCCTAAACCAACTGGATTTATGCAGACAGACCTCGTCCATCCCCATCACAAAGGTGCTCTACAACCTATGAATAGGTACTGAATCAGCCTTGCAGCTAATAACAAAAAGTACGTCTATCTTTCGTAATATCATCATACCTACGTATACTTACTCCTTGGCGATAACATTAGCCCGCCGCCCGTAGGTACCTACAGAAATAACAATATATAAAAATAAAATTTCCACAGCAAGGTTTAGTTAAATCAAACCTATAATTTATGTAATTACGTTTTGTACACAGTCACGATTATGAGATGTCAAGGATAGAAGTAAAAACATCGGGTGACGAAGTAGACTTATTTACTACTATTGTTTTATAATTTTTCCGATTGTAATGTCAATGTATAAATTAAAACGTTAACGTAACAAAGATAAGTGGATAGGTACTGGATAGGGTATTTATTCCCAATCCCAATTAAATGCATTTCAAAATTTCCAGTGATATACTTAGGTAATATTAGCATTTATTTAGGTATCCATCCTAATCTATAGGTACGGGTACTAGTCATCGGGACTTGTACCTAGTCATAAAAGAGGAAAGGGAAATAAAAAAAATATATAATATAAATTCCATATTTTGTTACAAACGTTCCATCAGCTAATTGCATTTAGTATGGAAAGTCAACATTATTTTTCCTAATTTCCTATCGGTTTCTTAGGGAAAGTTGTTCAGTATTATGATACTGAACAACTTTCCCTAAGAAACCGAAAGGTACAATCACTTCTTAACGTAATACAACTGTTTCATTCTGTGTGTTTATCCTAAACATCCTTGAATATAAGAACCTATGTTATTTATGAGTGTTGTATGTCTGTTTGTGTGAGGAAGGTATACCTAAGCATAAATATTCCACGCAGACAAAGTCGCGGAAAACAGGTAGTCCAGAGAAAGCACCCACTGCTTTATTCTCTGTATGTATGTATGACATACATAACATTACTTATGATGCATAAAATTTATCAGTTTATTATTACTAGATATATTCAGGGCACTGCAATACTGCCCGAGGCCGTGGTGGTCCAGTGGCGAGTAACCTTGCCTGCCGTGCAGGAGGCGATGGCTCGATCCCCGTCCAGGCCGACTCGTACCAATGAGTTTTTTGGAATTTATGTATAATTTTTTGGAATTATAATAATTAATATTAAATAATGGAATTATAATAATATAATTTTTTGGAGTTTTTTGGAATTATATATATTTATAACACCACTCGCTTTTCGGTGGAGGAAAACATCGTGAGGTAACCTGCATGCTTCAATTTCGAGGCATGTATTGTACCCACTGTCCATTTACAAGTGGCGACGTGCTCACTCCCCGTCACACTGGGCAGAGTTTCGGTACTATGGTGAAACGTGGATGTTCTGAAGTTTCAGAATATCTCTGACTACCCCCTCGGGGAATATATAGTCGTGAGCATATGCTTATGTATTACTGCGGCAGCATCAAGGGCAGTAACAGAGCAGATAAACAAACATTAAACCAACAGGGAATATGTACGTAAATATTAAACAGACAATTAAAAGAGGCTCGCAGCTGGGAGCGCGGTACGGCGGCGGCGGCGGCAGACAGGAAGGAAGGGAGAAATTAACGAGTCGAGAGATATCTCCAGCCCAGCCCAGCCCAGCCCCGCAACAAGTGGTTGAAACTACAGGCTGTTAGGGTAAACAGTTGCATTACTTTAAAGGGTGGTTGTACTTATGATACCGAACAACTTTTCCTAAAAAACCTATAGGAAATTCGCTAAAAAAATTGTGGACTTTTCATAGGTACATACTATTTTTTTTTGTCGAATATCCGGTATTGCGAAAATTCGGTTTCTTAGGAAAAGTTGTTCAGTATAATGGGTACAATAACCCCTTAAAATAATGCAACTGTTTACCCTAACACCCTGTATACAGGGTGAAATTGATATCATTGGCCATACTTTTAAATTAAGAGTCTACCCATCACACCGAACAACTTTTACTCTTGGAGCAATCCGATCGTAGAAAAAAAAATCTGCTGTTCTATACTAAACTACAATGCCTACTCCACTCAAATGTATGCAACAGAAGATTTTTGTTGTTGCTCCGATTTGTTTGCTCCCAGTTCGGTTTAAAATGATTTCAAATATCACCCTGTAGCATAAGAATATCTATTCCTGTAGTGTAGATATCATAACTTGGAAGTGTCCCAGCTTCCATCCCACGGTCAACCACTAATAGTTTCTTTTCTATCTAGCTTTAACTGCTGAATAAAAGATTTGCACAAATTATCCAATTTATGAATTTAACGTTCCTTTCTAAGATGGACAACGGACGATCCTTATTTGGTACGTAGGTAGTATGTATGTACCTACCTATCTACATAGTTTTACATTGACCTATTATGTTTTTTTCAATGCGACGGGAGTATTCACAAAGCAATTATTTAAATTAAATTAAAATTTGTTTAATTAAAATTTGTTATAAATCTCAGTAAGAACAGAACATTGTAAATCCTAGCTCCTAATCTAGACGCCTGAACCCTAGCACAGCTAGTGCCTTCCCAATCAATGAATCGAAACAATACATAGTACAGAACTTTTTAACAAAAGCAGTATTTGTAAAACGTTTGTTTTTTAAAGTAAACTATAATTCTACGTATAGTTTACATACTTAACGAAACATACTCCTTTACAATTACAATAAATTACCCACGTACCTTGTCAATAAAAAGTATTATCAATAAAATTTTTTGTTCCAATATCTCTAACTACTCGTAATTATCCATACGTAAGCCGTGAAACCTGTATTTTGATTTTTTTATTGGAATTGAAAACTGGTTTTGAATCAGAAGATGCATGGGTACAAGACAAGACCTACTGTCCAGTACATTAATTCGGGTGCAATGCAACAATATGTACATTGCATAGTGGTCTCCTTTGGTACATTTAGGTACACTTTAGTGCTGCGGGTCCGGCGCGGCGGTCCGGCGGCACGGGACAAAAAAACATTAGTACATCTCACATAAGAATAACATCGTAATTCGTGTGACAATGGTAGAACAGAGGGCAGTAACGATGGACCAGAAACTGGTCAATTTACCCTATGACCTGTAGATACATCGTGATGCAAACATTCATGCATACATCATCCCAGTATCAGGTGATGTCATACATATCCATCGCTATCACGTGAGGGACTGATCATCATCTCTGTGATAGAGCACGGCGTGCAGTGCACTCGAGATTTCTTAGAACTTTGGAACTCTACATTATTACAGTAACGTTAGGTTACGTACTTACGTAGATTTACATTATTATGTTATTGTCTGTACAAGGACTACGAGGGCATCACTTTTTGCGTGGATACCTCAAACAACATTGACTTACTTACTTACTACTAGATAGGCAACTCAAAACAAAATCAATCATAACAAATAGGTAAGTAGATAGGTACTATATGAGATAACTTTTATGTCAGTGACTCTACCACCGGCGATGCGTCTTAAGCAGCGATTACACTTGCAGTTGGTTGGGCCCAATTTCGGCATACATTGCCGGATTCGTTCTCTCTATTTTAAAGTGTAGAGATCAAAGCAAGCAATGTATGCCGAAATAGCCCCTAAATGTTGGGTAATGTAATCGCTGCTTTATGCTGCTTTTTGGAGTGCATTTGACATGTAAAAATATTTTTATGAAATAAATGATTATTGATTATGGTGATTCCTTATCGTGGCGTGGATGGAAGATGACACTTTTAGACTTTAGTAGAGCGCTAAAGCACAAGTGAACGCATGTACTCACGTCACGTACCTAGTAGGTATAATAGCACAGCGAAATAACAATAATATAAAGTTTAGCGCACAATAGTTAGTAAAACATAATTAGGTACTAATTATACTATAGGGTCCTTTCTAATATGCTGCCGAGTTGGGTTGTTCAGTCAGATGGCCTGATCATCATCCGTTTAAATACTATAAGCATATTAAGAACGACCCTGTATGTTTTATTTTTTTACGTAAGCTATCTAAAAAGTTAGAAACTTATTAAAAAACTCTTATTAGCTTTGTGGTAGAAGTGACCTAATAAAGTAGGTAGGTATACTATACTCTGGTAATGTGCAAAACGATCTTTCGAAGGTGGAACGCAGATGCCAGATAGGTAGAGACTTAAAGCAACGCGCGCTCGGAGCCGTGTTGCTTTAAGGGTAGAACTAACCACAAAAATAAACAATAAACGAATTGGCTCTAACTACTACACTTGTACGTGTATATTCGTACTTAGGGTAGCGACTATTTTGCTATTAGATTCAAGTTGAAACGAGGGATCCGAAGTCGGGATGTATGAGAGTTCTGCTGAAACCTAAAAGTTATACCACATAAACACCGTCACTGTACGTTAACCGAGAACCGTTATCATCAGTTATCACGTCAGTAGTAGTTATCGAGCACAAAGTTAGGTAACACGGTACCTGACGTGTTGGTGGAGCGAGGGTCGAGGGGCGACGCGTGACGTCACGAGCGAGCTTTGCGCCCCGGGAGGGGTGCGGGAGCAGGGGCGGGTGCAGGGTGGCGGTGGCGTCCCCCGGGGCGCGGCGCGGCGGCGGGCGGTACGCGCTAGTGGCCAGTGCCTTACGCGACGTGCTGCCGAGCACACGCCGCCCGCCGCCACGCCGCGAGCTCACGACGGCATGTTGACCTGACGGCCCACGCGCAGGACTTGCACAGTGCAGTGACAGTGCTCCGGGACGCCTGGGACCCTGCCGGCGAGCTACAGTGACAGCACCAGTGACGACCAGCATGGGGTGCGCGCGGGGACTGTGCACCACCGAGAAGGCGTTCCTCTTCATCAACATCGCTTTCGCTGTGAGTGTCGCCCGCTGACCCTGTCCTCTCCGTAGTTACCCCACACCTGCCCCGAATTACTCTTTACCTTTATATCTCCCGGGAAATATGGGGTGACAGCAAAACTGTCTAAGAAATATTGTGTTTATACTTATCCTGAAACTGGAATTTGTTTTATTTTTAAATAGCAGCTGTGGATGTTTGTGTTGGAATAAGAATAAGCATTGCTGATATCGAAAAAGAAAATATCGGATAATATACGAGTAAAGCAGTGTAAGTAATCAATTAACACGTGTTTACGTACTTACTTATTGCAATGTTCTGTAAGATATACACAATAATATAACTAACTAGGTACAATAGTTTCATTATTAACATTCTTTTTAATTGAATCCTGAAGTTCAATTTAAAATTTTAGAATCCTATTTATATCACATTACAATAGGGGTTGATTCTACCTTTAAAAATATGCTTTCCGAAATTTAAAGTGCGTCACTCATGATATGAATGTTAAATTAAAATAAACAAAAGGCTCTAAACGGGCACCAGTCCCCTTTGTTGGGACGGGAGTCGGAGTTGGGAATCCATCCACTCCCGACTACCGACGCGCCCAACTACCTGCCTGCCGCGTGCCTCGACCCCGTCGAACAAAACCATGCCGTTTGTTTGAAGCCATTTTAAATTGTTACCCGAATCCTTGTTACACGACTACGTCAGTCCACACCTGAATCGAGCTTATCGCTGGAATGTATTAACATTAGTACATTAGATTAGTAGCCTTACTCACTAATTGTTCCGGTAACCCTATGATTTAACTGCACACTAACATGCTCCATTCGTCCGTTACATACCTACTCATAGTGCCATTCGGCAAATTCTTTGAATAAGGATTATAATTTATAATAATTCATATTATGAATTAGAATACGTTATAAATTCCTACGAGTAAATACCTACTAACGCTAAGTTTATTAGCATAGAATTAAAAGCACAACTAAAGTTTAGAGATAGTTCAATCCAGTTTGTATAAAGTGAATAAAAACGCTTTGATGAATAATTTCAATAAAATTGTTATGTATTTTAAGTTAAGTTGAAATGATAATGTAGCAAAAGTTGGATACGTACCCCAACTTATTTACTATAAAAAAAATTGTTGATTCTGAGAAGTTCCATCGGTCATAATTCATAAACTAATTTCCTGGCTACAGTATCAAGTTCCACTCCTTATCTGAACTTATGAAAGCAAGCAAAAGTCAGCGTTGAGCTCTTTCTAATAGAAGATTCGTCGAAAAAGTTTCAAGACACTTATTGTCTGAAGAGATGCAACATAGCGTCGCATTAATTTACACAAGTGATAGCGTCGGCATCTATGCAGTGATAAACTGAAGCTGAAGCAGACGCCGGACTGAGGCACGTTGTTTGTGTCTATTGTTATAGAAAGAGAAATAGTGCTATGCAGCGCAGGCTTCAAAGATTGGCTTCAAGCCAAAAACCCATTCAGGAAGTCAAGGAGATTTTTTTTATTTTCTAATCTTTTGCCGAGTTAATGGCATATCACATTTATATATTAGGCACATAAAACAGATAACAGTTATAAAAATACCAAATATAGACAGATCAAAATGTAAAACAAGCCATAATTAGCCATAATCCTAAATATTTTATTTATAACCGGAAGAGATAAATGACACAAAAAGTCAAATAGACTACCCGTGCAGCCCGTGGTCATTGAAAGGTATAAGTACATAGCAAAAAACTAGACGTGAACGTCCAACTGTTCCATGTCCATTGCCCCTCGTCGACCGACCCGGGCCGGAGGAGGCGACTCCACCGGTTCTACTATATCATTATTACTACCTCTTCGCTTCACTAACGTCCTTAACGAATCTGATGAACAAAAAATAACGTACAGGAGTTTTTATATCGACCCACCAATTACTGGCTAATGGAATCTGCGGCCGCCGCATTCTAAGAGCAGCTCCAAACCGTCAATCAAGAACGAGAGAGGTCGGCCGAGGTCAAGGCATGACAAGAATATTGTATTTTGTTTCCTATTATTAATCAGACTTTGAACATGTCACGTAGCTTCAATATAAATTAACAATTAAGTAAAACCTTCGAAGAAAACAACGGAAAAGATAAACAGCAGAAATCACGTCCGTCCTAAATTGAATCAGACAGCATTTAAAAGACAATGCCGATCAACACGAGGAGGACAACAAAACTATAGTGCCAGTTCTGAAAGCCTTGGACACCTACTATGTAAGTTCTAAAAAGAAGAGCCTAAACAAACTTGGTTTTCGAATTAGAGTAAGTTTAGTTTCGGTTCCGGGGCAGACCGGTATCTTGGGTACTGAGAAAGCTGACGAGCTGGCGTGGGCCGGATCAGAACAAAAGATGGTTGGACCAGAACCGAGTGTGGGAATCCCAGCATGCAACATTTTAGAATGGTCATTAAGGAATGGGTTGATAAAAGAGAGTCTAGAATAGTCTGCCCTCTCAGGTCTACAACACTTCAAAAAGTTTATCAGAAACATGACAACACGAATCCCGAACAACAACAGGACCAAAGCTCGTACCATCGTCGGACCCCTCACCGGGCAGCCGGGCACTATGGCACAGGCACGATTGATGCATAAGATGAAGCTCATGCTAGACCCCAGATGTCGAGCGTGCAGAGAGGAGCAGGAAACAAATTGAACATATCATGTGTGACTGCGATGTCTTGGCGGCTAAATGCATGTGTCTGCTTAGATATGGATATCCAAAACCGGGAGATTACAGGTTTATTTCCCTGAACGGTATGGCCTCCCTCATTTACCATGTTTTCGAAGGGTGAAGAAAATAAATGTCTAGGAGTCAAACCGAAGATTCCATTGCGTCGAAGTGTTGCTGGTTTGCCAGCCCCCATAATAAGAGATAAGAAAACGAGGATGGATGAAATAGGTTCTTTTTCACACGGATATTAATGTGCTGATGATGATGTTGCGAATGTGGCCACAGCGAAGTTAATAAGGATAAGATGTTACTTTATCAGTTCTCGGCTATCTTGATATTTAGCAAGGCAGCTGATAAAAAAAGGTAGTGTATTATAATATAAGAAAAAAATAAATATAAAAAAAGACTACTACGGCTTTCACTCGCTTTAAACAAGTTTTTCTTGCCTAACATCAGGTAAGACGATAAAGGAAAATATTTGAATGGAATAACAATAAATTGAACGATCACGTGGTGGTGCCGTGTCTAATCCAGTGACCTTGAACGTCGTGAAGTATTGTTTGTGCAAGTGCTTGCGTCGGTCGAGGGTCGTCGCAGCTCCCGGCCGCGGTTAATATTGACATTACGTTACTATGTTCCACTATTATTAATTATTATACAGGGTGAAATTGATATCATTAGCATCCTTTTAAACTAAGAGTCTACCTATCAAACTGAACAACTTTTACTATGGGTTCAAACCGATCGGAGCGATTTCGGTGTTGGTTTCATAGAGAAAGTTGTTCAGTGTGACGGTCCGATCAAAGCAAAAAAAGAAATCAGCTGTTCTATACTAAACTGCAACGCCTACTCGACTCAAATGTATGCAACAGCAGATTTTTTTTGTGCTCCCATAGTAAAAGTTGTTCAGTTTGATGGATAGACTCTTAGTTTAAAAGGATTGCTAATGACAACAATTTCACCCTGTAGAATTGGACCCAGTATCCTGCACTCTATGAGATAAAAAATACATCATACGAAATAAGAACAAATAAAGAAACAACAGTGTCACCATTAGTATTCGATGTCGTAACGCGAAAGCTCCGACATTAAACTTGATCGATTCGGAATGTCCGGGACCTACTTTACAGATTCAGATTTATGCAGTAGGCGGTAGCGGGGCCGGGTGCGGGAGGATCGCGGGGAGGGGGGCAGGTCGTCGCTCTTGTGAACTTCGGCAACAGCAGCACGTTCTGGACCTGTTACGACAATGCATTATTCATGGATCGATCATCGACACAACTCTCGCTCGATGAATGCCCATTTAATGGCCATGCCGATGCCGTCGACTACGATACTATGCTCATCGTAAAACAAACATCAATTGAACTTTCAACCTCCGAATAAACGAAGTACCTATGTCGCATCGCAACAGATAACAAAGAACTACTTAGTTCTTGGCTAACCACTCCGGCTTCTACTCTCTCGCTGCCTATCCTATGATAGGGTTATGGAATAAGTAAACCAATGTAGAATTAATTCACGTAAGTAATAATCTCGGACGGGCGTCTCGTACGACTGTCGAGAGTCGAGACATCACCTAATTTATCTCAATAGGAATCTGTTAACAAGATTGTCGGAAGATGGGAAGATCAACTCACTGGATAGTAACTTCGGCACTAACTTATGCAATACATGATGCCTGCCGAGTTCCTTAATCTCCTCTGAATCAGAGGATATTCACGATTAATGTTATCAGATGCGATCTGCGTGGATTTTGCCGATACGCGTTACATTCTGATTTATTTATTTATTACATTTATTTATTTATTAAACAATTACAAGCTTCACAAAGGAACTCCAATACCCCATGCAAGTAAGTATACAAATCAAACAAGAATATGATGATTCCGATACAACCATATTCGAAGAGCTGAGTTCGCTCTTTGTTTATTTATTTCATTAGTTCATTACATTTAAAGGAAAATAATTATAAAATGTCGAGCGCTTTGAACTTTGCACGCGATTACGTGTACAATAAAATATGTAACCGACATGAGATGACTAGAACTAGACGCAAGTTGAGAATAATGTATAAGAAATAATTGTGTGACATATCTAAATGCGCATTCATTGATGAATGACTCTGAATCAGTAGTTCGATAACTGCACGTGCAACAAGCGCTTATGATAAATATTAGAGATATCAATAGCAATTAATTAGCTTCATATGGCATTGGTATGGGACTCGAAATGTGATCATGCCGCTTTCCGCGTTCCCGACCTGCCCTGCGGCTGCACCCCGCTTGCAGCGTATGTGTCATGTCAACTAACATTCCGGCACATTACTCCATAAAAGTCTGTCCACGCATTACTAAGTTCTAACAGATCACAGCTGTTGCCATTAACCATTAAACCTTTGTTTATCTTACTGACAATCCTCACAATTTCACGCAACAGATTTGTCACGACTCCATTGTAACATTGTTGCGTTCAAAGATACCTATGTCTTTTGCATGGATTAGTCTAGGACATACTTGAGTATGTCCGCGGATTATGTAAAGATTGTTCAATGTTCACGGACTGTATTTTTTATGTCAACAAATTATAATAGAACACAAAATATCTCTGCATACTTAACTGATAAGAAGAAGTCGGCACACTTCGTTATCGGGGAAGGACTACTGTAGGCCAAAGTGATTTAGCACATAAACTTTGTCTTTACGTTAACAATTAGCACACAATGGAATGTTAATGTGTAGTAAGAGGCAATGTTTCAGTCTACCCTTGCCTTGTACTATATGTCAAGGAGCCGCATGTGTTCGAGACATCTTATACAAATTAGTTAATTAGTTAAGTAAGTCGCTTAGTGCTCGCCTTGTTTAACTCGGTGCGTCTATTTTTAGCTGAGGATGTGTCAAGCGTTGTTTACTTATCAGTGCGATATACGAACGACTTTAGATGTGCATCAGGAGACGATACTTTACTTTGACACGCTTTATTTTCTTATTAAATTAGTAGGTGTACAGGGTGTTAGGGTAGACAGTTGCATTACTTTAATGAGTGATTCTACTCACGATACTGAACTACTTTCCCAAAGAAACATTAGGCAAATTCGCAAAAAAAAAAAAACGATTTTTCGTACAATACAAACGTTCGGTCAGCTGATCGCATTTAGTACAGAAAGTCAAAAAATGTTTTTCCTACTTTTCTATAGGTTTCTTAGGGGAATTACAAAATTGTAATGCTGTAAATCTTCCGAAAATAAAATAAAATAAAGTTGTTTAGTTGTTGTTTATTAGTAGAATCACCCCTTAAAGGAATGCAACTGTTTACCCTATCATCCTGTAGATGAATAAGAACAGAATGCTCTTCTCAATTATTTCGTTTCCCCATCCTCCAAATATCGGTGACGCTGTGCTTATGAAACGGTTATTCCACAAGAATTATTATTATGCAAATGAGATGGTGACCAACTCGGCCTGATGGCATCGACAGCCAATTCACAACGGTACTCTGGTACTTGGCTCTAATTGAACAAACATTCAGTTCAAGGCAAGTATTGACACATTTGTCTCGGTAGATACTTTGTGTGAAACTGTGCAATATGTGTCAACCACCAACGAGCAACAAGTAGATAGAAATCTGAAAGCTCGAAACAGGAAACTTCCAAGAAAGCCCACGTACTCGTACGTAGCGAGCCTCGCAATCTAGTTGATGGCACTCCAGTGTCCAACTACACATGTATGCAGTTTGTACGGGGACTTCCACGAACCGACCCGACCTGTTTTTACCGCACGATTAAAAATGATGATGGTGGAAAATACGTGGCTTGAAATATTCCACCGGTGACAGCAGCTCGTTGGTGTAGGTGAGCTTCGATATTGGAAACGATCACCGCCATAAGACCTGCCAAACACATACGGAATTCCGAATCAGGATTTTGTTTTTGTATAGGATTTGGTACCTCCGAAATTTCGAACGGAATTATGGAGGGGGGAAATCCATACGAAGTCGAAATCCTGATTCGAGAAATTCTGTTCTATGCTAGATACTGTCAGTCTTTTGATAGGTGACCGTTTTAGTCATCGCGGGCGTAGAAAGGAGCTTCGAAAGGTACGTTACGCAGTTGGTCCCTGATAGTTCCGTCAGATTGCGGTTTAAGGGGATATAATTCGGAGCGCGCTCCAAATAAACGAAGTCTGGTTATATTTTTGATACTAACCAATTAAAGTCAATGAAATTTTTTAGAAACAATCTAGAAACTAATCTCTAAGTGTATGCTTGTATGTTGTCAAATTTTCGTTAAAATATACAGTTTCAGTGCTAGGATTAATTTAAGGCACTGTATCTTTAAAATTGATTGTTTCTGAAAAAACAACATTGAGTTTAATTGGTTAGTACTTAGTATTAAAAATATAACCAGACTTCGTTTGTATAGAGCGCGCTCCAAAATCAGAGCTAGAGGCCAGCCCCGGATCTAGGATTTTTAACCCGGGGCAGAAACTTGATTTTGGCGCAATTTTCAAGGGAGTGGCAATAATTTTTTCCCAGAGAGGCCAGGCAGGTTCACGTTAGGTCGTTGCAATAAAACTTATACCCATAACTTAGAGGGAGCGAAGCTAAGCTCGAGATTCTACTGTTATATGATTAGTTCTTCGCAATAATAAATAAATAGAAATAAAAAAAAAAAAAATATTCTTTAATTCAGACATTACATCCAAATGTTGTTAGTGTCACACTTAAATAACTATGTTAGTACAAACACTTAGTTAACCGTTGTGTGTCGCTGTAACCAATACGAATTTTAATGTAAACAAGTAATTAGTTTTAATGTAGTCAAGAGGAGTGTTTTTGGTACCAGTAAGACGGACACAAGCACTATCACTCATACCGCATGTATCCGAACCGAATATATTGAATAAATATATTTGTATTTGTACTTAAGTGTAGACCGATCCACCTCTTAATTTAGCAAATGCTGCTGTGCTTATGATCCAAAATCTGGATCGAATTCTGTAATACTACAGGTATGACTACATGCTACATGACTAGATAGTTTTAATACAGTAAAAAACAGGAGGGAGTGAAGTAATCTCGATATATTTTTTGCAATATTTGCAAATCATTTCAATAAATTATTTGACCAACTCTTAATTTTGGTGTCCTCTTAATCTCCCGCTCGGGGCGTAGACCTCGGTTTGACCGCCCTAGATCCGGGACTGCCAAAGGCCTATTAAGGCGGCTTGAAAATTTTCTGACAGGATTGGAGTATGGCCCACTACCGCTCACGCTATTCATTAAAAGAGGCTTTTAATGCCCTTTATTGGGCTCCTATAGGCTATAGGCAGGAATCACTTACCGGTGTCAATGTCAGTCGGCCCGCGGCTGCGGCGTCTCTCGAGTGCACTTCATCTCGCTGAGGGCGCCCGCTCTAATCTCATCGAGATCACTTTGTGGTGGTGCCTCTTTTTTTGTGACTCTCTGAACAATGAACCCTCGAGCTTTGTGCCGGGAGACATTGTGTGAGATAATTATTTTTCTTTTTGAAGCTCAGGTACACGCGCACTCCTGTCAGAAAGGTATAGCGAAGATGTAGATAAATACACCGATCGACTTCTGTGAAAAGGTTTCATAGGCATTATAAGGATCCGGTTTATTTGATGGTTTTTTTTCGGGCATAGGCCCACCACACTTTTCCACCGCTGTAACTCCTGTAAACCAGGATCACCAGCAGCGACCATTCACAACACTAGACAATGAAGTCCAGCGAGCCCGGGGAATGACTTGCAAACGGGAGACAGCAATAAAAAAAACATGGCTATTAGAGAGCCAATTCCAGGGATAATTTATGGCGGCGTTGAAGACCCTATCGCAAAAAGCACCAAATAGATTTTATTTGATAGTTACCACGCTAGACTGGGAACCTGAGGTCTTGAGTTTGAATCCCGGTTCTTAATACAGAGACAAAGCTCCGAACAATCTACTATGGGAGAAGTTGGGTGAGCGCGTCATACGCGATCACTTTGTGCGCTGCTCCTAAAACCTTTGTCTCCGTGGGGCCAGGAGCTCACAATAGTTTATGATCGCGTGACGCCCTCGTCCAATGTCTCCCATAGATTGTCCTCTAGCTCGATTATTCGAAGCTTTGTTTCGGCGGCGTACCTATTACTCATATCATGTGAGACGGTGCTGTGATACCTGTGGTAATAAAGAAAAAACAGGTAAAGTGCGAGTCGGGCTACTCGCGCAACGAGGGTTCCGTACCACACCAACACACAATATAGTAACTTACAAAAACTTTTTTTTCACTGGGACTTTTAGCGCGATACTGACTCACTCTTGGCCATTTTTTTATTACTTGTTGTTATATTGTAGAGCTTGCTCTATAATCACACCAAGTTTGACGCTTGTATGTATTACCGTTTTTAAGATAGAGCGAGAAGAAACAACGTTGATAAAAACTAGTTTCTTGTATGAGGACCCCCCTTTATTTTTACTTTATGTTTATTGTATTATTTGTCATCAAATCCAATAATTTACACTGGCTACTTATTACGGTTCAGAAAATATAGCCCTCTGAAGCTAAGACGGACGGACAGACTGACCTTTGGGTACGGAACCCTAAAAACGAGGGTTGTGCGTGTTCATGTTTAATAGAGGGTGATACGCACAGGAGTGTCGGACGTTATAATTATAAGATTAACTTAATTAAAATACTTTCAGTACAGTTAGTCACGGCACGGAGCTGGAGGGGTGACGCTCCGCCCCCTCACCCCCGGGCGAGGCATTCGACCGGTTTCTGATCGGGCTCACCTCTACTCTGAACCGTTGAGATTTATTTGTATTATTTAATACCTTCGCAGACAGACCGTTGTCGCATATCGTCACTGGAACTGGAAGATAGTTTTAATATAAGAGATAGACGTACTTATTGTTAATATGCACTGTAACTATGCGAACAGTACTAAAACTGACATGTTCTGTCATCGTTAACATAACATAACATAACATAAATATTCTTTATTTGCACACCAAAAATATACAGTAAGTAACAAAAACGAATAAAAAGAACGTAAGGGTACAAATGGCGTATGGAGGTAATGGTGATCGTTCAAATGTACCTTTGAACGGCTGTAACTCCTAAACCGAATGGAGTTATGCAGGCAGACCCATCACAGAGATCGCTCTACACCCTATAAATACTGAATCAGCCTTCCAGCTGATGATAACAAAAAGTACGTCTATCTCTTATACTATTTAGGCATGGAACCGGACATTCAAGGACTTTGCTAATTCTTCAACAATACGCTATTTTTGGTATCGCGTCATAGTATAGAGTCCAACTGTACAGAACTGAACCTATTGTGTCTAGTGTAGTGTGCCTCGATCATTGCATTATCGACTCGTTTTCGTGTGTCCTACATACCCCCCCCCCCCTCAGATCAGTCTCACGCGATCCTTTGTTACATACCTACATTGTAATGCAATTTTGGTACATTAAATAGCACCGAAACCGAAACCGATGATCGTGTATGAAGCGACTTATGTCTGTGGAAGAGGCAAAAGAGGTGTGTCAGGATCGTAGCCGTTGGCAATCAATAAGGGACATCAGTAGGTTCGCAGAATCACTTAAAACTTCGTACGAATGTGAACTAAGTGTTACGAAATACATCTGTTTTTGTTTCATTCAAAAATTCGAAATGGTTTTAAAGTTATAGACATTCGAAGTTGAACCAAAATTCAAATGTCCGTGAAAGCGCGCGCTTTGCGTGTGACGTAGCTAGACAGGTCCCGCCCACCTGCATCTCGCGGTGCCTCGCGCGCTTCTTGCCAGTTCCGCCAGTTCGCCACGAAAACACGTACGTGAGTAGGTAACGAGTTCGTCTTCCGACCGTTTATTATTATTTAGTAGTTATTCAATTTTAAACATGGAAGAAGGATTTCAAAAAGGACAATCAAATAACTTGCCTGGAGTGGACGGTTTGATGGTGGCTCAATATTTTTCGAAAAATGCTGATTTCGTTGCCGCTGAAATGCGAGGAGTTAAAATGAAAAAGTAAGTATGAATCAAATTTGAATGAATATCACATGATATTTTTTTGTTTTTTCCCATTTCACGCGTCACAATAATTGTAAGAGCAAATAGGTACCTACGTAAGTAAGTTAGTAGGTATGTTCGAACTATGTGGTACCTACCAAACTCTTTTCTCTAACAAAATGTAACCTAGTAACGATATGACATGTATTAACACAAGATATGACACCGTTATTTTTCTCTATACACCATTTGTAAGTCTTTGAATTTGACATATCTGTTGTAGGTACCATCATTGTTATTTTAAAGAAAAATGCAGCGTGTCGCGTATGTGCCGCGGCCGACGAACAACAGGCAACAGTCGAGCGAGTCGGGGGCATGCGGTGCGGCGCGAAGCGATTCATGTCTCGTGACGTCACACAAGCGAGTGCGGTCGAGCGTTTCTAGCCTACTTTATAAAATTAATATCTCGAAAACTACTCATCGTATCGAAGTAATTATTTCGACGACTTTTATCTTATTTTATAGACTGTATGATAAAATAAAAAGTAAAAAACACAAATGTTCTTCATTGTCTCTATGCCTGCCCCAACGGGACATAGGCGTGAGTATGTGTATGTATGTTTGTACAGGGTGTAAACTCAAATGCGTTACACAAATTATACTTATGAGGGTGCTTCGGACCATCAAACTGAACAAATTTTACTATGAGACCAATTATGAAATAAAAAAAAAATGGAACAAACCGCAGATTTCTTTTTTCACGATTTCAATGTTTGTCGAATCCATAGTGAAAGTTTGATGGTTTGAAGCACGCCCTTAAGTATATGTAAAGCCCTGTATAACTACCACATACCTACTACATACTTGCGGAGGTCGACACTATTGATTGCATGAAATGACGTATATCATACTAAACGCGGTGTACCAGCTACTAGAAAGTAAACTCTAATTATTAGCACGAGCTCTACCTATATTTAGTGTACCTTTTACCCGAACCTAAAGGCCAGAAGGCAGGCATTTATTTAAAACAAATGTTCAACTACTACACTACCTACACTATTAAATAGTTCTTCAAGGCAATCTTAACTGTAGATTCGTCTAAATAATTTAGTATAAAAAGTACAAATTATATTATTATTATAGATATATAGACATGATAAATGACAGGCGAGCGAGAAGAACGTGCCGTCTCGCGACAGGCACGTGCTCTTTTTTCCCCTAACTGACAAATATTATGTACATCATAGTTCAGGAATGTTACTACTGCTCAATACTGCGGACTATGGTGTGACCACACTAGTGACGGCGAGGCGAAGCCCCCCTGGTAGGTCAACCGAACCAGTGGCTCGTGCTCTACACTACACATGACATTTATACGTTGGAGTGGATCAAATGATATACAAAAAAAGAAGTGGATCGTGCCGTGATGCCGTGCCATCTCAGGCCCCTAGCCCCTAGCTTACGGGCACCAGCACTGTAGCACAATGTAGCGTACATTACTACCTAGCGGCTAGGCGAGCTTCGTGTTCGTGAACGTCAGGCGAGTGACGTCACGCGCTGCAAGAGACAGGCGCGTCGAGTGACGTGACGTCATCACGCGCTGCGAGATGCTGCGCCTAGCTACAGGTCCGGACTCGCATTATATGAAATTGAGATTGACCCTTCTTGCACTTTATAACACGCATTGCGATGGACGCATAATGAATTACATAGTCGTAAGTATTACATATATTACGTAGATGTACACACGGCGACCCATCAAGCTATACAAAACCAATATAATCTGGCCGCGCGACGTTAACATAATTCGACCTACGCGCGGCCAGCTTATTTTGGTTTTGTATAGCTTGATGTGTCGCCGTGTGTACCCCGCATCAGCCACAAACGACCACAGCTCTGATCGTATTGGTTTCCCGTTCAGATTCAGGAGAGATAGGGAGGAGGAGGGAGTAGAGGAGGAGGATACAATGTACCATGTATAATTATAATACATTATTGTATATTTATGCACACACTTAATGCATTTAAAAATATTCTGCGTACCAAGCTGCTTTCCTAATAAAGTGGTAGCTGTACTTAATCGAAGTCGGCTTTGAGAATTTAACGTCGTGAATCACATCATCACAACAATAAATTAAAGGTGCCCTGAATATTAATTCATTGATGGAGATCAAAATCAAACTGTCATTCATTGGTGCAACCAAAAAAAAAACGAAAATCTGTCGCGTTGAAGTCTTAAGTATGCCAGAAATAAATACAGTAAAAAGACATCAACGATTTCACAATCAATATTTTTGTCATGTCGATCGACGGTAGACATGCAGTCCCGTTATTTTTAGTTGAAATCTTTATCTCAGCAAATACAAATTAAAGAACATTTTTGGTTATATTTTTCCCACTTCAGACTACATTCTACAGCCTGACTACCCCCTCGGAGAATATAGTCGTTAGCCTATGCTATGCTACTTCTAGTGAGTACCTATTCACTAATTTTTTTGTGTTTTTCTGTTGGAGTCCAACATTTAATTTTATCTATAACTTATAGTTTTCTGAAAAACCAGCTAAATACTTATAATGCTTGTGTATGCGCGCGACTTTGTTTCCTGAAATAACTGATTTTTATTTTTATTACTCTTCCTGGCCCCCTCGAGGTTGAGGCTCTGGCTGCAGCCCTGGCAGCACACGCCGGGGTGAACGTCCTCCGCGCCTTGCGCTCGTCTCACTGTAATTACTTCAAGATCCTCATCCGGCCCAGTTTGTTTCGTTGGGACTCGGGAGTCGGGAATCGGGCGACGACACCGTACGGAGATATTCCTGTTTACATTACGTAGAATGTTTTATTTATTACTTATCACACAACATGCCAACTCCTGTAAAAACTGTGTCATTGCATTGGAATGGGGCGCGACCTAGGTGCACCAAATGTTGTATTATTGCTAAAGGATAAGGTTTTTTATACAGTTATTTCGTTGCCGCCTGATATTTCATTAAGTCACATGATGACTGTCATCTTGAAACCACAAAATATGACAAAAATTGGATATACGTGGACATTGCTAAAATTCCACATATTCATAGTTTTAGAAATGATTCAGATTTGTTCGAAATGGGGATAGGGTCGCGCACGATTCGCGAGTCTGATATTGTCAATAAGGTGAAATCATTTGAGTTTTTGTTATTTTGCTGACCCACTTTCTTATATGACGAAGATTGTCGTGAATTTTCGACCGTATAATGCTTTGGCGTGTTGCCAATTTTTTAATTAATTATTATGTAAAATAAAGTTTTTTATTTGTTTCAAAACAACAATACACAAAATGGCAAAGGAAATATAGCATAGTATTAATTTAAGTTTAAAGACAGAAAGGTCTATGACTCATCAATCACGATCCAAGTAAACAAAATTGCCAACAACCGCTGCTGTTATTCATGACAGGGCATGTCATTTTGCCCATAGCTCAGGAGACAAATCTATCTATATCTATATCTATATTCTATATTTCTATATATTTCTATATTTCTATTTCTATATACTATTATAAAACTGTAACAGGAAGTTTGTCTGTACATTGAAGATATTAACAAAAAAAAAGTTACGATATGGTTTTTAGGTGTCCCTGATTCCATTTCACCAATTTTTGGATTTTTTATCTGTCTGTTTGTTTGTGTGTTTGTTTGTTTGTTTGAACGAGTATCACGCAAAAACTACTGAACCGATTTTGATGAAACCTTTTTTTGTTTGATAGCTTATGATCTGACTTAAAATCTGGTATATAATTTGTGCGGACGAAGTCGCGGGTTTACGCTCGTATTTAATACGTATGTAATGATTTAATATTTTGTTTTTACAATAAGTTTTGTATGATATCATTGTTTGTTCTATAGTGTTGGTGCGTCAGTCAGCCAGTGAACACGTACCTACTGTGACCACTAGACTGTCGCATCCGTGGGACAAGCTGACAAATGCAACCACTGATAATGATAACTCATTTATGTAGAGCGCATTGAGCTCAAACCCTGTAGGTACCTACTTATTGTTTATAAATAATTTGTAAACAAAAAGTAGGTACCTACAGGGTTTGAGCTCTTATTATGTTACAAAGAATTCAGGCCTTATCTCAAATTAAATACTCGAGGGTCTTGTGACGTGGTGGTTCAAGTGCAAAATATGTTACGTCGAGTAAAGTGCGTCCTTTCTGAGCCTGGATACCAGATTCCTTCAATAACTGCTTGAAAATAGTCTAACAGAAAGAACAACAGCGTCCACCACTGCACTCGCATTAGACCGACCCGGGGCGGCGGACAGCGTTATCTATTTCATTATCATTAATTAAAGTAAAGTTCGCATGTGATCGCTGTCATCAAGCGATCTGAAACACTAGGTCGACTCGATACTCCTTGATTTAAGTAGGTATACTACATTTGCCGTGTGGTGTCGGCTGAGAATAGCACCATCCCATTTCCTACCGTGGTGTCGTAAAATGCGACTAAGGGATCTACCGGAGGATGGGCAGCAGCATCCTCTGAGTACACACATTGATTCAATCCAACTGCGATCGCCAACCCGCCTGCCAAGCGTGGCGATTATGGCAAATCCCCTCATTTTGGGGGAGGCTTATGTCCAGCAGTGGACGTCTGTCGGCTGATATGATGATGATGATGAATACATATATCGGGGTACACTTCTAATATCCAAGACTGCGTGACTCACCAGGGCTCCCTTATTGTTTCTAAAATTATCAATAAGTTTTACCTAGTAGGTAAAAGGTATTCAATAACGGTGACGTCACTCGCCCTGTCGACCTCTTAACCTTGCGACCTTGCTCGGCAGCCGACAGCCGCACGCAGTTCGCAGCATGAGGACAATGCTCGCCCTCGCCCCGCCCCGCCGCCCGCCCCGCCCTGTCCCGTCCCGCCCCGAGCACTTCTACACATTACGACACAGGCGAGCCGCTATAAAGTGTAAACATGCACTATTTTTACTTTACAATCATTCTGATAAGAGGTGCGCTCGTCCTAGGAGGTGCGTTACTGGAAATTGGGTGCATGTATAGGTAATAAAATAAAATGAACTGTTCGTAATTCGGCGTTCTTTTTAGGGTTCCGCACTTAAAGGGTGAAAACAGGACCCTATTACTAAGCCTACGTTGTCCGTCCGTACGTCCGTCCGTACTCCGTCCTACATATTTAAGACTGTATTTTTTGGCCCTTAATAGACAGTTGACAGAAGATCTTTCCTCCTAGTATGGGAAATATCCTCCTAGTATATCGTCCAATTAACTATAATAAATTAAATTATGTTTTTGAGTGTAATACCATCAATAATCGTTACCGTTTGGTGGCCTCCTTGTCACAAAATGTGCGTTTTTACGGCGTATTTTTCTAACAAATAATAAAGATGACAAAACTTTAAAAACTGAGGGGGTCCTCATACAAGAAATCATTTTTATCAACGTTTTTTCTTCTTGCTCTATCGTAAAAACGGTAATACATAATATAACCGCCAAACTTGATCAATCAATCAATCAATTATACTTTATTTGACACAAAAAACAGAGTATACAGAGAGCAAACAATCAGGAAATACAAAAGGTACAAAAACAGGCGGTCTTAACGCTAAAAAGCCATTTCTTCCAGACAACCTTAGGGTAGAGAAAATAGTGAAAGAAGATTGGTAGGCGGTGTAGATCACAATATCACTTGATGTGATTAAGATTATAGAGCAAACTCTACAGTATAACAACAAATAATGGAAACCGTCCAAGTGCAAAGTCTTTCGCTAAAGGTCCCGGAGAAAACAAAACTTTTTTCTAATTTGTGGGTGTCTGGAACGGAACCCTCGGTGCGCGAGTAGCCAGACTCGCACTTCATCGGTTTTTTTGGTTATAATATTCTTTAGGTATTAGATCTTTACAGCAGATATGTGTAGGTACTTAAACTTGAAGGCACACTCCGAATCCGAACCTGTGGGACTAGTGGTCCAGGGCGATCGTTAAACGATCCCTCTACGGATTCAGAGCTATTGGATGACACAGGCCGTCTGGCTAATCCTACTTTAGGTGGGTTTACTGGCTTGACAAAACTGAAAAGTATTATACTAGAACATTATTATTACAGTGAGTCATTTATATCTGTCATTTCAGCCCACCCATGATAAGCCGCTCATTGAGTACGCTTAGTAATAATACATTGGATAATACCTACTGTTGGCAACAGTTTGCAGAGACCTGTCTCAAACATAGCCCGCAATTAACAAAAATGTATAATAACATCGTTTGTATGAACGATTCCTGGTACCCAGTTGCACGGAGGTGACTCTTAGCCTCTGTGTTGAAGAAGGACTTTCTTTGTGCGTGTTATCGCGAGCGAGGCGAGGCGAGCGGGGATGTAACATGTCGTGGATGTGGACGCAGCTTTGTGTCACCGTTGCCTTGCGTTGTTCTGGACAGAGGGGTCTATTGTTAATGCACCTTTGTACGTTATCTTGAGGACATACCTAATTACTAAAGGAAAGTCTGTATTCTGCATACCTAATGTATGATAGTTATTTCAGATAAGTTGATTACATTATATCTTGTGTATAAGTATCCTATATAGGCTAGCACTTAGACGTCTGTTACATACTAAACATTTATTAAGTACCTAGGAAATATCAAGTTGTTTTCATTCCGAGCACGACAGCACTCGACTATCAGTTACATTACATTGGTAATGTACAGTAAGTGGGTAACAATTTATAGATATCGATCTCTGTCTGGATGCGTGCCAGCAGCCCTGAGGGTCGACGGAAGCGGATCAATACACGGGTCCCGTGCGTGCCGCGGTGATGTATACCACCGACCATGTGGGTGAGAGGTCCACACTCCACAGGCCGGGAGACTGTCGATTTCGGAGTCTGCTGTTAGGATAGGGAAAGAACTTAAGCTTGTCTAATATCAAAATGATCACAGAATTATCACCTCGAACCAAATTTAAAACTAATAACTTAAATATAAACTATAACATCTGCCCTAATGGTGAAAGATCAAAAGTTGTTTTTGCCTAGAAGTGTAGGATAGGCTTTTTCATCCACTTTTGTTTTCCTACCAATCTTACAAGCCTAAAACTGATGCCCGGTGATCTTTATAGTTTTTGGAGTGAGATCTCTAACCAGAAGATGGTCTGTTGTACGGGTCACCATGAGGACTAACAACCTTGTAAATGTAAAGGTAATGAAGAGTAGGTACAATAGTACCAGATTTGTATGTACTGTAGCTAACCCTGACATAGGCCTCGGTCTTTTTGGGTTGTTACTGCAACACCTGCATAATATTGGAGACGCTTACTTGAGTCTATTTTAAGGTGTATATTGTGTCTTGTATTTTTGTTGTCTTACAAATAAATGAAAATAAATAAATATGTCTCCCCGATGTTCCGGCGCAGTTGACAAATTTTAATAGCGCGCGAAATTAACATCTTGTCCAATCAGGATGTGCCACTTTCACTCCTTCTTTGCCACGATTGGCTAATTGTTTTCGCGCCCTTTTCGCTGCTATCAGACTTTGCATCCTTTGATAACTAAAGTTTTGTAAGGGTCTTCGCAAACGAAGATTGACGAGGGTTATTATTTTTCTGGTCGTACTGTAAGTGTTCTTAAAACGAAAGTCTTCGACCAGTGTATGTTGCCAGTGATGACATATGGAACAGAGACATGGTCGCTCACTCAATGCATCATAAAAAGGCTGAAAGTCACCCTAAGGGCAATTGGGGAGTTTCCGTGATCGAATCAGAAATGAAGAGATTCCCTAAAGAACCAGAGTAGCTGACATTGCTCGCAGAAACGATGGCTATGGGGCCGAAAAGTTCTCGAGTGGCGACCGCGTAGGTACCGAAAAGCGCAGCGTGGGTAGGCCCCCCACACGGTGGACGGGCGACCTGGGAAAGGCGGCGCAGGAACCCGTTGGATGAGGGCAGCGCAGGACCGGTCGTTATGGCGATCCTTCGGGGTGGCCTATGTCCAACAGTGGACGTCCATCTGCTGAGATGATGATGACTGTAAGTGTTTGTGTCCGTGTGATCGAGAGTAGTATTTGTTGCAGATGTACAGCGGGGCGCTGCTGGCGACGGCGGCGCGGCTGGCGTGGGACCCCAGCACGTACACGTGGTTCCGGTTCCTGTGCGCGGCGCAGTACCGCGTGTCGGCCGCCTACGTGTGCGCCGCCGGCGTCTGGCTCGCGGCGCTCGTCTACCTCGCCGCCGCCGCCGCACAGCGCCGCGCCCACCACGCGCTGCATCTCGTACGTACCGACTTGTGCACCAACTAATACCTCCAGAAAGACACAAGTTGATCATATCGACACATTAATGTTTTATCTACCCAGTTTACAGTGACAAATAACACTTAACATACTCAGATTGTCAAAAAAAATATATTTTTCAGCTTGAAAATTATCATAATGATATCAAATTGTACCATTGTTACTGAAATTTTCATTGTATTGAACATATATAACCATCAGACATCGTTAGTATGGAGCGCGCTCTGAATTATATCCTATTAAAAACCTGGAGCGAGCGAAACCAGCTCAAGATTTTACGGCAACAAAACTTTGTAATACATACAATAAAAAACCAGAACCGAGCGAAGTGTGCTTGAGATTTGACATAAATGTGTGTGTATGTGTCAGTACGCTGCGGGGGTGGTGTGCCTGGCGCTGAGCGAGGTGGCATATGGCGCGTGGATGGCGACGTCGCTGGTGGCGTGGTGGCGCTCCGCCCCGCAGGCCGAGCTGGCGCGCCGCGGCCTCGACCTGCTGCACGACATCAAGCCCGCGCTGCTCGCCGTCGACCGCTACCGAGACGTCGCCCGCCCGCTCTACGAGATGATCGAGGTACCCTACCCTACCCTACTACCATATACACGTGCGCTTCATTCATTCATTCCTTTCCGCCGTCCGAGAAGACCACCATACCACACCACACCTTGGACACTGTCAGCTGATAGCCGTCATTTCATACAAATGGGAAAAATTGAAAAGAAGAGTATTAAGCATGTGCGATACAGTTGCGTGCGAGCGAGACAGGACCACGATTCAACTTTACTGTACAACAAATTTACTGTATGTAGTACTAGGTGGTTACTAGATACTTTTTCTTATACTGTGATCACACATAGGTGGAGAGAGCGAAAACTGTTGAGTGTTGAGGCCGTTATAATTTGTCCTGCAGTGGACGTCTTCCGGCTAAAACTAAAGAGACTTCTTTTGAAAACAGCAAAGCTATTGAAATTTGTGTTTCAAATACGACTCTCGTTATCTCAGCTCCTCTAGGAAGTTTGCCAGTTTTTAGACCACCCCGAAGCATAAGCTATGAATCTAATTGCTAACGTGTCGCCGTCATATTTCAGGAAGTAGAGCGCGAGGCGCCCAACAACGCCTTCGTCATCATTATCTTCGGCGCCCTCGGAGCCGCGTTGCAGGTCAGTGCCGTTTACAAATCAAACCAAAATAAAAAAAAATTATTTCAGGCAGAGTACAAAGATTGTTACTACTATTATACTTCTCTGATGTCATATTATTTATTTACCTTCATTTCTTCACTTCCAACGCTACACGACGGCTATAAATAATGACCCGCCTGCTACAAGATGCACTCTCTGGAAAGAAAGGACGCCTCCACCAGCTAAGTTCATTTCCCCAAAGGAACAACAAACTCCTGGACACAATCTTAAATGACAAGTGTGGAAATCCTTAAATCTGCTTCGCATTCAGGTCGTCCGTTGCAGACTTTTGTGCAATTGGGGGTATAGGGATCCTGGCCTAACACAATGTGATTGCGGCAAACCAATCCTGTCGATGGGTCATCTGCCTGAATGCCCGTTGTGCCCAAACATCTGTACGAGAGCGGATTTAAATACAGCTACACCTAACGCTATCAGGCTAGCCGAACACCTGGCCAGTAATATATAAAAACACCACTGAAGAATTATTGACACGAATAGAAGAATTTATTGACTGTCAATGGTTTGAAACGTAGCTTATTAATTAACGTATCTCTCTCACATTGCAGGTGGCTGCGTTCATAATGGCGCGACGCCTGGCGCGGCGACCGGCGACGTCGGCCTCCGAGGAGAAGGAGCGTGAGGCAGGCGTGTGCCGAGCCGCGCCCTCGTGTGACGAGGACAGCGACAGTGCCGACGGCTCCCATGAGGCTCCTCCCGGCTGGCGGAAGAAGGCCAACCTGAGGATGTATACTATACTCGACAAGATTTTCTAGCAGGTGAGGAGCTCGCCCGCCTTTCAAATATGCTCCATACAAAGACAACGTTTACCGTGAATACGTAACTCGTAACCTACTACAAATAAGGTTCACAATCGAATGCAAGACATAAATCGCAAGAGAAATAATCACAGAGATTCGATGTACATAATACAATGTCCAACTAAGAACTTGGACTACGGCCGGTCCCCAGGCATCACACCTGGCGGAAGATCTTCCCTTTTCACAGTAGTTTTTCCACAGGCTGGCTAGTGGCTTCGTAGCCCAGGATAATTACAGTGGCTAAAGTTCGAAAGTTACGCACTAAATGATGCGGCTAGCTATCTAGGAATTGATGATGAGTTTGACAGGAAGTATTTTATCGTGTGACAGTTTTGAAATCTGACCGTCCGTAGGAACTATTCGTTTAGATACCACCGTTCCTTCTGTTTCGTTTTTTCGTAGAGGTATACTTGACAATGTCTATGAGAACTGAAGTCGGGTTTCAGTCCAGGGCCCGGCGAGAAAAAGACCATGTAATAATGCATTTTGGTTAATGGTTACGTAGGTGGTCCAGCAAAGACGCCACGTGCCGTGAGTATGCTGTGGACTACCTGCACGTTAGAATTACAAACACGCGTTAAAATAATGTAGGTTCGAGGCGTCAGGAAACAAAACAACTAGGTCCATTGTTTGTGTGCAAGTCTTCAGGTGTGCTGTGGGACGGTGGTGTCCGTCTGTCAAGATTCAATCTTACCGACTGAGCGTCAAAAGAATGCGTATCTATCCTCCCTTCTGCTTCTGCCCATCGCGCCTCCTAAGGCGCGGGCGACTCGTACGAGTTAGTATCTATTAATTAGTCGATCTAGAAGGTTGTAGCCGACTAGGCGGTGGAACGTGGAGTGTCCATATAAGTACAGTACGTAGCTGTAAGTAATACTAATCGTTATGTACGTGTGTTTTTGCAGGACGAGGTGGCGCCGCGGTCGCCGCAGCAGCAGCAGCGCGTGCGGCAGGCGGCGCGGCGGCGGGGAGCGGGCGCTGGCGCGGGCGGGGCGGCGGGCCGGGGCCGGGGGCGGGGCGGGGCGGGAGGGGGGGTGGCGCGCTCGGCCGCCTGGGACGCGGTGCAGGCGCAACTGCGCGCGACGCCGCGCCCCTCCGCCCCCGCCGCCACGCTCCTCATACTGCACACCGAGCTGTAGCCTCCGCACTGCCTTTATTACATGTAAAGCGTGAAAAATACAGAGAGGCGTTAGGCGAAGGCGCGGGACGGACGTGGCGCAGAAATCCGTGCCGCGCCGCTTGAGTGTTGATTACACTCAAGCGGCGCGGCACGCGCTGTGATTCAACGCGTCGCTTGTATACATTTTGTATGAAAAAGTTTAGAAGTGGCGCAGCGCGTACATGTAACGCGCCGCTTCAGCATAATTCACGAAGCGTCGCTTTCATACATTTCATATGAAAAACTTTTGAAGCGGCATCAAGCGGCACGATATCTGCGCCGCGTCTTTCCCGTACCTTCGCCTTATGACTTTAGTGTATGTTTTACGCCTAACGAGTCCCCCGGAGGGACTCTCTTGCCTCATCCGTGTGCGAACGATATGATCCCCGACGACATTCCTATTTTTATATTTGAATCGATGGGTTAAGGGCTGTTCGGTGAATTAGAGAAACGAACAGAGTTCACCTCTCACACTGTGATTCTATTTAAAATTACGTTTTTATACTAGAAGGTCTGAGTGTTGCCTTAAACTGCGCAACCGTTTTATAGTAGACTTCCTGTAACAATCTGAAGCACTCGGAAAAGGTAAATTGGACATTAAGGGTTGAACTTCGACTGGCAGCACGGAATCGATTTTTTTTACCCTCTATCCTTTTCCGTCGCTCAGGAACGTCATTGGCGAGAGCGAGAAAGGTCACAGCATTGCCGGTGCTACCGCGTGCGATCGCATTCCCGCTATCTTTCTCGTCGATGAAATGACGTTCCCGACCAATTAATTTTTATAACCATAGAGTCATCATGTCATACAATAACAAAGCCTAAACATGGCACATATCTCTAATGTGACCTTTGTGTGCATCAGTTATGCCCAGCTGTCATACATTGCCGCTGACATTCCAGTCCTTTCAAATCTTTCAAATGTATTCGGTTACACAGCAGTAATGTAAAACAACTGGGCATAACTTAGTGGTCCTTTAGTGTCCCTGCGAAGTCCTCCTGGTATAGAATGTCATTGTTCCTGACCGACAGAAAAGGATGGAGCGTCAAGAAATGCGATTCCGTGCTGCCAGATGATGTTCAATCGTAATGCTTAACAAAGAGAGTGCTATTTTATGAAGAGGGCGCTTATTTCAATAACGTACTAATTAATCAAAGTAGGTAGATATCTTATTAGGAATGCTCCAATGAAGCGATATGCGCAAGCGCAGTCTGTTCGACACTATTATAATATTCGCCTTCCTAGAAATAAATATCAACGAGCCTGTCGTTACTCCTAGACCTTATATACCTAACTAAACACTTTATATTTTGTCTCGTTTCTATGTCTAGACTAGAGTAGCTTTATTTTTTCTATGAAAGTTGATAACGAAAACGAACTGCCATATTGTTTACTAGTAACTGAATAAGTATATAAATATTGCATAGATAAGTGACATACGTTATTTTATTATGTAGACAGAAATACTATTTACTATAAGGGTTCAATTAAATATTAAATACGATTCATCAGATAGCCATGTCGCGGCCTATGAAGACTTGTGAAGCTAGCAGGCTCCGTACAAAAAGCGAAATCATGTTTGACCTACTAATAAGAATGTTTGACCCTTACCCCACTACACTAAACCTTACAGAAATCTATTGCTTTGGTTTTATTTGATTAATTTTCTTTTGTGTATTAATATCTAAAGCAATAAGAAACCAGGTTATTTATCATAACATAATTAAACCAATAAACATAGGTAGGTATTTAAATTGAGTGTGAAAACGTTTATAATTTTTGTATTGGTGCAGACTGCTATTATCACAATCATAAAACTAATTATTTAAAAAATGATAATCATTAAATATACTTAACATTGTAAGTAGGCAGGTACAGTGAATGTTTTCAGGCTGAGAGTGTGCACGGGTGTGCCCAAACTCCACGCACACTAATGAGTAATGACTCAGTACGTAAAGCAAACTTGATTTGCCTGGAACGAGCTGGAGTGCTCTTTTTGAATTTCACATGTCCTAATTCATTTTCGAAAGTGATATAAACGGTATGGAACTTATATGCATTATTCGTATACGAATCAGGACGCATAAAATGTAAAAAATTAGACTGCGTGGGTTCGCATTATCGCATTGTGCGCGCCCGGGTGGGCACCCGGCGCGCGTGCGTTCCATCGTGCGCACTCTACTCTGACAGCACCACGTGTTTACGTGTTCACATATTCCCAGGGACGTTGTCCTAGCATATTTCCTACAAATCACTTGAGGTACCTATTTCCATTATGTTTTATAATTATTATATAAAAATTGTATTTCTTTTTTTTATTAATGAACCTAAAAAGCAAAGATAATGTTATTTGGTCTGCGCTGTCGGAGCGCAGTGAATAAGTACCAAATATTTTTTTTTTATTTTTGCTTAAAAGTTATATCGCACCGTTCCAAATTGGAACTTCCAATAAGTTTATATTCTAGATTTTTAGGATTTCGTATCAAAAGGTACAAATGGATGACAGTTTAAGGGGGCACCGAGCTTATTGTGCTGCTCTCAATCATATTTTTTGATTTCTAAACATTTAGACATTTCTAAATAAAACCGGTCAAGTGCAAGTCGGGCTACTCGCGCACCGAGGGTTCCGTACCACACCACCACACAACATATTAACTTAGAAAAAAGTTTCTTTAGCGCGAGACCGACTCACACTTGGCCGGTTTGTATTATTTTTTGTTATACTGTAGAGTTTGTTCTATAATCACACCAAGTTTGATAATGTAAGTTGTTCATTGTACACTCATATTCATAATTAATAAATACACCTTAACATAGAATCTTTTACATAACCACAGATACATTTTTGAAAATATTAAAACAGAATAAACCGCCAAAATTATAACTTTTGACAGTTTAACGATAATAACTACAAGCATAAAACGTAATAATCCGTAATGTTTCGATAAATTGAAAGCCAATCATGACTACAAAGTGACATTCTTGTTTTTTGGAAAGGTTGTTTGTTTGCTTAGAGATAAAAAATATGATTGAGGGCAGCACAATATGCTCGATACCCTCTTAAGTATTTCAAAACCTGAATTTCATAAAATTGAAAATGTTTATATACCTACCATTATTTAGTAGCAGGTGGTGGTGTGCATCAATACCTTTGCGGCGGTTATTCCATTATAAAGAGAGATATTCTACAATGTGATTCCATTTTGCTGTGATTTGCTTTTAATATAATGTACAATAAATTGTAAACAAAATAACTCGAATTATACCTATATGTTATAGAATACTTAGAATAAAGGAAATGTTGTAAATCTGCCATATTGATAGTTACAATGAGTCTGTTACTCGTCATGAATCACGATTGTATTGTAATTCTATACGGTGCCAAATATATGTAAGTGCTGCAGCGTGTCCTTACCGACCGATCGACCACGTCTTACCGACCGATCGACCACGTCTCACCGACCGATCAACCACGTCTCACCAACCGATCAATCACGTCTCGCCGACCGATCGACCACGTCTCACCGACAGATCGACCCCGTCTCACCGACCGATCAACCACGTTTCACCAACCGATCTATCACGTCTCGCAGTCCGATCGACCACGTCTCACCGACCGATCAATCACGTCTCGCCAACCGATCGATCACGTCTTACCAACCAATCAACCACGTCTCACCGTTCACACACAACGGTTACTATATCCTTATGGATTCAGTCGATAATACCTACAGCTGTATCGATCGATAGATAACTACATTCTTGAAGTCCACTTCACATTCAATGTTTCGCGTGTCTTTATCTACCTACTACCTGTACGTGTGTTGATGGATGGGATGATGTACCATTAGGTACGTTACACACGTCCGCGGCTGGTGTGGAAGGAGAGATGTGAATCAATCATTGATAGGTTTGTCTACATGCGTACTATCTGACCAACTCGCTTGGCGGTTCTGTCTGTCGGTGCAGTACGACCAGGAAAATAATTGCACTCGTCAATCTTCGTTTGCGCAGAGTTCCCCGACAAAACCCTAAGTAGTTCAGTAATCTAAGGGTGCAAAGTCGGATAGCAGCGAAAAGGGCGCGAAAACAATTAGCCAATTGTGGCAAGGGATTGAAGGTAGCACATCCTGATTGGTCAATATAATTTCGCGCGCTATTAAAATTTGTCAACTGCGTGGGAACTTATAAATCTAGGTACTACTGTACCCAGCTAATGAATGAAGTCGGTTGGCAGGTATCGGTTGAGAGGTGGGCGCATCGAATCGATCGGGACCTCACTCCATGTTCGGGGGACACGCTGCCGCAGTGCGGTAGGTAGTTAGTTCGTTGTTCATTAGATATACGACTCTGTTCCTGTCGGTCGTGACTCTTGACTCGTGAGTAGTCACCGATGAAGGTGCACGAGGTCGTCCAGAGTCCAGACCCTGCCTCTAGCTAGCGGGTCAGTGTAGACAATAAAGTGTCGATCGATACGCACAAGCGCGCGGCGAGCGGCGTGACGTCACGCGAGCCGCTCGCCGTGCCTCCTCCTCGTGAACTTGACACTATGTTAATTAGATTGTAAGATATTCAAGGAATAAAATCATATTTTTTTAACTTTGGTTTTTCATTTATTACTCATTTTGGTTCTATTTGCGGAAAATGAACCACGTTGTTTATTTGGATGACACAAATAATAAACAGAATGAAGAGTGCCTAATGATCTATAAAGGGCAGGGTGGTCCAGACCCAGGCGAGTGCTGCATACTAGCCGAGGGCTGTAATGACCAACGGTCACGCGTTTCATACGACGTTTTTCAACATATTTTAGATACCTAAATATTTGTGAAAAATGGCGCTGGGCTTCTGTTTTTTGCGTTCCGTGCATTTGGTTGAGATAGCAATGCGCGTGCAGGTCGACGAACAGGTAAAGACTTTAACCGACATTCAACCAACGATATTTTGTTTCAAACAACATAATATTACAAACGTTATAAACTTAATATTTATGTATTTATAACACAAATTTATGTTAATTTGATAACTTAAATAAATTGTTTGATGAAATGAAGCGTTTAATTATCATATTTTAACTAAAAGAGATTCATTTATATATGTATTGTTCAATATTTAGTATTAATGCATGTTACTTATTTTGGAAACATCTCCAGCGAACGAGACAGATATTAATATTAGTGTAGATTCAGACCATTCGCAATTGAATTATTTTTTACCTGTAGAAATAGCCTATAAAATGCTAATAATAGATAAGATGCCGATTGACCCCAGTCTCCTCTACGATAACAATTTGACCCGCGCCTCCAAAGGGCTTTTCAACGTTATATTATACGTTATCTATCTATACTTATACAGTGTGAAATTGATGTCATTAGCATCGTTTTAAACTAAGAGTCTACCCGTCAAACTGAACAACTTTTACTATGGGAGCAAACAGTTCAGAGCAAAAAAAATCAACTGTTGCATACATTTGAGTCAAGTAGGCGTTGCAGTTTAGTATGGAACAGCTGATTCTTTTTTTGCTCCGATCGGTTTGCTCCCATAGTAAAAGTTGTTCAGTTTGATGGTTAGACTCTTAGTTTAAAAGGATGCTAATGATATCAATTTCACCCTGTAAAAGAGTTCCGTGACTCACTGACTGACTGACAGACAATGCCTAAACCGCTGAAGATAGAAACATGAAAGGAATATACAGGGTCCTTCTAAATATGCTGACACTTTTTTAAGTGGATGATCATACCATCAAACTGAACAACTTTCTCTATGGGACCAACATCAAATCGCGAAAAAAAAATTAGCTGTCGCACACATATGGCTCGAGTGTAGGCTCGAGTAGTTTGCAGTTTTGTATGGGACAGCAGGAAATTAAGGAGTAAAGAGGCTTTTATAATATTATTTTTATTATGGGACAGCCGATTGCTATTTCGAGGTTGTTCAGTTTAACAGTCTGTTTGATCATCCCCTTAAAAAAGTGACAGCGTATTAAGAACGGCCATATACAGGGTGTTACAAAAATACAAATATGCATTTAAGGGGGTGGTTAAGACCATCAACCAGACCAATATCGAAATCGCGAAAAAAAAAAACGAATGTTACATCATCATCATATCAACCGATATAAGTCCATTGCTGGACATAGCAAAGCATAGCAAGTTACGATATGGTTTTTAGGTGTCCCTGATTCCATTTCACCAATTTTTGGATTTTTTGTCTGTCTGTTTGTTTGTGTGTTTGTTTGTTTGTTTGTTTGAACGAGTATCACGCAAAAACTACTGAACCGATTTTGATGAAACTTTTTTTGTTTGATAGCTTGTGATCTGACTTAAAATCTGGTATATAATTTGTGCGGACGAAGTCGCGGGTTAACGCTCGTACTATTATAAAGCTGTAACAGTAAGTTTGTCTGTACATTGAAGATATTAACAAAAAAAAAGTTACGATATGGTTTTTAAGTGTCCCTGATTCCATTTCACCAATTTTTGGATTTTTTGTCTGTCTGTTTGTTTGTGTGTTTGTTTGAACGAGTATCACGCAAAAACTACTGAACCGATTTTGATGAAACTTTTTTTGTTTGATAGCTTATGATCTGACTTAAAATCTGGTATATAATTTGTGCGGGCGAAGTCGCGGGTTAACGCTCGTAGTAATATAAACCAACTAAAAACATTGAAAATGCTGAACTTCTAAATGACAAATCATTTATCTAAGACAACAAATAATTAAACAAATTAGTATTCCAACATTTTCGGCTCAGTAAAGTCAACACTTCTTACATGGGGCATTGTACCTATACACTATTATAAAATAACATACCACACTAATACCAAATGATATTCAAACATGCCAGAAAAAAAAAATTTAAGTGTATTAAAAAAAAAGTTTTTCCCATGAAAAAAGTAACTGTAATAGGAGGATATACAATGTTCTTGCTGTAAACGCAACGGAACACATTCCGACGCGGTTGTAGAGTCAAAAAATGTCAAATAATGAGCTTTCTATATTATGTGGTAATTTATTTTGAATCAAACATTTTTGAGTTTGAGTTTTTGATTCCAAGGCCCACCCCAGGATGTTGAAATTCTAAGGTGGACACTTTTCACATCAAACATTTCGAAATAAATAAGGAATCAGCATAATCGATACCACTTGGTTAATTTAAAAAAAATGGCCATAGCTTTTCATTAGATGCGAGATGGCTATCCGCCATTTGTACCCTTACGTTCTTTTTATTCGTTTTTGTTACTGTATATTTTGGTGTGCAAATAAAGAATATTTATGTTATGTTATGTTATGGCTTCTTTCGCTCCATAATGTTTACTTGGGTGCAGATATTTTTGTACCGAGACCGAAAGCTGCAATCGATTCGTATAACGAAGAGAAAATTGTTCTCACTTCGCTCGCTCTAAGCTTGTTTTAATTGTGGCACATCATGGATAAATTGAATTTCAGATTATTTAAATGTTTTTGACGATATTTAAATAATGTTAGCTATAATTATAAAAAATATTGCTAATACAATTTTTTCGAACAACATTTTTTATATGGGACTAACCTTAAAATCGCGAAAAAGAAATAAGCTATTTGATACATTTTGGTCGAGTAGCTGTTGACATTTTTTATAGAACAGCTGATTCTTTTCTCGTGATTTCAATGTTAGTCCCATAGTGAAAGTTGTTCAGTTTGATGTTCTGACGTACCCCTCTATGTATGTAACGCAAAATACGAGTGAATCAATTTTTAATTCGAACTGATTATTTGATAAACGACGATTACAAATTACCAGAAAACATGATGTCGTCAAGATAATGTTCGAAGTAGGCAGTTGATCGCGCGGCGCCCCACTTGTCGGCAGGCGCGGGGGCGGGGGCGGGGGCGGGGGCGGGGAGGTGATAGTAAACGATAGCGATAGTGCTGATAAGATAGGTACGACACTAACACACATGTATACGACACAACGGTACAGGGTTCGAAGTCATTCACCGCCACCTGTCGCGCACACGTGTGCGCTCTCCTTCTTTGTGTTGTGTTGACATGCGTTTTGAAAGAACATTACGCGTTTTAGTCCAGGTGTGACATGTGAAGTGGGGTCGCGTTGTAGGTCTGCTATTGGGTAGTCGCGTTGTGTATTGGTCGTTGGTTGCCCCCTCCCCAGCCTACAACGAAGCTCCAGTGGTGGCTCAAGATAGTGTTAATTTCTAAAAACAACCCTTGAAGTCACCATAATACCTATATAATCGTACAACGTCGAGCACTTTTGCTACATAAACTGCTAGACATTGGCCAAACCATCAATAACAATATGGACGTCATAATTTTAAAAATAGAATAGAATAGACATGTGAAGTGAAATCAAGAGTGATCACGACGTGGTGCTGGTGGGGTGGCAGGGGACATGCACGGGCCGCGGGGGGCGCCGGGCCTGGCGCCTGAGCTGCTGCGGCATGTTAGCCTGCTGCTCGCGGTGCGCTGCTCTACTACACGCTTTGACCATATAACTATGGACCAGCCTTGCGGTAGCTTTTCCTCACAAGATCAATGATCATGTGTATTTACATAATAGCGGAACAATAACTTCAAAGTAGTCGTGTTCGGGGCTTTCGAATTCGAATCTAGGTATTGGAATAAAATCCACAATAAAATAGAGGATTTGATGCTACGTCGTCCGCTGTAAAAACTGGCAGAAAAGTTTGTTAGTAGAATTACACGCGTAACTAGTCCATAGTTATATTGTCTAAGGCTACACGTATATTATTATGATATTTTTGACTGGCCTAGACGTAGTAACTATTTAATAATCTGTGCTTAGGCTAGATCAGCATGATGTCTTTCACGAGACCATATTTCCTCTAATTGCTATTATGCTTGTTTCCTTGTAAAGTTACCTAAATGTTGGCTCTTGTTTTTTTCATTTAATTAATCTTTATTGGTTATTGGTTTTAAGTTATAAAACAACAAAATTTAAATTTCAATATTCTGATATCACGCCAATAACATGATAACACGTTTTAAAAATTGTTTAAGGTACAAAGAACAAAAGGTACAAAATATGAAGAACAAAAAAGATTTGTTATAATTATCCTACTATACACCTCTAGAATTTAATTACCGAAAGCTTGACAATGAAACTAATCAACTTTTCCCAAGGAACATGGGTCGACAAACGAAAAATTTGTTTGGACCTGCCATAGGAAATCGATCAGCTGATCCGATCTTTTGTATGGGAGTTCAAACTAATTTTACAATTTTATTATAATGTACAGGGTGAAATTGATGTCATTAGCATCCTTTTAAACTAAGAGTCTAACCATCAAACTGAACGACTTTTACTATGGGAGCAAACCGATCGGAGCAAAAAAAATCAGCTGTTCCGTACCATCTACTATTTTCGTGCTGTCGCTATCGCTATCAACCTTCAAGAAAAAATGTTTCCGGTGGCTATCCATGAAGCAATCGCAGCCTTGCCTTGCGGTAGCATTTCCCCTCTGCCACGGTATAAGAACAATTGATCATGTGCATTTACGTTCAATTTTATACCTTATCACTAAACGAGACTGCCTTTAATTACGAACTTAGAACGTTTGGGGTTCACACGAGACTACTTTTCATGATTTTTAACATTCAAAATTAGAATCTAAAGTTATGGGGAATAAAATCCAAAGTTGCGGATTTCATGTTACCTCGCCCTCCGCAAAAATGGCAGAAATGTTTGTTAGTAGAATCACACGCGTAGCTAGTCCCTATATAAGTAAACAAAGGATGCTAATGATATCAATTTCACCCTGTAGATATAGATTAACCCACAATAGTAATTCAGTACCTATATAAAATAATGTGTCATTTCATTATCAATAAATTTGTTCGATGGATTGTTAAGGACAATCATTGTGGAATCGAATCTTTAAGCTCTTAGATAACACGACATCCGCAGTCATTTAGTCATTACCAAGGTACAATACACTCAATCCATGGTCATGCCTGATTCGTGTTTCTCTGTCGAGTCGATATGAGTCTTGTTATTGAGTTTGACATGACATCGTGGTGAAGAGATGAGACCCAGCGTAAGAGGCATGTTGAATGCCTGGGATGCGCCGGATGTATGGGGGACTCAGTATGGGGAGAGAAAGCACAGCCACCCCATAAATACTGTCAGCTGATATCTGTTTTTCATACAAATGGGAAAAAAAATCAAAGAAGAGTTAAGCATGTGCGATACTGTTGAATGCGAGCGAGACAGGAATACGCATTTGCTTCAGAGGAACCAGGATTCAACCAGAGGGTAGAGGTAAAAAGTCGGTGGGAGGCAGGGAGTGTCCGTACTGTGTGTAGTACTCAATACTCTTTCTTATACTGTGGCCATTGACTTACCAACTAGTGGACGTAGGGTCCGCGCTCAAAAGTGTAAGAACCAAAAGAGCTCCTAAACGTAAAAAGAAAACCAATTTCGCGACAGCCTTCGTTTGATCAGCCAACTATATGGACGCGCGCGCGCCGCGCCGCGATGGAAGAGTGGAATGAAAAAGAATTTCAGCATTTTCAATGTTTTTAATTGGTTTAATAATTACTACACGTACTTAGGTTTGTGCAGGTTAGTCTCAGACACTTTTTTTTTCGAGAATTTTGTACTACACCCGGCATCCATTGTTTTGTATGTCAATGACTGTGGCGCAGCTCAGGACACGCATCTCACGCGGTGGCCGGCAATCCCGTGCTGCTGCGACACGAGGTGCTGCTGCTCTCGGTTAGTCTCGCTGTACTGTAACGGTTGCACTCAGGCGCAGTAGGTAGTTAGGTACTATTATGCACATTCGAAGGTTACATATAACGTGATGTGTATTCGTTTCAGATGTGGGCCGGTGCGGGCCTGGCAACGGGGGCGCGGCTGAAGTGGGACCCGAGCACGTACGTGGTGCTGCGCGAGCTGTTCCCGGCGGAGTACGGGCTGGGCGCGGCGCTGCTGCCCGCCGGCGCCGCCGCGCTGCTGGCGCTCGGCCACCTGGCGCTGGTCGCGCTGCGCCGCCGCAGCCGCGCGCTTCTGCTGCTGGTGCGTACCACTCCCATTGCTGTCCCACGCGCTGGCTCCTCGGTTTGTTTCCAGTGTGACCATCTGGAAAGTAGAGAATCTGCCACACATTAGTTAAAAATATGCCAAACACCCTAAAGAAAAATACCAAAAATATATTATTTTAATGAATTTGTGTAGGGTTTTACTGGTCTGTGGTTTTACCTTAAAACGTAAGTTCGTCCACACCACATTTCCTTCATATTCAATCTTTTTTTTCGTTGTACGGTCAGCACCAGAGAAGCTTGACCCCTTAATTAAATAATTAAGGGGGCCCCCTTAATCTTTATAAGCGCAAGGGGGTTAGATTTCTCTGAAGCTGACCGTACGTGTCATATCAATTTTGATCTCATGTTTTAATTTCTTTTGCAAAAAGAGAAATAAAATAAAAAATAAAAATTCCATCGCCTCTTGGCACAGGAGCTGCCTGGTCTTTTAAAATGATTTCATGTAGGTAATTAGTGTTTAGTAACTTTAAATATCTTCTTCAAAAATTATAAAGAGTAGGTATAGAAAAATAACCAAATCTCCCAAATTCTTCCACTTTTGTAATTCGTCAACAACATTTGCCAAAGTGAATATTCGATAGCCAAATCTGCCAAAATGACAGAAATCTGCCACAAATGGTCACGCTGGCGCTGTTTGATTCTGTCCGCTCCCAGTACGCGGCGCTGATGTCACTGCTGGTGCTGGCGGAGGTGGTGTTGACGCTGTGGGTGCGGGCGCAGGTCGCCGCGTGGCTCGACTCCGAGCAGGCGCGCGACCTCGCCGAGGCGCTGGAGGTGCGCGAACACCTCCAGCCTCTGCTGCTCTACCTCGGCAAGTGGCATCCTCTACCGAACAAGGTCAAGGCTATAATACAAGTGAGTAGCATCTCGTCTACGTGTCGATAATATACAGTAGCGAGAAGTGCCGAGTCAACATATAATTTAGGTATATCATAGGTAAAGGTATGTTGTATTCGTTATCGGATGTTCTGAGGTTCCAGAATATGTTACTATTCGTAACAGTTTCCCGTTCCATTAGATGGGGTACCGCATAGAGGAGTCGAGGTGGTGTTGAACGCGGGCGCCCCTTGGCGACTTTGACATTGTATACCAAGAATCCGAGCGGTCCGCCGCGATACCCTTTAAGATGAGAGTGCATTTTGTTTAGCGCATGCACTTATGCACTTAACTTTTCTTATAAGGGTCAGGACACATTGGCCGACGGTGAACAACGGCGGGCGCCAATACAAAAAACCGCGATTAGTACATTGAGATACCTGCGACAACCAGACTAAATTTTTTGTAACACTCGTTTGAGCTGATGGGCTCTAACTTACTTAGCATGTGCTGGGCGCGTGCTGCACGCTCCACGGTGCGCGCCCCACATAATTATTCAATGGATTAGTATGGGAACGCGTCCAGCGCCGTTCGCTGCGTCGACGGCGGATGATGGCGAACGGCTTCCAATACTAAACGAGCTTTTTGTATGGGCCCGCCGTCGTTCGCCGTCGGTCAATGTATCTCTTCCAACCTTAAATCGGCCCCTTTAGTCGAAATCGGCAATGAGAATAATATTTAGTGATAAGTGAAGCAAAAGGTGTTTGCTCGCAACAACCTCTTGCAGAAACTGACCATCACCAAATGGGGAGCTTCGCCTCATGTTCTGCGGACTACTGGATTGGCTCTCTGTTTCTCCGCAGGCGAATACGCCTGCCCGGTATGGAGTCGTTCCGCCCACACAAAGCTCGTGGATACAGCATTAAATGAAACCTGTCGAATCATTACAGGCTGCCTCAAACCGACTCCGGTACAAATGCTCTATCCATTGGCTGGGATTGCGCCACCAGAGGTCCGCAGGGCCGTTGCGAGCTCAATTGAAAGAGCAAAACTCGAGGTTGATCCATGGCATCCTATGTTCAGATACTCCACAGTACCTCAAAGGCTCAAGAGCCGCAAAAACTTCCTGAAGTGTGTCCACCCTATACAAGGTATTGGTAATGGTCCTCGAGCTAGATGTGACCTCTGGCGAAGAAAGAGCACGCTACCCGACCCGTTTGTCCCCCCCTCGGAAAGCCTTCCCCCAGGACATGAACTGCCCAGGCCGATTTGGAGGTCTTTAAACAGGCTCCGAACTCAAGTCGGCCGGAGTAAGGTGGGGGCCTGAGGTGTGAGTGTGGTATTGCCCCTCAGACTATGGCCCATCTCATATCTTGCCCTTCCTGCCCGCAAACTTGCACGCGAATGGAGCTTATGGACGTTGCTGGTAGTGCTATCCGCGTGGCAAAATACTGGGCTGGAAAAATATAAAATGACATGCCATCGACTCGATAGAAGAAGAGTGAGAAGTGTTGGTGGTACTAATATTGTATATGAAATGGTCTCAGGAGGCGGAGGCTGACTTGCCTTGCAACGCGTACGCGGGCGCGGCGGCGGGCGCGCTGATGGTGGCGCTGCAGGGCGGCGGCGTGGCGCTGGCGCTGCTGGCGGCGCGGGGGCGGCGCGCGCCGGCGGCGCCGAGCGGGGACGCGCTCAGGTACCTATCGACCTGACCTGTGCAGTCTACTATGTATACCTTGCTACATTACGCTCCATCTTTTACCGTTAGCCTGCGACTAAACGTGGAAGTGGTTTGTTCTCTAAGATTCTAATAAAGTGTGCTTTTACACGTTTTTCAAATCATACAAAAAGAAAAAAAAATCACACGGCATTACTTCTCACTCATAGTAAGTAAGTACATGAAAAGCAGATCCATTGTTCCAGTGCGTAATGCAAGAACGTCACCTATCTTTCGATATTTTATTAAAGTAACGTAAACTTTGTATTGCAGGAGGAGCGACAGCGCGCCGCTGACGTCGCCGTACCGCGCCGGCGCCGGCGGCGGAAGTCTCGTCCTCACGTGACATGTCGCGGCGGCCGCTGCGTCTGCTGCATGTCGCGCTCACGCTCGTCTCGAGTGATCTCTCTTACAACTATGCCATATTATGACACTTAAGCCCAGCCCAGTATAAGAAAGAGTATCTATGGCGCTCGCCATCGCGATCGCCTCTCTCTACCGACCGGTCCGGTGTAGCGTTTTACCTACGTGGTGCGACTAAACTATAAAGTGTCTGACTGTTGCGGAAGTGATAGTGCAATGAGGATTTGTTTTGTATGGCGCAATTCTGTGTTTCGACATGTTACTTCTAAACTCTTATACTTTTAGTTGGTTCCTGAGTGTGGATGAAGAAGAAAAGATTAGAGTTTTTTGAGTTTTGTGCTGTTTGAAACACTTACTTAAAGTAATCTTTATTGTAATTTATATTTATTTTTACATCTTTGTTTCTAGAACAGAAGATTTGTTTTAGCCAAGTTTATGATAAGTATTGACTAGAAAGTAAATTATTTGTCAATAGTATATTTCATTACAAGTGTGAAAAGGCTGTCATTGCAAAGAGTTCCGAGAAATTGCAATGACGGTTCCGCACGTGTACTGAACGACTATTTTTAATACAGTTGCGAAAAAATTAAGCAATTTAATAAAATAATAAAAACACAATAAACTCAACTAACTTAACATTTATTTCTTATAAAAGTTATAATTCACATATACATTGAAATTGGTACAGTTTTTTATACTAACTGGGGAAGTTTTAGGTTGCATATTTACTGTTTGAGACAAACTATTATTAATTTCGTATGATTGTTCATGTATATTTGTCATACAATGGCGTTTGCTAGTTGATGGAGTTGGATCTGATGAATTATCATTATCAACGAAGGTAGATGGACGAACGTTCTCTGCAACATGTGAAGGAGACGGACTGGACCTTAAATTAATGGAGTGTGTGATTTTTTTCCCAGTTTCTAGTTTGTTGTTTAATGAATCACCAATATAGGTTTTGCAACTTTGTCTGATTTCCAACCTCCTAGTCGCTTTAAGGACGTCAAATTGGCTCCTGAATCTGCCAATAATGTAGCAGAGGTCCTCCTGAAGCTGTGCCCAGTATAATACTCAGCATCCGGCAGACCAAGAAACGTAGCTATTTCTTTTGGGCATATTACCAAATTTATTTATCCCGATTGCTTGAGCTGTACACTTCCCTTGGTAATTTTGAAAAAAACACTCGGTTTTTCCTTTTTGGGACCGCTGATTCACATATTTTTGCACTATTCTAAGAAAATCTCCTTCAACAACAAAGCTTCTCGGTATCTTATTTTTTGTGTTTGGAATGTTGATTAGTAGCATTTCTCCACGGGCTTCAATATCTTTTAAAGTAATATTGGCTAACTCCTCTCTGCGGCAAGCTCCAACAACGCCAAAAATCAGAGCAACCTACAAAAAAAAGGGATTTTTAAATAATGTATTGACTGTATTTTGCGATTTCGTAAACTGAATACTAAAGAAAAATATAAGTACTTATTAATAAATTACCTTTGTGGCTAAATAACGATCATCGGGAGCTTCGTTCAAAAAACTTTCCACTTTATTCGATGTTAATATTTTCGACTTTTTACTTGTAAAACCGTCTGATTGTCGTTTTAAGAAAGCATTTAATTTTGGGTATGTTGTTCCTTATTTTCAGCATACTTTTTATCATCGAAAACCGCGACCATAACGTAGAAGGTTTTAATTTTGCTGAGAGTTCGGAGAAGTATGCCAACATAACATTTTCTGAAAAACTATTTGCTTTTTTCTCTTCTCTCTACGCAATAAATTCGTCGTAGATATGTAGCGACTTTTTGACGGTAAAATGTTCTCCGAAGCATTTTGTGCAATTATACTGAGTTTCGGTGGTGTTAATTCAAAAAAAACTAGGGTTGAAATTACTCATTTTGTGCAACAAACAACTAAACTCGCAAAGAAAATTTCTGAAAAATGGCGCCAACCGTAGAATATAAGCAGAGTTTTTTTTTTCTTCACCCATTCTGGTAGGCAAAGGGAACTATGCCCAAACAGCCAAGTCTTCAGTAGAAGTTTTTTATTGATATGAAATGAAAATGAAATTTAATGAGATGAAATGAAATGAAACCTAACCAAACTCATTCAATCAAATCATTAAATCTGATATTGAAACAAATTAGTAGCTTCTTTTAAGAAATATACGTACTTGCATGAATCATAAAAACTTCTATGAATTTTTTTAGTAAAAACTTCATGGTTGGGTTTTCTTTTTAATAGACATTATTTTGACAGTTGGGAAAAAGAACGCATGAGTTCGGGAAAGGTAAAAAAAAAGCACGAGTATGTAATACTCTGTACTTACTATCTCTACGGTAAAAGCCCACATCCCGAACGCTATACGTCCCTGCAATACGCCACTTTTTGAGCAACTGTATTAAAAAGATTTTTTTGGTTTATTCAAAAAAGATTTTTTTTGGTCTATTCAACAACGATTTTTTAGGTCTGTTCAACAAAGATTTTTTTGGTCTATTCAACAAAGATTTTTTTTGGTCTATTCAACAAAGATTTTTTTTGTCTATTCAACAAAGATTTTTTTTGGTTTATGCGACTAGATACCGTCGACGTACTAGTAAAATGGGGCAATAATACGGCAATACTATATTCGGCGCAGTAATTTCCCGTCTCCTAGCGACGGAATAGGGTACATAACATACGTCTTTCGAAATCTTGAAATCGTCGACATACAATTACTTATTCTGTGTCGTCAATAAAATTGAGTTCATTATACAATCCATATCAACTGTAACTTTAACCCGTATTTTTTTTTGTGACTGAAAACTTTATTTATAAAGAAAAGTTAAAATAAATGTAACATAATAGAACAACGGGTAGAAAAAAAACAAAACAAACAGAAAAAAAAACTAGCAGGGAGACCCACTTGGTCCAGCAATTTTTAGCCTTGCCATGAATGGCAGAGCGGAAATTACTGTGTGAACACAGTAATTTCCGCTCTGGCATCAAAATTAACATCTGGTATCTTGACGACGGCACTTTAGGGGGGGGGGGGGGGGGGGGGGGGATGCAAGCACAGTACTATCAGATCTACGGTGCTTTATTATTATTATTTGGTTATAAGGGCTTGGTCAATGACCAAATAGCTACTGCGACCTGAATAGATCTATTGTATTCCTAGGTCATTTCCTAGGCCCACGGACTTCATGAACCGTGTTATGCTTTTGAAGGGGAGGTCCCTATTCTTTGGTGTCATTCATTGAGGAACATGTAGAAAGATTTAATGAGAACTCTGAACGTTTGTCAAGCATTAATTCCCATATGGCCCTGTTTATTATTCGTTTTTGTTTATTCGTGCCCAAATTTATGTACGTCATACGTTGCTACCATTTATGGAAGTACCCAAATCTAATAAGTATGGTCGATAACTGTACAAAGTCTACGCTTATGGAGGTTCTTAACTGTCCGCTCCCTGAAAGAGCCTGGGATCAAGCGTCCCTGCCAATCCGCTTTGGTGGCTTAGGCGCCAGAAAGATCTCTTCCGTAGCCCTGCCCGCATTCTTATCCTCCAGCTTTAGCTGCGCCGACCTATACGGTATGATAATCAACCCAACCCTGGGTTCCGTAGAAGTTCCGCATCAGTTGGAGGCTTAGAACGCTTGGCTATCATCCAGCCAGGGCGAACTTCCACGAGCTCTCCATTCCCAGAGGCAATGGGACGAGCCACTCTGTGCCAAAGTTCGGGAAGCGTTAATTGCCACTGCGACCAGCATTGCCGACCGTGCTCGCCAGCTGGCGGTGTCGGAGAAGGAGTCGGGTTCATGGCTACAGGCACATCCTTCCTCTAACCTGGGCACTCTCCTGAGCAGCTGCACTCTGTCACTCGGTATTTGTCTACGCCTGGGGGTGAGGACCAAACAAACACACCTTTGCCACTGCGGTGCCAGCGTTAACGAATTGAACGACCACTGCTTGTCATGCAAGAAGAGTGCTGGTCGTATTCCTCGGCATTCCGCTTTGAACGAGATAATTAAGCGGGCCCTAGCTTTAGTAAACGTACCCTCTGTACTGGAGCCTCGGGGTTTGATCCGTTCAGACGGGAAAAGACCGGACGGCCTGTCCCTCATACTCTGGTCCCGTGGAAAGTGTTTGGTTTGGGACGCCACCTGCGTCGACACTCTGGCACATCACATGTTCGAGCGTCTTTCTGCCGCGCAGGTGTAGCTGCAGCCTTAGCAGAATCGGAAAAACAAGGATCTACCAGGGATTGGGTGACAGCTATATTTTCCTGCCCTTCGCCGTGGAGACCCTAGGTTGCTGGGGTCCTGAGGGAAAATTGTTCCTCTAATGCCTCTCAAAGCGCCTATTCGAGGCTACAGGCGACAGGAGGGCTGGCAGCTATTTTGCGCAAAGGATCAGCCTTGCGATCCAAAGCGGCAACAATGCCAGCCTAGGCACTCTGCCCCGAGTAGGGGCTTTAGAGGACATTTTTTACCTTTAAGTAGCCTAGGTGTTTTTTTTTCTGTTTGTTTTGTTTTTTCTACCCATTTATTTATTCATAATGTTGTTGTCGTATTTTTATTGTAGATTTTTCTTAAGAATATCCGGCAACATACGATATTCACGCCGCCGCGCACATCAACGTCAAACTTTGGTTGCTAGCAGGTTGCTTTGGGTTATTATTTTTAAATGAGGTCGTACCCTACATTTTGAAGGAAATCTTACCCTATACTTACTAACCTCTATTATACCTATGCCACCTTACTGATTATATCCTATACTATAGGGTACGATACGACCTCCTTCAAAATAAAGCCAACCAATAGACCAAAAAAATCTTTGTTATTTCTTTTGCTTCGCATAGGTCAGTTCAGTTCTTTATTGCCTTTGACAGGTACAGGTGTATTTAATTAAAACCGATTTTCCGCTAGAGGTACTTATTATCAGGCAAGGGTTTGATTCCCATTCGATACAAATTGCTAGAGGTATGGCAAACCTCTTGACAATGAACCAAGAAAACTCCGCTTAGACACAGGCAGTGTCGGTACACATAAAGTTATTGCTAGACTGGAACAACACTGAGAAAACTAATATTTTATCAGATTACAAGATTTCATCGTTGTTATAATTCTAGATTTCTGCCTGATTATGCTTCAGGTCAAACTCAAACTCAAATTTATGTTTTATTTTGGTGTGCATTAAATAATAATTGAATCGAATTGAAATTACTAGAATCTATTTCCTTGAACTAGAATTATAAATTTTGTATCGTATTTGTAATTTTTATTTTAAAATGTTGTATCGTATTTTTGTCATTTGTATTTGCACAAAATTGTAAAAAAACTTATACTACATAGTATAAGTTTTTTTACAAATTGCTAGAGGTATGGCAAACCTCTTGACAATGAACCAAGAAAACTCCGCTTAGACACAGGCAGTGTCGGTACACATAAAGTAATTGCTAGACTAGAACAACACTGAGAAAACTAATATTTTATCAGATTACAAGATTTCATCGTTGTTATAATTCTAGATTTCTGCCTGATTATGCTTCAGGTCAAACTCAAACTCAAATTTATGTTTTATTTTGGTGTGCATTAAATAATAATTGTATCGAATTGAAATTACTAGAATCTATTTCCTTGAACTAGAATTATAAATTTTGTATCGTATTTGTAATTTTTATTTTAAAATGTTGTATCGTATTTTTGTCATTTGTATTTGCACAAAATTGTAAAAAAACTTATACTATGTAGCGACTCAATTTAATTGTCGCTACATAGTACACGTTTTTTCTCCTTTAGGTTAAGAGTTATGTAAACATTGTTTTGTTAATTTGTAAAGTCTAGGTTATGAAATTATCATTTAAATAAGAACTACTTACTGAAAATTTGAGTTCAAGTAGTCTGGCTAGAGTGCCTCGATATTTTTCTCACTGCATAGAGCTAGGTATTTACAATAGGTTCATGATTGACTGACTTTGTGACCGAGGAGGACGCATTGTCAGTGATAAATAGACAATATGGAGCTCTAAAAGGTTGAGCCTCATTTGGCAGCACGAAATCGTATATTTTCACGCTCTATCCTTTTCTGTCGCTCAGGAACGTTATTTACTAGAGCGAAAAAGGTGCACTGCCGGTGTTGCCGCGTGCTGTCGCGTTCCCGGTAACTTTTTCGCTCTAGCAAATGATGTTCATGATGACAGAAAAGGGCGGAGCGTGAAAAAATGCGATTCCATGCTGACAGATCAGGTTCAACCGTAAGATGACACCCGCCCGCAGTGGACAAAGAGATCGTTGAATTACTTAGGCCTGATTGTAATTTGTTTTCGCATACAAAAAGTTCGTCGTCTGCGCGGCGCTTAACTGGTGGAAAGATAAGGGCAAATAATTAAACGACCAAGTGAATAGTTCAACATTTATTCGTTATACATTTGAAATTGAAAATCTTAGTCACCGGAGTGACCTCGCTAACACTTACTGTGACCACTGACCGTACCGTACCCGTACCCGTACCCGATAGAGAGTGCAAAAATATATAACTGGTGATACGCGAGGACCCTCTCCCCCTCCCCCCCCCCTTCCCCGCAACGTAATGTTCTTTATTTATAATAATGTATACATAGAGCTATTACAATAATATTTTTGCTACAATATCAACAAAATATAGAGGTGGGGATGAAGCGAGCGCGCGTCTTCAGTCGCGCCGACTCGCTCACTCACCCACCTGTTGTACACTCTACACATCACACCATGATATGATATCGCGTTTCATATATTGTACACTTACATACATACATCATAACTTACACACTCACTTATGTAACATAGTCTTAGCAACAGTGAACACCGCCAACTGATATATAACGTAGGACGAAGTTACATAATATATTATGTAGGTACTATAAGGTCAAAGTTCAGAATAGGATATAATTATCTATATTTAGGAATCTCAATATGTTCACATCGACATCACACCGCGTAGGTCTATCTATAATTATTATTATAGCGAGCGGCTGACGGCTAGTGTTGCCAACTTTGTGGATTATCCACGAAAACCTAAGTTTCTTCGGTACCTAAACTTTAGATTCAGAACCTATATTTGTGACTACCAGCCACGCTGTAAACATAATCATCTTTTGTCGTTACAAAAGCGCAGAGAAGCTGCCGATCTCACCCTGTTGTATAAAATTGTGACGCGAGCTTTGGACTCTCCTGAACTATATATCTCTGTTTAACATCCAAGTCCCACCCCGTAAGACTACAAGGCGAAATTATCTCAAATTCCATCTGCCAATTGCTCGTACTAACTACAGGCGAAACTCTTATACGTGGCGAGTATGTAGCAAGTTCAACGATACCTACTCTCAGAAGGTTGACTTATATAACTCTAAAATAAGGACCATAGGAACATCAATGATGCATTTTTCGGAACCTAAAACTATCTGGATACGGTCACTTTTATTTATTTTTCTTTTTTGTTTTTAATGGAGGTGTGAGTGACGTTGCAGACACAATGGTAATGATATGTAACATATAATTACTATTTGTAATTTGAAATTGTTAAGTACCTATATACCTACCTACCTACTGTATTCTCGTTTTCGCTGATGTATCTTAGTATGTTAACTACAGACTGTTACCTAATTTCATTCTTCTTGAAATATTTTAATTTTAGTGGCTGGTGGTTTTGTTAGTGATTAAGTAGAATAACAATTCGTTTCAAGAGAGCTATTTTTGAATCTCACATATCCTTAATTCATACTACAAAGTGCCTGAAGTTTATTTATTAATCGATAATGATTTTGAAAGTGTGATCTTCAAAAATAGCTTTCCGAATAGTAGAAAGACGAATACAACCACTGTACAAAGCACATTGTAACAGGTCAGCATTTTCATGCATTTACCGCATTGCACTAAAATGCTTACTGCCAACTTACGTTAGTTCACGATCGCCTTCTACTGTGTGCACACATCATATCATAATTTGGGAAATAAACATCATCAAGTATATCAAGACTGTAGTCTCATTATCATCCCAAATACATCACTAGCCAGCTTCCCATACAACCACTTAGCCAATTTATTGACTATTCACATAGAAATTTAATAGTTTGTGACACAATATGTGACGCAATTACCAATTTAACAATTTTTTTTCCTTGTTTAGTTGAATAGTAGATTACACACCGAGGGCAAGAAAGTAAGAAAGATCTCAGATCTCATAGCCGAGGTTAACAAACATGTGATCTCAGGCTTTCTTATTTACTGCCCGAGGTTAGTATACTATTTTTCTCCTCGATGGAGGCGGAATGCGGCAACTTCGTTTAGCGCAGCGGGACGAATGTTGACACTTTCCGGCCGGAAGGATGAAAAATTTAGTGATTATGACAGTGGCTAGTGGTTTTCTGGTCATTTTAGAAGTTGAATCTGGTGGAGAGCTAATTTAACGGTTGGCAACACTGCTGTCCGCTGGGACCGGAGCCGGAGGGCGGTTGCTCTGGTATAGTGGTATTTTTAAAAGTCACACGTTCAAATCAGCAGTAGAAAATGTCAAAATTACTATGGAGATTATGCATCTTTCTCCTACAGATTTGAACGTGACTTTCAAAAATGGCACTTTTGTTCTATACACATAGTCAACAAGCATCCATTCATGTTGTGCAGTGTCGCGACCTAGCGGCCGGACTGTAATACTGTTCATGTATGTAATGTACGGATCGGAAACACGACTAGCGTCGCGTCGCGTCGGGGAGCTGCCGCTGCCGGCGACGCTTATCTGTAGCTCGGCTGCTGCTGCTGCTGCTGCTGCTGGTCGGCCAGGAACGGGTTGGCGGGGCGCGGCGCCGGCGCCTGCCCCGGCACGCCGAGGCTCTCCCCGCCGCCGTAGCTCTGAGGGGAGACACCATTACCATAAGAATAATTAGTCATTCTATGCCACTACCATTTCGGTCTATACATATTTTGGTCTTCGCTGTAGACAAATAATATTTGTTGGACATTACATTTGTTCAATAATGAGGACAGGTTCACGTGGCGATTGTCTAACTTTACTCGGTTGAGAAGTCTGCAAATAAATATTGTATCAATTTATTGGTAGTTTCGTACACCAGTTTTTGGTGGTTTGAATGGTTTTTTTATCGAGATAGCTATGCGCGCGCAAGCGGTCGATGAGGCAATGATTTAGCCAACATTCAACCAACGACATTTTGTTACAAATAACCTAACATGAAAAACGTTATAAAAATCATATTTTTATGTATGTAAATAACTCAAATTAATGTTAATTTACTAACTAAAATAAACTTACTTAATAAAAAGAATACCACATTTAAATAAACTGTTGAAATGAAATTTTTGTTGTAGGATACCTTTCTTATTTTATCTCTAAAATATATAATGTACAACAGATATTATATTTAACATATTTATGTAAATACTTCTGCGGCCTGTGTCCAGCAGTGGACGTCCATCGGCTGAGATGATGATGATGATGTAAATACTATTATAATACATAAATCAACTACATAAATATAATAAACATAGTTTATGTGTTGTACATAATTTATTTTAGAGATAAAATATGAAACTTCACATTCGATTCACAGTCGCCGCCGGCCGCCACGTCGACGGCGCCGGCGGCGGCGGACGGCTTCCCATATTAAATAAAATTTGTGTATGGGCCGACTGTCGGTCGCCGTCGCGTCGGTAGATGTGTCTCAACCCTTAAAGTTATAAATTACATGGTACATCTTTGTATTACCTATCTAAATACTTAGTAGGTAAAGTACCTATTAATTAGTTGATAATAGCTGTTCCATACTAAACTGTAATGCGTTTGCATTGATGCTGCGTCGCGACTGAATTGATGCAAAAAGTCGTAGTGACCTAACGAGTAAGCAACACTGGTAGTGTTGCTTAATCTAAAGTTGTATTTCCATATGTTTGCCATCTGATTCTGGTTTCACGATTCTTACGTCATGTTTTCTTTTTTCTTTGCACGCTTTGCTCGTATGACAGAGCAAAGAGGGATATAGAGGGATATTAGTTTGACAAATACTTCTCCAATCTCCATAATTAATAATATGACATCGAAAATCGTAAAGAATTCAAATGCTACGGTCGTGGCTACGGCATCGGCAGTTGGTAGGTACCTGAGTGGCGCCGTACGAGTCGTGGTGCGCGAGGTCCGCGAGGCGCGTGGAGGAGAGCGCGCGCGGCAGCGGGTTGGAGGGCACGCCGTGCGGCGCCAGCACGCCCGCCTCCGCCACGGCGCGCGCCTCCTCGTCCAGCTCCAGGTCGCCGCCCGCGCCCGCCGCCGCCAGCCCGCCGTCTCGGAAGTTGACGAACGCGAACGCGGCCAGCGCCACGCCGCACAGCAGCCCGTAGCCCGCGAACGTGCGCGTCGTGCCCCAGCGCGCCACCGCCGCGCCGCCCAGCACCGCGCCGCACCCGCGCCCCAGCCCGTGGTGCAGCCCTGACGGCACACCAAAACACCTGCTGTTTCATGAATACAAAACTGCAGTTCAGGTGCGTGACGCCCTGCACGAACTGTTAGATAAGAGAGTACCCTGCAGCACGCCCTGCGCGGAGGAGCGCAGGCCGGGCGGCGCCTGGTGCGCGATGTAGGAGCAGCAGGTGCGGGATGCCCTGCACGAACTGTTAGATAAGAGAGTACCCTGCAGCACGCCCTGCGCGGAGGAGCGCAGGCCGGGCGGCGCCTGGTGCGCGATGTAGGAGCAGCAGGTGCGGGATGCCCTGCACGAACTGTTAGATAAGAGAGTACCCTGCAGCACGCCCTGCGCGGAGGAGCGCAGGCCGGGCGGCGCCTGGTGCGCGATGTAGGAGCAGCAGGTGCGGGATGCCCTGCACGAACTGTTAGATAAGAGAGTACCCTGCAGCACGCCCTGCGCGGAGGAGCGCAGGCCGGGCGGCGCCTGGTGCGCGATGTAGGAGCAGCAGGCGGCCCACACGGCCGCGTGCGTGACGCCCTGCACAAACTCGAAGGGCAGCACCCACCACGGGTTGGTGAGCCACGCGATGTACAGGAACCGCAACACGTTGCCCGCCAGCCCAAGGCACAGCACCTGCGACCGACGGGACCGAATCCACTCGTTTAGTATATCTCTGACTCGTTTGCACGTTACTAATGTTTAAATAATTGATTTTGGTGACAGAGGATTGAGGTGATTGCACACAGCGAGTAATGCAACTGTCTACCCAAAGATTTTTTTTTATCTTCTCTAGACAAAAAGAAATGTTTGTGTCTACCCAAACACCATGTATACTGGGTTTTAAGGAAAACAGTTACATTTCTTTATACTTAACATCTTTCCCTAACAAACCTATAGGAAATTCGGGAAATTTTTTTGGACTTTCCATATCAGCAGTTCAAGTGTTTTTTTTAAATAGCCTCTTTTGAGAAAGTTGTGAACAATTTTCCCAAAGGGAAATTCTCAAGTGTATAGTTAAGATAAGATAAGATAAGATAAGATAAGACTTGTTTATTTGCAAGATTATGGTAAACAGTAAGATCTTAACATAAGGATATAGCACAAGACATGGATAATATATTAACGAACCTGTCTGAGGACATTGTATCTAAAGTATTTCTGGATCATAATGGCATTTCCGACGGGCATGCGGGAGTTTACTGGACAATAGATATTTTATTATGATTTGGACATATTTTGTTGTTATTTAAATTTTATTGTATACCTATTATTTAAATTGATTATTATTTAAAGTAAGTTTTTGATATTAGTAAATATTATTTGTTCAAGACCACTATAAAATTGTTAATGTTGATTTAATATTGTGATGTGGGCTTTTTAATGATAAGCGTTTTGTAATGAACCTAATATTAAGTTATGCAATTCCGACACAATGTATATTGTTACTGGAAATAAATAAATGAAATGAATGAAAATGACATAATCTGCCACACAGGATGGCGTGCAAATTTTAGAAATAGAAGACTAACACACAAAATAAAATTTACATCAAAGCTGTTAGGTTAAACGAGAACATCGGCTATATATTCGTTCACAGAGTAATAACATTTATTTATCAAAAATTTATGTATATAAATCATTTACATAATTTTTTAAAAATCTTAAAAGAACTTGTATTCAATGTTTTAAGCATATTTGGCAACCTGTTATATATTTTGATAGCCATACAGTATGAGCTTTTGTTATACACCTGGAGGTTTTGTGGCGGAAGTACAAGCTTATTACGATACGCTTTTCTCAATTTTCTTTCTGTGACTTCTCCGCACTTAGGAAATAGCCCACCATTCTGGTGTACAAATTTGCATATTTCGTAAATGTAAAGATAGGGCATTGGCAAGATATTCAGCCCCATAAAATGCGGTCTACAACTGTCAAGAAAGTCCGCCCCACATAAGGCTCTGATACATCGCTTTTATGCTTTAAATGCTCTATCAGAGTCTACAGAGCAGCCCCAGAGAACAATACCATACCGCAAGATTGAAGATACAAGTCCATGGTAGGCTGTTAGTATTGCTTCTTTAGTCGTCACACGTCGTAATTTATTTAATACGTAAACATATCTGTCCAATTTGGAACACAAATTATTCACATGTTCTTTCCAATTACAATATTTGTCGATTATTATTCCTAAAAACGAGGTATTATTTATAATGTCAATTTTTTATTATTAAGGGTCTTTAAATTCAAAGATACACTATTATATGTCAAAAATACAATGGCTTTTGTCTTAGCGCTATTCATATACAAATTATTGTTCCTTAGCCAGTCTATTATTTCCTGTAGGGCAGTATTTATTTGGGTCTGAAAGTTTTCCCTATCTTTGGATTTGATAATAAGTGTGGCGTCATCTGCAAATAGGACACATTCTTGTTTCATAACGGTTGGCAAGTTGTTAATATAGAAAAGGAAGAGCATTGGACCTACCACGCTTCCCTGTGGAACGCCACAGTTATTTTGTACATATTTGGATCGATGTATATCCTTAGAATGGGTTTTTCGGCCGCTTTTTGATATCCGCATTATCTCTACACACTGCTGTCTATTGCAAAGATAACTTTGTATCCTGTCATGAGCTGTGCCTCTAATTCCAAAATACGTCAATTTTTCTAACAAGATAGTACCTATGCGAAACAAAATCAAAAAGCTTTACTCAAGTCTAAGAATATGGAAGCTATACGACTGCCATCATTCAAAGACTCTGCGATGATTTTCATCAACGAAAAGCATGCATGGGTTGTGGAGCGACTCTTCCTAAAACCAAATAGTTGTGCACTTAAAAGTTGACATGATACTGCAAAACCTGCAATTCTTGCTTTAAAAATTCTTTCATAAATTTTTGAAATTATGGGAATTAGTGTTATTGGCCGGTAATTTTCCATAACACTTTTTTCCCCTTTTTTTTCAATTTTTTTTTTCTTTTTTTCTTTTGCTTGATTACATAGCACAATTAGTTTTATTATTATAGTTAAGCGATTTCATAGCAATTTTTGGATTACGGGCGTCATTTGCATCATTATGTGCTAGCCCAATAAAGTATTTATTGAAGCAGTCCGCTATCTGTTTAGGACATGTATTTAGAGTATCAGTATCTTGCCTTTTGTAGTAGCGTTTATGATATCCCATAGAGCTTTACATTTATTCGTAGCAGATTTTAAGAATTTCGCATTACCTAATTTTTTTGCATTGAAAATACATTATTTCAAAATCTTGGAGTATATCATATATTGTTATTTATAAATTTTCTTATTACTGTTAGAGAATCGATATTTGAGATAAAGTAACCTTTTTTTGGTGCACCCTCTTTTTGCACTTCTGTTAATCCATTTAACCTTTGCTCGCCCCCCTGTCACTTTGATTTTTATGATGGGAATGCACAAATTAAGAAATAAAATGATGTAGTCATGTAAGATATTAAAAGCGTTATTTGCATCTGTTTCCAGGTATACATCATTAAACGACAATGCAGATATAGAGTCAATGATTTTTTTTATATTATGTTTGGAGTAATTTATTTTTTCTTCAAACCAATAAGGAATAATAGCATTAGTTAAATTATGGTTAACCTCAATGTCAAACGCAATTGTTTGAGATGTTTCATGGTCTGAGAGCGCCATGTAATATACATTTGGTTGCACGTTAGGTATGTTACTCGCTATTAAATCTAAACAAGATGATTGTCTTGTTGGTTGGCGAATATGGTTTTGAAAGTTAAAGTTTGTTAATAGTGTTGTCAAATCTCTCGAGTGGTTATTATCTTTCAAAATATTTATATTCCAATAGCCACATAATGTTACCTTTTTATTCTAAAACTTTTTATTGATTATAACTAAAAGTTTTGTTAGATTGTCAAAGAATATATTTATACAAGTGGTCAATTTATAATTTTTGGGTAATGTCATATATACACGACAATTAACTTTAATTCTACAATTTCAGTTATGCAATATTCAAATAAATATGGAACTGCAGGGATAAGATTGTTAATGGTTTATACCTCTATGCCATTTTTCACCATTATACAAGTTCTACCTCTACGTTCATTTCTACAAAAATATGAGGCTAGTCTGTATAAGATTATTCTCAGAGCCATTTTTTTATAAAAGTCTCGGTAAAGCACAGTATGTCCACTGGCCCGATTTTTTCGCTCCATTCTTCTTAATTCTATAAATTCAGTTTTACTTAAGATGCTTTGAATGTTTTGATGTAAAAGCGTGACAGACCGCAATCTATTAGGATCGAAAAAACTCGTTTATTGACTGATTGGTTTGAACGGTTTCTTTCTTTTTATGTACCATATCAAAATAGTAGGGTATTGTCCCTTTTTTGTGTAAAAGCTCTTTTTGTGGGCTATTTCGTTGAACGGCTTCATTTTTCCTTTTTATTCTATCAAAATTGTATTGTTCCTATTTTATATACTGGCTTTTTATTCAAATCAGAGGAGTTCCTTTGTTGTATTACGTGAGCTGCACAATTGTCGATGTTCTCGTTTTTATACCTTAAATAGTGTATTTCTATGTTTAATTTATAACAAATAAAATCAATGTCTTGCCTAAAAGCATTATAGTCATATTTATAACCATAATGTGTCAAGTCTAAAAATGTGCAGTTTTCATAACATGTCAGTAGTAATTTTAGTTTACTATTTAATTTAAATACATTAAGGCCCACTTGCGCCAAACGCTGGGTTAAATTGCGTAACCCCGTCTTTAGTATGTGGGACACACAAGAATAAAAACATTGGATTGAAATGAACAATTTAATCAAAACGTAAAACGTTACGCTCTTTCAGTCGAAGATAGAAAAACGTCACCGCGACACCTCAAACACGAAAAGTAAAAAACAGAGATCCAAAGAGACCGCGAGTCCCCACATCAGCCCCCCCGGAGACCTTTAGGTCGATAAAAAACATGCAAACCTAACTCTCCTTTCATGGGGACGAGGCTCCTCCACGTTCGATAGCACATAAGCCGGTTTAAGTCGGTCTATGGACACAGTTGTGATCTTTCTGCCGATGTTAATTTTAAAGGTCTTCTCCCCTTTTTCGAATACCGCGAACGGACCGGCGTAAGGCGGTTGGAAGGACTTCCTTATCGCGTCCTGCCTGAGAAAAACTTGCGATGCGTCTGACAAATCCCTGTGGATAAATACATTTGACGTTCCATGCCGTACGACACGAGTAGGTTTTAGCTGCTTCATATGTAAACGCAAACGCGACAAAAAATCTGTGTGATCTGTAACTGCCTCCATTGAGTTACCTTGGAATAAATCGCCCGGTAATCGTATAACCTCGCCGTAGCCTAGTTCCGCGGACGACAAGGATATGTCTTCCTTCCACGCACTACGTATTCCTAAAAGCACTAGCGGGATGACCTCATACCAACTCTCATTTGCGTGGCACATTATCGCAGCCTTTAGCTGGCGATGAAATCTTTCGACCAGGCCATTCGCTGCCGGATGATAGGCCGTAGTGCTGATATGCTGAGAACCGATCATCTTAGATAGCCCTTGAAACAAATTTGATTCAAATTGTTCGCCTCTATCGGTCGTTATTTTCTGAGGGCATCCAAAACGCGACAACCAACCTGAGATGAACGCGTTTGCTACCGTATCAGCCTTTATGTCTGGAAGGGGCATTACTTCCGGCCACCGTGTAAAACGATCTATGGCTGTCAAGCAGTATCTATAGCCATTTGATATAGGTAAAGGGCCTATCAAGTCGACGTGAACGTGCGAAAATCTGGAAGCTGGAGCAGTAAACGCATGCACTGGAGAGTGAGTATGGCGAGATATTTTTGATTTTTGGCAAGGAACGGATGATCGCGCCCAGTTCCTGCAGTCTTTGCGTATACCTGGCCAGATGTACCTCTGTGTCACCAGCTTGATAGTTGCCCTGGCTCCAGGGTGGCTCAGGCCGTGTATAAGGTCGAAGGCTTGCCGTCGGAAGATTGGCGTTAAGTACAAACGTGGCGATGGTCCGGAAACATCACAATATATTTTCTTCCTGGAACTAGGAACGTTTATTTTCTTAAGATCCAGCGAAGATCCTCCGCGTAGCAATCGTGTCAACTCTGGGTCGTTATCTTGGCATGACGCCAGTTCATCTAAGTTAATCCCGCAAGATACCTCTTCGGTTCGAGAGAGCGCGTCAGCCACTACGTTTTCTTGCCCCGAGATATGCCTAATATCGGTGGTGAATTGCGCGATGAAATCCAAATATCGGAACTGCCGTGGTGAGCAACTTCCGGATGCCTTTTTAAGAGCTGCGGTGATAGGTTTATGATCCGTGAAAACAGTGAAAGGCCTTCTCTGGCGTAGGCCTTGTGCCCTCGGCAGTGACTACGTAGCCCAAAAACTCGATCTGTCGAACACCGAAACTGCATTTGGCGGTGTTAATGAGCACGCCGTGATCGCTTAGTCGCTCGAAGACATTTCTTAGGTGACGCTCATGATCATCTTCGTTTTTTGATGCAATCGAAATATCATCGAGGCCGCGGAGTATCTCGTCCATAAAACGTTGAAATGTCTGTGCTGCGTTGCACAAACCGAAACTCATGAACGGGAATTCGAACAGTCCAAAAGGAGTCGATATATCACGTCGGGGTCACCAATTGTGGGACACACAAGAATAAAAACATTGGATTGCTCTGTCAGTCGAAGATAGAAAAACGTCACCGCGACACCTCAAACGCGAAAAGTAAAAAACAGAGATCCAAAGAGACCGCGAGTCCCCACAAGTAGCACCGACCTAAAGATTAAACGAGTGTTATCGAAGATAGTCTTGCGCCAATGAAAACTAGTTCATAGTTAACTAACCTGACAGTTCTCTGTTTTTCGCTGGCAACATCCTAAATGACCATAGAGTTTATGTAATCCGACAAAATACGAAAAGTGAATGATGAATGAACATAATATATACACGTCTCTTTCACACTGCATCTCTTTGTATTTGTCTGTCTCATTTGTTTTATTTTGGCAGTGACATTTCGTTTTCATCGTTCATTCATGTTATCAAAGAGCATGTGACACACTACGTTATGAGTTGGGACTTCCATACTGAAAACTGGTCGTGACAGATTATCCAGAATGTATGAACGTGTGCAACCGTTCAACGGAATTAAATGGCGCGGTGCACGTTTCATATAAATTTTGTTTGTTAGAGAGTTGCGTGAGCCTACAACAAAACTGTAAAAACAGCTGTTGCCTCAATTTTGACATTTAGCACGTAGTTTAGTGACTTAAACCTACCACATCGGGGTTTAAATATAACACAAGTTTAGCCCCTAAAACAGGATGGTGCAATACATAATTCTAATTGAATTCCAATTTAGCGTCTAGTTCCGAGTTAATAACGATAACCCTGCTAGGCGCAAGCGGGCCAAAGAAATGGATTGGACTGGACACTTAATACAAATACGGTATTGTTTTTCAGTTTATGTAGAATGTTATACAAATTGTTAAAAAGAAAATGTGGATTATTATCATTTGAACCGAGGGCTAATATGGTAATATCGTCAGTTGTCAAGCTTTCGATCCAAATCCCTTCTTTGTAGACTATCAATCTGGTCATGTAAATTGTTACCGATTTCCGGGCAGCTTCTATTTAATTTTTATTAAAGACGAGCGTTAACTCGCGACTTCGTCCGCACAAATTATATACCAGATTTTAAGTCAGATCATAAGCTATCAAACAAAAAAAGTTTCATCAAAATCGGTTCAGTAGTTCTTGCGTGATACTCGTTCAAACAAACAAACAAACAAACAAACAAACAAACACACAAACAAACAGACAGACAAAAAATCCAAAAATTGGTGAAATGGAATCAGGGACACCTAAAAACCATATCGTAACTTTTTTTTTGTTAATATCTTCAATGTACAGACAAACGTTCTGCTACAGTTTTATAATAGTTTAGATTAGATAAAGGAGATGAACAACTCAATTCGTCATCTTTATCGTCTTCTTCTGACAGATAATCGAATGAATTCGAGGTATTAATGTTCACCGTGATTTTTTTCCTCTTAGTTACAAAATCTGGAGTATTTGTTTTGGAATGTGAATCATAAACTGAGAAATTCCGCGAAGTTTGATTTATATCAATGCTTTTCGGCGTACGTTCCATGTTTACGGGAACGATTGGGGTAGAGTTTAAAATTTGTAATTTATTGTTTGTTTGTCTACCTTTTTTCACAGCTGGCTTTGAGCAAGTTTTACATTTCCATGATGTTCTTGATTTTTTATCCATTAGAACATATAGCTTTTCAGATAGTTCCACGCAGTCAAACTCATATTTGTTATTGCACGTTGAACATAGAATAGAACTTTTTTCGTCTGTCTTACGTTTGCATATATTACACAATAATGGTATTTATTTTATACTACTGTTGGAAGTAGCACCTTTTTGCCTCTTTGAGGCCATTTGGACGTTGGAATATGTCGAGATTGTAGGAGTGTAGCAGTAGGACCGGTCTGTGGCGGCTGGCCCGGCGCGTGCCGAATTAATGTATCTTGTACTGTAGCAGAGTCTCAAAGGTACGTGAGCAGGGGTGACTCCTGCGCTGTTTGTTTTTGTGTTGTTTATGTGTATTAGGTAATGGTTTTGGACGTTACAATATTTATTTTAAACTGTTTTCGTTTGTAATGTTCATGTTCTACAAATAAACGATCTATATTTTTATCTTATCTTTATCTGTAATTTTGTAACCACTGAATATTTTTTACCTTCTGTTTTCACAATTCTATAGTTTAGGTCATTAGGTTTAAAAATAGCACTTCACAATTTTATTATTGTAAGAGTTTTAATATTTCTAGGAGCCGTAATTATAATAAGTTCAGTAAAAAGTTTGACCGACACAAGAAAACACAAAACAAAAAATTGTACTTTTTTAGTCTTTGCTCAGAATCGAACTCACGTCCGCAGATTCGTAGCCAGCGTTACTGACCACTAGACCAACGTGACATGTAAAAAGAGATTCGAAAACAAGCTACTGTTGGAGTTGGCTATTTACCGTGTTCCGAGGTCACTGGCCTTGCAAGGTCGATGCACCGGTCACTTAGCCCAGTCATTTTACGGTTTAAGCCGGGACTAATTAATAATTGATATATTTTTTCGGTATAATATTGAAGAGCCAATTTGAGCATAGAAATGTAACAAAATAAAAAAAAAATCACTTCAGCAACAGTTCCAATTTTAAAATTTAGCGTTCTAAATAACCTGATGGTAAATTTTTTTTGCACTTATTTAAGGCTTTACCATTATACATTACTTCAAATATGGTGTAAATATTTTTGTCTATTTAGGTCTTGAAGAATACATTCGTATTTTCAAGTAAATACCTCATTTTTTAAATTTCAATGCCTATTTTATTCTGGGACACACAATTTTGATTTCTATGCTGCGTAGCGAATTTTTTTAAATATGTTTTAAGATACTCTTTTTGTCACTAAATGGTGCCAATTACAGTTTAAAAGTCCAATTAATAATTACTCCTTACCCCGCCTAACAAAACTCCGTAAAATGACTGGGCTAACTTTCACTTTTTGCACTACGTGTTAATGAATAAGCGCAAAACCTCATACACCCCAACTGATTTATAAAAAAAATAATTAGAATAAAACAATAATTCCATTATTTTGATAGTTCAAATTTAAAGTTATTCGCATTTTAAGTTTTGAGGCAAACATGATTTGTTATCATTTCAGCAATGAATGAAAGCGCTAACATACTCATGGATACATTTTAATAATCTTGTTTTGATAGTAAGTAGGGTGAGTATGCCCATGGGGTGGGTTGACATCGGGTTCAGTAAATTTTAAATTTTACCAACCAATTATTTAATATTTTGCAAAAAATTACCTGTGTTGAAACCATGATAATTCGATTCTGCTCTCGATTCTAAACAAACTACTTTCTAGTTTTGCGTTAATTCATTAACACGTTGTATAACTGTTCGATTTAAAGTATTTTATTAAAAATAGATCTTTTGAACTAGATCTATAATAACAATTTATGTACAATTAGGAACCCGCTGCCTTCCAAAGCAACCATGACTCAAACTTCCTAGTTGCCCATCATTCCTACCTAGATGTTGGGAGCATGCGCTGAGAAACTCTCAGCTTTTATAAAATAACGAAGGTCTGATCGTCACGTCACGGGCTATTGATCTATAGTGTCCAAGGTGCGGTACTACATTGTACTACGTAAATTCTGTTCCCTCACCTTAACGTGACCCATCTGTGTGATTAGTTTGAAGCTGAAGAAGTAGGCGAAGATCTCTGAGATGTGGTTGATGACGGATGCGACGCCGAACAGGGTCGGGGTGCCGCCGATGTCCTGCGGACAGTTATTATCGTTGCGTTTATTCAGCTAAGTTGAGGTGAGCTGAGCTGAGCTGACCGAATGCGTCTTAATTCCTGATAATATGTGCACAGCATGTAGGTATCTAGGTCAATAAATCGATTCATAAAGGGATTTTGAATAATATAACATATAAATCATAATGGGAGAGGCTTATGTTAAGCAGTAGGAGGTAGACAGAGACAGGCTGATGATGATGATAGTACCTACTAAATAATGCGTGCACACGATGAATGATATTATTTCTGAACTGAATTAAATTAATTAATAAGTAGGTATATGTGATCGAATGAGATATTTATTTATTTTTATTATTTTATCACTTTATTGTACATACAGACACAATGATATTGTACCCATAGTTAAAAAACATGAAGAGGAAGAGCGAGCTTATCTCTGAAGAGATTTCATCTAGCAGACCCGCAGTTATTATTATAGTTACAAGGCAATCTTTAATGTGTACAAACAAACAGTAAATAAATATACTATCTTCTTTCTTATCGTGTGGGTAGAGCCCAGGTGTCAAAGTTTTTTCAGACCGCCTTACGACCTCCGACGTGGTTTTTAAAAATAATTGTATATATTTAATATACCTTGTATATAGTATATACTTGGCTCCTTTAGACCGGAAACCAATAGTGGCGGGCTCTTGAAATAGCATAGGTTCATCTTTCATCTTTTCATTCTTTCTTATTTATTTCCTTTTTAACGTTTTTCGCCTATAAATATTTCATTCATCAGTTATAAGTTCTTCTTCTATATTATAATTAGTTTAGATCTAGTTTAGATAATTATTTAGTTTATTTACAATTGTGTATTCCCATCTGTTAATTAATTTAAATAAACGTTTAACATACTATATCAATAATATATACAATTACGAATATTTGATTTGTGATGATTTATGTAGCGCTGAGTCGATGTCGATCTCACCGTACCTACCTACCTGTAGATGCCAGAAGAGGAAGGTGAAGATGAGGCCGATACCGAAGCCCATGAACCAAGCGACGAGCAGAAACGAGGCCGCTTTCACGTTCTGGAACTGCTTCAGCACCGTCACCCACTCCGGCATCTCACGTGTCGTCTGCGCGAACACCTGCGCGGACAGTACACGGCTTGTTACCACAGGATACTATAGTTACAGATACATCACTTCACTTCCTTAGAAAACAATAAGGTTTCACGCTTTAATACTTTACTTCCAGACGGTACGCAAGAAAATGTATCTAATAACGCTTCATTTAGCGTTGTTATTACTTTGTAGAGCGCGCGACGTCGAATATGCGACGTTGCCGTCTGGAGCGAGTGGCAGAATTCATACAAGCGCATCGCTGAAAGCGAGCTGCTGCTGCAGCTTCTCGTGCGTCGGCTTCATTCTCACCAACTCGTAATTGAACCTTATCTACACATCACCGTACCTTGGCGTGCTCGAGCGGTGGCTGGGCGCGCGGCGGGGGCGCGCTGGTGTCGAGGCCGGGCAGCTGCAGTTGTTCCGCGAGCTGAAGCTGCAGCTTCTCCTCGTGTGTCGGCTCCGCGGGCGCCGGCGCCGGCGGCTCCACGTTCACGAACTCGTACTTGAACCTTATCTGCACATCACCGTAATGCACCGTTAGTTAATAACAATAAACTCACGCCTTTTTCCCTGAGGGGTAGGCGGAGACTATGGATCTCTAATTTGGGCGGTTCTGACGCACCTCTCTTGCTTCCTCTGGGTCCTTCACAGATTCCCGTTGATTTTGGCTTCTTTTTACCTGTCATTTTTTTATGACGTTCTTCTGAGGTCTGAGGTCCTCTTAGGTCTGCCTCTACCTATATTTCCTTCCACACACGCCTTATATATATATCTGTTAAGTAATTCGACTTTCATTCATCCTTTCGATATATCCAAACCATCGAAGCATTCTCTTCTCTACTTTAACCACTACATCTTCATTCAAACCACATAGTTCCCTCATTCTCATGCTCACACACACACACACACACACACACACACACACCCCTCAATCATACTTACCAATTTCAGCATGTCAGCATTTATTGACTGGTACATAAATGTTTCCAATATACAAATTTTTGTGTATTATTCCAGGTTTGCTCGAACAACATTATAAAAACTTTGGTGGTACACAGAGAACAAAAGTTCTGTAAAACGTTGAGAATCTATAATCGTGTAAAAAATTTCTTTCAAAAAGTATTTTTTGTCACTCAATTCTTCAAAAAGACTATCATCATCATCATATCGTATGGCGTTTTTATCTTCCTGCTTGGATCCGAGGGGGTGGGGGGGTCAGATTTCGAGATCGAGGTGTTTCAGCCAGTCTTCCGCTGCCGGGGTTAGCCTGTGAAGTTCTTCGATTCCACCGGGGAAATAGCGCAGAGTGCACTCATTTACCACATGGGAGAGGGTCTGGTCAGATAGATAGGTCAAATAGACTATAATTATGTTCGATTAAAAAAAGATTAAAATAAACGATTTATATCATTTTTACTATTTTTAAATCATTGTCAAAGTTGCTAACTCCCACTAATAACAGGTACACAGAAGATGATGTCGGTATATTCAAGAACTCAAAAATAATAGATTAACTCATTGTCAAAGTTGCTAACTCCCACTAATAACAGGTACACAGAAGATGATGTCGGTATATTCAAGAACTCAAAAATAATAGATTAACTCATTGTCAAAGTTGCTAACTCCCACTAATAACAGGTACACAGAAGATGATGTCGGTATATTCAAAAATAATAGATTAACTCATTTTTCATGAAACTATTTGACAGATTAGACCTTTAGGTATAATACTGATTAGTTTTGTTTTTCATTGAATTGAAAAAACATCGATTACAGTTTTTAGGCATGAGATTAGAATGGCCCAGTCTCACCACACATCTTGCATAACGCCCTTATTTCCATTAGTTAAGTAGTTAACAATTACCTATTAGCATTTCAGATTAAATGGTTAGTGCTACTATTCGTAGGGTTTGTGTGAGAGGGTGGACGGTAGTACCTGCGTGGCTGTGACGAGAGCGGCGCCCATGAGCACCGAGAAAGTAGCGAAGCAGATGGTGTAGTTCTTCTCGTAAACCTGTGGACCGCCGCAGGGGTGGGAGCTGAATGCCGTGCTGTGGTCCAGCGTTATGCCAACGAAGAACATGGCCAGCCCCCAGCCCAGCGACCCGAACATACGCTGGTGCCCGTACCTGCGGAGTATATGCAGTAGAAGTAGCTATGTCCATATATAATGTGTACTCAGAGTAGACATGAGCGCCGCACCGGCGCGCCGCCTCCGCCGCGTATCTTCAGTCTCTTCACTAATGGTACATTGAGGTGCTAAAATGCTTCTAAAGACGCCAATATGTCAGTCCGACTACAGGACCAGAACTTAAAACCTATCCTACTGCAACGAAGTGTGAGGCAGGGAGTCGTTATATCTCCAAAACTGTTCACCGCAGCACTGGAAGATGTTTTCAAGAATCTGGATTGGAAAGGGCTAGGCATCAACATAAACGGCGAGTATATTAGTCACCTTCGGTTTGCCGATGATATAGTCGAGACCTCGGTGAAGCTCAGTAGAATGCTCAGTGATCTTAGCAGTGAACTATTTGGTCTGAAAATGAACATGGACAAGACGAAGATCATGTCAAATGTGCCCATTCATGTAAAGATCGGAAGCTCTGCGTTCCATGTTTTTGTTGATTATGTTTACCTGGGACAAACTATCCAGTTAGGTAGGTCCAACATCGAGAAAGAGATCAAACGTCCAATCCAACTCGACTGGACAGCGTTCGGAAAGCTTTGTAGTATCTTCACGGTCCAAATACCGCAGTCTTAAGATGAAAGTCTTTGACCAGTGTGTATTGTCAGTGATGAGTGATGACATAGAACAGAGACGTGGTCGCTCACTCAAGGTCTCATAAAAAGGCTGAAAGTCACCCAAAGGGCATAAGAGAGGGTTATGCTCGGAGTTTCCCTACGAGATCGAGTCAGAAATGAAGAGATCCGCAGAAGAACTAGAGTAGCTGTCATAGCCCAAGAATTGCTAAACTAAACGGGCAATATGTCCCACCCATTGGCGCGACATATTGCTCGCAGAACCAATGGGGTTTCTCGAGTGGCGTCCGCGTTCCGGGAAGTGCAGCGTGAGTAGGTCCACCCATAAGGTGCACCCATATGATGAATATGAATATTTGTAACCGAGTCATGGATGTTTGTATCTATATATTTGTATTCTATATCGTTGTCTAGTCATTATAATACAAGTCTAGGTACTTTAATGTGACTAGATAATTTGTGACAATGTCGAAGATATTAATTATCTAAAAAATTCTTATGAAAATTACTGTATTGAGGCCGATAAAGCTAGCCTTCTTTTTAATCTTGTTCTTATCGTGTGGGCGTGAGGTGTTGTGCCTTTAGAAAAAGGCACAACTCCTGGCACTCGGACATGTGCAAAAGCATGTAAAAGCAATACACTTTGTCGCATATTCTTTTCGGCCGTAACCCTATGTTTGAAATCGAAGGGAAAAGAACTCAATCAGCTTGTGGTATCTGACTATGGAAAAGAAATCGCGAAGTGTGAAGACATTTTGAAGTAGGTAGTTGAAATAGCTCTTAAAATTAGTAGGTTATGAGCTGGTCAATTAGGCATCGAAGGGGAGATAGAGTAGTATGAAAACCACTAACTGGAACGTCCCTTAGCACTTGGCCGACAACGACGGGCAGCGCCACGATTACGTCGAGCTCAGAAGATTTGAGGTTTGTCGCGCGCTGAGGGAGAGTCCTATCTATTCAACAGTGGACGATGAGAGGCTGATGATAAAGGAAAAGCTGCTGACCTTCATATTAATGTTCTATAGAATTATTATATGGCACGAAATGTTAGATTTCACCATCTAAAAATATCAATAATTTATTCTTACAAAAAACTCGCTACCTACCTTATTTAAGGTATTTTCTTTACATGTACAGTTTGTTTTAACTATCCTGGAGAATATAAGATACTAAAATCCATGGTTTTTAATTTTTCTTAAATAAGGTAGATTTTTCAAGAACACGCCGCCGACGCCGCCGGCGCCGGCCTCTAAAAGTCAGTGTGCCGCCGCCGACTGATTTATTATCGGCGCTCATGTCTAACCCAGAGTGAGAGACGGCGGTACGCACCTGTCCGCGTCCTCACCCAGCAGCGTGATGACGGCCGAGTCGGCAAGCGTGATGGCCGGCGCACTGAAGAACTCGCCGATGACGACGAGCAGCAGCAGCAGGAAGAAGGTCTTCTGAATGTCGGGGGTGCGGTACACGATGGAGGAGTGGAGCGGCGTCACCCAGTCGTCGTTCGCCTCTGAATTGTAGTTGAGTGCGTCGGTGACGGGCAGCGGGGAGCTGCGGCCGACGGAGGAGACGCCGCGGAAGGAATTCGTGGCGGCCGGCGAATCGCCATCGTAGGAGGGCCGCGACAGCACGTAGGCGGTCTCGTTGAGCGGCAGCACGCACGCTACCGCGGCGGGCTGCACCCAGCTCAGCGGCAGCGTGAACACCACCCACGCGCCCAGCGACGCCAGCAGCAGCGTGCGGCCCTTCTGCCAGCGGTCCGCCAGCCCACCCCAGAAGGGAGCCGACAGGAACTCGACGAAGGGCCGCGTGCCGATCAGCAGCCCGCACTGGCCCGCGTTCATGCCCATCTGCTTGAAGTAGACGCCCATCAGCGGGAACAGCGACCCAAACGCCGAGTAGAAGAAGAAGTAGAACGTCTTGACGGTCAGCAGTTCGGGGTCCACTGCGCCGGCGCCGCACATCATCTCCAGCACGTCGCTGCGCCCGCGCACCTTGTGCGTCGCCTCCTTCGGCGCCGGGTACCTGCGTCCGGTCACGATATAATAAAGTACCTACAAGAGTTTACCCGTGACTTCGCCCGCACAAATTATATACCAGATTTTAAGTCAAATCATAAGCCATCAAACGTAAATAGTTTCATCAAAATCGGTTCAGTAGTTTTTGCGTGCTGCTCGAACAAACAGACTGACAGAAATTCTAAAAAAAGTTGATTTGGAGTCAGAGACACCTAAAAACCATATCGTAATCTTTTTCTTGTAAATATTTTCAATGTACAGACACACTTCTGTTACAGTTTAATATTAATAGTTACGGTCTACAGCTAGTGCGTTTTTTTATTACTACTAGATGAGTGACACCATCACAAGGACTTTCGGTCGTCACAAAACCTAAATAAAGAACTTGTAGTAGTGTATATTCATAAGCCGTGGTGGATTTATACGGTCCAAAATGAATGATGACATGCTATAAAAATTACTGTAAGTGTAATAAAGTATAGCACAATAAAGACGACCCGGTTGGTGTAATGGTTACCACGCCGGAATGCCAAGCCAGGATCCTGGGTGCGAATCCCGGTTCGGTCATGGATGTTATATGTGTGTGCCGTTGTTGTATATGGTTCCCTACACAAAAAGTCTTAAGGCTTAATTTGGGACCATTACAATGTATGTGCCTGTGAGCGTAATTTATTTATTTATAATAATGTCAAAATACAATAATAATGTGGAAGTGTCTAATTATATATTAAGAAACTCCATTTTCTCCTCCATTCCCCCTCCATTCTTCAAATTAAACCGGGACCAACTCGGGGACTAAACCCTCAAAATCGGCGAGAATTGCACGCAGCAGAAGCACGCCACAAACGCAGTTACTTACACAATTCATCTGGCCGATTAAAAATGCATTCAATTTTAGCTCTATTATAAAGCTCCTGGACGTTTATAACAACGCTACAAAATTATATTAGGTCTTTTCTTAGAAAAACAAGATGAAAATGTTCGGCCAGATGAATTGGGCGTTCAAACGATCTATGTTCAATATACACCCAGTTCGCCCCAGTACGCAGTTTGTCACCTTACGAAAGATTTTCTCAGTGGGCCAATTCACACCTCGTGACATACGCAGTTTGCTACAAACGCAGCTTGTCACAAAATCATATTGACCCACTGCGTTTACAAGCTGCAGTTTGTCATAAACGCAGTTGGCCAATTGTCAAATTTGTTTTGGCTACTATATGTAGATGTTGCATTATATTAGGCGATCTAAACGTAATAAAGGTTCAGCTCAGGAGGTAAGATGTAGCAAGAAGCATGCTAGAAGTTTTTTATACCTTGTCATTATTCATTTTAGACCTTAGTCGCTTGAACCATGTGCTGGTCTAGTGGCTCTACACGTGCAGAGAGCGGCGCGGGATCGAACCGCAGTCCCCGATAAGCGTTTCGATCTCAGGCTGGATCATCATAACAGACCAATGTCGTTTTAGATATTTATGTTTCCACGGTTGTAGCCGTGTGCGGGCTCCACGATCCATCATATCTCGTGTTATTTTGTTAATAAAGGTAATTTACCGCTGGGTTTTTCAGTAAATGGAAATCGTGACAAAACCTAAATACGTAAAAAAACAAAATCTGGATGAAATTCTAATTCGTTTGTGAACACCGCCTATTTCTGCATTGGGCATGCGTGGTGAACTAACGTACATTATTATTTACTTATATCAATCCCTATGTGCACTGTGGTTGGGTACATGTCCCAGGTGTGGGAACGTGCGTGAATAGGAGGAGGAGGAGGTGATAATGTAACAATCTTTAATTCACTGCACGGTGTTTGGTAAACAAAAGAGGCGGTTTGGTGGGGTGGTGCAGGTGGGGGGAGGGGGATGGTGGGGGATGCGCAGTCCTCTGCGCAGCGTCCGTCCGCTACTGTTAGTGATTATCTCACTTCACAAGAATTCTACTGATTCTCTTGACCCCATTCGAGAATTTATTGAAGATAATTAATTTTCATATTATTATTCATACCACTCCCTTAGTATAATTATAACATATAATAGGTCGTTTAGTCGGATTACGTGTAGGTGATTTTACTCTATTTGATTTAGATACGTCGCTGTTAGTTTATTTTTAGTAGGCTGCGTCACAGTATAAGAAAAAGTATCTATTACTAGATAGCTGCGTTGAGAATACCTTTTCAAAATACAAAATTTTTGACATTGGTGCTTAGGCCATAATGCCTTCAAATTCACTGAGTTATAGCGTAGTAGTACGAGTTTTTTTAATGGTGTATCAATTAAAATCTTACAAAGGGACCAACTCTCGCTCGCGACCCACTGTTACGCAATAGTATGTACCTATAGTAGTGGTTCCTGACCGTCGATCACGGGACACGGTCCGGTCCTGCCAGTAGAGCAATTCCGGTAAACAAATCTTTACTGAACCGTGATTGGACTACGTGCGAAGCTTAGATTTTTATACCTTTTGCATTGCGCTAATCGCGGTACAGCTCATAACAGCCGTTAGAGCCGTTTTGACAGATGGCTCAGACGTTTATGAGCGACTTCTGTTGTAGTTCAATTATAGTTTCTTTTCTACATCTACTTCAGTACCTCGTCCTGAGTGACCATCGCACTATCGCACAATCTTGTTAGAGAGGTGAATCGTTTCCGACGATAAGCACATCGACGACCGATGCTGCTTCATACAAATATCGGGGCTAGAGCGATGCAGGGAGTTGTGAGGTTGTGATGATGTTGGGGTCGTGGTCGCACCTGGAGGTGTCCACTTCGCCGTACTCGTCGGGGTCGACGAGGGGCCGCGCGGCGAAGGCCGGGGGCACGGGCGCGGGGGCGGCGGGCGGGTCCATGGTGCGGGCGGCGCGGGCGGCGGCCGGCGGACGACTGCCGCTCCACCGAGCGAGCCGCCGCGCCGCCCGCTCGATACCGCCGCGCCTGCGCCCTGCGCCCTGCGCCCCGACCTGACGGTCTACCCGTTGATAACTTTTATGTTAAGATAGACCGTTAAGCTATGAATACATTAAAAAAAATTGCGACCAGTCATGGCGCATAAACTCTATCGCTATGAATGCACACAGAGATAAGTTTAATCACACCTCACGCACATTAACCTAAGAAAGTTAGTCCATTTGTTTTAGTACATAAGAAGCGTGAGGCTTTATCTTGGCATATAATTAATCAAAGGGTCTAGCACGAAATTAGATTTTCGCAATTGCGTGTACGTTTTAATTTCAATTTCAACTCTATTCCAATGAAATTCGGACAGAAACGGTCACGATATATCAAAATTAGAAAGTCCGAGTATAGTCAGATGCCAGGTACGTATCCAGGTGGGCGGGGGGGGGGGGGGGATAGGTGGGTTTTATCCCCCCCCCCCCGAAATCCGAATATTTGTATGGAAAAGTGATTACAGCACTTACTTTTTCATTGTTTTTCTATTAATATCCCCCGAAAATTAAATATCCCCCCCCCCTCCGAAACTAAAATCTGGATACGTGTTTGCCCGACGCCGAGCTACCTATGTTCCGTGAAGCAGAAATGACGAAGAATGATATGTTGCGAGTTTGATGTTTTGCGAGTGAGATGTACACACACGTGTGTGTGTACGCTCCCATTTTTTTATAAATTTTCGTGACCTACCCTCTGTGTCGACGAGAGAACAACACGGTAAATATCAGAAAAGGATCACAGGGTCAGGGTCTATAAGAACATATATGCGAGGGTGCTGGTAATACTGTGTGAACGAGATAGAATTCAAATTAAAGATTGAAAAATTTGTCTCGGGCGGGACTACACAACATGGCTGTAACATGTTTAAAAATCTATAATATTTGAGAAAGAATTCTCCATTATGTTCATCACCCTAGTTAGAAAGTGTTGTGTTGTTTTGGTTTGTCTTCCCGCTGCCTGTGAAAGCATTCGACACACGAGCGCTCGGTGTGCTCTTTTATTTCTAATTAGAGTTTACCCGAGACTTCGTCCGCACAAATTATGTACCAGGTTTTAAGTCAAATCATAATCTATCAAACAAAAAAAGTTTCATCGAAATCGGTTCAGTCGTTTTAAAAACAAACAAACAACCAGACAGACAAAAAATCCAAAAATAGTGATTTGGAATCAGGGACACCTATAAACCATAATTATCGTAATTTGTATTATTAATTATTTAGTAGTTGGGCTATTGCAAGCAAGGGTCGTTATGTAACACGGAGACTGAGACCAGCGCTGGTCCTTTGTGTTCGCCCCAAGCTCACCCATATTTTACGCATACCTCCGAACTTATGGTATTTTCTTTTCATCCTCGGGATGGATGGACGGTTTCCTCACAATGTTTTCCTTCACCGCCGAGCTAGTAAATGATAAATACAACCGTACACAAATTCCGAAGAACTTAGTGGTACAGGCGAGGAATCGAACCGCGGCCTCGTGATTGAGGCGCTAGCTCTCTTCCGTATCATCGCTCGTATAATTCGTAACTTTTTTTAAATTAAGTATCTTCAATGTATAACCTATTGTAATACAGAAGTCTGTGTGTTGTGTTGTGTATAACAGAAACACTTCTGTTACAGTTATACATATAAAAATAATAAATAAAATAAAAATTGTTTTTATTTTCACCACCACAAACTATTTGGTACATACATATTTATAATCTATTTCACATTGGATAGTCTGTGGGTGGAGACTGGTGCCAGAGTTGGGTTTCTTATATGTTATATAAAAAACCTGTCAGTCAAGTCACCAGGACCACCCCTATCGGATAGCTTATTCTAAATTATAAATTTATAATTTAGTCCTCTTCAGTACAGTACCTGAGTAGTAGTAAAATTTTAAATCTAGTACAATTTTCTTGTTTGGAAAAATCAGATAAAAAGGAAACAAAACAGGTTTAGCTTAATTGAATACAGATTTCAGTTAAGTAGGTATATTAGCAACTAGACTCATAGGATCAATATAATTTGTACTCTTATAAATTCCGAGGCATAGTATATTAAAACTTAAAGGTACATCCTTCGGTTCATTTGTGATTATTATTTATAATTTGTGTGTGTGTATTTGTGTGTGTGTGTGTGTGTGTGTGTGTGTGTGTGTGTGTGTGTGTGTGTGTGTGTGTGTGTGTGTGTGTGTGTGTGTGTGTGTGTGAGGAGGGGTGCGCATGTGTGTGCCATAAATGTTAAACGTCTATATGCATTAGTTCTTCGGTTCCACTATAATCAAATGTTAAAAGCCAACGAGTAATAGATCTTTTACATTCCCTTTTACAAGTGGGGAATATAGTTGTTAAGATTTGTTTGCTTTGTATAGCAGAATATATAACACCAAATAATTATGAATTAATCTATCTATCTAAACTATTATAAAACTGTAACAGAAGTTTGTCTGTACATTGAAGATATTAACAAAAAAAAAGTTACGATATGGTTTTTAGGTGTCCTTGATTCCATATAACCAATTTTTGAATTTTTTGTCTATCTCTTTGTTTGTGTGTTTTTTTGTTTGATCGAGCATCACGCAAAAACTACTGAACCTATTTATGATCTGACTTAAAATCTGGTATATAATTTATGCGGACGAAGTCGCGGGTTAACGCTTGTACTATTATAAGACCTTATCAACAATACCTATTCTTTACAAACAGATTTAATTTGGAAAGGCTACGCATACCGTAGCCCGTAGCGGAGCGGCGCGTAGCTCGTAGCGCGTAGTCCGTAGCACGTAGTTCGTAGCTCGTAGCGCTCAGCTACACTGCTCGTAGAGATTACGAATTTTAGTTTAACCACGCGGACAAAGTCGAATGTAATAATAGTAGGGGTTTACCCCCTTTAGTGGTCGATTTTTGAAAAATCCTTACTTAATGCATCCCTACATCCTCTGCAGAATATATCTACCGGTTAAATTTTTGTACCGTTCCGAAACTTTTCCGTTCCGATTTTTGAAAGTCCGAGTAAAAGTTGTTCAGTTTGATGATCAGTCGTTTGATGGTCAGAAAGTTTGAGAATGGTAAAAAACTTGCGGTAAGTATACTTTCATGTTTCTATCTTTAGCGGTCTAGGCTGTGTGCTGTCAGTCAGTCAGTCATGTAGATGAGTATAGGTATATATACGTATAGATGAGTATTACATTGTTTTGAGTCACATTACCGGTGATTACAATAAAATTATAGATATAAGAGCAGCGTGAGCAGCAAGCGAGTAGCATGAAGTCAGGATGGCGCCGAGCTCCGAGCTCCGAGCTCCGAGCTCCGAGCTCCGAGCTCCGAGCTCCGAGCTCCGGGAGCGGCGCCGGCGCCGGCGCGACGTCACATTGTCAGGGTTTTGTTTTGTTGTTGAGAGTTTGCTTGTTGAAGCGACTTGTAGGTACACTGTACACCGTACGACGAGCTCACATAGTTACCTGAACAGGCTCCCACTATATAAACGCTGCGCCGGGACATATTTTGCTGGTTTTAGAAGCTATCTTCTCGTTATTTGAAAGACATACACACATTAATGAAAAATATACAAATAAAAATATTGTTTATTGCACAATTACAGGTATGGAAATACATTACAATAGATCAGTTTCACTGTAACTTGCCAGTGTCAGCATGCAACAATTATTCTCACAGAACATTATATTATTCTATTATTTTTTAACAATTTTTATCCAATTTATATGAATCATTAATTACATATTAAATACACACAATATATATATATTGATGTCGGTACAAAATTTACTCATTAGTCGTCACACCCAATTTTTTTTTAAATGTCAAAGAAATCTGTAATGTCATCCATTAAGTATAGCGATGGTCTTCAACATCTCAGCTTTATTTGGTATGAAGTATACTTGTATTGTTTTAAAATATAAAATACGTGAAAAGCCTAAATATTGTAAAAAGGCTGTATTATGTGCATCTACTTTATAAGTTGAAGTCGCATTTACTTGCGACACACCAATGCGCATTGTGTAGACGTGCTGTTGGAGGCAATTATTCTTTATTCAAGAGCAAACCCGTAAGTAATGAAAAAAAAAAAAATGAAAATATTAAAATGCTATGAAGTTAATTTTTTAAGACCAATATTGGATGAGTTAATTAGATAATTTTAATATTTGGTGCCAATTCTTATGATTTTAGAATTTGATTTCCTTTTAATGAAGGACAAAAGCCAGTCAAATAAAGGTAGACCTACTAAAATGATGACAGTTTGGTAGCTCTGAAATGGTCAAGTTCGTTCTGTGGTTGTGGGGGATACCTCTTAAGGGGATATAATTCGGAGCGCGCTCCATACAAACGACGTCTGGTTATATTTTCATGTTTCATGGTTATATTGTATGCAGGTTTCCTCAAGATGTTATCTTTCACCGTTTGAGAGCAGTCGGTATTACGTACATAATATAACTCTATGGTACATGGCATGTCGTCCGTGCGGATTCGAACCCGGACCCCCATAACTGGGTGTCCATACCTCTCCGCAATGCGTCACCGACGATACTGATTGCTTTATACAGGGTGTCCCAAAACTAAAAGTCAAGCCGAAAACAGAAGATAGGTGAGTTTATTCAGGAAAAAATACAAAATAAATCCAAGCTTGATAGTTTTCGAGATTTTGTAATTTGTTTAACTTTCGCCACCCATTTTTAGAAAAAGAAGTGTGATACCATTGTGAAAACTTGATTAAATGGGCCAACTTTTGAAATAACTTTCCAGGTTAGCGCCATATATTTTTTATACATGGTGTAGTCTCAAAGACGACATTGAAAAAAAATTTACTGCAGAGGTCTGACAGAAAATCGTGTTTTTTGTAAAAAGTATGGCACTAAACCTTTATTTTTGAATTGAGTCGTCTGAAAAGATTATTTAAGATTGCGTAAAAATTTTTTAAATGAAAAAAAAAAATGCAAATTTTTAGTAACTACAGGTTTGAATCCGCACAGACGACATATCATGTACAGTCAGCAGCAATAAGTTGTATACACGTTTGTTCTACGTCGTAGTACTAAAGTGTATACAACTTGTTCCTGCTGACTGTACCAACGAGTTTTTCTAACTTATGTCGTATATTATGTAATACCACAGAACAGTATAAGAGGGGTTAGAAGTGCAAAGTAGGCGTGGAACGCGTGCCACACGGTTATGCAATGATTTGCATGACATCGTAAGGCGCGCGGCGTAGTGCGAGCGAGAGGGCATAAGTAGTTGTAGCAGCGCGAGTGGGAAGTGGGAAGATAAGTAGCGACAGTGGTCTCTGAAGCAAAAGCGCGTCTAATCGCTCTTATAATCTTCTGTGCGAAATGAAGAAAAATTCTGAGGCACGTGTGGACTAACGCTCAAACACCCTCCATGGGGATAAGCCTGTGCCCTGCTGTGGGACGTATCTTTATGAAGCTGATGATGATGATGTATCATAGGTTGATGTGTCACCGTTGTGCCTCTACAGATCAAATAAATGTTTGCAAAACCCTAACACATTTACCTGCAATAAAAATTAGGCATTTAATTGGAGGGAAACGTGTTAGGGTTTTTTTCAATACAATATCCTTAACATGGATTATATCAAAAACGATGGACTTTTAGTAGAGATGCCAATTTAAATTAAGTCAAATAAAGAAGTTCGTAGGACTGAGTAGTTTCATACCGACATGTCGTATCGTTGCATTCAGTGGAATTTCCTGAGTAGGAAAAATAACGGTGTCGCTTTCTCAATTGGTGGAGTGGGGAGTTATGACGTCATTAATTTTATGTATGAGATTAAAAATCATTTTTTTTCTGAATCCTGTCGTGTGGGGTACCAAATGAAAGTGGCTTCATGAGCCGGTTCTAAAAATATACTACACCATTACCTTTCAGTTACTTGTTTTCAAAAAAGGATTCTCCAAATATACCAAGTATGGGCTCCTCCAGGTGGGAAACAGCGAGGTAAATTTTTGTAAAACATACGCCAAATGATTCATAATATCCTCATATCGAAGGTCAAAAAAGCAATTTAAAAAATTTTTGTTAACTAATTATTTTGATTTTTTCATTATTAAAAAGGGGCACGGGTATGTGTTAAACTAATTATTATTTTTTTTTTTTTAGAGGAAGCACATATAAAAGTAACAGATACAATGGAGCACTTACAGCTAAGTAATATCGGGGCTGAGATATACAGGTTAGAATATTTTAGGCAGGGCCTAGTATAGTATTATATTATCTGTGGCAGGGCAGTACGGTAGGTACCTTAACCGTTGTAGATACAAGAAAATGTTCATAGAAGACTATCCTTAACTTTTTGAGACATTATATTCACAGATTTTGAAAAAATTTACTCTCAGCAATAAAATGGTCAATTTGCTTACTCACTTTGTTGATGTCAATCGATCCTGTTTCTTATAAGGATCAAAAACTCAAATAAACCTACTGAGGTTAGAGTACTCGAAATGTCACAAAAACCTTTTTTCTCCAAGACTTTTTGACTCCAAGACACATTATTATACATTTATGTTAATCGAGTGTGGCATCCCCTCACATGCGTCCGACCGAATGCGAGCCTCACATAAGGACGTAAGGAATCAGACGTTTTCGTACTGTAACCTGAGTTGGTCTGATAGAGTTTTTTGATCCTTATAAGAAACAGGTTTGATTGGCATCAAAAAAAGTTTTTGTGTAAATTGTCCATTTTCTTGCTGAGAGTACATTTAAAAAAAATCTTTGAATGCAGATCTAAAAGTTGCAAAAAGTTACGGATAGCCTTCTAAAACGTTTTCCTGTAGCTACAATGGTTAACCCTACTGCCCCGTCCAAAAATATTCACCTGTATATCTCTGCTTCGATACACTTTAAAGCTAATTTTTCTAGTCATACGTGTTTAATCGAGGTAATGTTACAAAATAATAATAAAATTATTGGAGGCCGCATCAAAAATTTTGACGCCATTGGTCCATATAAAGTTACAAAAACCCCTTTGGACGGTTCTGTAAGCTTGAATGAAAATTGCTTCTTTGACCTTTGATATGAGGATATTATGATTCATTTGGCGTATGTTTTACAAAAATGTACCCAGCCGTTTTCTACCTGGAGGAACCCAAACTATTTATGTTTTGAAAATACCTTTTGGATTTTTTGAAACCTTATTAAGTAAGTAATAAAAATATCAAAAATAATACTTATTCGCTATGTTAAGTCACACGATGTTTTTAGTTTCACAACCGACACGTTATATTATTTGAAAAGACTCTGAAATCTTATAGCGTTAGCACAGTTTAAGTATTACGATATAGACAATAGTAATACCACGGAGTACTAAATAATTACACGTAGCTTTAAGCTATAGATGCGACTGAGTCGCAGTGCAGTGCAACGACACGGTGTCGCGTGATGTCACGTAATAGGAGTACAATAGATAGACGTATTTTTTGTTACAATCTGCTGCAAGTCTGATTCAGTATTCACAGGGGCAAGAGCACCTCTGTGTTGGGGATAGACCAGGTTTGCCTGCATAACTCCAGTCGGTTTAGGAGTTACAGCCTTTCAAAGGGCTGGTTTAGTTGCTAAAAATGAATATGCAAAAATATGCAGGTATGTCAGTCGGTTTAGGAGATACAGCCGTTTAAAGGACTTTTTTAGGTTACGACCTTTGAACGGCTGTAACTCCTAAACCGACTGGAGTTATTCAGGCAGATCTAGTTTATCCCCATCACAGAAATGCTCTTCACCCTGTGAATACTGAATCAGTCTTGCAGCTGATGATAATGATAACAAAAAGTACGTCTATCTCTTATACTATAAGTACAAACTACGGCAGGTGGGGGGTAGTGTAGCAGCTCGGTGAGAAGACATACTTAATGCTTCAGACCATCAAGCTAAATTACTTTCACTATAGAACCAACTTGGAAATCACGAGATAAAAATCTGTTGTTTCGTACAACACTGCAGTACCTACCGGCCAATGCATGGGACAGCAGATTTTTTACATTTTTACTCGTTCTCGTCTACCACGTCACATCGTACAAAGTACGGTAGGTACAGAGGGTAGGTAGGAGGTAGTGTAGCGGCGAGGTAAGGTCTGGTCAGCGCGTGGGCGAGGCAGCGGAGGCGTGCCGCGCGAGGCGCAGGCTCGCCGCGTGCATGGAGGAGCGCCGGCGCGCGCGCGGCCCGCCCCCACCCGCCGGCGCCGGCGCCGCCTCCACGTCCACCCCCTCCCCCTCCCCCTCCACCTCAGCCTCCCTCTCCGCCTCCTCCGCGTCGGCGTCACCGTCGTCCGGGTCGCCGCGCGACGAGCGCCGCGTTGAGCCCGTCGTACCGCTCGAGGCCCTGCTCAGCGGCCCCTGTTGTGTCACGTCACAGAGTTACTTCGTAACAGATATATCACTTCCCTTGAAAACGATACATTTTCACGCTTTAATCATTTACTACCAGGCGATACGCGCAAAAATGTATCGATAATGGTTGACTCAGCGTTGTTATTACTTCGTACAGCGCGCGACGTATGTGACGTTGCCGTTTGGAGTGAGTAGCAGAATTCATACAAGCGCATCGCTTACGATGCGCCAAAGTATGGGTACTTATATCAGGTCCTACGGCGGAGTGACGCAGGCCTGGTCACGTGCTCTACGTCAGTAAGAACCCTACATAAGTTTTCCCATAGCGCACTGACATAGGTTTGTGTTCTAGGTCATAAAGGGTTAGAACTTTGATTAATTTTATGTCAATATAGAACCTCAAGCTTCTAACATAATACTGCAATGATGTGCGTTAGTTGTAGATGAATCAAACGATATGTTCTGTGTTTAGGTGTATAATGCGTCCATAATAATATGAACAAAGGCTTATATCGATCTTAAGGCTACGTGTGTGTGGGGGGCTATAAACACACTATAAAACCTACTAAAAAAAATGGGCCAACATTCTTATGTTAGTGTGCGTGAGGCGTCATACGACTTATCTTTGTGTGCGTGTATATGGATAGGGTTTAGCGGCCTTACCAGCTCGGCTAGCATGTCACCCACGACAAAGCGTTTAAACAAGAAATACGTCATGCCCGCTCTTTCTGGCATACGTAAAATAATAAAGATGGAAGCACATCTCGATTTTTATCGTTTTCTCGGGGGTGGCATGCAAGGCCTACAATTTTTTTCGACGCGTTCGTAGCTTCGATTGTTTATCTTGACACATAACTTATTAAAGGGTTAGAAAGTTCCGAGGGCGGAACACACAAATACAAAGAATTTAGAGAAGAGGTCTCGTAACTGGTCCAGCTGGTAGAATCATATTGTACGGAAACACTAAATAAATACGAAAATACCACTATTTACCTACAATAAAACCCTAGTTAAACTACACTATGAAGAGCCTTCGAATTGCAATAGAGATTTAAAAGCATAGATTTTTTTTTTGATTTCGCTGCGCGTCGACTAGATTCCTCCCTTCCTAAGAACAATAGCTATGAATATTAATAAATAAATATTCCTATCAACAAAGCTCCTGAAATGCGGCGCAGCAAAGACCAAACAAATTTTTTTTGTAGTTGTTATGAGTTTATGGCAATTGACAGTCGGGAGGGACATGAATCGGCAGTTATATGAGTCGTGTAAGCGTTGAATTGAACATTGAAGGTCGAGGAGGATAGAGTACGAAGGAGCGCATACCTGCACCGGCTTGACGGACTGGTCGAAGCGGAATATGAAGCGCAGCTCGGCCCAGAAGCGGTGCAGGAAGGGGAGAGCGGGGTCGCGCGGCCGGCGCGCCGCCTCCCACGCGAGGTCCACGCACGAGACCGCCACGCCCAGCACGCACCCCACCACCAGCACCACGAACAGCCCCGTGAAGTTGGCCATCGACAGCTTCTCGCTCTGACGGTCGTCCTCCGACTGCAATCGTACACGAACACCAACACACGTTTACCTACTTAATATCGAAACCGAGCTTCTTAACTATTATAAAACAGTGTGTCTGTACATTGAAGATATTAGAAAGAAAAGTTAGGTTTTTAGCACAGAACATTATAATTATAATAAGAAAGGTTAAAAGGGCAAAGTAGTGCTTTTGCTTCGGAGACGACTGTCGCCACTTGTCTTCCCTCCCACAACTATATACTTTTGCCCTCTCACGCCTACCTTGTGCTTCTATTGCCTCTTATAATGTTCTGTGGTTTTTAGGTGTCCCTAATTCCAAATCACCAATTTTTGGATTTTTTTGTCTGTCAGTTTGTCTGTTAGTTTGTTTGTGTGTTAGTATGTATGTTTGTTCGAGTATCACGCAAAAACTACTGAACAGATTTTGATGAAATTCAACTCGAGCCAAATGTATGGGATAGCAGATTTTTTTTCCGATTTTGATGTTGATCCCATAGAGAAAGTTGTTCAGTTTGATGGTCTGATCATTCTCTTAAAACAGTTTCAACGAATTTTGTTAGACCTTATAAACAATTCTGTATATATTGTGTTATATGACAGTGGTGACTGGGGAGTGAGGGACAATGATGTAGGCTATTAACATAAAAGATCCCACAGTGTTTCTGGCTTGCCAGACCCTACAACAAGATAAGAAGGTAGGTTACCTTGCAGGCGCCGCCGCCGTTTTATTTTATTCCACCAGACGTGCTTCATCTCGCGCAGCTCTCCCGCTTCCTGCAGGTTCAGCTCCTGCTGGTACGCCGAGTCTGCACGGACACAAGACAAGAAGTTAGGGTACCTTGCAGGCGCCGCCACCGTGCTTCTCCTTCCACCAGACGTGCTTCATTTCACGCAGCTCGCCCGCCTCCTGCATTTTCAGCAGCGCCAGGTTCAGCTCCTGCCGGTACGCCGAGTCTGCAAGAATACATAACGTCTATGTCCAGTACCCACGCGCAACACAACACCACACCAGTTGTAACTAGCACAACAACGAGTTGCCGCACTGCCCTTACTGTTAAAATTAGAGTTCAAAATTCGATACAAAAATAAGCATCAAATTTCATGTAGGTGGCATTGTATCCACTACGCACGCATACCCGATGCAGATTGGAGGACTTTCTCGTGTTGGTGAGCAGGGACCCACGCATCAAACGCGGCTAGAGTTGCCAGGTGGCCGGGAAATCCGGGAAAGTCCCGGAATTTTGCGTCTGGTCCCGTAATTACTGTCAGTTACCAAATCATTACCTGGTAAATATAGAGTTCTCTTTGCTCGTTTCGGCCTTTGCTTCATGTAATTGAATAGCCTCGATTTCGGAATAGTACCATCCCATTTCCTCCCGTGGGTGTCGTAAAAGGCGACTAAGGGATCTACTGAAGGATGGGCAGCAGCATCCTCTGAGTACACACATTGATTCGATCCAACTGCGATCGCCAACCCGCCTGCCAAGCGTGGCGATTATGGCAAATCCCCCCATTTTGGGGGAGGCTTATGTCCAGCAGTGGACGTTTCATGGCTGATATGATGATGATGATGATGATTTCGGCATAAGTTTGGAAATCGAGTTATTACGTATTAAAACCTCGAGCTCGCTTCGCTCGCTACTCGTTTTAGATTATTATACTACAATAACCTAATTTTACTACAGTAAAATCTTGACCTCACTTCGCTCGCTCTAGGATTTGGACCACGTTGCAACGACTTTAATATTACCGTAAAATCTCGAGCTCGTAGAAATGTCCAGGAATTGATGAGCCAGCATCTGGCAGCCCTAACCACGGCCAAATAATAAATTACTAGTGCCCACGGCCGAGCCCGCACGCCTGCGTCTTCCTGACGCCTTCATCATCATCATCACCGCCGCTCTATTTTACGCCCTCGCCACCCGTGGCCCCACGTTAGCCCGTGTCCCACGGGACCGCGAGCAAGGCTGCCGCCGCCGTGACACCTGCTCGCCTCCGAAAGTGCTACCCTTCGTGCTACGCCGGAAGCCTTATTGCCTGAAGGCTCGGGGTCTTGAGCAGTCGGATAGGACTTCAGGCGGGAATACCCTTTCCACATCAAACCAATTACTTTCCTCAGCAGTAGTGTAGCCGTAGAGTAGGTCAATGGTGGGGGTTCATCCCGTACTAAAAACATTAAATTTAGTTTTTTTTTTTTATTATATTATTGAGGGTTTTTTCCACAAGGAATATACCACCCTCATCGGAGCGGAACCCTAAATACATAGCTCACGGCACATATTATACACAATCTAGTACGTAAGTTCAGGTAGTTCCTCGGTGGCGCGGCGGGGTGCTGTCAAAGAGGCAACTCCCCGCGTCTCCGAAAACCCACCTTTACAATATTAAATATATATTTGGCATCATCTGACAAAGGGAAGGCCAAAACGCTGTTACAAATGCCGACATCCGCTACCACAATATCTTTGGCGATAATCCAATCCTGCCTAGCAGCCTCATTCCATTATGATGTGATAGACATCTTCGACTGAACCGCACGCGTCACAATTAGGGGTATCAACTTTGTTCATCAAAAATGCAAAGCCGTTTAAAGGGATGTGTCCGGAACGTAGTCGCATAGCTAGGACGAGATCACGTCTACACATAGTGCTGGGAGTAAACCAGGGAGTAAGAGGGAGAGAGGGCTGAATTGTCTTGTACCAGATACCTTTAGTCAACGAACGTTCGTCAAAATATTCCGACCATCGCTTATAGCACTCCTCTTTCACTTTAAAAAAGACGTCAGTAAACCACGGTACACAATGTAATAGTATTCCATCTGAGGACGCTTCTTTAGCAAGCCGATCTACCGTCTCATTCCCTGTCACTCCAATGTGGGCAGGCACCCATTGTAAAATTACTTTTTATTTGCTGATACTAGCAGGAGAGTTTGAATTATGTTGTATGCTACTGGGAGGCCTCTAAATATTCTGGTACATTTAATAAGATGCAATAGTGAACATTTGAAGTCTGTGAATATCACAATCTTTTCAGAGTCTACCGATTGAACATAAGACAGTGCTTCTAATATAGCTATCATTTCTGTATACATCGACGACATTTTACTATTGATTTTTAGTTTAATATAATTTTTAGTCTGACTATCCAGAAAGGCAGCGCCGACATGACTTCCCTCAATAGACGCATCAGTATAGATCTTATAATATTGAGAATATTGTTCCGTTATTAATGCGGTGTCGGAGAAGGAGACGGGTTCATGGCTTCAGGCACATCCTTCCTCTAACCTGGGCACTCTCCTGAGCAGCTGCACCCTGTCTCTCGCTATTTGCCTACGCCTGGGGGTGAGGACCAACCAAACACACCTTTGCCACTGCGGTGCCAGCGTTAACGAATTGGGCCACCACGGTTTGTCATGCAAGAAGAGTGCTGGTCGTATTCCTCGGCATTCCGCTTTGAACGAGATAATTAAGCGGGCCCTAGCTTTAGTTAACGTACCCTCTGTACTGGAGCCTCCGGGTTTGCTCCGTTCAGACGGGAAAAGACCGGACGGCCTGTCCCTCATACCCTGGTCCCGTGGAAAGTGTTTGGTTTGGGACGCCACCTGTGTCGACACTCTGGCACCCTCACATGTTCGTGCGTCTTCCTGCCGCGCAGGTGTAGCTGCTGCCTTAGCAGAATCAGAAAAAAAAAGGATCTACCAGGGATTGGGTGACAGCTATATTTTCCTGCCCTTCGCCGTGGAGACCCTAGGTTGCTGGGGTCCTGAGGGGAAAATGTTTCTTAAATGCCTCTCAAAGCGCCTATTCGAGGCTACAGGCGACAGGAGAGCTGGCAGCTATTTTGCGCAAAGGATCAGCCTTGCGATCCAAAGAGGCAACGCTGCCAGCCTCCTAGGCACTCTGCCCCGAGTAGGGGCTTTAGAGGACATTTTTTACCTTTAAGTAGGCTAGGTGTTTTTCTTTTTTCTGTTTGTTTTGTTTTTTCTTGTTCTATTAATATTAATTTTATTGTTTCATTAAATTAAAATCGTATATTAATCTTTCGCATTGTAATTTCAAGTACTGTGAGTTGTATGAATGTTTAGCCTTATCTACACCCTCTATATTAAGTTTAATATTGTTAGAGATATTGATATTAGTAATCCATGTATCCAGGAAAAACATGTCTATTTGTCTACTGCTGTACATAGACAAGGATCGTAGAGATTCGTGGGTAGATACTAAGAGAGGTTTCTTTTTACGTCTCCAGTACAAACTGTTACACGCGTCAGAGAGTTGGTCCAGACCGACTACTATGTTACTTTCTAGTGACTTTGATTTGACCCAGTATTTACCAGCCAAATGCATTCTACGAACAAACAATGGTTGAAGGTACAGTTCCGACACCATTACATGAATGGGCGTACTCTTGATAAAGCCTCCTATCAGTCTCATGCAGAGGTTTTGTATCCTATCTAGCACAGCAAAGTTAGATTTGCTACTGACGTCATATAAGAAGCTACCATAATCAATTCTACTGCGTATCAATGCAATATAAAGCCGTCTTAAGTGAGTTGTATGTAGGCCCCAACCTGGACCCATCAGCACTTTAAACATATTCACATATTTAACAGCTATCTCTTTGGTTTCCTTAATATGCTTTCCCCATCTTAAATTACGATCAAGCCACATTCCTAAGTACTTAACATGGTCAACTATTGCCAGAGAAGTACCGTTAACGCTTATAGATATATTATCTCTTCTATATCCTCTCTGAAATATGCATAGTTTGCTCTTTTCTGTTGAAATTTCGAGGCCCATATCGAAAAGTAAGACGTTAAATTTATCTAATGCCACCTGAATTCTCTCTTCCCCTTCCCCTATGCTATCACAACAGCAAAATATCACAAAATCGTCAGCATATTGAGATACATAAATATCGTTCTCTTCCTCTAGTTGTTTGCAAATCTGGATAGTAATTACATTGAACAGTAGAGGGGATAGTGGGTCACCCTGAGCTAAACCGAGACCAGTCGATCTAGAAACTGAAACTCCATCTACCTGTATTTTCAGGTGTCTTTTTTGTAAAAAGTTCCATAAATAGCGACAAATTTTCGAACCCACTCTCAGTTGATCCAATGTCGATACCAAAACCAGATTGTTCACTTTGTTGTAGGCATTATCGATGTCTAGGAAGCAACTGATCGTAGCGTTTCCTTGTGCAAAGTCTGTTTGAATGGTTGAAACTAAGGAACTTAAATTATCAAAGCAAGACTGGTTCTTTCTGAAGCCAGTTGTATTTGGAGAAAATAGATTTTGCTTTTCTAAAAACCATTCAAGTCGTACATTAATAATATTATGGAATATCTTGCAAAGACACGAAGTTAAAGAGATAGGTCGTAACGAAGAAACTAAGCTTGGGTCTCGTCCTGCTTTCGGGATGAGGACCAGCGCGATATTTTGCCATTGTGATGGAACAAAGCCGAGAGATAAGAAGTTGTTAAATAATGACAGTAAAATTCTTTTTCCATTAGAAGGTAAATGTTTAATCATGGAGTTTGAGATTTCATCACATCCAGGAGATGTATCTTTACATTTAATACATTTATCTAGCTCCTGAATAGAGATTTCTTTTTCAATTTCAGAATTACACACGTTAAGTTCGGGCAGGCGGGTGAAGCATAATCGGGGGTCAAAGAACAAAGGAGAGATTGAGCATTTTCTAAGCTGACATGTTGTCTAGGGGCTCTACAGCCCTTAACCCACCTCATTCTTTGCCACATTTGACTCGCGGTAGTGGATTCGTCAATCGACGAACAGAAACTATGCCAATCATCCGATTTTGCTTTACGAATCAGTTTTTGTGCGATCCTTATTTTATCTTTAAGTGCGGCATAGTTTTGCGGAATAGGATTTCGCCTGAATACTGTAAGGGCTAGTCTACGCTCTGCCACTGCTTTTGACAAGGTTGCATTCCAAAATTTTTTAGGGAAATTTTTTTATTAGGATTTTGGTTAAACAATAAGAACGGGATGTAAATAACAGCAGATTCCTTAATTAAAGAAACGAACAAATTGTATGCGTCTTGTAATTCTATCGGTAACATAAACTCATTAAATTTATCTTCTAGATACCTAGAATATGAACTCCAATCCGCTTTTTTGTAGTTTCTTTTTTTCAAAGGTTTTATGAAGGAATTACACATGGTACTAACTTTAATCATGAGATGGTCGCTACCCAGGGACTCATTTAAAACCTTCCATACAAAATGAATAGCGATATCTGATGAGATTAAGGATACGTCTGGAGAGGATTGTTGTAAATAATTGTCGACTAGTCTGATCCGCGTAGTACTGCCATCATTAAGTGACACAAAGTTGTGATCCATAAGCGCATTGAAGAGGTAAGAGCCTCTGGTGTCCGTCTTGTACGACCAACTAAAGTGGTGTGCGTTAAAATCGACTAGAATCAAAGTCTTACTTTGCCGTAATGCCAGTAGTTCGTCCCAGTATCTCTGACAGGTAGAAGCAGAAGACGTGCAATAAACTGCAAATATATTCTCTAAAGGCTCGCAATTGAGTAATTGAACACCTAGTATTTGTATTTCCGTGTTATTCAATCGACAACGTAATACATTGGCTCTAATTGACTTATGCACTAGGATAGCAATTCCACCATAGCCATCGTCACGGTCATTACAATATATGTTATAGTTACTCACTTTAAGTAGACTCTCTGGATCTAACCACGTCTCACTTACGATAGAAATGTGAATATTCTCCTGTGTTAAAACCTCTTCAAATGGCAGTAATTTCGGTTTTAAACTTTGACTATTCCACTGGATAATATTTTACATCAGATTTCCAACATTATTAGCCATTGATAAGGTCAAATATTTTCTTGATAGCCGGCCAGTCAGATATACAGTCAACCATAATAAGAATACACCACTTCACACGTACCTGAATTACACTTCGCACTTTACTGGCAATACTAATATTTTTAAGAAACATTACCTCCTTAAGCTTAGCTAATAAATCCGCGAACGTAATATTCGCTTCGGGACTAGAATCATTAGCTTCATTCAATTCGCTCTCCCCCCCACTATCCTCAGGGGGGTCCCATTGATCGCGGGACTGATGCCGTCGTCGCTGGTTGCTGCGCTCTCGCCGCTGGTTGCTGCGCTCTCGCCGCCGCGTACGTCGCAACGTATCACTCGATGCACTCGTACCCTGCTTCCTTTGCGGAGTGGACGTATTCTTGACCGCCTCAACATAAGTCGACACTTTATTTGGGTAATAGTTGAAATTAGGCGTCTCTTCCTGGTTTTCATACACATTTAATTCTTCCGGCTGAATATAAGTAGGCTCTGGTGGGACATATGGGGGTTCTGGTGAATTTAGATTTAATTTGTGGGGTCAACCCATCAAATTTAAAATACCCAGCTTCTAATAGAAGTTGTTGGGTTTACTGCCAACACCCTTTGCTGATGATAGATTGATGATCTTGATTGATAACATGGAGAAGTTTGAAAGTATATATGTAAGGGATATTTATGCAAGCAGTGCAGTTTTCCATAGTCACGTCTCGCACGTCTCTCACGTAGCATGACTCAGGTAGTTATAGCACGTAGCGAACACTATAAACACGTTCCTTTCTACAACCACATTGCTGACGTATTATAAAAATAAAAAAATTAATAAAAATTTTTTTTTATTTATTCGAATAACCATGATTCATTTTGTTGGTAACACACTCTCACTATAATTCACCTCTCCGAGGCTCCCCGATCCTGTCGGCATATAATATAACGCACTACCCAACCTGCGTTAAATATTTATTGAACAAAGGTTGATTGATAATTATGATAATTATGACTAAGATTTGATATAATGATAGTTTGATATAGAATACCTACACGCGGAACGCTTGATGGTCCGAAATGATCTGAATTAACAGTAGTAATTAGCGATCTAAGTGCTATGAAACTGTGTCGCGGCAGGCGCTGACACAAGCTAAACTGTACGGTATACGGTACAACATAAATAGTGTAGGAGTTACGCATCGCTCCTACATTTTTGGACCTTCGAGCCGGATCCAGGACTGTGGAAATCTTCAGCTCCACGCCGCGATAGCGAAGTTCAGTGACGTGTGATTGTTATTCAAGCTTCTGTGGCGAATCGGTCAACTGGCCTCCCACCAGCGTGTCTCACCAGTTGATTGAGAGGGAATATCGCACCTAACGCTCGCTGTAACGATACAGTCACACTAAACTATCAACAAACAAACAACAGGCAAACAGCCTTCAACAGCAGATACTTCGTTTAACATCAAAATCATACACAACAATGGAATCTTAGCATCAAGAACTACTAGAGCATCAGGAGGCTGTCACCCAGGCCATACGAAAAATTGTATCAAACTTCTGGCAGTTGGCCGCGCCGGCGCGGGGGGCGCGCTCCGCTCGTGCTCGCCCTCAGGCGTCTCACCACGCTACTCCAACACTGGACTGCGCCACAGTTTGACGTTTTTGCTGACCGCTGGTCTGATTGTTTACGAGAATGCCTGACCTTTCCTGAGAATGTTTATATCGTAATATAATATTTAGTTAAGTTGGAGAAAAAAGTAATATTCTTGTTTGATTTGTATACTTACTTGCATGGCGTATTGGAGTTGCTCTGCGATGCTGCGTGATTGTTTAATAAATAAATAAGTAAAATACATAATAAAATACCGAGTAGGTAGGTAGATACTTAGGTACAATGAGAGTGTTCACTTACTCTTCCTCATCGCGATTCCGTAGCCCTTGCTGTCGAGCAGCCCGCCCACCTATCACAACACAACACATTAAGGTCCGCCACACACATACGAAATTTCGAATCGGAATTTCCGAATCAGGATTACAATTTCGTATGGATTTTCCCCCTCCATAATTGCGTTCGGAATTCCGTATGTGTGGCACATCTTACAAACCATTTTAATAATGTTTAGGTACTGTTTCTGCTCATTGTGAGTTTATCGAGTTATTTTTATATTTTAAGTAGTTTTTTTGGATTCCGTTTTCCGTCCGTCTGTCCTAACTTGAGTTGGGTGGAGACTTCGTATTGTATGAATTTTAACCGACTTCAAAAAAGGAGGATTCGACCGTATAATTATATATGTGTTTATGTGTGTTCGCGGAAAACTTGGTCGTTTATGAACCGATTTTGAAATGAAATGAAAATGAAATGAAATATACTTTATTGATTGATTTTTTTTATGATTCTTTTTTTGTTAGAAGGAAAATATCCTAACGGTTGTACCATGATAAGGAAACCAGGATCTGATGATGGCATCCCGGAGCAACACAATAGAACTCCTCAGAATAAACAAAAAACAAAATTTTAACACTATCGATAGTCTTTTGATAGAGTCGCATAATATTGAAATACAAATTACAAAATCATCATCGTAACGTCATGACATCATCACATGATAGTAATTATCATGTATACTTAGAAATTATTTGTTTCGTTTTAATAAATACCTAATTATACAATTGTCACTGATTTGGCATTTCATACATTTTTATTTTATGCATTTTTTAAACAGCCCTCTAGTATTTTTTTAATCATATTTGCAATTCCGTATGTGTGTGGCGGACCTTATGTTAAATTTGTATGTTCTTTGAGTAATTCACAAACGTAGACGTGAGAGTGGAGTAGAAGAAATTCTAGTCTATTCTATTCTAAAAACGGCTAAAGATATTAGCGTACCTGTATGACTTCGCAGTTGCGCTCCACGGTGTACTCGATGGTGGTGGATTCCATGAGGAACGCGTAGTTCTCGTTCAGCACCCTGCGGACACACCACTGTTATTCACAAACACCACACCGCGACCGACACGACGCTGAAACGATGCCGACCATACTCGTACGTACTTTTTTATCCCATCATCGTTGGAGGACGGCATCTCCGACATCATCTGGCTCATGTGCTCCCACATCCGATTGTAAGGGTCGCTCTGCGTCTTCCCTTCCTGAGGCTGCAAACCATCGAAATTCCAATGAGCTCACTAAATGTGCAATCATTCCACGACGTAAGTAAATGTTTGTGGTTCAGAAATATTTTTAAAAAAAGAAGATGAATGCGATACCTGAAAGAAAGTAAAGGTGGAGCCTCCGGATTTGGCGCCGTATTTGATGTTCGCCGTGTTGTTCGCCAGGTCATACACATTCTTGATAACTTCGTTGGAGGACTTCTTGGCGAGCAGCGTCGCCAGGTTGGCGGTGTAGGAGCTCGTGATGACAAGCGCGAACAGCCACCACACGCTGGCCACCGCGCGCGTCCCGTACGCCCTGCAACCGACACGCGGCGGAGCCTCGTTATACATGTGCGCGAGCGCGCCTGCATTGCGCGCGGGCACTCACACACTCGGACACTCACGCGGGCGCGATCTCGGAGCCCTGCTGCAGCATGGCGCCGAGGTTAAACCACAGCGCGTTGCCGAGCGTGAACTGGTTCTCGAGCGCGACCGGCTCCTCCACGCACGGGTACGGGTTCTGCCACTCCTCGGGACACACCCGCCCCACCATGTACAGAAGCAGGGACGTCCCGAGATACGCCAGGCCCAGGTACATCCATACCTGCCGAAGTACCGACACGCCGGTGAAAACGGAGCTACACGCACGGGCCGGAGCCGTCGTTGCCGACCTACCTCGTTAGAGAAGGGCAGGAGAAAGGCGGAGAGCCGAGGAGCGGCCGGCAGCGGCTTGTGGAACAGGATGCTGATGCCCAGATTCATGAAGGGCGTCGTAAAGTCGACGACTTTCTCGCGCTCTGCCGTTATCGTCAGATCCGTGATCGCGAAGTGGACGGTCTAAAACAGCAATTGTGATTATACGACGACACTCCTTGCCAAAGAGAATGTAACTCACTACGTTATAAGAGTCGAGACTTCCATACTAAAAACTGGTAGTGACCGATATCCAGAATGTTTGAAACGTGTGAAACCGTTCAAAGGAATTTAATGGCGTCAGTGCACGTTTCATATAACATTTTTTTTTAGAGAGTTGCGCAAGCCTGCACGTGGCTATCGAACGAACACTGCGGGTCGGTCGTCGTAAGGACTGTACTCCGTCTACCTACCGAGTCAATCATCAGGCGGCCTAGCATGCCGTTCCACTTTTTCTCGGTGGCGTTGTAGTTTCCGTACTTGCCGTCCACCTGCTCCATGAAGGTGAAATTAAAATGCTTCATCTCCGCCAGTCGTTGGATCAGCTCGATGCAAAATCCTGCATCAAAGAGTTAAACGTGATGTTCTGAACCGTAGCGTCGCTCCACACGCGCGCGGGCCCTTTTCTGTTTTCGGTACATACCTTCGTATTGATCATTACCCGACAGACGGGCCGAAGATTCTCGCCGCATTACGTATGGGCTGTTCTGAAAATCAAACGATCTCGCGTTAAGAGTATCACGATATAGAAAGCGCGACAGAAAAGCGAATCTCAGAGCGTCGTAACATACCATTGCGATAAGGATATTGAAGTGTCGGCCGGTCATGACGCCGTCCTGCGGAGGCGGAACGGGGCGTTTGGGGCGCGACCACGCCACGCCGGTCGCTTCCGTCCACAGGCCCACGCCCTCCAGCCGCCCCCCGCGCGCCAGCTCCGCCACGCGCAACGCCACGTCGCGCCGCGACCCGTCCGCCTCCCACGCCAGCGCACCCAGCGCTGTCACGCTGCTCTGCACCTGCGACCCGAGCACGCAGGAGTGAACTCGAGCCTCGCGCGGCGTGGCGCGATGCGGGGTGGGGCGGGACCACTCACGGTACTCACCGCCAACACCAACCTATGGTCTACCCGCCTTGCGGCATAACGGGCCGAATCTCGGGAGATGGCGTGTCAGCGGTAGAATATTAAGTATACCAATAAATTAACACATATTCGAGTTGGCAATGGCTCAAAAAGACAAGTATCCAGAGCCGTAAAAGATATTACTAACGACAACAACCAACTGTACTTGACAACCGTGTTTTGTGACTAATTATTGGTAATTATAATCGTAGTGAGATATAAGTTATGTTAATATTATGTGTTTGAATTATAATGAATAGCCATAATGATTTAGATACTATTTATTAAGCATATTCGATTGTTTATCTAACACGTTTTGTCGTTGGATGTGGTTGGTTTTCGCCACCAACCGCCATTGACAGTTTGATATAAAAGACGTGATTAGATTAGAGAGGATGATTCCTTTACTACTTGTCCGGCTAGGACGTCACGCTGCCCAAAGTTAAGTATAACTTGTGTGTTACTGTAATTACTGTTACTGTTCATTTAACTTGTGTTTTAAGTGTCGAATCGAAAGTAAGTTAAAGATAATAAGTAGACCGATTCTCATGTTTCATTATAAATAATCCCCGTTCCCACCTAATCTAACACGCGCGTTACTTGCTCAGAACTCTTTCACGTGCGCACTTTTGTCGACACCCTACAAGTTCTATGCCTATTGCCCAGTGGCAGTCACGATGGGACATTAACGGAAACGGTCATGACTTGTACAGTTTTTTCCCTCGTATTACCGGAAGAATTGAGGCACACTGTATTGAGCAAGACTATATTTTAAGATCATAGATGCTTACGGGCCATAGTAAATAGCATATCTAAGTCCCGTCTCCACAAGATCGCTCTACCTATGTGATTGAAACAAGGGACCACGTGCTGTGGGATTGTGTTCTCTACGACGACAGCAGATCAGCCATGCTCAGCGGTATCCACGAGGTAAGGACAACTTACTGCCCTGGACTTTATCAGGACCTGGTAGCAGGAAGGGGATATCAAATCTTTCGGCAGTTTTGCGGTACTTTGCATACTAGGAGAAACCAAATAAATACATAAAAAGGCTCAAAATTCAAGAACATAACTATGAAGCACCAAAACAGGCGGCGTGGTGAGCGAAGTAATGTCAGTGTGTGGTTGCGCCCCAGAAGGGGGAGAAGCATTAAACGACAAATAAATACTTTAATTTAATTTAATTTAAACAGCCACTCACGGTACTGTCAGCGCGCAGGTAGTTGAGCAGCGTGTCGGCGTGGAAGGCGCCGGCGCCGCGGTCGCACTGCGCAGGCGCGCCGGCGCCGGGCGCCAGGCCGAGCGCCAGCAGCGCGTCGACCACCGCGAGGGTCGCGTCGTGCGCCAGGAGCAGCTCGCTGGGCGGCGCGCGCACCACACGCTGCGCCACGGCGCGCTCCGCCGCCGCCTCGGACGCCGCCGCCGGCAGCTCCTCGAGGTACGCCGCGTGCCACCGCTCCATCACCGGCCTCACCTTGTCCGGGTCGAACAGCATCAGGCCTGCGGGAGGTACACGTCCGCTCAGTCGGAGAGGGGAGGGCCGGGGAGTGGGAGGGGCGAGGCGGCGACTTTTGAAATTATACAAGGCATCCATAGCGTTATTGCACTGTATAGTTTCGGAACAGACAGTGAAATAAATTCTCAGAAAGTATACCCGATTTGTGCTTATTAGTCGCGGATACTTTCTAATACTGATGTGATGATTTTATTTTGGAAAATATACAAGGCGGGGAACAACAGCATGTACTGACAATAATTATCTATATATTATATAGATTTAGGATGTAAACATTGTGATATATGTAAAGTATAGTCAGACATGAGCTATGATGATGATGATGACCAAGGCCAACCCATTCTTATAGGAGAGTTTAATAAAGCAATAAATTGTATTAAAAACCGAAAAGCTTTACGTAACTTTAAACTTTCAAATTAGTAAAACAGTATTGCTACAAAAAAGCTCTACCCTTAAATGTGAAGAACACAGAAACTTCAAAGATTCTTCTCAAGATCATTCAAACAATAGAATAAGGCCAAGAACTGAATATTATTTAGAGCCGGATCAATACGGTTTTAGGCAGAAAAGGGCACAAGAGGAGTCACCACCTGGAGAAGGCGTTTGATAGGGTGAATTGGGAAAGAATTTTTAGTATTTATAGAACGAAACGCATTTAAAATTAAAAAATTAAATGTAAATTTCATAAGATAAGATAAGATAAATATTTTTTATTTGCACACCAAAATAAACAAAAAAAAACTAGTTCATCTCAGTCTACGTCTCAAAATACTCATTATACCTCAAAAATGACGGATTTGCAGCATAATTTCAGTACTCCAAAGTCCAAACCAACGTAGTGCCAATGTATAGTGTAATATACAGGGTGTTACAGAAGTAAAAATAAAAATTGTAAACTTTTAAGGGGGTGGTTTAGACAAACAAACTGAACAACTTTCACTATGGGACCAACAACGAAATCGATAAAAAAAAATTTATGTCCCTTGTATTTAACTCGAGTAGATCTGTAGTTTAGTATGGAACATTGCAAACGCATCGCATCATGGCGATTATGGCAAATCTCCTCATTTTGGAGAAGGCCTATCTCCAGCAGTGGACGTCGGCTGATATGATGATGATGATGATGGAACATCCGCTCTTTTTTATTCGCGATTTCGATATTGTTCCCATATTATCCAATCCGTTCCCATATGTTCCGATATTTCTGGCGTAAACATTAGTTTGGTTTTGCTTAGTCTTTTCTTGGTTTTTTTCGCTGAATTTTTTGTATCAGAAGAACATGCCCTTGTTAGTTTATTTATTTTTACTTCGTAGCTAGCAATAACCTTTTTTAAAGTAAAATTTTCTGATAGTAAATTTTCTATTTCTTGCTCTGCGCTGTCTAATTTGTCTTGTAAATTAGTCAGCTTATTACTCATTGTTTCTAATTTATCTCGCAGATTTTCACCTATTTCAGGACAGCTTCTATTAAGGTAACGGGTGGGTTATGATGATGGAATAGATGTGTAGTCCAGATCTGGTAACGAGTCAAATGAATTTTGTATAGATACGTTTATTTTGTACTTATTACGTGTCGTTATGTTGTTGTTTGGCGGAGACAGGAATTCATTTGTTTGTGGAATCTCTCGCTCCATTTGTTTTTGTTTAGCGGTGCACAACTGACAATTCCAAGTATCCTTCCGCTCCTTAGACATAGTATTGTAGAAACGCTGCTCGGATACATTTGAGCAATGGAGATCATACGCTTCTTCACATAAATAGCACTTTAAGAATTGCCTATCTTTAATAGTTTTCGTACACTTTGCACATTGAATGACAATGTTAGCTGCCATGCTGCTAGATTCAAGTTCGTCTTTTTTAATGTTTGGCTCAGGCTCGAACCTTCGACTTGAACGTGATGACGACAGAGCGGTAGCAAAAGTCGGTAGCGTTAACCGCTTGGCCAAGAGACTATTACGTAATGCGGCGAAATAAACAGTCTGTAGGTTCCGAGCGAAATGTCAGATAACCACGAGTGAATGATGTGCTTGAAAGCACAGAATAATATTTTCACCTACCTACTGGCCAAAATTGAATATGACAAAAATTATTAACGGGTGTTTCAACCAATTGTTTTGGATTTGTTCACTACGGGAGTCGTTTCGTTCAAAAATATTGACAGCTACACACGGAGCAGGAAACAGTAATAGAGGTGGGGGAGAAGAAAGGGCACGACAAAGATAAGACAAAGTGTACGACGGGGATTATCCACTCTCCCCATTAAGTTTTAATATATTCATAGAATCAGCAATAAGAAAAATATTAGATTCAGACAAAGGGGGTATCAAAACCAAAAGTAACGGGGAAAAACTATAGGAAATTAAAAAAAAAAAATTTCTATAAACCAATACTGGAAGAGAATATAGAGGGGAAGAGAGGCAGAGAAAGACCCAGACAGAGTTATCTAGCCCAAGTGAAGGAAAAGGTGGATGTCGTGTCGCATCAACTCAAGAGACTAGCGGAAAAGAGACAGGATTGGCGAATACTCCACCGACAAGAGCGTAGCTCTTAAATAAGATGATGACTATCTCAGATTATAGAAACTAATTGCGATTATACTAATATGCGAGAACTTAAATTAAGTAATATAATTAAGTAACAAGTGTAATAAAATAATAATAATTTTTTCCAGAATAAAATAATGTTATCGTGGTATAGTAAGGGAATTAATAAATACAGAAGCCTTTGTAAAAAATAAACAATCAATAAAAACTGTTTAAACTGTCCTGTCCTTTGCAATGATATTATAAAGTCGTATGTTATTATTGAAATAGAAATCAAGCCCGAATGATTAATTATTATTTTAGCCCTTTACATGAATTTGAAATACTGTCTAACTTTTTGAAATCAAAACAAACAAAAAACGAAAATAATGGCACGTGCCGAATGTTGCATTGAAATTTCTTGTGAAAAAAAATAGAATGCAAAATAGCTACCTTGAAACTAATCGCATATAGAAATAATACGCGGTAAGTGAGTAATAATTACGTATAATTTTTCCAAAAAATAAATCACGATTTGAAACTATACGCGAGCAGTCCCGAGAGTCCCAACCTGTGCCACCCTGTGCGTTCTAGCCTTGTATTATTTCAAAAGTCGCGGCCATTGACTTACCAAACTGGACCTAAAAGTGTCCGAACTAAAAGAGCACCAAAACGTATACAGAGAACCAATTATACAGGGTGAAATTGATATCATTAGCATCCTTTTAAACTAAGAGTCTACCCATCGAAGTGAACAACTTTTACTATGGCAGCAAACCGATCGAAGCAAAAAAAAATCAGCTGTTGCATACATTTGAGACATGAACTCGCGCGTCGACATTGCAGTTTAGTATAAAACAGCTGATTTTTGGTTTGCTCCGTTCGGTTTGCTCCCATAGTAAAAGTTGTTCAGTTTGATGGGTAGACTCTAAGTTTAAAAGGATGCTAATGATATCAATTTCACCCTGTAGTAGTCTTCGTTTAATCGGCCAACTACGTGTACGTGCCGCGATGGGGTAAACACTACGCAATCAAAATGAAGAACAATTTCAGCATTTTCAATGTTTATAATATATTACTATACACCCGACGACCCGGTTGGTGTAATGGTTACCACGCCGGACTTCCAAGCTAGGGTCCTGGGTTCGAATCCCGGTTCGGTCACGGATGTTATATGTGTGTACCGTTGTTGTATATGGTTCCCATAACAAAAAGCCTAAGGCTTAATTTGGGATCATTACAATATATGTGCCTGTGAGCGTGGATCGGCAATCTTTATTTTAGGTATATGAGTATTTACAACATTATGTAGCGTTATTTATTTGTTTATTTTATATAAATAAACGTGTATAAATATACTTAGGTTTGTGTAGTAGTCTCGGACACCTTTTTCGAGAATTTTGTACTAGACCCGGAGTCCATTAAGTATGTGAATGGTTTTGGCGAGGCGCTCACCGGTGATGTTGGCGCCGCCGTGGCTGTAGTCGTGTAGCGGCATGGTGTGCAGCTCGAGCGCGAGCACCACGTACGAGTGCCGCTCGTCGAGCAGCCCCACGCGCTGCGCCGCGTCCAGCACGAGCAGCGCGCACTCTGACGAGCACCAGATTATGAAGTTGCTCTCCTCAGACTTCTTCAGCACCATCAGCCGGGACCTACGCGAAAGAAAAGATACGTATATGTCAGGTACCTAGAGGGTAGTGTTAGTGCGGTTGCTGCGTCTCCGCCATATTGGATTCAGTCGTCAATATACACCCTTTCGGACTACACGTTGTCTCATTGACCTCCGCTCGGCTATATTATCGGCTCCCATAGCCAGACTAACAGTATAATAATAAGTGAGTACCTATTTTACTCTTCACTCTCTGTTCGTACGTTCACAAGCCGTGGTGGTCCGGTGGCGGTCCCCATCCAGGCAGGCCGACTCGTAGCAATGAGTTTTTCGGAATTTATGTACGATTTGTAACATCACTGGATTTTCGGCGAAGGAAAACATCGTGAGGAAACCTGCATGCTTCAATTTCGAGGTATGTATTGTACCCACTGTCCATTACAAGTGGGGACGGACTCACTCCCCGTCACACTGGACAGAGTTTCAGTATCTCCTTTTTCATAAACGCATTCAGGACAGAGCTATCCCAGAAAACCTATACGTCCACCGGAATGATACCGTTTCGCCGAACGGATCCAACCGCCCGCCGGATGTATTCATACCCACAGAACATTCCAAGAGGGGTTAGAAACACGGTTATAATGATTTGCATAACAAGGCGCGCGGCGCGGCGTGGTGTGAGCGAGAGGGCATAAGTAGCAGCGTGAGTGGGAAGACAAATGGCGACAGTCGTCTCCGAACCAAAAGCGATACTTTGCATTTGTAACCCCTCTTATAATTCTTTTTTATCATCGTGTGGGCAGAGCCCTTGTGTCAGAGTTTTTTCAGACCGCCTTACGGCCTCTGACGTGATTTTTATGTAATGATTACTACCACTATTACCCGGGACGAACGGCTTCCGAAGCACGAATCATTTTTACCTAACCAATTCAACCTCCGTGTCGAGAGCCCGCAATGCTCATAATTCATAATAATAATAATAGTTGTTTTCTGTCCTTTCTACAATAGTCTCTGCACCGAATGTGGTATGTCTTCTGGTGCATTTGCATAATGCATTCAGAGATAGAACACGCTTGGTGCATCCCATCGCATTTAGATAAAAGTGTCTCAAAGGGGCCTCTACTTGTTGGACCTGTGTCCCCACGCAAGCCTTCCAAAGGTCCGGGCTATGGCCCATGAGTAAGCCTTCTACAGAGATACATAATAATAATTCATAATATAGGTGAAACATAGGTCAACTGCATAATTATGGAAACACAGATGTACCATAGTTATAAGTAGGTAGGTACACATAGCGTACAACATAGCGATGTTCTGCCGTTGGGTGTACACATTTTTACACGCAATTTTAGTACAATTTTTAACAAAGAAGACAATGAAAATTGATTTGATTAATATACGCCAGGGGTTACGCATTAAAGAATTAATAATGACATCGAAGATAGGTCCGCCACATGCATCCGGATGATTCGGAATTAGATTCCGTATGGAGTGTTGGCACTTTCAGAAATTTTTTCACCAGATCTGGTGATTTTTTGATGTCTTAGGTGGCATATTTTAAAGTGATTTTTGAGCGTAGGCGTTGATGGAACGATACCGTATCGTGACGGTGCAGTTGCAACGTCGTTGCGGCATAGTTGCGAAATCGCTTACGCTCAAAAACCGCTTGTGTATAGTTCATGCCATTTTGTATGCAGATTATGTCTAATATTAAAACTATCGATAGTCTTTTGATATAGTTGCATTAATATTGGAAGACAATTTACAAACCATCATCGTAACATTCGTAACGCCATGACCTCATCACATGATAGTAATTATCATGTGTAGAAATTTTTTGTTTTGTTTTAACAAATACCTAAAAATGCAATTATTGTCATTCATTTGGCGTTTCATACATTTTTATTTTAGGCATTTTTTAAACAGCACTCTAGTATTTTTTGTAACCATAGTTGACAACACTGAATCCTGAATCAGGATTCCGGATCGCAATTCCGTCTGTGTGTGGCGGACCTAAGTCAAGAGAAATGATAAAGTTTCAAATACCAACAACAAAACGTGAATATGATTTACTAAATGTCATATGGATTAAATCAAAATTGTTGGCACGAAAAGAAGAAGAAGAATCAAAATAATAATCATGCTCTTAACCATTAGACATTAACACGGAGGCAGATCATTTTATAATGTTCTGTGTTCATACCGGTCAAAACGATCGAGTGAGAGAAAGAAGAAATGAGTTAGGTACCTGAGCTCGGCGTCGTCGTCGACCTTGGGCAGCTGGCGTGGCAGCAGATCGTCGCCCTCGAGGCGCTGCGGCAGGCCGATCGCGCGCAGCGCCTCGTCCTCGAGCGCGGGCGGCAGCTGGCGCGTCAGCAGCGACAGCTGCTCGTCGTCCGGCGCCAGCAGCGCGGCCGGCGCGGCGCTGCCCGTGTGCAGCAGCACGGCGCGCCTCCAGCCCTTCTCGCGCACCAGGTCCAGCCCGGCGCGTGCCAGCAGCGAGGCGCGCGGGTACAGCGCCAGCAGCGAGGCGCTGGCCCCGAGCGCCGCCGGCGCGGGCCCCGCCTGCAGCAGCGGCACGCCGGCGCGCGCCGCCGCCGCCGCCGCCAGCGACACCGCCGCCTCGCCGCCGCTTCCCGACACCACCGCCACCTTGCCCTCACCGGCCTACAGACGAGTTTAATAGATACCTAGTAAATTAAAGTAGGTATAGGTAGGTACCTTCTTCTTCTATCGAGTCGATGGCAAGTCATACAAAAATTTTCCAGCCCAGTATTTGGCCATACTGATAGTACTGCCGGCACAGGAAGGGCAGAATACGAGATGAATCATAGTATGTGCTCTGTGGAGCAACACTACAATCACTGCATTCACACTGGTGAGTTCCGATCCGTCTATGTAGCCCCACTTGAACAGGTTATCTTTACTACGGCCGGCCTGGACAGCTCTTGAGGTAGGCACCTACCTACTTATCACACAAGTTAAGGAAGAAAATGTTACTTTTATTTGGGACACAAACACTTTCTATCAACGAACATCTTTTGTATAGTGGACCTGGAATTATTTATTTTGTTCTAAAGAAATTTGTTACTGACCGGTAGCCACCTCTCTTAGATATTGCCAGAATGTCTTCCATATTATTATTATTTGATTGTTATTTTTAGCTCTCCAACCAAATGTAACAAAGACAGAGACGTCAAGATTTTTCTCGTTTTGTCGGGAGGTGGCATGCTAGACCCACTAAGTTTGTCCGGTGCACCCTGGACAGTCAGCCTCGATATGACCATCACTCACTGAATATTAAGCTGTATGCTTTATTATATTTGTTCTTATTATTTATGCTGTTTATTATAACAGTTTTTTACGCTGCTGTTGTTAATTTTAGAAATGGCTTCGCTTAATGTATATTATCAAAATGTCCGTGGACTGCGTACGAAGACTAATAATTTGTTTAGGAATGTCTGTTTAAATGACTATGACGTTATAGTGCTAACGGAGACGTGGTTAATTGAGAGTATATCAAACTGTGAACTGTTTGACAGCCGTTACCTTGTTTGGAGGCGGGATCGTGATTACGTGAGGACTCGCCAAACTCTCGGTGGCGGTGTATTGCTAGCGGTTAGACGTGATCTTACGGTTATAGAGAGAAGGGACTGGTGTAGTTCGGCTGAAGATACCTGGATGACCATTACTCTGAAACAGTCAAATCCTTCAGTAACTCATAAAGTCCATATTTGTGTTATATATTTATGTGAAGAAAATCAGGGTAACTCGTATAAACGTCAACTTTTAAACTTTTTAAATAATCTCAACCATTTAATATCGTCCCAACCCCTTGACACGTTCATTATAATAGGTGATTTTAACTTCGGTGATGATGTTGATTGGAAACATCAGGACGGGTGCGCTGAGCTCGTTCCTGTTAACTACTCTAGTCAATATTTGGTTGATTTCTTTGATATTATTGACACTTGTAATCTGTCTCAATATAACGGCGAAAGAAATCATCTAAAAAGAATATTGGATCTGGTCTTTTCAAATAATCCGATTGCGGTTCGTGAGTGTACCGATTCTCTCTCTGTCCCTGTAGATATGCATCATAAATCACTATTGATTACGGTCGATTCGATAGCGATACACAAGATATATGATGACGTCAGAAGTAAGTACCTATTCAACCGTGGCGATTATCCCGCCATATTAGCCTCTCTTAACCAAGTCATTTGGACTGACTACTTGCGATCCAGTTCACTTGAAGATTCCGTTACACTTTTTTATAATAAATTATATGAATTAAGGGATCTTCACATACCCCAAAAAACTTTAAAATCAAATACTCATCCTCCTTGGTATAACTCAGCCTTAATGAAAATATTAAAAGAAAAACATAAATATCACCTGAAATACAAAACCTATGGTAACAAGTCCGACTATCAATCATTTTCAATTTTACGTAACAGAGCAAGAGAAATTGAACAAAAGTGTTTCCGTACATATATAGATAAGATTGAGAATTCTATTGTGAAGGATCCCAAATCATTCTGGTCATACGTAAAAAGTAAAAGAACGTCTAATACGTTTCCTAATGTTATGCATTACAAAGGCGATTCTGCGGATACTGGAACCAAAATCTCAAACTTATTTGCATCCTACTTTCACTCCACCTTTCAGAAGCCTAATGTAACCTATAGTTCCAGCTCCAGTTCTGACACTCCACAATCTAAAATATTATCTGAGACATCTAGTATTAGTTCAATTGATGTGTGTCCAGAGGTGGTATTAAAGTTACTGCAATCTCTCGATCTTACTAAATCAGGTGGTCCTGACCTCATACCTCCCTTATTCATAGTTAATTGTGCTGATGGTCTTGTTACGCCAATCTGTATTTTATTTGAACGCTCGCTTTCGGAGGGGAATGTACCCGCAATTTGGAAATCGGCCTTTGTCACACCGGTTCATAAAAAGGGTGATAAATCGAACGTTGAAAATTATCGCCCCATCTCGAAGTTGTGTCTGTTTGCAAAAATCTTCGAAAGACTTGTGTACAATGAAGTGTATGCTGCACTCAAATGTTCATTCAGCGACGAACAGCACGGTTTTCTTAGGAAGCGCTCTACGGTTTCAAATTTAGTGTTAGCGAATGAGTTTATATCGGAGGGGATGGAGCAACGTGCACAAGTAGATGTGATTTATACTGATTACAGCAAATGCTTCGATCGTATAGACCATTGTATCCTTTTACAGAAGCTGTTGTCGTCTGGCATTCACGGTGATCTTTACAGGTGGTTTGTTTCCTATATAGAGAACCGTACCCAAGCAGTAGCGATGCAAGGCTGTACCTCTGATTGGACTTCAATCCCGTCGGGCGTGCCCCAGGGCTCAATTTTGGGTCCTCTTTTATTCATAATATTTATATTGGATATTAAGTTGTGTTTTAAAAATTCAGACATTCTTTTATTTGCTGATGACATGAAAATTCTTAAATTAATACACAGTTCGCAGGATGTGCAACTCCTTCAAGATGACTTATCTAGATTCCAAGACTATTGTGCTGTGAATAAATTAGACCTAAATGTGTCCAAATGCTTTTATATGTCTTTTACGCGCAAATTTACCACCCTAGGCTCTGGGTATAGTCTATTGAACCATCAATTAATTCAAGTAAATGAGATCAGGGACTTGGGCGTCTTTCACGATACTAAACTTCTATTCGATAAACATATCTACCATATCGTAAGCAAAGCTTCTAAGGCTTTAGGGTTTATTATCAGGTCTACGGTGAGTTTTACAAATTTGAAGTCACTCAAAATACTTTATTGCGCCTTCGTACGCAGTCACTTGGAATATGCATCTCAGGTATGGAACCCACGATATGAGGTCTATAAGGCACGTATCGAAGGTATTCAGAAAAGATTCTTACGTTTTCTAGATTATAAAGCACGGCAATGGTCAGTCGACTATCAACATCGCTGCAAGCGCTACCACTTTCTTCCCCTTGAACATCGACGTAATATTAGCGATATTTGCTACTTGATAAATATTTCTAATGGATCCATTGACAGCCCCGATCTAGTCTCTAAAATACATCTTCGTACCAACCAGTTAGGCCTTAGGCAGCGTCCCTTGTTACACGTTCCCCTTGCTAAAACTAACTACAGACAAAATGCATTCTTACTGCGTAGCGCTAATAGCTTTGTACAGTCAACTGTACAAAGGTTATTGTATTTACATTGCTGGCGTTAGCAATTTAGAGTTAACATTATTAGCACATTATCATTATTAAATCAGTTTCAATAAACGCACTCAACAGCAGCGGTAGTTTCCTTCTAACATTACTCCGCACACACGATCTATCATCAACTTAGCATCATCTTAGCATATAACTGTAGAACCCCTACAGTTTTTGGTCCTTCGAGCCGGATTACGACTTGGTGGTTTCTGTTGGTTCCTAGTGTGTTAGCAATCGGTTGACTGGCCTCCCACAAGCGGGTCTCACCAGTTGATTGAGAAGGTGCTTATATCACACGAAAGAGCCGCAGGAACGCTAAGCCGTAAGGACACAGCATCTACTGACAACTACAGTCCTACATCGAGCACACGAGTCAATCAAGCAGACTCTATTCAAGCAAAGAAGCCACAGCAGGAGCAGCTGGGTTTTTTACAACAACATTGAAGCAAATAAGTCACAGCGGGAGCAGCTGGGTTCTTATTACATCTTTATCAAGCAAGCCACAGCAGGAGCAGCTGGGGCAACACATCATAAATCAAACTAGACGCAGCATTAGCAGCTGGTTTAGTATTTCACCACACATCGAGCAGTTTTTCTTCGGTACAAACAGAAGCAGCTGAATTAAGGCATCATCATGGCTGAAGAAATATTCTCTCGTCAAAGTGAAATCCTCAAAGAGATTGAACGAATCAATGTCAATTTCAACAAGGACAGCGAGAGCCGTAAAACATCAGAATATCTGAAAAAACGGCTAAACTCCTTAGAACTTCTCTGGAGTGAGTTTGACAACAACAACACTATATTGCAAGCATATGAAGACAAAGGTTATGAATACTTTTCCAACAACATTTACGGCGTGTGGAAAGGTTATTATGAAAAAACTAAGCAAATGATTTCGTCATTTAAACCTGGCGGGTCGACACCTAAAACAAAATTTCATATTCCTGTCTTTGAAGAGGCAGGAGCGATCGAGCATTTAATGAGTCAACAAAATACTAATTTTAGAGCATTCGAGCGACTCATGAACAGGATCAATGTAAGCGCTATGGAAGAGAAGTGGGAGATCGAAGATGGATTAAAAAATCTACAGCATCTTTGGAACACAATCGACGGGCTTCATCTGCGCCTTGATAATATTTTACAAGGCTCTGACAATAGCTACGACAATGATTTTTCAACCATAGAAGATCAATACATCGAAATAAAGAAGATGCTGAACAGAAAATTATCTTCCTCCGATCATCTCCGCCATTCTACGCCACAGATCGATATCCCAGTCTTCATTGGGAAATATGCACAATGGCCTACGTTTTTCGACCTGTTCACCGAGACAATTCATAACAGCAAGTTCCTCACCAAAACTCAGAAAATGCAGCATTTAAAGGGCAAACTCAAGGGCGAGGCAGAACGTTTAATTCAACACTTGAACATAACGGCTGAAAATTACGACACGGCATAGAGCCTTCTGACTGGACGGTACAATAATCCTCAAGTCCTGTTTACCAATCAAATTGAAGTCTTTCTGAATCAACCCAGCATCCAAAAACAATCATCGTATGAACTAAAGAAGCTATACGACACAACGATGGAATGCATTCATGCCATTCACAACCTGGGCATAGATACAACAAGTTGGGATCCTATCTTAGTGCATCTCATAGCAAAGAAGCTAGATACGGACACCTACACTGATTACAAGGAGTCACGTAAGTCGCCGAGGGATTTACCGTCCTTCGATGGTTTTATGGCTTTCATTGAAAAGAAATTTATGGCTCTGGAACCCATGCAAAAGAAGGTAAAAGAACCATCAGCATCTATCAAACCGCCTGGGCAACAACATTTCAAGTATAATAACAGCAACTTTAATCAGCGAAGATTTCAACCAAAAAATTATCAAGCCGTCGTGACATCATACACACGAAAATGTCCATTTTGTGACCTAGAACATGAATTATTCAAATGTAAAAAGTTCATTAGCCTGCCAACAAACAAGGTGATGGAAACCATTGCGAAATTACAAGTATGCAAAAATTGTCTATACAAACACATTGACAATAAATGTAATTCTACAAAAAAATGCAGAGTGTGCAGCGAAAGTCACAATACAATCATTCATGACGCTGCAGTTTCGGTGCCAACGAACCCAAAGAACTCGACACCGCCGACGCCACCTGTAATTCCAGATCCTTCGTTATCAAACTCGCCGCCTCGACAACATAACGTAAATTATGTCGCAAGCGAAGATGAAGAGATTTTATTAACAACTTTATCACTGAATATCAAAGCATCAGATGGGACTTTTTATAACTTCAGAGCTCTTCTGGATCAAGGCTCTCAAGTGTCCCTCATATCAGAGAACGCTGCCCAACTGTTAGGTGTAAAGCGGCAGCGCTACCAAGCATCAATATCAGGCATTGGTACTAGCTCAAAACAGAGCAAGGGAATAGTATCTCTGGAATGCCAATCAATTTATGGTGATTATCAGTTCACCACACAAGCTCTGGTCGTATCACGAGTCATAAACAATCTGCCGAGCGCTACACTCCCGAATACACCATGGGAACATCTTCAACATACAAGATTAGCAGATCCTGAGTATCACGTGTCTAAGCCTATCGACATCCTACTGGACGCAAGTGTCTATTCAGAGATCATAATGAGTGGGCTCGTTAAGGGTACACATCAAACTCCAATAGCTCAGCAAACCAAAATGGGCTGGATACTATCAGGGCACGTCAGAACATTTTCCTGCAACGTAATCATTAAAAACCTGGATGACATAAGAAAATACTGGGAAGTTGAAGACCTCAAGGAATCTTCAGACTTTTTATCAACAGAAGATCAGTTCTGCGAGGACCTCTATAAAGCAACTACCAGAAGACTGGAGAACGGTAGATATGAAGTCGCTCTACCTATGAAACCAGGCTTCGAACTACATCTTGGGTTATCAAAAGCAAAGGCAACTGCACAATTTATTCAACAAGAAAAGAAGATGGTTAAAAATACGTCACTATCAGAGGGCTACAAGAAATTCATGCAAGAATACCAAGAGCTGGGCCACATGGTCCCTGGGGACTCTAAAGGCATACAAACAGCGTGCTACCTACCTCATCACGGCGTACTAAAGTTGGACTCGACTACGACCGCTCTAAGGGTCGTGTTCAACGCATCTGCAAAAACGACATCAGGTCTAAGCCTAAATGATTTGATGTATAGCGGTCCGAACCTTCAACAAGACTTACACTCTCTCATCTTAAAATGGCGACAGTACAAATACGTCATCACGGCGGACATCGAGAAAATGTTTCGTCAGACCCTCGTAAGGAAGTCTGATCTGCCTCTTCAGACCATCATTTGGAGAAACTCATCTCGTGACCTACTTCGGGAATATCATCTCGCTACCATCACCTATGGAACAAAAGCAGCTCCATTTCTAGCGATGAGGACACTGAAGCAAATTGGCCGAGATAATATCGACAAATACAAATTAGCCGCGTCAGCATTGGAAAACTCTTTCTACATGGATGATTTGCTGACCGGAAGTAACAGCATCAAGCAAGCAAAACAGTTACAGTACGAATTAACCACAGTACTGAAAGAAGCAGGCATGAATCTTCGTAAGTGGTCTAGCAATGATCCCGAACTCATTAAGGATCTACCAGCAGAGCTACTAAATATGCCATTCGAATTCAAGGACTCCGAAACAAGGAAAACGTTAGGATTGAAATGGAATTCAAAGTCGGACACTTTTACGTTCGTAAACAATATCGATTGCGAAACAAACACGAAACAAATCACAAAACGACTATTATTGTCCGACATAGCAAAGATTTACGATCCTATGGGCTGGCTCACACCGCTTACAATCAAAGCAAAGATCTTATTTCAAAAAACATGGTCTTTGACTACATCGTGGGATGACGAGCTGCCCGAAAACATTTCAACAGAATGGTTACAAATAAGAGAAGACATGAAAAATATTTCAAGATTTTCAATACCTAGATATTTAGGTAATATGGAACAATCATTTCAATTACATGGATTTTGCGATGCGTCCGAAAAAGCATACGCATGCGCAATTTACATTGTATCGCATAACGATAAGGGCGAGTACACATCGAAGTTGATCACAGCGAAATCAAAAGTCGCTCCACACAACAAAGTTGTAACGCTACCTCGATTAGAGTTACTAGGAGCGTTATTACTAGCACAATTAATGAAAAAATTTCTGGAGACAAATACAGTGCAAAGTACGGACATCTATGCATGGACCGACTCCATGGTAGTCCTGGGTTGGCTCCATGGAGATATTTCAAGATGGAAGCAATTTGTGGCCAACAGAGTGAGCAAAATTACAAATACCATCCCATCAACGTCTTGGCATCACGTGAAATCGGGAGACAACGCCGCAGACTCCGCTACACGGGGAACTTCTGCTGCGAATTTATTAGAGCATAAACTCTGGTGGGCAGGTCCAGAATGGCTTCGTACGTTCAATCCATCCAGTGTAGATTCCAAAGCATACCCTAGCCCCACACATGAAATCAAAAGGGCTAGTGTAAACACTACTTTACTACAAAATGAAGAAAACATAATTCTCAGTTTATTAAATAAATGCAGCTCTATAACACGAATTGTAAAAATAGTTGCATGGGTGTCACGTTTCGTCGCGCGATTGCGAAACAATCAAACCACTACTTCAAATGACGGTGCATTGACTTCAACGGAAATACAAGATGCCTACGACCTCATTATCAAGAATTTACAACATTACGACTTTTTGAATGAGATAAAAAGTTTGAAGAGAAATGGACATGTTCCTAGCAGCAGTACACTCTCATCATTGAACCCATTTTTGGATAAACAAGGAGTACTCAGAGTGGGTGGACGACTTGAGAATGCGGACATCAGTTATTCGGCAAAACATCCAATCATTTTAACATCAAAGAGCCGTCTAGCTGAACTTATCATACAGCAAGCGCACATGACTACATTACATGGAGGTCCAAGACTAACTTTATCTTATATTAGAGAAAAGTTTTGGATTATCAGCGGCATTCGTACGGTGAAAAGGGTCATCAGATTGTGCCCTACATGTCGCCGATACAGTCAAGAGAATAATCAGCAGCTCATGGCAGACCTACCTCGGCCAAGGGTCACTGTATCCCGCCCCTTCACTAGCGTCGGGGTAGATTTTACGGGATTCGTGGAGATCAAAGCAAACAAGGGAAGAGGTATTAAAACCACGAAGGGATATGTGGCAGTCTTCGTTTGTTTAGCCACCAAGGCCGTTCATCTGGAGTTAGTCTCTGATTTGAGCACAGCAGCATTCCTCGCAGCCTTAAGAAGAATGTGTGCCCGAAGGGGCACTCCATCCGATATCTACAGCGACAATGGGACTAACTTCATTGGCGCTGCTAGACTGCTAAAACAGGAATACAAAGAAATCATAAAAACAATCAACACTGACGTCATCACGGATATCAACAGCATGGGGATCACTTGGCACTTCAACGCCCCTGCATGGCCAAACGCTGGAGGCTTGTGGGAAGCTGCAGTGAAGAGTCTGAAATTTCACCTAAAGCGCATCATTGGAGAACAAAGGCTGACGTACGAGGAATTCATAACACTACTACATCAAATCGAAGCATGCCTCAACTCCAGGCCTCTCTGTTCTCTCACTGAGAGTCCTGATGATTATTGTCTTACACCTGGACACTTTCTCATCGGAGGATCATTGCTATCTAGACCGCAAACAGATCCTGAGCATATAAATCTATCAACGCGATGGCAACTCGTCCAGGCTATAAACAAACAGTTCTGGAAGAAATGGTCCAGCGAGTACCTACAGCAACTACAAACACGAACAAAATGGAGGACTCCTAAAGAAAACCTGAAAATTGACGACGTAGTTATCATCAAAGAAGATAATCTACCTCCAGGCAAGTGGGCCATGGGGCGCGTGGAAGAACTTCACCCTGGAAAAGATGGACTAATTCGGGTCGTTTCAATTAAAACGCAAAATAACGTCCTAAAACGGCCTATCAACAAATTAGTCATATTGCCAGTTAACAACAGCACAACAGATCAATCGACAGATACTACATTACATACTTCGTCAACATCGACTTCGAGTTCTACACAAGACATACGAAAACAACGAGGTCAACGAAGAAATAACTTCAAAAACCTTTTCGCACTTGCATTTATTATGCTGATGTCATTAATATCGTCAAGCACGCAACAAGCTACAATGGCATACAACATTACTTCACTTAACCAAAATAAAAACTTTTATTTTGATAAGGTTTCCGATCTCCAGCACATTAAGGACGAATGGAAACTAATTGTTTACTATAATATGTCGTCGTATTGGCAAAGCGTACAAGATATAGAGCTATACATAACACATTTAAAGAAAATGTGTCGCACTACGTGTCAACACCAAGGAAAGCAATATGAGAGTATCATATTGCAGTTGGAGCATCAACTGAATGAAATTAATCACTACAATGAGTTACTCAAATATCGAAGCAAAAGATACAAACGAGGATTAATAAACGGAGTTGGTAACGTAGCCAATTATTTTTTCGGCGTTTTGGATGAAAAATTTGCGGAGCAGTACAAGAAGGACATAGAGAAGGTTGCAGTGAACGAACATCATCTCAACAATCTGATCAGGAACCAGACTCTAGTTGTTGAATCAGAGTACAACATTTTGCAACGTCATGAGAAAATAATCAACACTCAATTCAACTTTATGAACCAGTACCTTCGTAACGTTTCTATGAACGTTAATCAATCACAGCTTGATAGCCAAAATGGCCTATTTATCACATCATCCACATTGTCAGCAAATATCATCATATCAAATTTAAGGAACATCCAGCAAGCTTTGATCGGAACTGTGACCGACATCAGTCACGGGCGCATTGATACTCACCTCTTATCTCCCGAGCAATTAGAGGCGCAAACAGACATTATCACTCGTAAACTACAGGGTGATCTCATCGTACCAGACAAAGAAAACATAAGAGATTTGTATAAGTTACTGCGAGTCTTTGCAAGGGTCATAGATGACTACCTCATCATGGAATTTAAAGTTCCACTCATCACCAATGAAGCATATGAATTGGACAAGATCATCAGCCTACCGTATCAGAGGAATCAGAGCACATATCGTTTGGCAACAGCATACCCGTATCTGGCGTTCAACATGAGAAAGGATATTATTTTGTTTCTGTCTCAGAATGACTTGCAAACCTGCATTCACGCATCGCACGAGAAAATATTATGTCCGATTGATAAACCGATCTACGACATGCGAGCAAGACGATCCATTTGCGACTTGAAAATAGTAGATATGGAATTAAATATAGCATCGCCCTGTACATTAAAACAATCATCGTGTGACGACAAGTGGATCAAATTACAACATAGACAGAACGACTGGTTGTACACCTGTTGCAAAGAATGCGCCGTGCGCATTTTATGCCCAGCTGATACGGAAGTACGAACCTTATCGGGCAGTGGCATTGTTAGCCTAGGTCAAGGCTGTGTATTGAAGGGGAATACGTTCACGATCTATTCTCACCGAAATTTCGTCAATCGTGTCAACACGGAAGCAGAGAAGGTGGAACTACCGCAAATGTCCATCTTGAACAGCATTATTAGTACCAGCGTGGTCCATGATCTTACGCCTCCGTTCCCAGAAGAGAACAACACAAACCTGTTTAACCAACTAGGAGCACAAATTGAACAACTGAAGCAGCAATCTTCACAGCAACTTACCGTTCACGATATACACCAATACATTGTATCGTACAGTGCGGTCGGATTGCTACTATTAGCAGCTTTTATCATCGCCATAATCTGGATAAGGAAGAGGCGACTACAGAAGATACTTGCTGTCCAGGACGCGCCTGTGCCGCAGCCGCGGTCTATGTACTGGAGGAGAACAGTGGACCAGGGCACCTCGCCGCAAGAACCTCAAGCAATCAAGTTTGAGTTACCTAAGTCTAGTTAATTATTCAATTATTGTTTAAATGTATAATTTACCTACTTATTGAGAAACAATTATGTCATGTTTTGTAAGACTTTATTTAAGTTTACCTTTTTTAATGTTTCTTGATTTATATTCATTCTTTGCTCTCGGCAGCATGTACAGTCAACTGTACAAAGGTTATTGTATTTACATTGCTGGCGTTAGCAATTTAGAGTTAACATTATTAGCACATTATCATTATTAAATCAGTTTCAATAAACGCACTCAACAGCAGCGGTAGTTTCCTTCTAACATTACTCCGCACACACGATCTATCATCAACTTAGCATCATCTTAGCATATAACTGTAGAACCCCTACAAGCTTTAATAGTGTCTCGGTTGATCTTGACTTTGATTTGTTTTGCACAAGCACGACCTCAGTTAAACGAGTCCTTACTGAAAAATATCTACCTAGGTTAATGAGTTAGCGGCTCACTCGGCACCTCTTTACTTTTAGTTTTTAGTTAATACAACGAGTTAATGATTAAGCGCAAAACCTCATACACCCCAACTGATTTATAACAAGATAATTGGATTGGAACTATAATTTAATTATTTTGATTCTTAAAATTTAAAGTTATTCGCATTTTAAATTTTGAGGCAAAAGCGATTTGTTATCATTTCAGCACTAACGTGGTTATGGATACATTTTAAGAATCTTGTTTTGGTAGGAAGTAGGGTAAGTGTGCCCGTGGGTTGGGTTATAAATTATTTAATATTTTGAAAAATTAACCATGCTGAAACCATGATAATTCGATTCTGCTCTCGATCCTAAACAAGCTACTTTCTAGTTTTGCGTTATTTCATTAACACATTGTATAATTCCTTTTCTTTTGTGGATGGTTTGAAGTACCAGCAAACTTGGAGCTTTTTGTAATGTAACTTTTTATTACTTTATTGATTCAAATTTGTAATTTTTTTTTTTTACACACAAACGTGTGTAAAACTAATGAAATTTATCTGTGGAAACTTTTAGTTGGCAATGTTGTTTTATAAAAATGTTGATACCCTACTATCCTGTAATTAGTCCGTAAGTTTTCCTAAAATGAATAAAATAAAATAAAATAAATAAAAGACTAATCTTTCCACCATAGCCTGAGTAATTTTCATGCGATACAGGTAGAACATGCTAAAAAGGCCGAAGAAAAGACGGATGGATTGTGTGATATATGAGTAAGAAAGGATTGAGTGCTGAAACGACGGCTAAGGGAGATGAATAGAAGAGGATGACATATTGCGCCGACCCTAAATAATGAGAAATGGGCAAGAGAGTCATAATGATGATGACAGGCAGCGCATGCTGACTCAAAAGAGGGTTATGGGTAGGCAGGTACCTGAGTGCAGACATGCGAGGGCACGGCGAGTGCCTCGTTCGGTTCTACGCCGGCCACGTCGACGAGCACCTGCACGTCCCGAACCGCTGCGCCGGCGGCACGCACCGCCGCGCCCAGCTGCAGCGCGCGCCGTGTCGACGCCTCCACCACGCCTGCAACACACACTGGCGTCAACACAACAGCGCACCGGGGCGGCGCTCCCGGCTCAGGCGCGCGCTACCCACCGATGCGTAGCTCGAACGGCTCCTGAGCGGCCGCGGCGCCGACGCTTGCCACCAGCAGCGCCAGCGCCAGCGCTGCGACGCTCACGCGCATACCGAAACTTTCTGCTTAACACTGATCGATATCAATTAAATGCTGGCTTTATTATCGACGAGCGTGTCGGGAGGAGAGAGTCCCTCGGGCGCGTCGCGGCGACTCGTCGCGTCTTGTTGACGTGGCCCCGATTCTATTCTGGTCGACCGCCTCCCCGCCCGCGCCCCGCGCCCCGCCCGCGCCCCGCCCGTCGCGCCGCCGGCGCACGTGCTGCGACCAGCATGTTTGTCATTCATATAAATTTCAACATTCGCATGTTTTTTTCATGCATTAAATTCTTTGATTAAATTAGCAACAGACAGACCGAAATAGGCGTCAAACATATAAACGTTATAACACCCCTCTTTTTTGCGTCGGGGGTTAATGAGCTATTTCTGCTATAAGTTTTTAAGATAATAAAATTAATCAATTTTGATTGTCAGCTTTGAAGGGATCTTGGCCAATATCATACCTAACAACATCGAGTTTGGGCTCAAATGCCCTTACATTACATTGAAGGGATTCATGTTCTTCAGGGTCTGATGATGATCAGCTCCATAAAAGTATTTTTAAAGGGATCTCGGCTTCCATCAAAGCATGCCTGCCAGCAAATCGCTCGTTTTCAGTTTCAACAGCAATATCTTTATTTTTAAAGAAACAAATAGCATGTATCATTTTGGAATCTGCATTAAATTGGCAATTTTTAAGAAAGTTGGCCACCCTGGTCTCCATACATTTTTTTAGACCACACATGCTCGAACTTAGGTGAAAATTCCGGAAAAAGTTTAATGTTGACTTTAGGAATCTTTTTTCAATAGAACGATCCTAGCTACACTAACTTAGCTACCTTAACCTACATTAAGCTTACCTTAGCTACATTAAGCTACCTTCTTAACTTAGATAGCTGTAGACCTTATTTTATTGAGGAAAAAATGTTAACGTTGCCTTTGTTGTATATACTGGAAATATCGAAGTTTGTAAGACAAAACGACATTTTATTCACTCGTACAAAAATAAACAAAAACATTCTAAACGAAGGCCAAGGCCGAAGAACGATCTAGTTTTACCCTCTAAGACGATGGCACTATACCAAAGAGGCCCATATTTCTCTGCTGTCCAAATTTTCAACAAAATACCACAGGATACAAAAATAAAAAAACACAGACAAGCTATTTGAAAATACCCTGAAATCTCTTCTAATAAATAAATGCTACTATGCAATTGACGATTTTTTAAATGATAATTTCTAATTAATATTATTTTTAATTCCACATGCAAATTCACTTGGCAATGATTAAATACACTGTTAAATTATTACTTTACCTATATTTAATGACGATTTTACAAATGACTAAATACGAGTTATAAATTCTTATGTACAATATGTATTAAATTCAACTTATTTATATTATTATCCAAATTATTGTAAAATTTTGATGCATGCTTCTAAACCTAGAAATTAATAAATACCTTTTTCTTAAATTTTGCTTTGCCCTTATAGGGTATCATATGTGAGACTAAGTAGCATTTAAGACCTTATGTACCATATGATTGTGCAATAAATATTATGATTGTGATGACTTTCTTATGCATGTCTGATAGAACTACTCTTAGAGAATATTATGCAAGAAGCCGACCGCAAAAATCTCTTCTTTTGTGGCTATGACGGTACTAAATTAAAACCGCCTTCAAAGAAACTAAAAAGTTAAAAAATTATATTGCAGCCGATGACTTTTCTTCCGAAAGTCAGCACTTTCGGACGTTTTTGAGAAAAACTTTATAAAATTCACCTACAAAATTCTGAGAACCGAATTTTTTTTATGGGGCTTGAAGAGGTAGCAAAAGACCCCTTCTATCCACCAATTCAATTTGGCCAACGATGCACAAAACACCCTGTATAACAGAGGCGGGCCGCAAAGAGGAGGCTCGGGGGCCGCATGCAGCCCGCGGGCCGCGCATTGCCGACCGCTGCATTAGACCAACATAGTTAAGAGTATCTATTACTACATACAGTACGGACACTCCCCCCTGCCTCCCACCTACTTTTTACCTCACACCCCCTCTATCGCCCTCCAGTTACCTCGGCAGTTACCTAAGAACAAGATTTAAGGTTCAATTTCTTTGGTTTCGTATGTGCTGACGTCATCTTGTCAATTTAAATTTTTTGGATGCAGTGTCCGGGTTGTGTAAGTAGCCAAATCCATCGGAGCGTATGGCGTATGGCGTGTGCCCACCTCAGAAAGTCTGTTGCCTCAAAAAATTAAAAGTGTTGAAGAAATTATTACTATTTTGTGTATTCATTCTTTCAGTCGTTCGCTCCTCGTTTTTGGTTTATTTTTCCTACTGCAACGACCTAGACCCATTGCAGTTAATCTCGAGTTGGCTCGCACGCACCTAAATTTCGACATAATATGACCTTATCGTATTGCAGTACAACCTCGAGCTCGCTTCGCTCGCTATAAGTTCTGAAACGTGTTAACACGAGCCAACCTATTCGCATTTTAGTAATATCTCAAGCTCGCTCTAGGTGTTTTCTCGTGCCGACTGTTATATAGGTCGGTATTTTAGTAAAATCTCGTGGTGGCTTCGCTAGCTCCAGGTTTTAAATCGTAGGTACAGTCACGTGCCAACCTATTCATATTTTAGTTAAATCTCTATCTCACTTCTCTCACTCTAGGTTTTAAATCGTATAATCGCGTCGAGGGTATTTTCATAAAAAAACGATGAAAAAATTATAGCTGTAATCAATATTCTTGGAATCATGTTTTTTGGAAAATGGAAAGCTTCATTCAGCATTTAACTTTTACTAAAAAATACCTACCGTGATTTAATTTAATAAACAATCTATGGGAGTGACGTACAGAACGAATAAATATAATTAACCCTTAAACAAACACGAGCAGTTTTAAATTATTATAATAAGATCACATTGATTCCTGGGTATTTTAGAGCCGAAGATTTCAATTCTTTTGGGAAAAATCCGGAAAGAGGGGCTGAAACTGCTGAAATTTTTGATGGTAAATATATTACCATTATCCGTGTAGAACTTGTAGTGGTGGTAATTTGTAAGGTTTATTATTAAGTAGGTATATATATTTGTAAGAAAAATAAAAGTGGTAATAGAAATAGAAATTTTCTTTATTGTGAATCATAGGTAATACATAATTGATGACACTATTAGTTCCGCCGTTCAGCTATGCTCCGCCACATGGGCATACAATAATGGGTAGCATTCATGCAATCATTGATCATTAATTAAAAATAATTGAACTAAATAAACAAAGTCAAACACAGTTATTACTTAAAGTCAGAACAAAAACAACAATTTACCAAATCCAAGTCATTGCAAAAAATCTTAAATGGAAGTATCATAGAGAAATTCATTCTGACTGTAGTAGCATTTAGAATTAAGCAGATCAAAGAGATTTTTCTTAAAACGATTTATTTCAGTTGTATCTCTTATGGGCTTGGGAATTTTATTATAAATATGAGGTGTCCTACAGACTAACCATACTACCATTGTTTTATTAATGGTTAATAGGGGGTTAATGATGTAGTGTGTGTGCGTCAGTAGAGGAGTGGGTCGTGCGTGTGTGTGTGCGGCAGCAGCACGATGAGCACGTCGGCCATGTCCGGCGCCGTCTGCACGCGCGTCACCCGCGCGCACGCGCCCGCCGCCGTGCACACTTCCCCGATCCCCGCCCCCGCCCCCGCCCCCGCCCCCGCCCCCGCCCCCGCCCCCGCCCCCGCCCCCGCCCCCGCCCCCGCCCCCGCCGGCGGCGCTGTCTGACTCGACTCGTCGCGCCGATCCACGCGACCTGCGGGTACCAGTGTTGCCAACTTGATAGATTTTACACTAAAACTGGTGGTTTCAACCACCCTTTTACACTCAGTTGCAGAAACGCTCAGTAAAGATAATCTTTAATCCTCCATTAAATGTCATGCTGTCACTCTTTTTTTTGTTGACATAATAAAAGCTAGCACGAGATTTAATGTAGGATTATCTTTAATGTATTAATTACTCTCCCTTACTCTTTCTTATTTTACTTGCCGTACATGCGGCCGTACATGCTCTCTTGTGTTTTTAAACACGAGCGTTAGTGCCGCCAAGATGCTACTTAAATCATCTTTGTGACTCGTTACCCAGATTTGCAGGTGTTATCTGTAAATCTATCACGTGCACCGGTCTCTCACATATAGTACTAAGCTTAGCTTTATTTGTAACAATAATACTGTTTCATTGTTCCCATATGTGACATATGTGACATGAAAATAACTATATTTTTATTATTATTATGTATCTCTGTAAAAGGCTTATGGACGTGCTACTTGGGAATGTTGAATGTTGAACCTTGTATATTATGTATCGAATCTCTGTGATTATTTCTCTTGCGCGATGTATGTCTTGCATTCGATTGTGTACCTTATTTGTATTAGGTTACGAGTTACGTTTTCACGGTGAACGTTGTCTATGTATTTACGAGAGTCTGTCTATGTATTTATTTCTGTCTATGTATTCCGGCATCTTTGCTATAACTTGTGGGTGCTGACATCTCTAGCAAGTCCCCACAGGCTTACTCACGGGCCGTAGCCCGGACCTTTGGAAGGCTTGCGTGGGGACACAGGTCCAACACGTGGAGGCCCCTTTGAGACACTTATCTAAATGCGATGGGATGCACCAAGCGTGGTCTATCTCTGAATGCATTATTGAAATGCACCAGAAGACATACCTACCTATTATTATTATTATCTTTTATAAATGGAAAGGCCAATGGATGGATGGATTAATTAATCGGATGACCGAACATGCAACTGGCGGTTAGTGGAGTAATATTGCTTTTAGCGGCTGGTGGTTTTTTCTAGTGGTTCAACAGAATCAAATTTAATTTAAAGAGAGCTATTTTTTAATCTCACACATCCCAATTCATACTAGAAAGTATCTTAAACGTACGAGTTTATGCATTTTTCGATCATGATTTTGAAAGTGTGAAATTCAAAAATAGTACTCCAATTAAAGACGATCACTCTACCACTAAGCCAATTTACTGATTCATTACATCGAAATTTAATATTTTGTTATACAATTTAATAATATTGCCACCGCCGCGCCGTGCCGCCGCCGCAAGCCAAGCGCAAACCCATTATGAATAAAAAAAAGAAGAATAATAGAGGTAACAAATTACCAATAATTATACCCATTGTTTTCTTTTCAAGTGGAAAATTTAGTGACTATGAGAGTGCAGCCACTTTCTGTTAGTGATTTAAGAAGTTGAATCTGGTGGAGAGCAAATTTAACTGCTGGCAGTGTTGTCACACTGGCGGGCACATATCATGTCATGCTGGCGGCTGGTACCGCCACTACGCACACAGAGCTTGCGCCTGCGACGAGGCACCGACCTGGGGGCTGCGCGCCGGTGCCGGCCGGCGCCGGCGCCGGCGCCGTGGGGCGGTAGCGGCCCACGTGGCAGCGGATGGAGGTGGCGGTGAGGAAGTGCTCGCGCGTGTTGCGCTGCGGCCGGCACACGCACACCTGTCGACACACACATTATCTAAGTTCGATTCGAGGAGAAGGAGGTTTCGTCGCAAGAGTCGAACGCGAAGTATTTATGGAACCGTACCCACAATAATTAGATTGAAACTATAATTTAATTATTTTGATAGTTAAAAATTTAAAGTTATTCGCATTTTAAGTTTTGAGGCCAAAATGATATGTTATCATTTCAGCACTAACGTGGTCATGGACACATTTTAAGAATCTTGTTTTGGTAGGAAGTAGGGTAAGTGTGCCCGTGCGGTGGGTTGAGATCGGGTTCATAAAATTTAAAATTTTACACACAAATTATATAATATTTTGAAAGCATGATAATTCGATTCTTCTCTCGATCCTAAACAAACTACTTTTTAGTTTTGCGTTAATTCATTTACACATTGTATTAATTCCTTTTCTTTTGTGGATGGTTTGAAGTACCAGCAAACTTGGAGCTTTTTGTAATGTTACTTTTTATTACTTTATCGGTTCAAATTTGTATTTTTTTTACACACAAACGTATGTAAAACGATTGATATTTATCTGTGGAAACTTTTAGTTGGCAATGTTGTTTTATAAAAATGTTGATACCCTACTATCCTGTAATTGATCCGTAAGTTTTCCTAAAATAAATAAAATAAAAAAAAAATAAAAATTAAATAAGGTTCAGCGCGGACGATGCGACTGGCCGCACATTCAGTTCATACACGAATTCGGCGTTTCGCTCTTGCGGTTCCTTTATCCGTTAAGGTCTCATGCCACTCCCGAGAAAACGATAAAAATCAAGATGTGCCTCAATCTTTATTATTTTACACGTAGGTATGTCAGAAAGATCGCGCATGACGTTTTACTCGCTTAAACGCTTTGTCGTGGCTGGCATGCTAGCTGTGGTGAACTACATTCTCGTCGAGAAAGGACGAGAAAGTCCTAGAATTCTTCAGAATTCTTCGCGAGAGTGTAGTGCCCGCATTAGATTTCATCAATAATAGAGATAGGTCGGACAGAGCGCGCATTCAGTTGGAGTCGTAGACGCACCCAGAGCCTCGGACCGAGCGAGAGGGCGACACACGCGCCTGCCGACAGCGACACGCACGTGCAGAGCGCCTGCGTGCGCGCCTCCGTCGCCACGTACAGCGGCACGAACAGCATCCACGTCACGCACGTCGTGTACGCCGCTGCGCCTATGAAGCGCGTCTCGTTGAAGTTGTGAGGCAGCCGGCGCGTGCGCACCGCGAGCGCCACGCACGCGGCCAGCAGCAGCAGCGCCGGCGCCAGCGGCACGAGCTGCGCGCGCGCGTGCTCCGCGCCGCACGCCAGCACCGAGCGCGCGCGCGCCGGGTGCGACACGCGCGCCGCCACGCCCCAGCGCCAAGCGCTCCACGCCGCCGCGCCGGCGCCGGGCGCGCTCAGCGCCGCCCACGCCGCCACCTGCGCGCGCGACGACTGCAGGCGCGGCCGCTCCGCGCGCTCCGCCGCCGCCACGAGCCGCGCGATGCGCACCGTGCGCGCCGCCACGGCCGCGTACACGCCGCCCAGCGCCGGCGCCGCGAGCCGCACCGCCACGCACGCCGCGCCGCCCGGCCGCACCGCGCTCGACAGCGCCGCCCAGTGGCACACCGCCGCGCACCCCAGCAGCAGCGAGCACCTGCACTGTAGGTATTGTACCCGCGCCCGCGGCTCTCTACCCTCTACACTACACTACACCGTCGCGCCGGTACTCACAGTTCGCGCGAGGCTGATTTGACGACGGGCGTGGCGCGGTGGCGCCAGAAGGCGGCCGCGCACAGTGCAGCGCCGGCCAGCCCCGCGCCGCCCGCGCCGCCCGCCGCCGCGCGCGCCCAGCGCCCCTCCCGCCCCCCCACCCCACTCCACTGGTACCGCTGCGCACACTGCGCACGAGATGAGCTCATAACATACTTTAGCAAAGTTAAAAATTTATAGTTGACCAGCGACCCGCCCCGGCATCGCACGGGTGCTATACTGATGTACTATTATGTACATATAAACCTTCCTCATGAATCACTCTATCTATTAAAAAAAACCGCATCAAATCAGACAGACAGCGGGAAGCGACTTTGTTTTATATGTAGTGAACTATGTAGTGAAGTTTTCTTTCTTAGAAAACTTCATTCATCGACAATAGTCAAAACACAAAATGAGTCAAGAAAAAAATCGACGGTTCGGTGTCATAAAAGGTGCTAGGTATATCGTGTAGGCAGTGAGCGGTGTCATAACTACCGGTGCGATTGACGTCGGGGCGGTGTCCGGGCGCGCAGGGCCGGCAGCCGGCGGCGGGCGGCGCGCGCGGCACGCTGAGCGGCGCGCACGGCACGCAGGTCCAGCAGCAGCGCGCGCGCCCCGCCCCGCGCCGCGCCCACTGCCCCGCGCCGCACGGCCCCGAGCACGCGCCCCGCACGCCGCGCGCGCGCCTGCGCACCGGGACATACCGTCAGCCGAGCCCGAGCCCGAGCCCGAGCACGAGCACGAGCACGAGCGCGAGCGCGAGCACGAGCCGGCGCGCACCTGGCCGCCGCGGCCGCCCCGCCCCGCAGCTGCAGCGCGCCGCGCCTCCACCGCCCCACGCGCTCGTACCGCCATCCGCGCCGCTCGTCGCCCACGAAGCTCATCACGTCGTACTCGCTCAACCTGTTGGTTTTACATTATTTAACACCATAAAAAAAAATGCATGTAAAAAAGTGGCCAGAATCACAATCCTAAAAGGATTCTTAGGATTCTTAAAAAGTTATGAGATCTCATTTCAAGCCAAGTCTTGAGTAAGGTCATCAGTTGATCTCGGTCGAATAAAGTTAGAGGGCTCGGCCGACATCCTCATACCATGAAGAGCTAATGCATAAGTAATTATTACATCTCGGTCTTTATTTTGTCATTTAGATTGACTCTACATGGGACGACGATGTCGGCGATATTAGACAGAGATGAACTGATCTCTGTTGATGATTTGGTCTACCTCAGAAATAAACCGAGATAAAACAGTGAACCAGTTTATCAAACGCTTACTCATTACGGAGAGTCGCGCTACGATAAACATCGGTGACAAATCAGAGAAAATGCCTTATTGCGCGGTTTCTTACTGCAGAAACAAATTTTCTGAGGTGACTTCGAAGATTTGAGTAGGTACTTTAGTTTTAATTTTATTATAACCGTTCTATCTTGATTTATTTCTGTGGGGTCTACGCTCACTCGGGCGGCGGGTCGCCGTTATCGTCGAAGGCAACGAGGCCGCCGTCGGGTGCGCGGAAGCGCACGCGCTCCAGGTAGTGCTTGTAAAGAGACACGTTGAAGGGCAGCGCGGCGGCGCACAGGTCGCGCGCCGGCAGCCCCCGGCCCCGGCCCCGGCCCCGGCCCCGGCCGCGTCCCCGGCCCGGGCACAGCGCGCGCAGCATGTCGCGCAGCGCGTGCGCCAGCGCGTACACGCCGCGCACCACCAGCGCCAGCTTCGGCTCCTGCGTGTAGTTGCGCGCCAGCGACTCCGTCCCTGCGCGGCGAACGACACGCGTGTAATACCTACGTGTCTCGCGCCCCGCCCCGCCCCGCCCCGTCGCGCCCAGCACGCTCCCTCGACTCGAGAGTAACTTAACGCTCACCGGTGCCGGTGCACCGACGCACTCCCTCCGGTGGCTCCTCTGCCAGCGAGCAGTTAAATCTTTGCTCCCAAAATTCCTGTAGAAAATATTTATTTACAGCATACATTAGTCAATGCTGAAACAACCATGCATTCTACTCGTTGTTAGTAAACTGGCTTCATAGTGAAACTTATTCAATTATACGAGTAGAATGCATAAGGTTGTTTCCGCACCGACTAAAAATGTTATCCAGAATTTTATTTTATTTTATTCATTTTAGGAAAACTTACGGACTAATTACAGGATAGTAAGGTATCAACATTTTTATAAAACAACATTATTGCACTGCAAAATACCTACTTTATGTATAATAATTAGCGACACGAGCATGAACACGAACCTGGAACCAGGGATTCCTCGTGTTGTTGTAGGGATTGAGCGAGTGATAGTAGCTATCGAAGCCGGTGAGGTACGGGGAGCGGATACGCAGCGTAAGAGCGTACGCGGCGGCGCGCTCGTGGCCGCGCACCACATCGCGCCGGTCCGCCCAGCCGTCGCTCCCCACCAGCCGCAGCGCCGCGCCCGCGCCGCCCTCGCGCCGCGCCAGCCCCGCCAGCAGCGCGCGCGCCGTGCGCCCCTCGCACCAGCACACGGCGACGCGGGGCGCCCCCGCCCCCGCGCCCGCGCCCGCGCCCACACCCGCGAGCCGCTCGAGCGCCGCGTCCACGTCGCGCTCGGCCGGCGCCGCTCGCAGCGCCTCCTCGCGCGCGACGCACACGCCGCTGCGCGCCGCCTCCTCCCTGAACGCGGCCATCCCGCTCTGCCCGTAGCTCTCTGCAACAGAACAATATAAAGTAGTGCTCATGCCCGGGCGTCTGCGACGCGCGAAGTGGGAAGCGAAGCGGGAGCGTCTACGACGCGAAACTCGGCTTCCAAACCGGGGCGACTGCGACGCGGGAAGCGAACTTCATTTGTTGATGAATAGTCATTGAAGCAACACTTTTTTAAATATTATTGTGGTAATGTCATTTTCGTTTTAACATCGGCTTTACTAAATTGAACATCTAGAGTACTTTGGTACTCTTTGGTAGTTTTATTTTTTTTGGAAGCTTCTTGAAATAGAAATAGAAATATATTTATTTGCCAAAATATTTTTTATTATAAAAGTGTGTTAGAACCTACCTAGTTCTTTTGTTTTTTTTTTTTTAGTTTTTTTTGTTTTTGGTAGTTTTTAAGTTTTTGTTGTTTTGGCTTCCAAAATCTATCAGAATTACCAAAAAGAACCAAAAATTTCCAAAATCTACTAAAAAGAACCGAAAACAACCAAAATCTATCTGCAAATCTAGGAAAAACTACCAAAAACTATCTAAATCTATCAAAAACTACCAACAAGAACCAAAAAGTGCTGAAATTTAAAATTTGTATTTTATTTTGTTACGAGAGCGAGCGTGACATTGTAAACGTCTAACCACTTTGACGCTCCCGCTCCGCTGACGCTGCCTCCCCGCGTCGGCGTCGTGGCCGCGGGCACCGGGTGTCGGGTGTCGGGTGTCAGGTGTCGGGTGTCGGGTGTCGGGTGTCGGGGCTCACCGTCCGTGTGCACGGCGTGCACGTAGGTCCAGTTGTGCGCGCGCAGCAGCGCGACCAGCAGCCGCGCCTGGTGCCGGTCCGACGGTACGACGCGGAAGAACGTGGAGAAGCGCGCCCTGTCCGACAGTTCGCGCGACGTCGCCGAGTACGACACCTGCTGAGCGAGAACGAAGTCGCGTTAGCTGCGACCGAGAGCCTCGGGACGAGGTGGGGCGGAACGTGATGGAGATGCGACCTGCGGGATGGAAAACAGCTGCAGCAGGTTCTGGACCTGGACGGCAGCGGCGCTGGCGCCCGGCCCCAGCACTCCCAGCAGCGGCACCGCCGACCTCCTCCCCTCCGCCTCGTCACCGGCTCCACCCTTCAAGCGTATCGATCATAAAGTTCCGTAATACGAGCCTAAAGGCTTGTTTCACCACTTCTTAGTAAGTTCTTGTTAGCTTATCTGACAGATCGTTTGATCTTTCATACAAAATGAGTCAAACGATCTGTCAGACTAAGTCAGACGATAAGCTAACTGTTATAATAAAATATCCAGCGCTGTCATACAGTTTTATTACATGACAGAATACTTCACAACCCCTCGCAGCTGACGGTGACCCCGTGCGCTCCCCCAACCCCCCGCGCTGTTGTTCCTGCTGCGCACTGCTAGGTGCCAATATTGGGCTCGTCCCTGTGGGTGCTACCCTTGGGTTCGCCTCATTAGGGTCACTCGGATAAACAAGGTACGATTTCTTTCTGTTACCATTAGCTGTTAATCTGGTGTAAGTACCTGGCGTAACAAACCGAGATCTCATTTGGTCGACATGCCTATGAACGATAGCGTTCTCTGTAGTCCTTATTCTATAGTCACAGTCTACTATCAACCTTCCCCCCAAGCCATTTAGTAAAACCTCCCCTATATGTACGGTACCAGACTAAATCCCCTGGTGCGAAGTGCCGTTTGGCCTTTCACCCAGCACGTTCCTTTAGCGTCAGCCTATACCCTGGTGCAGTGTTCTCGCCCGTCCCCCGCTTTGGATGGAGACAGTCGAGGCGGATACTCAAAGTGTGCCCCTGTAGCAACTTGGCTGGACTTGCCCCTGTAGTACAGTGGTTAGTGTTGCGGTATATAAGTAAGTACCTATTCAGGGCCGTATCGACGTCCAGATTCTGAATCCTAGCCTTTTTAATAATTCTTTTGCAAATCTTTACCACGTTTTCCGCGGCTCCGTTCGACGACGGATGGTAGGGTGCCGAAAATAGGTGTTCCACCCCATTATTTCTAAGGAAGGTCGCAAATTCTTCACTAGAGAAGGGGGGACCAGTATCGGACACTATTTGTTTAGGTATACCGAATCTAGCCCACATTTCTCTCAGCTTACCAATAACAAACCTAGCCGAAGTCGAAGTCATCTTGTTGATCTCGATCCACTTTGAATAAGCATCGATCGAGACTAAGTAAGTTACGCCTTCAATAGGGCCCAAGAAATCTAAGTGTAAACGAGCCCAGGGCTGTTCTGGCCAGGGCCAGGCGCGCGGCGCCTCCCGATCGGGCGCGTCAGCTAGTCGCGCGCACACATCACATGCGCGGTACACTGCCTCTACCGCCACGTCTACGCCCGGCCACCACACATAACTGCACGCCAACTGTTTCGTCCTGGTGATGCCCATATGCGTGTCATGAAGCTCCTGCAGGATCCTTTCCGTGCACGACCGAGGTATGATGACTCTATGGCCCCACATGACGCAACCTAACTCCTCGTAAAGTTCTTGCCTTCTATTGAAAAATGGTCTCATCTAGCGAGGACAGGATATGGAGTGCAAGCACTCCATATCGTGAGGCCATCCTTCGCGAACGAAATTCAATATCCTGCCTAAAGTCGGGTCTACTTGCTTGACAATGACCTTTACTGCATTTGTCAACTCATCAGTAGTAAGGTATTCCTGACGTTGCGGCTGCGAGCCACCGGTTTGCAATCTTGGGTTATTAATGAAACGATAAATCCACGCTACCGTGTGTGTAATGTGAGACATACTACTATGTTTGTCTGTTAAGTCTAGTATAATTGTTGATGAGTCCCGAGCGTTACACACGTTTGTTTATGTTTTTGTTTTGCTTCACATTCTGTGATCGGGACAGGAGTCTTAGGACACTTGTCGTCCTTAAATGATGTCATTCACTCAGGTCCTTGCCACCAGAGCTGATGATTTAAGAGCTGAGAGCCTGTCATACCCCTTGTTGCGCAGTCCACTGCATTCTCTTCTGATTTCACATGCCGCCAGTGTTGCTTTCTTATGACGTCCGTAACCAGCTGATCTCTATTGCTCACGAAGGACTTCCATTTGCTCGGTTCCCCTTGTAGCCAGCCTAGTACAACTATAGAGTCGGTCCATGTGAAAGTTTGTTCTGGAATCTTTTCCCATTTAAATGCCGTTAGAATTTTCTTCATTAGGCGCGCTAGTAGTACTGCTCCACATAACTCCAGCCGTGGTAACGATATCTTTTTGTTTGTTGGTGCTAACTTTGATTTTGCTGCTATCAGACGGACGACAGTGTCATTTTTGTAGCTTAGGGTGCAAACGTAAATCGCGCATGCGTAGGCTTTTTCGCTTGCATCGCAGAACCCATGTAGCTGGAAACGTTTGTCGGTATCACCCACCCATCTTGGAATTTGCTCCATTTTTTGTAGGTCTCGGGTAAACATTTTCCATTCGTTTTGGGTTTTATCAGGCAGAGTGTCATCCCATTCATATCCCGAGATCCATACGTCTTGAAATAATAGCTTCGCCTTGACTGTGACCGGCGATAGCCACCCCAACGGGTCGAATATTTTTGATATTTCTGATAATAACGATCGTTTAGTATGTTGTTTACTTGTGTCATTGCTAATTTTATTTTTAAATGCGAAATCGTCAGTTTCCGGATTCCATTGTAATCCGAGTGCTTTCATTGCTCCTTCGTTTGTAATATGTAGTATATTTTGTGCAGTATTGTCATTTGTGATATATTTTAGTAATGATGATTCATTGCTAGCCCACTTACGAAGATTGAGGCCAGCTCCTTGGAACATATGGATTAATTGCTGCTGGATTTGTTGTGCTTGCTGTAATGAGTTGCTTCCGCTGATTACATCATCTACGTACATCTGATTATTGATGACGGCAGCTGCTAACGGGTATAGATGGGCGTCGTCCTGCGCTAACTGCTTAAGTGTTCATAACGCAAGATATGGAGCGGCTTTTGTGCCATATGTAACAGTGCACAGTTGGTATTCTGTAAGCGGACTGTCCGGCGTTTCTCGCCAAACTATTTTCTGTAGTTTTTGATCTTCCTCGCGAACGAGGATCATTCTGTACATCTTTTCACAGTCAGCTGTAAAGACATACTTGTAGAGCCTCCACCCAATTAGCAGTGCTTGTAAATCTTGGTGAAGATTAGGCCCACATTCCATCAGGTCATTAAGGCTGTAACCTGAAAACGTTTTCATCGAGGCGTTAAACACTGTTCTTAGTTTTGTTGTCAGCGAATCCTGCTTTATTACACCGTGATGTGGGAGGTAGCAGCTAGGGTCCTTATGAACTTTAGTTTCCTTCATATGAGCCATCTCTAAATATTCCCGCATAAATTGTTTATAGCTTGTCGACAGCTGTTCATTTTTTCAAATTTTCGCTCTAGTTGCTTGAATTGTGCTATGGCTTGCGTTTTTGATGTTCCTAGAAGGGCTTTTTTTCTTTCATTGGTAGGCTCACCACATACCTCCCGCTCTCCAATCGCCTTGTGTTTTTAACGTAATTATCTTCACAGTACTGTTCTTAAGACGTCATTGCTGATTGCGATTGGTCATTAATATCCTCGACTTCCCAGTACTTCGCTAACTCCTCGATGTTGTGCGTCAGTACGTGACAGTTGTACGTTTTCACGGATCCAGATAAAATCCACCCTAGTCGTGTCTGTTGAGCTATAGGCTGATGACCTTGACCCTTGATTAGTCCACTCATCAAGAATTCGGAGTAGACCTGGACGTCTAACAGCATATCTATGGGCCTAGATACGTTATAATCTGGATCTGCTAGTGTAATATTTGATACATGTTCCCACGCTTTCTTTTCAAAGGATGTTTTCGGTAAATTGTTCACTACGCGTGTCGTCACTAAAGCCTCAGTATTAAAATGAAAGCCGTCGTATATTGAGTTACAGTATAGCTCTACCTTACCCCTGCTCTTGTTTGATAATTTTCCAACACCTGATATGCTTGCATGTAACTGTTCCCGTCGTACCCCTAATCTCTGCGCGGCATTTTCCGTGATTAACGTTACTTGTGACCCTTGATAAATTAATGCTCGCAACGTAATATATTCGCCATCGATTGCTCTGACCTTTACTAATGCTGTGGCTAATAAAACTTTTTCATCATTTGAAACGAATTTGTTTTGGACCTCTTTGCGTGGTGGCGATTTTGGCGGGTTAATTGGAGATTTTGGGGTTGGCGGTACTGAACCCTCCTTCTTATTAAACAAGTCGTGCAATAGCGTATGATGTGACGCGTTACATTCTCGACATCGTTTCTCTGATTTGCAATTTTCGGAGTTATGTTGATATAAGCAGTTCTTACAAACTTTCATTTTCGTTATGGCAGTCAGTTTTGCTTCTGCTGACATGTCTCTAAATGTAGGACAGTAGAAAAGTGCATGATCAGAGTTGCAGATTGGGCAAATGGTTTTCTTGTAACCAACGTCGTAATATGGATTGAATTTACGAAAGTAGGGCACCTGTTTATGAGTCTGCTGCTGGTAATTCTGTCTCGGCCCTTTAGTATGAGGAAAATATGAATGATTAAATCGAGGTTCTTGCTTTTTTCTCTCGTTATTTTCAAATTTCTTATCTTATTCTATTCTTATTGTAAGTCACTCGGCTCCGATCTCGATTCCATGTAATCCGAGTAGGTATCGGTATCTAATTTTTCACACAAAATATGGTCTAGGATAGGGTCCCATGATGTTGTGTCAATCCCCAAATTATGAATGGCGTGTATCGCTTCCATGCTATTCTCTTTAGTTCAAAAGCTGACTGTTTTTGTACGGTCGGTTGCCTCATTAGAATCTGAATATGCTTGGTAAATAAAAGTTGTCTGTTGTTATATCTGTGGGTAAGCAAGTCCCAACAGGTATCATAATTTTCCACCGACACATGCAAATGCTGAACCATCCTCTCCACCTCCCCCCGTAGCCTTCCTTTCAGATGCTGCATTTTCTGAGCTTTCGACAGAGAGGGGTTCTTATAAATGGCTTCAGAATACAAGTCAAGGAACGTTGGCCATTGATTATAATTCCCACTGAACGTAGGGATTTCTATTTTTGGTATGGCCTGCTGCTGATGAACTGACGAATTTAATTTTACATTTAACGCTCGTTTTAGCTGCTGATATTCCATCTCATTCAAACCAAACTCTTCATAATATTTCCCGTCAGCACCCTCTAAAACTCCATCGATTTGTAAATGTAATCTGTCGATTGCACCCCACCTTGACTCGAGCGATCTTAGTGTGTCCTCAATCTCCCATTTTTCGGTTAAGGCATCGCTCGTAATATTATTCGTCAATCTTTTAAATGCTCTAAAATTTGCGTACTGGGTCTGCTGTATTTCTATCGCTTTCATCTCCCTTTTACCAAACGTGCTACTGTCGAACCGAGTCCTAGAACCCCCATTGTTCGGGTTGTCAGGATTAGTCTCGACCACAGGGCTATTATGCCGTAATCGCGCTGCGTGCGCCCTTAATCCAGATGGACAAAACTTCTATGATATTCTCGGTGAAATACTGATGATTCTGGTCTTCTATTTTAGATAGCTCAGCGTCATTACGCTGAGCATCCACCCATAGTTCATCTAGCCCTTCCAACCTCGCTTTTAGGTACTCCGTAGTCTTCCTGCTCACAGAGTTCTTCTTAAAATTGGAATGGATAAGTTTGATCTCTTCCAGAATCTCCGCTTGTCGAGCGATTAAGGCCTCCATTTTATAGGTTTAAGCAAAATAATGGAAAGATCTTACTTGAGATTCTGGAACTTAACGTTGCGTCGACACTCTGCTCTGATGTGCTGCTATGCTGCTGTGTTGCTCTGCTGCTCTGCTATGCTGATCTGCTATGCTGCTCTGCTACGCTGCTCTGCTATGCTGGTCTGCTACGCTGCTCTGCTATGCTGCTCTGCTACGCTGCTCTGCTATGCAACTCGCGATACCGTACAACCACGGGGTCGCTAGTTCTTAAGGAAAGACCTAGGTACAACTTTCTCGCGACGACGGCGCAAAATTATCGAACCGAAGGTCCACGCTCGAAGGACCAAAATAATGTGAGAGTTAGTACGCTCTCACAATGATATGAATGATGCTAGGTATGCTGTGGATAATGATATCCTTATGATTTTCTGGGTACTGAGTGCTGAAGTAGGATACGGCCGAAGGAATAAAAATGCTGAGAGTAATGGTCCACGGTATCCACGTATATTCGAACACTAAAGTAAATTAGTTAAATGTACATATAAGGTAATGTTGAGCGCTCTACGTTCGATGCACTTTTTGGGGCCGAGCAGTGTCAGCGTCCAATGTCTAAAATAGTTGCTATGTTACCGAATTAAGTAAATTAAACATCTAGCGATTGACCCAGATAATACGTGATGTACGTGCATCGTACAGTAAATGTATATAATATCATCATCATATCAGCCGGTAGACGTCCACTGCTGGACATAGGCCTCCCCCAAAATGGAGTATATAATAAGTAGTATATAAAATATATAAGATGTATATAAGTAGAGTAGGTAGTAGGTACGCTATGTTCTGCCGTTGGGCGTAAAATTTTTAAGAAATTTTTACATGCATGTTTTAGCACAATTTTTAAACAAATAAGACAAAGAAAATTGATTTGATGGATCGGACACGGTTATTAAAATATTTAGTATGGTTACACAGGGGTTACGCATTAAAGATTAAATAATATCATCGAAATAAAAGTGAAGAGAGATAATAAAGTCAAAATCCAAACAAAAAAAATGTGAATATGATTTTTACTTCAATGCCATATTATAGAAAAGTTTTATTTTACGAGATATACCTAACTGTTAGGTATGTAGTGTACACAACATGGTGCCTAAGAGACGGCATGCATGACACGCGTCAGCTGACAGGTGTCACGGGCGAGGAGGGCGCGGGCGCGGGCGAGGGCTCGCCGCGTGACGGAGAGCGAGTCGTCTCGGCGCGGCTTCTTGACCTACATAGGTACTTATTGTCCGCATTGGGTTTCCTTCCAGTTCCCTCCACTACGGTGAGTACGGTGTCGCATGTTTATCGCATTGATTATCATTGATGTGAAGATTTGTTAACAATTATTATGACCTTCTCAATTAAAAATTAAAGCCCGCAAAGTGCGCTGTGTTTCATCTGTGAAACCCTTCTGCCCCTCAAAACTGACCTATAAAATTAAAATTTCTCTTCTTTTTTATTATTTATGTAGTTAATTGGGTCATTAATTTCAATAATTAATTAGGTAACCTACTTACCTACCTATGCCAAGTTTCAGCATATATCTCTGAGAAAAACAATGGTGCCGGACGGACGGACGGTAAGACACTGTGACGTAAGTGTTCCGTTTTGCCAACATTTTGGTACGGAAGTCTAAAGGTGTGCAAAGGTATTATTACCTACCGTTTGCCTTTGTTATCCTGTTATTTTCGACTGAAGCCTTATTAGTGCGCCTGGTGTCGAGTGGATGCATTATATGCGTACAGCATAGCGTACAGGGAATGCTATTATATAGTTCTTCTTAATATGCTGACACTTTTTAAGTGGATGATCAGACCGTCACACTGAAGAACTCTTTGTATGGCAACAACATCTGCTGTTCCCAGCGCTGTTCCATATAAAACTGCAAACCTACCCGAGCTTAATGTGCCAATGGGACAGCAGTTTTTTTTCCGCAATTTCTATGTGAGAAAGTTATTCAGTTTGATGGTCTGGTCATCTCCTTAAAAAAGTGTCTGCATATTAAGAAGGAGCATGTATACTATATCTGCAGTACCTAGGTAAAACACTCATCGACGGCGATGAACGGCAAACTTCCACATTGACGTTGTGACCGTATTCTCGTATACGATCGTTGTTTCGACAAACTGGATCGCAATCGATGAGTGTCTCTGGATCTATATAGCTCACGGTGCAGGCGCGGCTGTCGGCAGGCAGGCGCGGATGGCGCGGCGCTGCGGGGGCGGGGGCGGGGGCGCGGGTGGGGGAGGGGGGCGCGATGGCGTCGCGCACGAGGTCGATGGTCTGGCGCAGCGCGGTGGGCGGCGCCCAGCAGGAGTCGCGCAGCTCCGCGCCGAGCCGCACCGCGCCGAGCAGCCTGCCCGAGTTGATCGCCTCCAGCGCCTGCAGCGTCGCCTCCACCCGCTGCGCTGCCGACATACCGGCCGGGCCCCGGCCCCGCCGCCCGGCCGACTCTCTCATATTATTATCACCCTCCTATCACTACTGCCTGCCGCCGAGATATTTCATGTAGTTACGTACCTATTCATAAATGAACTTAGATAGGTAGGTACAAGAAATATATACAAGAAATTAATGAAAAACATTCAATATCCTTTAAATTTTCGGTCTGTCTGTTTGTATGGTTGTTTGCGCATCATGCGAAAACGAAAGGTCCGATTTAAATGAACCTTCGTGTTTGGAAAGCTTATGATCAGCCTTAAAATCTGATAGGTATCGTGCGGACGAAGTTGCCGGTAGTTTACGGGCGATAGTCTTGTATAAAATCGATGGCATATCCATGGAGGGAGTGAGATTAGCAGCGGCAGTGCAGAACTGCAGAGCTGAGCACGGGCACCTGTATGCCGTAGTGTTCGCGGACGGCGCCGCAGGAGGCGCCGGCGTGCGCGGCGCGGGGCGCGTCGTGCACCGCGAACAGCGCCCCGAACCGCACCGCGCCGGCCACCTCCGCGCGCCGCGACCACGTGCCTCCGCCGCCGCCGCCGCCGCCGCCTCCTACACCGCCGCCGCCGCCGCCGCCGCCTCCTACGCCGCCGCCGCCGCCGCCGCGCCTCTGACCGTCCGCCTCCGCCGCGCCGACACGCATCGCCACCGCCAACGCCATCGCCAGCAACAGCGCTGCTATTATTTACGTAACATGATAAATCCTCCTTCTTGTCTATGTGTGTATTGTATAATATTATACAAAAGTTTTGTGACTTCGTCCGTGTGGATTAGTGGTCGATTTTAGAAAAATAATTTCTTAGTGCACCCCTACACTACTCTGTAGAATATACATTTGCATGTCTAGGCAGTGCGTTGTCTGTCGGTCAGTCAGTCATGGAACTCTTTTATAAGAATAGATATAACGAGCTTTTGACCCATGACTTCGGCCGCGTGGATATTATAAAACTGTATCAGAAGTGTGTCTGTCCATTGAAAATATTTACATGAAAAATGTTTATGAGATGGTTTTTATGTGTGCCTGACTACATATCAACCTTTTTCGAATTATTGTCGGTCTGTTTGTTTTTTTAACCATCACACAAAAACTTATAAAACTTTCTTTGTTTAATATTAAATTATGGTATATAATTTGTGCGGACGAAGTCGCGGGTAAACTCTAGTATAATACACATATAATCGGTTTCTCCCCTGAACGAAGCTCGATCGCCCAAGTCGGTAGGTAGGTAGGTAGGTAGGTAAGAGAGGTTGTAATAGTTGAAATTTTTTAATCTAAAGAGTTCTTAGATTCTTTATTGTACACAAAAACATAATTATGAAAGTCGTGATGTACAAAGGCGAGCTTAACTCTAAAAGAGTTTTCTTCCAGCAAACCGTTGAGTGAGAGGAAAACTAATATGTTTGGGTATAATAAGTGTGCACACAAATAAAAATCTACTTAATTATGAGATAGTAAAATGTATACCTATAAAATAAGAAATAATATAAGATACACCTATACAAATAAATAAATATAATATATAAATATACTTACATAAATATTCATATCAAATATAATAATATGAACCTACATATATTATATACATAGATATAACTACTACGACTTTATTTAGATAGGTAATGCTCCTTAACTCTCCTCTTAAAGATGTCCAGCGAATGACTTGCACAGATAGTATGTGGCAATGAATTCCATAACCTGGCCGCATGAACTGTGAAAGAATTCCCATACAGATTAGAAGTGTGCAAGGGACACGATAGAAGCAGCGATGTTATTGATCTGCAAGGCTTACCGCGTGGTACTAGGAGTTATGTGACTGACTGAATGAATGACTGACTTACTGACAAATAAGGCACAGCCTATACCGCTGAAGATAGAAATATGTAATTTGGAATACCTATATATATTCTACAGAAGATATAAATGATTTAATAAAGGTGCGCTAAGTAAAGATTTTTCGAAAATCGATCCTTATAAGGGTGCAATCCACGCGGACGAAGTCACGGTCAAGTATTATAGGATGAAAGTTTTTCAGGCCGGACAGCCTCACCTCCGATCGCGACGGCTACCATGCTCACGCCGGCATGGACGGCCTGTGAGCGACTGCTGCGCTCCGACCGACTCTCGGCCTCGAGCCCGCTCCTCTGCCGCGCCGCTGCCGTGCCGCGCTTCTTGTGTCAGAGTGCATTCTGCTTGAACTGAATTGTGTCTCTTCTGCTCACAGAAGTGCACTCTGTTATGTCCAAGTGATGACATTTTGCACCTAGTTTAACTATAGGGTTGCCTGTTTTTCTCGATGTTGGCTCAATAGTGAAAGTTGTTTTCAGTTTGAAGGTCTAAACCACCCCTTTAAAATATTACTTGGGTGTTTTGTTATGCGGGCACCACATTCTCGCCGAGAACAGCCGAGAACGAGAGTGTGGATGCCCTTCATTGTTCTCGTGGCGTCGTTAGCCGTAGTAATTTTCCTTGAAAGTTCTCGCCGAGAAGTTCTCGCGGGAATGAAGTGCCTGCTTTACACCCTTTAGGATTGCCCCATACATGCGGAATTATTCTAAACAGAATTACGATTTCGTATCGATTTGAAATTTTGTTCGTAGTTCTAGAGGGGGGAAAATCCATACGAAATCGTTATTCCGTCCGGAATAATTCCACATTGACGTTGTGACCGTATTCTCGTATACGATAGTTGTTTCGACAAACTGGATCGCAATCGATAAGTGTCTCTGGATCTATATAGCTCACGGTGCAGGCGCGGCTGTCGGCAGGCAGGCGTGGATGGCGCAGCGCTGCGGGGGCGAATGAGGGGGGCGCGATTACACCTTATTGTGTACGAATACGATGCGTTACCACAAAAGATTCAAAATTTGTATGTCTTTTCCTTATCTCGGGACATAAGTGTCCCGGACCTTTGGGAGGCGTGCGTGGGGCCGAAGCCAACACGTAGAGGCCCGTCAGACAATTTGATCTAAATAGTAATGTGACACCAACCGGCAACTATCCCAGTATACACTATAGAAGTGCATCCAAAACAGCCCCCGGTCAGTGTAGAACTATTGCAAGGAGTGGAAAGAAACAAAATCTGGGCTATTGGGGTGGGGTGCTACTGGAACAGGTAACTAGGATTTGAACGGGACTATGGCGCCTGCCTGACCAATGTATAAACACGGAAAAAATGGCAGACGGTGACTCGCCAACTCAAAATGAATGGGCCCCCGAAAATGGCCGCTCGCACGGAGCGACAAGGGGGCAACATTTCCTGAGCGGCTTAGAGTGGAGAGGTGCTTCTGGACTTTAAACGACCATCATTTCAGTCTCCAACGGCTAATCAGGTGCCCACTCGCCACTTACGCAACACATCCACTCTTCGAGCATATAGCTCTTGCGACTCCAACCTAAGGCCGGCCAATTAAGGCAAGCACAGAGGTGGGGGATCTGATCCTCTTGGGGTCCACTCCGACCGGCCAGTAAAGGCAAGTCGAAGACGAGGATCAGGGACTTCCCCCGGGAGCACTCGGGCCCGTGGTGTCGCCACTCACCAACAGCTCGCCACAAGCTGCCCTGCGGGGTTATTATTATTATTATATATTTTTTTTTTTTTTTTATATTCGGAAGATTTACAGCATTACAATTTTGTTAGTAATCTTATATAAATCTAGACGCCAATTAAAATTTTCACATTTAAAAAAAAAAAAAAAAAAGAATAAAAAAAAAAAACGATTATTAAAATTACATTATACCTATGCCACACGTCTCATTTGTGTTTCATGAAAGATTGGAAAATAACAATAACGAATATTCAGATAAAAAACGAAACAAAATAATTAAATTCTTCACTGACGGTCACTGGTGTTGCCAAAGTAAGCTCGTGCAATTGTGCGTTTAACGGTTGCCTTGCTCGTGACGAATAGGTCAAAGTTGTGCTCTGTGCTTAATTCATTAAAGCTGTCACGTACGCACGTACGTGACTACTTATTGCGAATGCGTTTCGTCTGTAATTGGTCCTTGCATACGGAACGTGGAGAAGGGGGCGCTGCCTTAATCCACGGGTATTAGTGCGGAGGCCTATCGTCTCTAACAAGTCAGGGCAGTCGACAGAATTATTCGCGACACCAACTAAAAAACAAACATCACTCTTACATTGCGACGAATTTCAAGTGGAAGAAAGTGATATCGCTTACACCTGTGTTGATAGTCCGATGACTCTGGCTTTGTAATTCAGAAAGCGCAGAAACCTTTTTTGGATGTTTTCAATACGCTGCTTGTATTCCTGTATTGCGATATGATGATAAATCCCTAATTTCCTCAACTCTGTTGATAGCTTGGTTTAGCAATGAGTAGTTCGTTTCCAATTCAACTAATTTTCGTGTAAATGACATGTAAAAACACTTGGAAACGTTGAGATCAAGTTTATTCCGGACACAATAAGCCTCAAACCTCTCTTGGTCAGCCTGTAACTCACAAACGTCAGATGAATTACGAATGTTCTTCAGGATTTTCATATCATCAGCAAATAAGAGTATGGAGGAATTTAGGAAGCAATCTTTGATATCCATTAAAAAATTATGAACAACAGGGGCCCTAAAATTGATCAGGGACACCAGACGGAATAGGAGTCCATTGTGACATGTAACCCTGTAACACAACAGCTTGACTACGATTTAAAATGTACGATGCGAACCACCTGTATAAATTACCGTGCACACCAGCTGCATAGAGCTTGGAGAGTAGAATAGAGTGGTCAATTCGATCGAAGCATTTTCTATAATCAGTATATATATATCACGTCCACTTGTGCCTCACTCTCCATACCACTCGTAATAAATTCGTTGGCAAAAATTAAGTTTGAAACCGTCGAGCGTTTCTGAAGGAATCCATGTTGCTCTCTATGTACCGAATGAATGTTTAAAAGCAGCATAAACATCACTGTAGACTAACCGTTCAAATATCATGGCAAACAGACATAACTTGGAAATCGGACGGTAGTTCTCAACATTCGACTTATCCCCCTTTTTAAGGACTGGTGTAATTAAAGCAGTTTTCCATATTTTGGGTACTACTCCCTCAAAAAGTGATCGTTTGAATAAAATGCAAAGGGGCACTACTAAACTGGGTGCACACATAACAATAAAAATAGGCGGTATAAAATTGGTTCCAACAGCGTTAGATAAATCTAAGGATTTCAAAATAATGAGGACCTTTTCAGGATTAATTTCTACAGAGGAGATGGCACCCAGTCCAAAATCGGGTACCGAACGACAGTCATCATTTACATCGCTGGTAGTTTTGTCCAAAAAAGTGGAATGGAAGTAAACTGCAAAAATATTACTCATGTCCTCGCCAGTATCAGCATGACTATCTCTATAGTGCATAACATTTGGATAGGTATGAGCTTACCTTTTACTTTTAACGTACGACCAGAAGGATCACTAATAATAGAGGATTTAATTTTACAAATATATTGTTACAAGATAATAAAGATTTTGAGACAATATGGTTTACCATATTGTCTCAAAATCTTTAGCTCTGCCACGCAATAGGGAGAATGTCTGATAATCGGATATGTAATTAATTTTTCCTTTAGCACTTTTTTAATTTTTTTTTAAAGCTGAGTTATACCACAGCGGATAAGTGCGTTACTTAATACTTTTCGATGGAATAAACTTATCTCTCAAGTCATAAAGCTTATCGTAAAACCGAATCAATGCCTGATCAACACTGCCAACCCGAAACGAGCGAGCGTGGATTTGAGAAAATTCAATGCTAACGCATACAGATTTGTGATACACATCCTCAGGCACTGCTAAAGGGTCTCTCAATGACAGTCACATCGATACGAACCGCCACCAATACACCCCCAACTAGCGTTTGCTGGGTACGAGTATAGTCACGGTCTCTTCTCCAAATAAGATATCTACCATCATAAGATGACAGATGAGAAGAAAAAAAAAAAAAAAAAAAAAAAAAAAAAAAAAGGTTTGCTCGGGTTAGGTTTGCTCGGGTTGGGTTAGGTTTGCTCGGGTTGGGTTAGGTTAGGTTAGGTTGGTGTCCTCCTCGAGTGCTCAGTTGAGCCGGTGCACCCTGGGCGATGGGCAGTGACTTCATCCGTTTTTTGGGTGAAGTCACTGCCCATTGGCGAATAACCCGACACGTTCGTTTCTCCACGTGTCCCTCTGGTTTTCAGAGGGCACAGTGTAGGGGCAGGGGCGGGCTCTGTGTGTACTTACACTACCGCAGAGCAGGCAGGGAAGGAATTCCTTATTCCTTCCTTCCTTGCCACCGCCGGGGGGGAGGGGCGTTATCGTCTGGAGTGTCGTTGTTATGTGCTAGCGGCTCCAGACGACCGCGGCCGAGCCTTCATTGGCCGGGCCGAGACATGGAGAGTCAATAAAACCCGACAAGGAAAAGTCGTTAACACCCTCAGGATACCGGTCGGCCTCCTGTAGTAGTAGGCTTGTCCGGGCATCGGGGGCTCTGCCCGGATCGACTGTTTATTTCCCCCACACTCGTGGGTTTAAATATGGAAAAATTAAACAAAACAAAAAGTAGATGTGGAGGAGATGGTTCTCCAGTATTGCCTTCGGGTTGTGCTGGAGTTAGTGTAGTGTTAGAGGACGATGCTCAGGTTCTTATGAGCGATGGTTGTGACTCTGACACTTCAAGTGTAAGGTCGGTGTTGTCCTTCATGGAGGAGGGGGAGGGTAACAGGAAACGTCGGCTTGAAGAGTTGGATGACATGACTGTGTCACCCAGCTCTGTAGTTAAAAATCCAGTGGTGAAGAGGGGGCGCGGCCGCCCCCCTACCACTGGTCAGTATGTTGGATTGGCCAAGGCCAAGGAGATCCTAAATGCTGCGTCGAGGGAGGAGATGCGACTCCGAGCGGAGAAGGAGCTCTATGAAGAGAACGAGAGGTCTCGTCTCTCTGACTCCACCTCTTTGTCGGGTGGCAGTCAAGAGGGACTTAATATGACTCAAAGCATAGCGTTTAGCGTGGCGGAAATCAGGCATGTCGCCGCCAACTCTAAAAACCTGCAGGGGAAATTTGTAAAAAAGCTTAAAGATGCAGCCGAGAATGTGCAGGCCCAATTCCAGCTCAACTCCACCGAGAGGACAGCTCAACTGGAGGCGGCTAACACTCGCCTCCAGCACGAAGTGGCTGAGCTAAGAAAGGAGCTAGCGGAACTGCGGGCGCGGGTCGTTCGGTCTCCCTCTTTGCCTTTTGTGCCCCCGCCACGCGCGATCGACGTCGACGTCAGGCCATCCTCTTTTGATGAGATGATGCGTACCGTAATGATCCAAGTGGGGACCATGGTGGATGCGCGCATAGAGGCGGCGAGGGAGCCCGCGGGCACTCGCCTCCGCCCCCCTCTGGCCGGTGACAACCCACCCCGTGCTGAGGAAAGTACTGGTCCGCGTCCGGTACTCGAACCTAAGCAAGCGGAGGGTAACAAGAGGAAAAAAAGGAAAAGAAAGAAGAGAGGTGGGACTGGCCTGTCACCTGAGACTGAGCCAAACCAAGAGACACCGCAGTCCAATCCGGAGGATTGGATTAACATTGGAAAGGGGGGCAAAAAAGTGCAGCCAAGGGCTAAAAGCCAGAAGTTGCCCAAGCAGCCCAAACTTCGTCAACCCTCTTCTTCGGCTGTAACGATAACGTTGCAGCCGGAGGCGGAGAAGGAGGGGTTGACATACAGGGAGGTCCTACTAAAGGCGAAGGAGGCATTTAGCCTGGAAAGCCTTGGCATCCCAGCGATCAGACCACGCACAGGGGTTACGGGCGCGTGCGTACTGGAGATTCCGGGGGCCTCGAGCGGGGACAAAGCTGACGCCTTGGCTCAAAAGCTGCTCGAGGTTCTTGGGGAGGAGGCTGTCCGGGTCTCTAGACCCACGAAATGCGCCGAAATGCTCATCTCGGGCCTGGACGACTCGGTGTCGACAGAGGAGCTGATCGCGGCGGTCTCGAAGGCTGGTCCGCCGTGTCCGCTCAGGTGCTGGGTCGGCGTGGGTTCGTTGCCCTGTGGCCGCCGTAAAGAAGACGGCGGAGGAGGGCAGGCTCACCGTTGGGTGGTCCTCTGCTCAAGTCAACGTCCTGCAGCAGAGGCCCTTGCGGTGTTTTAAATGTCTGGAGCCGGGCCACGTGCGCGCCACGTGTAAAGCGGAGGTGGACCGCAGTAGCCTATGCTACCGCTGTGGTGAGCCCGGCCACATCGCGAGGGGATGCACAGCAAAACAGCATTGCGTGGTCTGTGCGGCAAGAGAAAAACCTGCAGATCACAGTGTGGGCAGTACAAGTTGCTCCGCTGCCCACAAAAAGAAGAGGCCAACCGAGAATACCCAGAAGCGTAACGGCGAATCTGCCGGAAGTGGGAATCCTAACGCAGGTAAGTAATGGCTGCGATAGGATTCCTGCAAACTAATATAAACCACTGTGCCAATGCTCAGGACCTTCTTCTCCAGAGTATGGCACAGTGGTCCATTCAAGTGGCTATCGTCGCCGAGCCTTACTTTGTCCCACCCAGAGACAACTGGGTGGGGGATAGTGACGGGTCGGTGACAATAATCGTCCAAGCGGGTGCCGGTTTCTCTCCCCTTGCAGGCGCGATAAGGGGTAGAGGATATGTAGCTGTCCAGGTGAAAGATTTTGTGGTGGTGGGAACCTACTTCTCCCCCAATAAGACGCGCGCCGAATTTGAGAACTACCTCGATCACCTCGGGGATGTGATCGAACGGTGTCGCCCTCACCCTGTGCTAGTTGCGGGGGATCTCAACTCCAAGTCAACGGTTTGGGGATCTCCTGCAACGAATGCGTATGGTGAGGAATTGGAGGAGTGGTTGGTGACCAATGGCCTGACCGTCCTCAATCGAGGGTCCATGCACACGTGCGTACGGCAGGAGGGCGGCTCCATAGTCGATGTATCGTTTGCTAGCCCTGCCCTGGCGGCTCGTGTGCAGGGGTGGACAGTGATGGGGGGCGTGGAGACGCTGTCGGATCACCGATATATTCGGTATAGTGTCTCCACGCTACTCCGAGACCCTAGTGACCCGAGACCCATGGACGGTCCGAGGTGGCAGTTGAGGCACCTGGACAAAAACAAACTGATGGAGGCGGCCATAGTGAAGGCCTGGGTGAGCCCTCCCGACGGCCCTGTGGTTGTGGAGGAGGAAGCTTCCTGGTTTACGGAGGCGATGTCGCAAATCTGTGACTCGTCCATGCCCCGGTCCAGGCGGCACCCAGCCAGACGACAGGTGTACTGGTGGTCCGCGGATCTTGCGCAGCTACGCGAAGCTTGCGTGGGGGCGAGACGCCGGTACACTCGATTTCGCAGAAGGCGGCGCCTACGCCGCCTTCTGCGAACCCAGAAGAAGAGAGCGCTCTTTACGCCTCCTATAAGGCGGTCAAGAAGGACCTGAAGGTGGCCATTCGAGAGGCTAAGAAGCAAGCGAGGGAGGAGTTGCTCGGAACCCTAAGCCGAGACCCCTGGGGGCGGCCGTATAAGATGGCGAGAGGGAAACTGCGAACGTGGACGCCACCACTGACGCGGACCCTCGAGCCAGCCCTCCTAGAGACGGTGGTAGCAACACTGTTCCCGCTTCGTGAGGAGCACTTGTCACCAACGATGGCCCCGCCATCAGCAGAAGAGGGGGAACCTGGCGTGCCAGAGGTCACCGAAGCGGAGCTGCATGCAGCGGTTTCTAGGTTGCGTGCCAAAAACACTGCTCCCGGACCAGATGGTATACCCGGTCGCGCTTGGGTCCTCTGCATGGACGATCTCGGTGGAAGGCTCCTGAGGATGTTCGATGCCTGTCTGGCCCAGAGCCACATCCCACAGTCGTGGAAGACAGGCCGTCTGGTACTCCTTAGGAAGCCAGGGCGTCCGGTGGATTCGCCGTCCGCCTACCGTCCGATAGTGCTGCTAGATGAGGTGGCAAAGCTCTTCGAGCGGATTGTAGCTCACCGCCTCATCAGCCACCTTGAACATGTGTGGCAACAGTCGAGGCAGTTCGTCCGACTCTAAAGCGGTGGTTGGGTAGGCAACATGGCGTCCTTACCTTCCGCATGACGCAGATCCTCTCGGGGCATGGGTGCTTCGGGAGGTATCAGTGTCGAATAGCGAGAAGAGAGCCGACAGCCAGGTGCCACCACTGCGACGGCTGTCTCGACGAGACGGCGCAGCATGTGCTGCAGGAGTGCCCTGCGTGGGCGGGAGAGCGCAGTGAGCTCTCCCATGTAGTTTTAGACCTCTCGCTGCCGGCCGTGGTCCGCGCTATGGTCGACAGCGAGGTATCTTGGCAAGCGGTTCTCTCCTTCTGTGAGGCAGTAATGCTCCAGAAGGAGATGGCGGAGAGGGAGAGGGAGGCAACTTCTGAACTCCCGATCCGCCAAAGACGCACGGGGCGCAGACGGGCTGCGTTTGCTCGCGGTCTGCCCCCCCCGTAATTTCTGAGTCTCTGGGCGTCGGGCTGGGGGGTCCGGCGTCCGATCATAGAGACTCGAGGTGGTTGTGTGCGTGTTCCCACGCATCACCTAAAGGCCTGTTAGCCTGTTAAGGCCAAAAAGAGATGAGACCTGGTATGGTCGGTCGCTGCCGTAGAGTGCGGAAGATTCTTCACGGGCACTCGGGCTCTACGGCAATGCGATGAGGAGGAACACGGTGGGGTTTTAGCCGGTAAGAGTCCGGCATAACCCGTCGTCGTCCCCACGGCGGCGAGTATCCATGAAGATTTCCCCACCTAAAAAAAAAAAAAAAAAAAAAAAAAAAAAAAAAAAAAAAAAAAAGGTTAGGTTGGTGTTCCCTGAGAACGTGCGCGTGGTGAGGCCCGTCATGTCGACTGACTTGAGAATTTCGGGCCTCGACGACTCGGTGTCGAAGGAGGATGTGCGAGCTGCAGTAGCCGCAACTGGACAGTGCCCTCCAGAGCAGGTCCTGGTAAAGGAGATCCGGATGGGGGTCTTCGGAACGGGTTCGGTCGTCGTGCAGTGTCCGGCGACCGCGGCGGGCATTTTGCTCGCCGAGAAGACCCGGCTTCTAATAGGGTGGAGCTCTGTTAGAGTCCAGGGTATGGACAAGAAGCCGTTAAAGTGTTTCCGGTGCCAGGAGCTGGGACATACCGGAGCCGTCTGTACCGGCGTAGACCGAACATCTATATGTTTCCGTTGTGGACAGCCGGGGCATAGAGCGGCGGTCTGCAGTGCGCAACCGCACTGTCCCGCGTGCGAGGCAAAGAAGAGGCCGTCTGGGCACTCAATCGGGAGCAAGTCGTGCTTTCAGCCTAGGAAAGGAGCCGTCAGGACCCCGACTCCTCCACAAGCTAGCTCCGCTAGCCAGATGAGGCCCGTGGAGGGCGCTATGGAGACCGGTTAGCGATGGCTCCCATCAGCGTTCTGTACACGAATCTAAACCACTCCCGCACGGCACAGGATCTTTTGATCCAGTCCGTCGCGGAGTGGTCAATGGACGTGACAGTTGCGGCGGATCCCTATTACGTGTCTGATCAGCCTAACTGGGCTGGCGATACGGGGGGATCCGTCGCAATCATTACACCGGCCCACGCGTCCCCTCTCTCTGTGAGAGAGCGCGGTCCCGGGTACGTGGTGGCCGTGTGGGATGAGACCATCCTAACCGGGATTTATCTCCGTCCCGGCCTCTCGGACGCTGAGTATGAGTCGTCACTGGATGCGGTCGGGGCCGCAGTGAGAAGATCACTGCCCCGCCCGGTACTTATCCTCGGGGATTTCAACGCCCATCATGTGGCCTGGGGATCCCCGAGGTCCGACGATCGTGGCGAGACGGTTATGGAGTGGGCAGCTGTCAGTGGGCTGTCACTCCTTAATCGCGGCTCCGTGGACACGTTTGTTGGACATCAGGGTGGGTCCATAGTGGATTTGTCTTTCGCTACCCCTGATGTCGCCAGACGTGTCCAAGATTGGCGAGTGGATGAAGAGACGGAGACCCTATCCGATCATTTATACGTTCGGTTCACGATCTCCGCCTCCAATAACCCGGACGTGACATCGGCTCCGTCGGCGAGACCGAGCGTTTTCCCACGCTGGTCTCTGGCCAGGCTGGATCCGCAGATGGCGAAAGAGGCATCCATTGTGCAGGGTTGGTGCCTGGACTCCGTAAATCGGGAGTCCACAGATGTTGTTGACGGGGAGACGGAGATGCTCCGAGGCGCCATGACTCAAATTTGTGACGCGGCTATGCCCCGGGTGAGGCGCTACCATCCCAGACAGCGGGTGTATTGGTGGTCGTCGCACATCGCGCTACTCCGTGAGGAGTGTTTTGTTGCGCGCCGCCTCTATACCCGCTACCGACGCGGGAGACTCCGAACCCCGGAGTTTCACGCAACCGAGGGCCGGCTGCACGGGGCCTTTCTGGACGCCAAAAAGGCGTTGCAGCAGGCCATCTCGGAAGCGAAGGAGCAGGCTCGCAATGAAATGCTTCGCAGCCTGGATGCCGATCCATGGGGAAGGCCATATAGAATGGCGCGCAAAAAACTGCGGAGGCAGACGACTCCCCTCACCGAGTCTATGCAGCCTCAATTGTTGGAGCAGGTGGTGGGAGCTCTGTTTCCGGATACTCCACCACATTCGCCACCAACCATGGTGGGAGCGGAGCCGGATGAGGAGCCGGAGCAGGCGGGAGAGGAGGTGCCTCCTATAACATCGTTGGAGGTGCGCGTGGCGGTCCGGAAGCTCCGGAGCAAGAATACTGCTCCGGGTCCTGATGGGGTCCCGGGGCGAGTGCTGGCCCTGGCCCTGCGCGAGCTCGGAGATTTCTTCTTCGGGCTCCTTAACTCCTGCCTGATGTCGGGTCGTTTTCCGACCCCATGGAAGTCCGGAAGGCTTGTGCTTCTGCAAAAGGAAGGACGGCCTGTAGATCAGCCGTCGGCCTATCGGCCTATTGTTCTGCTGGACGAGGCGGGCAAGCTTTTCGAGCGTGTGCTCGCGGCCCGCATCGTCCATCACCTCAATTCCGTGGGCCCTAACCTGGATGATTCTCAGTTTGGGTTCCGAGAGCGCCGGTCAACTGTGGACGCCATACTTCGCCTTAAAGCGATCTCGGCGGAGACGGTGGCAGGGGGCGGCGTGGTGCTGGCAGTGTCTTTGGATATTGCTAACGCCTTTAACACGCTGCCCTTTGCCTGTATCATGGAGGCACTGAGATATCACCGTGTGCCGCTATACATACGGGAGTTGATATCCAATTATCTCCACAGTCGTGGCATAATGTACATCGGCCGCGACGGTGTGGTCCGCAGAAGGGTCATGAAGTGCGGTGTTCCGCAGGGGTCAGTGTTAGGCCCACTCCTGTGGAACATCGGATTCGATTGGGTGTTGCGTGGCAGTCGGCCTCAGGGCGTAGAGCTCATCTGCTACGCCGACGACACCTTAGTCGTTGCAAAGGGTCGGAGCTTCGAGCGTGCCACTCAAAGTGCAACAGTTGCCGTGGAAAGGGTCGTGCGCAGAATGGAAAGGCTGGGTCTGAAAGTGGCTCTCACCAAGACCGAAGCCATTTGCTTCCACGGACCTCGGAGAGCACCGCCGAGGGACTCGTGCCTGCAAATCGGAGAAACGGTAGTCAAAGTCAGCCCTTGTATGAAATACTTGGGTCTGACCCTCGACGGTGGTTGGAATTTCCGGGAGCACTTTCGGCGCCTGTCGCCCAAAGTCGTGGGCGCCGCGAATGCCCTCGCAAGGCTCCTCCCCAACTTGGACGGACCGAGCGGCACTTGTCGTCGGCTGTATACGGGCATCATCCGCTCGATGGCGCTATATGGGGCACCCGTCTGGGCGGACTCTCTCAGCGCCCATAACAAATCCCTGCTCTTCCGGGGACAGCGGGTTATGGCGCAGAGAGTGATACGCGGATACCGGACGGTGTCCCATGAAGCTGCCTGCGCTTTGGCGGGAACACCCCCCTGGGACCTCGATGCCGGGGTCCAGGCGGAGGTGTATGCGCGGTGCGCCCAAGCCCGTGCGGATGGGGAATGCCCTGATACCGAGGAGGTAGAAGGCTGGAGGCGGGACGCGCAGCGACAGCTGCTCGTCAGATGGAGGGCCCGGATGCATGAGCCAAACGCCGGACAGAGAACCGTGGAGGCCGTGTCGCCTGTTCTTAAGGAATGGGTTGATAGGCGCCACGGTTCTCTGACATTCCGGCTAGTCCAGATCCTGTCTGGACATGGCAGCTTCGGGCGCTACCTATGCCATGTGGCTGGGAGGGAGCCCCTGCCCGGCTGTCACCACTGTCCAGCAAGTGAGGACACGGCGCAGCATACGCTGGAGGTGTGCAGTGCCTGGCACGACGCCAGGTACGAGCTAAGTTTGGAGATTGGTCCCGACCTCTCTCTTCCGGCGGTGGTCAAAGCCATGGTCGACAGTGAGAGGTCTTGGGACGCCGTCGTCTCTTTCTGTGAGCATGTTATGCTGCAGAAAGAGGCAGCGGAGCGCGAAAGAGAGGAGGATCCTGCCTCCGCACCAATGAGGAGAAGACGCACTGGGCGCCGGCGGGCAGCATACGCTCGCCAAGCAGCGCCCTAGTAAATCAATCCCTGGGCAGCGATGGCGGCTACGTTCCGCCACACGCGCCACAGCAGCCCTGGAGTGCCTATCGGACTGGGGGTCCAGGCACTCCAACACAGGGCGAGACGGTCAAGCAGTGAAGGGTCCTTTGGACAAGCATGGCAGTGCAGTCGAGTAATGCTCTTGTGTACCGGCGCACTGCCGCTAGGATGCCAGACGACCGCACTTGGGTTTTAGTGGGTATACCCGTCCTTTTCAGGACGGGGGAGTCCCACATAACCCCCCGTTCCCCCTTGACGGACGGTGGGTATGCATAATGCGTAATGCATTTCCCAAGTATAAAAAAAAAAAAAAAAAAAAAAAAAAAAAAAAAAAAAAAAAGGTTAGGTTAGGTTAGGTTAGGTTAGGTTGGGGTGCTAGGTGGGGTGCTACGGTCGGGTAACCTCCACGAGAGCTTGCCGCTTCTCGTCCCTTTGGATACGTCCGGAGGGAAGGGAAGACGGTGGAGCCGGTGCATCCTGGGAGATGTGCGGTGACTTCCCCAAGTGGGATCTTGCTGCTCATCGGCAAATGACCCGACACGTTCGTTTCTCCACGTGTCCCTCTGGTTTTCAGAGGGCACAGTGGAGGGGCAGGGGCGGGCTCTGTGTGTACTTACACTACCGCAGAGCAGGCAGGGAAGGAATTCCTTCCTTCCTTGCCACCGCCGGGGGGGAGGGGCGTTATCGTCTGGAGTGTCGTTGTTATGTGCTAGCGGCTCCAGACGACCGCGGCCGAGCCTTCATTGGCCGGGCCGAGACATGGAGAGTCAATAAAACCCGACAAGGAAAAGTCGTTAACACCCTCAGGATACCGGTCGGCCTCCTGTAGTAGTAGGCTTGTCCGGGCAAAGGGGGCTCTGCCCGGATCGACGGTCGTTTTTCCCCTACAATCGTGGGAACAGTATGGAGAATTTTGAAAAAAACAAATCTGCTTCGGCAGAATCTTCTGCCAGAGGGGGCATTAAACCCGTAGTTCATTGGTCACAGCCCGGTACCGCTGACCCGGTAACGGGTAGACTTGTTTTTGAGGAGGACACAGGATCGGAGTTTGACTCCGACGACTCGTTGGTGTCGGTTCCGTCCGACAACACTCTGAAGCGCAGGATCGAGGAATTAGGTGGTCACTCCTCAGGGATGTTGATTCCTCGGCCTAGTAGTAGTGTTGCCAAGAGGGGGAGGGGTCGCCCTCCAACGACGGGCGAGTACGTCGGCCTGGCTAGGGCCAAAGAGGCGGAAAACGCGGCAAAGCGTGAAGAGCTCAGGCTCCGGGCGGAAGAGGAGTACGCCAAGGAGCTGAGTTTGGCGAAGGCGAAGATCTCTCGTCTCTCCGAGTCGAGTGCGACGGGGGACGAGAGCCCTCTAGGTGATGAGTTAGGTCTGGTGCCCCGCATTGTGGCAAATGTGGGCCTAATAAAAACAGTGGCTGGAAGGTGTAAGAACCTGAAGGGCACGGACGTAAAGGCCCTAAAAAATGCGGCGGACCAGATCGCTCAGGCGGTGGAGCGGCTGAGCAAGCGCTCCACTTCCGACGAGACGGAGAGACTGCAGGCGGAAAATGCCCGTCTGCAGTCGGAGGTGGCAGCGCTGCGTAAGGACGTGGCGGAGCTGCGCACTCGGATGGCTCAGCCGCCCCAGTTGCCTCTCGAGGAGATGACGCGTACCATCATGGTCCAGGTTGGGACCATGGTGAGTGCGCGTCTCGACGCGATGGAGGGGAGACTGCTCCCCGAGGAGCGCATCCGCCCTCCTCTTGCGCACGACGTACCACCTGCTGAGGCTCAGGCTAAGTCCGGTGCTCACTCGGGCACTGCCCCTAAACCCCAGAAGGGGAAACGAGGTGGCACGAATAAGGGGCAGACGAAAGGGGGGAAGCGGACCAAGGAAGGGCCGCGACCTTCTGCGCCGCCTCGCGTAGAAACAAACCTTGAACCACCGAAACCCCAGTCCTCAGAAGAGGGAGAATGGGTCAAGGTGCTCAAGAAGGCCAAGAAACCAAAGGCGGGACCTAAGCCACCGCCTGCGGTTCAAAATCCAAGGAGGCCGGTGAGGTTGCGCCTCCCTCAGTCCTCGGCTGTAACACTTACGTTGCAGCCGGAGGCTGAGGAGCGAGGCGTAACCTACGCCAATGTTCTGCGCGAGGCGACGCAAAAGATTGCGCTCGCTGACCTCGGCATAACCACCGTGCAGTTCAAGGTGGGAGTGTCGGGGCAGCGAATCTTGGAGCTGCCGGGTACGGAGTCTGGCGAGAAGGCCGATGCCTTAGCTGGCAAGATTCGAGAGGTGTTTGGAGAAGAGGTCATCCGAGTTGGCCGGCCCATGAAGTGCGCAGAGATGCGCCTTTCGGGGCTGGACGACTCGGTGACCTCTGAGGAAGTGATCGCGGCGATCTCCCGGGTTGGTGGATGCCCAACGGCATCCATCAAGGCGGGAGATGTACGCCGCGACACAACAGGTAGAGGCACCGCCTGGGTGCGTTGCCCGGTGGCAGCGGCCAAAAAGGCCTCGGAGGGGGGACGGCTGACCGTCGGCTGGTCCTCGGCGCAGGTTAAAATCCTGCCGCCGAGGCCATTGAGATGTTACCGTTGCCTAACTCCGGGGCACGTTGTTGGCAACTGCAAAGAAGAGAATGACCGCAGCGGTCTGTGCTACCGCTGCGGGCAGGCCGGCCACCTGGCCGGGAAATGTACGTCTCCGCCGCTCTGCGTCATCTGCACGGCGGCGGGGAAACCTGCTGCGCACTGTTCGGGTAGCGCTGCGTGTACTGTAGCGCACCCACCGAAGAAGGGGAGGGCTGCGGCCGGCACAAAGCCTCCGCCGCGCCCTACCCCTTAGAGCCTTGGGCGTCGGACTTGGGGAAGTCCGGCGCCCAATTTTTAGGGCTCGAGATGGCGCGCGCGTGTTCCCGCGCGCTACTCACGTGTAGTATAGGGGAGGAAACGCTCAGTCTTCCCCTCCCAAGAGGCTTGGCCCAAGGGCGTCGCTGCCGTAGAGTGCGGAAGATTCTTCACGGGCACTCGGGCTCTACGGCAATGCGATGAGGAGGAACACGGTGGGGTTTTAGCCGGTAAGAGTCCGGCATAACCCGTCGTCGTCCCCACGGCGGCGGGTATCCATGAGGATTTCCCCAACTAAAAAAAAAAAAAAAAAAAAAAAAAAAGGTTGGGGTGCTAGGTCGGGTAACCTCCTCGAGTATCCGTTTTTTGGGTGAAGTCACTGCCCATTGGCGAATAACCCGACGGGGGAAGGCGTTCTTCCGCATGTCCCTCTGATTAGCAGAGGGCATAGTGGAGGAGCATGGGCGGGCTCTGCGCGCACTTACCCTGCCGCAGAGCGGGCAGGCGGAGGACTTTCCTCTTCTTGCCACCGTCGTTTTTTCGTAACCCTAGCGTACACTGGGTTTTCTCAGGGCTAGGAGCGATGGTCTTGCCTTAATCGGCCGGACCGCGAGGAGTAAACCTCTATAAAAAATCCTCAATCCTCGGCGTTGCGGCACGTGGCGTCGGGGTGCTCGCAAGAGTGGCTGGGGAGTACATCAGTCGTTAACGGCCAACCCTGGGATACCTCCTGACCTCCCAGTGGTATGTAGGGTTACCCGGGTACAGGGGGCACTGCCCGGGTCGATGTTTATTTCCCCCATACTCGTGGGATTCAAAATGGATACAAATATAAAGAAAAATAAAAACCAAGAAGTGGAAGCTGGCTTCTTAGCCGACAAACCAGAGAAGGAAGGCGTGAGTACGCGGCCCCGTCCGGGACCGTTAAAACTCATTTTCGGGAGGAGTGGACAAGCCACCAGACCTCCCACTCCAATTCCGGACATTGTGAGCATCAGTGGGGATGAGTCTGACGGTTCTGCGATGTCGCAGACGTCGCTCTCGTCCCAGGGCCGAGCCGTGCGGACGCGAAAGCGGAGACCGCAGGGCCCGGCTGAAGGAGAACAGGCACAGGCGAAGCGCCCTCACAGTGCCGAAGCTGTGGGCCCGGTGGGGGAGAGACCCTCCTCGGAGATAGGCGCGGAGATGCTCCGCAGCCTCTCTAACGCGGAGGAAACCTTCTCCCGACCGAAATCAACGAAGGCAGAGATGGCTGCTGCCTTCCAGGGAGCCTGTGGAGCCCTCCAGAAAGGCACGAAGGAGCTCTGTATCAGGGCCGAGCGGCGTGACAGCGAGAACGAGCGGTTCCGCGCTCACGTCGCCGCCCTGATGACTCGCGTGGAGGAGCTGGCGGGTGAAGTGGAGGAGCTGCGCCGTGGTGGGGCGAAATCCGTTCCACGGGCTGGGCAGTCCAAACCGGAAGCCACAAAGGGCCCAGCTGAAGCTGAGCAGGGACCTCAGGAGAAGGCTGCCGGCATGGACTGGGACCAAATCGCGGTCCAAATGGAGCGCGATTTCGCACGGTTCCAGTCCTCTATCATGGACCGGTATTTCCCGGCGAGGGGGGCTCGTCCACCCTTGAAGGGAAGGCAAGCGGCGGTGGGGGCTACTCATCTGGGGACGAAGACCCCGGTAGGGCTTGCTCCCGCTCCTTCTTCAATTCCTGCAGGGGGGGACAAGAAGAAGGGAAAGAAAAAGAGGAAGAAGAGCGCGGTACAGGGGCCCAAAGTAGCTCCTTCAGTGCCTCCCGCGCAGGCCACCGCCCAACCTCCTCCTTCGGGGTCAGTGGCAGGACAGGGGGAAACCCCTTGGTCCCGAGTGGTGGGCCGAAAGGCAAGAGCCGCTGCCAGAAAGGCCGCAGCGCCACCCGTCGCACCCCGAACGGTGGGGACCCCGGGACGGCCGCAACCCCAGCTGCCCCGGCAGCCTGCGGCGGCGGCTGTATTGGTTACAGTACCGCCTGGATCGCGGTACTCGATGTCCCGAATACTGGCTGATGCCAAGGTGCTCATAAAACTTGCAGACCTGGGCATCACCGGCGGGCTTCGCCAGCGCAAAGCCGCCAACGGGGGCCTTTTGTTGGAGGTCCCGGGACCGGAGAGTGCCGCCAAAGCGGACGCCTTGGTGAAGAGCCTTCGGGAAAAGCTCTGCCTAAACGAAGCGGACGTCCGCTTCACGCGTCCGTGCAAGACGGCGGAGCTGAGGGTGATGGACCTGGATGAGACCATCACCCCCACCGAGGTGGCGGCGGCCGTGGCGGAAGTCGGTGGGTGCTCCCCGGCTGACGTGAAGGTCGGGGAGATCCGCGGCGGGCCCCACAGGCTCGGGTCAGCATGGGTCAGGGCCCCACTCTCGGCTGTGAGGAAGGCGGCGGGGGTCCGACGTATCCAGGTCGGATGGTCATCGGCGCGGGTAGAGGTTTTGGCAGCACGTCCCCTCCAGTGCCACCGGTGCCTCGAAATGGGGCACGTCAGGGACACTTGCCCCAATAACGTGGACAGGAGCGCCCGCTGCTACGTATGCGGAGACACGGGCCACAAGGCCCGGGAGTGCGAAGCGGACGCTCCGAAATGCCCGGTGTGCGCCGATTACGGGCTACCCGCCAACCATCGGCTAGGGAGCAAAAAATGCTCCCCACCGAAGAAGAAGAAGAAGGGGACTGTAGTCCAACGCCCAACCCCCGCCTCAGCCAGAGAGGGAGACGGCCAGCCGGTCCAACGACCGGGCGAGGAGGCCATGGAGGCTTAACAGGCCTACTACCCCCAGCCAAAGTACTCCAGATCAACCTGAACCACTGCCGCGACGCCCAGAATCTCATGTTCCAGACGATCGCGGAGTGGTCGGTTGACCTGGCAGTCGTTGCGGAGCCACTCTCCATCCCGGACTCGCACCGGGGAGTCCCACATACCCCCCCTGTCCCCCAACGGGGGGGGATGCGTAAAGCATTTTTTCCCAGCGTCAAAAAAAAAAAAAAAAAAAAAAAAAAAAAAAAAAAAAAAAAAAAAAAAAAAAAAAAAAAAAAAAAAGGTTAGGTTAGGTTAGGTTCCCCCCCAAGGTGTTCGCCTTGTCGTGGCGGGGGGGCTCAGTAGTTCCAAGCGTGTAATGCTTGGAGCGAAGCTAAGAACACCACTTGCACGGGGTGGGGCCCCGCTGGGTTCAAACCGCCCCGTGCGTGAGGGCTCTCCGCACGTCCCTCTGATAACCTAGCAGAGGGCGTAGTGGACGAGCGAGAGCGGAGTCATCCGCGTGTTAGAGGTGCCGTAGGGCACGGGAAGGAGCTCGGTGTATGCAAATGCATGCGCCGAGCTACACGTAACCTCCAGATGGAGAACGTGGACTGTCGGGGTATTTGCCCGAGTCGCGTGGAGATAACCACTATAAAAATCAAAAAGGGGCGACGGGTCCGTCGCGGGCGGTCGCGAGAGCGTCCACCCAAAGCGGGCACGGGGTTATGAATCCCACCGATCGGCCCAACCCGTAGACTCACTGAGAGAGACGGGGACCGTCGGGGTATCTGCCCGGGTCGCGTGGAAGACAACCACTCTAAAAAATTACCCTAAATCCCAAGTTCCAGTAGCCCGGCGAGGGGATGCATGGCTGGGGGGTTCTCAGTCCCAAGGGCTACATCGAAAGCGAGTATGGAAAATGAAAACCCAGAAGAACGTATTACCCCAGGCGGGTACCCGCTGCTCCGCAGTGGGAGAATCCCGCCCTGACGATCTCACGACACCTCGTGCCGTGGGAGAGTCAGGCAGCCTTTCCGTATCTGGGGGGGGCAATCTGAGTTCCCATGCCTCCGGGCATGTAATGAATCCGCCGGAGACCGGCGAAGGGGCGCGCACGCCCAGTTTTGTGCGCCCGACTGAGTTAGTGGTGGGAGGACGCCCTCGCACGCGCACGCCCAATACTGCGCGCTCCCAATCCTCGGAGTCCAACCGAAGTGGGGAGCGAAGAGGAGGTGGACTGAGGCTGCTCATCAGGCCAGGCACGCCTCTTGCATCAAAGAGAAGGCCAGACGGCGGAGCCGACAGCGACGGTGGCGTATCCACCATGTCGCTCTCCTCAGACCCCGGCGAACAGCGGGCGCGAAAGCGTAAACCGCAGCGCCGGGAAGAGGATGAAAGCGACCCCAAAAGGCGCCCTGAAAGCCGTTCGTCTTCTCAGACATCGGTAGAGTGGGAGAACCAGCAGCCCGCGGCGAGTGTCGGTGCGGAGATGCTGGCCGGCCTAGCGGCAGTGGAGAGGGTAGCGGACAGGCCTAAAAGCTCTAAAGCAGACCTTGTCCGCTCCTTCCGTGCGGCATGCGAGGCGATCCGGGCCGGCACCGCCGAGCTCTGTACTAGGGCGGAGACCCGCGACCGGGAGAACGAGGACTTCCGTAGTCAGGTCGCGTATCTCAGCGCGCGTGTGGTGACGCTGTCTCAAGAGGTTTTGAGGCTCAGCGGTGAGGGGCAGATGGAGTCGGGGGGTGGAAGTGGATCGGGGATGAGCCCGCCTTCTCATCCCACCATGTCCACGAAGCCCCCTCCCGCCAAACCTTCGGAGTCTCCTTCCGCTGGAAAGAAAAAAAAGAAGGAAGGGGAAAAGAAGGCCGAAACGCCACAGCCTCAAAGACCGCGGCCTGAAAGGCCGCAGCCTCAGAGGCCGCAGTCAGGGCCCACGAATGGCCAGGGCACCGGTGGCGTGTCGGACTGGAACGAGCTAGCGACGGTTATGAACCGCGAATTCGCTCGCTTCCAGTCTGACCTTATGGCGAGATTTTTCCCTACTATGGGACAAAGGCCCCCTTTGGGCCAAAGACAGACGCAAGTGCCGGAGACGGAGCCCAAGCGCCTGTCGAAGGCCCAGAAGAGGAGGGCCAAAAGGAAGAAAAGGGTTGCCGCCTCGAAACCGGGGCCGAATGCTACCCCTCCCCCTGTTAACCCTGGAGGCCCGCAGGGGAAGCCTAGCGGGACCCAGGGGCAGTCGTCCTGGGCTGAAGCGGTCGGCCGAAAAAAGCGCGGCGGCCAAAGGAGGAAGCAGGAAAGGGACGGCGCTGCGCCACTAAAAAAGGCGCAGCTGCCAAAGCCCCCCACCACAGCCGCAATAGTGGTCACGGTGCCTCCCGAGGCCAAGACCAGCTTGGCGGCGGCGATGGAGGCTGTCACGGCCCGAATAAAGCTGTCAGAGCTCGGCATAACTGGCGGGCTACGACAGCGAAGGGCGGTAACCGGGGGCCTCCTGCTGGAAATCCCCGGGCCGGAGAGCGCCACCAAAGCCGACGCATTAGCGAAGAAAATGGTGGCGGTACTCGAAGGCACGGGCGCAAAGATATCGCGCCCATCTAAAACGGGGGAGATTAGGGTGATGGACTTGGACGAGTCCATCACCCCCACAATTGTGGCGGCGGCCATTGCTGAAGCCGGCGGATGCTCCCTGACCGATGTCAAGGTCGGGGAGATCAAAAGAAGCCCGTCTCGGCTAGGTACAGCCTGGGTGCGGTGCCCGCTCGGGGCTGGCAGAAAGCTGGCAACCCTGGGACGGGTAACGATAGGCTGGGCCGCGGCAAGAGTCGAGGCGCTTGGGGCACGGCCTCTACAGTGCTTCAAGTGCCTCGAAATGGGGCATGTCCGAGCACGCTGCCCCAACGCGGCGGACAGAAGCGCGCGCTGCTATCGATGTGCTGAGACGGAGCACATTGCCCGTCTCTGCACAGCGTGCACCCCCAAATGTCCCGTGTGCTCGGACATGGGCAGGGCTGCCGACCACCGGTTGGGGAGCAAGAAATGCTCCCCGCCAAAGAAGAAGGGGGGCGCCGTCCAGACGCTCACCTCCCCAGCCCGGGGACAGGAGGAAATGATGCAGGCTTAATATTCCCGCCCCCCAGCAGAATTTTACAGAGCAACCTGAACCACTGCCGCGCAGCGCAAGATCTGCTGATCCAAACGCTCGCGGAGCAGTCGGTTGCTCTAGCGGTAGTAGCCGAGCCTTACTCGATTCCGTCCCACCCAAGGTGGTTCGGAGATCGGGGGGGCATGGCTGCAATTTATTGGGCGGGGGGAGACGGTCGCCATTGTTCCCTCCTGGACCAGGGGCTGGGATTCGTGGCCGTGGAGTGGGGCTCCTTGGCCATAGTGGGGTGCTACATCTCTCCAAATATTGTGGGCCTCGCCGTGTACGAGGCCTACCTGGACGAGCTGGCCAATTGCATTCGCGGTTGCGCCCCTCGTCCAGTTATCGTCCTGGGTGACTTTAACGCCCACTCAAGCGAGTGGGGCGACACCCGGGACGATACAAAAGGAGAGATGCTCCTGGAGTGGGCGGCAGAACTAGACCTCCGGCTTTTAAACCGGGGGTCAGTCAGCACTTTCGTGGGGTGGCAGGGGGAGTCGATCGTGGATCTTTCATGGGCGACTCCTTCTGCGTTCCACATGGTGCAGGGATGGAGGGTTGCGGAGGAGGTGGTCACGTTATCTGACCACCGGCACATCGTTTTCGATGTGTCTCTCCGCCGCCCCAGCAGACCGGTCCAGGATAGCATCCCCCCGCGACGATGGTCCCTTAGGCGGCTCGACCGTGACATGCTCGTAGCCGCCGCCAACGTCGCGGGCTGGACTGAGGGAGAGACCTCGCCCGATCTGGAGGTGCAGGCGGCCCAGTTTCGGGACGCTATGGCGTCGCTGTGCGACGCCTCGATGCCCCGAATCGGGCCGCCCCGGCGAGGCTCGGCGTATTGGTGGAGTGAAGAAATCGCGCAGCTAAGAAGAATTGTTCTTGCTGCGCGACGCCGGTACCAACGAGCCCGCCGGAGGAGAACTCGGCAAGCCACAGTTCAGGAGGAGACAGTCAGAGCCAGGCGGGATTACGTAGCCGCCGCAAAGGCGCTCGGCATCGCGATTGCCGACGCCAAAGCCCGGTCTTGGAGAGAGCTCCTGGAGGGACTGGATAGGGACCCATGGGGGCGCCCGTACAAGATGGTACTGGGCAAGCTCAAACCGTGGGTCCCTCCGCTGACGGAAACCCTGGACCCCGAATTCGTGGGAAGGGTGGTCAACACCCTCTTCCCCAGGGTCCAGGATAGTTCCTCTGACCCCCCGTCTCAATCGGAACAGCAACCCTGGTCCGATGAAATGGAGGTGACGGAGGGGGAGCTAGACCGAGCTGTGCGGCGGCTCGCATCCCGCAACACTGCCCCGGGACCTGATGGAGTCCCGGGCAAAGCGCTCGTGTTGGCTTTGTCTGTCTTGGGGAGCAGACTGAGGCTGCTGTTCAGTGACTGTCTGCGCCTCGGTGTGTTCCCCCTCGAATGGAAAGAAGCGAGTCTGGTGCTCATTCAGAAGGCTGGAAGGACCCCAGACTCTCCGTCCGCGTTCCGACCGATATGCCTGCTGAACGAGGTGGGGAAACTCTTCGAGAGGGTTATCTCCGCCCGTATCAGCGGGCATCTGTCGCTGGTAGGCCCCGATCTATCGGACTTCCAGTTTGGATTCCGGCAGGGACGATCGACGGTGGACGCGATCCGCTGCGTTCGTTCCCTGTCGGAATCGGCAGTCCGATCGGGGAGGGTGGTGTTGGCGGTATCGCTAGATATCGTCAACGCATTCGGTACCCTCCCCTGGCAGGCCATTAGGGAGGCACTCGACTTTCATGAGTTGCCTCCCTACCTGAAGGCAATAATAGGGGCCTACCTATGGGACAGAACGGTTCGCTATACCGGTCGGAATGGGACGGAGATGAGGAGGGAGATCTGCTGCGGGGTTCCACAGGGGTCAGTTTTGGGCCCCTTATTGTGGAACCTCGCATACGATGCGGTCCTTCGCACCGGACTCCCCCCCGGCCTAAGTGTCGTCTGCTATGCGGACGACACTCTCATCATGGCCGAGGGGTCAAGCTTCGAGCGAACGCTTCGGCTTGCCGAGTTAGGGGTGGCATGTGTTGTTGGAGAGATTCGCCGGCTGGGCTTGGAAATAGCGCCTCACAAGACAGAGGCGCTATGGTTCCATGGCCTCAAGAGAGGCCGAGAACCGCCCAGCCTGCAAATCCGAGTAGGTGACGCCGACGTCCAGGTAGGCCGGTACATCAAGTACCTAGGCCTTACCTTGGACAGCCGATGGGGCTTCGAGGAGCACTTCGTGCGCCTGGCCCCCCGAGTGCGGACGGTAGCAGGCGCTCTACTGCGCCTGTTGCCAAATCTTGGGGGGCCACGAGAGGATGTTCGCCGTCTCTACGGTGGCGTCGTGCGGTCTATGGCCTTGTATGGGGCACCCGTGTGGTCTAACGATCTATCGGGTTCCTCCCGCTGCAGAGCTCTACTCAGGAGCCTGCAGCGGATCATGGCCATAAGAATCGTGCGAGGCTACCGTACAATCTCGTACGAGGCGGCGACGGTTCTGGCGCGTTCCCCCCCCTTTGAAATCCTCGCGGCCATGGACGCGGCGGTCTACGACCAGCTGCGGCATGGCGGCCAGGGTGAAGGGGCGGGGAGCCCGCCGGAACGAGAGCGCGAAGTGCTGAGGCGGAACGCGCGCCGACGCGCGTTGACGGATTGGCGTGCTCAGCTAGAGCTGGGCGGCTGTGCGCGTCAACGCGCTGTCGGTGCGATTCTGCCACACCTCGAAGCCTGGATCGGCAGGGAAGGGCAAGTCACCTACAGATTGACTCAGATACTCACCGGGCACGGATGCTTCGGTGAGTATCTGAGTCGAATAGGAAGGGAAGAAACAACACAGTGCCACCACTGCGCCTGCGACCTGGACTCCGCTCAGCATACGCTGGAGGTCTGCCCTGCGTGGGCAGACGAGCGTCGAGTCCTGGTCGACCAGATCGGGCGGGATCTCTCCCCGCCAGCATTGATAGAGGCAATGCTGGCGAGTGAGGAGGGCTGGAGAGAGGCGGTCTCCTTCTGCGAGCAAGTTATGCTCCAGAAGGAGTCCGCCGAGCGGGATCGGGAAAGGGCCGATCCCGCTCGAAGAAGACCGCGTCGGGGCGGTGCTAATGCCCGCTAGCCCCGACGCCGTCCAAGGGTCACGGACGAGAGCGCCTCGGGCCGTTGAGGTGCCCGTTGGAACGTGACCCGGGATGAGCACCCCTCGGTGAGGCCGGGGGGGTGTCGTCGAGAGGAGGGCACTGCCCCGATCCATGCCGCCATTTACACGGCATGGCTCGCGATAGTGCCCTCCGCAGGGGAGAGTATTCTCCCCAGGGAGGAGCCCTCCTTAGTAAGGGGGGGGCGAGGCAGGGGAAGGGGAGTCCTGGAGGCGTAATCGGTACCAGGTCTCCCCATAAACTGCCAGAGGATGGCCTCCGCGGGGTTTTAGTGGGTAGTTCCGCTCCTTTTGGGGCGGAAGAGTCCCACACTACCACCCTCCCGAACGCCCCGGGAGGGGGTGTGCGTAACGCATTTCCCCGCGTCAAAAAAAAAAAAAAAAAAAAAAAAAAAAAAAAAAAAAAAAGGTTAGGTTAGGTTGGGGAACCCCCCACAGTGCTGGCTTCCACGTAGCGTTCCCCGGGCAACGTCGCGCCTGACCACCGTAACGGAGTGGCAGGCCGACGGCAAACGAGCTCTGTGCTTTCATAAACTTTCTGCGGGTGTTTATGAATAGCGGACAAAATGTCAAAACCTTTGCGGGACGCCTCCGGGCGTTTTCTCCCAAAAGGCCCTTCTCAGGGCCAACCAAAAGGCCCTTCTCAGGGCCACCCCGATGTCGACGCTTCGGCATCGGAAGCTAGCCGCGCACCATCTGCGGCCAGCTTTTATAGTAGGGCGGACGACTCGTCCGACTCGGATGTGGAGTCCACTCTGAGCTTGTCGGCTTCTGGACCGAAGGCCCAAGAAGGCGACCTTCAGACGCGGAAGAGGGCCTACATGAGGCAAGAGTCCGAACGCTCTTCGGGCTCTGTCAAGGGTAAGCCCGAAAAGAAGAAGGGGAAGGCCAAGGGTAAGGGTAAGAGCAAGGTCTCACCCCCTGCCCCTGGTGCCATTGCCCACGACATTGGCCTAGAGGACGCCGAACGCCAGCTTAACCTGGCGAGACGTGCGCAACTCCAGCAAGACCTTGAGGAGGAGGTTGCTGCCAAAGAGCAGAAGGCGCGCTCCGCTAGGGCCAAGGCCGGCTATGGCACGTCCAGCGTCCTTTACGCGGACCACAGCCTGGCTGAGCTAGAGCAGATGGCTCAGGAGGACCAGGAGGGGATAGTGGAGGTCGCCTCGAAGTCCTCTAATTTGAAGGGGACCTTTCAAAAGGCCTTAAAATGTCGGGCAGCGAGCATGCTCGGCGTCGTCCGTGAGCTGGTGCAGCGCACTGCCACGGATGAGACCCAGCAACTGCAGGCGAGGGTGGATCACCTGCAGAAGGAGGTCTACCGGCTATACGGGAAGCTGGCTGAGAAGCAGCCAGAAAAGGCTCCCGAAAGGCCGCTGGCAGAGGGCGTCACCTCCACGGATCTTGCGGAGATAATCCGCAAGGTAGTTACGGAGGAGAGGGTCTTCACCCGTGCCTGTTTTGCTGGCATTGAGGACCGGCTCTTGCCGGAGAGACGTGTCCGACCATTGCTCGCGGCGGACAAAAGGAAAACGGGGACGACACAACCGGACCCAATCATTAATGCGGAAACGGAGGCTGAGTCTGCTGCCAATCAGGCGGCGGAGCAGGACCTCCTGGGAGAGGACGCCCTTCTGCCCTCCACCACCCCTTCCAAGCAGCCTTGGAAGGAGGTGGTCGGAAGGAAAAAGAAGGCCAAGTCCAGAAAGGCGACACCGACCTCCACCCCTGTCACCATCCCTCCCCGCCAGTCCAAAGCGACTGGCAAGGGGAAGGGGAAAGGAAGGGGGAAAAAGTCGGCCCCTAAGCCCGACACCGCTGCTCCCGTCGGCGGGAGGAAGCTAGTTCCTCCCAAAACGGCGGCCGTCGTGGTGACGCTCACCCCGGAGGCTGTGGAGCGGGGTGAGACGTACGAGTCCGTGCTGAAACGGGCTCGTACCAATGCCAATCCCGCGCAACTAGGGATTGGCGCAGTTACCTGCCGCCACACGCAGACGGGCGCCCGGCTGTTTGAGTTCGCGGGAGCCCAAGGCAGCGCGAGCGCAGACCTCTTCGCAACAAAGTTGCGAGAGGTCATCGCGGATGCGGCTAAAGTCGTCAGGCCCGTCAAGACCGTGGCCCTAGAGGTGACCGGCCTCGACGACACGGTCACCAAAGAGGAGGTGGTGGCGGCGGTCGCAGAGGCAGGAGGCTGTGACGTCGCAGCGGTGCAAGGCCGGGCCATTAGACCCGGCCGCGGTGGCATGGGCACCATCCGTGTCGAGTGCCCAATTGCCGCAGCCAAGGCAGTCGTTTCGAAGAAACGGCTGCAAGTGGGGCTCAGCTCGAGTGTGGTCCGGGCGCTTGAAGATCCGCCTTTGCGCTGCTTCAAGTGCTTCGGGATCGGTCACACCCGGGCTCTCTGTCCGTCCGAGGTGGACAGGGCGGATTGCTGTTACCGCTGCGGGAACAAAGAGCACAAGGCCGCCTCCTGTACGACCGCCAAGCCTCACTGCGTAGTGTGCGCAGCCAGTGGTCGCCCAGCGGACCACGTCATGAGTGGGAGGTCCTGCAAACCTCCACCCAAGAAGGGCAAAGCGCAGGCGCCAACCCGGCCTACCGCCACCACCGTCGCCGAAGCTTCGGCGGCTGCTGACGAGAGGGGAGCGATGTCCGAATAATGCAGGTCGTACATCGCATCCTTCAGACGAACATCAACCACTGTTTAAAGGCCCAGGACCTGCTGGTCCAGGTCATGGCCGAGTGGTTGGTGGACGTGGCGGTAGTCGCCGAGCCGTACTCGGTCCCCGGCCGCTGGCTGGGGAGTGGAGACGGTTTGGTGGCAATTGTGGCGCGGTCTTCCACAGACTCCCCTCCCCTTTCGCTCTTAGAAAGGGGACCGGGATACGTGGCCGCCGCGTGGGGAGACATAGCCCTGGTGGGGGTCTATTTCACCCCAAACAATAGGACGCTTTCGGAGTTTGAGACTTTTCTCGATGTCCTCACCGCCGTGGCCGGTAGGGCGGCGCCGCGTCAGGTGCTCCTCCTGGGGGACCTGAATGCCAGGTCGGCGGCTTGGGGCGATCATAAGACCGACGCCCGGGGACGCGCAGTAGCATCCTGGGCGGCGTCGTCCGGGCTGTCCCTCCTAAATAGAGGGGCAGTCCATACGTGTGTGCGGCGGAACGGGGGGTCAATAGTGGACCTCACTTTCGCCACCCCTGCGCTAGCCGTCCGTGTTGAGGGCTGGCGGGTGGAGCCGGTGGAGACTCTATCGGACCACCGATACGTGCGGTTCGATATCTCCACCCAGGGCCCCCGGGGGATGGCCTCCTCGGGCCAAACCCCGTTCCCACGATGGGCCCTCACCCGCCTGGACCGGGAGGCGGCCGCGGAGGCGGCATTCATCCAGGACTGGCTCTCGCCTACCTGCGATGGCCTGGACGTGGACGCCGCAGCGGCCCAACTAAGGGGGTCCCTGACCGAGGTGTGTAACTCCAGCATGCCTCGGTCTCGCCGTTTGCCTCCGCGACGCGCCGTCTACTGGTGGTCGGAGGAGTTGGCGGGGCTCCGGGCCGCCTGTGTGGCGGCCAGGAGGGCCTTCACGAGGAGTCGGCGACGCGCGACACGAGACGAGGCCAACGAGGATCGCCTCTACGAATTATACGTAGAGGCAAAGAGGGTCCTCAAGTCAGCAATGGGCGCCGCCCAGGACTCGGCGAGAGCTGAGATGCTGGAGGGTCTCGACAAAGACCCGTATGGGAGACCATACAAGGCGGCGCGCAACAAACTGCGCCCCTTTGGTCCCCCAGTAGCCGAGACCCTTGAGCCGACATTGCTGGATGGGGTGGTACGGTCCCTGTTTCCGTTAAGGGACAGTTTCGCCCCACCAGCGATGGACCCCCCGCAAGCGGCGGTCCCGCCGGATGAGGACGTCTCCGAGGTGACGAAGGATGAACTCGAGGCAGCGATCCGTCGCCTCCGGCCCAAAAAGACCGCTCCGGGCCCGGACGGCATCCCCGCAAGGGTGGTGGCCATCGCCTCCACCCAAATGGAGAAAAGGTTTCGGGACCTCTTCAGCGCATGCTTCGCGTCCAAGAGGTTCCCGAAGCCTTGGAAGGAGGGGCAGTTGTGCCTTCTCCGTAAGGAGGGGCGCCCGGCGGACTCCCCTTCGGCATACCGGCCCATCGTTCTGCTCGATGAGGTCGGTAAGATGTTCGAGGGGATCATCGCGGCTCGCCTGAAGGCTCACCTGCGGGAAGTTGGGCCGGATCTGTCGGACGCTCAGTTCGGTTTTCGGGCTGAGCGTTCGACCGTGGATGCCCTGGCCAGGCTCAAAGGCCAGGTGAAAGCAGCCGTGGAAACGGGGGATGGATTGCTGGCCGTGTCATTCGACATAGCCAACGCCTTCAACTCCATCCCCCACCCCACCATCATAGAGGCACTTCGGTTCCACGGAGTGCCTCAATACCTGCGGGGCCTCCTGGCCAGCTACTTGGAGGACCGAGCGGTCCTCCTCGTGGACAAGACTGGCTGCCTTCGGCGATACTGCGTCGGGGCCGGTGTTCCGCAGGGGTCCGTTCTAGGACCACTCCTGTGGAACATCGGTTTCGATTGGCTTCTGCGAGGGACCCTTCTCGGCGGCACGAGTGTCATCTGCTATGCAGATGACACACTCCTCACTGCCCGAGGAGGGACTTTCAGGGAGGCGGCCAGTCTGGCCTCGGCGGGCGGAGGCCTCATTGCAGGGAGGATCCGCCGCCTAGGGTTGAGGGTGGCGCTGCACAAGACCGAGGCCGTGTTCTTCCACGGTCCCCGGAAGCGCCCCCCGCCTGGCGCCCATATCTTGGTGGAGGGCGTCAGGACAGAGGTAAAGACCCAGATGAAATATCTGGGTCTTATACTAGACAGCAGGTGGCGCTTTGGCCCGCACTTCAGCGGGCTGTCAGCGCGCCTTCTGAAGGCCGCGGGCGCCCTATCGTGGCTCCTCCCAAACCTAGGGGGGCCCAGCGCGCGGTGCCGGCGTCTGTACGCCGGCATCCTGAGGAGCATGGCCCTTTACGGGGCCCCCATATGGGCGGACTCCCTCCAGAGGAGGGAGAACGCCGCCGCCATCCGTCGGCCCCAAAGGGCCATTGCACAACGGGTGGCGAGGGCGTACCGGTCGACGAGTTTCGCGGCCGCGTGCGCTCTGGCTGGTACCCCGCCTTGGGAGCTCGAGGCGTGGGTGCTCGCCAGAGTGTACGAGTGGACGGCGGGGCGGAGAGCACTCGGGGAGCGCCCGGCCCTGGAAGAGCGGGAGGCCGTTCGGCAGCAGGCGAGGACCGCAACCGCCCAACATTGGGCGGAGGACCTCGCCGCCGCAACCTTCGGCCGCCGAACACTGGACGCGCTCGGGCCAGTCCTACAAGATTGGCTCGGGCGGTCGCACGGTTTCCTCTCCTTCCGTCTGGTTCAGGTATTATCCGGGCACGGCTGCTTCGGATCGTACCTGCACCGGATCGGAAGGGAGGAAACCCCGTCGTGCCATGGCTGTGGCGCGGCGGAGGACACGGCGCAGCACACGCTCGAGGTGTGCCCGTCGTGGTCCGAGCCGCGCCTGGACTTGGTCGCGGCGGTCGGACGAGACCTCTCGCTTCCCAGCGTGGTCAACGCCATGCTGGGCGGTGAGGAGGCATGGGCGGCGGTCGCCTCCTTCTGTGAACTCGTCATATCACAGAAGGAGGAGGCGGAGCGCGCGCGGGAGGACGATCCTCTCGCGGCACCGCTCCGTCGGCGGAGAAGGGGCAGGAGAAGGCGGTTGCACAACCGTCTTCAGCCTCCCGGCGGTGAGTAGCGGGCGGCAGGTGCGGGGGCACCTCCGCCCGCATTGCACTACTCACCACCCTCGCGGTAAGGGGAATGGCCGGGCACTCACGGTCATTCCCGGGCTCCTCCCTGTGCAGAGGAGCGTAGTAGGGCCCGCCGAAAGGCGGGCGATCGCCGGTGGGGGACAGGACGTAAAGGCTCTGCTGGTCTCCCAGTCCCCTGCCATCCGGGCGAAGCGGGAGTGCCGCTGGGTTATTTTAGTGGGTATACCGGTGACACGCACCGGGGAGTCCCACATACCCCTCCCGTCCCTCAACGGGGGGGGATGCGTAATGCATTTTTTCCCAGCGCAAAAAAAAAAAAAAAAAAAAAAAAAAAAAAAAAATAAAAAAAAGGTTAGGTTAGGTTAGTGAGCCTGCAGCGGATCATGGCCATAAGAATCGTGCGAGGCTACCGTACAATCTCGTACGAGGCGGCGACGGTTCTGGCGCGTTCCCCCCCCTTTGAAATCCTCGCGGCCATGGACGCGGCGGTCTACGACCAGCTGCGGCATGGCGGCCAGGGTGAAGGGGCGGGGAGCCCGCCGGAACGAGAGCGCGAAGTGCTGAGGCGGAACGCGCGCCAACGCGCGTTGACGGATTGGCGTGCTCAGCTAGAGCTGGGCGGCTGTGCGCGTCAACGCGCTGTCGGTGCGATTCTGCCACACCTCGAAGCCTGGATCGGCAGGGAAGGGCAAGTCACCTACAGATTGACTCAGATACTCACCGGGCACGGATGCTTCGGTGAGTATCTGAGTCGAATAGGAAGGGAAGAAACAACACAGTGCCACCACTGCGCCTGCGACCTGGACTCCGCTCAGCATACGCTGGAGGTCTGCCCTGCGTGGGCAGACGAGCGTCGAGTCCTGGTCGACCAGATCGGGCGGGATCTCTCCCCGCCAGCATTGATAGAGGCAATGCTGGCGAGTGAGGAGGGCTGGAGAGAGGCGGTCTCCTTCTGCGAGCAAGTTATGCTCCAGAAGGAGTCCGCCGAGCGGGATCGGGAAAGGGCCGATCCCGCTCGAAGAAGACCGCGTCGGGGCGGTGCTAATGCCCGCTAGCCCCGACGCCGTCCAAGGGTCACGGACGAGAGCGCCTCGGGCCGTTGAGGTGCCCGTTGAAACGTGACCCGGGATGAGCACCCCTCGGTGAGGCCGGGGGGGGTGTCGTCGAGAGGGGGACACTGCCCCGATCCATGCCGCCATTTACACGGCATGGCTCGCGACAGTGCCCTCCGCAGGGGAGAGTATTCTCCCCAGGGAGGAGCCCTCCTTAGTAAGGGGGGGGCGAGGCAGGGGAAGGGGAGTCCTGGAGGCGTAATCGGTACCAGGTCTCCCCATAAACTGCCTGAGGATGGCCTCCGCGGGGTTTTAGTGGGTAGTTCCGCTCCTTTTGGCGGAAGAGTCCCACACTACCACCCTCCCGAACGCCCCGGGAGGGGGTGTGCGTAACGCATTTCCCCGCGTCAAAAAAAAAAAAAAAAAAAAAAAAAAAAAAAAAAAAAAAAAAAGGTTAGGTTAGGTTAGGTTAGGTTAGGTTAGGTTAGGTTGGGGAACCCCCCACAGTGCTGGCTTCCACGTAGCGTTCCCCGGGCAACGTCGCGCCTGACCACCGTAACGGAGTGGCAGGCCGACGGCAAACGAGCACTGTGCTTTCATAAACTTTCTGCGGGTGTTTATGAAGAGCGGACAAAATGTCAAAACCTTTGCGGGACGCCTCCGGGCGTTTTCTCCCAAAAGGCCCTTCTCAGGGCCAACCAAAGGGCCCTTCTCAGGGCCACCCCGATGTCGACGCTTCGGCATCGGAAGCTAGCCGCGCACCATCTGCGGCCAGCTTTTATAGTAGGGCGGACGACTCGTCCGACTCGGATGTGGAGTCCACTCCGAGCTTGTCGGCTTCTGGTCCGAAGGCCCAAGAAGGTGACCTCCAGACGCGGAAGAGGGCCTACATGAGACAAGAGTCCGAACGTTCTTCGGGCTCTGTCAAGGGTAAGCCCGAAAAGAAGAAGGGGAAGGCCAAGGGTAAGGGTAAGAGCAAGGTCTCACCCCCTGTCCCTGGTGCCATTGCCCACGACGTTGGTCTGGAGGACGCCCAACGCCAGCTTAATCTGGCGAGACGGGCGCAAGTCCAGCAAGATCTGGAGGAGGAAGTTGCTGCCAAAGAGCAGAAGGCGCGCTCCGGTAGGGCAAAGGCCGGCTATGGTACGTCCAGCGTCCTTTACGCGGACTACTCCCTGGCTGAGCTAGAGCAGATGGCTCAGGAGGACCAGGAGGGGATAGTGGAGGTCGCCGCAAAGTCCTCTAATTTGAAGGGGACCTTCCAAAAGGCCTTGAAATGTCGCGCAGCGAGCATGCTCGGCGTCATCCGTGAGCTGGTGCAGCGCACTGCCACGGATGAGGCCCAGCAACTGCAGGCGAGGGTGGATCACCTGCAGAAGGAGGTCTACCGGCTATACGGGAAGCTGGCTGAGAAGCCGACAGAAAAGGCTCCCGAAAGGCCGCTGGCAGAGGGCGTCACCTCCACGGATCTTGCGGAGATAATCCGCAAGGTAGTTACGGAGGAGAGGGTGTTCACCCGTGCCTGCTTCGCTGGCATCGAGGACCGGCTCTTGCCGGAGAGGCGTGTCCGACCATTGCTCGCGGCGGACAGGAGGAAAACGGGGACGGCACATCCGGACCCAATCGTAAATGCGGAAACGGAGGCTGAGTCTGCTGCCAATCAGGCGGCGGAGCAGGAGCTCCTGGGAGAGGACGCCCTTCTGCCCTCCACCACCCCTTCCAAGCAGCCTTGGAAGGAGGTGGTCGGAAGGAAAAAGAAGGCCAAGCCCAAAAAGGCGACACCGACCTCCACCCCTGTCACCATCCCTCCCGACCAGTCCAAAGTGACTGGCAATGGGAAGGGGAAAGGAAGGGGGAAAAAGTCGGCCCCCAAGCCCGACACCACTGCTCCCGCCATTGGGAGGAAGCTAGTTCCTCCCAAAACCGCGGCCGTCGTGGTGACGCTCACCGCGGAGGCTGTGGAGCGGGGTGAGACGTACGAGTCCGTGCTGAAACGGGCTCGTACCAATGCCAATCCCGCGCAGCTAGGGATTGGCGCAGTTACCTGCCGCCACACACAAACGGGCGCCCGGCTGTTTGAGTTCGCGGGAGCCCAAGGCAGCGCGAGCGCAGACCTCTTCGCAACAAAGTTGCGAGAGGTCATCGCGGATGCGGCTAAAGTCGTCAGGCCCGTCAAGACCGTGGCCCTAGAGGTGACCGGCCTCGACGACACGGTCACCAAAGAGGAGGTGGTGGCGGCGGTCGCAGCGGCAGGAGGCTGTGACGTCGCAGCGGTGCAAGGCCGGGCCATTAGACCCGGCCGCGGTGGCATGGGCACCATCCGTGTCGAGTGCCCAATTGCCGCAGCCAAGGCAGTCGTTTCGAAGAAACGGCTGCAAGTGGGGCTCAGCTCGAGTGTGGTCCGGGCGCTTGAAGATCCGCCTTTGCGCTGCTTCAAGTGCTTCGGGATCGGTCACACCCGGGCTCTCTGTCCGTCCGAGGTGGACAGGGCGGATTGCTGTTACCGCTGCGGGAAAAAAGAGCACAAGGCCGCCTCCTGTACGACCGCCAAGCCTCACTGCGTAGTGTGCGCAGCCAGTGGTCGCCCAGCGGACCACGTTATGAGTGGGAGGTCCTGCAAACCTCCACCCAAGAAGGGCAAAGCGCAGGCGCCAACCCGGCCTACCGCCACCACCGTCGCCGAAGTTTCGGCGGCTGCTGACGAGAGGGGAGCGATGTCCGAATAATGCAGGTCGTACATCGCATCCTTCAGACGAACATCAACCACTGCATGAAGGCCCAGGACCTGCTGGTCCAGGTCATGGCCGAGTGGTTGGTGGACGTGGCGGTAGTCGCCGAGCCGTACTCAGTCCCCGGCCGCTGGCTGGGGAGTGGAGACGGTTTGGTGGCAATGGTGGCGCGGTCTTCCACAGACTCCCCTCCCCTTTCGCTCTTAGAAAGGGGACCGGGATACGTGGCCGCCGCGTGGGGAGACATAGCCCTGGTGGGGGTCTATTTCACCCCAAACAATAGGTCGCTTTCGGAGTTTGAGACTTTTCTCGAAGTCCTCACCGCCGTGGCCGGAAGGGCGGCGCCGCGTCAGGTGCTCCTCCTGGGGGACCTGAATGCCAGGTCGGCGGCTTGGGGTGACCACGTCACCGACGCCCGGGGACGCGCAATCGCACCCTGGGCAGCGTCGTCCGGGCTGTCCCTCCTAAATAGAGGGACAATTCATACGTGTGTGCGGCGGAACGGGGGGTCAATAGTGGACCTCACTTTCGCCACCCCCGCGCTAGCCGCCCGCGTTGAGGGCTGGCGGGTGGAGCCGGTGGAGACTCTATCGGACCACCGATACGTGCGGTTCGATATCTCCACCCAAGGCCCCCGGGGGATGGCCCCCTCGGGCCAATCCCCGTTCCCACGGTGGGCCCTCACCCGCCTAGACCGAGAGGCGGCCGCAGAGGCGGCGTTCATCCAGGATTGGCTCTCGCCTCCCTGCGATGGCCTGGACGTGGACGCCGCAGCGGCCCAACTGAGAGGGTCCCTGACCGAGGTGTGTAACTACAGCATGCCTCGGTCTCGCCGTTTGCCTCCCCGACGCGCCGTCTATTGGTGGTCGGAGGAGTTGGCGGGGCTCCGGGCTGCGTGTGTCGCGGCCAGGAGGGCCTTCACGAGGAGCCGGCGACGCGCGACACGAGACGAGGCCAACGAGGATCGCCTCTACGAATTATACGTAGAGGCAAAGAGGGTCCTCAAGTCGGCAATGGGCGCCGCCCAGGACTCGGCGAGAGCTGAGATGCTGGAGGGTCTCGACAAAGACCCGTATGGGAGACCATACAAGGCGGCGCGCAATAAACTGCGCCCTTTTGGTCCCCCAGTAGCCGAGACCCTTGAGCCGACATTGCTGGATGGGGTGGTACGGTCCCTGTTTCCGTGCAGGGACAATTTCACCCCACCAGCGATGGACCCCCCGCAAGCGGCGGCCCCGCCGGATGAGGACGTCTCCGAGGTGACGAATGAGGAATTCGAGGCAGCGATCCGTCGCCTCCGGCCCAAAAAGACCGCTCCGGGCCCGGACGGCGTCCCCGCAAGGGTGGTGGCCATCGCCTCCACCCAAATGGAGAAAAGGTTTCGGGACCTCTTCAGCGCATGCTTCGCGTCCAAGAGGTTCCCGAAGCCTTGGAAGGAGGGGCAGTTGTGCCTTCTCCGTAAGGAGGGGCGCCCGGCGGACTCCCCTTCGGCATACCGGCCCATCGTTCTGCTCGATGAGGTCGGTAAGATGTTCGAGGGGATCATCGCAGCCCGCCTGAAGGCTCACCTGCGGGGAGTTGGACCGGACCTGTCGGACGCTCAGTTCGGTTTTCGGGCTGAGCGTTCGACAGTGGACGCCCTGGCCAGGCTCAAGGGCCAGGTGAAGGAGGCTGTGGAAACGGGGGATGGATTGTTGGCCGTGTCATTCGACATAGCCAACGCCTTCAACTCCATCCCCCACCCCACCATCATAGAGGCACTTCGGTTCCACGGAGTGCCTCAATACCTGCGGGGCCTCCTGGCCAGCTACTTGGAGGACCGAGCGGTCCTCCTCGTGGACAAGACTGGCTGCCTCCGGCGATACTGCGTCGGGGCCGGTGTTCCACAGGGGTCCGTTCTAGGACCACTCCTCTGGAACATCGGTTTCGATTGGCTCCTGCGGGGGACCCTTCTCGGCGGCACGAGCGTCATCTGCTATGCAGATGACACCCTCCTCACTGCCCGAGGGGGGACTTTCGGGGAGGCGGCCAGTCTGGCCTCGGCGGGCGGAGGCCTCATCGCAGGGAGGATCCGCCGCCTAGGGTTGAGGGTGGCGCTGCACAAGACCGAGGCCGTGTTCTTCCACGGACCCCGGAAGCGCCCCCCGCCTGGCGCCCACATCTTGGTACAGGGCGTCAGGATAGAGGTAAAGACCCAGATGAAATATCTGGGTCTTATATTAGACAGCAGGTGGCGCTTTGGCCCGCACTTCAGCGGGCTGTCAGCGCGCCTTCTGAAGGCCGCGGGTGCCCTATCGTGGCTCCTCCCAAACCTTGGGGGGCCCAGCGTGAGGTGCCGGCGTCTGTACGCCGGCATCCTGAGGAGCATGGCCCTTTACGGGGCCCCCATATGGGCGGACTCCCTCCAGAGGAGGGATAACGCCACCGCCATCCGTCGGCCCCAAAGGGCCATTGCACAACGGGTGGCGAGGGCGTATCGGTCGACCAGCTTCGCGGCCGCGTGCGCTCTGGCTGGTACCCCGCCTTGGGAGCTCGAGGCGTGGGTGCTCGCCAGAGTGTACGAGTGGACGGCGGGGCGGAGAGCGCTCGGGGAGCGCCCGGCCCCAGAAGAGCGGGAGGCCGTTCGGCAGCAGGCGAGGACCGCAACCGTCCAACACTGGGCGGAGGACCTCGCCGCCGCAACCTTCGGCCGCCGGACGCTGGACGCGCTCGGGCCAGTCCTACAAGATTGGCTCGGGCGGTCGCACGGTTTCCTCTCCTTCCGTCTGGTTCAGGTATTGTCCGGGCACGGCTGCTTCGGATCGTACCTGCACCGGATCGGAAGGGAGGAAACCCCGTCGTGCCATGGCTGTGGCGCGGCGGAGGACACGGCGCAGCACACGCTCGAGGTGTGCCCGTCGTGGTCCGAGCCGCGCCTGGACTTGGTCGCGGCGGTCGGACGAGACCTCTCGCTTCCCAGCGTGGTCAACGCCATGCTGGGCGGTGAGGAGGCATGGGCGGCGGTCGCCTCCTTCTGTGAACTCGTCATATCACAGAAGGAGGAGGCGGAGCGTGCGCGGGAGGACGATCCTCTCGCGGCACCACTCCGTCGGCGGAGAAGGGGCAGGAGAAGGCGGTTGCACAACCGTCTTCATCCTCCCGGCGGTGAGTAGCGGGCGGCAGGTGCGGGGGCACCTACGCCCGCATTGCACTACTCACCACCCTCGCGGTAAGGGGAATGGCCGGGCACTCACGGTCATTCCCGGGCTCCTCCCTGTTCAGAGGAGCGTAGTAGGGCCCGCCGAAAGGCGGGCGATCGCCGGTGGGGGACTGGACGTAAAGGCTCTGCTGGTCTCCCAGTCCCCTGCCATCCGGGCGAAGCGGGAGTGCCGCTGGGTTATTTTAGTGGGTATACCGGGGACACGCACCGGGGAGTCCCACATACCCCTCCCGTCCCTCATCGGGGGGGGATGCGTAATGCATTTTTTCCCAGCGCAAAAAAAAAAAAAAAAAAAAAAAAAAAAGGTTAGGTTAGGTTAGGTTAGGTTAGGTTACCTCGGAGACCCCCCCAAGGTGTTCGCCTTGCCGTGGCGGGGGGGCTCAGTAGCTCCAAGCGTGTTATGCTTGGAGCGAAGCTAAGAACACCACTTGCACGGGGTCTCCATTTCCCCCGTGCGTGAGGGCTCTCCGCACGTCCCTCTGATTAGCAGAGGGCGTAGTGGACGAGGGAGGGCGGAGTCATCCGCACACTGGAGGTGCCGTAGGGCACGGGAAGGAGCGCGGTGTATGCAAATGCATACACCGCCGGGCTCTGGCTGTGCGCGCCCATCCATCAGGGCGCGCCGGCGTGCGTTCCGCCTAAGCGTTTCGAGCTCTCGTTCCGGGCTCCCCGCCCTCTCGTCGTGTCCGCTATGCCGCAGCTGAAACAGCAGAAGGCTGCGGCATGGCGGCCGGGGCGAGGGGGGGCGGGGGGCCCGCCGGGGCGGGGGCGCGGGGCGCTTGGGCGGAGCGCGTGGTTCGAGCGGGATCGGCCCGATTCCCGATCCCACTCGAAGAAGACCGTGTCGGGGCGGTGCGCACACCACTGGCCCCGACGCCGTCCAAGGGTCATGGACGAGAGCGCCTCGGGCCGTTGAGGTGCCCGTTGGAACGTGACCCGGGATGAGCACCCCTCGGTGAGGCCGGGGGGGTGTCGTCGAGAGGGGGACACTGCCCCGAACCATGCCGCCTTTTACACGGCATGGCTCGCGACAGTGCCCTCCGCAGGGGAGAGTATTCTCCCCAGGGAGGAGCCCTCCTCAGTAAGGGGGGGGCGAGGCAGGGGAAGGGGAGTCCTGGAAGCGTAATCGGTACCAGGTCTCCCCATAAACTGCCCGAGGATGGCCTCCGCGGGGTTTTAGTGGGTAGTTCCGCCCTTTTTGGGGCGGAAGAGTCCCACACTACCACCCTCCCGAACGCCCCGGGAGGGGGTGTGCGTAACGCATTTCCCCGCGTCAAAAAAAAAAAAAAAAAAAAGGTTACCTCGGAGAGCACCGCCGAGGGACTCGTGCCTACAAATCGGAGAAACGGTAGTCAAAGTCAGCCCTTGTATGAAATACTTGGGTCTGACCCTCGACGGTGGTTGGAACTTCCGGGAGCACTTTCGGCGCCTGTCGCCCAAAGTCGTGGGCGCCGCGAATGCCCTCGCAAGGCTCCTCCCCAACTTGGACGGACCGAGCGGCACTTGTCGTCGGCTGTATACGGGCATCATCCGCTCGATGGCGCTATTTGGGGCACCCGTCTGGGCGGACTCTCTCAGCGCCCATAACAAATCCCTGCTCTTCCGGGGACAGCGGGTTATGGCGCAGAGAGTGATACGCGGATACCGGACGGTGTCCCATGAAGCTGCCTGCGCTTTGGCGGGAACACCCCCCTGGGACCTCGATGCCGGGGTCCAGGCGGAGGTGTATGCGCGGTGCGCCCAAGCCCGTGCGGATGGGGAATGCCCTGATACCGAGGAGGTAGAAGGCTGGAGGCGGGACGCGCAGCGACAGCTGCTCGTCAGATGGAGGGCCCGGATGCGAGAGCCAAACGCCGGACAGAGAACCGTGGAGGCCGTGTCGCCTGTTCTTAAGGAATGGGTTGATAGGCGCCACGGTTCTCTGACATTCCGGCTAGTCCAGATCCTGTCTGGACATGGCAGCTTCGGGCGCTACCTATGCCATGTGGCTGGGAGGGAGCCCCTGCCCGGCTGTCACCACTGTCCAGCAAGTGAGGACACGGCGCAGCATACGCTGGAGGTGTGCAGTGCCTGGCACGACGCCAGGTACGAGCTAAGTTTGGAGATTGGTCCCGACCTCTCTCTTCCGGCGGTGGTCAAAGCCATGGTCGACAGTGAGAGGTCTTGGGACGCCGTCGTCTCTTTCTGTGAGCATGTTATGCTGCAGAAAGAGGCAGCGGAGCGCGAAAGAGAGGAGGATCCTGCCTCCGCACCAATGAGGAGAAGACGCACTGGGCGCCGGCGGGCAGCATACGCTCGCCAAGCAGCGCCCTAGTAAATCAATCCCTGGGCAGCGATGGCGGCTACGTTCCGCCACACGCGCCACAGCAGCCCTGGAGTGCCTATCGGACTGGGGATCCAGGCACTCCAACACAGGGCGAGACGGTCAAGCAGTGAAGGGTCCTTTGGACAAGCATGGCAGTGCAGTCGAGTAATGCTCTTGTGTACCGGCGCACTGCCGCTAGGATGCCAGACGACCGCACTTGGGTTTTAGTGGGTATACCCGTCCTTTTCAGGACGGGGGAGTCCCACATAACCCCCCGTTCCCCCTTGACGGACGGTGGGTATGCATAATGCATTTCCCAAGTATAAAAAAAAAAAAAAAAAAAAAAAGGTTAGGTTAGGTTAGGTTAGGTTAGGTTAGGTTAGGTTGGGACCTGAATGCCAGGTCGGCGGCTTGGGGCGATCATAAGACCGACGCCCGGGGACGCGCAGTAGCATCCTGGGCGGCGTCGTCCGGGCTGTCCCTCCTAAATAGAGGGGCAGTCCATACGTGTGTGCGGCGGAACGGGGGGTCAATAGTGGACCTCACTTTCGCCACCCCTGCGCTAGCCGTCCGTGTTGAGGGCTGGCGGGTGGAGCCGGTGGAGACTCTATCGGACCACCGATACGTGCGGTTCGATATCTCCACCCAGGGCCCCCGGGGGATGGCCTCCTCGGGCCAAACCCCGTTCCCACGATGGGCCCTCACCCGCCTGGACCGGGAGGCGGCCGCGGAGGCGGCATTCATCCAGGACTGGCTCTCGCCTACCTGCGATGGCCTGGACGTGGACGCCGCAGCGGCCCAACTAAGGGGGTCCCTGACCGAGGTGTGTAACTCCAGCATGCCTCGGTCTCGCCGTTTGCCTCCGCGACGCGCCGTCTACTGGTGGTCGGAGGAGTTGGCGGGGCTCCGGGCCGCCTGTGTGGCGGCCAGGAGGGCCTTCACGAGGAGTCGGCGACGCGCGACACGAGACGAGGCCAACGAGGATCGCCTCTACGAATTATACGTAGAGGCAAAGAGGGTCCTCAAGTCAGCAATGGGCGCCGCCCAGGACTCGGCGAGAGCTGAGATGCTGGAGGGTCTCGACAAAGACCCGTATGGGAGACCATACAAGGCGGCGCGCAACAAACTGCGCCCCTTTGGTCCCCCAGTAGCCGAGACCCTTGAGCCGACATTGCTGGATGGGGTGGTACGGTCCCTGTTAACGCCCCACCAGCGATGGACCCCCCGCAAGCGGCGGTCCCGCCGGATGAGGACGTCTCCGAGGTGACGAAGGATGAACTCGAGGCAGCGATCCGTCGCCTCCGGCCCAAAAAGACCGCTCCGGGCCCGGACGGCATCCCCGCAAGGGTGGTGGCCATCGCCTCCACCCAAATGGAGAAAAGGTTTCGGGACCTCTTCAGCGCATGCTTCGCGTCCAAGAGGTTCCCGAAGCCTTGGAAGGAGGGGCAGTTGTGCCTTCTCCGTAAGGAGGGGCGCCCGGCGGACTCCCCTTCGGCATACCGGCCCATCGTTCTGCTCGATGAGGTCGGTAAGATGTTCGAGGGGATCATCGCGGCTCGCCTGAAGGCTCACCTGCGGGAAGTTGGGCCGGATCTGTCGGACGCTCAGTTCGGTTTTCGGGCTGAGCGTTCGACCGTGGATGCCCTGGCCAGGCTCAAAGGCCAGGTGAAAGCAGCCGTGGAAACGGGGGATGGATTGCTGGCCGTGTCATTCGACATAGCCAACGCCTTCAACTCCATCCCCCACCCCACCATCATAGAGGCACTTCGGTTCCACGGAGTGCCTCAATACCTGCGGGGCCTCCTGGCCAGCTACTTGGAGGACCGAGCGGTCCTCCTCGTGGACAAGACTGGCTGCCTTCGGCGATACTGCGTCGGGGCCGGTGTTCCGCAGGGGTCCGTTCTAGGACCACTCCTGTGGAACATCGGTTTCGATTGGCTTCTGCGAGGGACCCTTCTCGGCGGCACGAGTGTCATCTGCTATGCAGATGACACACTCCTCACTGCCCGAGGAGGGACTTTCAGGGAGGCGGCCAGTCTGGCCTCGGCGGGCGGAGGCCTCATTGCAGGGAGGATCCGCCGCCTAGGGTTGAGGGTGGCGCTGCACAAGACCGAGGCCGTGTTCTTCCACGGTCCCCGGAAGCGCCCCCCGCCTGGCGCCCATATCTTGGTGGAGGGCGTCAGGACAGAGGTAAAGACCCAGATGAAATATCTGGGTCTTATACTAGACAGCAGGTGGCGCTTTGGCCCGCACTTCAGCGGGCTGTCAGCGCGCCTTCTGAAGGCCGCGGGCGCCCTATCGTGGCTCCTCCCAAACCTAGGGGGGCCCAGCGCGCGGTGCCGGCGTCTGTACGCCGGCATCCTGAGGAGCATGGCCCTTTACGGGGCCCCCATATGGGCGGACTCCCTCCAGAGGAGGGAGAACGCCGCCGCCATCCGTCGGCCCCAAAGGGCCATTGCACAACGGGTGGCGAGGGCGTACCGGTCGACGAGTTTCGCGGCCGCGTGCGCTCTGGCTGGTACCCCGCCTTGGGAGCTCGAGGCGTGGGTGCTCGCCAGAGTGTACGAGTGGACGGCGGGGCGGAGAGCACTCGGGGAGCGCCCGGCCCTGGAAGAGCGGGAGGCCGTTCGGCAGCAGGCGAGGACCGCAACCGCCCAACATTGGGCGGAGGACCTCGCCGCCGCAACCTTCGGCCGCCGAACACTGGACGCGCTCGGGCCAGTCCTACAAGATTGGCTCGGGCGGTCGCACGGTTTCCTCTCCTTCCGTCTGGTTCAGGTATTATCCGGGCACGGCTGCTTCGGATCGTACCTGCACCGGATCGGAAGGGAGGAAACCCCGTCGTGCCATGGCTGTGGCGCGGCGGAGGACACGGCGCAGCACACGCTCGAGGTGTGCCCGTCGTGGTCCGAGCCGCGCCTGGACTTGGTCGCGGCGGTCGGACGAGACCTCTCGCTTCCCAGCGTGGTCAACGCCATGCTGGGCGGTGAGGAGGCATGGGCGGCGGTCGCCTCCTTCTGTGAACTCGTCATATCACAGAAGGAGGAGGCGGAGCGCGCGCGGGAGGACGATCCTCTCGCGGCACCGCTCCGTCGGCGGAGAAGGGGCAGGAGAAGGCGGTTGCACAACCGTCTTCAGCCTCCCGGCGGTGAGTAGCGGGCGGCAGGTGCGGGGGCACCTCCGCCCGCATTGCACTACTCACCACCCTCGCGGTAAGGGGAATGGCCGGGCACTCACGGTCATTCCCGGGCTCCTCCCTGTGCAGAGGAGCGTAGTAGGGCCCGCCGAAAGGCGGGCGATCGCCGGTGGGGGACAGGACGTAAAGGCTCTGCTGGTCTCCCAGTCCCCTGCCATCCGGGCGAAGCGGGAGTGCCGCTGGGTTATTTTAGTGGGTATACCGGTGACACGCACCGGGGAGTCCCACATACCCCTCCCGTCCCTCAACGGGGGGGGATGCGTAATGCATTTTTTCCCAGCGCAAAAAAAAAAAAAAAAAAAAAAAAAAAAAAAAAAGGTTAGGTTAGGTTAGGTTAGGTTAGGTTGGGGAACCCCCCACAGTGCTGGCTTCCACGTAGCGTTCCCCGGGCAACGTCGCGCCTGACCACCGTAACGGAGTGGCAGGCCGACGGCAAACGAGCACTGTGCATTCATAATCTTACTGCGGGTGTTTATGAATAGCGGATATGTCAAAACCATTGCGGGACGCCTCCGGGCGTTTTCTCCCAAAAGGCCCTTCTCAGGGCCAACCAAAAGGCCCTTTTCAGGGCCAACCAAAAGGCCCTTCTCAGGGCCACCCCGATGTCGACGCTTCGGCATCGGAAGCTAGCCGCGCACCATCTGCGGCCAGCTTCTATAGCAGGGCGGACGACTCGTCCGACTCAGACGTGGAGTCCACTCTGAGCTTGTCGGCTTCTGGACCGAAGGCCCAAGAAGGCGACCTCCAGACGCGAAAGAGGGCCTACATGAGGCAAGAGTCCGAACGCTCTTCGGGCTCTGTCAAGGGTAAGCCCGAAAAGAAGAAGGGGAAGGCCAAGGGTAAGGGTAAGAGCAAGGTCTCACCCCCTGCCCCTGGTGCCATTGCCCACGACATTGGCCTAGAGGACGCCGAACGACAGCTTAACCTGGCGAGACGTGCGCAACTCCAGCAAGACCTTGAGGAGGAAGTTGCTGCCAAAGAGCAGAAGGCGCGCTCCGGTAGGGCCAAGGCCGGCTATGGCACGTCCAGCGTCCTTTACGCGGACTACTCCCTGGCTGAGCTAGAGCAGATGGCTCAGGAGGACCAGGAGGGGATAGTGGAGGTCGCCTCGAAGTCCTCTAATTTGAAGGGGACCTTCCAAAAGGCGTTGAAATGTCGCGCAGCGAGCATGCTCGGCGTCATCCGTGAGCTGGTGCAGCGCACTGCCACGGATGAGGCCCAGCAACTGCAGGCGAGGGTGGATCACCTGCAGAAGGAGGTCTACCGGCTATACGGGAAGCTGGCTGAGAAGCAGACAGAAAAGGCTCCCGAAAGGCCGCTGGCAGAGGGCGTCACCTCCACGGATCTTGCGGAGATAATCCGCAAAGTAGTTACGGAGGAGAGGGTCTTCACCCGTGCCTGCTTCGCTGGCATCGAGGACCGGCTCTTGCCGGAGAGGCGTGTCCGACCATTGCTCGCGGCGGACAAGAGGAAAACGGGGACGACACAACCGGACCCAATTGTTAATGCGGAACCGGAGGCTGAGTCTGCTGCCAATCAGGCGGCGGAGCAGGAGCTCCTGGGAGAGGACGCCCTTCTGCCCTCCACCACCCCTTCCAAGCAGCCTTGGAAGGAGGTGGTCGGAAGGAAAAAGAAGGCCAAGCCAAAAAAGGCGACACCGACCTCCACCCCTGTCACCATCCCTCCCCGCCAGTCCAAAGCGACTGGCAAGGGGAAGGGGAAAGGTGGGGGGGGAAAGTCGGCCCCTAAGCCCGACACCACTGCTCCCGTCGGCGGGAGGAAGCTAGTTCCTCCCAAAACCGCGGCCGTCGTGGTGACGCTCACCCCGGAGGCTATGGAGCGGGGTGAGACGTACGAGTCCGTTCTGAAACGGGCTCGTACCAATGCCAATCCCACGCAGCTAGGGATTGGCGCAGTTACCTGCCGCCACACGCAAACGGGCGCCCGGCTGTTTGAGTTCGCGGGAGCCCAAGGCAGCGCGAGCGCAGACCTCTTCGCAACAAAGTTGCGAGAGGTCATCGCGGATGCGGCTAAAGTCGTCAGGCCCGTCAAGACCGTGGCCCTAGAGGTGACCGGCCTCGACGACACGGTCACCAAAGAGGAGGTGGTGGCGGCGGTCGCAGCGGCAGGAAGCTGTGACGTCGCAGCGGTGCAAGGCCGGGCCATTAGGCCCGGCCGCGGTGGCATGGGCACCATCCGTGTCGAGTGCCCAATTGCCGCAGCCAAGGCAGTCGTTTCAAAGAAACGGCTGCAAGTGGGGCTCAGCTCGATTGTGGTCCGGGCGCTTGAAGAACAGCCTTTGCGCTGCTTCAAGTGCTTTGGAATCGGTCACACCCGGGCTCTCTGTCCGTCCGAGGTGGACAGGGCGGACTGCTGCTACCGCTGCGGGAACAGGGAGCACAAGGCTGCCTCCTGTACGGCCGCCAAGCCGCACTGCGTGGTGTGCGCAGCTAGTGGTCGCCCAGCGGACCACGTTATGAGTGGGAGGTCCTGCAAACCTCCTCCAAAGAAGGGCAAAGCGCAGGCGCCAACCCGGCCTACCGCCACCACCGTCGCCGAAGCTTCGGCGGCTGCTGACGAGAGGGGAGCGATGTCCGAATAATGCAGGTCGTACATCGCATCCTTCAGACGAACATCAACCACTGTTTAAAGGCCCAGGACCTGCTGGTCCAGGTCATGGCCGAGTGGTTGGTGGACGTGGCGGTAGTCGCCGAGCCGTACTCGGTCCCCGGCCGCTGGCTGGGGAGTGGAGACGGTTTGGTGGCAATTGTGGCGCGGTCTTCCACAGACTCCCCTCCCCTTTCGCTCTTAGAAAGGGGACCGGGATACGTGGCCGCCGCGTGGGGAGACATAGCCCTGGTGGGGGTCTATTTCTCCCCTAACAATAGGACGCTCTCGGAATTCGAGACTTTTCTCGAAGTCCTCACCGCCGTGGCCGGAAGGGCGGCGCCGCGTCAGGTGCTCGTATTGGGGGACCTGAATGCCAGGTCGGCGGCTTGGGGTGACCACGTCACCGACGCCCGGGGACGCGCAATCGCACCCTGGGCAGCGTCGTCCGGGCTGTCCCTCCTAAATAGAGGGACAATTCATACGTGTGTGCGGCGGAACGGGGGGTCAATAGTGGACCTCACTTTCGCCACCCCCGCGCTAGCCGCCCGCGTTGAGGGCTGGCGGGTGGAGCCGGTGGAGACTCTATCGGACCACCGATACGTGCGGTTCGATATCTCCACCCAAGGCCCCCGGGGGATGGCCCCCTCGGGCCAATCCCCGTTCCCACGGTGGGCCCTCACCCGCCTAGACCGAGAGGCGGCCGCAGAGGCGGCGTTCATCCAGGATTGGCTCTCGCCTCCCTGCGATGGCCTGGACGTGGACGCCGCAGCGGCCCAACTGAGAGGGTCCCTGACCGAGGTGTGTAACTCCAGCATGCCTCGGTCTCGCCGTTTGCCTCCCCGACGCGCCGTCTATTGGTGGTCGGAGGAGTTGGCGGGGCTCCGGGCTGCGTGTGTGGCGGCCAGGAGGGCCTTCACGAGGAGCCGGCGACGCGCGACACGAGACGAGGCCAACGAGGATCGCCTCTACGAATTATACGTAGAGGCAAAGAGGGTCCTCAAGTCGGCAATGGGCGCCGCCCAGGACTCGGCGAGAGCTGAGATGCTGGAGGGTCTCGACAAAGACCCGTATGGGAGACCATACAAGGCGGCGCGCAATAAACTGCGCCCTTTTGGTCCCCCAGTAGCCGAGACCCTGGAGCCGACATTGCTGGATGGGGTGGTACGGTCCCTGTTTCCGTGCAGGGACAATTTCACCCCACCAGCGATGGACCCCCCGCAAGCGGCGGCCCCGCCGGATGAGGACGTCTCCGAGGTGACGAAGGAGGAATTCGAGGCAGCGATCCGTCGCCTCCGGCCCAAAAAGACCGCTCCGGGCCCGGACGGCATCCCCGCAAGGGTGGTGGCCATCGCCTCCACCCAAATGGAGAAAAGGTTTCGGGACCTCTTCAGCGCATGCTTCGCGTCCAAGAGGTTCCCGAAGCCTTGGAAGGAGGGGCAGTTGTGCCTTCTCCGTAAGGAGGGGCGCCCGACGGACTCCCCTTCGGCATACCGGCCCATCGTTCTGCTCGATGAGGTCGGTAAGATGTTCGAGGGGATCATCGCAGCCCGCCTGAAGGCTCACCTGCGGGGAGTTGGACCGGACCTGTCGGACGCTCAGTTCGGTTTTCGGGCTGAGCGTTCGACAGTGGACGCCCTGGCCAGGCTCAAGGGCCAGGTGAAGGAGGCTGTGGAAACGGGGGATGGATTGTTGGCCGTGTCATTCGACATAGCCAACGCCTTCAACTCCATCCCCCACCCCACCATCATAGAGGCACTTCGGTTCCACGGAGTGCCTCAATACCTGCGGGGCCTCCTGGCCAGCTACTTGGAGGACCGAGCGGTCCTCCTCGTGGACAAGACTGGCTGCCTCCGGCGATACTGCGTCGGGGCCGGTGTTCCACAGGGGTCCGTTCTAGGACCACTCCTCTGGAACATCGGTTTCGATTGGCTCCTGCGGGGGACCCTTCTCGGCGGCACGAGCGTCATTTGCTATGCAGATGACACCCTCCTCACTGCCCGAGGGGGGACTTTCGGGGAGGCGGCCAGTCTGGCCTCGGCGGGCGGAGGCCTCATCGCAGGGAGGATCCGCCGCCTAGGGTTGAGGGTGGCGCTGCACAAGACCGAGGCCGTGTTCTTCCACGGACCCCGGAAGCGCCCCCCGCCTGGCGCCCACATCTTGGTGCAGGGCGTCAGGATAGAGGTAAAGACCCAGATGAAATATCTGGGTCTTATATTAGACAGCAGGTGGCGCTTTGGCCCGCACTTCAGCGGGCTGTCAGCGCGCCTTCTGAAGGCCGCGGGTGCCCTATCGTGGCTCCTCCCAAACCTTGGGGGGCCCAGCGTGAGGTGCCGGCGTCTGTACGCCGGCATCCTGAGGAGCATGGCCCTTTACGGGGCCCCCATATGGGCGGACTCCCTCCAGAGGAGGGATAACGCCACCGCCATCCGTCGGCCCCAAAGGGCCATTGCACAACGGGTGGCGAGGGCGTATCGGTCGACCAGCTTCGCGGCCGCGTGCGCTCTGGCTGGTACCCCGCCTTGGGAGCTCGAGGCGTGGGTGCTCGCCAGAGTGTACGAGTGGACGGCGGGGCGGAGAGCGCTCGGGGAGCGCCCGGCCCCAGAAGAGCGGGAGGCCGTTCGGCAGCAGGCGAGGACCGCAACCGTCCAACACTGGGCGGAGGACCTCGCCGCCGCAACCTTCGGCCGCCGGACGCTGGACGCGCTCGGGCCAGTCCTACAAGATTGGCTCGGGCGGTCGCACGGTTTCCTCTCCTTCCGTCTGGTTCAGGTATTGTCCGGGCACGGCTGCTTCGGATCGTACCTGCACCGGATCGGAAGGGAGGAAACCCCGTCGTGCCATGGCTGTGGCGCGGCGGAGGACACGGCGCAGCACACGCTCGAGGTGTGCCCGTCGTGGTCCGAGCCGCGCCTGGACTTGGTCGCGGCGGTCGGACGAGACCTTTCGCTTCCCAGCGTGGTCAACGCCATGCTGGGCGGTGAGGAGGCATGGGCGGCGGTCGCCTCCTTCTGTGAACTCGTCATATCACAGAAGGAGGAGGCGGAGCGTGCGCGGGAGGACGATCCTCTCGCGGCACCACTCCGTCGGCGGAGAAGGGGCAGGAGAAGGCGGTTGCACAACCGTCTTCAGCCTCCCGGCGGTGAGTAGCGGGCGGCAGGTGCGGGGGCACCTCCGCCCGCATTGCACTACTCACCACCCTCGCGGTAAGGGGAATGGCCGGGCACTCACGGTCATTCCCGGGCTCCTCCCTGTGCAGAGGAGCGTAGTAGGGCCCGCCGAAAGGCGGGCGATCGCCGGTGGGGGACAGGACGTAAAGGCTCTGCTGGTCTCCCTGTCCCCTGCCATCCGGGCGAAGCGGGAGTGCCGCTGGGTTATTTTAGTGGGTATTCCGGTGACACGCACCGGGGAGTCCCACATACCCCTCCCGTCCCTCAACGGGGGGGGATGCGTAATGCATTTTTTCCCAGCGCAAAAAAAAAAAAAAAAAAAAAAAAAAAAAAAAAAAAAAAAGGTTAGGTTAGGTTAGGTTCCCCCCCAAGGTGTTCGCCTTGTCGTGGCGGGGGGGCTCAGTAGTTCCAAGCGTGTAATGCTTGGAGCGAAGCTAAGAACACCACTTGCACGGGGTGGGGCCCCGCTGGGTTCAAACCGCCCCGTGCGTGAGGGCTCTCCGCACGTCCCTCTGATAACCTAGCAGAGGGCGTAGTGGACGAGCGAGAGCGGAGTCATCCGCGTGTTAGAGGTGCCGTAGGGCACGGGAAGGAGCTCGGTGTATGCAAATGCATGCGCCGAGCTACACGTAACCTCCAGATGGAGAACGTGGACTGTCGGGGTATTTGCCCGAGTCGCGTGGAGATAACCACTATAAAAATCAAAAAGGGACGACGGGTCCGTCGCGGGCGGTCGCGAGAGCGTCCACCCAAAGCGGGCACGGGGTTATGAATCCCACCGATCGGCCCAACCCGTAGACTCACTGAGAGAGACGGGGACCGTCGGGGTATCTGCCCGGGTCGCGTGGAAGACAACCACTCTAAAAAATTACCCTAAATCCCAAGTTCCAGTAGCCCGGCGAGGGGATGCATGGCTGGGGGGTTCTCAGTCCCAAGGGCTACATCGAAAGCGAGTATGGAAAATGAAAACCCAGAAGAACGTATTACCCCAGGCGGGTACCCGCTGCTCCGCAGTGGGAGAATCCCGCCCTGACGATCTCACGACACCTCGTGCCGTGGGAGAGTCAGGCAGCCTTTCCGTATCTGGGGGGGGCAATCTGAGTTCCCATGCCTCCGGGCATGTAATGAATCCGCCGGAGACCGGCGAAGGGGCGCGCACGCCCAGTTTTGTGCGCCCGACTGAGTTAGTGGTGGGAGGACGCCCTCGCACGCGCACGCCCAATACTGCGCGCTCCCAATCCTCGGAGTCCAACCGAAGTGGGGAGCGAAGAGGAGGTGGTCTGAGGCTGCTTATCAGGCCAGGCACGCCTCTTGCATCAAAGAGAAGGCCAGACGGTGGAGCTGACAGCGACGGTGGCGTATCCACCATGTCGCTCTCCTCAGACCCCGGCGACCAGCGGGCGCGAAAGCGTAAACCGCAGCGCCGGGAAGAGGATGAAAGCGACCCCAAAAGGCGCCCTGAAAGCCGTTCGTCTTCTCAGACATCGGTAGAGTGGGAGAACCAGCAGCCCGCGGCGAGTGTCGGTGCGGAGATGCTGGCCGGCCTAGCGGCAGTGGAGAGGGTAGCGGACAGGCCTAAAAGCTCTAAAGCAGACCTTGTCCGCTCCTTCCGCGCGGCATGCGAGGCGATTCGGGCCGGCACCGCCGAGCTCTGCACTAGGGCGGAGACCCGCGACCGGGAGAACGAGGACTTCCGTAGTCAGGTCGCGTATCTCAGCGCGCGTGTGGTGGCGCTGTCTCAAGAGGTTTTGAGTCTCAGAGGTGAGGGGCAGATGGAGTCGGGGGGTGGAAGTGGATTGGGGACGGGCCCGCCTTCCCATCCCACCATATCCGCGAAGCCCCCTCCCGCCAAACCTTCGGAGTCTCCTTCCGCTAGAAAGAAGAAAAAGAAGGACGGGGAGAAGAAGGCGGAAACGCCACAGCCTAAAAGACCGCGGCCTGAAAGGCCGCAGCCTCAGAGGCCGCAGTCAGGGCCCACGAATGGCCAGGGCACCGAAGGCGTGTCGGACTGGAACGAGCTAGCGACGGTTATGAACCGCGAATTCGCTCGCTTCCAGTCTGACCTTATGGCGAGGTTTTTCCCTACGATGGGACAAAGGCCCCCTTTGGGCCAAAGACAGACGCAAGTGCCGGAGACGGAGCCCAAGCGCCTGTCGAAGGCCCAGAAGAAGAGGGCCAACAGGAAGAAAAGGGTTGCCGCCTCGAAACCGGGGCCGAATGCTACCCCTCCCCCTGTTAACCCTGGAGGCCCGCAGGGGAAGTCTAGTGGGACCCAGGGGCAGTCGTCCTGGGCTGAAGTAGTCGGCCGAAAAAAGCGCGGCGGCCAAAGGAGGAAGCAGGAAAGGGACGGCGCTGCGCCACTAAAACTAAACTAAGGTGGTCACGTTATCTGACCACCGGCACATCGTTTTCGATGTGTCTCTCCGCCGCCCCAGCAGCCCGGTCCAGGATAGCACCCCCCCGCGACGATGGTCCCTTAGGCGGCTCGACCGTGACATGCTCGTAGCCGCCGCCAACGTCGCGGGCTGGACTGAGGGAGAGACCTCGCCCGATCTGGAGGTGCAGGCGGCCCAGTTTCGGGACGCTATGGCGTCGCTGTGCGACGCCTCGATGCCCCGAATCGGGCCGCCCCGGCGAGGCTCGGCGTATTGGTGGAGTGAAGAAATCGCGCAGCTAAGAAGAATTGTTCTTGCTGCGCGACGCCGGTACCAACGAGCCCGCCGGAGGAGAACTCGGCAAGCCACAGTTCAGGAGGAGACAGTCAGAGCCAGGCGGGATTACGTAGCCGCCGCAAAGGCGCTCGGCATCGCGATTGCCGACGCCAAAGCCCGGTCTTGGAGAGAGCTCCTGGAGGGACTGGATAGGGACCCATGGGGGCGCCCGTACAAGATGGTACTGGGCAAGCTCAAACCGTGGGTCCCTCCGCTGACGGAAACCCTGGACCCCGAATTCGTGGGAAGGGTGGTCAACACCCTCTTCCCCAGGGTCCAGGATAGTTCCTCTGACCCCCCGTCTCAATCGGAACAGCAACCCTGGTCCGAAGAAATGGAGGTGACGGAGGGGGAGCTAGACCGAGCTGTGCGGCGGCTCGCATCCCGCAACACTGCCCCGGGACCTGATGGAGTCCCGGGCAAAGCGCTCGTGTTGGCTTTGTCTGTCTTGGGGAGCAGACTGAGGCTGCTGTTCAGTGACTGTTTGCGCCTCGGTGTGTTCCCCCTCGAATGGAAAGAAGCGAGTCTGGTGCTCATTCAGAAGGCTGGAAGGACCCCAGACTCTCCGTCCGCGTTCCGACCGATATGCCTGCTGAACGAGGTGGGGAAACTCTTCGAGAGGGTTATCTCCGCCCGTATCAGCGGGCATCTGTCGCGGGTAGGCCCCGATCTATCGGACTGTCAGTTTGGATTCCGGCAGGGACGATCGACGGTGGACGCGATCCGCTACGTTCGTTCCCTGTCGGAATCGGCAGTCCGATCGGGGAGGGTGGTGTTGGCGGTATCGCTAGATATCGTCAACGCATTCGGTACCCTCCCCTGGCAGGCCATTAGGGAGGCACTCGACTACCATGAGTTGCCTCCCTACCTGAAGGCAATAATAGGGGCCTACCTATGGGACAGAACGGTTCGCTATACCGGTCGGAATGGGACGGAGATGAGGAGGGAGATCTGCTGCGGGGTTCCACAGGGGTCAGTTTTGGGCCCCTTATTGTGGAACCTCGCATACGATGCGGTCCTTCGCACCGGACTCCCCCCCGGCCTAAGTGTCGTCTGCTATGCGGACGACACTCTCATCATGGCCGAGGGGTCAAGCTTCGAGCGAACGCTTCGGCTTGCCGAGTTAGGGGTGGCATGTGTTGTTGGAGAGATTCGCCGGCTGGGCTTGGAAATAGCGCCTCACAAGACAGAGGCGCTATGGTTCCATGGCCTCAAGAGAGGCCGAGAACCGCCCAGCCTGCAAATCCGAGTAGGTGACGCCGACGTCCAGGTGGGCCGGTACATCAAGTACCTAGGCCTTACCTTGGACAGCCGATGGGGCTTCGAGGAGCACTTCGTGCGCCTGGCCCCCCGAGTGCGGACGGTAGCAGGCGCTTTACTGCGCCTGTTGCCAAATCTTGGGGGGCCACGAGAGGATGTTCGCCGTCTCTACGGTGGCGTCGTGCGGTCTATGGCCTTGTATGGGGCACCCGTGTGGTCTAACGATCTATCGGGTTCCTCCCGCTGCAGAGCTCTACTCAGGAGCCTGCAGCGGATCATGGCCATAAGAATCGTGCGAGGCTACCGTACAATCTCGTACGAGGCGGCGACGGTTCTGGCGCGTTCCCCCCCCTTTGAAATCCTCGCGGCCATGGACGCGGCGGTCTACGACCAGCTGCGGCATGGCGGCCAGGGCGAAGGGGCGGGGAGCCCGCCGGAACGAGAGCGCGAAGTGCTGAGGCGGAACGCACACCGACGCGCCTTGACGGATTGGCGTGCACAGCTAGAGCAGGGCGGCTGTGCGCGTCAACGCGCTGTCGGTGCGATTCTGCCACACCTCGAAGCCTGGATCGGCAGGGAAGGGCAAGTCACCTACAGATTGACTCAGATACTCACCGGGCACGGTTGCTTCGGTGAGTATCTGAGTCGAATAGGAAGGGAAGAGACAACACAGTGCCACCACTGCGCCTGCGACCTGGACTCCGCTCAGCATACGCTGGAGGTCTGCCCTGCGTGGGCAGACGAGCGTCGAGTCCTGGTCGACCGGATCGGGCGGGATCTCTCCCCGCCAGCATTGATAGAGGCAATGCTGGCGAGTGAGGAGGGCTGGAGAGAGGCGGTCTCCTTCTGCGAGCAAGTTATGCTCCAGAAGGAGTCCGCCGAGCGGGATCGGGAAAGGGCCGATCCCGCTCGAAGAAGACCGCGTCGGGGTGGTGCTAATGCCCGCTAGCCCCGACGCCGTCCAAGGGTCACGGACGAGAGCGCCTCGGGCCGTTGAGGTGCCCGTTGGAACGTGACCCGGGATGAGCACCCCTCGGTGAGGCCGGGGGGGTGTCGTCGAGAGGAGGACACTGCCCCGATCCATGCCGCCATTTACACGGCATGGCTCGCGACAGTGCCCTCCGCAGGGGAGAGTATTCTCCCCAGGGAGGAGCCCTCCTTAGTAAGGGGGGGGCGAGGCAGGGGAAGGGGAGTCCTGGAGGCGTAATCGGTACCAGGTCTCCCCATAAACTGCCAGAGGATGGCCTCCGCGGGGTTTTAGTGGGTAGTTCCGCCCTTTTTGGGGCGGAAGAGTCCCACACTACCACCCTCCCGAACGCCCCGGGAGGGGGTGTGCGTAACGCATTTCCCCGCGTCAAAAAAAAAAAAAAAAAAAAAAAAAAAAAAGGTTAGGTTAGGTTAGGTTAGGTTAGGTTAGGTTAGGTTAGGTTAGGTTAGGTTAGGTTAGGTTAGGTTAGGTTAGGTTAGGTTAGGTTAGGTTAGGTTAGGTTAGGTTAGGTTAGGTTAGGTTAGGTTAGGTTAGGTTAGGTTAGGTTAGGTTAGGTTAGGTTAGGTTAGGTTAGGTTAGGTTAGGTTAGGTTAGGTTAGGTTAGGTTAGGTTAGGTTAGGTTAGGTTAGGTTAGGTTAGGTTAGGTTAGGTTAGGTTAGGTTAGGTTAGGTTAGGTTAGGTTAGGTTAGGTTAGGTTAGGTTAGGTTAGGTTAGGTTAGGTTAGGTTAGGTTAGGTTAGGTTAGGTTAGGTTAGGTTAGGTTAGGTTAGGTTAGGTTAGGTTAGGTTAGGTTAGGTTAGGTTAGGTTAGGTTAGGTTAGGTTAGGTTAGGTTAGGTTAGGTTAGGTTAGGTTAGGTTAGGTTAGGTTAGGTTAGGTTAGGTTAGGTTAGGTTAGGTTAGGTTAGGTTAGGTTAGGTTAGGTTAGGTTAGGTTAGGTTAGGTTAGGTTAGGTTAGGTTAGGTTAGGTTAGGTTAGGTTAGGTTAGGTTAGGTTAGGTTAGGTTAGGTTAGGTTAGGTTAGGTTAGGTTAGGTTAGGTTAGGTTAGGTTAGGTTAGGTTAGGTTAGGTTAGGTTAGGTTAGGTTAGGTTAGGTTAGGTTAGGTTAGGTTAGGTTAGGTTAGGTTAGGTTAGGTTAGGTTAGGTTAGGTTAGGTTAGGTTAGGTTAGGTTAGGTTAGGTTAGGTTAGGTTAGGTTAGGTTAGGTTAGGTTAGGTTAGGTTAGGTTAGGTTAGGTTAGGTTAGGTTAGGTTAGGTTAGGTTAGGTTAGGTTAGGTTAGGTTAGGTTAGGTTAGGTTAGGTTAGGTTAGGTTAGGTTAGGTTAGGTTAGGTTAGGTTAGGTTAGGTTAGGTTAGGTTAGGTTAGGTTAGGTTAGGTTAGGTTAGGTTAGGTTAGGTTAGGTTAGGTTAGGTTAGGTTAGGTTAGGTTAGGTTAGGTTAGGTTAGGTTAGGTTAGGTTAGGTTAGGTTAGGTTAGGTTAGGTTAGGTTAGGTTAGGTTAGGTTAGGTTAGGTTAGGTTAGGTTAGGTTAGGTTAGGTTAGGTTAGGTTAGGTTAGGTTAGGTTAGGTTAGGTTAGGTTAGGTTAGGTTAGGTTAGGTTAGGTTAGGTTAGGTTAGGTTAGGTTAGGTTAGGTTAGGTTAGGTTAGGTTAGGTTAGGTTAGGTTAGGTTAGGTTAGGTTAGGTTAGGTTAGGTTAGGTTAGGTTAGGTTAGGTTAGGTTAGGTTAGGTTAGGTTAGGTTAGGTTAGGTTAGGTTAGGTTAGGTTAGGTTAGGTTAGGTTAGGTTAGGTTAGGTTAGGTTAGGTTAGGTTAGGTTAGGTTAGGTTAGGTTAGGTTAGGTTAGGTTAGGTTAGGTTAGGTTAGGTTAGGTTAGGTTAGGTTAGGTTAGGTTAGGTTAGGTTAGGTTAGGTTAGGTTAGGTTAGGTTAGGTTAGGTTAGGTTAGGTTAGGTTAGGTTAGGTTAGGTTAGGTTAGGTTAGGTTAGGTTAGGTTAGGTTAGGTTAGGTTAGGTTAGGTTAGGTTAGGTTAGGTTAGGTTAGGTTAGGTTAGGTTAGGTTAGGTTAGGTTAGGTTAGGTTAGGTTAGGTTAGGTTAGGTTAGGTTAGGTTAGGTTAGGTTAGGTTAGGTTAGGTTAGGTTAGGTTAGGTTAGGTTAGGTTAGGTTAGGTTAGGTTAGGTTAGGTTAGGTTAGGTTAGGTTAGGTTAGGTTAGGTTAGGTTAGGTTAGGTTAGGTTAGGTTAGGTTAGGTTAGGTTAGGTTAGGTTAGGTTAGGTTAGGTTAGGTTAGGTTAGGTTAGGTTAGGTTAGGTTAGGTTAGGTTAGGTTAGGTTAGGTTAGGTTAGGTTAGGTTAGGTTAGGTTAGGTTAGGTTAGGTTAGGTTAGGTTAGGTTAGGTTAGGTTAGGTTAGGTTAGGTTAGGTTAGGTTAGGTTAGGTTAGGTTAGGTTAGGTTAGGTTAGGTTAGGTTAGGTTAGGTTAGGTTAGGTTAGGTTAGGTTAGGTTAGGTTAGGTTAGGTTAGGTTAGGTTAGGTTAGGTTAGGTTAGGTTAGGTTAGGTTAGGTTAGGTTAGGTTAGGTTAGGTTAGGTTAGGTTAGGTTAGGTTAGGTTAGGTTAGGTTAGGTTAGGTTAGGTTAGGTTAGGTTAGGTTAGGTTAGGTTAGGTTAGGTTAGGTTAGGTTAGGTTAGGTTAGGTTAGGTTAGGTTAGGTTAGGTTAGGTTAGGTTAGGTTAGGTTAGGTTAGGTTAGGTTAGGTTAGGTTAGGTTAGGTTAGGTTAGGTTAGGTTAGGTTAGGTTAGGTTAGGTTAGGTTAGGTTAGGTTAGGTTAGGTTAGGTTAGGTTAGGTTAGGTTAGGTTAGGTTAGGTTAGGTTAGGTTAGGTTAGGTTAGGTTAGGTTAGGTTAGGTTAGGTTAGGTTAGGTTAGGTTAGGTTAGGTTAGGTTAGGTTAGGTTAGGTTAGGTTAGGTTAGGTTAGGTTAGGTTAGGTTAGGTTAGGTTAGGTTAGGTTAGGTTAGGTTAGGTTAGGTTAGGTTAGGTTAGGTTAGGTTAGGTTAGGTTAGGTTAGGTTAGGTTAGGTTAGGTTAGGTTAGGTTAGGTTAGGTTAGGTTAGGTTAGGTTAGGTTAGGTTAGGTTAGGTTAGGTTAGGTTAGGTTAGGTTAGGTTAGGTTAGGTTAGGTTAGGTTAGGTTAGGTTAGGTTAGGTTAGGTTAGGTTAGGTTAGGTTAGGTTAGGTTAGGTTAGGTTAGGTTAGGTTAGGTTAGGTTAGGTTAGGTTAGGTTAGGTTAGGTTAGGTTAGGTTAGGTTAGGTTAGGTTAGGTTAGGTTAGGTTAGGTTAGGTTAGGTTAGGTTAGGTTAGGTTAGGTTAGGTTAGGTTAGGTTAGGTTAGGTTAGGTTAGGTTAGGTTAGGTTAGGTTAGGTTAGGTTAGGTTAGGTTAGGTTAGGTTAGGTTAGGTTAGGTTAGGTTAGGTTAGGTTAGGTTAGGTTAGGTTAGGTTAGGTTAGGTTAGGTTAGGTTAGGTTAGGTTAGGTTAGGTTAGGTTAGGTTAGGTTAGGTTAGGTTAGGTTAGGTTAGGTTAGGTTAGGTTAGGTTAGGTTAGGTTAGGTTAGGTTAGGTTAGGTTAGGTTAGGTTAGGTTAGGTTAGGTTAGGTTAGGTTAGGTTAGGTTAGGTTAGGTTAGGTTAGGTTAGGTTAGGTTAGGTTAGGTTAGGTTAGGTTAGGTTAGGTTAGGTTAGGTTAGGTTAGGTTAGGTTAGGTTAGGTTAGGTTAGGTTAGGTTAGGTTAGGTTAGGTTAGGTTAGGTTAGGTTAGGTTAGGTTAGGTTAGGTTAGGTTAGGTTAGGTTAGGTTAGGTTAGGTTAGGTTAGGTTAGGTTAGGTTAGGTTAGGTTAGGTTAGGTTAGGTTAGGTTAGGTTAGGTTAGGTTAGGTTAGGTTAGGTTAGGTTAGGTTAGGTTAGGTTAGGTTAGGTTAGGTTAGGTTAGGTTAGGTTAGGTTAGGTTAGGTTAGGTTAGGTTAGGTTAGGTTAGGTTAGGTTAGGTTAGGTTAGGTTAGGTTAGGTTAGGTTAGGTTAGGTTAGGTTAGGTTAGGTTAGGTTAGGTTAGGTTAGGTTAGGTTAGGTTAGGTTAGGTTAGGTTAGGTTAGGTTAGGTTAGGTTAGGTTAGGTTAGGTTAGGTTAGGTTAGGTTAGGTTAGGTTAGGTTAGGTTAGGTTAGGTTAGGTTAGGTTAGGTTAGGTTAGGTTAGGTTAGGTTAGGTTAGGTTAGGTTAGGTTAGGTTAGGTTAGGTTAGGTTAGGTTAGGTTAGGTTAGGTTAGGTTAGGTTAGGTTAGGTTAGGTTAGGTTAGGTTAGGTTAGGTTAGGTTAGGTTAGGTTAGGTTAGGTTAGGTTAGGTTAGGTTAGGTTAGGTTAGGTTAGGTTAGGTTAGGTTAGGTTAGGTTAGGTTAGGTTAGGTTAGGTTAGGTTAGGTTAGGTTAGGTTAGGTTAGGTTAGGTTAGGTTAGGTTAGGTTAGGTTAGGTTAGGTTAGGTTAGGTTAGGTTAGGTTAGGTTAGGTTAGGTTAGGTTAGGTTAGGTTAGGTTAGGTTAGGTTAGGTTAGGTTAGGTTAGGTTAGGTTAGGTTAGGTTAGGTTAGGTTAGGTTAGGTTAGGTTAGGTTAGGTTAGGTTAGGTTAGGTTAGGTTAGGTTAGGTTAGGTTAGGTTAGGTTAGGTTAGGTTAGGTTAGGTTAGGTTAGGTTAGGTTAGGTTAGGTTAGGTTAGGTTAGGTTAGGTTAGGTTAGGTTAGGTTAGGTTAGGTTAGGTTAGGT